>BSBM01000047.1:19097500-21497500 GCA_027924585.1 Larix kaempferi | reverse complement strand
CCAACCATGGAGGGACAATTGGATGCAGAGGTGGTTCATGGTGTAAGATAAACCTCCACGCAATAATAGGGAGGTTCCACAATACTTCCTTCGACAACTGTGGGCTGAGTTTATGCTCGGTTTACATGTCAATTATTTTGACATAACCGAGTTCCAAGGTGTTGGGCGTGGCTCTGCCCAAGATCGACCTGCTTCTAGGAGGAACCCACTGAGAGTGCCACCAACTCCTAGGTGTGATCCCAACCCCTCTCCCTAGCCACCTCAGTTACCCCATATACTTGATAAGATCGAGGAGGCAATGAGGAATGTTGTACGTGGAGTCCTCAGACACACCGCCTTTGTAGCAGCGACTACAGTGGAGAGGTTGGTTGACCTTGATAGAGATTCAGGTGCAGGGCCTTCACGGCAAGGTTAGGATAGACCTGTGACCGGTGGTATCCATGCTAGGCATTCCAGTTCAACGGGGACAATGCCACATCTTTGTCCCCATTGCGGGCACACTTTCCCTGGCCCGATCGAGGGTTGTTATATGGAGCAAGTCAACAATTTTTTTAATGTGTTTTCAATCATCACTTGAGAATTTGTAAAGTATTTTTAAAGTATTTTTGTTTGACTTAAACTATTATTTCAATATACGGTTATTTAGAGCTGAGACACCAACATGGGAGAACGTAGGATCTCCCAACCTGGATGCAGTAATGGCAGCTGCAACTGAAATTACGACACCTCACACAGAGGTATTTTCAGTACCTCACTCAATATTGTTATTACTTATGGCATTTATATTACTTAAGTATTTATATTTATGGCATACACGTTGATAGTTCGTACAATGTTTTTGAATATCTTAATTGCCTAAATAATGACATGTTTAATATGTTCATAACATGCATGCATTTTGGTGTCCACAGGTGTTTTTTGACTATGGTGATCAACCATCCCCGCCAGGGATTGGCAGATCACCATATACATAGGTACAATTTGTAGTTAAAAGTACTCTTTTAATTTGAATTGTTACGACTTACTATGGTTCAATTTATTGTTTTTTTACTAAATTGTGATATTACAAATGTATATGTAGGTTCCCCCATCAGCTGCAGGTCCCCATTTTAGTCCTATGTTTCCACCCTCTCCCATGAGTCCCCCCCCACGCTTCGATCTAGACTCCTCCCTCCGTCCACCCCCTCCCTTCCATCCAGCCTCCTCTCTTCGACCATACTCCCCCCTCCATCCATCCTCCCCCACTCTTCCACGCCTCCCCGTCTATACATCCTCCCCAATTTATCCACGCCCCCTTGTCTATCCATCCTCCCCCATTCGTCCACACCCCCCCTTTCTTCCAACTTCCCCTCTTCCTCCACAACCTCCCTTATGTCCATCCTCCTCCCTCTATCCAGGACTGCCCTCCCATTCACCATCCCTCACCATCCCCCCTAGCCATTTTTGTTCGATACCCTCTATCGTACAACCGACAGGGTTCATCGTCCACGACGTCCTCCTCCACCCCATACCACCATGTCTTCTGCCACCATATCTTCCCCACTTCCCACCACTATTGTGGCATCTACTCTTCTAGTATCCTCATATGTATCTCTAGTGGTTGCACCTGTAGTGGCTGCAACTACATCTACGCCCCCCCCCCCCCCCATGACTACATCGGAGCTGGTTGTCCAGCCATCTGCTCCACCTACTAGCCTAGAAGCCCAGCCATGTCCATCGTCGGAGGTGTTCACGATGAGAATCAAGCTAATTTATGAAAATATTTTGATGCATTAACAAAAATTAATTTAAGCAATTATTACTTTTCAATTAAATGATTGTTGTAAATGTTCTAGGATGGAATTGCTGAGAGGCTCCGCAGATCCAGGACACCTGCCTCATGTTTCCCACTCGCATCAGAGGTGATTTATTTAATATTTGAATTCTACATTTGTTTTATAAATGTGGTAAATGTTACAAATGCTTGAAAATGACGGTATCTTATATCATTTGTTCCAGAGCCCCGAGAGACGGTCTATTCCTAGATGGAACAAGACCCAAGGTACCAGTAGCTCGAAGAGTAGGAAGATCGACTTTGGAGATGCGTCTGGGAGTGACGGGGGTGGTCACAATGCTTGACACACCATGTTATGTACATTAGCCATGATGTGGCACTTTTGTGCACCAGTTTCCATGTACTTTGTATCTATGGCACGAGTTGCCATGTATTTTGGATCTACGGCATGAGTTGTCGCATTTTCTATAGGGCACGAGTTGCCATTGTATGTACATTGGGAACCATGTTCCACTATTTTCCAGAAAGTGTATATGTTTGGATGAGTTTTGTAGCCTTGATGTACATGGATTTTCAGTTATGTGATTTATATCGATGTTGTCTATATTAGTATCTTGTTGTCTAATTTTGTTGTCTCATGTTGTGTGTGTCATGATGTGATGTTGTCTAAATTTGGTTTTTACTTCTATCCGTCCATGGCATGTGGTCTTAAGTTTTGGTACCAATGATGTCCATGCATTAGTTGATAATGTGAATCAACTTGAATCTTACTTAGATCTTAGAAGAGAAGTTGGATATCATAGTTCATCTTGGTTTATCTTTCCACATGTAAAAGCTTGTAATGGTATCTATGTTAAGAAAACATTATAAACATAGGCTAACTCAAACAAAATCATGTGTGAGAATTAATCTAAAAACAAACGGAATAAATGGATGGACAAATCACACCTCATGGCACATAATATATATATTGGGAACTTGAGTACTAGGAAAATAATACTTAAAAATAGAAAATGTCCATTGTTGTCAAAAGGTTAAAATGAGATCCAACATGATTTTTAATATCTCTACATAATGAAATGTCGTCACTAGTATTTATATTGACATTTTGTTTACTTAAGATCATGCAACAAATTAATAACCAAGTTATGGAATCATTTCTTAATCCATTGTCACCATACAAATAGGACAACCTTGAGCACAATGTATAGCTATCTCATCAATTCTCACTCACGGATATAGCCACCTTTGATTTGATTACCATCACATCCACTACCATTTACAATTAGGACTTCCTTAATTTATCATTATGTGATAGCGATCTAATATTATGTAGACACATTGACTTAAACACATATAGTTGACATTACAATAAATGACTACTATGAGTTGTATTTTTTAGGCTATATCCACCTCAACACACCAACTTGTTACCCCAATACCCCAAATGCTTTTGAATTTTATCTGGAAGGGATTGAGGGGTATTAGGACATCCTAATTCATTTATTGGACACTCAGACACTTGTTAAAGACATTTAGGACTTGCATTACATCAATGGAGTCACAAATACACCCTCATCAAGTTGCATGCATCCATTAGTGCGCCATCAACACTAGAACATGTAAGAATTACTACATGTTGGACTAAGCTTTACTAATGCTATGATAATATTAGGTTTTCCATCCATTGAGAAGGTTGCCATAGGTGTGCATATCCACCATATAAAAATATTCATGGTACAACCAATTTCAAACGATTAGGTTTCTAAGTTAGGTATCCAGTGCTAGGTACAACGGTTTTCTAGTTGTATGCACCCTTGCTATATAGATGAGAAACTGTCCATATATGTGTATAGTGATTTGGATTCAAATGTATGCACATGGATATATATGTACAATGAAAATGATTTAATTTTTATATGTACTATAATTTAGGGCTATATTTTAGGATACATAATAGGGTTTCATTGTGCTTAGAATACAAACTAGGGTTTACGCTACCAACTAGGGTTTTTAGGCTAGGATCTAGTGTTTCTAGGCTAGGATCCAAGCTCTAGGGTCACCATATTAATGTTTAATTCCACTATCATGACATCATTCTCACCAATACCATGCCCACTACTACAATCACCATCAAGCCTCTCAACCCCACTTTGTACATTTCCAATACTTCCAAGTTAAAATTTATAGGTCTTGTTGCTAAAAGATTTTCACTTATCTATTTACATAGACAAATCCACTTCCATGAAAGATTTGTTGTAGCTTAGTATGTGCAAGTTCACATGCTATAATAGTTGAGAAATCCAAAACATCCTATACCTTGGAAAAACAACCTTATTAATCTTCGTTTGACAAAGGAAGGGGAAAACATCATAGTACAGTCTCAATAGCAATGTGTTTTTTAATGAATAGCCTCTATAAAGGGCATACGATATTTATCTGGTCTTTAAAGCCAAATAATTTGGAATAAAATGTCACAATTTTAGTTACACCATTAATGTAACATGTTAAAATTGAAAGTTTTGTTTTGTTTCCTTACATGTGGCCAAACATTAACTTCCATGAATTATTCTTTAATAAAAAAAATTATTAAATTCAATATTTTTTTAAGTCTAACTTCATTGCTGAAGGGTTATTTTGTCACTAAAACTTCGTGTCAAGGGCAATGTAAAAATTCAAAACGTAAAAAAAATAAATTGAAGGGAGGTGATGAAATAAAATTCCAATGCGAAATGCCATTGCCAATAATTGAAATCTTCACATGATCAATGCTCTGTGCATGTTGGCTTGCATGATTATTTCATGTTGACCAACTTTTATCTACACATTGCTACAAATACGTGCCAGGTCCAATTGATGCAAATGATCTTCCTGTGTCTTGCTAAAAAGAAGAATGTCAACTAGATAGATGATCACAAATGAGTCAAAATACAATCTCAGCACTCCGTTCATTATCGTCATAAATGTCACAAAGCCAACAATAAGATTAGATGGCATCAACACCATTCAAACAATCCTAAGTTGGCACATGGTCATCTCTAGGTTCCTCATCAACATTTTCATCATCATTGTCATCTCTAGGTTCCTCATCATAATCTTCTCCATCGTCATCATCATCATCATCTTCATCACCATCACCATCATCATCAACATCTTCATCATCATCACCATCATCATCATCATCATCAACATCTTCATCATCATTGTCATCTCTAGGTTCCTCATCAACATCTCCATCATCATCATATTCTCCATCATCATCATCATCATCTTCATCACCATCACCATCATCATCAACGTCTTCATCATCATCACCATCATCATCATCATCAACATCTTGATCATCATTGTCATCTTTAGGTTCCTCATCAACAACTCCATCATCATCATCTTATCCATCATCATCATCATCATCATCTTCATCACCATCACCATCATCATCAACGTCTTCATCATCATCACCACCATCATCATCATCATCAACATCTTCATCATCATTGTCATCTATAGGTTCCTCATCAACATATCCATCATCATCATCATCATCATCATCATCTTCATCACCATCACCATCATCATCAGCATCTTCATCATCATCACCATTATCATAATCATCATCAACATCTTCATCATCATTGTCATCTCTAGGTTCCTCATCAACATCTAGCCATAAGTTCCCGATCGATGATTTTGCAAACTTGACCCCAATGTGCAAAAATTGCACACTCCCTTACTGAGCAAAACCCTAGTTTCCAAAATGGACCTACAAGTTAACACTTGGGCCATGGGACTAGAGGAGAGGGGCGCCCCTAGCACTATCGTGACGTCCTAAATCCAACGGAGTCGACAGTTTGTCGATCCGAGCAACGGTCGTCATTCTATGGCTCGTTCCGTCTCGCATCCAAAAGGCCTTCAGGGACACCTACTGGATACCTACCAGGGGCATATAATTCCAACTGTGGAACAAAACTGGGTTTCGAGGAGTCTTGCAAGTGTGTCTATGAAGGTTCTAGCTAGGAATGCTAGCCATAAGTCCCTAGTCGATGATTTTTCAAAGTTGACCCCCGTGTGCAAAAATTGCACACTCTCTTACTGAGAAAAACCCTAGTTTCCAAAATGGACCTACAAGGTGACACCTGGGCCATGGGACCGGAGGAGAGGGGCACCCCTAGCACTATCCTGATGTCCTAAATCCAACGGATTCAACGATGTGTCGATGCGATCCACGGTCTTCATTCTATGGCTCGTTTCGTCTCGCATCCAAAAGGCCTTCAGGGACACCTGCTCGATACCTACCGGGGGCATAGAACTCCAACTGTGCAACAAAACCGGGTTTCAGAGAGTCTTGCAAGTGTGTCTAGGAAGGTTCTGACTGGGAATGCTAGCCATAAGTTCTCGGTGGATGATTTTACAAAGTTGACCCCCGTGTGCAAAAATTGCACACTCCCTTATTGAGCAAAACCCTAGTCTCCAACATGGACCTACAAGGTGACACCTAGACCATGGGACCAGAGCAGAGGGGAACCCCTAGCACTATCCCAATGTCCTGAATCCAACGGAGTCGACGGTTTGTCGATCCAAACCATGGTCATCACTGTATGGCTAGTTTCGTCTCGCATCCAAAAGGCCTTTAGGAACACCTGTTGGATACCTATCGGGGGCATAGAACTCCAACCGTGCAACAAAACCGAGTTCTGGGGAGTCCTGCAAGTGTGTCTAGGAAGGTTCCAGCTGGAAATGCTAGCCATAACTTCTTGGTGGATGATTTTGCAAATTTGACCCCTGTGTGCAAAAATTGCACACTCCCTTACTGAGCAAAACCCTAGTTTCCAAAATGGACCTACAAGGTAACACCTGGGCCATGTGACCGGACGAGAAGGGAACCCCTAGTACTATCCCGATGTCCTGAATCCAATGGAGTCGACGGTTTGTCTATCCGAGCCACGGTTGTCATTCTATGGCTCGTTTCGTCTCGCATCCAAAAGGCCTTCAGGGACACCTACTGGATACCTACTGGGGCATAGAACTCCAACCGTGCAACAAAACCGGGTTCTGAGAGTCCTACAAGTGTGTCTAGGAAGGTTCCGGCTGGGAATGCTAGCCATAAGTTCCCAGTGGATGATTTTGCAAAGTTGACCCCCGTGTGCAAAAATTGCACACTCCCTTACTAAGAAAAACCCTAGTTTCCAAAATGGACCTACAAGGTGACACCTGGGCCATGGGACCAGAGGAGAGGGGCACCCATAGCACTATCCCGATGTCTTGAATCCAACGGAGTCGACGGTTTGTCGATCCGAGCCATGATCGTCATTCTATGGCTCGTTCCGTCTCGCATCCAAAAGGCTTTCAGGGACACCTGTTGGATACCTACCGGGGGCATAGAACTCCAACCATGCAACAAAACCGAGTTCCTGGGAGCCCAAAGTGTGTCTAGGAAGGTTCCAACTGGGAACACTAGCCATAAGTTCTTGGTGGATGATTTTGCAAAGTTGACCCCCATGTGCAAAAATTGCACACTCCCTTATTGAGAAAAACCCTAGTTTCCAAAATGGACCTACAAGGTGACACTTGGGCCATGAGACAGGAGGAGAGGGGCACCCCTAGAACTATCTCGACGTATTGAATCCAATAGAGTTGACGGTTTGTCAATCCGAGCCACGGTCGTCATTCTATGGCTCATTTCGTCTCACATCCAAAAGGCCTTCAGGGACACCTGCTGGATACCTACCGAGGGCATAGAATTCCAATCGTGCAACAAAACCAGGTTCCAGGGAGTCCTGCAAGTGTGTCTAGCAAGGTTTCGACTGGGAATGCTAGCCATAAGTACCCGGTGGATGATTTTGCAAAGTTGACCCCCATGTGCAAAAATTGCACACTCCCTTACTGAGCAAAACCCTAGTTTTCAAAATGGACCTACAAGGTGACACTTGGGCCATGGGACCAGAGAAAAGGGGCACTCGTAGCACTATCCTGATGTCCTGAATCCAATGGATTCGACGGTTTGTCGATCCCATCCACGGTTGTCATTCTATGGCTTGTTCTGTCTCGCATCGAAAAGGCCTTCAGGGACACCTACTGGATACCTACCAGGGGCATAGAACTCCAACCGTGGAACAAAACCAGGTTTTGGGGAGTCCTGCAAGTGTTTCTACAAAGGTTCCGGCTGGGAACTCTAGCCATAACTGCCCGGTGGATGATTTTGCAAAGTTGACCCACGTGTGCAAAAATTGCACACTCCCTTACTGAGCAAAACCCTAGTTTCCAAAATGGGCCTACAAGGTGACACCTGTGCCATGGGACCGGAGGAGAGGGGCACCCCTAGCACTATACCAATGTCATGAATCCAACGGAGGCGATGGTTTGTCGATCTGAGCCACGATCGTCATTCTATGGCTCGTTCTGTCTCGCATCCAAAAGGCCTTTAGGGACACCTGCTGGATACCTACCGGGGGCATAGAACTCCAACCGTGCAACAAAACCAATTTTCGGGGAGTCCTGCAAGTGTGTCTAGGAAGGTTCCGACTAGGAACGCTAGCCATAAGTTCCTGGTGGATGATTTTGCAAAGTTGACCCCCATGTGCAAAAATTGCACACTCCCTTACTAAGCAAAACCCTAGTTTCCAAAATGGACCTACAAGGTGACACCTGGGCCATGGTACGGGAGGAGAGGGGTACCCCTAGAACTATCTCGATGTCCTAAATCCAACGGATTTGACGGTTTGTCGATCCGAGCCACGGTCGTCATTCTATGGCTCGTTCCGTCTCGCATCCAAAAGGCCTTTAGGGACACTTGCTGGATACCTACCGGGGGCATAGAACTCCAACTGTGCAACAAAACTGGGTTTTGGGGAGTCCTGCAAGTGTGTCTAGGAATGTTATGGCTGAGAATGCTATCCATAAGTTCCTAGTGGATGATTTTGCAAATTTGACCCCCATGTGCAAAAATTGCACACTCCCTTAGTGAGCAAAACCCTAGTTTCCAAAATGGACCCACAAGGTGACACCTAGGCCATGGGACTGGAGGAGAGGGGCACCCCTAGCACTATCCCGATGTCTTGAATCCAACGAAGTCAATGGTTTGTCGATCTGAGCCACGGTCATCATTCTATGGCTCGTTTTATACCTTTTTCTCCAATATAACCACCTTCCCTGCTATTCTTTTTGGTGGATCGTCCCATGCTGCATATAGAATCAATATTCTGTTTCTAAAATCCCTTCTCATTGTTAAAAGCTATCAAGGTCGCAGGAGCGCCTGCGCCAGCGACATCTTCAGTTGTACTGACAAATTCCAACGAAGCTTCCACATGTGGTTCATAGTCATTGTCCTCTGCATTCTGCACCCAAAACAAAACACTAATATTACCATGAAAAAGGAGAAAACATATAAGATTATAAAATGGCTACTAAAATTGTAACTTAGTAATTACCTGAATCAACTCCATCAGAAAATGCACATCCCTGGTGTATAATTCAGCAAATAATTGTTTAACTGCTTGATGTAAATCTTCTATAAGTGGATTTTCTTTTTCCCCAACACAGAACTTGTCTTTCCTGATCTTTTCAATATGTTCCTTGGGGGTCGCCATAAATGTCACCAAACACAATCCACAATAAAATCCTTTATCACCAAACACAATTCACAGTAGAATCCTGTCAGTAAAACCTTTCATTAAAAAAATAAAAATAAAAACCCAGTTCAGTATAAGCGGACATGAAAATAAAGAATAGAGTCACTTCCAAGATGCAAGAGCCTATGAACCACTTTTGAAAAACGAATGCTTACCAGATCCTTTTCGGCCTCAAATGCCTCGACAATGGAGAAAAAACTCAGGTTTCTCCTCTGCTGTTACGTTTGGCCTCAAATTCGTGAAAGGCCTAAGGATAAGGCCATACTTATCACACTGCAAGATACTCTTGGTCACTTCCAAGATGCAAGAGCCTATGAACCACTTTTGAAAAACGAATGCTTACCAGATCCTTTTCGGCCTCAAATGCCTCAATAATGGAGAAACAACTCAGGTTTCTCCTCTGTTGTTACGTTTGGCCTCAAATTCGTGAAAGGCCTAAGGATAAGTCCATACTTATCACACTGCAAGATACTCTTGGTCGCTTCCAAGATGCAAGAGCCTCTGAACCACTTTTGAAAAAAGAATGCTTACCAGATCCTTTTCGGCCTCAAACGCCTCGGCAATGGAGAAATAACTCATGTTTCAGCTATGGGACCCCCCACAACATGCAGCCAACCCCCGTAAATGGTGCCAATGTGCCATCTCCGGAGCTAGGGTTTTGCTTAGTGAGGGCCATTCTGAATTTGCTCAAGGGAGGAATTTCTCGTCCGAAGACTCCCAAGTGTGCGTGGCCACCGTGGACACGTCCACAATGGCCATACGCACCTTTGGGAGTGGACGAAACCCAAGTTCGCTCGCCGGTTTGGGTTCCGTGCCCTTGGAGCAAATCCTCAAAGTGTCCCCGAATGGCCTCGGGGTGCTAGACCAATATGCCTGTAGCACCCAGACCGTGGCTTCGGTCATGAATCCGTAGATTCCGATGGATTCGGGACGTCGGGTTTCAGCTAGGGGACCCACCACAGTGTGCCTCAAAGTCTCAGAAATAGTGCTAATGTGCCATCTCCGGAGCTTGGTTTTGCTTAGTGAGGGCCATTCCAAATTCACTCAAGGGGGGCATTTCTCGTCTGAAGGATCCCAGGCATGCGTGGCCACCATGGACACATCCACAATGGACATACACACCTCTGGGAGTGGACAGAACCCAATTCCGCTCGCCGGTTTGGGTTCCGTGCCCCCACAACAAATCCTTAAAGTGTCCCCGAATGGCCCCGGGGTGCCGGACCAAGATGCCCGCAGCACCCTAACCGTGGCTCTGGTCACGAATCCGTCAATTTCGGTGGATCCGAGGCACCGATTTTCAGCTAGGGGATCCCCCACAACGTGCGTCCAACCCCCGGAAATAGTGCCAATGTGCCATCTCTGAAGCTAGGGTTTTGCTCAGTGAGAGCCATTCCAAATTCGCTCAAGGGGGGCATTTCTTGTCCGAAGGATCCCAGGCATGCGTGGCCACCATGGACACATCCACAATGGCAATACGCACTTGTGGGAGCCGACAGGATCCAAGTCCGCTCGTCGGTTTGGGTTTCATGCCCCCAGAGCAAATCCTCAAAGTGTCCCCGAATGGCCCCAGGGTGCCGAACCAAGATGCCCGCAGCACCCAAACCGTGGCTTCGGTCGCGAATCCATCGATTCCGGTGGATTCGGGACACTGGGTTTCATATTGGGGCCCCCCCACAGCATGCCGCCAACCCTCGAAAATAGTGCTATTGTGCCATCTCTGGAGCTAGGGTTTTTCTTATTGAAGGCCATGCCAATTTCGCTCAAGGGGGCCATTTCTCGTCAGAAGGATCCCGGGCGTGCATGGCCACCATGGACATGTCCGCAATGGCCATACGCACCTCTGGGAGCAGACGAAACCCAAGTCTGCTCACTGGTTTGGGTTCCGTGCCCCCGGAGCAAATCCTCAAAGTGTCCCCGAATGGCCCCGGGGTGCTGGACCAAGATGCCTGCAACACCCAAGCCATGGATTTGGTTGCAAATCCATCAATTCCGGTGGATCCTGGATGTCGGGTTTCAGCTAGGGTCCCCCCCATAGCATGCCTCCAACCCCTGGAAACGGTGTTATTTTGCTATCTCCGAAGCTAGGGTTTTGCTCAGTGAAACCTAGCTCCTTCATTGAGCAAAACCCTAGCTCTGGAGATGGCACATTGGAACTGTTTCTTGGACTTCGAGGCACGCTATGGGGGGTCCCCTAGCTGAAACCTGATGTCTTGGATCCATCGGAATCGACAGATTCATGATTGGAGCCACGGTTTGGGTGTTGTGGGAATTTTCGTCGGGCACCCAGGGGACATTTAGGGACACTTTGAGGAATAGCTCCGGGGCCACGGAACCCAAACCGACAAGCGGACTTGGATTCTATCATCTCCCACATGTGTGTATTTCCATTGTGGACGTGTACACAATGGCCACGCACGCTCAGGAGCCTTTGGATGAGAAATGCCCCCCTTGACCTATATTCGAAAGGCCTTCACTGAGCAAAACCCTAGCTTCGGAGATGGCACATTGGCACCATTTCCAGGACTTTGAGGCACGCTATCGGGGGTCCCCTAGCTGAAACCCAACATCTCAGATCCATCAAAATCAACGAATTTGTGACTGGAGCCAGGTTTTGGGTGCTACGGGCATCTTGGTCTATTACCCCAGGGCCTTTCGGGGACACTTTGAGGATTTGCTCCGGGGGCACGGAACCCAAACCGGAGAGCGAACTTGGGCTCCATCCACTCCCAGAGGTGCGTATGGCCATTATGGACGTGTCCACGGTGGCCACATACACTCGGGAGCCTTCAGACGATAAATGGCCCCCTTGAGTGAATTTGGAATGGCCGTCACTGAGCAAAACCCTAGCTCCGGAGATGGCACATTGGCACCGTTTCTGGGGGTTGGCAGCACGCTGTGGGGGGTCCCCTAGCTGAAACCCGGCACCCCAGATCCACTGGAATCGACGGATTGACAACCGGAGCCACTGTTTGGGTGTTGCGGGCATCTTGGTCTGGTACACCAGGGTCATTCGGGGACGCTTTGAGGAATTGCTCCGGGGCCACAAAACCCAAACCAACGAGAAGACATGGATTCTGTCAGCTCCTACATGTGCATATTGCCATTTTGGGCATGTCCACAGTGGCCACTCATGACCGGGAGCCTTCGGATGAGAAATGGCCCCCTTGAGCAATATTCAAAAGGCCTTCACTGAGCAAAACCTAGCTCCAGAGATGGCACATTGGCACCGTTTCCGGGACTTTGAGGCACACTGTGGGGGGTCCCCTAGCTAAATCAACAGATTCACGATCGGAGCCACAGTTTGGTTTCTACAGGCATCTTGGTCTAGCACCCCAGGGCCATTCGGGGACACTTTGAGGATTTGCTTCGGGGGCACGGAACCCAAACCGGCGAGCAGACTTGGGTTCCGTCTGCTCCTAGAGGTTTGTATCGCCATTGCGGATGTGTCCATGGTGGCCACGCATGCCCGGGATCCTTCAGACGATAAATGGCCCCCTTGAGTGGAATTGGCATGGCCTTCAATGAGCAAAACCCAAGCTCCGGAGATGACACATTGGCACCGTTTCTGGTACTTTGAGGCACGCTGTGGGGGTCCCCTAGCTGAAAATTGGCATCCCAGATCCATCGGAATTGACGGATTCACGATCAAAGCCACGGTTTGGGTGCTGCGGGAATCCTGGTCCGACACCCCGGGGCCATTCGAGGACACTTTGAGGATTTGCTCCGGGGGCACGGAACCCAAACCGACGAGCGGACTTGGGTTCTGTCCACTCCTAGAGGTGCGTATGGCCATTGCAAACATGTCCATGGTGTCCACACACATCCGGGATCCTTTGGATGAGAAATGCCCCCCTTGAGTGAAATTGGCAAGGCCTTCACTAAGCAAAACCCTAGCTCCGGAGATGACATAATAGTACCATTTTCGAGGGTTGGAGGCACGTTGTGGAGGGTCCCCTAACTGAAACCCAGCATCCTAGATCCACCAGAATCGACGGATTCACGACCGGAGCCACGGTTTGGGTGCTGCGGGAATCTTGGTCCGACACCCTGGGGCCATTTGAGGACACTTTGAGGATTTGCTCCGGGGGCACGGAACCCAAATCGACGAGTGGACTTGGGTTCCGTTCACTCCCAGAGGTGAGTATGGCCATTGCGGACATGTCCACGGTGTCCATGCACGCCTGGGAGCCTTCGGACAAGAACTGGTCCCCTTGAGCGGAATTGGATCACCTCTCTTTCACATTTGTGAAGACCTGTGATCACTAAGGTTACTAATATCTTGTTCTAACACTAAGGCCATTTCCCTAGTAGAACGCATGGAGAGTGGAGTTAACTCCTAAAATGATTTTGGATGTCAACACTAGAGGAGACCACAAATTGCAATGATATATAGAATAAGGAGTTATTCCTTCTCATACCATCAATATCACGCTCTTTTGTTAGAATAAGTTAGAATAAGGAGGAAAACACCCCTAGGAGAATATATGAAGTCTAGGGAGGACAACTTGGCTTGAGCTTGATCCTTCTGAGATTATAGGGTTACATCCCTTGGATTCATGCATGTTATAGGGAGGACAACTTGGCTTGAGCTTGATCCTTCTGAGATTATAGGGTTAGTGATTCATGCATGTTATATCTCCTTGGTTCAGCTAGGGCTTTCACTATTTTCCCTAGCTAGTGTTTTGGAGAGCTAGTGAATTGTACTAGCCTTGTGATAAGGCTCTCTCATGCATGTTCTTGAATTGTAATTTATAGTTAGATATGTATTGCTAATTTATCACAAGTAAACGATAATTTTGTTGAGTGATTTGACATCATCATTGAATAAGTTAAGGGTTGTTTTACTATTGCTATAATGGTTGTAAGAGTGAGTTTTCAGATTTGGTTTATGCACGATAAGTTTTCAATGCAACTAAATATAATATAAGAACTAGGATATTTTTGTGAGGCTCCAAGTAATTTTGAGAAAGTGACAAATAAGGTCAAAAGTTGAGCATCTTGTTCTAACACTAAGGTCATTTCCCTAATAGAAGACATGTAGAGTGGATCTAATGCCTAACATGATTTTGGGTGCTATCAATAGTGTTGTCTTGCCATGTACTTGTGTAATGTGACAGGGATATTGTTTGTAAACCCTAAGAAAGAGAATCATTGAAATATGAGATCATGGTAGTGGAAGAAGTTGCAGAGGTGTTAGAGGCCTAAATATTGAAATAGTTCAATCCCAACATAAAGCATCTCATTCTTATCACCAGCCAAATGCATATTAGGGTTTGATGCTAGAGTATAAGACCTAGGGTTTGAGGATTGGAATACCAAGATGGGCATGTAGACTTGGATTCTATAAGTTGAGTTCTCTAGTGGTGTACTTGTGTGACGTGACAAACCCTTCTAATAGTGATCCTATCCCACTTGGAGTCCAAATACCCCTATTGAGGGTACGTGTGGTGGTTCATGGATTCTAGAGCTAGATTAGGTTTCTAGGATTCTAGATTAGTTTCCTAGGGTTAGATTAGTGTTTCTAGGGCTAGTTTAGGTTTCTAGGACTAGATTAGGTTTATAGTATTGTAGCTTAGTTTTTTAGTGTTAAATTAGTGTTTCTAGGGTTAGTTTAGCTTTCTAGGATTTCTAGGGCTAGATTATGTTTGTAGGGTTATATTAGTGCTTCTAGGTTTAATCATGCATGAATAAACAATCACATGGCTATAAATCATAACTTAATCATAACTCATACTTCAAATAAAAGATATAAGATAACGATATCAAATAAACTATCTAACATGAATAACATTAATCATGCATGAATAAACAATCACATGGCTATAAATCATAACTTAATCATAACTCAAACATCAAATAAACAATATAAGATAACGATATAAAATAATCTATCTAACATGAATAACATTAATCATGCATGAATAAACAATCACATGGCTATACTATGTACCTCAATCAATTAGGCCTTCTGGATCCTCTCGTTTTTTTATTGTCTCGAACAACCTCTCATACTCTGCATGAGGTAGTAAGTAGCGTACCTTGTTTGATGTCTTCATTGACATTGTTTGAAGTTGGATGTTTGTACCAACGATCAAGTGCGTAAAGTGGTACACCCATGAACCTGGTCTATAATCCGTGTATGTGTAGCCATTGCTCTTTGGTCCCTTTCCATCTACTATAAGATATCCCCCCTAAAAAACCATCGAGCCAGTCGGAAAGGTAATGCCTTCACTATCGGTTAATGATGCAAGGAGGGTTTGCTTCCCCTAGATGCATCGTGCCAACCAATAATTCATCCCAATTGCACTGTCTGTCGGGGCAACAACTACGTAGATGTGTCCTGCAAAAATGCATTTTATAGTCATATTCCAACAAGTAGTGGTTTGATAACTTGGATAATTACAAAAACAAGGAGGGAACTAAGATATGCATGTAGAAATGTTTACCTGGTTGTACAAGATCAGATATATGATCATATTCATTCTAAATAGAGGATTGGCCTTCCTCTAACTGGATTTTTTCAACAACTGCACGTGGGTCCACTACAAGTGATACATGATCCCATTCATCAACCCAATCCATTGATTCGCACTCATCCCACTCACAACTGCTGCAAGGCCCACAAAAGCAAGCAAGTTTCCGCGTCCATATTTCAAATAAAGGGTTGTTTGAACTTCAAACCGAATGAAATCCAAGAGTGCCTTGCATAGTACTACAACTATAAGAACTCGATCGATCTATATCAACCACATGCTAGAAATTTCTGACAACATGTCCTCTACCTGTTGCTCTGTGCTGCTCCGTGGTTCGATCTGACATTTTTGCAGAGCACCATCGAACTATGGATTCTGCATCCCGAATATGAGGGTCTTTCATGCACCTCATCTCCTCCCTTCGTAGGGCAGTTTTGAGACATGCTCCAGTCCCATCATGCTCTCCCTTTCCATGCTCAGTCTCAAAATAGTTCCATATATGCTGCACATCATAAGTCTTGTGCAAAATACTCAACCACTGGAATACACGTGCATTTTTGAACTGGACTGCACAACTATTTGACCATATCCACTGCTGATCCATATGTATACCTCTCTCCTTCAGCTGATCATAGAAAATTCTGAAGCTATGTTGCACATAATGCAGGTCGTGGCACCTATCATCACTGATGTAGAAGTTGGTCTCTTTCAATATTATCCTCATGTCATTGATGCTCTCTGGCGCATGCCTATACGTGATATGGACCATTATGCTAACTTGGTCTGAATGATAGTATTGACTTTGAATCTCATTTTTTGGCTGCAGGGTGTAGTTTTCAATAAAGTCCACAACCAACAATATTGTGCCATTGGGAAAGGTGTCCCTGCACTGTCTGTATTGTTCATCCTGCCATCGTTCTACATGGACATGTTGTACATACTACTCGGTCTTTTGGTAGAATTCCTTCATGAAATTGCAAATTTGTACATGGTGCCACAAAACCAAGGGCATTAATACAACGTGACATTTTCAATCTGAATATATATGTACAAATTAAACATGTACAGTATGAAAGTATGCAAAATTAGATTACCTGTGATTTCACCAATGCAATTTTTTTGCTTTCCTTTGCACTATCTACTTGATATGTTATGTACTTGGAGTTTTTCATTTCTACTGACATTCTCCCAAATTTGTGCTCCTCGGTTTCATGGATGCATCGGCTCAATAATGCAAATCCACTGCAACTGGAACATGTCCCATATAAACATGATCTTTTATAATATTTTTCTCCTTCAGGTCTTGGACACATTATGCTATGTATAAATTCTTTGGATGCATTCGGTGGTTATAACGATGGGCATTCCTGCACAATCTTAGTATGCAAATCAAAAAATATATGTCTATATGTATCATAATAGTACTCAAATTCTACATGGTATCTACAACAACATGTGTTGCGATCGATGCAAATTCTAACATACCAGGGTTTGCATTTTTCAAAGGACCTTTGGCCCAAGTTCAATTGTGTGTGCTCATTCTTGAACCTCTCATAGAGTTTTGTTTGTGTTGTTTCAAGGAAGTGCTTGACATGGGGTTCACCCCCCCTAACACCTTTTATCAACTTTAAAACATCTCTTTGATTCGATGACGGTCTAGTGTTATCATGCCAAAACTTTTGCACTGGTTCTTTAACAGCATCAATGAGTTTCATGTCTAAATGAGGTAACCTACCAACAAAGGCCCAACAATATTTTTGGCTTGGGGTCTCAAGTTTTTCTCTAATGGCAGAATACTTTTGAAGAGTCTTTCTATCTACTTTAAATATTTTACATGTGTGTGATAGTAGGCGACGTTGCCTTGTGGATTAGTCTATAATCGATTCCGACAGTACACGATGGGCCGCATTAAAATCTTTTGTACGAGAAGTTTTTCCCATCAAATTAAATGCAGATTGTATATTTCTAACAACATGATTGTTGGCCTCTGAACTTATAACTACCTTTATGCCCAAAACTCTCCTAACATGAGCTAGACAATGTGATTTTAACAAAGAAAGAAACAATTGACATTTTGTTGCATCGGTTTTGGATTCAAAAAATAGTGCGTTTGGGCATCTTACCTTCAAGTCCTGAAAATGAAATTCCATCCACATGAATACATTTGGGAGTTCTTCATCGTCCAGTTGATAGTCGAGGCAAGGGAGTCGGCAAGGAAGTATGAGTCTCGTCAACGGTTTGTTGTGGCCCTTCGTTCACAAATTGGTCTTGCAATGGAGTGTGTTCACCATGTGTGTTCTCTTCTTGGGGAGGTTGCCAATTAAGAACTTGTTCAACATCCATCCCTTCATACTCGACATCAGGCAAGATTTGATTGACTTCAACCACTTTGTCATTGCTTGTTGATGGATCTAAGGCACTAACATTTTTATTTCTACGGTTTTGCATGTACAACCTGGCATTTTCTCTTATCTCATGGGCCTTTTCAGGGGGTAGCTCCTTCCTTCTAGACTTTATTTTATTATTACGTCTGTTGCTCATATTCAATGCATTTTAAAAAAAAACAAAAATATCACCCCTGCAAGAATGAACAAAAAATAAGATATTAAAACTCGATGTGCATGATTATTAAAGCTCGATGTAGCAATTGATTATGTACAACAACATCTAGTGAGAATGTTTTCATATAATCTTAAAAGCTATTGAGAATGCCCTAGATATAACTACAACAACACCTCTAGGAACTCAATAGGTTGGTATTGGATGGTATTGGATGGTGGTACGGGATGTTAGTAGGAGAAAATTCCCTACAAGGGAGAAGCTCCTACTCACTTCATTTTCATGTTATGGATGAGGGAAAATAACCCCAAAAGATTAAGAGTTTTCAATTCTTTAGGTGTTTTTGTGAGTTGTTGTAGTGAAACCACAAGGAATTCAACAAATGTTTGTCTACTAGATCGAGGAATGTGATTATGAAATGTTATTGGTGGTGATGCAAGTAATTTTTTTTTATTATCTCCATGAAAGGTTGAAAGCATTGCATGGTGCATGTTGTAGTTTTTTTTTTGGTAAGATGTTTTTATTGTCTATGTTGAAGATTAAGAAGACTAAAATAGATCTATCATACAATTCATGAGCAAAAGCTAAAATAGATGCCATTCAAACAAGTGAATGAAGACTAAACTACATTTAACAAGATAAAATTGTCACCATACCTCAAGGATTATGATTTATCTTTGCTTCAAATGTAAAATGCTCTTTTGATGTGTCCACTATATGAAAGAAGAGTTCATGTGTGTCCAAGTAGCATGAGAATTCAATCCAAGGAGCCAAATAGAGTCCAACTGTTGTGTATTCACTCAAATGATCCAAATAGAGCCTAAGAGGTGTGTATTCAATCCAAAGAGCCAAATAGAGCCCCAAATGTTGTGTATTCTATCCAAATGGTCAAGGAAGCACCAAATGGTGTGTGAATTCAATCATGAATGTAAATGGTTGTCAGACTATGCGTGAAAACAACAAACAAAACACGATGAATCAGAGAAAAAATGCGGGAGAAGAGCACGAGTTATTTTCTAAATTTTATGTTCAGTTGGGACGTGCACGTGCTAGGGAGCGCATGCGCGTTGCTAGCATGTGCACATCCCTACTAAACGTTGTATAGTTCGGTGGGTAGCGTTCACTTCATTTATTACCCAACAAATCTAAATGTGTCAGTTTATTCCTAGAGCCCCTCCCCCATAAAGGCCTTTAGGCCCTATTCTAACCCATAATCCCTAAGTGCATTTAAGTGCTTCTAGGTGTTTAGGGGTTTTGGGGTTAGGGTTATAAGGATTGTAGGTTAAGAGTTAAAGGTTATAGGGATTATAGGCAAGTTATGGGATTAAATTTCATCATCATCTTCATCTTCATAACCATCATCTAAATAGTCTTCATCATCATATGGAGCTTGTCTAATTTTGGATATAAGGAGGATACAAGATGATGATGATGATGGAGATGTTGATGATGATGAAGATGTTGATGATGATGATGATCGTGATGGTGATGGTGATGAAAATGGTGATGATGATGATGATGATGATGGAGAAGATGATGATGATGGAGATGTCGATGAGGAAGGGGGAGATGACAATGATGATGGAGATGTTGATGATGATGATGGTGATGGTGATGGTGATGGTGATGGTGATGAAGATGATGATGATGATGATGAAGAAGATGATGATCATGTAAATGTTGATGAGGAAGGGGGAGATGACAATGATGATGAAGATGTTGATGATGATGATGGTGGTGATCATCACCACCATCATCATCATCAACATCTTCATCATCATTGTCATCTCCCCCTTCCTCATCAACATATCCATCATCATCATCATCATCATCTTCATCATCATCATCATCGTCGTCCTCCTCCTCTTCATCGTCATTGTCATCTCCCCCTTCCTCATCAACATATATATCATCATCATCATCATCATCATCATCCTCATTACCATCGTCATCATCATCATCATCACCATCATCATCACCATCATCATCATCATCATGGTGATGAATTGATGATGATGATGATGGTGATGATGATGATGATGACGATGGTGATGAGGATGATGTTGATGATGATGAAGAAGACGATGATGTTGGAGATGTTGATGGGGAAGGGGGAGATGACAATGATTATGAAGAGGAGGACGATGATGATGATGATGATGGGGATGATGGTGATGGGGATGATGATGGTGAGGATGATGATGATGATGGTGATGGTCATGATGATGGTGAGGATGATGACGATGATGGTGATGATGATGATGATGATGATGATGATGATGATGATGGTGATGATGATGATGGTGATGAGGATGATGATTATGATGGTGATGACGATGATGATGATGATGATGATGATGGAGATGTTGATGGGGAAAAGGGAGATGACAATGATGATGATGATGGAGATGTTGATGGGGAAAAGGGAGATGACAATGATGATGAAGAGGAGGACGATGATGATGATGATGAGGATGATGAGGATGAGGATGATAATGGTGAGGATGATGATGATGATGGTGATGATGATGATGATGACGGTGATGATGATGAGGATGATGATGATGATGGTGATGATGATGATGATGAGATGATGAAGAGGAGGACGATGATGATGATGATGAGGATGATGAGGATGGTGTTGATGATGATGATGATGATGATGATGATGATGATGATGTAGATGTTGATGAGGAAGATAATGATGATGGAGATGTTGATGAGGAAGGGGGAGATGACAATGATGATGAAGAGGATGATGATGATGATGATGATGAGGATGATGATGATGAAGATGTTGATGATGATGCCGATGGTGATGAATATGATGATGATGATGATGAACAAGATGATGATGATGGATATGTTCATGATCATCATGAACATCTCCATGATGATGGATATGTTCATCATAATCATCTTCATCATCACCATCATCATCATCATCTCATCATCATCATCATCATCATCATCAGCATCTTCATCATCATTGTCATCTCCCCCTTCCTCATCAACATCTCCATCATCATCATCATCATCATCATCATCATCATCATCATTATCCTCATCACCATCCTCATCATCATCATCATCGTCCTCCTCTTCATCATCATTGTCATCTCCCCCTTCCTCATCAACATATCCATCATCATCACCTTCTTCATCATCATCCTCATCAACATATCCATCATCATCACCTTCTTCATCATCATCCTCATCACCATTGTCATCATCATCAACATCTTCATCATCATCACCATCATCATCATCATGGTGATGAATTTATGATGATGATGATGGTGATGATTATGAAGATGTTGATGATGATGATGATGGTGATGATGATGATGTTGATGATGAAGAAGAAGACGATGATGTTGGAGATGTTGATGGGGAAGGGGGAGATGATAATGATTATGAAGAGGAGGACGATGATGATGATGATGATGAGGATGATGGTGATGAGGATGATGATGGCGAGGATGATGATGATGATGGTGATGGTGATGATGATGATGATGATGATGAGGATGATGATGATGATGGTGATGATGATGATGGTGATGATGATGATGATGATGTGAAGAGGAGGACGATGATGATGATGACGATGGTGATGAGGATGATGTTGATGATGATGAAGAAGATGATGATGATGGATATGTTGATGAGGAAGGGGGAGATGACAATGATGATGAAGAGGAGGACGATGATGATGAGGATGAGGATGATGATGAAGATGTTGATGATGATGACGATGGTGATGAAGATGATGATGATGATGATGAACAAGATGATGATGATGGAGATGTTCATGATCATCATGAACATATCCATGATGATGGATATGTTCATCATCATCATCATCATCATAACCATCCTCATCGCCATCATCATCATCACCATCATCATCATCACCATCATCATCATCATCACCATCACCATAATCATCATCATCCTCACCACCATCATCCTCATCATCATCATCATAATCATCATCCTCCTCTTCATAATCATTGTCATCTCCCCCTTCCCCATCAACAAATCCAACATCATCGTCTTCTTCATCATCATCAACATCATCCTCATCACCATCCTCATCATCATCAACATATTCATCATCATCACCATCATCATCATCATCAATTCATCACCATGATGATGATGATGGTGGTGATGATGAAAATGTTGATGATAAAGACGATGGTGATGAGGATGATGATGATGATGATGAAGAAGAAGATGATGATGGATATGTTGATGAGGAAGGGGGAGATGACAATGATGATGAAGATGAGGACGACGACGACGACGACGATGATGATGATGATGATGATGGAGATGTTGATGAGGAAGGGGGAGATGACAATGATGATGAAGATGTTGATGATGTTGATGATGTTGTTGATGATGCTGATGATGTTGATGATGTTGATGATGATGGTGGTGGTGATATCAATGATATCATAATGGGTAATTTGCTAAGAATTATAAATGTGATATAGTATCATATACTACTTGTTGGGGAAGTGTTCTTGGGAATTGGGGAATGTAGGTTATCTTTTAAGTTTTAGAATTTGTAGGTAACATTTTTGAGAGATGATTTATTCTCAATTTCTTTGGGTCTAGGGCACTTTCGAGATCATTGTGTTTTGGTGTGTTTTAATCATAATATTATTTTATGGCATTATTGCATTACAATTCATAGAGATAGATAATGAGTAAAGATTCTTGGGAAAAGAAATGATGAGTAAGATGGATCTTTCTATGATGAGTAAATATTTCGGGGAAAAGAGATAATCACTCAAGATGGATCTTTTATTTTTTATTTAAAAAATTAATTTATTATACCTGTCCGAAGGTATATAGCAATCATTTCCTGGTCAAATTAGTATGAGTCACCACTAATTTTGTTTGTAGATATAATGTTTGATTATTATTATATTAAATAGATTTTTTTAAATAAAATTTATTTTTCAATTTTTTATAAATTTAAAATTATATTTTTTATTAGTTAAAATTTGTGAAATGATAATTTTTATAATAATATTAAAATTAAATGGTATTTTTTGGTTGTGTATTTGAATTGTTTTTAATTATTTAAAAAATATGGTATTTAATATAAACAGTATTTTCTTGTTAAACTTCTTAATCAATGTATGAGATATTGGCACCCACCAAATTGGTATTAAACTTTTTTAATGATTTACAGCTGCCCCTGCCTCCTTCCTCTAGAAGAGGAGTCCAAAGAGTGTGCTTCGAGAAATGTTAAAAGATGGGTTTAGACATGAGAAATTTGATTTGGGTTTGTTCAAGGACAAGTGATTATCTTATCAGCGTCATAGTCTCAGGAAATAGATTGAACATAAATTATACCTCTTTATATCCATGGCAGTGGCCCATGTGGGTGACTGCAAAGTACATGTCCTTATGGTCCTAAAAAGTGCAGCATGCTCTTGAAGCAATTTAAGCATGTAACAAACTTTCTCTTAATTGAGATAATAAAAAGAAAAGATATAAGATGCCAAAGTTTTCATCATTAGCAACTCTTAGTGAATTTGATTTTTAAAAGAATCCGAGTGACAGAGTCTACTCAAAATTGGCGCCGTCCATTATGCATAAAGTTTAGATCATAATGAAACCTCATTCCTGTAATTTCTATCAAATTCATGTGGTCAGTGTGGGTGATTGAAAAGAGAACATGTCCCTCTACTCCTGAAAAGTGCAGCATGCTCTTGAAGCAGTTTAATCATATAGCAAACTTTTTCTTAATTAAAAGAATCCAATAGAATGATATAAGATGTCAAATTTTTTTATCATTTGTAACTCTTATCCAATTTGATTTTTTAGAAGATCTAAGTGACAGATTCTACTCAGAATTGACATCTTCCATTATGCATAAAAGTTGGATCATATGATGAAGCTTCATTCTTATAATTTCTATCAAATTCATGTTAATATATTTAGTAGAAAAAGAAGATCCCGAGAGAGAAAGGCTACAGAACACCATGTGACTTGGTTGAAGGCTACAGAATAAATGAAAAATATACCTTGCCAAAAATACATCTGTGATTGTTATAATCGTAGAGCCATGACTCCTCCCAATGTATAATACACTCGGTGCATGCTCATGGAAGAAGTGACCATGAGGGTTTTGTATTGAAAACAAAATGTATTGGCAGTGCACTGAACATAAATTTGCGCCCAAGTTAGAGCAAACCATAATCAATATGAGCCATGAATCATGGGGGATGAACCTAACACGTAGGGAATAATGGCATTGATAAAATCTAGTGGTCATTATTCATGTAAATGGATCTCAATAAAAGATCAATTTTTAAGATCATACAGGTCAATTGGCCCCTTACCATCAGTCATAAGTCTGGACAAATAATAAGTCTCTTGGAACAAGATATGACAGTTTCATAATCTTACATTTCATGTAAAAAAACAAAATGAAATATGACACTTTCAAAATCTTCTTCCATTTCATATAAAAAATCAAAATGAAATAATCATTAAGTGAAGAGTTTATTTTTAATTTTTTTAACTTATCAACTAGAGAGATCACGTCAAGATGGGCTTGGGCTTCACTTTGGGATTGAAGATGGCAAAACCAAAATTGGCAATGATGACAATGACCCGCCTCATTTTATTTTATTTTTCATTTTGAGCTTTTAAGTTTCAACTTCAAATTAAGGTTAATTCACTTCTTGCGATATCCCAAGCCTCTTGTGCTCATGCATGAGTCGTCAAATAAAGAAAAAAATATTTATTATATTTTGCAATTACTTGGTGCTATAATGCATGACTCTTTTGTGTTGTGTTTCTTAATATATTTTCTTGGTTGGTCACATGATTCCTTAACTAATGGGTTGTTATGGTTGGCAGATATTGGGGTTTTTGGATAGTGAGATAAAATGATAGCCTTTGGTTATGTAGTGTGATCGAATATCAGTATCTATATTTACCCTCTTACATTCTATGTGGTGGTGACAAGTATCATTTTGATGAAGCTAATAATTGAGAATTAAATGTGGTTTAAAAAATATTTTTTATATTTAATTTTTATAAACTTAAATTAGTATTAAAAATGTTGTTAAACATGTATAAGATTTTATTAATATAAATATCATATATTTTAGACATAAATATGACGTAGCGTTCAAGGATGGACGTATATATAGGTGTTAATGTTATATTATGTCCAACACAAATATGGTGTATTAACAACTCCAACATGGCATGTCATTTGAATGTTAGTGTATGCATGGGTATTTATATTGTGTCAGGCATTTTAAGTAGAGCGTTACTTTGATGTTTAGTTACCAATTGGCATTAGTTTGAGGTGTTGGGTGTTAGTGAGGACATCGAGATTTAGGTGTTAATGGGCATCTATGTGAGGCGTTGTGTCACATGTTTGTGTGCTAATGTTGTGCTAGGTTTAATAGTTAAGTGGTGGTGTCATGATGCATGATGAAGGTAGACTAGGCCTTGATTTAATTGAGACGAGTAAGCAATCAAGTCAATGAAAACTCCAATGAGAATCATAAATGTATGCAACTAAGTAATGATGTTTATTATTTCCTATACTAATTGTAAGGAATTTAACAACGTGAACCCCATTGCAGTACACAATGTAGTTATCTAAAATCCTTTTAGTTTAGTAGTGTCAAAAATTGGAATTCAAAATAATATCTACAACGAATATAGAATATAAAAAGGTTATTTCTTTCTTTTGATCATAAGACAGAGGAACACTATATAACAATTTTGTAGATATTTTATTAAAAAAGGTATAAGATAAGTGTAAAGAACTTATGGGTTACTTTTGGAATATAAGCAATATCAAGAAAAACTAACTTCCAATAATAACTATTCAAGATTTATTTTTTTAAATAAAAATTTTGTTTACTTTGTATGCATTTTGAAATAATAGTATTTATTAGTGATGAAATTATGTTTTATGCTTTGGTTTACTACAAAGAATTTTCCAAAACACCTTGTTTCCATTGTTAAGACATATTTCTAATAACATGTATAAT
Organism: Larix kaempferi; assembly: GCA_027924585.1. Lineage (NCBI taxonomy): Eukaryota > Viridiplantae > Streptophyta > Pinopsida > Pinales > Pinaceae > Larix > Larix kaempferi. The sequence goes on along the minus strand of BSBM01000047.1, from coordinate 21,471,021 downwards.
CTAGTTCATGCATCCATTGTATGTACCATTAAATTAGAAGGGGGTATGTATGATTGGAAATGTTTTTTATATAAAGGGGTTTTGCATTTTTTATATCTAGTTTTCAATTATCTTTCTCCAATTTTCAAAGATTCCATTTCCATTAGGCATGGATTTGCAACTTAGTTGCTATTTTTTATATTTAATATTTAACCTAATGATATTGTAAGTTAAATTGTATGTTGGGAATTCATATTTTTCAAACTTAACACCTTCACAATTGTAAGATACTTAAACTTTTTAATATTAACATTTAATATATATTTATAGGGGTATGACTTTTATGTTATATATAAATTTACTTGGATTTTAATTTATTTTAAAATAATTTTGAATAACTTGTTTATTTTTTCTTAAACTAAAGGGCAGGGACTAAGCTACATGCATTTTTTCTTAAATTAAAGGGTAGGGACTAAACTTATTCCGTGCCATTTGAATTGACAAATTAAAACAATTCAAGAAGTCATTCCAGCTAAAATCTAAAAGAGATATGAAGAATAAATTCTAAGAATTTAACTAATACTAAAGTTTAGAAGGCATACCTTCAACACAAGTCATTTAATTGCAAGGATTGGTCCATAACCATTTTAACTCCATATATTTTAGTGCGTTGAAAGGTATCACAAAACTTGAGATGCAAATATCAATTTTTTGAACATTGAGATTCTAAGTGCGGAAAACATTGAAATTGGTACTCTCAAGTTTTTTTACACCTCTCAAATTTGAGTGTATCATAGACATATAAGGTTAGGATGCGTCGATTCAAATGATAGGGACTAAGCTGCTCGCGGCTCTTGTTAGATTATGTTCCAAAAACCAAATACTCATTGTATGTGAATTTCATAGTGGATGTGGAACCATTTAGGCCTAATGTAGAAGTACCTAAAGTAAAGATGACAAAATTCCTACCTTTTGTATGGTAGTATGTGATCTTTACCTTCTGGTAAGGTTTTGGTGATTTTTGGCTTATGCTTTGAAAATTGAATAATCATTCGTCTTATTTCTTAGTGGATGTCAAAATAAGTTAGTGTCATGAAATCGTTGATGTTGAGCTCAATCCTATGCCACAAGGGGATGGGAGGAAGTGGGTTGTGATAAACCAATCACATATCCTCAATGTGATAATAGAATGGATGTTTGTATTGAGTTGTTATTACTAAATTTGTATAAATAATAAGAAACTTTAGATTTTGGACAAAAAGCAAATTTTGTTAATGGTGATGCATTATTACTTTCATTTTTCATACCACTTACATCAATCTCTTTAAAATGTCTAAATATCAAGTTCTCGAGGACATTCAAACTTAGACTAGTTACTGGCACAATCACTTAACTTGTGGTTGGAGAACATCGATAGGCCACAAGTTAAGTGTCACAAATAAGTTATGTGTTATTTGTACTTCATGCATAGTTAAATGGGTTGTCTTCCACTAACGATCAGTTATTCATGCATCAACTAAGAGTTATCCATACATTAGCTAAGAGTTATCCATGCATTAGCTACCAATTATTTTATATATATATTTTTTCCTTTTATAATTGTTTATTTCGAATTTGGAATAATTGCCATAAAATCAATCTGGACAGTACACTTGTGTCATCCTCGTGCATTCTAGAAAAATCATAGATGCTAATCCACCCCAAATTCTAAGATATAAATGCCTATGGATATAATTATATTTTATTTGGCTACCATGCATTAGTTTTAACATTACACTTGTTGTTAACTTGTTTTTAGCTAAAAAAGTTTTACATATATGATAGTATTATACATATATTATAGTTTTAGGGCCATCTGTGGGTTTGGATTGATGAAAACCTTGCAAAAAAGATTTTTATGATAGATATGGATATGGAGCAGTTCAGACTTGCACTCTCTTCCATAAATAAAATGGGTCACGAGTCATATTAATGATTTTCCTATGTTATTCTTCTTTATCAATTTTTATGAGAGATATGGATGTTGAGAAGTTTAACTTGCACTCTCTTCCATAAATAAAATAGGTCATGAGTCATGTTAATTATTTTTCTATGTTATTCTTCTTTATCATAGATATGGATGTAGAGCAGTTCAGACTTGCACTATCTTCCATAAATAAAATGGGTCATCAGTTATGTTAATGATTTTTCTATATTATTCTTCTTTATCAAGAAAGAAATTTATGCATAAATTTGAGTGGTATTTGCTTATGTGTTTTTCATTATGTTATTGATTACAAGATGTTTCCCACGCGATGAAAGTATTAGGGTTTTAAGAAAGGTTTTGTGAAACTAATGGATTTTGACACAGCACTTGCATGGAAAGTAAAAGGTTTGACTTATTAATTTTGATTATATTGAATTTAATTTTGATTACTCGTCAGGGCGGGAATTGCGTTGTGACTGCCAACTCCTGTTATACTTTTGTTTGCTACAAAAAATCTGAAATAATACGTTTTCAGACGTTTAAATCCGACAAGAGATTTCATCAATAGAGGGCCCAACCGGGTTCGAACCGATGACCTCTTGATCTGCAGTCAAATGCTCTGCCACTGAGCTATAGGCCCCAAGTGATAGATTCGTTCCCATAAGAATTATTGGGTATGCATACGAAACCAAATTGCTGCCTCAAGTGAATATAAAAAGCCTTGCTGGAAACTACTAAGCATGCCATTCATTTGGTATTTGAATCCTTGCTTCCAATTTCTATAAACTTTTAGGTTTTAAATTTGCCAAAATTCAACGGTTATTTAAACTGAGAGGGTGCTTCAATAAGGAAATCTCCAGCATCTGAGCTTTTTCGTAGCCCATAAAATTTCACTCTCCATCGCTTCATGGCCGTTCTCTTCATAAAACCAATTGCTCTCTACTCGATATTTTACGTTAACCTTCCTTAAAATATAACAGAATTGATTTTGGTGACATTACATCTTTATGTTATAGTATTGTTAACTTGTTATTTAAACTTTTAACATATAGCTGGAATAGCTCAGTTGGTTAGAGCGTGTGGCTGTTAACCACAAGGTCGGAGGTTCAAGCCCTCCTTCTAGCGATGCGTCCTCTATGTTTTTCACTTTTTCATCTACGTTCACGCCCTCCTAGTGATGCTTCCTTTTTTTTTTCATTTATAGGACATGGACATCGTAATGCACCATGGTTAAGTTTAGACACAATTTCTTACCTAGGTTGAATGCAATGTATATGTTTACAGTAACACCAAAGACATAACAAAACATTAAACAATATTATTATGTCCCCGAAAGGGATCATATATAAATCGTTCACTTCCTATTAATTTGGGCTACACTTTATAATTTTTTCCTGTAATTATAGTTTTGCTATAGTTTACAATATTTATGATATTAAATCATTTATTAAACATGATTTTTCTCCCAATTTAATTGGTGCAGCAAGGTGACGTAATCATTGTTTTTTGGTTCTCAGGAGGGGGTGGCGGAGGGGTTGTGGGATGATGTAAGGTGCAGATCCTCTGCATAGTGGACAGGCACGCTCAGTCTTTATTTTATGCAGAGTCTTTATTTTATGCGCCGCCAGGTTACGGTAGAAAGCAGCTGTTCTCCGGGTCGCCGTGATCTGACGGCGGGGAGTAGTGCTGGGAGGGTGATTGGAATGTTAGCGTTTATGCTGAACTCTGGTCTGTGCAGACCGCCGTAAGCACTTGCCCGAGGTGCATCAATTGTTCGTGTTTTGCTTTGCATTTTCCAGATTTCAATGGTGTGATCATTTCACTACATTTAATCCCTATAAATAATCCATCGAGAGCTTTGGAGCTGGCGAGTGCTCCTCCCACTGCCGATCATAAATGCAGTCATTGGGGGTGGAGCTTCGTTGGAGGTGGAGCTGGGGAGTGCTCCTCCCACTGCTGATCATAAATGCATCCATTGGGGTGGAGCTGGCGAGTTCTCCTCCCACGGGTAGGTGTGCAGTTGACATAAATATAGTTGCGTGAACCCACTTGATATAGTGCTCCTTTGACGCGCAAGTGGCCTGCAATTGACAGAAATATAATTGCATGAACCCAATTGATAGAATATTGTAGTGTATAGAATATTGATAAATTCATGTATAATAAATATAACCCTCTCTCATGTGATGATCAACCAGGTTGAAACGAATTTGGGCATGAAGGATTGTGGTTGAAACGAATTTGGGCGTGAAGGATTGTGCAGTCTGGGCAATGGTAATGTTGATGAGAAACGATATTAGTCCTGGAAGCGGCGAAATATCGGCAGACTTTGTTGTTTTTAGGTATCCATTATTATGCATGGAACATTATCCATTCGGTATTTTAAGATGGAATGACTGATATGTTGCTAGAGCTTACATATTTGTGGACACCGGTCATAGCATTTTATTAGTCTAATATAGTTAGTTGCCTTGACCAAACCATAAATGGAGTCACGTTTACTTTCCTTTGGCCCATTGACCCATACATACAACTTCTATAACCAACTCTTCTTCTGGAGAATTGGAGCAGACTTTAAAGAGAATCCCAAATGCGTAATTAATTCCAGTATCAGACACCGCCAGCAAGCTTCTAACAATACTCGGTACGGCTAGGGCATGGCCCAATACCTGCCTTCTGAAATGGTCGAAATTGACTGCAAAAGCGCAAAGGATTACTCTGACATAGTTGTGTCTGTGCCAAAAAGAAGGTCAATCAAACGAGGAACGACACCTGCTTTGGCGATCTTTGCTCTATTTTTAATCACGGCTCATAGATGAAAGACGCCACGAATTCTTAAGGTGTAGATTTTTCATTGCTTCAAAACCAATAAATGTTGAAATATTCTCTTAATAGTTGAAAGACACACTCATAGATAGCCAAATTAATGCAGACTCCCATGGGATTTTTTCACTGGTCATGTATCATGTTGTGGACAAGTCCATAGCCGCTCTTCCTTTGTCTTAAGCTACAAAAATTTTCATATATATTATAGCTCACTATTCTGAGTGGATATGACTGCCACTATTCGTCACTTATTGAGTGATGTGGAAGTAAGAGAAACGATCAAATAAGTTTTTATTGTTGAAACTATTTTCTGTTAGGTTCTTTCATGTTGTATTTCAACCTTGTAAAAGACATGTTTTATAAGGATCCACATTAATAGCAAAAAAATAACTAGTAAAGACACTGAACTATTTTTCAACTGAAATGGCAGAGCTATGCTGAAAAAATGGACAACCCCCACGTTTCATAGGCAGAGCAGATAATGTACACTTTTGATTAAACCGCCTCCCATCACTACCAGGCAGGCAACTGCGTGCTGTGGACTTCGGGGCATACAACTAGTTGCAAACATTTTAAGCTCTAGCAAATGCCAATTTCTCTGGTTAAGGTAAGTTAAGATCATATTTCGATCAACTCAAGCAATAGTTTGTTATTAAATATGGTGAAGGGTATAGTTTCATAATTTAATACAATTTTTTCAAATATGCCACATGAAGCTGAGACGACATCAATTCTCTTTGTCGACAAGTGTTTGCAATACTTTTGATGTGCTTTCATCAATTTTTAAAATGCTTAAAAGGTAGTGAAAATATTGGAGATATTGATTGCTTTGTTGTATTGATACTCCTCCATTCCCATAAAGGAAGGAGGGATAATGGTTGTGGGAACCTCTCGGAAGCCTGTTCTTGGGAATCCTCATCTTTTGGCCTCTCAAGCATCCATTACAGCTGATAAATCACACATATATTTAATATTTCCGAGTACCTACGTAGAGGATGCAGCTAATTGCTATGTAATTTTGACTGCATCCTCTACGTAGGATTTCTGAGAGTACCTACATATATTGAAGTTATTATGATACACTCACACATATTTGGTACTAAAATATTTAGATGGTTGTAGAAGCAAGGTTAACTTTGTGAGCTATGTTAATATTGCATTTTGCGTTTCTGTTATTTTTTCCCTTGGTAATTTCATTGTTTGTCCAGAAATTTTATTTGGATGCAAGATGTACAACAGAAGATGGAATATAGATAAGTACCTAGAGATGAAACCCATTGGAGGGTAGGAGCAGGTATGCTTTCACCTAGAGGAGATGAGGATATGTTTCTTGGTCCCTGGACCCTATTCATAGCAGAGATTTTCTTTTTAAAATTATTGTGTCGATTTCAGAGATTTTCTTTTTAAAATTATTGTGTTAATTCTGCGCTGCAAAAGGAGATGAGGGTTTTGTTTTCAATCATTTACATAAATTCAGAATGGTCACAGACCGATGGTTATCTTTATGAGGCAATGTTTGCTGCACTGGGGATCAGATAAGATGACTTGCAGAAAGAGGCAATGGAATCAGAAGGTATTTTAAGTGAGAAAGGAATTTTAAGTGAGTAAGGTAATTAACCAACAGACCAAAAAGATGGAAATTGATCCCAAAAAAGATGGTAAATAAATTGGGACGACAAATCCGGTATTCTAAAGGCGGATATTGAATTCAGTGAAAGAATCCTATGAGAGTGAACCAGAAGAATACTCATCCTTCCTCCTTGATTTAGTTTTATTCCTTTACTTCCCTTCTTAACCCATTTGGTTTATTTTCCAATACCAATGCATGTGGTTTAAACTGAAAGATATTTTCTCAATCTATTGAAATTTAACGGTGAGAACATAGATCCCCTGTGCAAAAAGCAGAGACAAAATAATCATTAAATTAGGTAAGTAGTTTTTATATCTGGTGTTTTTCCCAATACCAACTGCCATTAGTGTTTTTCTGCATCTACTAGTGGTGACAAGAGAGAACCCTTAACTCACTAGTGTGCGAAAAGTAGCTATTTATATTTTATAGCGGTGGTATTGAAGGCCGTTGCTGTGGTCTTTTATAACAAAAAAATCCAAATAAAAAGATAGAAAATGTTTGAAGTTTTGGTTTTCTCCCCAATGACTTGTGGCCACTATCAAACAAGATATTCTCCCCATTGATTTGTGGCCACTATCAAACAAGATATTGTTGGCCTTTTTTATATTATAAATATCATGTTTACCCTGACTTTTGGGCCTTACATTTGTAAGGTTTAAATTTTAAGTTTCATTTTTTTTTTTCAAAAATACAAATAGTTAGAAACCAAACCCTTGAGTAGAGTAGAGGTGGATATCACATTAAAAGGAAAATTCATTTGACAAATATTTATTATAGCTTTTAATGGTGCATCCTTAACTATGTTGCATATGTTCAAGTGTTTTTCATTTAAAATTTGCATTTGGAATGAAATACTTGCTTTTCTTATTTTGTGTGAAAATTCTATCTTATTATGGTATATCCAATAGTCAGAAATCAATACATGAGAAACATAAATACATGCTCAACAAATATATCCAACTTTAAGTTAGAGCTAAAGCACTAAAGTTGACCAAAAAAAACTATATCATAGATTGTACATGTCCGTACAGATTTCCAACTTTAAGTTAGAGCTAAAGTATTCAAACTAGCCTCTTCTTATCATGGTGAAAACATGCCTTAAAACACTAAGGAAACATGCGCAAAAGAAAATGTAACATTAAGAGTGTAGAGAGAGGCAACCAACAGTAGTTTAGTCATTTACATCTAGTGGTAGGTTATTGACAAGATTTTATATGAGTAAATTTGTTTTGAATAGCACCCTGTTGACATGAATAACGTGGCTCCCAAGTTATGAAGACAAGATCATATCAAAATAACAAACCATTTGTCAAAATAATTTGTTCATATCAAAATTGCAACAAGAGCACGTGGTAATGGCAATGTTGGGGACATTGCCACCAAGTAGTTCTTCTTGCCGGGACTCGTTTCTCTCTCCTCCTTAAAGCCTCGAAAAAGACATCTCGGACCATCCAACAATACTAAAGCAAAACAGACATATATACCTACAGGTCCTACACAATGGGTGTCTTTACCAGTGGAAGCTTCCTCTTCAAATTGCTCCCCAACCAAATGAAAGTGGGATGATGTTGCACAAGTGAGAAGAATGATGAAAGATATGGAGGCAAAGAAGAATCTTGTTTGCATTGAGATAATGATAACTCATCCTGAACAGATTTTGACAAATACATCAATGTGATCAGTATTAAATACTGAAGCATTCTGGCCAAATAACTAAAACAGATCTGGCCAAACTATCAAACAATACTAAAGCAAAACATACTTATATACCTCAGGCAATGGGTATCTTCACTACTGGAAGCTTCCTTGTCAAATTGCTCCCCAATAACAAATTGCTACCCAATAACAAATTGCTACCCAACCAACTGAATCCATTGAATTGTCCACGGATTTCGATTGGTTTTTTCTCAAAAGCATTTTGCACATGGCTGCTCATGGCTTTCCCAGAATCCCATGGCGTGGTAGGTCAGACGACTCTCAGTGGATAGTTGGATAGGATCAGATCAAGTCAAAAAATTTGGGCGCGGCGTGTGGACTTTTCCATGAAGTCACAAACTTCATCGTTTCTGATTGGCCAGTCTGGCCTGTTAGTGTCAGGTCGGTAGTTTGATTTTTTTGGGTTTTTGACTTTTTCTAGTTAGCTGTACCTTCTCAGATGGTATTGGTTTGAATGTCGCCATGGATAAATTATTGTTGAAATTGTAATTTTGGTTGCTGTGATTGCAATTATGATTGTAGGAATGAATTCAACATCCTTGATAATTCTTGGGCATTTTGATTAAGTAATTCCAGCAACCAAAAGGAGCTGTATAAGGGCTAACTAAGACGCCCCAGACTCGCCAGAATCAGGCAGAGCAATTCTGGCCAAAATCTCAATTTGGAGATTTCTCGATATCGCGACATTTAATTGTCTGCCGGAAAACAGCTTGCATTGCAAGCGTCTATGTGTGCTGCAGCCTTGTTTTATCTAGTGGCTTAGAAACTTCTTTAAGTAGAATAGAAACCGGTCGTGTGCATGGAGGGTTATGTTTTTGAACCTGCATTATTATATCGATTTATTATTATTGACAATAGCAGTTTTCGGTAGCCATTGTAATGGGCAGAAGGCAAGGCCAAGGAACTCCCATAGTGTTTCAGGTTCGTTTGATATGCAAGCCGGGCCGCCATTTTTATGTCCCCATTTGCGATATAGGGCTATTTTTACTCAGTTGTATTGTAGCAGCTGAGTGTATCATGTAAAGAAATGGTGGGAGAACTTTCTGTTTAGTAGTTACTGTGATGAGAAAAAGGAAAGATCCACAGAATCAGTGGAGAAAAATAAGTTCAAGAAGAGGAAGCAAGCTTTGATATGCAAGCTGGGCCGCCATTTTTATGTCCCCATTTGTGATATAGGGTTGTTTTTGCTCAGTTGTATTGTAGCAGCTGAGTGTATCATGTAAAGAAATGGTGGGAGAACCTTCTGTTTAGTAGTTGCTGTGATGAGAAAAAGGAAAGATCCACAGAAGCAGTGGAGAAAAAGAAGTTCAAGAAGAGGAAGCAAGCTTTGTAAGTTTCAGCATTTTGAATATGAATGTAGATTTTTCTTTTGTTTTTGCCTGTGTGTTTGATTTTTATTTGGTTTTTGCCTATGTGTTTGAAGGTAGAGTGTCTTTTATTTATTTATTTTTTTCTCACTCTACTGGGAAAGGTAAGGTCAATCTATTGCGTCACATTCTTGAGGTAGTGGGGCTGTCTGCGTTGTCTTTGAGATTGAGGAAATGGAATGAATTGTGGTTAAATTCTGGGCTATTCGTGTATGTGTTCTAATGGCGGTATTGGAGTACCTTGTTATGAATTTTTGTGGTTTTTCATTGAAATTACCTGTTGGGCTTTCATGATGGGGAGGTATTTTTAGCAAGCTTCGGGAATGTGTTATTTTGAAGGCCAGCTTTGTGCGCCGGTCCGATAGTGTTGATTTTAGGTTTTTCAGTGGGGTTGTCTGTCGTATTTTCTATATTGTGATGGCAAAAAATGCCAAATGTTGTGGGTAGTCTTCCTGTCTATGATTAGAATCCTTATACGGCTTTGATTTTTGAATCAATGCAGAAAATCCGCAAGGAATTTGAATGCTGAATGGTGTTAGTGTAATTGTCTGGTGCAGCAATAGTCTTTTATGGCCCATGACTTACCAGTACAATGGTCCGTGAGGGGCGTGCTTCGCAGAAGACCTCTTCAGGAAGGAATTAAGCCAGAAGATAGTAAGGCAGGATGAAGAATGAAGATAGTTAGGTAATTTACTACCGTCTTACTAAGACCAGTAAGACAATAATTGCTAGGATCTGCAGGTGTTGAACTTCATAGGCGTTTATTACTGTGATTTTTTCCTTTGAATTCGGGATTGATTTTGAAGCTTTTGTTTACTAGGTCCAATGGTTGAATCGCTACTGTGCTGCTTCATCTTGAAAAAATATTTGTTGTGGTTGTTGTTATGATGAATACAGCAGCAGCACCTGGTCGTGCTTCTTCGGCTTTTTCTGGACATCTGAACCCATGTGCCCAAGAGTTTACACCAGGTCCTTGTGCTTTCGCCACCACCACCACCAATATATTATTTTTACGGCATAAATGCACGACGTTATGTTTCACCAACGGCAGGTGTGTGTTCGATTCCTGTTAATCCAGTCGTTCCCTTGTATAATGCTTTTGATATGGGTATTCCTTATCCTGCTGCTTCAATTCCACAGCCACTCTGGGATAACAGGCAGCAGTAGCAGGTTCCTATTGGTTTTCAAGGGGATGCTAGAAGCCATTGCCTTCCATTGTTTCCCTTAAACAGGCCTTATAGCTATAATGATACCAAAAACATGAAAAACACTGGCGTTGCTGCTCGATGTGGGAGCAATGTCACGGGTTCGAGTCCGGGGGATGTTTATCCATTAGGTCCAGAATATGCATCTCAAGCGTTGCTTTTAAGTTCATTAGATATCTCTATATATAAACTAATTTTGGATTGTTCATGACTTAATGCAAATGATTTTGGCACTAGTGACATTTAGTTTTTCTTGTCAAAAGTCTATTCCTAAACCATTACATCATGCATGCAGGATTCAGTAGATATCTCTGATATATAAACTATTTTGGATTGTTCATGACTTTGAAATACTTTTGATCTCATAATACCTAGAATTGGGCTCATATTTTGATTTAAATAACCACTGCAAGCAATTTCATAAGAATCTTTCTGCTCATGTAAAGACTTGTTCCAAAGTTTAACAGAAATGTCACTTGAGCTTTTCCTGGATTCTCTAAAACAAAAAAATCAAAATTGTAAACAAACATCTAAGATGGTTCATGCCTTAGATTGAGGGGAAATGTACAAGTTCCTTGATGGTAAAAATAAGCCAAATTGAACTGGTAAACTACTAAAATACCCATTTCTTTCCCAGTTAACTTTATAAAGACCAAGGTAATCCATTATGTTTCAGCAAGTTCCCAGTGTATAAAATGCAAGTACATATGTATAAAGCTTAATCACCTTCATCTTGTGAACAAGGTTTATAAAGACCAAGGTAATACATTATGTCTCAACAAGTTCCCAATGTATAAAATGCAAGTACATATATGTATAAAGCTTAATCACCTTCATCTTGTGAACAAGGTGACAAGTAGATTTGGCAGTTTGGTGATTGAGTTGTTGGCACAAGACATGACTCTCTTTTAACATGCCCTAAGCATCTATTGTAGTTGTCAAGCAAAACTATGATGGTTGAGTTGGTCTACGTAATATGATGGATGATAATTTGGCACATTTGATGGTTAAGAGAGGAAATGTCCCTCATTTTAAAAAATGTATTTTTTTTTCAATGAGAACAATTTTATTTCCATCTTCTCATAAATTTTAAATTACAAATAATAATCTATGTCACTAGAAAGTGACATTTTTGCAAGATATAATATAAGGTCAAAACATTACTAGTTAAATTGTTAACATGTTGTTTAATGATCTTAGACAATTTTCAAATACTAAATTATTGGCATCACATTTCTGCATATAATCTTCTCATAAATTTTAAATTACAAATAACAATCTATGTCACTAGAATGTGACATTTTTATAAGATACAATATAAGATCAAAACATTACTTGTTAAATGGTTGACATGTTGCTTAATGATCTTAGACAATTTTCAAATACTAAATTACAGACATCACTTTTCTCCATATAATACTATCATATTGTTGAAATAGTTGACAATTCTCCTCGATATCCAAAAGTAGCTTCTTTGCCTTAGCTATGATATGATGCTTTTTTGTTTGATTGTCAAAAAAAATTAGGCAGTTGGTTGCTGGGATTATTTAGAAGTATGTACTTGGCATTTACCATACATGAGCAACATGTGCCAATTAATAAAGTGATGTTTCTTGTAAATGATCAATATTTGCATCATGAAAAGTTACTATCTGGTTAAAGCATGTGAGCCATAAAAGGTCCCTTATTTTGAGATCTTGGCCACATGCAACAATTTTCATATCCTCGACACTAGATAACATGATGTCCACATATGTGAAATAATATATAGCCTATAAGATACAAATTTGATAACTCCAATGTTGTTTCCATCAAATATGTAGCCATGCAATTAATATGGAAGCACTTGGCCCTCATGCATAGATATATACTAGAACCAAACACAGTTAGGGATATTTCTATAACTATCAGTTTGCATTTTCTTGTTCTCCCTTGATGCCCTTATACAAGGATTTTTTATATCAGTAATTATGCTCCACCCAATGGGTTTTGCCTCTTGATGTACACCTGTTTCCATTGAGACCACAGCTAGATTACGTTTTCCTATCTTCTATATTTATTCTAATTCATTATTTTCATCTTGAGAACGTTTACAATCTTCTCCTTCTAATAAAACTTGAATAACTTCATCTAATCCTATTTCAATTCTAGCATTCTATCTAGCAGCATCCATTACTTGTGATTTGAATGTTTCCGCAGTCTTATCAGAGCTGGGTAACATTGCTCAAGGACATATCATCTTCACACATCTCAATAAATCTTAGATTAAGAGCAGGTGCAAACTTTCTTTGGACTTCAATTACTGGTTCTTGACTGACAAGCTCACATGGGAAGAAATACTTTGAAAATACTTATCATACTTTCCTAAAGCATTTATAAAAATACATTTTTTCATTGTCAATCCAATCTGTATTAATTTCTTTATGGTATTCTGCTATGGAATTGCAGGTCTCAAAATTAGTTTCAGATGTTTGTGTCACAACACTCCTGGCGTGTGGTTTATTATAAAAAAAATTGAGGAATATCGACAACACTACAAATTTAAGAACCTATTTCCTCCATAGTAACACCATAATTCCTTGCTAGTAACAGTGAATTATGTTTTGGAACGTAGAAAATATGTATATGTAGTTCTACCGATAACATGTTTCTCACACACTTCATTTCTGGTTTTTTTTTTGGAAACAAGAGGCACTTGTGTTCCATTACGCATTTGCAAGGAACCTTGAATTCTATTTTTTTGACTAGTATCATCAATGGTTAGAGCTAGAACATCCCCAATACATCTAAAAAAAGTTTGCATACTTGCTTTTTGAAATGGTAGACCCTACCTTTTTGTTTGTTTTTTTTAACTTTTATTAGGATATTTAGATTAATGGTTTTTATAGTAGAACTTAATGCAATCTGCCATTGTCTCATGTTCTAGAAAGGATGCAGCTTTACCCAAAAAAATCCCTTCTAAATATCACAAAATTTTTGCTTGGTTAAGGAATTTAAACACCACGGCCTTCTAATTCTTAAAGCATTTTCGAAGTCCACAAGAACGTTTTTTACTTTCCATTGGTTGAGTAATAAAAAACTACTACAATTTCTTTAGGTTGAATACAAAAGAACAAATCAAGCTACTTAACAATAGCATCTTTCAAATAAATAGTTAGTGTGCATCTGAATACTTGATCTTTTGAAGTTGTTTGAGCACAAAACAATGTCCAAATCAGAGAAATTTTTAGGGGCGAAATTTCGCCAATTGGCTATTTTTTGGGCATTTTTTCAGAAAATAAATTCGCTATTTGGTCATTTTTAGTCTCTAATATCGTCTATATTTACATAAAATATGTTTTTTTATGATAATATTTGCCAAAATTTACACTTTTCAGTAGTAAATTGTATGTTTCATATTTAATATTCGTCTGTCTATCTATATACATGGTTTTTTCAATCCAAAATAATTGCCTAGGATAATATACTTAAGTATAATATTAGAATCCTTAAAAAATACCCTGGTCCAAATTTTCATATAGATAAGGAAAAAACTAATTATACATTGCATTGGGATCGTTAGTTAATGTTATGAATTTTTGTTTTTTTGACTTGGAAATTATCTCTCTTTTAAGTTTTTTTATTTGGATATTTTGTTATGTTATTTACATTTGTTTTTGATTTCGATGTCTTGTTTTGTTATTGACATGAGTGGGAAATGACCAATGCTGTTCTCGATCTTGACAATTTTTTTTTGCTGTAATGCTCGTAAATTATAATTTTCCAAAGCTATGTAAACACAATATGATATAATGTTTAATATTCCAATTTTTTTAGCTGGGCACATATAAAGAGGTCAAGCAACTTGATTATAACCTCTTTCAATTCAAGTAGAGTGTTTGAACACATTGACCCTCTTAAATGTCCCAGAGGATGTTTGAAGTATGATCGATATCTGAGCTTTATGTTTGGTTGGTTGATTAGGTAATGAAATTTGGGTGGATGATAATCTTCGGCTCAATAGTGGGATTTTTTGGAGCAGCTGTTGGTAGTGTTGGAGGTGGTGGTGGTGGTGGGATCTTTGCTCCTATGCTCAATCTGATCTTTGGATTTGATTCCAATTCCTCAACAACCATATCCAAGTGTAAGAAGACAAGTTTTTGAATTTATTTTAACTTAGAAAATGAGGGAAAGTGATTCCCTAAGGATTTCCATTTGCATGATAAGATTTAAATGTTTCCTCGCGACTATATATAAGCTATAGTTTGAAGTGTATAATATTTTGTGTAATTTTTAAAATTGATATTTTTCAAAAACATTATTGGTTGCAGGAGTGTGACATCGTCCTCGATTCTCCCTTCAAAGGAGGGGGCAGGCAAGGTGGAAATTACTCTAAAAACGTTCCTTTGGTAGACTTCATTACCACTCATTGACATTAATTGGAATTCCCCATTCATATTATATGATTTTAGAGGTTGGTTGTTAGTATCCTTAGGCTAGGTGTATTTTTATTTTATAGGATGAAGAGTACCTGTTCCGAATCCGAGATGGAGAGTTGCACCCGTCGCTTGCAAAAAAATTCAATTTATTGTTGCACCCTCCAACACCAATGCTCTGTAAAGACGTTGTTCTCTGAACCCCAACCCAGGCCTTCCTCTTCTACGCTCCAATGTTGTTATTGCTGGAGAATGTAAAGGATCTAAATTTAGATTTAAACCATAATGGATTGGACTTGGTTGTGGAGTATTAGCAATCTCATCAAGCAATCAATCAATCAATCGATCACTAACCGGTGCCACTTTACTGATTGTGATTCTTTGTAGTGGTTCTTATGCTTGTAATTAGCTTGTGTTTCCATGAGTGATTGATGGAGTGAATTGTGTCTATAATTATTAAGATTTCAGTAGGCAATTTGTGAATTTACGGAGTGGATATTTTGTTAGTGGAGATTGTGATTAGTGGGGCAAACTGTTGTTTTCAGCGGTGGAGAAATTGGTTGGTTGCAATAGTAAGTAATTCACAAAAAAAAGATTGATGAATGGTCGTAAATGGTTTTCTATATTGATCTATGAGGGAGTGTGGTTTATCAACAAAAACTAGTTATAATGGCCGTTGAAATGCGTTTTAGGGTGGTTTTATCATTAGCTGGTGTTATCATTGATTTTGATTAGGCCAAGTGGTAACCTGAAAGATACGGTCACCTGTGGTAAATGCTAGAGATAATGGTTAGATGTCCACTCATTTTTTATATATGTAATTACACCTCAAATATTGCTCATCATGGCATAAATACTTGGTATTTTTATATTATCTTTACGGCATACCCACCAGTAGTGGCATAGGTAGTGGCAGTAGTAGTCTTCCTTGTTTCTTCCTTATGATTTCCAAGTTCTGCTGTTATTTTAGTGTCTAGAATATCTGTCTTGAAATGGATCAAATGTGCCATCATTTTAGATTTGGGGGATCACAATCAACATATTGAATTTTGGCTTCCATTTTTTATTAATCTGTATATTTCAGGAGCACAGTAATGACCTAAACATTGCTCATCCATCTCTTGATGCACTTACGCTGAGGGATGGCCTGCGTTTATGGTTTTCTATAAAATTATATTTCAGGAGCACAATAATGACCTGAACATTTCCCATCCATCTCTTGATGCACACTTGAGCTGAGGACTGAGTCACGCCTTTCTGTTTTTGTTTAAAACATATATTGTATGGCAGTCAATGTCCAATTTACGAATGTATTTTGTCTGTCATTTACGCTAGTTGCATGTTTGTG
This sequence comes from Larix kaempferi, assembly GCA_027924585.1. NCBI lineage: Eukaryota > Viridiplantae > Streptophyta > Pinopsida > Pinales > Pinaceae > Larix > Larix kaempferi. The sequence continues at coordinate 21,454,569 of BSBM01000047.1, read as the reverse complement.
AGTATTTGCTGGTTATTAAAAAATATTGATGTTTCCTTTGAAAACAATGCTTTTTCCTAGACAATTACAATAAGTGTATTATGGTATAATACCTTGGTCACCTTTTTTCTTTGCATCGATTAGTTGTAGATTGTTATGGCTATCATACGATTTAATGCTCAACCAACTGATTGCTCTTTTTGAAATTGGATTTGTCTTCTTGTTTACAACTTAGTGGTATTCATTTTCTGGCTTTTGCATTAAACTTTATAACAATGGTTTCTGATACCGAAAGGGATCATATTTCACAAAATTACGAGGTTCACAAAAAAAATTCATTCTACATACCCATCCTAAATCCATTTTAGGAATAAATTTATTCAGGGTATGTTTCTCGTTGATTGCTGTCTATACCCAAAGCTGCAAATAGGCCAAGTGGCAATGTCGGGGACATTGCCACCATGTGGCTCTTGTTAGATTATTAATGAAAGTAAATTATAATGGTTAGCTATCACAAAGATGTATAATTAATGAATTAGTTATTATACAATGGAATTTGGTTAAGATGTAATATGTGTATGTTTTGAGTAACAATAAAGACATGAGAAAACATTAAATAATATATATATATATTTTTGACAAACTTAAAATTATTAATGAAAGTAAATCATAATGATTAGCTATCACAAAATGTATAATTAATGAACTATCTATCATATAATGGAATTTGGTTAAGATGCATTTTTAATCATATACTGGAATTTGATTAAAAATGTATTTTCTTATGATGTGTATTTTTATTTCTTACAATGATTAGTTATTAAAGCATAACTATGACCAGGTATCTAGTGTATAAGCACAAGATAAATAACATGGTAAAGGAGCGACTTTCTAAAATTGCTTTAAACTCAAGTCAAAATCAATTGTTCCTCAAGTAGGGTTGGTATAAAGATACCATGGCTTGGTTAAACCATTGGGGTATCGATGAATATAACACTTTGCAAAAAAACGATAATGTCAAAAATATTATTACTTCTAAGTTTAAAAAGAAACTTCGGTGCGAGGAAAATTTAGCGTTTAAGAGAAAATTAAGATACTATAAGGAGGTCATTAACCCTAATTTGAAAGATCAGAAGTATCTCTCAATAGTAACTAGTTCAAGGAAGAAAATTAATATAGCCAAGATTAGAACAAACTCTCGTGAGCTACATGGCGAAACAGGGCATTAGGCTATTCCTAAAAATCCATGGGCGGAAAGAGTTTGCCATCTTTGTGAATCTATGAGCGTTGAAGATGAAAATCACTTTCTCTTAAAGTGTCATACTTACACCCACATTAGATATGAGTTTCATCGTATCTGCTACAATACAAACCTTTCTAACCTCCTTATAACTTGTCAAAACTATAGTGGGCTCAGAAAGCTTCTTGCCAAACTTTTTGAGCACATGAACAAAACTTTAAAGCAAACTAAGTAATACCTTACTTAAGGTCCAATAGACCAAAGTTAGTCTCAGTGGACGTTAATCATCATTATCATCATCATCATCATCGTCATTTTCTTAAATGATGTGATTTTTTTTGCTTTTCAATGTTTATCATTTTAATTAAATATAATCTTTTACAATTCGTATATTCTATATATTCATTAAGTTTTTTAATAATTTTTAAATATATATATGTACCTCTTATCTTGTATCCGTCATTTTTAATTATCAACAACCATATTAATATTATTAATGTGTAAATAGTTATTTCTAGTAAGCAATTAAGCATATTTTCAAAGTAACAACAAAACATTATTATTTAATTAAAAACAATATTATTTAATAAAAAACAATATTATTTAATTCTAATATCATAATTAAAAAAATATATTGTAAGTAAAAAGTTTATATATTTATGTAGACAAAAAAATATTTCCAACAACATATTTCTTGTAAAAATATATTGTACATAAAAAAAATGTTACAATTTACTAAGAATATTATATTTAAATTGTAACATTAAAATATTATATTATATTAAAGTAAAGACCAATAGTATATTGATAATGATATACTATTATAAAAGTAATGATGTTTCATTAAAATATTATAATTATAAATGTAAAAATATTAATAAATATAACTATCTATTATTATAATGCTTTAGAATTATAATAGTTATACTTAAAAATTAGAAATATGAAAGGTAGACATGATTCACACAAAAATCCACATGGTTTATTATTTTCAAATTTGGTACAATTGTATAGAATGATTTGAGAGGGTTTTAGATTTAACTAATTTCAAAATTAGAAGGAGAGGTTGAGAGAATATTTCAACAGCCTTTAATAAGTCAATCAACTCAAAACTAACTCTTTTAAAGTAAGTATTATCTCCAACACCCTTCCTTGATGTTTATATTACAAATCATAATATTTAAATCACAAATTACAAAACACAAATTATATGATTGAAATTAAAACACTGAACTTTGTCTGGTATGATGTTCATTAGCATATTGATCCACTCTGAAATATTCATGGACCTCGCTCTTTCTCACCATCATCTTTGAGCTTACCACTTCGATCCATTTAAGACACAAGTGCTTTTGACCATCGATGATGCTCTTGTAATGGCTAACAATATTGATATACGTTATTCTGCCAACGTCACATGAGGATGCCAGCTTATATGCCAGAAAAGTAGTCAAGTAACTGGACCATTTTATGGATGTACTTCCATCTGTTATTGGCGTCCTTGGCTTCACAGGCCCCCCCAACCAGCTCTAAGAGAGTAGTCTAGATACAAAATGTATCCAGAAGTCAATAATACAGTTTGACCTGTACACAAACACACAAGAACACAAAATAACATGTAACTAACGTTCCTGGCTTCACATGACCCATCAGCATATATAACATATGTAGACATAACCAAACCAGCAACCAAGTTGTGGCAAGGACGAGGCTTTCGCACATTCCAGTTTGATTTATGTTACCTCATTCTAATTGGCTCTTCATCATATAATTTTAGAAAAAATAATTCTAATGCATTTCTCAATAATTAAAACAAAACTTTTACAATCTGCACACTGAAATCCACACATAGATCAAAGACACAATTCAATGAGAAGATCAAATCTGTGCCGAGTTGAAGACAAATCTCTCTTCCTAATTGTTGCGAACCGACTTTAACATTGAAGACATCATGTCCATAATATTTCGTTGACACTGCTTCCAATCATTTCTCAATAAATTGCCTTGTTTCTGTATCAGTAACTATTTGCAATGATGCAGGTATAATACCTAAACTCGCCATTGTTTATAAACCTGAGCAACACTACAACACTAATAGTAAGGAATCTCCAGAGTAATCATCTCGACCAACAAGCACATACCAAAGGAATAAATATCTACAAGTTCATTATAGTCCTCTTCATATAATTCTGGATCCATGAATTCCAATAGTGTGTGCAACATGATCATTTTCTAGGGTAGTAGCAAGACCCAGATCCCCAATCTTCAGAATGCCATAATTTCGATTCACGAAAATATTTTTGCAATCAAATCAATGCAGAAACCTCACGCTGTGAAAGTATATAATGGAGGTGTAATATCCCTCGTTTATTCCCTATTATTTCGTAAATGTAATTAATTATTGTATTGGTTTCTGGTGAGGAGCTCAAGGCCAAGGCCCCACCAATGAAACCTTGTAGCTCATATGGCGTAACTCCTAAGTCGTAAATTATAAACTTAGGAGAATAGAGATGGTGTCACAATAAGAGGGAGAACATTGATTATTCACTCATGGACCTAAAAAGAGGTTAAGCGTCATCCTAAGCATAGAAAGGGTAATCCGCAATCAAATTACTAAGTTGCTATAACATCTATATATATGTGTGTGTGTGTGTGTGTGTGTGTGTGTGTGTGTGTAAGAAGAAGTATAGGAACTTCAAGAGATTTGAGTTAAGTATGACTTTAAAATCTTGATCATAATAATTGAGTATTTCTCTACCTAGGAAAGAGGTCATCCTAGGGAATTATTAAGTATACAATTATATTTATGCATTGATATATGCAACATAAAGTATATATATGTTGAAGTAGTAACATATATATGTTTTGGGCATAGCCTATATATATATGTTTTAACGTAAAAATTGATAAGCTAAGATATTGGTACTTTTGTTATAGTATAATTACTATAAAATTATATATATATATATATATATATAACCGTTCGAATTTTAGGTGTTCTTTTAGTTTAAGGGAGTTGTAATGTAAGGTAGTTGAGGGAAATTCTGACCCCAGTTGGCTTCCTTCGTGGAGCACTACCGTTGCTTACCTGCCACTAGCAAGCACACCAATCCTTACCTACCATTATCTCAATAGACAAGTGGCAAGGGTAATATGTTTTTTTGGGATTTTTTCTCCTTCATGCACATGACGTTGAGCTCATGGGCATGCCATATTCCCAATGATTTCCATCACATTGGTGCTTTACACTTCTATTTGATCTACGTCGACAGGGGCAGAAGGGGAGGAAAAAATATTGGTAGTTTCAGAAAGGGAAAGGATGGCTTCAACAAGCTTGATCCCAAATGATAACTTGTTGGATAGTTATGTGCTTTGTTGGAATATTCTCCCCGTCATTTTTCAGTTTTGCATGCATGCATGCATTCTGCATGCATCCAGTCATCTGCATGCATCCATTCATCATCCTGGTGGACCTCCCAACTCCTAGAGCTTGATTCTAGCTCTCCACAGCCTGTCTACAGCCCCCGGGGGCCTCCTATCTACCAAAGGCGCCCTTCTCCATGACAACTGCGCCTTTATCACCTACCACAGCCAGTTAGGCGCCTTTGTCACCTACCAGTCAGTTATCACTCAATTCTTCCTTGATTTAAGGCTAGATTGACTCCCCACTGACTATTTCACTCCGATGGACCTCCAGTGAGACTAGTCTGCCCATTCTGACTCCAATTAACTCCTCATGTGCCCTCCACTGAGCCTCCTTCATTCAATTAGTTCCCACTTCACTCAATTAGACTCAGTTGAATGACTATTACCATTGATGACTGATACATTGACTGGATGATGACTATCATTCAAGCCACACTTTGAGTTAGGAATTCGAATGCCCTACTTGGCCTATTCGAATCCTATATGATGCCATCTTCATGGCTATTGTATTGATTCACTTACATTCTTATTCATTGTATAATATTGAGATATTGTTCTATTCTACTGTGTTTATGAGTGATCATTGAGTGTCTCCTTCTCTTCTTCTTTGCAACATATTTGTGAGTTTGATTGTGAGTTGCTACAACTACCAGATCCTTGCATATTCCTACATGGTATCAAAGCACGAAGTAGCTATTCGAATTACAGCAGTTGCAGCATTTCTTTGAGCAGCTATCTTTCACTTGTGCACCAGAAGCCTCTCAGTTTCCACAACAATTCCTGGTGCTATTACTTGATTTCATTGGAGAAATTCAGTGAGGTCTAGCCAGGTGTGAAGGACTTAGTCCATGTTCCAAGTGTCCTTAAGGTAGTGTTCAGTCAAAGTGTAGCATTCTCCATCATCACATCTTTTATTGTTTGGCAGGTTTATTCACCCGTTCGGAATCTTCTTCAACTATTTGACTTTCTCTGTTCATATGGATCTAAATCTTACATCTTCCAACTATGTTGAGTGGAAAGCCAAGATGGCTCTCTTCATGAGATCTAAGAGCTTCTCCAGAATACTCAACGGAATGATGGTAGAACCAACCAGTGCAGTTGAAAAGTCCAAGTACTTGGATCGGCTTGATGAAGCAATTGATCTCCTCCTTCTCTCAATTTCTGATGATCTACACTTCCATGTCATCGATCTGACATCTTCGAAAGAGGTGTGGGACAAGCTCAAATCTCTCTTTGGCCAAAGGATGATATGGTAGCACACAAATTAGAGAATGAGCTCATATGTTTGAGTCCTAGTAGCTTCGATTCTATCAATGCCTTTCCCACCAAGTTCAAAATCTTGATATCACAGTTGAAAAGATATGAGATAGTGAAGGAAGATAAGCAACTTATACTTGCCATTCTCTCAAAGTTGGGGGCAAATTTCTCATTTTTTGTCTCTACTTTCCAGTCAACTAGGTTTTCCATTCCAAGATGGAAGTTTCCCTCATTTGATGATTTCACACAATCTCTTACCCAAGAGGAAGTGAAGTTTATTTTGATGGGAATGATCAAACCCAAATTGGATTCAGCCCTTATAGTTGCAGAGAGAGCGAATGATAAGTAAAGGAAAAAGAATTCTGATAAGAGATCGAATGGTACAAAGCCTAAAGATAGTTCATAACAGTCAAGAAGAGCCTCAAAAAGGACTAAGCATCTTCAAGAAAAAAGATCCAAGTGCCCTTATTTCCATAAAGGGTTTTATCCTGAGAGCTCTTGCATGCAGAAGACAATAGATATGATCGCTCGATTACTTGAGAAGAACAAACTTTATGTACCGACATGTGCAAGAAAGAAAGATCCCGGTACTGAATCCTATAGATCAAAAGACAAAGAAGAATGTCATTCCCTCATGGAAAGTGCATCAACAAATTCTTCTTTCATTATAGATTCGGGAGCAACAAGGCATATGTCTTCTTCCAAAGATCTCTTCTCTAGTTTCGAAAGATCAGCTAGTCCTCAAGTCAGATTAAGCAATGATTCAGAAGTCTCCTCTCAAGTGATTGGAAGAATCAATCTTAACTATGGTTACTTTTCTGATGTAATTTATGTTCCGTCTCTTGCAGCAAACTTACTTTCAGTGTATCAAATAACTCACAGTGGAGAGCCCAAAAGAGTAATCTTCTCTCCAAATGAGGTAGAGATACAAAACATTGTTTCTGGGGAAATCATTGCAAAAGGAGTTGCAAATCACACTTCAAAACTCTATGAGTTCTCCCACTTATTACCACTCTCCAAGCCATCTGCTCTCCATACTCATGCAAATGAAGAAAGCAGATTGTGGCATGAGAGATTTGGACATCTCAAATACAAGCATTTACATGACCTGCAAGCTTGAAACATTGTTGAAGGTCTTCCAGATGATGAGTTTGCTCATGGGAATTGCAAAGATTTCTTAAACGGAAAAATCCCTCAAAAGCAGATGATGAAAAAGAAAGCTCCTGAAAAAGTGTGAATGCTAGATCCAGATCCACAAGAACCTGAAGATCTAGCAAATAAAGATTCATCCTCTATTGCTACAAGGGCCTCCACAGCTACACTCTCTCCCTCAGATCCTTTTTTGGCTGAGAGATGTTTTCTTATGGTAGGATCTGATCCAAAGACATACTTTGAAGCCTCCCAAGATCCAAGATGGGTAGTTGCTATGGAAGACGAGTATCAGTCTCTTCTAAGAAATAAGACTTGGGATCTTGTTTATCTCCCACCTAGAAGGAAACTTGTTCAGTGCAAATGGATCTACAAATCCAAGATGGATTCAGATGGAGCCTCTCATAAGTACAAGGCTAGATTGGTTGCAAGAGGGTTTTCCCAAGTTCATGGGATTGACTATTATGAGACTTTCACTCCTATTGCTAATATGGATTCCATCCATCTTTTTCTTGCTATTGCTGCATCCAAACACTGGGAGGTGCATCATATGGATGTCAAGAGAGCCTTTATCCATGGAAACTTAGAGGAGGAGATCTACATGAAGCAACCCGAGGGTTATATTGATAATTCTTCACTTGTATGCAGATTGAAGAAGTCCTTGTACGAACTTAAGCAAGCCCCTCGAGCTTGGTATGCCAAGATGGATTCCTTCTTGCTTTTAGAAGACTTTCAGAGGTGCAAATCAAATTCGAATGTCTACATGAGACATGATGGTAACTTCTCATTGTCCTTTATTTGATGATTTGTTGGTCACATGGAGTAGTTCTTCATGTATTAGATCTATCAAATCTTCCTTGCACAGATCCTTCTCCATGTCAGATCTAGGATTGTTGAAGCAATTTCTTGGTCTTGAAGTCACTCAGAGTGATTTAGGAATCAAAGTTGCTCAATCCAAATATGCTTCAGATTTGCTTGATAAGTTTCAAATGAGCGAATGCAAACCAGTTGCATTCCCTTTTCTTTCAGGGATCAACCTTGAGAATGGATCTTCTACACCTCTGGTAGATTGCTCCTTGTATCGACAGTTGATTGGTAGCCTTTTGTTTCTTACTCATACTCGGCTTGATCTATCCTATGCTGTTAGTGTTGTCTCCAGATACATGCAGGAACCTCATGAGCTTCACTGGAAGGCATCAAAGAGGATTTTGCACTATGTACAAGGTACCAAGACTCATGGTCTTCACTACTTAGTTGGGTGCTCTTTGGACCTAGTTGGATATACTGATTCTGATTGGGCTGGAGATAGCTCAGATTGGAAGTCTACATCTGGTTTTGTTTTCATGCTTGGATCTGGACCTATATGTTGGTCAAGCAAAAATCAGACTGCTTTGACTCTTTCATTAGCAGAGGCAGAGTACATAGGTGGAGTAAATGCAGCCACAAAGTGTATTTGGATGAGAGGCATCTTGTCAGAGTTCGGGATTCTATTCAGTACTCCACCTGTCATCTATTGTAACAATCAGAGTGCCATCATGATCTCCACAGATCCGATTCTGAGGTAGAGAACCAAACACATTGAGATACACATGCATTACATCAAAGGATTGGTGCATGATAAGACCATTTTGTTGCTCTACCTTCCGATGGAAGAGCAGATTGTAGATATCTTCACCAAGGCCTTCACAGTGAAGAGATTCACTTACCTTAGATCACTTCTTGGGGTAAGAGATGATATGCTACATTAGCTTCTCTATTTTGTACAGAGTGACCTTTGGTCCTAGTCACCAGGGCCCTATTGTTACTACTTCAGTTATTTTCTCATAGTATAGTTTGTGGGGGGTGTCAGAATATTCTCCCCATCATTTTTTTAGTTTTACATGCATGCATTCTACATCCATTCAGTCATCATCCTGGTGGACCTCCCAGCTCCTAGAGCTTGGTTTTATCTCTCCACAGTCTATCTACATCCCCCAGGGGGCCTCATACCTACTAAAGGCACCCTTCTCCATGACAAGTGCACCTTTCTCACCTACCACGGCCAGTTAGGCGCCTTTCTCACCTACCAGTCAATTATCACTTAGTTCTTCCTTGATTTAAGGCTAGATTGACTCCCCACTGTCTGTTTCACTCCGATGGACCTCTAGTGAGACTAGTCTACCCATTTTGACTACAGTTAGCTCCTCATGCGCCCTCCACTGAGCCTCCTTCATTCAGTTAGCGCCCACTTAACTCAGTTAGACTCAATTGATTGACTGTTACCATTGATGACTGATACATTGACTGGATGATGACTCCACTATCATTCAAGCCACACTCTGAGTTAGGAATTTGAATGCGCTACTTGGCCTATTCGAATCCTATATGATGCCATCTTCATGGCTAGTGTATTCATTCACTTACATTCTGAATCATTGTATAATACTGAGATATTGTTCTATTCTACTGTGTTTATGAGTGATCATTGAGTGTCTCCTTCTCTTCTTCTTTGCAACATTTTTGTGAGTTTGATTATGAGTTGCTACAGCTGCCATATCCTTGCATATTCCTACATGGTATCAGAGCAGGAAGTAGCTATTCGAAATGCAGCAGTTGCAACATTTCTTTGAGCAGCTATCTTTCACTTGTGCACCATAAGCCTCTCAGTTTCCACAACAATTCCTGGTTCTATTACTTGATTTCATTGGAGAAATCTAGTGAGGTCTAGCCAGGTGTGAAGGACTTAGTCCATGTTCCAAGTGTCCTTAAGGTAGTGTTCAGTCAAAGTGTAGCATTCTCCATCATCACATCTTTTATTGTTTGGTAGGTTTATTCACCCGTTCGGAATCTTCTTCAACTATTCGACTTTCTCTGTTCATATGGATCTAAAGCTTACATCTTCCAACTATGTTGAGTGGAAAGCCAAGATGGCTCTCTTCATGAGATCTAAGAGCTTCTCTAGAATACTCAACGGAATGATGGTAGAACCAATCAGTGCAGTTGAAAAGTCCAAGTACTTGGATCGGCTTGATGAAGCAATTGATCTCCTCCTCTCAATTTATGATGATCTACACTTCCATGTCATCGATTTGACATCTCCGAAAGAGGTGTGGGACAAGTTTGAATCTCTCTTTGGGCCAAAGGATGATATGGTAGCACACAAATTGGAGAATGAGCTCATATGTTTGAGTCCTAATAGCTTCGATTCTATCAATGCCTTTCCCACCAAGTTCAAAATCTTGATATCACAGTTGAAAAGATATGAGATAGTGAAGTAAGATAAGCAACTTATACTTGCCATTCTCTCAAAGTTGAGGGCAAATTTCTCAGTTTTTGTATCTACTTTCCAGCCAGCTAGGTTGTCCATTCCAAGATGGAAGTTTCCCTCATTTGATGATTTCACACAATCTCTTACCCAAGAGGAAGAGAAGTTGATTTCGATGGGAATGATCAAACCCAAATTGGATTCAGCCCTTACAGTTGCAGAGAGAGCGAATGATAAGGAAAGGCAAAAGAATTTTGATAAGATATCGAATGGTACAAAGCCTAAAGATAATTCATACCAGTCAAGAAGAACCTCAAAAAGGACTAAGCATCTTCAGGAAAGAAGATCCAAGTGCTCTTATTTTCATAAAGGGTTTCATCCTGAGAGCTCTTGCATGCAGAAGACAATGGATATGATGGCTTGATTACTTGAGAAGAACAAACTTTATATACTGGCATGTGCAAGAAAGAAAGATCCTGGTACTGAATCCTATAGATCAGAAGACAAAGAAGAATGTCATGCCCTCATGGCAAGTGCATCAACAAATTCTTCTTTCATTATAGATTCGGGAGCAACAAGTGTTAACACCCAAAAAGTGCTCACTAGCTCATTTCCTTATTCACATGACCCATTTGTCCACTTTTCCACCATTTGAGCCTCTAAAGCCATCAAAAGGTCACCAAAAGACCATAATACACCCCTTTTCCCCCTCAAAAAGCATAAAAAACCCTAAAAAAGGGTCCTTAATTCCAAAAAATATTAAAAAAGGAATAAAAATATTAAAATATTCAAAAAAGGAAAAAGGAGGGAAAAAGGTACCTAAACCATGTTGGTTAATACCATTGGTTTCCTCAAAACCATAATGGTATTTCCCACCACCAAAAACTATAAAAAGGTTGTAGGGGCTCCTCACTTTCCATCCATCCATCATCCTATCCTTATGCTGCCAAAATCTCTCATGAGACTTTTGGCCATTTTCAGCATCTTGGAGAAGAGACCATTGGAGCTTGGGGCTACTCACCCTTGGAGTCGCTCAACACAAATCCTCACCATTTGAGGTATCTTAATACAAAACATCCATTCTTTTATTTCTTGTTATTTCCATGAATCGTTTTTTTAAATTTATTTGTTATATGCACATGTTAGTTTAGATTCAGATTTAATTCATAATTATTTTTGTTTTCAATATTGAAACTGCTATCACATTGTTGACAGGTGCCCATTGCACAAAGCTTGGTTGCAAAACCAAGCCAACAGTTTTTGGCGACTCCGCTGGCTTCGAATTCTTAGATCTTGGTTTTTTGATTTAGATCTTAGTTTTTGTTAGTTTTAATCATTTTAATTCATAGACCTACCATCCTAGACATCAGATCCATTACTGTTCTAGATCTTGGCCCTTTCTATTGCCATTAATAGCCTGAAATTTCCATTTTTGGGTTCATTTTTCGGCGTCCGTTTTCGGCTTTCGCCTCGCGGTTTTTCGCCCGACAGTCACACGGCTCATCGAGACATCGCAGCTTTTTTCCACGCTGCACATCGCGGCTTTTTTCCACGCTGCACATCGCGGCTTTTTTACGCGCTACACATCGCGGTTTCGCGGCCATTTTCCGTGCTGCATGTCGCGACTGTGTGACCGAAACCCGCGCTGCACATCACGGCTTCATGGCCGAAACCCGCGCTGTACATCGAGGCTGTTATCTAAAAACCTGCGATGCAGTTATTTTGATTTCGGCCAATTTTTTGAAAATATTTTTTGCTGTATTTTTTGCCCATTTAGCATATTTTACAGCATTAGTTTTTCTGCATTTTTACAGCCATACTAAATCTTTTTCTATCTATATATGCTCCATTAAAAGTCTTTTTAAAAATTGTCAGTAATTGAAAGAAAGATTTTTTGCATTTTATTTAGATCAAGGTTTTACTGTTTATTTGCTCAATACTTTGCCCAATCAATTTTTTAAGAGATCCATTTATTTCTTGAAATATTTATGTTATTTGCTTCCCTTTAAATTATTTCAAAGATCCATTATTTTTGAATAATTTTTTCAAGCATTTACATTTCAAAAACACCTTTATTTTTTGCAAAACTAGAAGCATATTTTCTTTCATTTGTAATCAATCACCCAAGCGAGGCAAGTCAATTTCAATTTAAATACCACACTTGCACCCACTCTGCCACATAATTTAAACTGAGCCTTAAAATTTACCTTAACTCAACAAACTTTTAACCCCACTTGGGGAGCACTTAAAAGAATCTTGTAGTTAGGTAGAATTGAGGGGATAGGTGCACCAATAACACCCCTCAATTATTTACATTTGAGACATAGTGGTTGTTTTTAGGGTCCAAAAATCCCTTATAATTTTGACACAGTTATCAACCAATTTATCGAGAAGGCCTCTCCCTTAGGAGGGTTGAAGTAGCCAGACTGGTTCCGAAAGTCTGAGTGGAATACCGCAATCCATTTAGTAACCGAAGGATACCTTTCGAAGTTCTCGGTGTACATCGAAGAGGGGTTACAGCGGCGATAGAACCAAACTGCAGATTCACCCAACCGAACGTGTCATGAACAGGGTATCCTAGTTGCCACTCTTTAGGATTCTCTACCCGGTGTCCCTCCCGGTAGGGGGATATCTAGTCGTTGATTCAACACTCTATATTGTCTGACTTGGATTTCATCACCTTGTAGAGAATATCGTTTGTTGACTCACAATATTTCTAGTTAGGTTTTTGCATGATACAATACCCACCTTTGGTCTAGTAACACCACTTTTTTCTAGGAACTGTTTGACTTTTGGTATTCTGACCAACTTTGTTGCATCCCTCCACTTATTATAGCACAGCTGCTATAATAAGTGCTTTTTGAGGTTGGTTGTTGGCATGAGAGCCTTTATTTTTTCACTCCCCTCTTGCACTCATTGTTGCACTAGGGTTTCGAGTTTTTTACATCACCAACTTACACTGAAATTTTTAAATATTTCTCACCATTGAGAATTTAAGATGATCTCGTCATCTTCAGGGTCAACCCCCTCAGTTCGGTACACTTGGCTCTACACATCATAGACGTAGAGCCTTATCCCTTGACTCGACACGTCATCGGCCAAACACACAGTCATCCGATTCTGACACGCCTCACTTCACGTCTGATTCTGAGGCTGAATCCGAAAACCCTACTGAAATATCACCCACCAACCTCATGGCTGGATCACAATACGATCCACTTTTCACCAGTACTATTGGAGATACATCCACAAACCCTTCTACTACTGTGCCACCCATGGTAACAACAACCCCTTTAGGCATGCCAAATATAGGGGCCACTCCACCTTTAGGTATGCCCAACACAGGACTACCTCCTATTATGGGTATGCCCAACATAGGAATCACACCCCCTCTCATTACCACAACCCAGATCCCAGGAATTCCTGGCACTATTCCTAACCCCTCTGCAACCCATGTTGCACTTGGGAGCACTGGCCCATCCCACACCACAACGGTTGGAGGACACATACATTCAATACCTAGCATACCCTTAGGGGCTACTGGACCACTACATAATGCCACCATTAATAGTTATGTCCCAATCACTACGCCACACCCATCTGCTAGTTTACCATACATGGCTAGTCTGAACTTACCAGACCTAGCTAGGTTAACCAACGATCCTATCAGGCACAACCCTACATGGCCACCCATGCCTACAAAGCTTCCCTCGGACATCCCCAAGTTTGAAGGAAAACCTGGGGAGGGTCCCCAAAACCACATAATGTCATTTCACCTATGGTGTTAATCTAACTCCATAGTGGATGACTCCATTAGACTAAGAATGTTGCAACGAATGTTCATAGGCTCTACAACCAAGTGGTACATTGAACAACCACATGGGACCCACCATACATTTACATCCCTCGCCTCCACTTTCCTTCAGTTTTTTCAGCTACCTGTACGCTATGATGCAAGAGTTGAAATACTGTTGTCTTGTAGACAAAACACAGCTACCCACATCATCGACCATATCCATGAGTGGAGCAAGCGTCATAGCCTTTGCAAGATAAAACTGGATGATCATATATTTTTGGACTGGTTTCTTAAATCACTCCTACCCCTCATAGCCAAAGATGTAGCTTCCGAACGAACCCTGTCAAAGGAAGAAGATATCTTAAAAGCTCAACAATTCGACCTGATTTATGCCCAGTCAGGTTATCTCTACACCATCATACCAGACATCCCACGAGGCGATTCTTCATGCGGTGATGCTCCGGGGGAATCACATGCCGCTGATGGTATTATCGGCCAAGTCACGACACAAAATAAACCTTTTAGCATGGTGATCACCATAAATTCCCTAGACCTCTCTAGGGCTACATCTAATTCTGAAGAGACGATTTCGTACGCTCCAACGAATCAGACTCATCACACTCATGGACCCTCTTGTCCACATCATTTCTATGGGCAAGCGCCATCGACATATGTACCACCCACATACTATAACCAACCGGCCACCTAGAACCCAATTCATTTACCGGCCCAACCAATGTATTACCCACAACAAGCTACACCAGCTAACCCAACACTTCCAATAGCTCAGGGTTACCAACAAACCCAGCAGGCAATTGGACCACCTCCAGCCCCACCAGCTTATTATCCACCGCAACCTGCTCCCGCACCTGCGGCACCCCAAAATCCTCCCACTACTCAAGGGAAAGTGTACACACAACACAATCAGCCCCAACACCAAAATAACCAACGTAACCAGGGCGGACAACAAAACCGCGGAAAAGGATGTAACCACGGCAACAACCAACAACATAATCAAGGTCCACCACCACCCAATCCTCCAAATAATAACAATGCTACTCCTCCCAACCAGAATCCTGATCGTCATCTCAAGCAGCCAAAAAACAATAACCTGAGAACAAACCGTCCATGTTCTATATGTGGAGTCTATGGACACTACACTCACAACTGCCCCTATTTAGAGAAAGCACGTAAGCTTTGGGCTGACGATGCCCAATGCCAGGGCCATGCTAGATAGCCAACTCCACTTAATCAACCACAACCCATGATATTGCAAAACCCATTTCCAAACCAGGGAGTGGTAAATGCTCTCCCAATGGATCCCCCACAAGGATCTGCTGCACCTCAGCAGCAAATCACATATGCCGCAACTAATTATCAACATACGGATCCTAGTACACACCATTTATTAATGATGTCATCCAATGACATCAACCTCCAAACTCGTAGGAATCAGTACAGCCCACCCCCAGAAACTCCTCCCATTAACGCATCCACCTCCCCTCCATCAGATCAACCACTACGCATACCAAATATGTCATTGGACGGAGGACCTAAAATCCCTCGTATCCCTTTGCGAAGGATTAACAACAATCCTAATGCTCGTGCAACATCCAATTATAACGTCGTGGAAGACCTAGCACAATCCCCCGCTGCTATGTCTGCTTTATAGGTACTGAAAACATGCCTTGCATAATGAAAACTATTACTATCCGCCATCGGAGGAGTAGACCCTGACGATACACATATGACGGCTTTCGACTTAGACCAAGCCGAACCTCGATTGCCATCAAATTTGGCCTTCCAAGTATCAGTAAACATTCGAAACCTTGTTGTGCATCGATGCATCATCGATGAAGGAGCCTCAACCTGCGTTATGTCCACTCTTGTGTGGCAGAAACTTAGCTCCCCCGCCTTACAACCATCCACCACAGCATTACGAGCTTACGATGGGCGCTCAGCTCAACCACAAGGCCTATTAGTGAATGTACCCATAGAACTAGGCAGCAAATTAGTTCTCATCGACATCAAAGTGATCAATGCCCATCTCGACTACAACCTCCTTCTTGGACGTAGCTATATGTACAAAATGAAAGCAGTGGCCTCATCTGTTTTCTGCCTCATGATGTTCTTACATGAAGGACGCATTATCAAGATTGATCAACTCACATATTATGATCCTAACGCCCCCGCAGCCTCTCAAAATGTGCTACCAATGATTGAACAAACCGTTCAAACTGCACCAACATCATTTGTGTCGTTAATTGGTCTTGGAATCTACACCGAGTCACCTATGACTTCCACATTTCCATTGATCCCACCACCTTTACCAATAAAAAAAACATCCGATTTGTGCACCCTATTGCACATCACACAGCAGCCTTCGTCACTACCATAAACACCCACAGTGCCTACTCATATTGGCACAACGCCAATTCATACTATCCTGTTCTTGTTCCCATTTTCTGGAGTTGTCAGTTTTCCAATAATGTCTACACTCAACCTTCCTGGTTTAAGATTAGGGATACCTGTATGGTACTTACCTGCTCCGAGCCCCCCACCAACTCCAACAGTTATTTTACAACCGATACAACCTATCCCTACTGCCAACCACCCACCCCCTCCTGTCACACATCTGCAAAACAAACCACCCCCAATAGTGACTACGGCATCAACGTCTAGAAACGCCCCACCTCCGTTACGAAACACAGGGGGCAGAGGCCCACAAAATTATAACACTGGACCCATTACTCGCACCCCCCTAGCAACCCCGAAGGTAGCCAAGAACCCCCCAACTATTCGCATTCCCCCTAAGTGCTCGTTGTGTGAAGACGTAGGCCATGCCACTCATCAATGTCCACAATTACCTGCACTCCAAGAACACATGAATATGTTGGATGAAGACACCGGAATTCCAGTTATAAGACTTGAGCCACCTCCTCAACCTCGCGACAAAACGCTCCACACTAACCACCCTTGTGTGATATGCGGCATTTATGGCCATTATTCACACCACTGCCCCGATCTCCCAGATTATAGAGCAGCCTTATACGAGATGAACAATGCTGACTTAGAGATATCTCCTCCCCTCATCGAGGAGATCTACCCTCCGAAATCATCTTCTTCGGAAGAAATCAATACCATGTATATGATTTCAACCACGTACAAACCAGAATCCGTTGATTTATGGTCTGATTACTTTCATATTGATGAGCAAATTCTAGAAACACTCACTGCACCGGACTACCCTTGGGACGATATGCACCATCGATCATACTTCCTCCCTAAGGCGTCTACATCCACCATAGAAAACCAATTATCAGTCGAATCAAAAGATTTCCTACCAACTAAGGTTGATTGGTTCAAGGACCCCATCCCAGCACCAGATGCCTTCGAAGAGGGAAATATGTCCAACATTTCCCCTATTATACAAATCGACATTTCCACCACACCTGGAAAACCTGAGCTCATCTCGCTAGGCGCATCATGCACTCAAGCGGAAACTCAGGCATATAAAAAACTCTTCCAAAAGTTTTGTGATGTCTTCTCCTGGTCTTACACCGAGATGCCTGGCCTCAATCCTAAAATTGTGGAGCATCACATTGACACTTGGCCCAATGTGCCTCCTATCCAACAGAAGCAACGCCCAATTCACCCGTCCAAGCTCCCAACTGTTAAAGCTGAGATTGAGAAACTCCAAAAAGCAGAACTCATATATCCTATTGCCTATACCACCTGGGTTTCAAACCCAGTGCCAGTAAACAAGAAAGTGGGAACCATATGCGTTTGTATTGATTTATGAGACCTCAACCTCGCTTGTCCCAAAGACAACTTCCCCACACCATTCATTGACCAACTAATTGATGAATGTATGGGGCATGAGGTCCTTTCTTTTATGGACCGTTTCTCTAGATATAACCAAATCAAAATCCTTAAAGAAGATCAATACAAGACAACTTTCACCACCCCATGGGGCATCTTCGCCTATCGCGTCATGCCTTTCGGTCTTAAGAATGCTAGAGCCACTTTCCAATGTGCCATGACTTATTGCTTCCATGATCTACATAGAATCATAAAAGTTTATCTAGATGACCTCACCGCTCGATCTAAGAAACGATCTGACCATTTAGACGACCTTCGACAAGTTTTCTTGCATTGTCGAAAATACAACATCTGCTTGAACCCGCTCAAGTGTGTATTTTACATTACAGCAAGTCGCCTGCTAGCGTTTGTCATTTCAGAAAAAAGGCATCAATGTAGACCCCTTGAAAGTCCAAGCCATTGTAGACTTACCGTCACCTCGTACATTAAGACTACTTCAAATCCTTCAAGGGAGGTCCAACTTCCTCCACCGCTTTGTCCCTGACTATGCCACGACGGTCCATGGTTTCCTTCGACTACTACGTCTGCATACCCGTTTCATATGGGACCAACAAGCAAAATCAACTTTCACCGACATAAAGAAAGCACTCATGAACGCCCCATTGATCTCTCCTCCAGATTTCATAAAATATTTCACCCTCTATGTCTTAGCATCCGAATATGCCGTATCTGGAGTTCTTGTCCAAGAATATACTACTCGGTAAGAGCATGTCATCTACTATGTGAGCCAGACCTTGTCAGGCCCACCCCTCCGCTACCCTCATGAAGAGAAGATGGCCCTCGCCGTCATCTTTTCAGTACAAAAGCTACGACATTACATTCTCCTGAGCCATACCATGGTTGTATCCAATTCCAATCAAATGGTCTACCTCTTGACACGTCGCCTCCTTCAAGGCTGCATAGATAAATGGGTGATTATCCTTGAAGAATATGACCTAACCTTCAAAACCCCAAAGAGCACCAAGGACCTAGCACTCGCTCAACTCATCACAAATCTCCCATCCTCTTTGTCATCACCCGCTATCCAAACGGACCTCATTGACGACCACATTTTCATCATTTCCTCTGATGACCCATGGTACGACGACATATTAATCTACCTTCGCACACAAAAATTTTGACCCAACATCGATCGTGACAGACGCCGTCGTATACAACACCACGCCCCCCGATATCTCCTATTAGGTGATGTACTTTATCGACGCGACATCGATGCCATCTTACGACGCTGCCAATCTCATGACGAGGCAAAACAAGTCCTTAATGACTGCCATAGCGGTGCCTGCGGAGGCCATTTCTCCGACATGGCCACTGCCCAAAAGATCATCCGCGCAGGTTACTATTGGCCCTCATTATTTATTGATTGCATCACCGCAGTCAAACATTGTCAAAACTGCCAACTTTTTGTCCCCAAGGCAAGAACCCCACCCGCCCCCCTTCATCTAGTCGTCACTATCGGACCATTCTGCAAATGGGCCATTGACTTCCTAGATTGCAATCCCACGTCAGCCGGCGGTCATAAACACATCATTTTGGCTGTAGATTATTTAACCAAGTGGGCGGAAGCCATGCTAACTTACAATTGCAAAGCCGACACTGCAGCATGTTTTTTCGTCAACCATGTTATCGCTCGTTTTGGAGTGCCAAAGCAACTCGTCTCAGACCACGGCTCTCACTTTGAAGATGCCGTTTGGAGAGAATTATCAACCCTACTGAAATTTGAACACCATTTCTCCTCCGCCTACTACCCCCAAGGGAATGGCCAAGTTGAAGCGATTAACAAAATTTTAAAGACCATCCTCCAATGCACTATTGACAAACACAAATCAAATTGGCATCACATGCTCTTCCTGGCACTATGGGCATACCGCACATCAACCAAAACTACCACCGGTTTTATCCCTTTCCATCTAGTTCACGGTGTCGAATCCATCCTCCCCATTGAGTGCCAGATTCCAGCCCTACATATGGCCGTTGAACTCCTACCGGACACTTCCCCAATTGAGCAACGCTTACTACTTTTGGAGCAAGCTGATGAAGATTGGCGCACAGCCCTCCAGACCATGGAAGCAGCCAAGAACTGATCCAAAGTGAGTTACAACAAACATGTCCACCCAAGAACCTTTTTCTGAAGGGGACCTTGTCCTCGCCTATGATCAAGCTCATGACAAAACCGGAAAAGGAAAGTTTGTGTCCATGTGGCAAGGCCCATACATTATACACACCTGCCTTGGACAGGGGGCATACATTCTGACCGATTCAGAAGGAAACCTCCTACGCAACCCATGCAATGGGTTGTACCTCAAGCAATTTTACCCATAGAAAATATGATGGACACCACCGTCCATTATTGTACAGTCCTATTTTATTTTTCACAAAAAATTCAAAAAACTTAAATATTTGTTTTTTCTGCATGACCACAGATGGATCCTGTTCCACTCTGCTACGTTGGTTTCACTAATGGTGCAAGTCGTTGGTCCCCCAATCTCGCCTCCACGGCTTGGGTAATACATTCCCCTTCACATGAGTTGATCCACATCGATGGAGTGTGCATAGGTGCCGCCACCAACAACCAAGCTGAATACGATGCCGTAATCGGTCTCCTGGCCGCTGCTCTCCAAATGAGCATAAGTCACCTTAACGTTTTCTTGGACTCACAACTCCTTGTTTCCCAGCTCAACAATGATTACCAGGTATGCGATCCCTATCTTTTCAGAAAATTCCTGCGCACTAAACAAATGGTTCGACAATTTGAATCCATTTCATTCACACATGTCCCAAGGAATCTCAACAGTGTAGCAGACCATATGACCAACAACATTCTTGATTGGAACACCAATCAAACCATGTAGTAAATACAAAATGTGCCTCCATGGGCATAAACAAAAAGTGCATCCATGTGCATAACATGTGCCTCCACGGGCATATACATAAAACAAAAGGTGCATCCACATGCATAACATGTGCCTCCACGGGCATACACAACTAAAAAACTGCATCCACGTGCATAATATGTGCCTCCACGGGCAAACAAATAGACAATAAATGCATCCATACACATACACGACTATATACCAAAACATATATATATATAATCATATATTCAACATGTCATAGGTGCCCTCAGCACCCAATATACAAAATACATAAGCCGTACAAAAAGGTACTTCCCCATATGCTCATCAGCATTTGGGGGCAGATACAAGATCATCTAATCATCATGGTCTCCGGGCTCCTCTGGCGCCACCTCCGCTGGCCCTGCCGGATCATGCCGAGCCAGAACCATCCTCTCCACCGGCCCCGCTGGATCATCCCGCACCCGAACCCTCCTCTCCATCGGTCCCGCCGGATCATGCACCCAAATCCTCCCCTCCACAGGCCCTACCGGATCGTATCGAGCCCCATCCCTCCAGTCAGCTACCACCAATGCTGCTCTAAGCAGGATAGAGCACCACTCACGAGGCGCATCGAAACAATGCTCGACGATGTCCCGATCCAAATCCCTCCACCCATCCTCTGGCAATCCTGCCAGGATCATGTCTAGTGTCTCTCGTACGCCCTCCACAGCATCATCTCGAGGCCCAGCTCCTCGACCGTGAGGCCCAACTCCTCGAGCATGAGGAGGCAGTACCGCTACAAAAGGTGGGATGACCACCATCGCCTGTCCCCTACGAACCACATGATCGATCGGTGGTACATGACCAACATCTGCACAATCATGCAAGTGCACCATCATATATATATATATCTCTAACTATAATCATAACAAAAACATCTAAAAAACACATGATATAGTAGAGAACAAAAAACAAAAACATACCATCTAAACCCCAGGCTTGTCCTTGGACTCGAGGCATCTCCGGATCTCCTCGATAATCCATACCGGCATACAGATAGTCATCAATCAACAGGGGGATCTGCTCCCATTGCTCATACATATCCTGTGAAAAGAACCCACGGATACCACCACCACCGCGGGGCATCATCTGCTGCTACGAACATAAAATAAGATAATAATTAAATAATTAATAATTAGGTTAACTAAAGTTAGGTTATGAAATGAGGCGTCTCCTCAACATCAAATGCCCGAGCCATATTTAAGGAAGGGCCATCATTGTAACATATCATCTTTATCCTATCATCAAATATATTATTCTTATTTATTATTCAATATGAGAGTCGAATCCGACTCTCATATTGAATAATAAATAAGAATAATATATTTGATGATAGGATAAAGATGATATGTTACAATGATGGCCCTGCCTTAAATATGGCTCGGGCATTTGATGTTGAGGAGACACCTCATTTCATAACCTAACTTTAGTTAACCTAATTATTAATTATTTAATTATTATCTTATTTTATGTTCGTAGCATCTGCCCCCACCGCACCATGCGCGGCTCACTCACCAACCCGTCTCGAACCGGCGCCCATGGCCGTAAGGTCGGTACTCGCTCAAAAAAGAAACATCACAGAAAGGAGGCATAGCAGAACTCTTCCCCCTCCTGGCTGACCTTATCCAGATCTCTCTCGACACCAACCAAAAACATCTGACCCCACGCGTAGTAGCTCCCCCTCAGCACAGAATCCACCATCATCATTTTTCCCCCAGTCAAACGATGTGGCGCCGCGGCACCCAACACCCACAAAACACAAGCCCCAACAGCCCGCATATCCCACTCCCACAGAGATCTCAGGCTCAATGCGATGTTCTGCACAATAGCCCCCGCAACACAGAAGGTCTCCAGCAGATCCTCGATATCCAAACCCACCGAGATTCTCGGCAGAAGATCCCCTACTTCCCCTAAGCGAGGAAACCAAGTAAGAAAGTATACATCAGTAAGAGTGATCTCTAACCTCTCACCCCCAACAATGAAAGCACCCTCTGTAGGTACCCAGAGACCCACCAATTTGTTCAGCAGTGGTCCTACTGAACGCATCAGTGGAATCTAAGCAAACTTCAGGAGCCCGCTCACAGCCAGAGTCTGTCGGACCCCCTGATCGGTCCGAATCCGAATAATCAAGTCCTCCTCCATCTTCCGCTCTCGCCATGACACCAATGGTCTCCTCAACATCTTGCCAAAAAACAAGAAAAAATTTTAGAACCAGAATTTTTTTTTCAAAAAATTCCATCACAGCTTTTCCATCAAAAGCTGCGATGATCATCATGGCCTCCATCCATGAACCCGCTATGAACACCATGGGTATTGACCACACAGTCGCGATGAACATCGTGATTATCACCCCCATAGTCGCGATGAACATCGCGATTATCAGCCCCATAGTCGCGATGAACATCACGACTTTTAGCCCGAAAGCCGCGATGAACATCGCGACTCTCAGCCCCAAACCCACGATGTTCATCGCGGAAAAAGACGTGAAACCCGCTATATTCCACATTGGAAGGCCAATATGGAATTTTGCGGCCTTCGGGGGCTCGCCGCTGACCAAAAAAAACATAATTAAAAAGCCTAAGGCGAATAGGGTTACCTGAAACTCACGGAATCGAAAACCAACGGTCGAATCTCCTGGAAATCAAGAAAGAGCTCTGATTGCTCTGCCAAACTCGCATGTAACAATGACACGTCATATGGGCCCCACACCCTATTTATAGAGATTTGACCATTTTTCAAACAACCATTGCGGTATCATACGACGTCCGTTCCTCAAACTGTTGCTACCATTGGAATCAGCACAGCGAGAACTTCATGATAGTCCGTTCCTTTTCCTGTTTTCACCAGGTCCATTTTTTGACCATTTTTTCACACCCTCGTCGCCTCGGTTTGCATGCCACATTGGCTATCCTCCGTTTTTTACAAGTCTTATATCGCCAGATTCAGTTTTTTGTGCTCGTGATGACGCTTGAGATCATTTCTCGCTCTCATGCCTAGATTTTTTGGGAATTTTTTCCATGCCCCCTTGTTGCCTCGATTTGCGTGCCACATCGGCTATCCTCCCTTTTTTACGAGTCTTATATCGTCGGATTCAGTTTTTCGCACTCGTGATGACGCTTGAGATCATTTCTCGCTCTCACGCCCATATTTTTGGGCATTTTTCCCATGCACCCTCGTCGCCTCGGTTTGCATGCCACTTCGGCCATCCTCCATTTTTTACGAGTCTTATATCGCTGAATTCAGTTTTTCACGCTCGTGATGACGCTTGAGATCATTTCTCGCTCTCACGCCCATATTTTTTGGGCATTTTTTCCCATGCCCCCCCGTTGCCTCGGTTTGCATGCCACATCGGCCGTTGTCCGTTTCTGACGAGTCTTATATCGTCGGATTCAGTTTCCGCACTTGTGATGATGCTTGAGATCATTTCTCGCTCTCACCCCCATAATTTTTGGGCATTTTTTCAAAATGCCACTCATCACCTCGATTTGCGTGCCACATTGGCCATTGCCCATTTTTTACAATCTTTATGTCACTAGATTCAGTATTCCGCACCCATGACGATGCTTGAGACCTTTTCTCGCTCTCATCAATACCTTTTTGTTCGGTATAGTTTTACCCCTTTTTCAGGCTAATCAATTCCTTTTACGAAAAAGGCACTTAGGGAGTTTCTGTTAAGCTCTTTTCTGACTCCTAAAACAATGAAATGATCGCTGAGCAACCTTGCTTCCTTTCATGCTCTCTAAACGTATCTGAAAGGGCGTCTACCTGGTATAATTTTACCCCTTTTCCAGACCTTGTAGACTAATTACGAAAAAGGAATACTCTAGTCACATCGGCTAGAAGAGTTCTCCATTTGCATCATTTTATGCTTTTTCGGGCCTTGGAGACTAACTTACGAAAAAGACACCAATGGAGTCCACTTACCACTTTCAGACTCTCTAAAAATGAAAGCGACCATGAGCAATCACCATCCTGCGCTCGTAAAAACCCACAGGACGGTACTCACAACCACTGCAGAGTCTTCTTATCGTTTTCAGACTCCTTAAAAATGAAAGCACCCATGAGCACGAACAGTCCTGGGCTCACAAAATCCACATGACAGCACAATTTCAGAGCACACTTTTATCCCTTCTTGGAGCTCATTAAAACTACGAAGAAAGACTCAATGGTGCTTCTCGGCGCCACAACAGATCACGTCTACTCATATGGAAGCTTCCCCATTTTGGTTGCCTTTGTTTAGAGTATTCTGTAGTATGTCACCCTGAAAATCAACACCCATCAGCTTGACCCCCCAGAGTCAATACATACCCTTCAGTCCTTAAACGTTATGATCCCCCCACCTACAAGTCAGTTCCCTACGCTGCCAGGTCAACCATGTCATCATGCTCTGAACAAAGGAAGTTTGAGTCCACCCACTCTATGACCCCAGTTACTTCCCATCCCCACAAGTATGTCAATCCTAACATCAGTACTACCACACTTTAGTTCTACACCTTGTGCTCCTATCACGGAAACATCATTTCCTTGTTAGTTGCTGGTCTCCCTCTATCGACGACAACCAAATTTATTCCAGAGGATAGACCTAGAGGTCCCTGTGTCTTGGACTCATCACCATTTACGATGAGTGCCTACAAATCATTTCGAGAAAAGTCCTCAGTGCCTCTCCAAATGGTTGTTTCTCACATGCTTGACTTCAACACCTTGATTGCATCGTTGAGACTCGCAAAGGGTATTGATCCTTCTAGTTATTTGTTGAAGACCTCGGATACCACCTGACTCTTCCACGTTTGAGAGTCTACTCATTGAAACAACCAGTTACATTTTTCCTATAGATATCCGGGTTGCGCACGGCGACAGTATTCATATGTACCCTAGTTTTATACTCCCTCGAGTATACAGTTACATATACTCCTCAAAGTTGACTCACAGTCATTGAGTGCCTACAGATGTTGGACACCTTCAGTTTCAACAGTTCATCAACCCTTATGAGACCTTGTTCAAAACGATTGTCGCTTTATTCCAGTGTATCAGTCATTGAGATCAATCATGTTATGATCATGAGTACATCCCAAAATAGTGTCCCCTTTGGACCATTATGATGTACGAGTAGATTTTTTATGTATTATTCAGGTCCCCCTTCTTGGGACTAATTGTTATGTATATGTCTTGCTACGCGCATGGGTATGCCCACCTCGTCCATTATCAGAGATTATTCCTCATTCATATTGAGGCCATGTAATATTTTTTCTTTTTGCAGCTTCCAAGGGCCGTGGATCCAGTCTCCAACCGGTCTCTTCTTTTCCCCAAACCCCAATAAAAAGACAAAAGAACTATGATGTCTATCGGCCATACGATGAGCTCCTGCCCTCACACATCAGGGGGCAATTTGTTAACAGCCAAAAATTGCTCACTGGCTCATTTCCTTATTCACATGACCCATTTGTCCACTTTTCCACCATTTGAGCCTCTAAAGCCATCAAAAGGTCACCAAAATACCATAATACACCCCTTTTTCCCCCCAAAATGAATATTTTTCTTCAAAAAGCATAAAAAACCCTCAAAAAGGGTCCATAATTTCCAAAAATATTAAAAAGGGAATAAAAATACTAAAATATTCAAAAAAGGAAAAAGGAGGGAAAAAGGTACCTAAACCATGTTGGTCAATACCATTGGTTTCCTCAAAACCATAATGGTATTCCCCACCACCAAAAACTATAAAAAGGTAGTAGGGGCTCCTCACTTTCCATCCATCCATCATCCTATCCTCATGCTGTCAAAATCTCTCATGAGACTTTTGGCCATTTTCAACATCTTGGAGAAGAGACCATTGGAGCTTGGAGCTACTCACCCTTGGAGTTGCTCAACACAAATCCTCACCATTTGAGGTATCTTAAAACAAAACATCCATTCTTTTATTTCTTGTTATTTCCATGAATCGTTTTTTTAAATTTATTTGTTATATGCACATGTTAGTTTAGATTCAGATTTAAATCATAATTGTTTTTGCTTTCAATATTGAAACTGCTATCACATTGTTGATAGGTGCCCATTGCACAAAGCTTGATTGCAAAACCAAGCCAACAACAAGGCATATGTCTTCTTCCAAAGATCTCTTCTCTAGTTTCGAAAGATCAGCTAGTCCTTCAGTCAGATTAAGCAATGATTCATAAGTCTCCTCTCAAGGGATTGGAAGAATCAATCTTGACTATGGTTACTTTTCTGATGTACTTTATGTTCCTTCTCTTGCAGCAAAATTACTTTCAATGTATCAAATGACTCACAATGGAGAGACCAAAAGAGTAATATTCTCTCCAAATGAGGTAGAGATACAAAACATGGTTTCTGGGGAAATCATTGCAAAAGGAGTTGCAAATCACACTTCAAAACTCTATGATTTCTCCCACTTCTTACCACTCTCCAAGCCATCTGCTCTCCATACTCATGCAAATGAAGAAAGCAGATTGTGGCATGAGATATTTGGACATCTCAAATACAAGCATTTATAGGACCTGCAAGCTCAAAACATTGTTGAAGGTCTTCCAGATGATGAGTTTGCTCATGGGAACTGCAAAGATTGCCTAAAGGGAAAAATCCCTCAAAAGAAGATGAAGAAAAAGAAAGCTCCTGAAAAAGTGCGAATGCTAGATCCAGATCCACAAGAACCTGAAGATCTAGCAATTAAATATACATCCTTTATTGCTACAAGGGCCTCCACAGCTACACTCTCTCCCTCAGATCCTTTTTTGGCTGAGAGATGTTTTCTTATGGTAGGATCTGATCCAAAGACATACTTTGAAGCCTCCCAAGATCCAAGATGGGTAGCTACTATGGAAGAAGAGTATCAATCTCTTCTAAGAAATAAGACTTGGGACCTTGTTTCTCTCCCACCTGGAAGGAAACTTGTTCAGTGAAAATGGATCTACAGAACCAAGATGGATTCAGATGGAGCCTCTCAGAAGTACAAGGCTAGATTGGTTGCAAGAGGGTTTTCCCAAGTTCATGGGATTGACTATTCTGAGACTTTCGCTCCTGTTTCTAAGATGGATTCCATCCGTCTTGTTCTTGCTCTTGCTGCATCCAAACAATGGAGGTGCATCATATGGATGTCAAGAGGGCCTTTATCCATGGAGACTTAGAGGAGGAGATCTACATGAAGCAACTTGAGGGTTATATTGATAATTATTCAGTTGTCTGTAGATTGAAGAAGTCCTTGTACGGCCTTTAGCAAGCCCCTCAATCTTGGTATGCCAAGATGGATTCCTTTTTGCTTTCAAAAGACTTTCATAGGTGCAAATCAAATTCGAATGTCTACATGAGACATGATGGTAACTCCTTACTTCTCATTGTCCTTTATGTTGATTATTTGTTGATTACAGGGAGCAGTTCTTCATGTATTAGATCTATCAAATCTGCCTTGCACAGATCCTTGTCCATGTCAGATCTAGGATTGTTGAAGCAATTTCTTGGTCTTGAAGTCACTCAGAGTGATTCATGAATCAAAGTTGCTCAATCAAAATATGCTTCAGATTTGCTTGATAAGTTTCAAATGAGCGAATGAAAACTAGTTGCATTCCCTTTTCTTTCAGGGATCAACCTTGAGGATGGATCTTCTACACCTCTGGTAGATTGCTCCTTGTATCGACAGTTGATTGGTAGCCTTTTGTTTCTTACTCATACTCGGCCTGATCTATCCTATGCTGTCAGTGTTGTCTCCAGATACATGAAAGAACCTCATGAGCTTCACTGGAAGGAAACAAAGAGGATTTTTCACTATGTACAAGGTACCAAGACTCATGGTCTTCACTACTCAGTTGGGTGCTCTTTGGACCTAGTTGGATATACTGATTCTGATTAGGCCGGAGATAGCTCAGATCGGAAGTCTACATCTGGTTTTTTTTTCATGCTTGGATCTGGACCTATATGTTGGTCAAGCAAAAAACATACTTCTTTGGCTCTTTCATCAACAGAGGCAGAGTACATAGGTGCAGTAAATGCAGCCACATACTGCATTTGGATGAGAGGCATCTTGTCAAAGTTCAGGATTCTATTCAGTACTCCACCTGTCATCTATTGTGACAATCAGAGTGCCATCAGGATCTCCACAGATCTAGTTCTGAGGTAGAGAACCAAACACATTGAGATATACATGCATTACATCAGAGGATTGGTGCATGATAAGACCATTTCGTTGCTCTACCTTCTGACAGAAGAGCAGATTGCAGATATATTCACCAAGGCCTTCACAGTGAAGAGATTCACTTACCTTAGATCACTTCTTGGGGTAAGAGATGATATGCTACATTAGCTTCTCTATTTTGTACAGGGTGACCTTTGGTCCTAGTCACCAGGGCCCTATTGTTACTGCTTCAGTTATTTTCTCATAGTATAGCTTGCAGGGGGGTGTTGGAATATTCTCCCCATCATTTTTTCAGTTTTGCATGCATGCATGCATTCTGCATGCATTCTACATCCATCCAGTCATCATCCTGGTGGACCTCCCAGATCCTAGAGCTTGGTTCTAGCTCTCCACAGCCTGTCTACAGCCCCCAGGGGGGGCTCCTACATACCAAAGGCGCCCTTCTCCATGACAAGTGCGCCTTTCTCACCTACCACAGCCAGTTAGGTGCCTGTCTCACCTACCAGTCAGTTATCACTCAGTTCTTCTTTGATTTAAGGCTATATTGACTCCCCACTAATTATTTCACTCTGATGGACCTCCAGTGAGACTAGTCTGCCCATTCTGACTCTAGTTAGCTCCTCATGTGCCCTCCACTGAGCCTCCTTCATTCAGTTAGTGCCCACTTCACTCAGTTAGAATCAGTTGACTGACTGTTACTATTGATGACTGATACATTGACTAGATGATGACTCCACTATCATTCAAGCCACACTTTGAGTTAGGAATTCGAATGCCCTACTTGGCCTATTCGAATCCTATATGATGCCATCTTCATGGCTATTGTATTCATTCACTTACTTTCTTATTCATTGTATAATACTGAGATATTGTTCTATTCTACTGTGTTTATGAGTGATCATTGAGTGTCTCCTTCTCTTCTTCTTTGCAACATATTTGTCAGTTTGATTGTGAGTTGCTACAGCTGCCAGATCCTTGCATATTCCTACATGCTTACTATCTCTGCTTAACTGTTTACTGGTTTAAAACCGTAGGTCTCTATTTAATTGAAATGAAACTGTATGATCTATGTTTTTTTTACTTTGTTTATGGTTTACTGAGATATTTTAATGTTGCAGAGCTGGGCTCGAGCCCATGCTATTTGCAGGTTGCCTTAGATATTTAAATGTTGCAGAGCTGGGCTCGAGCCCATGCTATTTGCAGGTTGCCTTAGATATTTAAATGTTGCAGAGATGGGCTCAATCCCATGCTATTTGCAGGTTTCCTTAGATATTTAAATGTTGTAGAGCTGGGCTCGATCCCATGCTATTTGCAGGTTTCCTTAGATATTTTAATGTTGTAGAGATGGGCTTGATCCCATGCCATGTACTGGTTTCTTTATATACCGTTTGTTTGAGGGATTTTGGGAAGGTAAAGCATTGATTCCTTTCCTCTCTAGTTCTGCATTTTTTTCTTATGTCCTCTTTCATGGGAAGAGAGCGTCCCACTTGAGTTTCCTTCCTTACTGAAATACATAACTACATAATAAAATACTTAACTACTTCTTGATCTAGGATTTGCTTGATATCATTGATTGTGCCTAAAAGAAGGGTAATACGGATCCCTCTTTCATATGGGGGTGTCATGTCCCAAATTTTTCATTGGTTCACAATGGCCTAATCCCATTGGCCATATTCACGAGATTTTATCAAATTGATGCTAAAGGTCAAATAATTGCCTAGGAGGAAAATTACTAGTTTCCTAGGTTTGGGGTGGAAACTTTGGGATTTGGAATAAGGGGGATAATAAATAATGTTTGAACATTAGAATGGAATAATTATTTAATAAAGGAGATAAATAAATATATACAAGTGAAAATCAAAGTGGAATTTGATCATGAAGACACATGGAGCAAGTGGGACCCACATATGGCTAGATTTTCCCACTACACTTGGCATCATTTTCTCACCAATTCGAATTCAAGGTGAATGGTAACATACTTGGGGGCGTTCAAAAGGTATTATTCATGGCATGAATCATCCAAGGTTTAAATATAGAGGAAGAGTAACTCCCATGGAAGAGGAAGAGGCAATTTGGAGCTAGTGGGACACTTGGGCTAGATTCCTTAGCTCTATGACAACAATGATGAAGATGCTATGACACTTATGACACCTATGCCACAAATCAGACCTGAAGGCTGAAATATGACATATATTACATGTCAGGGCTAAAAATAGCCTCCAACAGGGCGCTCAAGGGAGTTAGGGAAGCTAAGATGCTTCCACATGTGATTTGGTGGAAGTGGGAGACTAGGAATTGTTGTACAAGTGACATTCTTTGGAATCTCTTCTGAACTTGAGTTGGCATTAGTCTCTTGGAAGGAATTCGACCATGAAGGACATTAGAAGTTTATAAAATTCATGAACAAAGAATAATAGCATATTTTTTTATCATTTGTAGAATTTGCAATTGCATTTGTGAAGAGGGAGAGCTAGTGGATGACTAGTTTCTTTCCTTAGCCAATTTTGAGGGTGAAAGATTCCCATGCAAGTTGGTAATTGGAAAGGCCATTCAAACCTTTAATTTGTATATTTAATGGAGTCTTTATTTGTAGGTGTAAGCTATAGGGAAGCTCATGGTTTCTTCTAGTGCATCTCACTCCTTCAACCATTTCCAGTTTTCATGGCATATTCTTGATCCTTGAGGGAGGGCATTTTTGGTGAGCTTTTGTACTCTTTGGGAGAGCTTCTCATGATCCATTTATATTGTAATATGGTTAATATACTATTCTCTTAATCTTCATAAAGTTTCAAGTTGAAATTCCAAGTAGAAATGTATAAATCTTATTTTTAATGAAAGAATAGTGCCATTTCCCCACTACCTTGTTGTGAACCAATGTAATGTTGATGGATTCGAATGGATAAGTAAAATAATGATGGTTTATTTATGAATGGAATGTTATTGATGTATTATATAAGTTTCATGTTCAGTACTCAAGCATTTGGAGTCATTTTACTCAGTTTATTTACATTTGGAGAAGATTTGGTGCCATTTCCCCAAGGGTCGAACTAATGATTTTTGCTGTTGTTTGGGAGAAGGTTAGAACAGACTTAATAACTGATTAATGGTGCATATGATACCTTAATAACATAATTGATACATCCCCTACCTCTATTCATATATTGGAGTGGGTTTGGAGGCATTTGAAAAGCCAATTTCAGTCATTACCCTGGGGGGATTTGAACCTCAAATTGCTAGTTAAATTCCATAATTTGTCCAGAATATTAAACAAGTTTGCAGAAGTCTTGTGATGGTCATAAATCATCCCTTAACATAATAATCAAGTACAAATATAATTCATACACCTTTCTTTACTATTTGAATGCATTTGGAGCCAATTTGAGACCTAGAGACCAATACTAGTCAAAGGGAAATTACTAGTAAA
The DNA here is from genome assembly GCA_027924585.1 of Larix kaempferi. Taxonomy (NCBI): domain Eukaryota; kingdom Viridiplantae; phylum Streptophyta; class Pinopsida; order Pinales; family Pinaceae; genus Larix; species Larix kaempferi. Next base: position 21,422,138 of record BSBM01000047.1, on the reverse strand, counting down.
GTTCCCTACATTGGCCAGAATCGAAAACGGATTTGCAGAAGTATTTTAAAGGTCCAAAATCATCCTGAAACACATATTTAAGTTCTAAAATCATCCATATACCTTCTCATAATATTTGGGAGCAATTGGAGCAATTTGGAGACCTAGAGCTCAAAACTAATCAAAGGTCGAACTAGGGAAAAAAAAAGTGAAAATTTGCCATTTTAATAAAATTCCTAACAAGGGACATTACAGTCATGAACAAAGAAGAATAGCAGATTTTTGATCATTTGTAGAATTTGCAATTGCATTTGTGAAGAGGGAGAGCTAGTGGATGACTAGTTTCTTGCCTTAGCCAATTTGGAGGGTGAAAGATTCCCATCCAAGTTGGTAATTGGAAAGGCCATTCAGACCTTTCACTTGGATCTTTAATGGAGTCTTTATTTTCAGGTGTAATCTACAGGGAAGCTCATGGTTTCTTCTAGTGCAGCTCACTCCTTCAACCGTTTCCAGTTTTCATGGCATATTCTTGATCCTTAAGGGAGGGCATTTTTGGTGAGCTCTTGTACTCTTTGGGAGAGATTATGATGATCCATTTATGTTGTAATGTGGTTAATATACTCTGTTATTCATCTTCAGAAAGTTTCAGGTCGAAATATGAAGTGGTTATATGTAAAATTGATTATTAATGAGCAAACAGTGGCCATTCCCCCACTAAATTGATGTATTCCAATGTATTGATGATGATTTAGAATGGAAGAATGTTTCTCTGACATATTTATTATTTATGGACTTCCATTGATGATTATTACAAGTTTCATGTTCAGAAATTAAGCATTTGGAGCCATCTTGCTCAGTTTTATTTCATTTGAAGAAGATTTAATGCTATTTCCCCCAAGGTCGAAACTAGTCTTCTTGCATCTGATTTAAGGGAGTTATAGAAGACATTAAACATTGAATGGTTATGCATATGATTTCATTTTTATGTCCTTTATATGCCCCCTTATTCCATTCAAAATTTTGATTTGGATTGAGTGCATTTGGAAAGTCATTTTCATCATCTACCCCTAGGGGATTTGAACCACAATTTTACTAGTAAAACTCCATACATTGATCAGATTTCCAAAGTGAGTTGCATAAGTCATTTGATGGTTAAAAGAAACCTATAAAAACTATTATTATGTATTAACATAATTCCTACACCTACTGGTACAATTTGAGATCATTTGGATCTATTTAGAGCCATCTACCATTGGGGGTTTGAGGCTTGAAATTACTAGTAATCTTCCCTACTTTGTCCAGATTGTAAATGAATGTGCAAAAGTGTTTTAAGGGTTTTTAAGTATCCATTAGCCTCTTTTATATGTATTAATACCTCTCAAATACCTTCATACCCATTATACAATCATTTGGGGTCATTTGGAGACCAAGAGACCAATACTAGTAAAAAAGGAATTGCTAGTCAAACTCCCTACTTTGGACATAATTAAAAGAGCATTTGAAGAAGTAATATAAAGGTCATATATCATCCCTTAACATCATATTCAAGTCCTAATATCATTCATATACCTTCTCAGAATATTTGGGAGCATTTGGAGCAAATTGGAGACCTAGACATCAAAACTAGTCAAAGGTCAAACTAGGGAAAAAAGTGAAAATTTTGTCATTTTAATAAAATTATTAAGAAGGGACATTACAGTTGTATCAAATCATGGTACTTGCACCTGTGATTTAATATCATACATTGAATAATAAGTTTCATCCATGTCTTACTATTATGATGAATCCTATGAGTACACTTCTTATGAGGAATATGCAGATGCTTATGAACAATATGAAGCAAAATGTGAATGGGTTGAGGAAGAGGTGCCATCATGCAAGACTTCTTACAATTTCAAGAGGAATGCAGATTATGATTATGACCCTATGCATGATAAATATGAGTATGTCACACCACCAAAGGATAATGCTATGGATGAGTTGAGAGCAACATATAAAACCTTGCCCCAACAATATCAAAAATATCAAGAATATCTTGATTTGTACAAGGAAGATACACAAAATGCCATGTCTTTTGAGTACTATGCTGAACGTATTTTTGCAAATAGGCCCAAAAATGAAGATGTGGAGTTAGTGAATAAAGGTTTATTCCCTTCCTGTAAAAGACCTTGGAGTGAGTATTGTGTGAGTGAAAAGATCAATGAAAAATATGAAGCTTCAGGGAATGCAGGTATTTCCATCTGGGAGATACATTTTGGATTTTCTTCAAAAAGAGATTCCAAAGAAATTGATCCTAAGGAAAACAAGGGGAAAAATGCATCAACTTGCTTGAAGGAGCAAAAGGAAGAGACATCACAAGAGCATGAAGAAGAACCTATTGAAAATATTGCAGATCAAGTCGAGACACATTCTACCTTGGACATAAATCAATGAGCATCTACTAATGGATGCTTGAACTATGAAAAAGTACCTACTGATGGGTGCTCACACCTCTATGTTGGTGACATAGAGATAACTTTTGAGATTATTGCTGCAAGACAAAATTCCCCTAAGCATGAAAATGAAGACCTTGTAGCAATTGAAGAAGAAACAAGATCAACTTCCATAAAACCACTTGAGCTTCATGAAGTTGGGCCAAGCAAGAAGGAAGAAGATGAGGAGGTTCATTTGCAAGATCCTCATTTTCTTGAAGGGTCCTTAAAGATGAATGAAAAGAAGATCCAAGAGTCCCTTAGCATTCTCCATGAAACTCAAGCATTGATGTCAAATTCTTGTTGGAGAGCTACTTCATTGGAGGAAACATCCTTCCTTGAAGACATGGAGAAGATTCAAAGAGTAATGTGCCACATCAAAGGTAATTTCATGTCTTTGATTTTTTATAGAAACCATTTGTTTGAGCTTAATGAATTGTTACATGGTGCATACTTGAAGAATAATGAGGATAATCATAAGCTCACAATTCAAAATGAGCAACTTCTTGAAAAGTTGCAAGATACTTGTTTTTCCTCCTATGTTTCATATTGTCAAATGGTAGATTATTTGGAGGATTCTCATGACATGGTGGATCATGACAAATGTGGAAATTTCAATGTGCTTAATGTGTTTGAATATGAACTTGAAGAGATCCAAACACTTGATGTGGTGGAAGAGGAACTTTAATTGTCCCTTGATGAAGGTTATGCAATTTTTAAAGAAGAGCATGATTCCTCTACATTGGAACTAATCTACAACAAAGGTTTCACACTTTTGAAGGAGTTGCATGATACTACCCATATGGATCCTTTCCATGATGAAACTCCTGCAGTTTTTTATCATTTGGGTGAGTTAGTTCATTCTCCTACATCCTACAATTCCATGTTTTACAACATTAGTCTCAATGAAGAATGGGTGAAAGGGTTCTTTTTGTTGGTGCCACATGAGGAGTATGGAACTCCTAGATTTACCTTTTATGATGACATGGTTGGAGCACATTATTATTCACATTTGCAGCAGAATCATTTGTTACTTTATGATGATGCACATCTACATGGATGCACCTATAATATGCATTTGAGTCACTTGAAGACTCATGATTTTTCTTGCTCAACACTTGATTCATTTGATGTTGGAGGAACTTCATCCAAAACTTGGGTGAATAGATTTATGATTGAAAAATATATTTTTTTGGAAGCCACATACTTTGTTACATCTTTATGATTCTCACATTCATGGATGTATGGGTGAGACTTCTTTGAGTCCTTTAAAGTCTCCTCGTTTTTTCTGCTCATTATTTGGTTCAGATTTTAGTGGAGATTCTTCATTTACTTCTTGGATGAAGGAATGCATGGATGATTATTTTGATGCATATCACATCCTTTTGGAGCAGCATTATAGGAGATGGGATCCTCACCTATGTCATTGGAGCAGATTTGATGGGTCACTTGAATATTGTATGCACTTGGAAGATGGTGGTCTACTTGCTTGGAGGTATAAGAATTTTCATGACTCTTTGATGAAGCATCTCCTTGATGTACATTTTCATTATGTTGTTATGTACTTTGATGATATATATTTTGTACTCATGATGTTTGTAAGAATGCATACAGGAAAATGGGATCCAGGAATCCTCTTATCTGATGGTATGGGTTGGAGAGCACTCTTAATTGTTGGGGTGCAATATAAGCAATGGGACCCTAGGATCATTTTTGTCTCATTGGTTTCAATTTTTTGGGAAACAGGTAGTATGGGGGATGGATTACCCACTTAATAAAGTGATTTTAATCAGAGTAGTGCAGCAGTAAGAATGGTGGTTCCTCTCTAAAATATTCATGGAATCTCAAAGACTCAAGGTTGGGAAATTCAATGGCAACTTCAAAGAATTATACAGCAAGTAGGTTCTTCAACACCCATGTTTGAAATTACTTGAGGACAAGCAATATTGGGAAGAGGATTTGTCATGTCCCAAATTTTGCATTGGGTCACAATGGCCTAATCCCATTGGCCATATTCATGAGAGTTTATCAAATTGATGCTAAAGGTCAAATAATTGCCAAGGAGGAAAATTACTAGTTTCCTAGGTTTGGGGTGGAAGCTTTGGGATTTGGAATAAGGGGGATAATAAATTATGTTTGAACATTCGAATGGAATAAATATTTAATAAAGGAGATAAATAAATATATAGAAGTGAAAATCAAAGTGGAATTTGATCATGAAGACACATGGAGGAAGTGGGGCCCACATATGGCTAGATTTCCCCACTACACTTGGCATCATTTTCTCACCAATTCGAATTCAAGGTGAATGGTAACATACTTGGGGAATTTAAAAAGGTATTATTCATTTAATTACTCATCCAAGGTCGAAATATAGAGGAAGAGTAACTCCCATGGAAGAGGAAGAGGCAATTTGGAGCTAGTTCGACACTTGGGCTAGATTCCCTAGCTCTATGACAACAATGATGAAGATGCTATGACACCTATCACACAAATCAGACCTGAAGGCTGACATATGACATATATGACATGTCAGGGCTAAAAATAACCTCAAAGAGGGCGCTCAAGGGAGTTAGGGCAGCTAAGATGCTTCCACATATGATTTGGTGGAAGTGGGAGACTAGGAATTATTGTACAAGTGGCATTCTTTGGAATCTCTTCCCAACTTGAGTTGGCAATAGTCTCTTGGAAGGAATTCAACCAATGGAGGACATTAGAAGTTTATAAAAGTCATGAACAAAGAATAATAGCATATTTTTTATCATTTGTAGAATTTGCAATTGCATTTGTGAAGAGGGAGAGCTAGTGGATGACTAGTTTCTTGCCTTAGCCAATTTGGAGGGTGAAATATTCCCATCCAAGTTGGTAATTGGAAAGGCCATTCAGACCTTTCATTTGGAGCTTTAATGGAGTCTTTATTTGCAGGTGTAAGCTACAGGGAAGCTCATGGTTTCTTCTAGTGCAGCTCACTCCTTCAACCATGTCCAACTTTCATGGCATATTCTTGATCCTTGAGAGAGGGCATTTTTTGTGAGCTCTTGTACTCTTTGGGAGAGATTTTCATGATAAATTTCTGTTGTAATATGGTTAATATACCATGTTCTTCATCTTCAAAAATTTTTAAGTCAAAATATGAATTGGTTATATGTAAAATTGATTATTAATGAGAAAACAGTGACCATTCCCCCACTAAATTGATGCATGCCAATGTATTGATGATGATTTTGAATGGAAGAATATTTCTCTGATATATTTATGATGTATGGAATTCCATTGGTGATTATTACAAGTTTCATGTTCAGCACTTCAGCATTTGGAGCCATCTTTCTCAGTTTTATTTCATTTGAAGAATATTTAATGTTATTTCCCCCAAGGTCGAAACTAGTCTTCTTGCATCTAATTTAAGGGAGTTATATCAGACATTAAAGGTTGAATGGTTATGCATATGAGTTCATGTTGATTTAATTTATATGTCCCCTGCTTCCATTCAGAATTTAGAGTTGGATTGAGTGCATTTGGAAATTCATTTTCATCATCTACCCCTAGGGAATTTGAACCATAAATTTACTAGTAAAACTCCATATATTGATCAGATTTCCAAAGTGAGTTGAAGAAGTCATTTGATGGTTAAAAGAAACCTATAAAAACCATTATTATGTATTAAAATCATTCATACACCTACTGGTACAATTTGAGAGCATTTGGAGCTATTTAGAGCCATCTACCATTGGGGGTTTGAGGCTCGAAATTACTAGTAATCTTCCCTACTTTGTCCAGATTGTAAATGAATGTGCAGAAGTGTTTTAAGGTTTTTTAAGAATCCATTATCGTCTTTTATATGTATTAATACCTCTCAAATACCTTCATACCCATTATACAATCATTTGGGTTCATTTAGAGACCAAGAGACCAATGCTAGTCAAAGAGGAATTGATAGTCAAACTCCCTACTTTGGACATAATTAAAAGAGGATTTTCATAAGTAATATAAAGGTCATATAGCATCCCTTAACATAATATTCAAGTCCTAATATCATTCATATACCTTCTCAGAATATTTGGGGGCATTTGGAGCAAATTAGAGACCTAGACATCAAAACTAGTCAAAGGTCGAACTAGGGAAAAAAGTGACAAATTTGCCATTTTAATAAAATTATTAAGAATGGACATTACAGGGGGCATGCTTTGTCCTTAGTCTAATAGTTTGTGTGTATAGGGTGATATTCCTTTTCTGCACCTTGATTATATAATATTTGTTGCTTGGGCGTCCCACCAATGCATGTTACTCGTGATATTGGATGGGGTGTTAAATTCTTGTTCCGATAGATGCGTTATTTCTCCAGAAGGAAGGGTGATCTATCAATTGGTTGGTTTTCTTTTGTATTTGAATCAACGAGTGTGGGAATGATGAACCCTCTTCCCATCATACCTATTTTTGCAGCTGCATGGACGATTAATTATGGGTATGATATTGTTTACTAGAGATGCGTTTATGGCCCTTGTATGTCCTTGTTATCTTCTGAAGTTGATTGGAATGAAATTTTGAGAGCATAGCGCTTGTAGTTTTCATTGCCATTTGTTTTTATGTTACTCTACATGAAAGGATAGGGTGTTTTGACTACCAATTAGTACTTACCATTTTATTGACAAATGGAGAAGCGATTGGGCGATCTCCCGTATGGAAGGATCGACTGATGATTCCCTTTGGATGACTATGTATTCGTTTTAAATGCATGCAAATAGTAAATAAGATGAAAGAGCTCTACAAATTATTATTTTCACTCCAAACGCAGCCATTGGGGTTATTGCCAATACGCCTACATTAATATATAGTTACACTTCTTTTGAAGAGGGTTATGTTGCTATGTAGTGGATCAATTTACCCTTTATGTATAGAAACATGTATTGCTTTAATGTTGTAGTAGATTATTGATGTTGCTATGTGGTGGATCAATTTACCCTTTATGTATAGAAACATGTATATATATATTAACCTAGGGTTGAGATATTGAATTAAGTTGAATACTATCAACTACTTATAAATAAAATAGAGACAAAACTCTAAAACTCGTATTTTGATGTCAGCGTCTTTTACTTGAAAAGAACTATGCTAGCTACTAGTGTTAGAAGTAGATCACAGAGAATCTCTCGAGGTTAGGGTTGAACGTTTTGTAAATGACCTATAAGTGAGAAGATTTTTGTGGATGTGAAAAGTGCGACCACTGGGTCGCGGGATGTAAACGTCTATTTTAAAGAAATATTATATGATGCGACATTTTCTGGACGTAGCCCTAGATTGGGTGAACCACGTTATTTTGGTCTCTCTTTTATGTGCCCTCATGTGTGTTGATTCCCTTGGATACTTAAGATATCCTTGTCATCTCTGTCATCACATAAGTATATGTTGATAAATGTATAATTCGTTGTTGTTCCATAATGACCGTAAAATGTATTTTATGTTTATTTCTGGCATATTTATGTTATTATTGTTGGGTAAGAATTTCAGGGAATGGTTCAAGGTAATGACGGAACTACTTTGAATACGATTTAATATGCTAAATGAATGGGTTGATTCATATAAATAACATTGTTGAAAAGGATTTGATCAAGACCTTACATGAATAACAAAGAGAAATAATTGATCACATAAGTATGTTATGAAATATAATTTATAAAATTAAGTAGTTGTTGTGAAAAAGTTTTGTTTTTAATTTTTTCTAACATATTGACTCTGTCATGGTGAGTATGTTACAGGAGGCCATGACAACAATAATCTTAGAATATAGCCAACAATAATCCAAATTCACACATAGGAACAATTCAATATTAATGCAGCAACAACGAACAACTTTGAATTGGCTCCTTCAAGTAGTCATTTTTCTCCAACATAATGGTGGCTCAACTATTCTCCCTTGGATATGGATAAATAGGAATCGTTCTCTTAAGGGGGCCAGTAGCTGTTCTTTGACCTGATAGCGATATTCAACTTCAAATAAAAAAACAACGTCGACCATTCTTCAGCGGGACATCTCTTTGAATGATGGAAAATCCACTCAGAAAACTCAAACCAAGCACACAGAAAATTATGATAAACAATACACTCAAGAAAGAAATCTACTCTCACAAACCTACATTAATCTATGATTGACACTCACGTCTCTCACATCTTCCTGGCCCTCCTGTGAGGGATTTAAGCTAGAACACGCTCTGATACCAAATAAAAAATATGAAGGGCATACATGATTCGCACAAAAATTCACACTGTTTATTATCTTCAAACTTGCTACAATTATATAGAATGATCTGAGAGGGTTTCAGATCTAACTAATTCCTAAATTAGAAGGAGAGGTTGAGAGAATATCTCAACAGTATGCAACAAACCAACCAACCCAAAACTAACTCTTTTAAGGTAAGCATTATCTCCAACATTGTAATCAAATATTAAATTATTAAACATAATGACTAATAATCATTCAGGTCAATGTTGTTATGCTCCCTAATGCACCATAACACTTGATGAACATTACAATGCAACATAATAATTGAGGAAGATATGAATTTGCCACATCTAAGCCATTCATGATGGGTTATGTCACAATATTGATTGCAATTTTTTAATTATGGTTCTTAATGTTTAGTTATGTTCAACTATTTGGACTACCCATGATTGACTATGGTTGAATTTTGTTTAATACTTTAGTTGACTATGTTCAATGTTACAGTCAAAATGTAACATTCCTCTATGGTTATGTTGCATTGTGGCATTCATCAAGGGTTAAACATAATTGACATGAGTGGAAAGTAATGTGATTTTTTACACAGAAATTATTTGACCATGGTTTCCCATGCTATGCTTTATTGTGATATATTCATGAATTGTTATGTTGCATTGCAACATTCCTCAAGCACTATGCTCAAATGTGACATTTCTCAATGGTTATGCCACGTTGTGACATCCATCTTGGCTAACCTATCGAATTGTCATGTTCCTCGATATTCAGTTGCATTGCAATGTCAACCATTGCCAACCAAACTCAAACAAACTCAATAAAACATAACACCTTCTAAAGTCAATGACATCATTAATGTCATTTGTATATGGTTATTAGCATTCATTTAGGATTCTAATGGATTGTGACATTCCTCAAGGATACTAATGTTGGAGTGCAAAATTTGTTAATGTTTATATCATATTGTGGTATTTGTCTTGGCTACCTTATGTCAACATGGTATGTTTCTAAATGGTTATGGGTGAGTGCAAGCTAATGATGGTCACTTTTGGTGTGTTAGATGCAAAAGAAAACTGAAAAAACATGCATCTCTCTTTCTTCATGTCTATTTTGAGACACCTTCACAATGAATCTTGATTTTAGTAAATAAGATGAGATGTAGGAAGTCAAATGACCTTTCTGAATATATAAATTTATTTGTTAAAAATTCAAAATAACTAGCTCATTTATGATTTTTTCTAACATTGACATTTATTTTTTGGGCAAATTATAAGGTATATTTCCTCGTTGGTGCAACCTTTGGTGCCTAAATGATGGAATCGATATACAAAAACTTGTAAACATGTAGATAACAAGTAGTACTAGTGTAGTGCTATTTTTCCAAAATAAAATTAGCACGTTTTTTTTTTTTTTTAATTATGTAAATGGTAATACCTCGAAATCAGTTCACCAAGTGTTGGTGTAGCTTTTGAAGGTCTTAATATAATGACGAAGGATTGGAATTTTTATAGCATGTAGAGGTAGGTGTATAGTAGTGCAACATATATTTTTTGATGAAATGGTTGAGAAATGAAAGGCTATGGCCGAAACACCAACATGGTTTTTTTTCTAGTAAGGAGCTACATCAAAATACAAATATTAAAAAAATATAAAAGAATAATATATTTCCTTAAAAATTACATATTTTTAATATGTAGAAAGGGTTCTATCTACGTCTACAATGTCATCATCCATGATTATGATGCAGGAACATATTCTCTCCTAAACAATTACATTGCTGATCAAGCCTAGGGGCCTTGACATTTGCCCAATGGAAGGGTTTTCTATGTAAAAATATTATAAACGTCTATAGTTGAAAAGTATAAACTCTATAAGAGTCTAGATAGTTGTCGAGTGTGGAAATAGTAGCTTATTCATTAAACTGAAATTTGCAGTGTTGGAAGAATTCAAATTATCTTAAACAATGAGTCATTAACACGGGGGCTTCACTCAATAAACCACTATCATAGCATGTTCGTTCGTGGCATATGAAACAATACCCCTAATTTCACTAAATATTGGAAAATACCTTCTAAAATGGTTTTTTTAACCCCCTCCCAATATGCCTTCCCAATTTTAAAAAACCCTTTTTTTCACTAGATATTGTATGTATCAATTTTTTCATTAAATTTTTTATACCCCTTTATATTTATACCTAATATATTGATATGATACCCCTCTTATGACCCCACATGCACTCTACAATGCACCTTGCTTCTTTCGATGTATATTGTGGATGCACATTACTTCACCCACAATGCAATTACTCAACTAGATCTCATTATGATTTGCAACATCTAATGGTCTAATGAAGATATATGAGATCACTTCTTGTATGTCACTAGAGTCAATGCACATAGTAAAACATTTATATTGCATGTTGCAGTTCCCCAATCGCTGACTAAGCCTATTGTGGGCTAGGTATCCAAGCCCCCCAGGGCCTGTAACAAGCTCTAGGAGGCTGATTAAACCTTCCAAGGCCTGTAATAGGCACAAGTGGTTGGGTATTCAAGCCCCCAAGGCCTATAGAGGGCCTATAATGGGACCTAGAGGCTTAGAACTTCCCAAGGCACCCTAGGGGCTTGGATACCTTCATGGTATACAAACAAGTGAATATGGGATAAGTATAATACAACAATTTAGATATGTCTCAGATGTGGACCTCTACAACTCCAAGACACTAAATAAAACTAGGTAAAATAAGTTTACAGAATCTCTATGGCATGTGTAGATAGTATACTTCTTAAAAAATTATCTCAACCTTGAAATTTTCAACGTTTCAGGTACTTGTTTCTACAACATTAACAACATACCCAGTTCTGCAATTTTTGACATGATCTTCCATGAATACATAACTAAAAACAATCACTGCCTCGTATAATCCTCTGTCGTGTTTGTATCAAAACGATACTAGTCATAAATCCATTTTTAAAATTCTCCATAGTTGAAATTATAGTGCTTGAATCCTCTATAATATTTTCTTCTCCCAACCGTTCATTTTATAAAAGAAATCTTTGGATATAATGCAATAAAATATTTGATAAAATCTCTAACACACAATTTCCCTCTATGATCACAACTTCTTCCACATGTGATGTATACATGACCTTTCATAATTTTTCCTTAAACTCTATACTTGTTTTCAAATGCTAATAACATATGATAAAAAGGTATACATGCACAATGTCCATGAATTATATAATACAACTAAAAGATGTAAATAAGAAGAGCCATGAGGTGGCGATGTCCTTGACATTGCACCTGTTGTAGGTTTCTGTTGCTAGAAGTTTATGCCAAAGAGCAGTAGGTTCTTTAGAGATTTGTCAAATTCCCCAAAGAAGCTGGAAGGACCTCCCATCCTTTACAGAAATATAATTTGTTTTTTTCCTTGGATTACCCGACTAAGGACCCATCAACATAACATATCAAAGATATGCATAAATGCATCTTTAAAAAAATTTCAGCATTGTGCTCTATGAAGCTATCAACAACCTTAAATGTTACTAAAAATTGCTAAATCATGAATAGGCAAAAGTTACAACCAATGAATATTGTATGGAGGCATCCCATAGCCACCATAATAAGGCTTTAATAACATAGAAAATTGAAATGCAATCACATAATACCACTATCAAACTCCACAACGACATCCTTTCTCTAATTTAACACTTTACATAGTCAATTGGCATATACCGTGTATGCTTATTTGACTAAAATTCTTAAGCCTGTATGTCATTAAAATAAACATTTTTCCAACTTTAAACCTGACCAAATATAACTTTGTCATGAAATCTTCCAAAACTTTGGACATAATTAGTTACTGAGGTAAAAACTATCATTCTATTATTGAAACATAGCAATGTTTTGTTCGTAGGATGACACTTTTTAGTCTTTCTCAAACATGTATAGACTAACTCCATACTCAAATAAATACTTCATTAATGAAAAGTTGTTGATAACTATTCATTTTTTTAAGTATATTCTTTACTTATGTGCCAGTCATGAATATGATGAAGATACAATCATAAAGCACAACCTTTTTAATAAGTTGGAATCAAAATCAAAATTCAATGCTATTGAGTTATTCATTTGTAGACTCATTAAATTCCATAGCATATGAAATTTCCAGATGAACAACAACTTCCAGATCTATCAAACCATTTTTTATGTGGCTTAAATTTTGTTACAACGTAATCTTCCACCTTGTGAGAATCAACACTCTTTGGCATAGAGGATCCATTTCACTAACTCAGAACCACTTTATATCCTTCAGACACTATTTTTCCCTTTTTTTTCCCTTGTACGCTTGCTGCATCATTATAGTGGGTGTACCCGCGAGTTGCATCACTATAGCCCGCGGGTAGCATGTCAAATGGTAAAAGTCACTAGTTTATTACTTTTTACTCCAAAAAAGAGGTCATTGGGTAACCTTTGACCCTTCATCTGCCCAAGAAACGCCTCGATGTGTCCTTTCACTTACCTTTGAGGGGACTATATATTGAGCACATATGACTTATGGACGAGAGGAAAAAGAAGAGCAAGAGAACTCTAGTGGATTTTTCCCCTATCTTGAGTCTACACTCATCGATCCTTGTAGTTGTGAACCCTTTATGTTCACCTTCCAAACTCCTACCATACTTTGAGTTTTCCATTCCATGGAGGATTGAAGTGGTGGAGGAACAAGTGGATTGATCTAGATCTTGGTTCAGATTGGTTTCTGGCAAGAGGTCGTATCACATTGTAATTCTTCTTGTTTATTAATAGAAATACTCATATTCTCGTCCATTAATGTTGTAAATGTTGTTTATACTACATTGGGTTGCATTTACTTGTTATATTATGGGCCATTGCTATTGATGATGTTAATTCCATTTATATATTATATGTACTTGTTGTATATTGGCTGTTAAGACTAATTTGCAGATTCAAGTGCACGGATTGAAAAAGATCCAACGGGGATTTACATCAAATGTTTGGATCGAGGTTGGTTATATTCTTCATTATCTTAGCATTGTCATTTATATAGTATAGCATTGGGAATTTAATTGATTTCTGGTAGTCAGCTATCTGTTGTGGTCTACCCCAAGCCATAGTGAGTTTTCTCCAATACAGAAATGGTGACCATACTGGGGAAAACATCCATTTTTGGGGATTTTTGAGCATTAGTCCTTAATTAGAGTTGTTGTTTGTTGAAGCTCTGTGTCACTGATTGGCCGTTGAGATTCACTATAGAAAAATGGTTTTTTGTTAGCCATTAGACTCTTTATTTTCCCATCTGCCTTTCCTTACCCGCGGGCTAGCTTAGCTCTTCCCGCGTACACCCGCCTCTATTTACTCTACTGCTCGCGGGTACCCGCAAGTTTTCCTTCGACGGTAGCGTACAACTCTGGCTTTGGTTGATTTATGACTTTTGGTTGTTGCTGGGTTGGCTTTGGATGATCCTGAGTCTTTGTTGGCCTGTTTCTTGACTGTTCCATGCTTTGGTTGTGACCAGAACTCTTCTTTTCTCTTGGTTGAGCCTTGTTGGTTTTTTACCCATCTTTGGATTTAGCCTTGTTGGTTTTTTCCTTTTGAGCTCATTCCGTTGGCTGAGTCTTACTATTTGGTATTTTCTAGGTTGTCTTAGTGATCTTTTTGGCATATCAGTGACTAGATAGTAGGATTTTGCTTGCATTTTTCATTTCTTTATATTGAAAAATACAAAAATATACATATAGTTTTGCATTTTCCTTTTGTTTATAAGAGAAAATACAAAAAAAAAATTGCTTTTATGTACTGCATCTTGCATTGAGTGCTTTATGCCTTCATTTAGATTCTGATTGTGCATCGAAAAATATAAAAGGATTGCATATTTATTTTGAAACCGTTGGATTGATTTTGCATGTTAGTGGCATTGTTTTTATTGATAGATGAGTCTAGGATTTGACGATTTTGCATACTATTGAGTCATACACATCACTAGTTTCACGACCATATCCCTTGAGTAACCCCAGCCATTAAAATTAACGCTTAATCTTAAAATTGATTAGACCGATTTTATTTATAGGGTACACCAACTAGCATAGGTTTAGAGCCTTGGAATAGATCATTGTGAGTTAACAATCCAAGACTACTAAATGAAACTTTAGGTGTCTGACCAGGGAGTGGAAGAATCCATGGTATATATCGGTGTTCTCAGGAAACTCTACTCAAGCCAGAGTTAAGCACGAGGTCACGGGAGGTTGGTTGAAGAGATATCCCTCTGATACCGGCTGAATGTGGGAGATATTTCCAGGCTTTGTTCGTATCTAGGGACTCTTGGGGGATTTGACCCTCATTGAGTTTCAGGCTCAGCTACCCTGCCCATACGACGGATCCCACCTGCGACTGTCCCCCTGAGCATTGGTTATATTGCGGTGACCATAGTTTCCTTACCTAGGTAGTGCATAGGGTACTTGCAATGGTTATGTTGTTTGTGTCCTGAGTCAGATAGGGGTCGGACAACACAATTATCGTTGTATAGGGTCTTGACCCTATGCACGCAGTGAAGTCTGGGAGCCGTTATATTTGATTATGTTACCTTTGGCTATAGTTTGGGAGTCTCAAGCCTCTCATAGGCGAGACATACCAGCTCTAGTGTCGGGAGCTCATTTAGCCACTTTGTTTGTCTGCTCTTCGCTGTAGTTTCTCTAGGTGTGTTATTTTGATTTACTATTTTTGATCGATAGTTGGCCTTTAGGGGATGTTTTGATTCTATATTCTCTCTGGAGATATCGTGGCGCGGAGTCCTACTCTCCGTCGATCCCATCGGTTGGCTGGTTTAGAACCTGCCGAGCTTTCACGCCGCATTTCTAGGGGACACCGACGGGCTCCCTCTGAGTCTTCGGATTCTTACGAGACATATGCCCTAGACGTCATGACTGTTGCACATTCTGATACTGAAGAAATACCTACAAATCCATCGGGTAGAGTCGAACACACTTCAGACATCCCTACTCCTTGTGAGGCGTGGGGGGGTGATCCACCCGAGACCCAACGTAATTTGTTTGGTCCAGATCCACCCGAGGACGACCCATTCGATCCTTCGTTTCCACACAATCATATACACGGGATGCCTGAGTTACATGACGACACTGGTCCTATGGTCAACCCAACCGCATTCTCTTTTGGTATGCCTAATTAAAATATAGTTGATCCTTCCACTACGTTTGGTAGTCATGTTGGCACTAGTCATAGTGTTAGCCACATTGCACCCACTGGGGGAAATACCCTCGCCGGGGGCACCACGTTGTCCACTCACACACATAGTATGGGGACTGGTTGTATTCCTCCTAACAATGCTAATGTTGGAAGGCGACCGCCTCCTAGGACTACCCAACCCAATAGGAACACTGTCCGCAACATGACTTTCCATCCGCCACCTAATACACATGTCGCTACTCGTCAAACCAGGACTACTTTCGCAAATGTTAATGCTCCTCCTAACCATGGGGGTGGACATATACCGCATACTTTTACGTCCACTACCGCCACTAGTAATGCCAATGTAGGAGGTGGGAATATATCCTATCCACATGGACATAACGCCACCATCCCTGCTACTAGTAACACCAATGTTGGGTTTGGAAATACATCTCATGCTTATGGTCACCACACGACTGCTCAAGCTGATCCTAATGCTGGGGGTGGGAACATACTGTACCATTATGGTCATTACAACTCGGTTCCCGCTATGAATAGTACATATATGCTCCATACTTATGATGGCAACCCTTACTACAATACAGTCGGTGTTGGCCACCAATACAACCCACCCCAATATGGTGCCCAAAACACGTATATACCTGCTTACTCTCATATGGGTCAGTTCAGAGGGGGTTATCAACCCTATGGCCATGGTCAAGCTTATGGTCCGTCAGGTCCTCATTATCAGTAGTTTAATACTCGTGGTCAAGCTTTTGGTCCATCTCATAATTCAGTTCCGTTCAACCAACCTTTTATGGGAGCTTATAATCAAGCTTTCCAGCCACAGCTCCCGTTCCTTGCATGTTTGAACCTTCCAGATCTTTCGAAGCTCACAAATGATCCGGTGTGTCACGACCCTAATTGGCCTCCGGTCCCTACCAAGCTCCCTTTGAACATTCCTAAGTTTGAAGGGAAAGGTGGTGAGGACCCGTGTGATCATGTCACAACATTTCACCTTTGGTGTTCCTCCAACTTGTTGAATCATGATTCCGTTAGATTACGACTATTTCAACGCACCCTCACGGGGGCAGCCGCAAAGTGTTATGTTGAGTTGCCTGGAAACACTTATAGGGGTTTCAACGAGATCCCTTTGGTTTTCTTGGATCATTTCCAGTTGTCGGTTCGCTATGATACTAGTACTGAACTTTTGTCTACCTTCTGTCAGAACAAAGCCACACATATTTCTGACCACGTTCAAGAGTGGCATCGGTGGAAGAGGTTAGTGAAAGCCAACATTCCTCCAGAATTCCTGTTGGAATGGTTCCTCAAGTCTCTACTCCCATTCATTGCTAAGGATGTTTCGATGTCCGACATTGTGACTGAGGAACAAGCCATCTTGAAAGTCCAATAGTTAGACTTACTATACTCTCAGTCTGGCATTTTGTATGACATTATTCCTGACGCACCACGAACACGCCATGAGCCTCAGTCAGTTCCTGGACCGCATGCCGATGGCATTGTAGGATCCACAAGCACTCGCCTTGTATATTTGGTAGCTAATCAAATGCAAAATTTGTCGCTAAACCAGTTTACTCCTAGACAGGTTCACACCTTGTCCACTTCCACCCCGTCGTCTGATGTACACAGTGTGCAATCGATGAACCAATCAGGTAACCAGCAACCTGGTGGTAAGAAGAAGGGGAGAAACAACTGTAAGGGTGGAAACAATGGGAACAACAATAGCAATCGAAATACCCCTCGTAAGAATAATGACAACCCTCCTTGGGAAGGCAGAAATGCTAGTGAGTACCGTAAACCTAGGCGTAAGGTGAAGTTTCCTTGTAAGCTTTGCGGGGAGGATCATCTTACTCACTTATGTCCTCGAATCGAAGAAGCATCGAAGCATTTGGCACAGACCCTAGCTGTGTTAAAGGATCAAAACATGGCTTCGCATGCTCCCACCATTGGTTATGGACCTATTGAGATGGCAACGTCTTCTTCCAATACTGGTGGGTATGGATGTGTGAATATGGTTCAATTGGAGGTTAGTGTTGCCACTCGTCAACGCGATTATGGTGCACCACAACCTAATATGGGGAATGAGCCTCCCCCTCCTCATGACAATTCCTTTCATATCGAGAAGCCCTCTAATATGTCACGGATACCGAAAGGTGTTCTTAAGTGCTCTATGCATAATCCTAATGCTTGAGCCACCCATAACTACTCCATCGTGGGAGATTTGGGCCAAACTCCATGTGCCATGTCGGCTCTTGAAGTTTTGCGGGCCTGTCCTTCTCAAAAGCATGCCCTTTTGAGTGCATTAGGAGTTCAGGATGGGGGAAGTCCCAGTGTTATCAAGTTCAACACTACTGATGTCCAACCTTGCTTACCTTACCGCGTGGCTTTTCAAATCCAGGTGGCGTGCCTTCAGAATTTTGTCAAACGTACAATGGTTGAAAAAGGTGCCTCCACGTTAGTAATGTCGTTAACTTGTTGGAAATCTCTAGGCTCTCCTCCTCTACTCGTTTCTAGAACCACACTCACTGCATTTGACGGTCGGTCATTTAAGCCGCATGGAATTATCCCTTCCCTTGTTGTCTGCTTGGGAGGGAAATCTGTGCCTATTGAAGTCAAAGTGGTTGATTCCCCCATCAATTACAACCTTTTACTGGGTCGGAATTGGATGTACGCTATGAAGGCTGTCACATCAACTGTATTCAGAGTTATCTGCTTTCCTCAGGAAGGAAATATTGTGATCATTGATCAGCTGGATTTTGTTAATTCCCCTTCCACAGCATCCACATGATCCATAGTCCCACAGGTTACTCATTCTCAACCAGCAACTGGGAACATGGGTGTTAGTATGTACCCTTCATTGATGGGATCTTATGATTTCCCTGCACCTGTTAATTTTATTAGAACCATTTCCGACAATGTGTCTCCTCCTTTGGATAATGTACCGTTCTGGACTTCATATTTTGATGATCCATGGACTTTATCGTCCATGTGTTCTACATCTGGAGACATTGCACACGTTAGGATGTCTATGCCACTGCTTGTTGCTGAGCTTGCTTACCAAGATATTCAACAAGCCACTTCAGAGCCGGATCTCTCTTCTTCATGGATAGGGGAAGAAGATCTCGTTATCCTTCCCACGTGTGCAGTCGACCCATCTTGTTCACATGATTGCCTCGATGGTATTCTATCTTCAGATGAAATTTTTATCGAGGCCATGAATGGTAATGACAAGCCTTGGGAGGATTATCATCATCAATTTTATTTCCTTCCTACCCTTGATCTTATTGAATGAAATGAGCCTCGAGTAAAACCTGCCATGCATCTGGATTTTGATCCAGGCATAGTTTTGTCTAGCCCCAGTTTGACATTAAAGTTTGATCTCTCTAGTGATGAGTCTGTAGACTCTCCTATAGATCCACAAATCGGAGATCCTGATGAGTTCGATTCTGCTTCTAGAATTTCCAACTCCCATGATGATAAATTTTCCACTGCAAATTCCTCCATGTCCTTCACCTTTGCTCTTCATTCCGAAGTTGATCATTTTGGTCCCTCGGGTGTTGGTACTATGGAAACTTCAGTGGTTAGCTCTCCCTGCATTATGTCTGAGGGTGATAATAGTGAAGTTGAAAATTTTTCTACCGCAGTGACTTGTATCAGATTTTCCTTTACGTACGTTTTAGAGATGATCTTGGTACTTATGTTTCTTGGAGACAGGATTCTTAGCTGGACTTATACTTGTTTACTGGTCCTTTTCGACATTTGCTTCTGTCATGGCAGGCATATTCAGAACCTTGCATATAGGTTTAGGCCTCCCTGTTGTTATGATGCATTTGAACCTTTTGCCATCCGAATTCGCAGACACCCCCTGAGTTTCCTTATCTTTCTCATGTTCCTTGCATTATGCATAGCTTTGTTCCATGCACTTGGAACTAGTCTCGCATGCCCCTAACACTCGTCTGATCCCATTATGAGCATTCTTCCATCTCTCCTTTGAGCTCATTAAAAAAAATAAGGAGGTCATGAGTTTACTTTTTCGGGCTCGTTAAACCTTTACGAAAAAAGATTTTTATAAAGTCTTTTTTAAGCCCTTGTTAGACTTTTCCAAATCAAACAAGATTGCCAAGTATACTTGTCATTTCAGACTCGTTAAAGAATTTGAAGCGACATCCACTTAGGTATAAGTTTACCCCTTTTCCGGACCTTTGTGGATTAGTTACGAAAAAGGTATACTCTAGTCATACGTGACTAGAAGAGTTCTTCTCTCATTGTTTTACACTTTTTCGGGTGAGGAGACTAACTTTACGAAAAATGACTCCCCTTTTATGTCAAGTTGTGATTGCATTGCATCATCTTGCTTTCTGCTTGAGCCTTGTGCCTGCTCCTGCTTACTCTGTTATTAGCTTGGTGCCTGAACACTTTTCCCTGTCGAACCCTACAGAGCTTATAATTCCCTTCACAATTTGATGACCTTTTGACCCTAAGGGAACACACCCCCCGAGTGTCCACATCATGCATGCCCTTCCTTGCATTGATCATAGGTATGTTCCACTACTTGGAACTAGTCTGCTTGCTATTTGACACTCGTTCCCTCACTTGTTGTACTATAAGCAATTTTATTCTTTTTCAAGCTTTCACCAAATATGAAAAAGACCAAAAAATCAAATATTCCAAAAAGTCGAATGGGATTATGGTTACTACTTCTTGTTGGCAGCTGTTGTGTCGCCTTTGAACAGAGCATCTATTCCACTCCATACATTATGAGTCGGGACTATAGTTGACCCTTAGGAGTTGTACTTATTTCTCATTTTACTCCACCGATTGGTTAAGCTTCCAGTCATTATGGAGTCCTTTGTAATGCCTCCTGCATTGCACAACCTATATCAAGTCTATACTGCCTAAGTCTATCCATCTGCTCATGCTCTTGTTCAAAGGAAGTCTTGAAACCAGAGTCGGCCACTCCTTAGATCTCTTGACTATCGCATGTCGGCCATCCTTATTGAGTCAGTATGTTTCACCTGAGTTCTTCCAAATCTTTCAGCGTAGCTGGTACCTCGTGCTGGTTGATGGGGGATGCCTTAATGCCCTCCTTCCAGCGAGTCTCATTCCATCGACTTCAACCCATTTATTTCAGAACTTGAGGCTTAGAGTTTGGTTGAGTACCTTGAGGCTTGCAGTCATTAGTGGCAGGTTCTCTCACCATCGATAGTTTTGGGAATACATCAATGTCCCCTGATCGATGGATTCATCCTAGTGTTTGACTTCAACTCATCTATTCACACTCCGATGAAGTGCTCTATGCCTTGATGCCCATTTTCATTATTGGTGGGTTATCTCATGTCTGTTAATGGTATACATCATTGACCAGTAATCAGACGATGTCGCATCAGGTTCGACCTCAACTCCTTTATTCACTTGATGGGACTTGCACCATCAAAGACTTGTGTAGAAGACCCCAGGCGATAGTGGCATTCAGTATGCTACTTATGATGATGACTTTACATCTGCGATATCACCTCTCAGATATCAATAGTTTGTACCTCCAGTTTTCACCAGTTGTTTCCTTTTCAGCAGGAGACCATATCTTACTGCAGAGGGATCATGGCTATGATCACTTATGACATGTATTCACTATATACTGCCTATTCATGGCCATTGTATCATATTGTTGTACTACCGACATGTATTCAGGGATACTATTGTTTTATGACGAGTGAGCTGCTCCTTCCACTTGTGTCTCCATCACTCCACTTCTGAGATTTATAATGTATTTCGACCATCGTAGCATCAGTCTCTGACCTCACACATTAAGGGGCATCTGTTACAACGTAATCTTCCACCTTGTGAGAATCAACACTCTTTGGCCTAGAGGATCCATTTCACTAACTCATAACCACTTTATATCCTTCAGACATTATTTTTCCCTTGTACGTTTGCTGCATCATTACAGTGGGCGTATTCGTGAGTTGCATCACTATAGCCCATGGGTAGCATGTAAAATGGTAAAAGTCACTAGTTTATTACCTTTTACTCCCAAAAGGTGGTCATTGGGTAACCTTTAACCCTCCATCTTCCCAAGAAATGCCTCGATGTGTCCTTTCACTTACCTTTGAGGGGACTATATATTGAGCACATATGGCTTATGGACGGGAGGAAAAAGAAGAGCAAGAGAACTCTAGTGGATTTTTGCCCTATCTTGAATCTACACTCATCGATCCTTGTAGTTGTGAACCCTTTATGTTCACCTTCCAAACTCCTACCATAGTTTGAGTTTTCCATTCCATGGAGGATTGAAGTGGTGGAGGCGCAAGTGGATTGACCTAGATCTTGGTTCAGATTGGTTTCTGGCAAGAGGTCGTATCACATTGTACTTCTTCTTGTTTATTAATAGAAATACTCATATTCTCGTCCATTAATGTTGTAAATGTTGTTTATACTACATTGGGTTGCATTACTTGTTATATTATGGGCCATTGCTATTGATGATGTTAATGCCGTTTATATATTATATGTACTTGTTGTCTATTGGCTGTCAAGACTAATTTGCAGATTCAAGTGCATGGATTGAAAAAGCTCCAACAGGGATCTACATCAAACGTTTGGATCGAGGTTGGTTATATTCTTCATTATCTTAGCATTGTCATTAATATAGCATAGCATTGGGAATTGAGTTGATTTCTAGTAGTTAGCTGTCTGTTGTGGTCTACCCCAAGCCATAGTGAGTTTTCTCCAATACAAATTCCAATGTAAGAATTATAAACTTTCGTAGGAACATGCATTTTCTACGCTATGCCATATCAAACAAATAAAATGCTCATATTTAAGTTCGATTTCTTGAAGACAAAATCCCAACAGAATTAATCTTTGCAAAATGTCACAATATGTTGGAACATGACCAAATTTGAATCCATCAAAACAAAGGATCATTCTTATTCTCTTCAAAACACTATTCAACATACATATCAACAATTCCAAGAATATAATTAAAGCACACATGTCTTCATATCCTGTAACCACTATTTTCGGATTAAAATCAAGAGATTGACACAATAAACCAATGCTATTGTCACATCTTCACTTTCAGAATGAAACACAAATTAACTTGAAGGTTATGCTTCCTAGGTTCCAAAATTGGACCTAGTTTATAATAAGATGCTATCTGAACTTTGAATAGTTTAGGGTCAAAATATTTGGTTAAGAGGGAAAAAGCTTCCTGTAGCTTTACAAACAAACTTCTAAACTTCTTTTACCTCTGAATTGCCATGGATCGACCATAATATTGATCATTACTGTAATTATGGGTTCGTATAGTTTAGGTTTTGGTGAAATGCCCAAAAAAATGCTTTGACAGAGACTGGTTACAACATGAAACCCTAGTTTTGAAGAATAGACCACTGGTGTGTGAATTTATGGTTTGAAATCCAAACATAAAGAACTAATGACATTCTCTAGGAAGGTGAAAATCATGTAGGAACGAGAGGGATTCTTGGTTTCATCTCAAAACAAGACTGATCCAAAACTACAACTCGAAATAATTTGCTAGGGGAATATCCACAAGTTTTTTTAGGCTTCAACAATCACTTTTGTCTCATACCGATAGTTAGAAAATCATTCACAAAACCAAACCAAGTGTGAGTTTATGAATTCTATAGCTTCATTGCAAGACTGTATTTTTTTTTTGACCAAACTACTTTCAAAGTAACCAAAACAACATTATAAACAAGCAAAAACTGAGAACTGAGTTGTAACCTTTCACCATTATTAAATTCAACACCATTTTATGAGATAATAACCATCAATTCAAACATTTTTGTTTAGGGAAAGGAGTAGGGAAAATGATGCAAGTGCCACGACAAAGAAAAAAAGAAATCATTTTACAAATTCAGACATTTGATATAAGAGATTACTGAAGGTATAAATACCTTTCAACGCTTAAAATCCCACTTAGACAGCAATATAAATGGTTACAATCCTCCAATAGTGAGTTACAGGCAGTGCAAGAGAAATTAAAACTCAAATGAATGGCAAGACAAACCTCCAAACCGGGTGAAAAGTTGAAGAAGTTGGCATTAACACCCACACACTAGATCATTCAAAGCTGCAATATGCGTTCATGCCAACCCTATATTTCATAGCTACCAACTTTTACCACTTTGGAACCATCAACCAATGAAAAAGATACTATTAAGGCACATTAACATACCATGTCAAATTTTATAACAAAAACACACTTTTGAAACAAACTCCGAGGCTGTCAGTTCCATTATGAAGTAAACCTCACTCTATCCCTTAATCCCGGTGAATAATTAAAACATTCCATTATACTACCTCGAAAATCGAAAATCAACTTGTATCATCCATTAAACCATGCATATCAAATATAACAAGTCCACCCCCTTTAATAAGGTTTGAAAGTGAATGCAATATGTCCATAAACAATAAAAATGCAAGTTAACCAATCAAGAAACCCTCCTCTTTTCCTTTACAAAAAATGAGATACTGAAACCAAGAAGTGAAGAGGTTTTTCAAATATCTTCCAACATAAGTAAGCAAATTCTACATGAATTGCTTGGCAAGATTTCATTAGATGTATACATGAATGTCGAAGCTTATTTATGGTCACCTTTGTCTCCACTGCTTTGAGATTCTAGACTGCTCAAAGCCCATACCTACTTCTACAACCCAATTCTGCAAGAAAAATAAGTCATTATAATTTTACATAACATAATAACTCATAGAACCTGTCTGCATAGATATTAAAATGACAAATCGAAAAAGAAATATATAGGGTATCAAAACCTACCAAACATTAGAGTCAAAATTGTTGTGATTATCCCCCCTTACAAAAACATAGCACATAGCATTCTTGCATGCACAACATAGATGGTATTTCTCATGGTCTGAAATTTGAATGTCAAACCAACGAGTGAATATTTTTCTTGGATAACCAATGCCACTGGAACTGGCTTGGACAGTGGACATCCATATGTGTCTCCAAAACCATCGACAGATGCCCTCCAAATGCTCATTCCAGCCTAATTTAATTCCAGCAATTGCCCAATATAACACATCCCTGACATTTAATCCTAGTTTTACAGACTTAGATCTTCTACAATACTGAACTAGCAGGCACAAAACTAACTTTCTAAAACAGAGCAGACCACTTTTGGATTATGATTTTGCAAAAATTGCAGTAGGTTGTACACCAATTATTAGTCTCTAAATAATTTCTAGTAATAAGACCATGTTTTAATGAGTCATCAAGATACATTAATACCACCAAGCTCTAAAGGTGTAACAATATGATGGTTTTCTCTTAGATCAATGTTCTACTCTGATTTTACTTTCGCTATTTGTGCCAACACTTGTTGTTACTTGTACTTACAGGACCTTCCAATGGATCTAATAGTTGGTCAAATCCTCAGTTGTACAAGAATGCCTGAAAATCCACATTGTTACCACAATCCTCTTCCTTCTCTAATAATAATAAGAATTGAAATGATATAATGGGCAGTAAGCATGTATTGTTCCTTTAAATTTTCTACCTGGAAATATGATCTATTCACAACTGTCATCATTAACCCACCTACTCCATTGAAGTCAAACGGAAGACGTCTCATTTCTTAAGTGTTTCATTAAACTTTGAACTCTAGCTTTCAATCCCAGTCACCCTCTTCCTCCACCTGACATACATGATATTTTTGATGATTAACCTCTGTTTTTTCATGATTGAACTATCTTATGTTGAAATTCTGCATTTCTGTCACAACCAATTGGTGATTTTCCTCTTATCCTGAAACTGTAAAACCTTTCTACCTCTCTGCTTATCTTGGCACATGTTGTTGGTTATGGAGTCCGATCTCCCAGATTCAGAGATATTATTATTCATCCATGTTTGTACCCCAGCTTTATATGATATGCAAAAGGAATGTACACTCACCCCTGCGGGGGGGATGTGGTGGGGGCAAAGCCTCCCCCCACTGAGTTCTGGGGATAATTACCCTTGGCTGGGGTCCGGGGGGTCCGGGGGCAGGCCAGCCCCCGATGGGGGTTCGGGGGAAAGGCCCCTGAAGGAAATTTTTGGGGTTGTTTTACGGGCCCATGGTTTTGGGTAACCTGTGGTATTTTCCCATTGTATTTCCCCTTTATAAGAAAGACATTGTAATACAGCTAGGGTTGATGTATTAGGTATTATGCATTGTAAAGATCTTTGAGATTGTGTAAGAGGCACTGAGAGAGTGTGAAGAGGAAGTTGTAGCGGCTGTGTTGCGGGTTGTATCCCTTCACTTTGTTGGATGGTATAATAATAAGGAATGGCAATTTCAGTGTGGACGTAGACCATCTTGGGTGAACCACAATATATTGGTGTCTCTCTTGTAATGTGTTTGTGTGATTTATATTTGCATCTTGTTTATTGTTATTGCTCTGCGATCCTATTTTTCTAACACGTGCTTGGCACGAAGTTCTAAATTACAAAGAATAACAATAAAAGACAACTGAAAACTTGAAATCTCTATTTAACATTCACTAAAAGGGTATAGCATTTATGAGATTCCTTTTGTCATCCAATTCTGGCAAAGTTGCACTTTCTTGCCTCTCTTTTATGAAGCTTGATCTGCAGTTTCCATATGAACTTGTAAGTTTCCTTCACGTATCTCAGGGAGCCTATGATACTGTAAAATTAGAAATCAATTTGTTAACACAGTCCATCATAAAAATTTCTAGAGACATAATCAAACCAAAGGATTCTTCTTATTAAGGTCCTCCAAAATGTTCTAGGACAAATATTGTTGGAAACATCTGCTTCCAGTTCTGATAAATATTAAAAAGACTATTGAAATTATTCCTTCCAAACCTTAGACTTGATAATAGACTGTTCTTAGGCCCGTTCAATGAAAGTTACGATGAAAAATATTTTTTGTTCACAGTGCAAATAGTAATCAAGATTCAATGCTCAACCAATATTCAACAAGGATAGACATACTTCCCAAGATTTTCAAGCACTGAGCCATGCAAAAATGCACAAAGTGGACTTATCGACCCCTCTCAAGAAACACCCCTTCGATCTTTGTAGAAAAAATACCAATAACACTGGAATTACAAAGAGGTGCAATCACTAAAGATCACTCAACTTAAAAAAATATGTGCATTGAGCGACAGACTGTGACACTTTGAAAGTCAGGCCATGTTAAGCTCATCTAGGATGATCAAGAAAAGAAATATAAACAATCAATACGAGGAAGTGCCAATGAAGCTTAAATTAGTTTTACCATCACCAAATCTTCTTTTAATTACACAAGAACTAGCTTTGAACTTTGAAGCCATTTCTTAGCTTTTAACTCCAACAGGAAATTGATCACCTGATTCCCTTTCAAAGATAGGTATTCCCTCTTGAACAATAAATTTGCTTCCATTTGAGCAGTTGGATGGATACATAGCTCAAATTTTGAAGTAAACACTTGAAAAACAAATCAAAGTTACAATGATTTTGTTCTAATGCTCTCTCTGATTATCCCGCATAAACATGTAACAATCCAATTCCAATTCTTTATTATTCTGCTCAATTCCTGAAACTCGTTGTTCAATGTGTCATCTTCAATATCTTGACTTGTAAACAGTGCTACAAGAGAAGGTCAAGAAATTCTGCAAAGTTGCTAAATTGGTAGTCTAACAAGAGAATGAAACATGACAAGAACTTTCTTGGAACCTAGAAACCTCCAAAATAATGTTGCAGGCAGTTCAAGTATATGAGAAAAAGCAGCTACAACATTCTCCACAATCGAAATAGAGTTGGAGACAACACCTTCCAAATCAATTTTACGAGGTATTTTACAGGAATTGGACAATTCAGCTTTAAACAATGAAAACCTTTATTGTATTCCTTTTCTTTCATCTATTGCTACTTTGAAATTCAACAAGATTTGTTGCACTTTAATAAGATAAAAATAGAGATAAATCACAAACCCATGGAAATGTATGTGGGAAAGTTAAAGTGTACTTGGCTTGTTAAAATATGCTAAAAATGAAGCACTAAGAGAACAAGCGTCCACACACACTCAAGTTACAACCAAACGACCATCCAAATAGTGCTAAGAATCAAGATCATGTAGAATAATTCAACAAATGATAGCAATTTCACCAATTTTAGAACATCAATATCCCCCAAAAAATGACAATGTATTGGAGCTATTAAACACCCTTACAATAGGCTGAATAAAACCCAAACCTTTAATTTTTAATTTCTGAAAATGATCACTTGTCTGTAAAAATGACAAAAACAAAATTCTCCTAGTCGCATTTACCAAGGCAAGGATACTAGTTGCCATATGCCTAAAACATTCCTTGTTGTAAACAATACATTTCAAAAAATTATCACTAAGTAAATTAATTTTAAAATTTATTACGAGTTAAACACAGCTTTAGACAAACAATTACGAAATGTAAGAATGATTAGCAAAAATGGCATAGGATAAACTAGTTCATTAAGAGAAGAAAACCTAACATAGCAACAAGCAATAATATAAAAAATTCCTCAAGCAGGTTGCCTCTTCCCTAATGATTTGCTTCCTCTCATATGACCTTTTGATGGCACTGTAGGTGCCGTCATCACAGCTTGCTATAGAACATAAAATCACATTTGAATATTCAAAACTATTCATTGCAAAACCTTGACATTCAATTGATCAAATATCATCGGATAGCATTTAATGCTATGAAAATTAAACATAGAATTCAAAACCTAACGAGCATATATGCCATAAGGATATTCATGGTGAAAAAGCTTGAACCACAAAACATGGGCATGGGCACCAAAATTTGACATACAAAAACAGGTTTCATCCTTTTAAAAGTAATATTAAATATAATTTTTCAACTAACCAATGCTAAAAACTCTAATATGAGCATGGCCACCAAAATTTGAACCAAAAAAACTAAGGAAGATCCATCTAGTTTACGATCCAATCATACAAGTGCCCATTTTTAAGTTATTGTAAAAATGTTCAAGAACCCTCAAGAACCATGCTTGAAGAAAACCTAAAGAAATATTTGACGATCGATAACTTCACATTGAGTTATCCCAACCATTCGCCATCTGAACCATTCACCGCACCTAAAGCCGAAGAGTATAAAATGAGTATGAAGTTGATACAAACAAATCGGCGATAATACAAAAAATAATACTTTATAAATAAGTTATAAGATAGTAGTAGAAAAGATACGAGAAATTAGAATGTTTTGAAAACTTCACCATATGTATATTTTTGATCAAATCCACATAAATTCTATGGTCGCTTTCTTCTAACCTGTATGTGTCATTCTTGATATTGTATGATAGGTTTGCCATTGCTATAATAGATTCAAGTTGTATGAATAGATGATCTCCCGAATCATACTTGTACATGCGTTGCCCCTTTATTCTATTCAACTAGCAACATTGAAGCTCAACACCTTTAGGCCTATCCAAAAGATCAATGTCATTATGGTAATCAAACACCCTATTACCATCCTTCTTTCTTATTCTTTGAACTCTTCCAATGTACTAAGTCCCACAAGAAACGTCATGCTTTGTACTTTGAGATACACGTTTTCTTGTAGTACGTTCAGCTACAGTTATAGACTCGCTCTCAAACAACACTGCACAATCTGATCCAATTCCAAAACCAATTGCAACACCCTTTTTGGGGGCCCTCTCATCTCGCCTGAAGTATACTCCATTCCTCACTTTAGTCAATCTATCTTTCGATAATGTCGGATTTCCATTCAATTGACTAACCAAACAAGATTTGTACATGTCCTTGCCATCGATGTCCACCACTGGTTTGGTAGTTATGTTCACATTCTCATCAACGAAATCTAAAATTCCATCCTACTTGTGCCTCCACTCACTTTCCATCGTTTGCAATTCACTATCATTGAGTACCATAAAAGACGAAGATTGGAATATGGATGTGGAATGACCGGGTAGAGAATTATCAACTACTTCATCCATAGCTTCGAATGTTGGATAATTGTGATCATCTATCCATGGTTTAAACCACCAAGAATCTTCGGTGTGTCTTTTTGGTTGCATGCCAAGACCTAGTAAAATTCCCTGTCCATCCTCCAATCCTATCTTGAGAGATTCTATAATTTTATTATCTGTGGATATTGAATCATATTGTGACAAGACGTGACCTTCCTATGTTGTTTGTTGATGCAATTTATTCCAGATACTCATTTGTTTCTTATGATATTTATTGAAATGAATCCCTTGGGGATTCTATTCTTCTTCAGCAACTCTATAAAGGGTTCCAATAGCATGAAGTAAGTCAGTGAAATCATATGCCCTCTCTACTTCAACCATGCCACCGACTTTGCTAAAGAATTTCTCACATACATATGACGTAGTCAGGTGAAATGCACATGGCAAGTTAGAGTATTGGTCACGAAATAATCTCATCAACAAAACCACAAAGTGGCAAGAAATTTTCACCTCTTGATATTCCTCTTTGCTAATGAAATTAATGTTGACATTAGTATTTGCTTGTTCTCTGACCCAGCATAGCCATAACATGAAGAAATGATGGACTCTTGAATAATTTTGTACCCTTTCCCAAAGATTCAAACTAGGAGACAAAAAATATCAATATAGTCAGAAATGATTGCTAGATAGGTCTCTGTACCCGATGTCCTATTTGTCCTGCCACTTGTACTTCTCATTTCCTTCAAGCACCTCTGGACATTCCTTGAAGCAATGCGTTGTGCTGAACCCCAGTTTTGGCGATCAATCCTCTCTATA
The DNA here is from genome assembly GCA_027924585.1 of Larix kaempferi. Lineage (NCBI taxonomy): Eukaryota > Viridiplantae > Streptophyta > Pinopsida > Pinales > Pinaceae > Larix > Larix kaempferi. Next base: position 21,391,462 of record BSBM01000047.1, on the reverse strand, counting down.
TCCTCAATTTTAAGCTTGTGGTCATCCACTTTAAAAGTGTTATAAACCATTCTTACATGGTTAAAACTAATCAACTCTTCTCCAACAATCAAATCTCGTCAACCAATAAACAAAGGATTCACTAGATTTTTTCCATTGTGGATGTAATCTTGGTCATGAAGTCCTGTTACTTTAAATCCATCATACAACCCAGTTAGCCTCCACCCTTCCCAGGGAATTTGATATCTCATGCCTGTCGTTGAGTAATAATCCTTCAACATAATCATTCTTCTCCTACTATCCCCATCTGAGGAATGACCAATAATAGGTCCTAAAAATGTTCCACATGTTTCTTCCATACGTCTTCTATTTTTTCCCATTGTCGATGGACAAAATTTGCATAAAATATGTTGCACGTTGGATGAACAACCACAACCAAATGAGGAATCTTCCCATGTAAAGGGTTTGCAATAATAACATGTGCATAATGTCCAATCACACATATCTTGAAGGCATCTATAATAATCTCATAGCTTGCAGCGTCCTCACTAACTGTCACCAAGAAATGTGATTGACACTTTTGTTCTTCTTTCTTACCACAAAAACCCACCAATGTATCACTTTTTGCTACCCCCCTTACATATTTTTTCACAACAGTTTCATCTTCAGCAAGGGATACGGGAATTGGGCCCTCTATACCATGTTTTCCTTTATAAGAAGCATAAAAAATTCCGATTGCCTCAAAAATGTACTCCTACTCCCCTGGGATATATGTCAATGATTTTCTAACTTGCCTTAAAGTCGTAAATATTGAGGGGCCATCCAGATTCAAGCTAATAAAGCTACTTAATCTAGGACCTCCCCATAACTTAATCATCTCATAAATGGATTTAAGGGATGCACTATATCTTCTCCCTGACTTTGAACGAACTAGGTTGTGAAATATATCTTGAACAAATTCCCAAATTGCATCTTTACCTTGTAATTTTCCTTGCTTATGAGCCTCACACACATCCTTGCAGAACCTGAACACATACTTCCTTCCTGCAGATTCGAACAAATTTTCCCTTAGAGACCTCGTTCTAATAGACAGTGTAGCAACCTTTGTCCTCTCCCACCAAAGAGATCACTTTGTTAATCTATGTGTAGTATTTGCATCTCTTACAACAATTTTGAGTTCAGTTTGAGTCAAATGGTCCAACCTTCTCCCTTTCCCTGTATATCTCCCATGTCTTTTGATGTTGCTCCTTGATTCGTGATGTAAACGCATCCGAAAGTCATCACAATTAGGTATCAAATTACAAAAATTGCATGTCAATAAATCAAAAGGGATTCATGTTTCCGAAACCCTCTTGCAATGAATATGTCTGTATGTACCGTTAATACGGCATTTGGTACCATAATAACATAGTGTTCTCCTAGTATGTTTCTCTATGGCCCACAATTTTCCACCATGTTGGTCATCCATTAGAACCTTTGTGTCCAATCTCTCCCCTCTTCTATCAAGATAGGGATCCCAATACCTCCAACATAGTAATATTGAGGGAGGCAATTGTCCTAAAATAAGATGAAAAAAGAAAATGATCTACTAACTGCTACTAACAAGTAATAACAAAAAAAGAAATGTGAAAATTCAAATTCAAATTAAATTAAAACTTGGGTAATTAACACACCTGAAGTAGAAGCATGTGAACTTGTAGAAACCCCTTGTAATGGTGATGGTAGTGATGGGATCAAGAACTTAGTCAAACTTTGTTGGGACTTAACATTGGTAGGCTTCTTTGGTCTCCCAACTGTTCCACTCCTCAACACAACTGTATCATGTGAAGCCTCATCTATAGTAGTAGTGTGCTTCTTTGATTTCATGTGTTCATTTAGAGAACTGACAATATTACCACTTTCCAGCACCAAAGAGAACCATCTATTGCATCGTGTACATTCCACTCTTACTTTTTTCTTGTCCTCATAGTTTGCAAGTGTTTCTTCCACCACCTTGAACAAATTAGGCTCTTGCGTTTGGTTGAAATCAACTAGAAGTTTGATTGCTTGATCAATCTCAAGTTGATCTCTAGCCACTGTTGTTTGCTTTGCTCTATTACATGAAGGAATTTCATTAATTCCCAACATTGAAATGTGACGTTGATGGGATCATGTTTTCATATGATTGTTTTTGAAGTTACGAACTGTTCGCGCTACCAAGGATACTTCCCCTGTTCCATAATCAATGCCACAAATTTCACAATGGATCTTTATATTAGGTTTTCCATTTTCTGAATATACCTTGAGTGTTAGCTTCTCCTTGACAAACTCTTCCATTAAAATATTCACTTTCTGTTACCAAGATGCCAATACATTAGGATCAACCACTACAACTTGTTCCACTGACTCGGACACATAATCAACTCTTGGTTTTTTATGCATAGGTTACTCCACATTCCCTTCAATGTTTTCAGATATGGCATTCCTTCCATTACATGTGATTGCAATGATTCAACAACCATTGTGTCTACTTTCCTCTTAATGCCTATATTTGTTGTAATTTTCCTTTTTTGCTCTTGCTTTGTATTTAAAGGATGTCCAATTGGGCCAATAAAATCAAAAGGATATTCGATGATTTCATCATCCACAATTTCACAATGGATATCAGCATATGTACAACCTTTTCGACACTGAATTGTGCCAAGGACACAATTCTCTTCACCAATAAAAATTGCAAAGTCCACAACATCACTTGGATCCATCTGCATTTCCATCCATGTGTACCTTTTAGTTGGTTAAGAAATGAATAAAATTATAACAAATTTTTCAAAAGTTTGGATATAATATATCTACGAAATGAGGTGAGTGCATCCATAAATAAATGAAAAAAAAAAGTAATTCAAATTTACACATGCATATTAGTTCATTAATAAAACAAAGAGCTAGGAAGCAAGGTATGCACTTTAAATTCAAATCTCTAAAAAGGATGTAGAAATCTTACTATCGGGATGAAACACCTTGAAACAAAATGTATTTTCAGTGGCTTATTCAAATAGCCCTCCCCAAACTGAAGAGTCAACTTCAACATACCTGCAGAAGATCAAAAAGTGATCAAAACAACAGATGAAAAAACATAGAAACTCTCCCTTCAAATGATGCTCATAATCATTAATTTTTTTGGTGAATTTTTTTTGGGTTTAGCATATTTACCGATTTTGAATTATACTCAAAAAAGTTTCGACTTTAATGATTGTTAACTATTGAATTATACTAAAAAAAAGTTCCGACTTTAGCACTCTAGGGGATTCCCTAAACACAACTAAGTTTCAAAGATAATTCTTGGAGTTAATATTTTGATTATGAAACTACGGTGGAAATATTTCATATTTGGATTATTGTTTATTAGATGTTGATTTAGGGATTTAAAACTTAGTCCTTGGATGTCAATTATTACCCTAAATTTCCAGATTTAAGATGATATTAGATTACTGTAATCAATGTAAAGGCATAGGAACTGTATAAAAGGAATGTCGATGCATTATAACTGATGGGAGTTTGGTTGAGATGGAATGCATAAAAGGAATGCACATGGGGGATTGGTTGAGATATAATGCATAAATGCATTATAATGGACAGGGGATTGGTTGATATAGAATGCACTTCATCGTACAATGATTTAATTCTCCCTACTTGCTATAGTGAGTACTATTCTAACATAATTTGTTGGCAAGAATTATGCACCCAGGTGTGTTGCATTAAATGCAATATATCTTGGGATATATACCATTCCTATTCGATTTGAGGCATCTCAGATCGGATATATACCATTCCCATGATATACATGCCAGGATATACCACAATCAATGCAGCACTGTGGGTTGCTTATTGATTTCATAATGTGTCTTGATATTCTCCTAATATATGTGTTCATTATGTGTTGTGAATGCGTGATTTTTTTACTACTTATTGCTTATGTTTGTACTTATTTCCTTTGTTTGTAACACATTGTAATGTGGTGTGGAAGTATATATTTATCTTTGGGTTTTTTAACATGCTATCAGGGCTCCGAGGTTAGAGTGGCTCGGGTGGAACTTTATTAGAGAAATGATTGTTTGCATGAGTGTTCTTTATATTTTTTCTTATTGATACTACAGAGAAATAATTGTTGCCTGATGTTATTGTGGCTAACTCTGAGGTGGTTTCACATGCCATAGTGTGGGCTACATGAGGTGGTGGATGAGAAGAAACTCAGAAGCCCTCCATTGTAGCAACTTGGACATGAAAGCGGAAATTAGAGGGCACAAAGGAGGGTATCTTGCAGAAAAATGGATGAAGACATATGAACATATGACCTACAACACAAGTTGCAAATATTTAGTAAATCTGTAAGGAGGTGATGTACCTACAAAGGGTGATATCCACAAATAAAACATGTGGTTGCGTGATATTGGGCATGGTGATTAGTTTGTTGTGGCAACCTGGAATATTTGGAACTATGTTGCAGATTGTATTGAGGTGGAGCATTCAAATTTAAAAGAATTGCAATTCACAAAGGGATAAAATTAGATGATTTAGACTTTCGCAGCTGTCTTGATTGTCCATCTTCTGTTTTGGATTTTCATTGCGTTGTGCATTTGTATTCAAATGCCCAATGCAGTGAAAATCCAAAAAAGAAGATCGAAAGTTGCAATGCAATTAAATCTTTTGTTAGTAAAATGTTATGTTCTGTAACAGGTAGTCATATGAAACGTCTGTAACTGAAGGTTTGTTGTGTTGTAAACTGTAATTGATGTAAAAGCATAGGGAATGCATAAGAAGAATGTAGGTGCATTGTGTAACAGATAGGGATTGGTTGAGACAGGATGCTCCCTATGGGAATATCTCATTCTTTGCACCTACCATAGAGAGTGTTGTTATAATATAATTTGTCTTGTTATACAACCAATCTGCGTGTTCATTATGTGGTGTGAATGAGTGATCTTTTTACTGTGTATTTCCTTTGTTTGTAACATTACTGTAAAATGGCGTGGAAACATATCCTTATCGTTGATTTTAATTTTGGAAGTTTAATGTCCATAAAGGGATACTCGAAATCTCCCCCTGGAACTTTTTTTTAGAGTATTTTCAATGTTGATCCTTCTGTGTTATTTTTCAGATGTCTAGTAGCTATTATGAGTCTGGTTCTGAGCAAATCCAAGGAGATGAAGCAATTGTGGAAGTATCGGTTGCAAGGCGAATTGTTGACAGTATGTCTTGTGGCACAGGTTGTGGATTTTCAGATGGGGGTAATCGTGTTGCAGATGCAAGGACACGATCAGCATCAATTAGAAAGATCTGGACTGCTTTGATACTATGTATGGTTTTCATGAGTGTAGAGGTGGTCGGTGGTATAAAAGCTAACAACTTGGCAATTTTAACTAATGTTGCACATTAACTAACAGATGTTGATGGATTTGCAATTTCTTTATTTGCAATATGGGCATCAGGATGGGAAGCAACACCTCGTCATACATATCGGTTTTTTAGACTTCAAATTTTTGTTGCACTATTATCCATTCAACTTATTTGGCTTCTCACTGGAATTCTCATCTATGAGGCTATTGATAGAATAGTTCACAATAGAAGTGCAGTTGATGGCCGCCTCATGTTTATAGTTGCTACATTTGGGCTTATTGTTAATATTGGCATGATTTTTTTACTTGGTCATAGTGATAATGGGCATGATCACAATCATAGTTAGAGTGAGAGTCCCAGTGAAGAGCACTGGCATGGTGAGGGAAAAGGTCATCAATAGCAGGCTAAGCACAGACATGCACAAGAACATAGTGGCAGTACTGAATATGGTCATGACCATGGCCATAAGCATGAAGATCTCAAGATATGCACTGCTGACAGTCAAAATAAAACATAAGTGAAAAAGCCTTTGCTTTTTGATGTAGAAAGGGATGAACATATTGGTCATTCTGCTAATGCAGGGGAGACCCTTGGCTGTAGTGGATTGAAAGATGCTGAAAATAGGCATTTGCAGATTAATAAATTCAAGTTAGATTATGACTTGGACACAAGTAGAAAGGTGCAGAAAGATAGTCATTCACATTTAAATATAAATGTTCAGGGTGCATATCTTCATGTGCTTGGAGATTTGGTTCAGAGTATTGGGGTCATGATTGCAGGAGTATTCATTTAGGTAAAGCCCGGTTGGAAAATAATTGATTTGATATGTACATTGTTTTTCTCAGTACTTGTGCTAGGGACCACAATAAAGATGTTGAGGAGTATTCTAGAATTTTTGATGGAGAGCACACCTCGTGAGATTGATGCTACAAGGATTGAAGAAGGATTGTGTGCAATTTCTGGTGTCTTAACTGTGCATGAACTGCACATTTGGGCCATTACAGTAAGGAAATATTTGCTTGCATGCCACGTAAAAATTCGGTCAGATGCAAATGTTGATATGGTTCTCCAAAGGGTAATAGAGTATATTGAAAGGGAGTACAAGATTAGCCATATAACAGTACAAATTGAACGAGAGGTTTGATCGGAATATTTGTATAATGATCAAGCCAGCATGTGTCAACTCGGACTGTAATCTATTTCACTTTTAATGGGGCTATGATTTTAACTCTATGATAATCACAGTTCTGAATGTCTTATGGTTATTAGTTGTAGGAGTTGATTGGTATCTATTATCAAGTTTAAAAATAATCTTTGTAGATAGTGTTCCTAATTTTGCATACAGTTAGGGGTATGCATACAGTCCAGGTTTTTTTAGGCAAAATATTATGTCCATGTTTGATTCTAGAGGAGGATAATATTTTTTATCAAATCCAGGATTGGACAGAATTCTAGTTGATGTTAATGTTTTTGTAGTGGGAAGTTGTAACATTTTTATTAATGTGAAAAGGCCAGTACGCATTATGTTTTGGCAGTGTATGGTACACTTTTACTGTGAGATTGGATATACGGGGAAGCTCCACAATTGTGAAAAATGAATTACAAATCGTCACAAAGTAATTAGAAAGTGTTCATTTTAAACAAGTGCAGAATCATAATAAGAATTGTAAGGGTTGATAATAGCTAGTTGCAAATCTCTGTATTGAGAAAAATGATTTTGAACATGCTTGGATAGAACTGTACTAGGAGGCTCTGACAAAGAAGCTTCCAAATAAACTAAACTAAGCAATTAGAAACAATGTTGAAAACATCGACATGGGAAAAATACCACTGCGGCTCTTGACCTTAGGACATTAGAAACATGGAAAAATAGACAAAACCCAACAAGCTTCCAGCATTAACAAATATGAACAAAAAGTTGATATATAAGATGTATAAAATGTCAAATGATACATCAAACATTAATTGTCAATATGTTTTCAATTTGTCAAGTCAAGTTTCAAAACTAAATATACAATACAAACTTACATCAAATATATAATAATGTGTCTCATTATCAAGTGGCATCTACACTGCTCAATCTAGCACCTAGCTATCCATTCTCTTTGCACTGTTCACAGGAAAGGCAATGCCTCATCCTATAGAAGGTCTTATAGCTAGCATCAAACAATTATTGCTAGGTGTCTCCATTTGTGTAAAAGGTAGCGTTGAAGTTGAAACATCATCCACCTCATTCTCAGTCTCCTTCCCCCAACAACACTAGGTCATCGTCCCCTACACGCTTTGTCGCACCTTTGTCGCTTGCTCCTCTAATCACTTAGGGGCCTCCTCCATAATAGGCCTTCTGCTATTCACCCTCTACTCAAACACGGTGTCAATGTCATCCAAGTAAATGGCATCCACATTAAGGATCTCTCAAGCTGCATCACCCACAATGTAAGACTATAATAGGCATAGACATATCATTAAGGCACCTATATTTCTAATTTGTAAGAGCATAATAAATTTAATAGGTTTTGCTAGTCATAAGAAATGTGAGTGTTACGTGAACTTTGAAGTGCATATCAGGCATATTATAGTTTCATAATTTATAAAAACAATAACTGCTAACTTGTTGCACTTTTTTGAGTGCATTTTTCCAAATATGCTTCAATTGCACTTGTAACCTAAAGAGCTACATGTTTGTCTAATCACCGAATTGACAAATTTATATTTAAGTGGGGCTTTTCCACCATAATTTATCCACCAGATATCTACAAGTAAGAAAAGAAAAGAAAAGGTTTCAATTGCATTTCCAATCTAGTAGCAAATAAGAAATAAAGAAGACAAAATCCAATTATTATTTTTAATTAAAATTAAAATTTCTTACTTGGCATTAAAGTCTTCCTCGCTTGGACAATGGTGTCAGCAATATAGTCCAATAGTGTAACTATATACGTCTCCATCTCTTGATTAATGGTTTTGTGGTTACCTAGATCAAGCACCATCCTTTGAAGACAAGTATGGAGCCCTTCCATAATCCTACCATTGAAATCAACACAAGGATATCAAAAACAGGATTGAGGACGTGTGTTGTTGCATGAGTGGGATGATGGAGCATCTTGTTCATTCATCAATCAAATGCCAAATCATTAGATATTTTTCAACTCCAAGATCACCCTTATCTTCATGATAAAATTAGAGAACTTCATTTTCCCTATCCATGGCTTCAAACAAGTAACCCATTGCGATATTTTCCCCATCAACCATGTGAATAACCTTTAGAAAGGTTCACTAGATTTTCACACCTCCACCCCTACCTAGAAGGAATCTTGGCACAATAGTTTAACAATGGCTCTCCCTTTTTGTTTCTTGCTAAATATACTAGCATACTGTTCATTAGAAATGAATTCCCTCTTTGTATCTAACATAGCATTGATGAGGCATTGAAGAGAATTGACACTAGTGATAAAATGTGATAGTAGGATGCATTGAATCTTTTCATTAGGCTAAGAACAAATGCATGGTAATATATGATTTGTGCTTCTCCTAGTTGAATCAATGACCTTGATATAATAGATTTTTCCCACATCCATAATCAAATCACAATGTGTGGTTCCTCTCCATTAGGTTTATGTTAGAGGCCACATAATTAATAGAATTATTTGCTATGACTTGCACAACAAGATCCCCCTATATTTTGGACAAACTCATGACAATTCATACAACGTTGACACATCTTTAATATATGTCACTATCACATGCATCAATTGATTCAATAAACACTATATCATTGGGACACCACACCAAGAAATTAAGAGAGGGGAGAGGGTCTTTCCCTTCTTATCTGTCTAACCTTCATACTTCACCATGCATCTAATGGCCTCCCATGACTATCCTAGTTCCTCCAATCTAGCAATGATATTAACCTTTTCCTTTTTAAAGATTGACCTAGGTATGGGCTTTATAACCTACACCAACCCCAATGAAATCATAAAAAGTTGATAGAATGGATTGTTCTTACTAATGCTCAATAGTATGCCACTTCCAGAACATCTCAAATATCCCCCCCCATAAAAAAAAGTGATCTCCCAACAACTTGTTAAGTGGTCAGTTTGACCTCATTGTGAAGACTGCCATATCCCATATAGATTCACCTTCTAAATCTGCTTTCATTTAGCTCTTTGGATACGTGGTTACATTTCATTCTTTTGGAAACATATTGACACATGTTTATCTTTGCTCCATCAAGCAATCACAAGCAAAGTTTGGGGTCTAGCCCATTAATCACTTTTACCTTGTCACTTTGTTTGATTAATGGAGGGTTAGTATTGCTTTTGCAGATCTGCTTAAGTCATATAAAGTGATCTACCTCAACCTACCTGCATTGAAGAGCTGCAGGTAGAGCTACCAGTTGAGGTAGGTTTTTTTTATGCATTTATGTATTTTCTGTTTTAGTCTTGAAACCAAAAATTGCTTCCCACACAAATAAAAGGACAAGTGTGGGGACTAACCCTCAACCATTTTTGGCATTGTTCGAATTGTACGAGACCCATGGAATTTATAAGATATTGCCTCAACTCCGAATGTGAGTTCATATGAACCCTAGAAGGTCCACTTCTGATTTTATTTGTACCTAGATGTGTTGAAGAAGCAATGCTATAATTTGATGGAAGTAAACTCTTATAAAACTCAAATTTTCCCTCCCAACAAGCGTCCTATCGAGAAGCCCTACCCAAGTCTTCATTGGGTGGTTTTCTAAATGCTAGGCACTTTAGAAACCCTAGGTCACCTCTCTTTGAGGTATCTATCTTTTAGTTAGGCCCGAGTAGTTACATGGATGACCAAGGAAAATCAAGGATATTCTAGGTCGTGTTGTTATAAAACTTAGATCCTCAAATCTCACATTCCTCTCCATTTGAAACATTTGATCAATCTTTCAAGGCCCTAGTCCAAGGAGATAACAACTACACAGAGAGAAGAGAGAGGAGTATTCATTGAGCTACAACGTAGAGCTACACATAGTGCTACAGGGGACATGGGGCCTAATCACAGGTAAGAGGCATGGGTAAGGGGCCATCCCCTTGGAAAAACATGAGAAGGTAATGAATATCAAATTTGCCAAATGTAGCACATAAAAGTTTTAGCTTGTGATAAATGTAAAATTTAACCAACCTGTAGAGTAGAATTATAGAGACAACAAGAGGAGACTGAGAAGAAAGTAGAAACGATTTTGATTTTATATAGCTAATTTCTAGGACTACAGAGTTTGCTGAATCAATGTTGTATTGCAGCACCCCCAACAAGAACATATGCGTTGTACTTTATTTGAATAGTGGTACAAATTCCAGCTACATAAAATTGCTAGTGATTTTCCTTTTCAAATGGATTACCATAAGGATTTTATGAAGGTAGTATATCATAAATGTCATGACAGAAAAGAACCTACTGTGTGAGTTCTACTTACATTACTATATATCCCTGACCCACTAAAATGGTCTCCCAATCCTTTTTTGGGATATGTACAAATGAGGGCATTCTGCTCTTGGATACAGAATGAGGAGAACGAGACTATAGAGGTTAAAAGAGACAAAGAAGAGGAACTCACCATGAGCCTTTGGTTGAAGGCCAAAAGTAAAAAAACAGGAAGGAGATGTATTGAGATACCATTCTCACAGATATGGGGGTGATCCCAATTTTTAAGAAAAGGAAACAGGAGGCCATAGTTAAATATCAAAGGACCATGAGGGATTCAGGGGAGAATGTGTAACAAATGTCCCAAACCAGGTGGGGAGAAATAACTCCTACAATCAAAATATTTGTTGGGGCAGGAATATATTCCTTCTTCACTAAGAGCCAGCAGATCTTCGGGCCACACTCCTCGACGGATTATAAATTAAATTTTATAGGGGCCCCCGCGATTAAGGTGTGTTTAGCCCTTTGATTAAGGAAACAGGTTCTTCTATACTGATAGGACTACAGGAGCATCAAAGCAAAAAATGAACACCTTGGTCAATGTAAGCAGGGTCGACATCTCATCCTGTTCTCGGTTTTGGTACAATAATAGATAGTCTATCCAAGTGTTTTTACTTTTGGTACATATATAGAAAAGGCACAAGCAGTAATTCGAGATCAAAATTGAGTCAATCCATACACGACAGCTTTGGTAACATCCCTACTAATAGATCGAGACTAAATTATGGAAATGATTTTGCAAAAGAAGAATATCAGAGCACAAAAAATACTAACCAAAGAGTATCGGAGCCACATCAGAGCATGGAAAACCTTGGAAACCCTTTTATCTTCACCACGAAACTGAAACCGTGCTGAAACCCCTCCTCAACGTGCGATTTCTCCATGATTTCTCTGCGTACTGGGCCCTTGCCTCTTCACCACGAAACCAACCCGATGGAGCAACATATACCTAAAATTAAACATCCCCATTAGGAAACACTAGAATGGGGGCACTTACCAATTTATCCTTCAATATATTGAAAGAAACATCACATTAATTAGTCCAGGATAAAATGATTCGGCTCAATCAAAATGAAAATGAGAGATCCGCTCACCTAGATGTCGTGGAAAACCATGGCCTCCAACACACCTCCAATGCACGATTTCTCTACGTATTGGGCCCTTTCCATCCCTTGCCTCTTCACCACAAAACCCTGGCCTCAAGCATGCCTCAAGACGCGATTTCCCTGTGACTCTGGTAAGCTCGAGCCTTGCCTCATCGCCATTTCGCAGAGATTTGTCATCCCACCCATATAAAAAATACCCCAAAGTATTTGTGTATTGTTATATTAAATTAAAAAAACCCATTTGACCCTTAATATATAAGCAATATAATTTTTTGGTTTTCATGATTATTTAATACCCCAATATGAACGAACGTGATATTATATTGTCTTCTAGTGAAGCCCTGTGGTCATTAAGGAGATAGGATCAAATTCTATTGTTAGAAGTTAGTTATAAGAATTTAGGAAGTTTGTTGGTTTGATGGAAGCAATTGTATTCTTCCATATAATGTAAACCTGGGGGCATTAGGAAAGGGAGTTGGCCAAGCAAATTTATATTAGGCCAGAGAAAGTTAAAGGTCGATTGGTCAAAGAAGGTTAAATCAAGCCAAAGCAGAGAAGTCCAAAGGTAGATCAGGGTTTTAATTGAGTGTATTTATAGTTACTTATTAATGGACGAAAAATTCACCATACTGTGTGTTTGACTCCATGGATGTATTTAATGTTTGGTGAATATTTAGTTAAATTTGTTTGACTAAATATGTGCATAATCCTGATAATAGAAGATGATGTGAATCTATAGTCAATAAAGTTAGGAATCAAGGGTGATTCCAAGATGTAGATATTTTCTACAATTGATTGATATTCAAAGTCTCTTGAGTGTAGATGCAGAGCACAATCATTTAATTATTGAATTTGTGTTTCAAGTTCAGATTGTGATGTTGAGGTGATGCAAGAAAAATAATAACTCTCAGATTTAGAGACAGCACTCTCAATGGATGAATGAAAGGTATTCTCTATTTTTTATTTAAAGTAATTTGGTATTTTGTTTTCAAATCTGAGTATGGGTCAATAAAAGTCTATGTCCATGAAGTTTGAAAATTGGTGGTGTGGAAAAGATGTGCCCAACTATAAGAATTGTGCCTCGCCTTTAAAGAGAGTGATTGTACAATTGAAATATGATGGGTTTACTTGAAATTGGTGGAAATACTCCCAGTCTATTACAAGAATATGTTCAACCAATCATCAATAGATAGAGCAGTAAGTGAAGAATCATGGGGAAAGGTAAAACCTCTGTTGTTCTCTTCTCAAGGAAAATCGTGCTTTAATTTGATTTTTGAGCATTGGAACAATTGAGACTTTGATTGAAGCATTCTCAGGTTGAAATTCAATGTCAAACAATCCCCTTTTATGCTCTTGGATGTTCAAACTTGTAAGAGATCAATAATAGTGCTCCCAACTAAAATGTGCACAGTCAAATCTTCAATGTAAGGGTTGCATTGGAATCTATGTGCCATAGTTAGATTACCATTTGAGAATAGGATAACATCAAGTGATAGTGGGGATTTTTTTAATACTAGAATGAGTACATTTGATTGTGACTAAGAGCACCATTGTTATGGGTATGATGGGAGAAGAGCGTGGGTGATGGATTATGGTTTAATCTTGACCAAAATGAATTAAGTGAACCTTAAGATTGTTAAGATTCAATATGCTAAGACAGAAAATAGCAGCATTACATTCCATTTCACAATAATAGCATATACAGGATCACTGAAGAAACAACAAGCACATCATAAACACAAGAGACACAGATTTATCCTGGGAAACCCTCATGGGGTATAAAACCCAGCAAAGCTTCCTCAATATAGATTACCAGCAAATACAAAAGATGTAACCCTGAGCATAAGCTCCTCCTTCTCCATAGCAGACTTCTCTCTCATAAGTGCGCCACTCTCAAGTGAGTGAGTGTGTGTTGAATGAGGAATACACCTCCTCTATTTATACACTACTCCGACTTGTCTTTTACACAAATCATGTAGGCTCGTATTTAACCATTGGGTTAAATACCCCATTACAACAGACTGGGCCGACCCCTCTAAGGTGGTCTAATAACCCTTTGACCCACATAACACATACAGGGCCGACCCCCACTAGGGAAGTCTAATAACCCAAGTTACCACATTCCGATGGAGGAATAAACATCTCCGGATATACAATAAGATCTTCACGGAGGAATGAATCATCTCCGGAATAATAAAGTACAAATATAATATTCTTTGAAGTTACAATATCTCAACACTCCCCCTTAATGAGAAGGATATTATAACAACATCTGCATGAGCAAGGAGTCATCAACGTCATAAATGATACATCTATAAATCATTGGAAGCTTTCTCAACATCATCAGTAACTCAAGCAGTTACTGGAAAATCTTCAATACTGGAACATCAACAGCTTCAATACTGAGTCTTTATCTTCTGCAGCACTTGAACAGCTACAACAATATCATCATCTGGATCCTCACAATCATCAGCATCGTCATCACACGATCATCAATATCGTCATCATCATCGTCATCACACGATCATCAGCATCGTCATCACACGATCATCAGCATCGTCATCATCATCGTCATCACACGATCATCAGCATCGTCATCATACGATCATCACGATCAACAACGTTATCTAGATCATCACGATCAACAACATCGTCATCTAGACCATCACGATCAACATCATTGTCATCTAGATCATCACGATCAGCAACATTTCCAATACAAGTATCCATACTAATACAAGTATACACATCATCAATGCAAGTATCCACACTAATACAAGTATATCATCAATACAAGTATCCACACCAATACAAGTATACACATCATCAATACAAGTATCCACACCAATACAAGTATACAGATCATCAATACAAGTATCCACACCAATACAAGTATACACATCATCAATACAAGTATCCATACCAATACAAGTATACACATCATCAATACAAGTATCCATACCAATACAAGTATACACATCATCAATACAAGTATCCATACCAATACAAGTATACACATCATCATTTAACACCATAACATGTCTAGGGACGATACAGTCCACTCGTCAACTTAGACAAAATCTAAGGACCGCTTTCTCGCAGACATATGTCTACGGATCAATTCAGGGACCGAAGTCCGGGGATGATACAATCCCCTCTCGTCCACTAGGGACCACTTCTCAGAGACATCTGTCTACGGGTCAATTCAGGGACCGAAGTCCGGGGATGATACAATCCCCATCACGTACATTTTGAACTAGTGGTTCCGGGATGATGCAATCCTCATCATGTACATTCTGAACTAGTGGTTCCGGGATGATGCAATCCCCATCACATACATTTTGAACTAGTGGTTCCAGGATTATGCAATCCCCATCACATACATTTTGAACTAGTGGTTCCGGGATGATGCAATCCCCATCACTTCATTCTCGAAGACCATACGTCTACAGATCAATTCAGGGACCAAGGTCCGGGGATGATACAATCCCCATCTATCCACTAAGGACTTTATTCTCGGAGACCATACGTCTACGGATCAATTCAGGGACCAAGGTCCGGGGATGATACAATCCCCATCTATCCACTAAGGACTTTATTCTTAGAGACCATACGTCTACAGATCAATTCAGGGACCAAGGTCTGGGGATGATACAATCCCCATCTGTCCACTAAGGACTTTATTCTCGGAGACCATACGTCTACGGATCAGTTCAAGGACCAAGGTCCGGGGTGATACAATACCCATTTGTATCCTTATCAATACAGATATCATCAAAACATGTATCCTTATCGATACATTAACAAAACATGTATCCTCATTGATACATCGACAAAACATGTATCCTCATCGATACATCGACAAAACATGTATCCTCATCGATACATCAACAAAACATGTATCCTCATCGATACATATATCATCAAAGTAAAAGCAAGTAAAAAAAATATTCTAAGTATAAGAGTCCTAAGTCTAAATGATCTAAGTATCCAAGTGTAGTAAACAAGTATCCACATCATCAACCTTGCTGTCGATGAGGCAATCTCATCATCAGTGACCACATCACTCCCCCTTTCGAGGAGGGTCCTTCCAAGCTTGTCTCGGAAATACTCAAACTTTTGTTGAGGTAAAGGTTTGGTTAGTATGTTGGTAACTTGTTCACTTGAGGTAGAGTTTTGGTTAGTACATCAGTAACCTGTTACAAATTCAAAATTTATAGTTCCTTTTTGCATCATATCTTGTTAGATCCCTATGTTATTTGACTTATCATGGCCACTGGATTCTTTGTCATCTTGATACAACTCTATTTGTCACATAGGATCACAGTTGGTTCTATCTCTAAGTCAAACAATCCTGAAACCAAACTTCTTCACAACTAGCAGAGCAAGCAGCCATATATTCCGCTTGTGCTAAGAGCCACACTAGAATGCTTCCAGCTAAACCATGAGATCATGGCTGATCCTAGACAATAACATCCTCTTGATGTGTTCTTCCTGTCTGATACACTTTCTTCCCAATCAACATCTGAGTAGCCATCTAAAGTCATGATCTCCAAGATAGCATAGATCAAAGTCTATCGTATCCTTTAGGTGCCTCATCACATGCTTTGCAACTATCAAGTGAACACATCTAGTTTCCACTAGATACTGACTCAAGGTGTTCACAGCAAAGCATATATCTAACCTAGTATATGTTAGATGCATTAATGACTCAATAATTTGACTGTACAGAGTTATATCCACTAACTCTAATGAGTCATCCCCTAACAGCTTCAAGTTGGAATCCATAAGAGTGGTCATTCCAACACCTCAAGTCCTTTTAATATTTCTCGGCATACTTTCCCTGGTTGAGAAAGATTCCATACTTCCAGACCTAGGAAGTAATGCATCAATATGAGATCTTTCATTTTTCATTTCTGCAGCCATCTCGTCAGATGGGTCTACTGATATAAACCTCAACATCATTCAAACTCTATGGTGAGTTCCTTCTTGCATCCAGTTCATCTATGTATAGAAACCATATTCAACATTGTAGCAAAGGTTGTGATCCACATCACCCATGATGATCATTAAGCTCATCAATTGACTATCGATCCTGGGTACCCATACAGAACCTAATTCACACTTCTTCTTTAATTACACTATTAAGAGAATGGTCTTATCTAGCCACTTGGAGCAAACATCTCGTCATGATTCTCTTCTTCTTTCTAAGAGAATCTTCTATCCACGAGCCTTCTATATTTTGTTTGATTTGTAAATCTTCTTGTTGAACATCCATCACTTGTTCGGTGTTCATCATTCTTCATGATCTTTCCTACAAATCAAAATTAAGTACATGATTAGTAATGCTTCATAATCATGAAATCATGTTGACATGATAACCTATTATGCATACAGATATCATTTACATAGTTATGCAACTATCTTGACCAATACTTTGGCACAACACTTTTCCATATCATGTATGCATACAGTGGCTATCTAGATGCCTTCCATCTCTACCAGAACATACCATCGAGAGTGTGCACAGCTCTCAGTATGTCAGCAAAGAGGTTTCATTCTAGACAAGCAACAATGGAATGTTTGTCCAACTTACCAATCATATGCATATTAGTAGTATATTGTTCAATGCTATATGAATGTTTACACTCAACAAGATATATTCTAAACATGCATGTAAGCTATTACAAGCAATATCATTTACTATTTCAAATAACAACTCAAATACTTATCTTTTATGTTTGTGTGGTTGCCTCCCGCTTGATATTCTATATGTCTTTTGAACTTATTCATACTGTGCATACTCAGGTGTCATCCTCATGATCTCATACACAAACATACATTCATTAGTATATTCTCAATACTAGCAAAACATTGTAATTCTAAATAATCTTGAATATGTATAGTCATGATCATAGATAATAAACAGTAGTATTCAGGGTTTCAAGGAAGTCTTCTTTTACTCATGCATATTCTTGTTTGATCATAGTACTCTTCTGGTTAATGAAATCATCAAGATAAGAGACATAATATGCATAAACCCTTGATTACTAACTTTATGAATAAGCATAACCAATCATACCAAGTATACTTATATAAGGGATCCTAACACAAGGTAAGATTCTAACTTGACATAGGAAAACATACCTGGATTAGTATACCTGCTTAGTTATGTACAACATACCTAAACAATCTCTTCAATGATTTAGAGATCCTGAGCTAGAACCTGCATGTCTCATAGGTTAAGCATAATATAACAAAGTCATACATACCTCGTAAGTAGAACAAAGATTATGGATGAGTATTTGTCTTCATGTTGTCATGGTCATGTAACTTGATTTGTCTTTCGTGATGTACCTGTATCTTGTTAGCAGATAACCTCATACAACACCATAGTGCATTAGTACAATCATATAACCGTAATCAATGAATGTCTTCGATCATTCACATGCATTCATACTGTTACTAGGGTGATAAGACAATTCTAACATTAATCAAGATTGTACTAATGAATAATATAAGGACAAACACATTATGAACTTAATCAGGAATCAGATTTCAAGACATACCTGAACCTCCTTAATTCATATCAGTCGAGACTTCTTGTAGTCTTCTTATGTAAGACCTTAGCCTCAACTCCCCCTGAAACTTGATCTGGAGCTTGATTAGGGTTTGCTAAAGAAACCCTAAAAATTCAATCTTTGACTTTCACACTTCTGAATGGATGGAAGGATGTGTCTTGCTGAGCTGATCAAACTAGCATACTTCAATTTTGAAATCTCCAAAATTTGACCCCTCAAAATTGCCTTCGAAACTTTTGGATCTTCTGTACAGGATCCCGAACTAGGGTTTGATGAATCCCACCCTTCTTCCCAATCAAAAGGTTCGATCCAAGGCTCTAAACTCTTATTTTTCTAAGGAGCTTCCAGCCATGGTCACAGACTTCAAAAATTCCAACTTTTGTTGAAGCCCTAATTTTCCATCTTTCCGATCAAAATCCTGAACTGGGGTTTGATCAAGCCTGGTCTTCTACCCAACCAAAAAATTCGATCTTGGTCCCTAAATTTTGATTTTCCTGAGTAGCATTCAGCCGTGGACTCTGATTCCAAAAATTCTAACTTTCTCCGAAACCCTAAATTCCGGAAGCCATGAATGAAGGTGCTCCAAAAATAATTCTATTTTCACAGAAATATGTACCTGATTGTTTCTGTTGTAACTCTGAATTTTTTTCTCCACAGGGTCTGACAACATTTTTTGTGGTAGCCTGACCTGTCATCTTTCCATCCCAACAGGTCTGACCTCAATTGGATTTTCTGAGAGAGAGTTATGCCAAGTGTCGCAATGTGACCTGTTTATGGGATAAAACAGGATATCAAACTTGTACGACGTGCCACGTGTCACTGGTTCAGCTTTGGCTTCTGAAATTTTTTTCTTAGATAGTACACTCTGTGTGCTACCTGTCACTTTTTATGAAAATTCATTTGGAGCTTCCTAGCCCAAGTTATGACATTTTTTCCTCGGTCATGTGATTTTTACTGAGATCTGGAAGAGGCAGCAACCCTAACTTGTACTAATCATAACTCACAAAGTAAAACGAATCGCAGGGTTCCCTTTGGACACAAGGTACCTGGGGATGTAATATACGACCTGTAAAGGTTTTAGATCCTGAACCTTTTCCAAAATGTATTTATAGCGAAAGTTCCACGATGACTGGTTTTTGCTATATAAAACCCTAACCTTCAAATTGTCGCAAGAGAAGCAAGTGTCGTAAGTGCCATACATTTCCTTCCTTCAGGTTAGCTCTGATACCATGTTAAGATTCAATATGCTAAGACATAAAATAGCAGCATTACATTCCATTTCACAATAATAGCATATACAGGATCACTTAAGAAACAACAAGCACAGCATAAACACAAGAGACAAAGATTTATCCTGGGAAACCCTCATGGGGTAGAAAACCCAGCAAAGCTTCCTCAATATAGATGACCAGCAAATACAAAAGATGTAACCCTGAGCATAAGCTCCTCCTTCTCCATATAATACCTCTCTCTCATAAGTGCGCCACTCTAAAGTGAGTGAGTGTGTGTTGAATGAGGAATACACCTCCTCTATTTATACACTACTCCGACTTGTCTTTTACACAAATCATGTAGGCTCGTATTTAACCATTGGGTTAAATACCCCATTACAACTGACTGGACTGACCCCTCTAAGGTGGTCTAATAACCCTTTGACCCACATAACACATACATGGCCGACCCCCACTAGGGAAGTCTAATAACCCAAGTTACCACATTCCGACGGAGGAATAAACATCTCCGGATATACAATAAGATCTTCATGGAGGAATGAATCATCTCCGGAATAATAAAGTACAAATATAATATTCTTTGAAGTTACAATATCTCAACAAAGATCCATGATAGCTAATGTGGAGTCAAATACAACAATCACTAGCCTGTAAGTATTCTTCGCTTTTCTTTTGAATGGTATTGAAGTCAAGCAAAGATAATTTGAAGTTAGCCTATCAAATTTGATAACTAAGTTGCATGGAAGCATTGATGGCTAAGACCCAAATCAGATTGATAGCAAATATGTATGAGTTTGAATTTCAGGAATATTATTTTGACATTATATTATCAATGAGTTATGAGTTTTTCAAATGAGAATGGATTTGGTGATAGCAGAACATAAATTGAAATCTCAGGGAATATTGGACTGATTGTTATGAAGGACATATATTTGAATGGGAAAAAAATGTACTTAAGACATAAAGATAGGAAACTCAAGTAATGTTGAATGGACTCGGAGAATATTATAGAGCAACATTATATAACCCATGCATTAAGTAGTATCAAAGCATAGTAACGCTTCGATATTGAGGAGGAATGTACTCTTTGAAAGAATAGGTCAAGATTTAATAATTATGAATAGTGAAGCATAAGGAAGAGAAGGAGAGAGCCTGTGAGGTTCCGCAACATAAGTTTTGTGGGAAAAAGATAATTCTAGCCAAAGACAGAGTTGGAGAAATTGATTGGAGGTTGGTAAGTAAGTAAATGGTATTTATATTTTAAAATTGCTAATTGTGCAAGTAGAAACAATAGATAAGATATTTTGACAAAATATTATAGCTTGAAATTTGTAATATAGGGAGCAAGGAAGCTCCCAAGTGAAGGAAAAGTATTGCAAGAAAACCTTCAAAGCAAAGGAGAGTTGTGATTACTTTCAAACTAGATTGAGAGAAAAAAGGAGGACAAATGAAGTTCTCAGAAGAAATTGTGAGTATAGGTGTAGAATCCTAGAAGGAGCAGAGAGATGCTTAGGAGGTTCTAGTGGACAGAAGTAGAAGAATTCCAAAAGTTCAAGCTCATGAGGATAGCTTGATGAGGTATTGAGTAGCAGGAAGAGGAAACTTGCTATAGAGGAAGGTTTGGTTGCAACTCATAGTGAGCAAGGAGAAGCTCACTAAAGGAGGAGATGAAGATGACTACGGATAGTCATGTCAGAGGTTCGACTAGAGTCCACAATAAGAGGAAAGATAATGACAAAGAAATCGACAGAAAGCAGATGAGTTAAGAGGAATTTGACAAGGAGCTTGCTGTGTTAAATGAAAGACTCAGCATAATGATGAAGCTGCTACAAGAAAGTGTAGATGAATACCTGAGACAAGGTTGGGATGTAAGGAAGAAGATCGAGTGGCCTATTGTGCAAATTTTTGTAAGGAAGTTGAGAAAGAAGCTAAGGCATAATGGTGAATCCATGAAGATGTGTAACACTTTTTGGCCAAAAGTGACAGTGAAAATTTGAGTTTTACTCATTTATTAAATCGAAGCTCTCAAAACTCATATATGCTTTGTGAATTTTGACATGTAACAAAAACAAAATTGTAGGGAATTATGTTGGCTTTTCACCTATATTTTTTTTATAAAAAATAATATTATTTAATATGTCAAAATTGCATTTAATGATATGTTTGTTCTTGTAAATTTCAAGAAAAGTAACTAACAAGTGGCTCGTGTGCAAGTAAAGTAACTAACTGCATAATTTCTAAATATATATATATATATATATATATATATATATATATATATATGAGCATAATCTACACATAATGCACTGGGGCACACATATTTTTAAATTTTTTTTTAATTTTGAAACTAATCATTGAAAATTTTAATCGCATTTTGCACACGTGTGTGCACACAAACTTTTTTTAATGGTTACAAAAACCAAAAAACAAAAAATATATTTTTAAAGATGACACATTGATGTAGGATGTATATATTTTTTGAAATTTTTGGTTGTGTACTTTTTATGTTGTTGATTTTTCTTTGCGTTGATTCGAAGTTGTGGACATAGTTTTTAAGTGTAAGATTGAAAAGAAAATAAAAAATAATTATCATATGAACTCAAAAACCTGTAAATTATATACAAATGGATAGGAAATTCATTGACGAATCCATTGGTATGAATTCCACCACCTAAGGTACATCTCGGGATAGGGTTTAGGCTTGGAAAAAATGCCAATAAAATTAAATTTGTAGAATAAAAGTTTGTTTTTAAATCCCTCGATCAAGCTATAAGATCGATCAAGGTTTTTAAAACCATCGATTAAGCTTCTACGCCGTTTTTAAATACCTCGATCAAGGGTTTATGTGCGGTAGGGCAGAAGCTCGGTTGAGATTTTAAAAACTTTGATTAAAAAAAATTGGATGCCCATATTCACATGAATATGGGCACCCGAAAAAAAATTACTTGATTTTTTAAAAATCTTCACCTGAAAAAATATGGGCACATGAATATTCACATGAATATGGGCACCCGAAAAATAGACATAAAAGGACTGCCAATACCTGCTAAGATTGTAAGTTTTAAACCTTGCTAGTTGCCCTTTATTCCTATAATATGGTCCACTGGGAGAGATTTTTTGTACGAGAGTATATTTATGGTTTGGTAGGACACCCAGTAGGACCTTATTAAATTAAATTATCTTATATTATCTAATCTTATATGTTCCCATGTCTTGGAAAAAAGGAACCATTGTAACTTTATCACCAATTATAGGATCATACTTTATGATTTTTCACTGTTGGGAAATACATTTGTCTTCATGTAGATGGTTTTCAACGTTTTGGTAGTTCAGTGATGGTTTTGATGTTGAGGAAGAGCGAGTTTTTCCAATATGATGCATTTTCTTCCTATTTGCAGGAAGCAACGATTGATCAACTACTTCCGATTTTCCTTGCATTGTTAAAAGATGAATTCCCTAACGTACGAATTAACATCATAAGCAAGCTTGATCAAGTGAATCAAGTATATTGTTGTTTGAGTTGTCTAATATTCTTATCCAGTTGAAACCTTTTGGCATGGCTACTTGCTACTATTAGTCAACTTTGCGGCTTTTCACAAGTTTATTCTTGGCATTAATTTCACCCATTTGAGCTTGAGCACATTTAGTGTACATTTATGCACTGTGTTTGGATGTGCAGCTTAGCGTCATAACTAATCTTTCATATCAGTGGTATCAGCTATGCTATCATTTGAGTTTCTTAACCTTGTTAGTCAGTTGAAACATTTATGTGAGGCAACTTGTTTGCTAGTGTTAGTTAGCTTTGGACCTTATGTAAATATTTCTGGGATTAATTTCATCCAATTCAAGATCGCGTTAATTTAGTCTGTGTGCGTATGTACTAGTGTTGGATTGGATTCTGGTAGGAATGTCTATCTGTGATAGAGTATGCAAATTGGGTTTTTGAAATTTCTACTAGCAATGGTTGCCAATGTAAACTAGATTCTGACATCGTCCAAGGGTGGTTGATATATTTATAGGTTGGGTAAAAAATATTTCTAATGGCATAAATACAAGTATGCTATTTGTGTGTGTTAAAACTTGATGTATAGTTTTGTCTACTCAGTATAAGAAATTCTTACTATGAGGTTTGTGAGGTTCAACAATTTACTTTCCCAGTTTTGGTTGATCTCCATTATGTTAGATTTATTCCTACCTGTTTCTCTTTTCCAATGCCTAGCTTTCCTTTTTGATATCCTATCCTATTTCTTTTGACGATGGATGGTGAATGCAATAGATTTAGAAGTGTCACAGGCTAGTATTAATGATGTTGCCACTACTTTTGTCAAAGAGGTTTTGGTTGTTTGTAACTTTGTTAAAAGGATAGGTTTCTATCTGTCTCGTGAAAAATTTTCATGGATAAGAACATGAGTAAATTGATACATGATAGGTCATGATCCCAAAAGGAGGTTGAATGTAGCAGAATGTAACATATCCATTAAATTCCTTTGGGGTTCATTGTCACATGGTTATTGATCATTGCTATAAGTTCATTGTTTATAATCTCAAAATTGATATATGTGGGATTTATGTATTTTAATATTTTTATGCATTTACTCTAATTTGCAGTAATAACATACCTTTTGCAGTTGATTCGAATTGATTTGTTGTCTCAATCTCTCACTAGTAGAAAAATGGATGATAAATCACCAGGCAACCAAAAAGTTGGTCACTAAATGAAATAAATGACTAAACCACCAAAAACGTTGGGCACCCTAGTGTTTTTAAGTGAAATATGACCAAATTTGAGCAACTTTAAGTGATCACAACTAAAAATGACTAAAATAAATGACTAATTTAGTCATGGGAAAAAAGATATGACTAGAGAGTCTAAGTTTATAATTATATAATATGTTCATTGTTAAAAGTTGTGAAATCGTAATATTGTTTTTACAATTTCGTAAATTTTAACGCTACAGATAGATTTAGAGACCCCCTTCACTGCTCCATCTTTTACAACTGAATACAATTATTACAATTTCGTATATTTTTATAATGGATAATTGCAATTTTGACAATGAATTTTTACATTTTCATAAATTTTAACGTTGCATATGGATTTAGAGACCCCCCTTACTAAGAATCCATCTAAAGTAGGGGTCTCTAAATCCATCTGTGACGTTAAAATTTATGAAATTGTAAAATTTCATTTCTATATAATTATATAGGTTAATAATATAGAGATATTTCTTACTTGCTTCATCTGTACTTTTCACACTAAGAAGCAACAATAGCCTTTGGATATGGATAAATAGTCCTCCAAGGTACTTCACCATCACCACCTTTTATTCCAAAGGAATACCCACCTTGATAGCTTGCTTCCAGAATTTAAAAGTGTATTTTTGTACGCCTTGTCATTATTTTTGCCAAAGGTACTGGCATTTCATAACTTATTCCTCTTCATAGCCTTTTTTTTTCAAAGTAACATCAAGGCAAACAAAAAATATAATAGTTAATGTATAGCATTATAATATTTATTAATATGTTATATATGTTAATATATTATATATTTAATATATTAATAAACTATTGTTGGAATATTTTATATTCCTTGGAAGGTAATAATGTCTTTGTATTATGTCGGAAGATATCCACAATCTTATGGAAAAGAGTAATACATTATATCCCATATTCATTATAGTAAAGTATACTCTTGATATTCATTATTATATAAATAGATGTTATTATGGAGAATTATATTATCCCACATGTAATATGTGAGAGTAATTCCTCCTCATCTCTTAGTATATAATAGATTCAAGGGTGTCACATCAATCACATATTTTCTTTACTTATTCACAAAAATATTGCTATATTGTATTGGGGTTATTGACATTGCTCTCTTGTAAGCTCGAGGGAGATATTCTGGAGATAATAGACGACTACCTTCTCGTGGACATAGCCCAATTGGGTGAACCACGCGTATATGGTGTACTTTTTTCTCTTGTTCTCTTTTTGTACTTATTGTTGATATCTTATTGTATTGCATAGATAGGTAAGCTAGTTTAGTTAGATCCATATCTCTAACAACTATGTAATATACATTAATATATTATGTAATGTAATATATTATATTAATATATTATATTATATAATTTATTAATATATTAATATACTATGTAATGTAATATATGTAATATTGATATAACATAATCAATAT
Source organism: Larix kaempferi (assembly GCA_027924585.1). Classification (NCBI taxonomy): domain Eukaryota; kingdom Viridiplantae; phylum Streptophyta; class Pinopsida; order Pinales; family Pinaceae; genus Larix; species Larix kaempferi. The sequence goes on along the minus strand of BSBM01000047.1, from coordinate 21,365,538 downwards.
AGGTATTAGAGCGGGTGTGGGTCTATGTAGAGCGGCCAAGTAAGATCATTTTTGTCTTTAATTTTGGGAGGAGTTTTTAATTTTTGTGTGGAGACGAGTGAAGTGATTAAACCCTAGCCTAGTAGTTGAATCACAAAAATGTTGTAAATCTATTGATCAACATGCATTTGAAGGCTTTGGTGTCAAAATTTTGTCCAAGAATAGCCACGACTGGATGGGTTTTCCTCAAATTGATCAGAGGAGGTCAGCTTTGTTCCATATATTATAAGGTATGTGAATTTATTTTCCTAAAATATGATGGGCTTGTCTGCATGCTGCTTGATCCGCGACAGGATGCAATAGCCATGGCTCTGGAAGTCATGGAGTGTTAATGAATTAGTATCATTTTCATTACTAGTTCTAGCTTCTATTTTTCTGCTTTCATTTCCATTCAAACTATTTTGTAATGTCAACGAATCCTTTTCCTTTATGTATCTTTGTTCTATTACACCAACATCCACTTCCTTTATATCTTCCATCCATTGCTACAGAGTGATTCTGGCTGTTTGTATGTAGTCTCTATTTTTTTCAAAGCTTCGGGTCCATGGAAAATAGAATCTAGTCTAGTAAGCATTCACTTTTCCTTAGGGGAGTCAATTGCTTCATGTTCGACGTATTCATTTGCTAGAAGAGAAGAATAAAGGTTTCTGAATTTTCACATTCATCCCCTCATGAAGTAGTGCTCATTGAAATTGGAGAATCATCATTGTGTTTGTAATCAACTAATCCAATAGACTATCCCCTGACCACTAAATATTCCAAGACACTTCCATTCCCAACAATTGCAGTTGCTAATTGACTGTACAAAATAGAATTACGAGCAGATTCCAAGTTATCTTCATCAACACTGTCTTTAGTGAAGCGATCCTCTTCTTTCTCAAGAACCTGGTCATCATTCTATTTCATTGGCTCAAGAATAACAATTATATGGCTCAAGCGATTAGGCCAATGCTCACCATGATATTTTCCTCCACCCGTGACACCTTGAGGAGGATAACAATTGGATGATGGGTAAACCTTACATGCCTTCAAACAATTTCTCTATGACATCATAAACTCCTTATTATTTGTTTGTTTCATTTTGCACGCACAAAAACTACTTTCTCTTTCACAATGATCTGACAAAGCATCGAGACAAAGCTAGAAAAACAAATTTATATTGTGGCGTACAAGTAATATGCATGCAACTTTGATTTTTATTGATTAGACTCTTGCACTTTGGGTATGGGTTTGAATTGGTGAGTATGCAGTTCATGTTTTCTAACTCTACTCTATTGTTCACTTTATTTGTTTTAGTCTCTTGATGTTATCACCTTGTGTTAACTTCGCTGAATATTTTGTGTCATATTCGAAAGGCTTTTCAACAATTATACAATTCCATCTCGTTTTTCTCTAGATTGGATTTAGTTTTAGCACTATCATCAATTTCCTCATCTCTTTATGGCATGGCATGGGAAGTTTTGATGGCCCTCCCAAAAACAACTTTCTGATCTGGCTTTAAGGCCATATCCAATGACACTTCATCGACAAAATCAATATGACCATATCCCTTGAATTCACCTGTTGTTTTATCCTTTCCTAATAGTATAGCAGATATTTTACAATCTTTGAAGACAACTTTAAATCACCTTCTGCTATATCCCAAGTTAGATTTCCAATGTAAGTTATGTTGTGGAACATAAATTTATCACTTATGACTTGCTCTGCCGACCATGACTTCTATCGGTGACTTATTAGAAAAAATGCATTCACCTCTACTAGAAGAAGAACCTCAAATACCAAAAATCCCAAATAAATTACCATTGAGACTAAAGTAGGAATAAATCCTTTAGATTTTGTTTCACACTATGCACATCATGCTTCTTTGATAGTTTTTCTCCTTGGATGCCAATATTTTTTCTTATCCATCTTGAAGATATGATAGTGAGAAGCCGACTGTCTAACCTTTTTCCATCCATTTAACTGAGTGTGCACCAATTGTGCTCAGAACAATAACTTGAAAGGGGACAATCATAGTCCTTGCTTAACACCTCGCCATTCGTTTCATATGCAACCAACACATATAGATTTAGGACTCGTGGTTTGCAACATTGGTATTGAAGCTTTGTATAGCCCTCTATTTTCAATTTATACACTTCTGCAAGACATCATGAATAATTTCCCTCTCTTCTAATGATAAGAATATTGATTCCACTTCCTTTCATTGAAATAATCTTTGCAATTGGCCACATGTAGATAACAATGTTTGACTAAAAATTTATTATTAACTACATATCATTAGCTTGGCTCTCTTTAATCACCATCGGGACAAAAATCTAGGGAACTGAGTGTTTATCTATCTTTCACGTATGAGGTATGTCAAAATGAGAAGGGATGTCTGATTTTGATTCTCATTTTATGCCTTGGTGCATGTCTGGTAAAAGGTGGCCTTTTTTTGCAAAGAAGTATTAAATTTTGTCTTTCTTACAGATATGGGATATCCTAATCTTGACTTCTGCAAGATTCATTTTCATAATATATTTTTTCTAGAGCTTCCAGGATCTCCTATACCAATCCATAGTGCTAATGGCTCAACATCTATTGTCAAAATAGATTCTCATTCCCTATCATAATGTAGTGCACAACCCCAAGGTTCATGTTGTTGCTTATCAAATAAATATTTGAGGTGCGGCCTTCGTGGTGACCAACATATACAACATCAGAAGGAAGCTATGTTTTGGGAGAACGCATGTTTCCTTGGAACATTCATAAGCGTGTTAGGTGAACCTTGTCCACTACCCAGCTGCATATTTGACCAATTGTTAACACCCAAAAAGTGCTCACTAGCTCATTTCCCTATTCACATGACCCATTTGTCCACTTTTCCACCATTTGAGCCTCTGAAACCTTCAAAAGGTCACCAAAAATACCAAAACCCATATTTTTTCCCTCAAATTATTTATTTTTCCTCAAAAAATACAAAAAACCCTCAAAAAGGGTCCAAAATTCCCAAAATTAATTAAAAGGGAATAAAAATATAAAATATATTCAAAAAAGAAAAAAGAGGGAAAAAGAGACCTAAACCATTTTGGTCAATACCATTGGTTTTCTCAAACCACAATGGTATTCCACATCACCAAAAAACTATAAAAAGGTGATAGGGGCTCCTCAATATTCATCCACATTTATCCTATCCTCATGCTGCCAAAATCCCTTTTGATCTTTGCCCATCCTTTTGAGCTTTGCCCAACCATTGAAGTATTGGAGAAGAAGAGACCCTTGGAGCATTGGAGCATCTCAACAATGCAGCTGCCCCAACTCAACAATCTTCACCATTGAGGTAAATTGTTTGCAAGCCATTGCTTGCCCATTAATAGAAAATCTCAAATTTTTTACTTCTTGTCTCTTGTATGGATATCACTGTTTACCATTTTTTAATTTAGTTTATTTACTTGCACATGATAGATTAGTTGTTTAATTCTTACATTTAGCAAAGTTTTTACATATTTTTATTGAGACTTCTGCTACTAGTTAGCAGGTGCATCCTTGCACATGCTTGGTTGAAAAACCAAGCAACAATTTTTGGCGACTCCACTTCATTTTTGAATCATTGAATCTTTGATTTAGATCTATATTTTAGTTGTTTTTTTCCATTTAAAACTGTAGATCTGCCATACTAGTCAGCTTCTTGATAGCTACCCTAGCCATTGGCCCTTTCTGCAGACCAAAATTTCAATTTTTGGGTTCGTTTTTTGGTGACTGTTTTCCGTCTGTACATCACGGCTTTAGGCACCCACAGTCGCACTGCGCATCGCGCCCTCGCGCCTGTTTTCTGCGTGACTCGTCGTGTCTGTTTAAATTTTTCCCGCGCGGCCCATCGTGGTTGTTCGGCTTTTTCCCGCGCGGTCCATTGCGGCTGTTCGGCCTTTTTCTGTGCTGTGCATCGTGGATTTTTCCCACAACGTTGCAATTCACATCGCGGCTTTTTCCCATATCGTCGCGATTCACATCGCGGCTTTTCGCCTCACAGACACGATATTGCCTGTTTCATTCGGCCCATTTTTTCCCGAGTGTTTGCCCATTCAACCCGTTTTTCCAGCCTTATTTTTTGCAATTTTTTGATAGCATAGTGTTTTATTATTGCAACATTATAAATTTATATTCTATTATTTGCTTTACTAATCTTTTTGAAAATTTTCAGTTAAGTGAAAGAAGGATTTGTTATGTATTTTTTCAAGTTGTAAGTCTTATACTTTGCAAAGTTAGAATCATAATTCTCAATTGCTCAATATTTTGCCCAAGAAAGGCTTTAGAAATCCACTTATTTATGCATATGTTATTTGCTTTACCTTGAAAATATTGAAAAATCCATATTTAAAAAAAAAAAAGCATTTACATTTGAAAGCGTCTTTCATTTTTTGCAAATTGAAATCGTCATTTTAGTTTGTGATTAAATCGCCCAAGTGAGGCAAATTGTTTTGGTATACAACCACACCAGCACACAAGATTCTATCACAATAACTTCAAGTGAGCCTTAAAATTCTCTTAACTCAACCAACATTCTAACCCCATTTGGGGAACACGACAAGAATATTGTAGTTAGGTAGGACTGATGGGATAAGTATCCAAATAACACCCCTCACTCACTTACATGTTGAGACATAATGGTTGACATTTAGGGTACCAAAATCCCTTATTATTTGTTGGCACGGTTTAAAAACAATTCGTCGGGAAGGCCTCTCCCTTAGGAGGGTTGAAGTAATTAGACTGGTTCCGGAGGCCTGAGTGGAATACCGCAATCCATTCAATCACCGAAGGATACCTACTCGTTGTTCTCGTTGTACCACACTTGTGGGAGTACAACGGTGATAGAACAAGAGCTGCAGATTCACCTAACTGGATGTGTCATGAACGGGATATCTTAGTGGCCCATTTTCTAGGATTGACTACTTGGTATCCCTTCCGATAGGGGGATATCTAGCCTTTGATTCTACAATTTATATTGTCTGACTTGGATTTCATCACCTTGCAGAGGATATATCTTATTGAATCATAATAATTTTTAGTTAGGTGTTTGCATGCTCCATTACCTCCCTTTGGTCATTGAGTACACCTTTTTTCTATTTTTAGGAGCTATTTGCATGTTGGTTTTCTGACCACATTTTTTTATTACCCCACTTACTATAGCACAACTGTTATAGTAAGTGTTTTGAGGTTGCTTGTTGCCCTGAGTGCCATTATTTTTTACTCTCCCCTCCTGCACACATTGTTGCATTAGGGTTTTTCGAGCTTCACACTCACCACCACCAATTAATTTTATTAGACAACCGTCACCATTGATTCCCCGAGACATTCTCGGTGCTTCCGGTGAGACCCCCCGTAGTACGGTTTCCTTGAATCCACATGTCATTGGCATAGATCCCCATCATCCGATTCTGACGCGCCTCATTTCACATCCGACTCTGAGGCAGAATCCAAAAATCCCGCATACACCACACCCACTAGCCCCATGGTTGGTTCGCATTATGACAACTTTTTCACAGGGATTGTTGGTGGAACATCATCCACCCCCGCCACCACAATGGCCACCACGGTAGCCACAACTACCACACCTCCCTTAGGGATTCCAAACATGGGACCCACACCTACATTAGGTATGCCCAACATGGGACCTACACCTACCATCACTGCCACTACTCAAATCCCAGTAATTACTGGAACCATTCCAAACCCATCTGTAACTCATGTTGCACTTGGAGGCATTGGCCCCTCTCACACATCTTTAGGTGGAGGGTGTTCGGATATCCACATCATCTTTTTCAGGATCTTGCATGCAATTAGGGTTTGCATGCAAAATCTAGGGTTTGCATGCACCTGCATGCACTTGCATGCATCCCAGTCACCAGTTTGATGCCTCCAGCACCTTAGCCACCTCATTCTAGCACCCGGGAGCCACTTACTACAGAGTTTTATCCCTCCTAGGCTGAAAGGCGCCCACTTCTCACCTACTGCCAGAGAAGGGCGCACTTGTTCACCTACCACTGCAGTTCCACTTCAGTTACATTCAGTTAGCTCCGATTCTCCCTGATTTGAGGCTAGTTTCACTCCCGACTGACTGTTTCACTTCCGTTGGACCTCCAGTTTGACTATATGACTTGTTCTGACTTCAGTTAGTCTCCCATGCGCCCCCTACTGAGCCTCCTTCCCTTAATCAGTGCTACACACTTCAGTTACACATGACACACTCAATTATACTCAGATTAACACCTGGATGACTGGTTCTTGTGCATTGATGAGCACCACCGATTGATGATGAGGACTCCTAGTTGGAGTCAAGCTACTCCATTCAGTGATTCGAATGGCCTACTTAGTCAATTCGAATTGCTCATTGACAGATATTGTATTCTATTGTAATTCATTCACCCTTTCTGGGATATTGAGCACTGCTGCAGGTTTTGCACAGTTTTACACCATATTTTCTATATTCATCTGTTGTGATTGATTTACTTGTTCATTAGATCTGCTGTGACTAATTTTACATGGTATCAGAGCCATTTCAGGGACAAGATCTCTTTTCTACAGGTGTTTCTACAAGAAGATTTGACTGAATTGCTCAAAAATTGCAAAAAAATTTGGCATGAGATATCTCAAGGGCATTCGCTCCTGTGCATGCAAAGCTTGAAAATACATCCAATACCACTCCAGAAGCTTGAGTTTCCACATAATTCCTGGATCTGATACATTGGACCCATTCAACATTGTTTGATCTCCAATCCCAGGTGTGATGCAACTCTAAAAGGGTGGATTGTTCGACCTTACTGTTCTTGGTTTGATTGTGATTTGCAGGTTATCAATCTCCTCTTTTGCATTCGCTACACTATGCATGCAAACTCCTCTTTTGCATTCGCTACACTCTACATGCAAGCTCATCTACATCAATTTGACTCGCTCCTAGCAATGGAATACTCTTCTTCAAAGCCTATCCTCACCCCATTCAATTATTTTGATTGGAAAGATGATATGGAGATCATATTACATTCAAAAGGTTACTACCGAGTCACTCTTGGTCTTGAATTGGAGCCAAACAATGTGTCAGATCGAACCAAACACTACAACAAGCTTGATGAAGCTTATGGTCTTCTTTGTCTCTCCATCTCCAAAGATCTTCACTTCCATCTCAGCGGATTGAAGACTCCAAAATCTATATGGGAGCAACTTGAAACATTATTTGGCAAGCAGGATGAGCTTAGGGCTTTTCAATTAGAGAATGAATTGATTGCCCTTAGTCCTAAGAATTTCGAGACCATCAATGAATTCTTCACAAAATTCAAGAACTTGAACTTGCAGTTGAAGAACAGTGGAGTTATCAAAGAGGACAAACAATTGATCCTCTCCATTCTAAGCAAGCTTGGTAAATATTATTCGGTATTTGTCTCTACTTTCAATTCCGGTTGGCTAACTACCCCGAATTGGAAGATGCCTACCTTGAATGCCTTCATTGAGTCCGTCACAAAAGAGTATGACAAGTTGATTCAAATGGGGTCCATAAGCTCCAAAGATTCATCCCTATATGTTCAAGGACCCAAGATCTCGAATGGTAAAGGAAAGCAAAAGAAGGAGAAGCACAAATTCGAGCCTCACAAGCAAAAAGACAAAGGCAAACAAACAGATGCACCATCCAGTTCGAAGTTCAAGCAAAAGGGAAAAGAAGGTAACCAAAAATCTAAATGTACTTATTGCAATCGTGGCTTTCATCCCGAAAGTTCATGTATGAAGAAGACTATAGATCAAATGGCCCTCCTTTTGGAAAAGAACAACATAACTCTTCCCGACGGTGCAAGGAAGAAGGATAGGAATGATGATCATGAAAGAGGACAAGCACTCATGGCAACGGTTTCGAAGCCCACTACTCTCTTGATAGATTCAGGTGCATCAAATCATATGGCTGCAAATATTGATTCTTTTTCCTCATTCGATCCAAACAGCTCCATCCCCATCCATTTGGGAGATGACTCAAAAATTTCTTCAAAGGGCAAAGGTACGATTCATGTAGAACATGGAAGCTTTCAGAATGTTCTCTATGTGCCTTCCTTGGCTTCAAATATCCTTTCTGTGTATCAAATGACACACACTAGTGAACCAAAGAAAGTTACATTCAACCCTAATACAGTTGAAATTTCTGATATCAAAAGTGGAAGACTAGTTGCAGTCGGAAAGGCAAATCACACTGCAAAATGCTATGAGTTTTCACACTTTATTCCGCTTGCAAAGCCCACTGCTCTTCGCACATATGGTAATGAGGTTAGTAGGATTTGGAATGAAATATTTGGACATCTTAATTATAATTATTTGTTGCTGTTATCAAACAAATCCATGGTAGATGGGCTTCCACAACTCCGTTCCTCGAAGGGAATATGCACTGGTTGCATCATTGGGAAGCACCCCGAGCACAGATTCGACCGCGGCAAAGCTAGCAGAGCTTCTACTATTTTGGGATTGATCCATTCTGATATCAGTGGTCCTCTACCCCATATGTCATTAAATGGTTCAAGGTATGTTTTGACATTTATTGATGATTTTTCCCGATTTACATGGGTATTCTTTCTCAAAAACAAGTCAGAAGTGCTTGGAAAATTCAAGGATTTTAAGGCTTCTGTTGAGACCACCACTGAGAGCAAGATCAAAGCTCTTAGATCTGATAATGGTGGGGAATATATCAAGTCTGAGTTGCTACAACTTTGTGCCCAAAGCGGAATTCAGATCCAACATACAGTTCCCTACACACCCCAGCAGAACGGTGTAGCGGAAAGGAAAAATCGGTCACTGAAAGAGATGGCTACATGCATGATTGAATCAAAAGGTTTGGCTGCAAATCTTTGGGCTGAAGCAATCAATGTTGCTGCATATATACAGAACCGTGTTCCACATTCATCTGTGAAAGGTATGACTCCTTTCGAAGCATTCTTTGGTCACAAACCGGATGTGTCAAATTTGAGAGTTTTTGGCTCTACTGCATGGGCTAGAATCCCTTCTGAGAAGAGACGAGCTTTGGATCCACAAAGTACCGAGTGCATACTGATAGGATATGGGGAAGAATCAAAAGCATATAAACTCATGGATATCAGATCTAAAAAGATATTCATAGAGCGCAGTGTGCAATTTGAAGAACCGCTTCAAGAATTGCAACTAGTCGAGGAAGAGACTGCCGATTCACCGCTTTCACCAGAAGAAGATCCGTGCAGTGATAATGAAGGTATGAGTTCTGATATTTCTGATATTGTAGCAGCATATGATGATCATGACATATCAGGTTCGGAATTCGACCATTATGATCCTCCTCAGTTACCAAAGTGGGCCCAAAACACTCTCCAATCTGCTGGTTCGAACCTTGAAAATCCTGCTGATCCGAGACGAACAAGAGCAGACTTTCAAAGAGCAGGTATGGAACTATCTATTTCTGATCCATTACTTCTTGAGATTTTTTATTTGATGGCTGGTTCAGATCCCACATCATATTATTCTTCTCACCGAGATCCGAGATGGCAAAGTGCCATGGATGAAGAGTACAGTTCTCTTCAAAAGAACAACACATGGGAGCTAGTTTCTCTTCCACTTGGAAGAAAATTAGTGAAGTGTAAATGGGTCTACCGCACGAAAGTTTCTGCTGATGGCTCTATCAGAAAATACAAAGCAAGGTTGGTGGCAAAAGGTTTCTCCCAAGTCCAAGGAGTGGACTACACTGAGACTTTTGCACCGGTTGCAAAGATGGATTCCATCCGCCTTGTTTTAGCTGTTGCCGCATCCAAGCACTGGGAAGTGCACCACATGGATGTGAAGAGTGCATTTTTACATGGAGACCTTGCTGAAGAGGTATATATGCAGCATCCAGAGGGCTACACATCAGATCCATCATTAGTTTGCAGATTGAAGAAATCTTTGTACGGGTTAAAACAGGCCCCAAGAGCTTGGTACGCAAAGATGGACTCCTTCCTTCTTTCTCAGAATTTCCAAAGATGCAAATCTGATCCGAATGTGTATCTTCAGCGAGTTAAAGGTAATTTGTTGGTTATTGTACTTTATGTTGATGATCTTCTCATTACTGGTAGCACACTTACTTCAATAAACAAGCTAAAATCTGCCTTAAATCTAGCTTTTGACATGAGCGATTTGGGCTTGCTGAGTCACTTTTTGGGCTTGGAGATAGCTCAAAATTTTTATGGGATCACTATATCTCAGAAAAAATATGCTTCCGACCTGTTATTGAAGTTTAATATGGCTGAATGTAAGGCAGCCCCATTCCCATTCCTCTCAGGAATCAGTCTTGAGGAGGGAGATTCTACACCGCTTGCAGATTGCAGTATGTATCGACAGTTGATTGGTTCACTACTTTATTTGACACACTCACGGCCTGATATCTCATATTCCATGAGTGCCGTGTCAATATATATGCAGCAGCCACATGAGCTTCATTGGCGAGCAGCCAAGCGGATCTTGCAGTATGTGCAAGGTACGAGACAGTTTGGCATACATTATGCAGCAGATTCTGAGCTAGATTTCATTGGTTTTACTGATTCAGATTGGGCAGGTGATAGCATTGATCGGAAGTCCACTTCCGGTTATGTTTTCATGATTGGTCATGGTGCTATTTGCTGGTCCAGCAAAAAGCAAGCAGCCATTGCACTTTCTTCAGCAGAGGCAGAGTATCGAGGGGCAGTCAATGCCTGCATTCAGGCAGTTTGGTTGCAGGGTATTCTTTCTGAGTTTGGTTTTGGTGGCACTACTTTGACTGTCCTATTTTGTGACAATCAAAGTGCTATCAAGATCTACACAGATCCAGTTCAGCGGCAGAGGACCAAACACATTGAGATTCATATGCATTACATTCAACAGTTGGTGCATGACCGCACCATCATTCTGCAATATTGCCCTACTGATGAGCAAATTGCAGACATCTTCACCAAGAGATTCACTGAGAAGAAGTTCTCTTACCTCCGTTCACTGTTGGGGGTGAGTTCCATCATGGTGGAGACAGATTGATTCATTATTATGCTTTAGCTTGAGGGGGGGCTTTCTTCCCACTGGGTTTTCCCTCTTTCCTCACTTAGTTTATTTTCAGCATTTTTTGGATTATTGTATTGGGGTGACCTTTGGTCTTAGTTACCAGGGCCCCACATTATTTTTTGCACATCATAGTCTAGCTTGAGGGGGGGTGTTCGGATATCCACATCATCTTTTTCAGGATCTTGCATGCAATTAGGGTTTGCATGCAAAATCTAGGGTTTGCATGCACCTGCATGCACTTGCATGCACCTGCATGCACTTGCATGCATCCCAGTCACCAGTTTGATGCCTCCAGCACCTTAGCCACCTCATTCTAGCACCCGGGAGCCACTTACTACAGAGTTTTAGCCCTCCTAGGCTGAAAGGCGCCCACTTCTCACCTACTTCCAGAGAAGGGCGCACTTGTTCACCTACCACTGCAGTTCCACTTCAGTTACATTCAGTTAGCTCTGATTCTCCCTGATTTGAGGCTAGTTTCACTCCCGACTGACTGTTTCACTTCCGTTGGACCTCCAGTTTGACTAGATGACTTGTTCTGACTTCAGTTAGTCTCCCATGCGCCCCCTACTGAGCCTCCTTCCCTTAATCAGTGCTACACACTTCAGTTACACATGACACACTCAGTTATACTCAGATTGACACCTGGATGACTGGTTCTTGTGCATTGATGAGCACCACCGATTGATTATGAGGACTCCTAGTTGGAGTCAAGCTACTCCATTCAGTGATTCGAATGGCCTACTTAGTCAATTCGAATTGCTCATTGACAGATATTGTATTCTATTGTAATTCATTCACCCTTTCTGGGATATTGAGCACTGCTGTAGGTTTTGCACAGTTTTACACCATATTTTCTATGTTCATCTGTTGTGATTGATTTACTTGTTCATTAGATCTGCTGTGACTAATTTTACAGAGGGAACATCCCTTTTATAACTAATCTCCCCCTTGGAGGCAGTGGCCCAATCATAATGCTGCCACTAGCATTTATGCCCCACCAACCATGTCACACCCCTCTGCCAGTTTGCCATTTATGGCTAGTCTTAACTTACCATACCTGGAAAGGTTAACAAATGACCCAATTAGACATGACCCTACTTGGCCTCCCATGTCCATAAAACCCCCCTAGGACATCCCAAAGTTTGAAGGGAAGGCTGGGGAAGACCCCAAAACCATATCATGTTGTTTCACCTATGGTGTTCCTCAAACTCCATAAACGATGATTCTATTCGACTTCAACTTTTACAAAGAACTTTCACTGGCTCGGCAGCCAAATGGTATATTGAGCATCCACATGAGACACACCCCATGTTTACATCCCTCGCCTCAACTTTCCTATAGTTCTTTCAACTACTCATACGCTATGATGCAGGAGTAGAAATCCTACTATCTTGTAGACAGAATATGGCCACCCATATCACAGATCATATCCATGAGTGGCGTAAATGCCGTAGTCTCTATAAGATCAAGCTTGACGAGCGTATCTTCTTGGATTGGTTCCTGAAATCACTTCTTCCTCTCATAGCCAAGGATGTAGCTTCTGAACGACCCCAGTCGGAAGAAGAAGCCATTTTAAAAGCTCAGCAGTTTGACCTGATATATGCCCAGTCTGGATATTTATACACAATATTACCTGATGCCCCATGCGGCGATCCATCCTGGAATGACGCTCCGGGGGAATCCCATGCCACCGACGGTATCATTGGCCAGGTTATGGCACAAAACAAACCTTTCACTATGATGAGTACCAACAACGCCCTAGACCTTTCTAGGGCCACATCTCATTCTGGAGCTACAACTTCGTATACTCCAGTGATACACACCCACCACACCCATGGACCCTCATATCCACCGCAGTGTTATGGGAAAGCACCATCAGCTTATGCACCACCTCCATATTATAACCAGCAATCCAATCAGACTCTGGTTCACCCACAAGCCCAATTGGCTTATTACCCTCAACAGGAAGCACCTCTTGCTCCAACACTTCCAGTAGCTCAAGGTTACCCACAACCGCAACAAGCACCAGGTCCACCTCAGAACCCTCCCGCTTACTATCCACCGCAGCTTGCTCCAGTTCCTACAAAACCTCAAAACCCACCTACTACCCAAGGGCATGTATATGCACAACAAAACCAACCTCAAAACCGGAACAACCAGCGTAATCAAGGAGGTCAACAGAATTGCGGAAGAGGATGCAACCGCGGAAATAACCAACAACAAAACCAAGGAGGACAACCACCTAATCCTCCCAATAACAATAACGCTGCTCTTGCAAATCAAAACCCTGATCGTCCACCAAAACAGGGAAAAAATCCTAACTTGAGAACAAACCACCCGTGTTCCATATGCAGTGTATATGGCCATTACATGCATAATTTCCCCCATTTGGATCGAGCATGTCAACTCTGGACCGATGATGCCCAACGACAAGGACACGCTGCACAACCAGCACCACTTCCTCAACCGCAACCCATGATATTGCAAAATCCTCTACCAAACCAAGGAGTAGTAAACACCTGTCCAATGGATCCCCCACAAGGATCCGCTGCACCACAGCAGCAAATTACCTATGCAGCAACCGATTACCAACACACAGAGTCCAAAACTCACCATTTGCTAATGATGTCATCAAACGATGTCAACCTTCAAACTTGCCGCAACCAATACGGCTCAGCCCCTGAAACCACGCCCACTAATCCATCTTCAAGTACCCTCCCAACTGATTAGCCACTACGCATACCTAATATGCCCATGGACGGGGGTCCAAAATCCCCTTGCTTCCCTTTAAAATGGATCAACAACAATCATAACGCTCGTGCAGCTTCGAGCTATAACATTCTAGAAGACTTAGCCTAGTCCCTCGATGCTATGTCTGCTCTAGAAATCCTAAAAAATTATCCTACACAGAGAAAATTGTTGTTGTTCGCCATTGGTGCCATAGACCCTAACGAATCCAATATGATAGCTTTCGATTTAGACCAAACCAAACCTCGTCTTCCTTCATCACTAGCTTTTCAGGTTTCTGTATCCATTCGAAACCTGGTCATTCATCGATGCATCATTGATGAAGGTGCCTCCACATGCGTTATGTCGACTTTCGTCTGGCAGAAACTTGGATCCCCAACACTACAACCATCCACTACCTCATTGTGAGCTTACGATGGTCGTGCAGCTCAACCACAGGGTCTGTTAGTCAACGTGCCTGTACAGCTGGGGAAAAACTAGTACTCATAGATATAGAGGTCATCAACGCCCAACTTGATTACAACCTCCTTTTGGGACAAAGCTACATGTATAAAATGAAAGTTGTCACTTCTTCCATTTTTTGCCTCATGATGTTTCCCCATGAAGGACGCGTAGTCAAAATCAACCAAATAACATACTATGATCCTAATGCCCCTGCAGCACCTGAAAATGTTCTACCCATGATCGAGCAACCAGTTCAGAGTGCTCCCACATCATTCGTCTCCTTAGTCAGACTCGGGATATATTCGAATACTCCCATGACATCTACTTTCCCATCTATCCCACCCCCTCTGCGGATAACTGAAATATCTTATTTGTGCACCCTCTCGCACAACACACAGCAGCATACTCAAAAACCTCAACTACTGCCACAACCTCCCACAGTGCCTAGTCATATCGGAGCAACACCGATTCACACTATCCCATTTCAGGAGTTGTCAGCATGCCAGTAATGGCTACACTTAACCTTCCAGGGTTAATGTTTGGATTACCTATATGGTACCTACCTACCCCAATCCCTCCCCCGACACTAACCATTGTTTTACAGCCGGTACAAACCATCAATACTTCGAACCATCCACCACCTGGCATACCGAACCCCCAAAAACCGGCCACCACCTGGTGTATCGAATCCCCTCCTCCAATAGGGGCCACTACATCAACATCTAGTTATGTCCCCCCTCAATCCCGCCACACTGGGGGCAGAGGTCCACAAACCTACACCACTGGACCCATAACTCGCACCCCCCCAGTGACTCCCACATTAGCGAAGAATACCCCAACAATCCGTATACCCCCCAAGTGCTCCTTGTTGACAATATAGGCCATGCTACCCATCTATGTCCACAATTACTGGCACTTCAAGAACACATGAATATGTTGGATGACAACACAAACACTCCAGTTGCTAAACTTCAGCTACCCCCTCAGCCTCGCGATAAATCACTACATACAAGCCACCCTTGTGCGATCTGTGGCATCTATGGACATTATTCACATCACTGGCTCGATCTCCCAGATTATAGATCAGCACTATACGAATTGAATAATGCTGACCTAGAGATATCCCCCCCACTCATTGAGGAAATATTCCCCCCAGAATCTTCCCCTTCAGAATAAATCAATACCATTTATATGATTTCACCTACCTACAAGCTTGAACAAATTAATTTGATGACGCACTACTTCCGTAGCGATGAGGAAATCCTAGAAACGCTCACAGCACCAGACTACCCCTGGGATGATATGCACCATCAATCATACTTCATCCCTGAAGCATCTACCTCCACCATGGTGAACCAACTGTCTGTTGAATCCAAAGACTTCTTACCAACCAAGGTCGATTGGTTTAAAGATCCAATCCCAACACCAGAAGCCTTTAAAGAAGGTAACATGGCCAACATTTCACCGATCATAAAAATCGACATCTCCACCACCCCCGAAAAACCCGAACTTATCTCTTTAGGCACATCATGCACTAAAAAAGAAACCCAAGCCTATAAAAAACTCTTCCAAGAATTTCGCGATGTCTTTGCCTAGTGTTACACCGAGATGCCTGGTCTTGATCCTACCATTGTAGAACATCATATAGATACTTGGCCCAGCATATCTCTGGTCCGCCAGAAACAACGCCCCATTCACCTGTCCAAGCTTCCAGCCATGAAAGCCGAAATTGAGAAGCTTCAAGTAGCAGGTTTCATATACCCTATTGCTTATACCACTTGGGTTTCCAACCTAGTTCCAGTCAACAAGAAAGTGGGCACCATACATGTCTGTACTGATTTCCGAGACCTTAATTTATCTTGTCCCAAAGACAACTTCCCAACACCATTTATCGATCAACTAATTGATGCATGTGTGGGGCACGAGATACTGTCTTTCATGGATGGTTTCTCTGGGTATAACCAAATCCATATCCACAAGGAAGATCAATACAATATGGCTTTCACAACCCCATGGGGCACCTTCACCTATTGCGTTATGCCTTTTGGTCTCAAGAACTCTAGAGCCACATTTCAGCGAGCTATGACTTATTGTTTTCATGACCTGATTAACATCATATCGGTTTATCTGGACGACCTCACAGCTCGATCCAAGAAACGATCCAACCATTTAGATGACCTCCGACAAGTCTTCTTGTGCTATCGCAAATAACAAATCTGCTTGAACCCTCTCAAGTGTGTCTTTTGCATTCCAGCAGGCCGTCTGTTGGGTTTCATCATTTCAGAAAAAGGGATCACCTTCGACCCTCTAAAGGTCCAAGTCATAGTAGACCTACCATCACTTCATACACTAAGACAACTACAAAGCCTTTAGGGGAAGTCCAACTTCCTTCATCGCTTTGTCCCATATTACACCACAACAGTACATGGTTTCCTCCGTTTGCTACGCCCTCATACCCGTTTTGTATGGGACGACCAAGCAGAAGGAGCTTTCACAATCCTGAAGAAATAACTTACAAGTGCCCCCTTGATTTCTCCTCCAAACTTCACAAGAGACTTTATCCTTTACATTTCGGCATCCGGTTATGCCGTTTCCATAGTACTCGTCCAAGAAGACCCCGCTCGTTAAGAGCATGACATTTACTATGTGAGCCAGACCTTATCAGGTCCACCACTGTGCTACCCACATGAAGAGAAAATGGCCCTCATCGTCATCTTTTTAGTACAGAAGCTGCGCCATTATATTCTCCTAAGCCATACCACGGTTGTGGCAAATTCCAACCCAATGGTCTATCTCTTGAACGTCACCTTTTGCAAGGCCGTGTTTCCAAATGGGTGATTATCCTACAAGAATATGACCTGAATTTTAAAACCCTAAAGAGAACCAAAGCACTCGAACTCGCTGAACTCATTACGAACCTACCATCCTCGTCATCATCACCAGCTATCGATACTAATATAATTGACGAACATTTGTTCATCATCTCGTCTGACGACCCTTGGTACGGCGATATTTTGGTATACCTCTACACACAGAAGTTTCAACCCAATATCGACCGTGACGGACACCGTCACATTCGTCACCATGCCCCCCATTATGTCCTCTTGGGTGATGTCCTCTATCATCGTGGTGTCGACACAATCCTACGACAGTGCCTTTCCCAAGAAGAAGCAGAACAAGTCCTTAATGACTGTCATAACAGTGCCTGCGGTATCCATTTCTCTGGAATGGCCACTGCCCAAAAGGTAATCTGCACAGGTTATTTTTGGTCATCATTATTCATTGATTGTATCACAACAGTCAAACATTGCCAAAATTGCCAGTTCTTTGCCCCGAAGGCAAGAACCCCCCCCCCCCGCCCCCCTTCATCCAGTCGTCACCGTTGGACCATTTTGCAAATGGGACATCGAATTCATGGATTGCAATCCTGCATCAGCTGGCGGTCATAAACACATTATTGTGGCCGTCGATTACTTTACCAAATGGGCAGAAGCCATGCCTACTTACAACTACAAAGCCGACACTGCAGCCCGTTTTTTCCTCAACCATGTTATTGCTCATTTCGGAGTACCAAAGCAACTCGTCTCAGACCATAGTTCTCACTTCGAGGACTCTATTTGGCGAGAATTGTCAACACTTCTTAAGTTTGAACATCATTTCTCTTCCACCTACTACCCCCAAGGGAACAACCAAGTCGAAGCTGTCAACAAAATTTTGAAGACCATCCTCCAGTGCATTGTCGATCGACATAAGTCCAATTGGCATCACATGCTTTTTCCCGCATTATGGGCTTACTGCACATCCACCAAAACCACCACCGGATTTACGCCTTTCCATTTGGTTCACAGCGTGGATTCCATCCTCCCCATCGAGTGTCAGATACCAACATTACAAATTTCCATAGAAATCCTCCCGGATACTTCACTAATTGAAGAACGCTTACTTCTTTTAGAGCAGGCCGACGAAGATCGCCGCGCAGCTCTCCAAAAAATCGAAACCGCAAAGAATAGATCAAAACTCCATTACGATAAACATGTTCACCCACGAGCATTTAGTGAAGGAGACCTCGTACTCGTTTATGATCAAGCCCATGACAAAATGGGCAAAGGAAAGTTCGAATCCATGTGGCAAGGCCCATATATCATACACACTTGCCTTGGACATGGGGCATAGCTTTTGACAGACTCAGAAGGAAACCCCATGCGCAACCCCCGTAACGGGTTGTACCTCAAATGATTCTATCCATAAGAATATTCTGGACACCACAGTCCATATTGCATAGTTTTTTAATTTGTTTTTTCACTGTAAACTTTCAAAACCTTACATTTTCATTTTTTCCTACATGAACACAGATGGATCCTGTTCCACTCTACCATATCGGCTTTGCCGACGGTGCAATTCGTTGTTCTCCAAATCTCACCTCTACAACTTGGGTACTTTATTCCCCTTCACACGAGTTGATCCACCTTGACGGAGTGTGCATAGGTGCTGCCACAAATAATCAAGTTGAGTACGACGCCGTGACCGGTCTACTGGCCGCTGCTCTCTAGATGGGCATAAGTCACCTTAGCGTTTTCCTGGACTCCCAACTCCTTGTTTCCCAGCTCAACAACTGTTACCAGGTATGCCATCCCTGTCTATTTAGAAAATTCATGAGCACTAAACAAATGATTCGACACTTTGAATCCATTTCATTCACTCATGTCCCAAGATATCTAAACAGTGTAGCAAACCAAATGGCTAACAACATTCTAGATTGGCACGTCAACCAAAACATGTAGGGCATCACAACATGCATCACATAGGCATAAAAAAATCAAATAAACAAACTAAATAAATCATCATAATATTGCATCCACGTGCATAACTTGTGCCTCCACGGGCATACAAAAACCATAACTTTTGCATCCACATGCATAGAATGTGCCTCCATGGGCAAACAAACAACATACAATTGCATCCACGTGCAACAAGACATAAAATCAATAACAAGAAGTGCATCCACGTGCATACACGACTGTATAACAAGAATGCATCAATATGCATAAATATATATATCATCATATAGTCATAATGTCAAGAGTGCCCTCAGCACCCAAATATACAAAAAATACACCAGTCGTACAAAATGGGTATCAACAAAAATGTCCCCATATGCTCATCAACATTTGGGGGCAGGTACAAGATAACCTAATCATCATAATCATGGTCAGCCGCCTCCTCCGGATCCTCCTCCTCCAGCTCCTCCTCCTCTGTATCATACTGATCTCGAGTTCTCCTCTCAGCTGCCAACACAGCTACCCTCAGCAAAATCGATCTCAACTCACACGGAGCATCGAAACAATGGTCCAATACACACCGATCTAGGTCTCTCCAACCATCATTGGGTACATCACCCAATAGATCCTCAAAGGTATCACGAACATCCTCTATGGCATCATCTCGGTGACGCACAACTCCTCGTGCACGAGGTGGAGGTACCACCACCACCATATGTCCCCTACGGCCCTGATGATCTGCTGGAGGAAGCGGACCCATGTCTGCAGTAAACCACGCTAAAACATGTCAATATCATATATACATCTCTGGCTATCATCACAAGCAAATATACAAAAAACATGATATGATAAGTACAACAAAAACAAAGACATATTGTCTAATCCCCAAGCCTGTCCCTGAGCTCAAGGCATCTCAATGTCCCCCCGGAAGTCCATACCCTGGTACAGATAATCATCAATCACGACAAGCATCTGCTCCCACTGCTCATACATGTCCGTCGTGAAGAACCATCGAATACCACCACCACCCTGGGGCATCATCTCCCACCAGCGCACCATCCGCATCTCACTCCTCAGTCCCTCCCGAACCGGCACACGTGGCCGCAAGGTAGGTACCCACTCGAAAAAGAAGCAACATAGGAAAGAGGCATAACTAAACTCTCCTCCCTCACGCCTCACCTTGTTCATCTCTCACCGAACACAAGCAAGGAACATCTGACCCCAAGCAAAATAGGTCCTAGTCATGACACGATGAACCATCATCGTCTTCCCCCCCGACAAACGATGGGGTGCCTGTGCACCAAGCTCCCGTAAAACACAAGCTGCCACTGCCTGCATCTCCGGTTCTCGCAGATCCGAGACACTCAGTGTGCTATTCTACGCATGGGCCCCTCGAACGCAAAATCTCTTAAGGAGACTCTCTATATCCATACCAGCCGAAAATCTTGGGCTGGGTGTCCCCTATCTCACCCAAACGGGGCAAGCCAGTAAGGAAATACACATCAGTCAAGGTGAGATCCAGTCGCTCACCTTCAACCATAAAAGCTACCTCCTCTGGGTCCCAAAAGTCAATCAACTTGTTCAGCAAGTCCTTGACTGAACGCATGAGAGGAATCTACGCGAACTTCAATAGTTTGCCCAAAGCTAATGCTACCCACACATGTGGACTCACTTGAATAGTCTCCATCAAATCCTTATCGATCTCTCTCTCCCTCCAAGATGCTTGCGGCCTCCTAAGCATCCTGCCAAACCAAACACAAACGTTTTTAGAAAAAATACCATAAATTTTTTTCCCAAAGCCAGCGATCCACATCGCGACTTTAAGCACCCGCAGCCGCGATGCACATCGCGGCTGTAAGCACCCACAGCCACGATGCACATTGCGACTATGAGGCCCACAGCCGCGATGTGCATCGCACAAAAGGCCTCAAAACTCGCGATATTCCACGTTGGCAAGCCAACATGGAATATTTGCCAGTTCTGAGACCCTGAGACCCCTCAAAAGAAAATAAATTGAAAATATAGAGCACATAGGCTTACCTGAAACTTACAGAATAAAAAACCGATGATCAAATCTCCTGCAAATGAAGAAAATGCTCTGACTAAATCAAATTACTCTGTCAAACTCAACCGTGAAAATGACACATGTCACATTGGGTCCACTAGTTATTTATAGAAATTTGACCAATCTTCACTGAACCTTTTTGGCATCATACGACGTCCATTTTTCAAATCGTTGGTACCATTAGAATCAGTGTGGTGAGAACTTCATGATAGTCCACTCCTTTTCTCGATTCCACCAGGTCCCGTTTTAGGCATTTTTTGACATGCCCCTCATTGCCTCGGTTTGCGTGCCACATCGACTGTTGTCCATTTTTGACATTCTTTATATCGCCAGATTCAGTTTTTCGCGCTCATGATGATGCTTGAGATCATTTCTCTCTCTCACCACCAGATGTTTTCGACTTTTTTCACACACTCGTTGCCTTGGTTTGCGTGCCACATCGGTTGTTGCCCATTTTTTATGATCTTTATATCACCGGATTCAGTTTTCCATGCTCGTGATGATGCTTGAGATCATTTCTCGCTCTCACCCCCATAATTTTTGGGCATTTTTTCAAAATGCCCCTCATTACCTCGGTTTGCGTGCCACATTGGCCGCTAACCTTTTTAAACATTTCTCACATCGCCGGAATCCGTTTTCCACGCTTGTGACGATGCTCGAGATCATTCCTCTCTCTCACCAATACGTTTTTGTTTGGTATAATTTTATCCCTTTTTCAGGCCGAGCAATTCCTTTACGAAAAAGGCACTTAGGGAGTTTCTGTTAAGCTCTTTTATGACTCCTAAAACAATGAAAAGATCACCAAGCAATCTTGCTTCCTTTCATGGTCGCTAAAAGTATCTGAAAGGGCGTCTACCTGGTATAAGTTTACCCCTTTTACGGACCTTGTAGACTAATTATGAAAAAGGAATACTCTAGTCACATCGACTAGAAGAGTTCTCAATTTGCATCATTTTATTCTTTTTTCGGGCCTTGGAGACTAACATATGAAAAAAGAACACCAATGGAGTCTACTTACAGCTTTCAAAATCTCTAAAATTGAAAGCAACCACAAGCAATCACCATCTTGGGCTCGTACAAATCTATAGGACAGTACTCCTCCACCAATTCAGAGTCTTCTTATCATTTTCAGACTCCTTAAAAATGAAAGCACTCATGAGCATGAATAGTCCTGGGC
The DNA here is from genome assembly GCA_027924585.1 of Larix kaempferi. Taxonomy (NCBI): domain Eukaryota; kingdom Viridiplantae; phylum Streptophyta; class Pinopsida; order Pinales; family Pinaceae; genus Larix; species Larix kaempferi. The sequence continues at coordinate 21,343,247 of BSBM01000047.1, read as the reverse complement.
TCACACAAATCCACAGGATAGTACCATTTTAGAGCACACTTTCATCCCTTCTTGGAGCTCATTAAAGCCACGAAGAAGGCCCCAACGGTGCCTGTCGGTGCCATAACAGATCATGTCTACTTATACGGCAGCTTCCCCAGTATGGTCGTCTTTGTTCAGAGTATTCTACAGTATGTCACCCTGAGAGTCTCCCAATAGCATCCATCAGCTTGTCCCCCAAAGTCACTCTAGTCTGCAATACATAACCCTGATCCCTTAAGCTATGATCCCCACACCTAAAAGTCAGTTTTATATGTTTCTAGGTCAACCATGTCATCATACTATGAACAAAGGAAGTTTGAGTCCACCCACTCTATGACCCCAGTTATCCCCAATCCCCACAGTATGTCACTCCTACCATCAGTATTATCACACTTTGGTTGTACACCTCACACTCCTATCAAAGAAACATCATTGCTTTGGTATTTGTTGGTCTCCCTCTATCGACATCAACCAATCTATTCCAGGGAATAGACCCAGAGGTCCCTGTGCCTTGGACTCATCACCATCAATGGTGAGTGCCTACGGATCATTTTTTGAAAGGAGCCCTTAATGCCTTTCTAAATGATTGTTTCTCACATGCTCGGTGTCAACACCTTGATCGCATCATTGAGACTCGTACAGGGTATTGGTCCTTTCAGTTATTTGTTGAAGACCCCGGATATCACCTAACTCTACAACATTTGTGAGTCCAGTTGAGGAAACAACTAGTTACATGTTCCTATAGATACATGAGCTGCACTTGGCGATAGTATTCAGAAGTACCCCAATTTTATACTCCCTCGAGTATACAGTTCCATATATACTTTCCAGAAGTTGACTCATAGTTATTGATCCCCTACAGTTGTTGGATACCTTCAGATTCAGCAGTTCCTCAACCCTTCTGCACCTTATCCAGAATGGTTGTTTCTTTTTTCCAGTGTATCAGTTCTTCAGATCAGTCATGGTACGACCATGAGTATGTCCCAAAATTGTGTCCCCTCTGGACCAGTATGATGTACACAACAGGTTTATATGTATTGTTCAGGTCCCCTTCTTGGGCCTCATTGTTATTTATATGTCATAATACGAGCATGGGAATTCCCACCTCGTCCATCATCAGATATTATTCCTCATTCATTTTGAGGCCATGTATTTTTTAGTTTGTGCAGTTTGCATGGGCCCGGTGTTCCAATATCCAATCGGTCTCTTCTCTCCTCCAAACCCCAGGAAAAAGACAAAAGAACTATGATGTCTATCGGTCATACGATGAGCTCCTACCCTCACACATCAGGGGGGAATCTGTTAACACCCAAAAAGTACTCACTAGCTCATTTCCCTATTCACATGACCCATTTGTCCACTTTTACACCATTTGAGCCTCTGAAACCTTCAAAAAGTCACCAAAAAGACCAAAACCCATCTTTTTCCCCTCAAATTATTTATTTTTGCTCAAAAAATACAAAAAACCTTAAAAAAGGGTCCAAAATTCCCAAAATTGATTAAAAGGGAATAAAAATATAAAATATATTCAAAAAAGGAAAAAGAGACCTAAACCATTTTGGTCAATACCATTAGTTTCCTCAAACCACAATGGTATTCCCCATCACCAAAAAACTATAAAAAGGTGATAGGGGCTCCTCACTATTCATCCACATTCATCCTATCCTCATGCTGCCAAAATCCCTTTTGAGCTTTGCCCATCCTTTTGAGATTTGCCCAACCATTGAAGCATTGGAGAAGACGAGACCCTTGGAGCATTGGAGCATCTCAACAATGCAGCTGCCCCAACTCAACAATCCTCACCATTGAGGTAAATTTTTTGCAAGCCATTGCTTTCCCATTAATAGAAAATATCAAATTTTACTTCTTGTCTCTTGTATGGATATCACTGTTTACCATTTTTTAATTTAGTTTATTTACTTGCACATGATAGATTAGTTGTTTACTTCTTACATTTAGCAAAGTTTTTACATATTTTTATTGAGAGTGCTGCTACTAGTTAGTAGGTGCATCCTTGCACATGCTTGGTTGAAAAACCAAGCAACACCAATACATCCTCTCACAAGCGTGTTAAATTTAGGCGAATAACTAATCACAAGTTTTCAGATTCTCTCTATCTCAGAGACAAGTTTTAACTTTGTATTTTTGTTTGAACAACCCAACTCGATTGAAAGGAAGGCCAATGATATAATAAAGAGGCACACAACTGAAGTATTAAATGTATGTTCTTTATGTTGTCGAGCCCATAAGTAACAAGGGAGTTATGCTCCTTTCTTTGGGCACTAATAACGCTCCTCTATAATAGAGACATACTTGGGTGGCCTTATCTCCAGCAAAGGAAGTAACCCAAGAATGACTATATCCCCAATAAATAGCCAATTAGTTAAGTATGCTATCAATTATTCTCAAAGAGGCTTGTAAGTTTCTCTCCACTCCCCCAACAGTATGATGACTAGAAAGCCCTTACTTCCCCAAATTATTCAGTATTTCATTCCTTTTTGTTTAATGTTATAATTGCACTAAGAGATGTGAGGTGCTCTACAATATGGGTGGGGAGAGATATTCGTGTATGTATTATCTAATACTAAGAAAAGGTTGGCATAAAAAAAGTTTACACATACTCATAGTCACTAGCACGGATCCATCTTAATGTTAGATCTGTTAAGGCCTAAGAGGTTCATTCCTGGAGTTTTCTATCCATATCCCTTCTTAATAGATCCAATGTGTATATGCTTGCAGTGTTTAGATCCAAGGGATATATGCTTGTGTTTCAATGTTGGGTGTTATATATTTTGGAACTGTAAATTGACAGTTTTCATTGGTAATCAGTTCCCTTTCAACAATTGTAATGAATACAGGTGCAAATCTAAGTTTTTTTTTTCAACGAATTTGGTGGAGTGCATGTGTATATGTCATATTTTTGTTTCCTAGATTTGTAGAATAATTAAATTGATGTTTGGTTCAGAATATTAAAGGACTATATTTATCACAACTATGCTTGTGCTAGTCTTATCCCATTACATATCAACATTTTAACAGAGACATTTTTAAATCACATGAAAATTGAACTCAACTATGTGTTCTGATTGATAGTAACAACCGCATCAGAAATTCAATTGCATCTATTGTTGTCAGATGAAACTTAGGTTGTAGCATTCGGTCAAAATTCCTTATTGCCAATGCATACAATCATTCACATGGTTGGAGATATTTGGGAGTAACAAAGCAATTTGGTTGCATTGGACCAGAAACGGGTTGAATTGTTTCTTGGTTGAGATTTGTAAAACCTTTGCATAAAGATGTTCAAGTTATTTGAAATATATGAATAGATGGGGTTGCAGCTGTAGGCTTCAGGGTATGGATATGTATTATGTTTAGTGAGCATATGGAAAATTAATTGAGCTATAAGTTATAGTATGTACTGACTAATTATTATTCATTTAGATGTCATTGCAAGTCAATCCTTTTGTAGATGTTAAGAGATTCAAATTTAATATGATATGTATAAATCAACACGTTGAAGCGGGAAGCATGGCATACCCTTTGAAGAGTTGCTGACTATTCTTAAGCGAGATAATTGAATTTATAGTGATGGAAAGTCAACAACATGTGTTGCATTTATTCTTGAAATGTATAAATAGGCAGGCCTATTTGATGTTATTGCCAGTTCTATTCAAGTCATAGAATTCACTATGAGATTCAAATGAGTAGAATAATTATATTTTTTTAAAGTTCTTGAGCACAACTTTAATATAAAATTATTCAGTTGTGCCCTAATAGCATTTTTGCACTTGTGTAGATACATAATGCTTACATAACGAGGTTTTTTTAGAGCAATAGGACTTGTCTTTCTAGCTAGTGTAATGAAAATGATAATGTCAAATTTCCTTTCTTATTCTTCATGACAAGATAAATTTGTATTGCAAACATAAAGTTTAAGATATATTATTTTTCTTTATACAAATTTACCAATTTCTAGATATATGGTATGCAACCTTTTATAGAAGGGTTCAATTATCCCATGCCATGGGACCATGCCAGTGGAAAAACTCACATTTTAGTAAATGGATAGCTTTGGATGCCACTAAAAAAATTAAAGTGAATCAAAATTTGCTTTGTATCAAATATAAGTGTGAATTGTATGGTACTAAACTTAATTTTTTAGTGCGAACGTTGCTTCAATGTGAACTTTGATTCTATTTAAGGGTGTTAGCTCAATGGAAGAGAACCTGCCTTACAGGCAAGAGATTGGTGGTTCAATTCCTCCACGCCCTATATACATAAATCAATGACTAATTAAATGACCAGTTAACAACAATCAATGACTAAATAAATGACTAATTAACAACAATCAATTGAAAAATAAATGACCAGTTAGCAGCAATCAATGACCGTAAATAAATGACTAGTTAACAGTCAATCAATGACTAAATGTACTATCAAACAATGATAATTAATGATCAAATAAATGACCAAATAGTGACAATTAATGACCAAATAGCGATAATTAATGACCAAATAAATGACTAAATATATGGACAACACATGAAGCAATTTAAGCAATTTATGGCCAAGTGATAAATGAACAATTTGGTTGAGTGATAAGTGACTACTAATTTATGACCAGTGGTCAAGTGACCAAATTTAGTCATTTATCACTCATTTTTTGTCATTTTTTTAGTCACTTATCACCCAATTTATACTAGTGTCTTTTACTAGCAATCGTTGAGCTTGCAGAAGACAGGTATTGGAGAGTTGAGCACATTGCCATGAAAGTTCTTGAGACTCCTTTGTAGAAATGTTTTTCCATTGGACCCTAGGATCCCTTCACATATCGTTTTTCACATGTCAAAAATTGTGTTTCTTTCTTACAATGCCCATCTTAAAACTCAATTATAAATAAAAATGAGGTATATATAATTATCATTATTCATGTTTCCTCGACTCAACAAACTTAAAAAAGGTCAAGTGCTAAATCCATTGAGGAATTGTAAAATGCAAGCCATTCAAATGATGCATATGGAAATAATTTCTCTACTATGCCTCCAGTAATTACAAAGAATTTGTCTCAATGTCATAAACGCATGAAATTATATACACATGGAAATGTTGGGCCAGGTTTGTTGTAACAAGCATATCATTCAGTTTGGTATTTTCTGCTAGGGATCTAGAATATGCATTATCATTTCAGGGAGTACCATGGAATTCATTCCATGGATGTATGCATATTTAGTAAATTGGTTACATACAAGTTGCTTACTTGGATTAGGTTTCCAGGTTTTGTAAGTTTCAAATTGGAATTTTATACATAAAAATGCCATATTGCTTATAACTATGCAGAGACAATTGTATACAATGACCATGGTTGTCCATGTAGCTAGCTTGACCAGGGATTCCTATCACAAAAAATCGCAACCAAAGATAAAAGAATATTTTGGCATCATTAGTAGATATGTTCCATCGCCAAATTCTTCTGCACCTCACAATTTGAATTCTGATAAATGTCTAGATTCTTCCTCTTGTGCCCTTGAAAAGTTAAGGAAATATATATTTGAAATGCCTTCCACAACCATCCACATCTCCGAATAGTCATCTCTATCATTTCATGAATCTCATGTACAAAAAACACCAAATCAAGAGAAATAATCTCACCATTTTGTACAAACTCTATGAACTGTGAAGGTCGACCAAAAATATTACTGTTGTATCTAATGTTATGCTATGTGTTATATTTGTTGTGTTTTATTTGAATTTTTTATTGTTATCAAATGGATTTTTGTTGTACACTATTTTCTCTTATTGTTCTTTGTATGAAGAATGCCATAATTTGTTTGCATTAAATAGTAATTATGTTTTTGCAAATATTTGGCCGGTAGATACTATGTGGATCATTAACAAAGCTTTCTATTGTTTAGGTTCCTGGTTGTAACTTTGATTCAATGTGATATTTGATTCTTCTATTTAAGGATGCTAGCTCAATGGAATAGCACCTGCCTTACAGGAAGGAGGTTGGTGGTTTGATTCCTCCGTACCCTATCTACAGAAATCAACGACTAATTAAATGACCGGTTAATAACAATCAATGACTAAATAAATGACCAATTAACTGCACTCAATGACTAACTAAATGACCAATTAACTATTGGTTGTGGAGCCATATCTTCCAATCTCATAGATGATATTGTCTTAGCCATGCACCCATTCTGCATTTTTGGGGTTGTTTTCACCAGTTGTTTTGCGGGCCCATGGTTTTGGGTATCCCGTGGTATTTTCCCATTGTATCTCCCCTCTAAAAGAAAGACATTGTAATACGGCTAGGGAAAGATGTATTAGGTTTTATGCATTGTAAAGATCTCTAAGATCATAAGAGAGACTATGAGACAGTGAAGAGAAAGTGCAGCGGCTGTGCTACAGGTTGTATCCCTTCACCTTGTTGGACGGTAATAATAATAAGGACTGAAAAATTCAGTGTGGACGTAGCCCAAGTTGGGGTGAACCACAATATATCTGTGTCTCTCTTGTAATGTGTGTGTGATTATATTTGCATTTATGTTTATTGTTATTGCTCTGAGATCTTGTTTTTCTAACATTAACCACAATCAATGACTAGTTAATAGCAATCAATGACTAAATAAATGACTAGTTGATAACAATCAATGACTAAATAAATGACCATTTAACAATAATTAATGACTAAAACAATGACTAAATATATGACCAAACTGACCAATAAAAAAAACCAATAAATGACTAACTTTTTTTAGTCACGTATTCAATCACGTTATAAGTGACTGGAAATAAATGACTATTAATCACATGACTAAAGTTAGTCATTTATATGCAATTTTTAGTAGTTTTTTTAGTCATTTATCTCACTTTTTCTATTAGTGATCATTCCAGAGAACTTTTGTATTCTTGAAACATCAATTCTACAAAGTGTCTACAACCTAGGAATCTCCACAATCCTATTCCTTATGATGGATTCCTTCTATGAGATTCATTTTTTTACGAGAAACTCCAACAGCCATGACTACCATTTTTTCAACAAAATCATCTTCAACATTTCAAGCATGTGTCATTTTCTAGATTTCTTGGAAATTATCCAACCATTTAGTATCCCTAGAAATCATCATTAAAAGGCAATATGAGGTTCAATATTTAAATTTTGTGGCATTGGTATAAATCTTGTAGCTATGGGATCTTCTATAGCAATTGGTCATTTCCAAAAATCCTGTAGTTGCATGAGTATTTTGATAGTTAGAGAAGAATGCAAAGGATGAATATTCAATGATCTCATTTCCTAGTACTAGTAACACACCTCCTACAAAGCAAAATGGGGTAAAGAATTGGTAGCTACTGGATCCGCATACATGTATGCTATTATCAGAACTGCGGGATCAATTACTGGAAGTGCATGCTCAGTTACGAGAAGTGCAATCTCAATTACCAAAAGTGAAGGCTCAACTATGGGAAGTGGAGGCTCAATTACCGGAAGTGTAGGCTCAATTATGGGAAGTGCAAGCTTAGTTACCGAAAGTGCATGCTCAATTATGGGAAGTGCGGGCTCAATTACCTAAATTCTTGTAAGTCACAATCTGGTATTTTTCTTGTTGGTTTGGCTATTTCCATTATCAAAAGAAGAAATCAATGATATGGTTTTTGTTGAGCATCACTCCAAGATGGCTTCTCTCCTATTTTTCTGACTGAAACATCAACATTGAGTTTGGGATTCCATGGTCAAATTTTGGTTAGTGCTACAACAAATGAGATAAATTAGGTCATTGAATTCCGATTTCATGCTTCCAGTCATGAAATAATGGAAGTATGAAGTGTATATATTTTGTATAATCCATGTTGTCGATCTGTTCTCATCAATTGCATATTCCTTTTGTTTTATTTAGAATACGTTATTTGGATATCAATGGATATAGGATCGACAATTTCAAAGATGCATATTTCGTATGCATGAGGAACATGAACTTGTGTTCTTTACTTGGATACATGTTTTAATAAAAACACTAGGAGAGCCACTATCATGAAGGGAATCCACCTAGATGTGGTTAGTGAGTGCACACAAATCTAAAGGAGGTCATAGTTCTGAGAATTATGATAGATCAACCAAGAAGCAATCCACAAATGCAATACCTAAAGGGGAATAATTGTATGCCACTTCCATCCAATTAGCAAAATTCGTATGCACAAAATGATACAAGCCCTTACATTGTAAAGAATTGATCACTGGTGTGTCCTGTGGGTCTAGATATCATGTGATGAGGGAGTCCCTGCATGAATTGGCTGACAAGATGGTTGAGAACGCGGGAATTTCAATGGAATTCCTTATATTTCGAATGATACCTATGATCATCAAGAAGAATCTTTTTTTCACAGGTTGTTTTAATTTATACATGAAGTGATGTTGTCCTCAAAGTGATTTGCTGAGAATATACCTATGCCCATCGTTGAAGATGAGGAGAGCCCATAAGGGATGAATCATCCCTTCTCACAAACAAAAAAATTGAAGGCATAGAAGTCCACAGGTCGTTGGTCAAATATTAACAAAGCCGACATGAAGAAACATCCACTTCAAAATTCTGGATTTGTATGGACAAAAGATGCATATTGTATTCACATGAGGACATGCAATATCTCGAGTGTGGGGGAGATGGAGATGTTCCTTCCATTCAAAATTCATAGCATCAACATGACCGAGACAACTAACAACATGCAATAACTATATTTTCTTGATCATTTGCTCATTTGGGATGATCCACCTCAACACTGATGAGCTAGTGTTAGGATAATTAATAATCCATCCTTGTCCTACTTAGCATTATTTTCATTTACCTAGCAGTTGATGGTGCCATTTCCCCCCTAGTGGTGTGCAGATGTCATCTAGGACCCATTAGCCACCTAATGCGCCTTGCATGCATCATTTTAGGACCACTTGAGTTAGTTCCCTACATTTTAGGAGCCAACTCAATGTTCTAGTTCAGTCCACCTGAGTTAGCTAACTATTGTGGGGGGTTTATGTTCTGATTGCCACTGATTGTGGTCTCATGCACCCTTTTCTGAGTGATTTGCATGCCAAACTCACTAATGTGCCCATTTTGGTCAGTTAACTGATTGTGTCTTCAATTAACTGAGATTTGGTTGAGTTTAACTGAGTTTGGGAGCTCCAAAGCATTGATAGAGGTGACAATTCCTATGCTAGATTGACTGAGACTCTAATTCTCCTCTGAAATTCGAATTTTCTCCATTGTAACATCATTGTTGACTATACTGATTATTGGATCATGTGACATTATTTTGTTCCTATATGAGTTCTGATGCATGATTAATTGTCTGCTAATTTTTACTGCAATTTTCATTGTAATTCATCTTTTCTGCTCATCTTTCTCTGTGAGGTATACTTAGCTCCATGATCTGCTGTGATTTATAATTACACATGGTATTAGAGCTCAGTGAGTGTAGGTTGAGCAACTTCTTTCAGTAGTGCACTAGAAGCCTCTGGATTTCCATGGGATTTCCACAGCAAATCTTGGTGCCATTGCATTGAATTCATTGGAGAAATACTTTGAGCTTTATCCAGGTGTGAAGGATCCAAAAAAATGTGCCTATTTTCCTAAAGCAATGCTCAGTAATATTCTATCTCCAAAATTGAGAGTTTTTTGCAGGATTTTGAAGGTTTTTTAGTGCAACAGTAGCAGTAGTTCAGTTGTATTCGCTCCAGTAGTTCATATGGAGAATTTGAATGCTCCCTTGTCTCCAAGAATCCTGACACGCTTCAATTATCTTGATTGGAGGGCTGATATGCAGATGGTATTGTGCAACAAATCATTGTACAAGGTGACAATGGGAAAGGAGGTCGAACCTCAAGGAGTTGTTGAGAAGGACAAGTATCTGAATAGATTGGATGAAGCATTTAGCTTCATGTGTATTCACATTTCCATAGATCTACTCTTCCACCTCGATGGATTGAAGACTCCAAGATGAGATGAGATAAGGGGATATAATATGGAGAATGAGTTAATTGCTCTTCAACCCAGCAGTTTCGAAACTATACAACAATTCTTTTATAAATTCAAATCTTTGGTCATGCAATGCAAGCAATGTGGCATTGAGAAGAAGGATGAGTAGCTAGTGCTATCCATTGAGCAAGCTTGGTCTTGAGTTCTCCATTGTTGTTTCTACCTTCCATTCAGGGAGATTTTCAATCTCTGGTTGGAAAATTCCATCCTTATATGTATTCATTGAATCTCTCATCCAAGAACAAGAGATATTTATTCAAATGGGCACCTTGAAGGCCTCCAAAAATCAAGCTCTTAAGGATGGAGAGTCAAAAAGTGTGAATGCAAAAGGGAATTAAAAGGGAAAAGAGAAGAAGCAATTTGAATCCAAGCAGAATGCAAAGTCTAGTCCATCGGAAGGAGCCTTCGGCTCCAAGAAGGACAAGCAAAAGGGATTTGAGAAATCCAAGTGTTCCTATTGCAAGAAAGTAAACCATCCAGAGAGTTCATGCATGGAGAAGAAGATAGATCAATTGACCAAAATTCTTGAACAACACAATATTTCCATCCCAGAAGGTGCAAGGGATTCTGATTCTAGAAGTGAGACAGATGATCATGAGAGATGCCATGCACTGAAGGCTGGATTCTCACAATCACAAGCCTTCTTCATAGATTCTGGAGCCAAAAACCACATGGTTTCCTCCCAATAGTATTTCTCTTCTTTTGATATCAATGATGGTCTGATTATTCACATGGGATATAATTATTAGATCTCTCCCAAAGGGAATGGCATAGTACATCTAGAGCATGGAAATTTCAAAAATGTTCTATTTGTGGCTTCTATGTTAGCAAATATGTTGTTTGTTTAATATATGATTCACGCACGTTCATAGAAGAAAGTTGTATTTGGTCCTGACACAATTGATATTATAGAGATCTCTTTTGGGAATATTATAGGCAAAGGGTTTTCAAACCATGCCTCAAAGGCATATGAATTCTCCCACTTTTTGCCATAATATCTGCCTACTTGATTGGCATCTGATGAAAATCAGGATGATGTCTCTTCTAATGAAGATGAGTACCAAGATCTTGATTTTGAGTATGAAGTTCAAACATATCCAGATCCAGATCCAGTACCTGATCGCAATCCATATTGGCTAGGGCCAATACGGGATCACAAAGTCCTTGAATCTAATGGGAACATAACCAAGGATCCATCTGGCAATAGAACAAACAAATCTTAGTATGATGCAAACCTTGAACTATGTCATATAGATCCACTTCTGTTAGAGAGGTGCTACATGATGGTGGGGTTTGATCCATAATCCTTTGAAGAGACTTGCCATGGTGGATCTACAACCAAGCACAAGGCTCGGTTGGTTGAAAAAGGGTACTCAAAGGTTCATGATTTGGACTACAATGATTCATTCGCTCTAGTAGCAAAGATGGTTTATGAAAGACTTGTTTTGGAAAATACAACTTCGACATAGTGGGAGGTACATCAGAGGAGCAGATCTAGATCTAGCACCTGCATTACTATCCTACATAGGAGTATATTGCCTATATTTTTACAAAGCCTTTCACTCACAAAATTTTTGCACATGTGAAGGCTGCTTGAGTTTCCTACTATTCATTTTTGAATGGGGGTATTTTTCCCATGAGGTTTTTCCCCATTTCCTTAGTTTTCATGAACAGTTCTTTTATCATTTATTTGATGGTATGGGTGACCTTTGGTCTCAGTAACCAAGGCCCAGGATGTCTAAGTTTGGATTAGGGGGGGGGTGTTCGGATAAATAGTACTCCATCCTTGTCCTACTTAGCATTATTTTCATTTAGCTAGCAGTTGATGATGTCATTTCCCCCCTAGTGGTGCACAGATGTCATCTAGGACCCATTATCCACGTAATGCACCTTGCATGCATCATTTTAGGATCACTTGAGTCAATTCCCTACAGTTTAGGAGCCAACTCAGTGTTCTAGTTCAATCCACCTGATTTATCTGACTCTTGTGGGGTATTTATGCTCCGATTGACACTAATTGTGGTCTCATGGACCCTTTTCAAGGTGATTTTAATGCCAAACTCACTAATGAGCCCCTTTTGGTCAGTTAACTGATTGTGTCTTCAGTTAACTAATATTTGGTTGAGTTTAACTGAGTTTGGGAGCTCCGGAGCACTGATAGAGGTGACAATTCCTATGCTATATTGAATGAGACTCTAATTCTCCTCTGACATTTGAATTCTCTCCATTGTAACATCACTGTTTACTATATTGATTATTGGATCATGTGACATTATTATGTTCCTATCTGATTTCTTATGCATGATTAATTGTCTGCTCATTTTTACTGCAATTTTCACTGTAATTGATCTTTTCTGTTCATTCTTTCTCTGTGAGGTATACTCGGCTCCATGATCTGCTGTGATTTAGAATTTCACAGCTAGTATCCAAACTGACTCTCTTCTTTCATCTTTGATTTAGTATAAAATTCCAAAGTTGTTTTGATTTTGTGATCCATATATTTAGGAGTTGAACATTTATTCTATCTTTTGCTCATCATTTTTGGATATTTTTCAACCACGTTCATCATTCTCAGAAATTTTCAAAGTTTCCATCGTAAGATAATGTTCAACGTGCATAATTTTTTCATGAAATAACAAGCTCAAATATGGACACTTATGTTCCTACAAGAAATTGATCTCAGTTCTGCAAGGATCTTATACTTATAATTGTTGAATGGCCTCTTGAGGCTTTTATTTAGGTTTGCATGCAGCAGGTTGTTGAAGAAATTAATAGTGAACACCCATGTTGTGAGGATATGGTTGTTGTATCAGGTTAATATTTATCATGATAGGAAGCGAGAATATGAAGAAAAGCATGTGGAGATGAAGGCCGAGAGTAGTAATGATGGTGGCAGTGGATGGAACAGTGATATTTTAGGCAATGTCAATCAACATCAACTTTAGTCCTAGCACTTCTTCAAATATCAGTGGACTTGTTGTATCCATTCCTAGGGTCTTCCTGTAATAGGTTATTTTTTGCAGATTTGTTCTTCAATATATTTCTCTGCATACATCAGAAGATCCATAGTTATAAAAGTCTAAAATCATCAGACATCTGAGAAAGGTATAGTTGGGTAAGTTATTTCTATTCTTAAGTAGTGATATTACATGGAATTCATGCACATAAGCCTTTGAAGTTTGATTTCCTCTTATGCATTCTTCAGTCCACTCTCTAACCTTTTTTATACTCCATATTTCACTACCCATCCATCATCATTCACTGCCTTGGCCTTGAACAAATCCAAAGAGTTGAAGGAAAAACATGCCTTTTCCACTCAAATGTCTTAGAACTTACACAACTATGTTATATTTCTAAATCTCCCTACTTTGCACATAAAGATTCTCATTCAAGAACAAGCTCAACTAGATATTTGAAGTTTGACTTGATTAGATTGTAGATCCATACTTTGTTCTCTTCCTTACCTTTCCAAAAGGAAAAGAAAAATAGTAATGAAGAAAGAAAAAAATTATAAAGAATAATTGTATAACCAAATTACAGTTCTAAAAAGAAAGAAGGAACTCAGTGGCAAGAAGGAAAGATGTTATGAGCATGTAGGTATTGAAAGTTACATGCAATACCTAGATGCTACTTCATATAGATCTTTGTTGCATGAAGACATGCAAGACCTTGATTGTGGGGGGATGTTGGGCCTTGGTTTTGACAAGTTTTTAAGGGTAATTTTACCAGCTAATATCTTATAATTTCTCCTTTATCCTTCACAAATTTATACCATCATTACCATACTTCACCTTAAACTTTCCATTCTCACTCATATAAATTTCAAGAGACATAAAAACATTAATGTGGCTGAATTCTTATGTTTTTATGGTTACTTGGAGTAGATTTTGTGATGTCCTAAATTACTCTTCAAGATGTAGCGAGTTTTGGTCATTCTACTACTAGAATTGCAGTTACCAGAAGTGCGTGCCTCTATTACCAGATTCCTCACTTCCAATAATAAGTCAGTTACTACATGAAGTCATTATATTATCAAATTTGTTGTAGGTCACATTTTTTAGTGCCAACTTCCCACGTCATTTCTGAGCAGATGGAGATGAAATACAATATTATAAAACATGGGTTTTGTGCAAAGTATGAATATTTATGTAAAATTGTGGGTGACATTCCAAGGAAATTAAAAACAATAATTTTTGAGTGAGAACTTAAAATGGATTTTTAATGATTTTCCTAATTCCTATAGGTGGATTCCTAGAAATCCGCTTGATGGTTTGGATGAATCTTCCACTTCAAGGATGTGGATATCATTGAGGATGATGTGTTCTTCCTTTCAAACAACCTTGGACCAAATCCAAGATTTGATGGTGAAGAGATCCACACATTTAGGATCTGCGATTTATCCATATATTTTTGGATCATGTGTTGGTTGAAGATGCACTTGTTTAGGGATTGGCTTTTTCCATTATAACCCATTTCCCTCTTATGAAATGTAAGGTAGATGTATAAATACAAAAGGCGAGATATCATATCCATGCTAGATGTTAGATTGGAGAGATTGATTCTAGAGTAGGGATCGGGTTGAAAAGGAGAGAATGAAGCTCATGTAGAGGATTGTTCCTCTTTGTATTTCTTGGTTCATTCATGATAATATAATCCTTTGTTGTCACACATTGTTATTTAGTACTGTATTCTTTCTTAGCAATGCATGCCAAGGGAGGAAGGGTCCCCTCTCTCTGGTATACGTTTCCCAAATAATTTCTTTTCTTTATTTAATTTCCACATTTACTAAATATGTTGTGTGATGTTATTTCATTTATTTATTTGATTACTTTCTCGAGTTGCTCATTGATTTATCTATGCTTTTACTATTCATTCATTTATGCTCTTTAATTCTTGTCTTTGTATGATCGGCCAAGTGTGGTGTACATCAGAGATCTGAATGTTTATCCACCCTGAGAATTTGAATAAGTCAAAAGGCCATAAACTCGAACCTACAACACAAGATCCTATGATTTTAATTCTTGCATTGTTGTTTCTTGTTTTTGTTTAATACTTTGACAAAGCTCCGGGAACTTGATAGGTCATTGAGTTAATTGTTATTATAGCTGGTTACAAGACTTAATAACTTAACTCCAACTCCTGTAAATGATTTGTCAAACCCAGTACTCTTAGCTTAGATTCCCACCTGGTCCTGCATATATTATGTCGGCATTCATAAATTTACGAATACCTCGAATTGATAATTTATGTTACCAAATTAAGCAATTAAATTGACCAACATACACATATCCCATGATCATAATCATAAATGACCAATTTCAAGACTAATCTTTAAGCTCACGATTTTTCAAAAATAATTAACTTATAATGATATGTGAAGAACCTGCAACAATTAATTGATAAAATGCACAATATATGAGATCACAAAATACTTTTATTGATCGCGGGCCACTTCGAGGGAGCAACCTCTTTTGAGCAAGCTCAATACAAATAACTTCACGGTACCTTCATTGGCATCAAAACACACTTATATACTAAGTCTATGCCCAATACTATGGGTCACTACCATGGGACATATAATACTACGGGACGACTTACAAAGCATATGCGTCCAATACTATGGGTCAATACCATGGGCTAATACAAACTATGGATCAACAAATAATACGGGACGACTTACAAAGCATATGCGTCTAACAACAATATACTAACAAAGTAAAGAGAAGGGTTGACACGGGTTCCTAACATCCCCTCTCCCTTAGAAAAATCTTTGTCCTCAAAGCTTTAGATGTAGAAATTGATGCGAAATCTAAAGGAGTGGTTCCCCTGGAGCATCCTCGAGTTGCATTCCGTGCCACTGAATGAATACCTCTATGATAGATTGAGAGAGAAGCTGACGCGTTCTGAGATTCAGGGAGGATTGTGTGGAAGGATGTAGACGAAGAATAACCATATCAACTGCATGAAAAGTGTGCTCCGAACGGTGTTGATCGGCTTGTTGTTTCAATCGAATTCTTTCCATTTGAAGATTGTCCAGCATAATGAGAAGAATCTGATTGCAGTTTCGAAGAACCGAGTCAATTTCCTGAACTGGGGAACTGTTGAGGGTGTATGGAAGAAGAACTAGTGGTGCCTGTCCATAGACTGCTTCATATGGTGTCATTTTCGATGTGGTATTGTACCACCGGAGCGCTTCAAGGAAATCCATAGTTGTCCAAATCTGTGTAGGGATAGGCAAGGGTTTGAGCAGTCCCGAAAGGAGTGTCATTTCACCCTTGTTGACCTGGAAAGTATCACAGTCAGCCACCATCTATTCAATTGTCATTTTCAGTCCCTGCCAAAAGAAGTTACATTGTTCTCAGTTATATGTTTTGAGGAACCCAGAGTGCCCTGCCGATGGAGAAGCATGGAATTCATAGCCCTATTGAAAAAATTGCAACTAATTTGGAACAAGCAGAGAAATATTTGTAAGAGAAAATGGGTCATCAAATGTGCGAGAAGGAGCATCTGCCACCAGATTGTCCTTACCCTTCTTGTAAGTGATCGCATAGGCATAACCCATGAGTTGGATAACCCATTTCAGGTGTGCTGAGGAGGAGACCCGTTGTTACCGAAAATTTTCCAAAATCTGGAGATCAGCCTTGATGCATAAATAATTCCCTAATAGGTATGGTTGCCACTTCTGTACTGCATGCAAAATAACCATTATTTCCTTCTGAGATTTAGATGCGGCGAAATTCTTACCAGAAAGGTCTCTTGAAGGCGGCAAGCCCACTGGTTCAGCAAAGACACCTGCATATCTATCCAAGGAAGTAGTGGAGACTGTTGATGGGTGCATTTGAATGGAATGGAGTTGAGTGATGACACCATGTGAATTCTTCTTAAGGATCTTTTCCATGCGATGTGAACTGATGATGTGGAGAGACCTTGGTTGTAGGCTCGTAAATTTGTGTTGTTTCCCATTGACTGAAAAATGCATCCAAAGTTCAGCAAAATCCATAAGATGGGGCCAAGAGTGCTAAGAGTGTGTAACCATTGAACACCCAAAACCACATCACATCCACCTAAGGACAAGGCAAACATGTCAGAGCGTAGTTTATAATCTTCCAGAGAGATACGCACATTGTGACACTTCCCCCTGCAAGGTAAGGTGCCCCCATTGGAAATCATGACTTCAAAGTTGGAGCAAGGATGGACAAAACAATCAGCCTGTTTGGAGATCCGATGGTCAATGAAATTATGAGTGCTACCAAAATCAATGAGTATTGTAAGAGGGATCTTCTTGAAGTAACCCCTAACCCGCATTGTTTGGGGGGTGGTGATTCCAGCTAAAGCATGGAGAGATATCTCTGGTTGGAAGTCCTGAGACGAAGGGTCAATAGGCGAATCCTGAATGTTGACCTGATCATCTATTGTATCTGGAGATTCTTCACCAATTTCAGAGGCAGGCAGAGAATCCACATCCAAGAGATAGAGCTTTTGCTCAACACATCTATGTCCCCGAGTGAATTTCTCATTGCAATTATAACAAATCCATTTTTCTCTGCGTGCCCACATATATGTTTCATACAAATGCTTGATAGGAGTTGGTCGAGGAGCTGGCGGGATGGGAGGTCGTGGAGAACCCATAGCTATTAAGGGAACAAAAGTGGGTTTGGAGTGTTGTTGGGATGCAATCTTGTCTTCTGCCAACTTAACCAACCCAAGGGCTTCCATCATTGTGTTGGGACAGAACATTTTGACCTCTGAGTGGATTTCATCCTTAAGACCACTGATAAAACAACTCCTGTAGAATTCATCAGACAATCCTTATGTGTGATTGGATAGTTTCTCAAATTCTGTCTGATACTCTCTCACAGTGCCAAATTGGAATAGTTTAGTGAGTGCTCCTATGAAGTCATCAAAAGCACCAGGACCAAATAGTTGCAAAATGAGTTGGAAAAAATCTGTCCATTTTGGCTCGTCATGAGCCTTGATGTACCAACAGTACTATTGAAGAGCTTCTTGTTCCAAATGAAATGATGCAAGTGGAACTTTATTGACATCAAAAGTATTATGCAGATTGAAATATTGTTCTTCCCGATAGATCCATCCAGTCGGGTCAGTACCATTGAAGCGAGGAAATTCAAGCTTCGGGCTACGGAAATTGCTGGAAAAAGAGAACCCATTTTCTGATGAAGACTCGGACTGTTGTTTGTTGTTCATGGCTGAATGCTCAAGATGGAGGCCGAGAAATTTGTCATCCAGATCCTGGACTTTGATTTGGATGGATGCAAGTGCTTCCTCCATGGTTTTTGCTCCTGCGCGGGTGACAACCATAACCAAGAGTTTTTTTTTTGAGTGGGTAGAAAAACAAAAAAAGAAACTGTTTCAGTAAAGGAAAAATTGGATTTGGGAAAAAGTCGAATGGGTAATTTGGGTTTGACTAGGTTTTGGACACTTCTGATGGATAGGGAAGCAAAAAATGGGGATTTCAGAAGCGGGGTGAAAGAATGAGAAAATTTGGCAGAGAGGGACAAAGAAGCAGAAATAGGAAATGAACACTATGGTAAAATTTGAAGGCGAGTGGATGAAAATTGAAGAAGTTATGACAAACCCTAAAAATAAAAAAAAGTGGGATTTCTGGCTTTGGGAAGTGGAATTTGGGATATGTGTTGATGTATATGTAACTTCGAAATGTATTTCATTTGTGTATTTTATATATATTTATTGTACCCTTATAAGAGATGTGTTATTCCTCTATAAGGAAGTGTCGTCATGTGGATTGACAAGTGTTGCAAGTGTGTGTACTTGCCGATGGATTATTAGACCACCATGTGGGGTCGGCCCAGAATTATATATAATATAATGTGGATGTATCTAACTAGACAAGTCGAGGTCACTGGGAACAAAGGTGAGTATAAATAGAGATAGGAGATCTCTATTTTACACACTCGAAAAAGTAACTCACTCTCACTCTCAAAAGTGGCGTACTAGTGAGGAGGAGGAGGATCATCTGCTAGGAGACTATCTCAGTGTTATTTGGTTGTATTTTGGTTGAGCCATTGCTCTCTCTATCTTTGAGGAAGTTGTGGGGTTTTCACCTTAGGGTTTTCCCCACGGAAACTCTGTGTCTCTTGTCTCTTATGCTTTTGATTCTTGTGATGCTTGTCATATTGTGATTGTCATGCATTGATATACTGTATATGTTATTCTCTCAGCAAAGATCCTAGACTATAATGAATTAATGCTCAAAATTTAACAATATGTTCCTCAAGAATGAAATATGCAAAATGGGATTGCAAGGGTGTCAGAGAATTTTCAAGGGAAACAGAGTTAAAACAAGGGAGATATGGCAAAAAACATAATTTTATACTTTTTTTCTCCAAAAATGGATCTGCAACGACGCGGAAGGGATCGAAAAAAATGGATCTGCAACAACGCGGAAGGGATCGGCAACAGATGGATCTGAAACGGCGCGGAAGGGATCGGCAACAGATAGATCTGAAACGACGCGGAAGTGATTGGCAACAGTTCTGGACATAGGAAATCTGTGATTTATCAGCTGAAAATAGATATGGACCCCATATGCTCGGTTTCCTAATGGTTCAGGGGATTCACTTGGCCACCAATGTTGTCTAACGGCTTGCGTATTGGGGGAGTACCCCTCACTCCATGGCTCAGGTAAAACTGATAACCACTTTGCCACAAACGACAACTCTTGGTTTACCTCACAGGTGGGAACTAGTCAATCAGGTAGGAGTCGTTGCCCTTTTCACTGGCAGGTCCTCTCAATGGGCCAGCTACTTTGGGGTTCCTGTGGTATTCCTCGCAATGAGTTTTAGGGATTATGCCCAAGTACTTCTCACAGTTAAGAGGATAGGGATTATTCCCAGATCCGAAGCTACAACAGATGCGACAAATCTTTTTAGCAAAAATTTCACCCAACGAGCCCAAGAAAGTGCTCTGATACCAGATGTGAAGAACCTGCAACAATTAATTGATAAAATGCACAATATATGAGATCAAAGAATATTTTTATTGATCGCAGGCCACTTCGAGGGGGCAACCTCCTTTGAGCAAGCTCAATACAAATAACTTCACGGTACCTTCATTGGCCTCAACAGACACTTATATACTAAGTCTATGCCCAATACTCTAGGTCAATACTATGGGACATATAATACTACGAGACGACTTACAAAGCATATGCGTCCAATACTATTGGTCAATACCATGGGCTAATACAAACTATGGATCAACAAATACTACGGGACGACTTACAAAGCATATGCGTCCAACAACAATATACTAACAAAGTAAAGAGAAAGGTTGACACGGGTTCCTAACAAATACTCTTAGCTTAGATTCCCACCTGGTCCTGCATATATTTTGTCAGCATTTCATAAATTTACGAATACCTCGAATCGATATTTTATGTTACCAAATTAAGCAATTAAATTGACCAACATACACATATCCCATGATCATAATCATAAATGACCAATTTCAAAACTAATCTTTAAGCTCACGATTTTTCAAAAATAATTAGCTTATAATGATTACATTCTAATACATAAAATTTTCATATATATATATATATATAATTATTCCTAATTTTTTGATAACCAAAAATTTAAACAAAAGGATTGCAATTACTCTTAGATGTTAATGCAAGCTTTGATCAAAATTGATTTCATAGAAAATAGTTTGTCCAAGACAACAATCGAATCCATTTTGCTCTTACATATATTGAATCCAATCCAAAATCAATTGCATAAAAACATAAATAATTATGGGCAATCAATTTTGGGTTGGATTCAATATATGTAAGAGCAAATGAATTCAATGGTTGTCTTGGATAGAGTATTTGTGTTTTTATGCAATCAACTTTGATTGAAGCTCGGATTAAGATGTAAGAGCAATTGCAATTATTTTGTTCAAACGGAAGATAAAGAGTTGTTCAAACAAAAGTTTAAATAAAAATGAATTCCAATTTCTCTTGATTACTTAGTCATAGTTAAACTTCACACTCGAGGTTTATATATATATATATATATACATATAATAATTAATGTTTTGATTAATCATAATTTTAAATAAAAGAAATTTTAATTGCTTTTGCATGTTTATTTAGAGTTTTAATCAAAATTGATTTTACTTTTTCTAAGAACACGAGACAAAAATATATACACACACATACACTAGCACAGTCACTTAACTTGTGGTTGGTAAACATCTATAGGTTACAAGTTAAGTACACACTAGCACAATCACTTAACTTGTGGTTGGTGAACATCGATAGGTTACAAGTTAAGTGCCACTAACAAGTTACTTGTTCTTTATATGTAATTGCATGAACTACTCATTATCCAGGCATAAGTTATGAGTTATTTATGCATCAATTAACTACCAACGAACAATTATCCATGCATTGCTACCACTTATTTTTTATATTTGTTTATTTCGAATTTGAAAACCTCATCCTGGTGTAATCTAAGAAAAGCATAAACTCCAATCCACCCCCAAATTCTAAAATATAAACACTTATCAATAAAATAATCAAATACTATGTATGTATATAATCAAATTCCTATTGCATTTTTGTTCGAAATTCAATCAAAGTTGATTGCCTAAAAAACACAAATATCTTTTGATCAACGAAAAGTCTAAATAAAGGATTCCAATTGCTCTTGCACGTTACTCCCCGTTTCAATCACAATTGATGACGTAGAAAACATACACCATTGTCATTGAACATGAGACAAACACATAAATATAATATATATAAAAGAATTGAATACCAGGTGCACAATTCAAGTGTATGTGCACTCTGAAATATTTATTTGTTTTTTTATCTTTTGTTCCATTATACATGTGAGCATAATTGAGCATATTGGAGTGAACATTTTATAAAGTTAGAAAAATAAATTTGATTTTAATATTTTTTAATGTCTACATGACATGATATAATATACATAAGAATAGAATATTGGAGTGAAAATTTTATAAAGTTGGAAAAATAAATTTGATTTTAATGTTTACACGAGATGAGATTTTATAAGATTAAGTATGTGTAGTTTTAATATTCTAATTTGTGATATACTTATTTTGATGATGTTTTAGAACATTTTTTATCCATATTTACATTTTTTATAAATTCAACAAATTAATTTACCATCGTATGAACTTGTCCCTTATTTATATTTTTCTTTTTATTGTTAGATGATGAGAAATTACATTAAATTAATACAATAAATAATTTTTATATAATTATTAATATAATGTTTCAGAAATATTGTGAAAACATTGCGTATCATCTTAATATGGTAATAAAAAAAATAAGATATAAACTCTCATTTATTGTAATAAAATATCCATCCTATCTCTCATTTGTTGTGTTCAACAACTCTATGGCACGGATTTTGATGCTAGGTTTTATGCATTAGAGGTCAATTTGAATTGTTTACCTAACCAAGTTAAATTTCCGTCATGATATAAATTGATTCGTGCTTGAATACTTGATAGAATATAATAGTTTAATGTGTTATTAAAATATCGATTGTTCATATTTTCTTGTTTTATAATTAATGACATGATTTGTCACATTATTAATTGCTCATAAATGTATTGCTTTTTTTTTTTGAGAATTTAGATTTTATGCTCCAAGATATTATATAGTATTATAGCTTTAGGAGTTCTAAAAGGTTTAGTGTATAGATTTGCAGGTAAAGAGAACACACTCTAAGTTGAAGTAGCCATTAGAAGCACATCCATTGGAGTGGATCTATCTCTCCTACAAATCCTTACTCCCTTCAATTTTTTCGAGTGTAAATCAAGAGTAGAGATGTTCTTGCAAATGAAGGGACTCTACAGGATCACAATGAGAACCAAAGTAGAGACAAATTCAATTGTAGAGAAGTCTAAGTATTTGAACAAAATGGATGAAGAAGCCTTTGGACTTCAATGCTACTCAGTATCTTTGGATCTCCTCTATCACATCGAATAAAAAAGTCTGCAAATGGTATATGACCAAGTTGTCTACACTCTTTGGGGCACAAGATGAGATGAGGGGCCACTAATTGAAGGTAGAGCTACTCAATCTAAGCCTTGGGAATTTTCAATCCATACAAGATTTCTTCAACAAGTTCATGTACATACTATTTTAGCTCAAGATGTGTAAGACAAAGAAGGACAACACTCAAATGGTGCTCTCAATTCTATCCAAATTGGGACCAGACTATGGTATGTATGTCTCCTCCTTCCATTCTACATGATTGGCATTTGGTTCCTCTTGGACCAAGCCTATATTGAAAAATATGCAACCTCCCTTCCTCAAGCGCACAATAATCTCAACCAAATGAGCCTTCCAAGGTCATCTAATGTGCATGAACTTGCAGCTAATCAGAGGAACTACAATATGAACAAGAAAAGACCGGCATTTAAAGGAAACAAGGAACTAAATCAAAGGGTTTCACATGAAGATTCAAACTTTTATGATGGAAGGACCAAGAAAAAGCTACCATTATGTGCATACTATAGGAAGGACCCACATAGAGAAGAGGATTGAAAATACAAGAGGTTTAATGAAGAATTAAAAGAGGAGAAGCGCAGCAAGGAAGTTGCCACACGAAAGAATGACATATTCCATGGGCTTGTAGAGATTTCTACATCCATTCATCCTCATGCATCATAGACTTTGGAGCTTCCAAACACATGGCCTACGACGACATATTTACTTGCATTGAGCCATACACAAACCATACCACTTTGGGATATGCACTGGTTCAGATCACTCATTGTAATGCCCATATTTTTGATTCGGCATATTTATTAGTTAGATACACCATACTTTATTTCTTATATATTATGTTGAACTCAGCTTGACTGAGTAAACTATATTGGACCTCATTATATGATGTTACTCTGTTTTATGATTTCACCATGATTATGATGTTACTATGTTATGCGGTTATGATGTCATGATTATCATATGATTTCCTTATTTTACGATTGCAGTATATGGTTATATGTTTTCATTAATGAAATGTGAAATATATGATTCGGTACGTGGATACCATCTTCTTATATGAATTATTGAAATGTTATATGTCATACGCATCTATGATGAGCTAAAAAGGTTACATGAAATAAAATGATAACATGGATCAATTGGCGATCAATGGAAAATGCTTTCTATAAATTGTATTTTGCAAAATACTAACCTACAGGACACAAGGGCTATGGGATAGCCAGTTACTTGATCTGATATATATTGGAAAGGAAAAACATGTTCATACAGCAAACCTTAGCAGCCAAAATGAGGATACGATAACACAAACTGATAATCCCGATAGCAGCAAAGTATGAGTTGATAAGGGCGTAGGCCCAGTATGTTGAGAGGGATGGTTGTGTTTCCCACCCTATGTTTCCATGAGACCCGAGGTCGTGGGAGGGCCGTGTTGAGACACGCTCCCCATGTTGTTGTGATGACGATGGTCGGATGCCTGCTAGGGGAGGATAGGTCCGTTGTTCAGCCGACGCTATCGCTCTCAAGTTCTATGTGGTCAGATCGGTGAGTCCGACATCCACTTTTGTACTAGCAGAGGAAGGATAGGGAGGATGCTGGACGTAGGTTATGATGGGAGGATGTGTTAGTTAGTACTGTTGAGGGTTTAGTATTCCTTGATTCCGAGTTAGTGGTAGTAGGTACCCTTCCTTGTACATGATTGATTAAACTAATGTAAAGATAAAGATAATGATGTGAAATCGTAAAGAACTAACTGTTAAAGAACTGTGAATGTTGAAGTAATTGTACTATATATATTATGTTTGTTCTTCTACATGGGGGTAAATACTACTATTAGTTAGCAGGTGTGCATAGGCGGGATGGGGTTTGTCTATAATACATTTATGATCTGTGCATGCACTGGCCACGCATGCACACCTTGCACATGTACACTAGTATCGATATACAAACACTTAACTTATTGAATAAATGTATAAGTTGTCATAAGTAATTAGGTTAATCATGCATTGACCGAATTCAGATAATGGATATAAAGTTATCTAAGATGTGTAAAACAAGTCAATTAAGATACGCATTACCCGTTGGTAAACATTGTGATATACAATTGAGACAAGTGTCATCAGTTAACATTGTCGTCTAAGAATTGTTGTAAATAAGGTAATGGTACTGTTTAGTTAATTAGTAAGGTTGTTTAAGCACTTAAGGGTGCTTTGTTTAGAAGAACGATGATACTATGTAGATGTTAGGGTACTCATGTGATAAACAAATGATGTAAAAGACATCTTTATTAAATTCACCATTATTATTACCTTATGGGGATTTAATTAATATTATTACCTAAAATTTATTTTAATAATATTACTACCCATGTCGTAACAATTGCAAAATAGGTGAAATTTAAATATTGATTAATGAATGATTAGAATGTGATTATTTTACATTTCTAAGTTAGACATAATAGGATAACTATTTTTGGAATGAACGTGATGTGATGGGAAATGGGTTATTACTATTTAATTATTCAATATGAATCGTAGAATTTAAAATCTCAAGATAAGTGATCTCGACGGATAAGGTAGACCCTTAAGACACGCCATGTCCAAGTTGAAAGGGGTCAAATATTTATATAATATTTTATTAATTACCTCAATAACAATAAATACAAGGTTTGGTGAAAAGACTTGTAATTAATAAACCTTGTCCCGAATGGATAACCTTTGGGTGATAATTCCCACCGTAATAAATACTTACGACCGTCAATCCAAAACCAAATAAATTTTCCATGAGAGTAATTAATTATACATTTTTATAAAGAACCGTGTATGAATGAACTGGTGATAGGAGTAAATGTTGAGGGGCTCGAGAGGGGGATTTTGGGGCGGTGGAGTAAGCCCAAGATATTCTCGAGGAAGGGAAAGTATATAGAGGGGGAGAGCTTGGAGTAAAAGGGGGGAGGTTTTTGGGGAAGAAAAGAAAGTTTGGAGAACAGAAAGTTTGGAGAACCGAAGAGAGGACTGCTCTCGGGATTATCAGATTGTGGGCTCGGGGGCTTGGAAATCCTTTGATTTCCAAGGGCCAGCAAGATAATAGCTGGTCGGTAGGGTGGACACTTCATTTTGGCTGTCTAAGAGGTTATACAACCTACGGTTAGCATCAGCATTAGGTAATTTCCTTGTTATTTACGTTATTTGATTATTATGCTAAAACTTACTGTAAACATGCATAACTTGCTATTTACTAATTTACTAAGTTGTGAAACATATTCTTATGCTGGAACCTGATTGTTGAAAAGAAAATATTGATTTGTTTGTTTATTTTCAATTACGAATGTAAGGTTGATAAAAACACGACAGTACACTAAATATCATTTAGACGCATAGTAATTGTTAGAAATTTACTCCCATACACCTGACAAAGTTTAATACGTAGAATATTAACTCTGAAATTTTACTCAGTGCTCTGCTGTAAAAACCAGAGCACTACAGATGGTATCAGAGCAAGGTTCGAACTCTCGAACCTAATGGCCTACAGGAAATAGAAACTAAGCATCCTTAAGCAAAAAAAAAAAAATCTTTAAATCTATGTAGAACTCTATGCAAAAATCCGAATGTAACCGTAGTTATCTGCACAAACACAAAAATCAGAAATAGTTAGTTATATATATATATATATCTAGCAGTAGAGTAAAAATTCTGTAAATTTTGTAAGAAAACAAGAAGACGTTGCATATTTGGCATAAGAAAACTCGGGCCTTAGGGCCTATTTACACCCAAATATATATATATATATCCTGGAAATTATAGGTATCTAGTTTTGCAACAAAAAAATATATATATATATATAATAAATAAATAAAATAAATAAATTTAGAAAAACAAAGATAGTGTGAGTTTTAAAACTACAAACTGATCTAAACTTATCACAAACAAAGAAATTTTAAAAAGTCCATAAAAACAAATACAACGGAAGTTACATAACCTTAGGATTACAGATTTCAAATGCAGATTTTACATCTAGGGAAGGCAAGAGTTCTGAGTGGCAGGGATTATTGGTCTTTTGATCACTCCTCATATAGATTTTTTTTACCTATTTGTTCGACTTAATCCAATACGAAAATTGCAGTTTTAGCAATTTGTTAGACTTAAACCCAATAGGAAAATGGAAAATACATGCTTTTATCTCTCTATTAATATTTGAATCTCTGCAAGGGATTTGGTACTATGTGCAAAAGTTTTGCTTTGCATACAAGAGTTGTTAGCTGTAGCATAACTCCAGTGATATTACAAATATATTTCACACCAATTTTAATCCATGAAAACATTCAAACAATATGCCAAGCGTGGATCCATACTTCCACATCTCCCATCCAGCGTTCTGTCCATGAATTTAGAGGTATATAAATGTACAACGATCTCAATAGAGACCCATCAAAATCTAATGCCCATACATATTGTTGAACTACACAGGGAATCCAGCTTTCGAGCTAATTAACTGCAGAGAAATGTAACCCTAGCAGAATACGACTTTTACACAATTAGAGATCCTGAGCATAGTTCGACCGATTCAATTAGGCAAACTGAAATTCGCCCCTGAATATTGCAGGGTAGCGTACACACATATCTAACTTTTATGCTGGAAACGCAGCCTATATGAGGACCCTATCTAAGTATTATAAACTGAAATTTGCCCAGTCATTCATAGTGTATGGTTAAACTCACTCAACTCCTAAGCCAAGCAAGAGGTAAGTTAGAACGTAGAGTTCCCTTTGTCAACACATATGGTTGGGGATCGCATCTCTCAGCTATTGATACTGGCAGGGATGCGCATAAAAAATCATCGTCAATATAACCAAGCTAGGCCGAGAGACTTATAAACTAGAATTTATTCGGATGCAACCAAACTGGCTGAGAGCTATATAAAAACGCAGCTATATAAAAAAAAAAACCCATTATTCAGAAGTAACCTCGTTTCTTTGGCAGACTCCAGATCCTTCCTTCGTGCAAAGATCAGACTTCTCATCTTCCTATGCCTTCGACTTTGAATACCTTCCATCAAACTACTTTCTGAAATATCCTCACCAGGGATGCGAGAGCGTGGGATGAACTTCCACCTTACTCAGGGAAAACGGGATAACAGTTAATATCCAAAACCGCCGTGAAATAGGAGCTTCTTTTATCACGCTGTGTTGATATTTTTTTTCTATTTTTTTTATTATTCATAAGCTTGCTCTTATCGTAATAAAGCAAGCATGCCCACAACAAAGATACAGGCCCAGCCTTAGAGCTCAGCACTGAGAGCGAGACCAACAGACAAGTTTAAATAAGGTCCATAATCACCACAATTGTCCAAGCGCCCACACAAAGGATAGCCGAGCCGACAACTGATTTAAAAACAAAATTAAACCCTTGTTCCCTCCGCCTATGCATTTTCTACGAGGACTCTCAGAACAAAAATGTAACCCTCTTCCTATGTCTGCTCGCTAGCAAGCATTCCTTTGTTACCTGGTCTGAACGCCATTAACCCTCAGTTGCTTGCCCTCAATATGGATGTTATGACATTCAGTTTCAATTATTTCAGGCTTGAAATGAACAGATGATTAAAAGACCTCATAGATCTTCCTGCTTACTTCACTTATAGCTTAGAAACTAGAATCAAACCTCGATATCGGAAATTATCAAGGAAGGGAATAAAATGCAGTTTATCATGGTTCCTAAGCTGTAGTGATGAGAAGTTTGCAGAAAGACTGGATGCCGAGTACATTAAAATTGAGGAAATGGAGCCATCTTTAAGTTCGGGTGGACCATTAGAATCGGCACAAAAAGAAAGATTTTCAGAAGACGACGAGGAGGAAAGTGATTATGGCTAAGAAACTGAAGAGGGTTCATTTTTCAGGCGTACACTTTCCGTATAGTGCACATTACGGGCTCAAGGTACCCAAGTCGTGAGGCAATCCAACCACCTAATATTTTGTAGTTCTGCAAATAGAAACTCAGAAAAGTTGTCTTAGGTTTCAGCTTTCAATTTCTAAAAACATAGCCAGTTTTAAATTCAACATTTCTATTTTCAACGAATGGTCGCGCGCAGGAAAGGAAAACTACCAATTTAAAAGGAACCAGGTGGAGATTATACCTGAAATCAGACGGAGCTGAACCACTTTCCCTGGCGGAGTTGCAGAGCAAAAACTCAGAAAGAGAAGGCAAAATGGCCGCGTCTTGGGGATTGACCCTATTTAGGGTTCCCCCACTCTCGCATGGTGGTGGGGTGCGTGGAGAGACCACGTGCCTTCATGCTTCTTCTCATGGCAGTAGGAGGACGCGTGGGCCTCATACAAGGGCGGGACGGGCCCATGAAGATCTTAGGGGTAGGTTAGTATTATTCGAACAAATTAAAATTATCTAAATTTGGTAATTGATTAAAATTGTTAAAAATTTAAATTAATTATTATAATTCAATGTTGTCAATTATTCGAAAACTTTAAAATAATTTAAAGTTATTTTTTTGTTGTTTGGTGAAATTAAATTTGGTTAAATTTATTAGCACAATTATCAATTAGTTAAAATTTAACAAAACCATAATTTCACTTTAGTGATTATTACATGAATTATAATTAGAATTAAAAATTAATATGAATTATGGTTTAATTAATTATGGTTTACATTTCATGTTAGGATTAGTAAAATTCTAGTTATTTATTTGATTTCTTATAAAATAAAAATAAAATAAAATAAAATATAAAATTTGCCGAGATTTCAACTCCTAGTTGAAGGGATGAGAGAGACCTGAAATTTCAAAAACAAGACACCGTTAAGATCAGCATGACGAGCTGAACACCATGACAAAAATTGTTTAGTAAAAACGACTATAGATTTTACTGCGCTAATCCTGACAATTTGTTATCTCATGATGCAAGTTATTTCTTACGCATAAGTATAAGTGTATGAATACCTAAATTTTAGTTCCGCGTATATTTGATTGAACAACTAAGGATATGATTTTATTTCAAAAACTCAGGAACTATCATGGTAACAACATGCAGAGGTCGAGGTCGGGGTCAAGGTCGACCACCGTCACCGCCACCTCCGCCACCGTCGTCGCCGCCAACACCGCCACAACCAACCTCAACACCAGAAATGCAGATCATAATGAGGTCTTTGGAGGCTATTATGACCACGATGAACATGCAGTCGGAAAGGGCCATCGAGGTGGAAACCACTCAAGTGAGTCGAGAGAACTCTGAAAGGGCACATGGCCCAAGACTGGAACCGCTTCAGGACATATCGAGGGAGTTACAAAAGATAAAGGTTCCTGAGTTTTCAGGAGGACGACCCGGTAAGCATTCAGAGGCATGGATGGAAGGCATGAAGAGATGCTTCGCATTGAATGAGTACACATCTAGTTCCAAGGCTAGGATGGCCGTCTTTCAGCTTAAAGGTGATGCTTTGAATTGGTGGTCAGACCTCGAGAAGCAGTTGCACCTTACTCCTCTTACAACTTCTTGGGAACTGTTCGAGGAGAGGTTCCACATGAAGTATTTGCCAAATTATTACAAGGAAGAACAGGCAGGTGCACTCCATGCCTTAGTACAGGGAGACAAGACAGTGGAGGAGTATGAATCTCGGTTTATGGAACTAGTAAAATATGTTCCTTACCTAGATGCAGATGATTGTTAGGTAGAGCGTTTTGTGTATGGACTTAACTACAAGATTAGAGCTGCTGTGCGGATGTGGAAGCTGACTTCAGTTGCCATGGCAGTTGAGTATGCTCGTTATGCAGCTGATATGTCAGATGGAAAAGGGGGTAGTAAGTTGACAGGAACCAATCAGTATGTTTCAGGGAAGGCATCACATCCTTACTTCAGGGGAGGACAATCTAGACCTCCTCCTTACGGTAACAGGTTCACACCGAGGGGTAATACTTCAGTTAACTCAATCTCGCAGGCATCGTCCGCAACCCACCAAAGCCAGGGACGTACACAAGGAAGTTCCTATAGAGGAGCAAGGGGTTTTAGAGGAACCAGGGGAAGGAACTCATCTCAGAGGATTCCTTCGAGCAACATGCAAGCCCCTCCCAATCTCTCTTGTTGGGGATGCGGAGGTCCTCATTTCCAGCGAGATTGTCCCAAGGGTCAGTCAAGCAGTAGGTATAGGGGAGGAAAAGCACCCATCGATAGTTCGGGTAACAGTCATCGGATTCATGCAGCGGTTCATAACCACCAAGCAGAACATCAGTCTACCGTAGTAGAATCCACTGGTAATGTAAACAATGTCAAACTTAAAATTTTGTTTGATCCAGGAGCAACTGATAGTTTTATTTCACCATTTGCATTAGATAAATGTGGGTTGGCAGCCTACGAGCACGATGATTTCAAACTGGTTGAAATGGCTTCAGGAGCTAAGCAAACAGTAGGTCTTAAAGTGAGAAGTTGTGAGGTTGACTTAGGAGTGTGCACCACTAAGTTGGATGCTTATGTCACCAATTTGGGGACTTATGACCTCATTATTGGCATGGATTGGTTAGAAGACCATAGATCTTTCATAGACTGCTATGCGAATATGGTGTTGTGCCTTGATGACGAGGGAAGGAAAATTCAAATCCAAGGCTTGAAGAGGAAGATATCCCTTCGTTTCATCTCTATGGTGAAAGCTAAGCGGTGCCTAAGACAAGGATGCCAGTTGTTCGTAGTGGAGGCCGTGAGCGATAGTAAAGGACCTTCCTTGAATTCTTACCCAGTACTTTCCAAGTTCAAGGATGTCTTTCCGAGGGAATTGCCAGGACTACCTCCAGAAAGAGAGCTTGATTTCACAATCGAACTAAAACCTGGTGCAGAACCTATCTCAAAAACTCCGTATAGAATGACAACTCCAGAGCTCCGTGAGTTACAAATCCAGTTAAAAGAGTTGCTAGATTTGGGACTGATTAGACCTAGTATCTCGCCGTGGGGAGCACCAGTGATCTTCGTTAAGAAGAAGGATGGATCCCTGCGACTGTGCATAGATTACAGAGATTTGAACAAAGCCACAGTGAAGAACAGGTATCCCATACCAAGAATTGATGACCTCTTTGATCAAATGAAAGGTGCGTCAGTCTTCTCAAAGATTGATTTACGATCAGGGTATCACCAGTTGAGGATCAAGGAAGGCGACATTCCTAAGACTGCCTTTCTAACTCGATTTGGGCATTACGAGTTTGTAGTGGTACCATTTGGTTTGACCAATGCTCCAGCTGTATTCATGAGCCTCATGAATGGGGTCTTCCGAAAATACTTGGACCGCTTTGTTCAGGTCTTCTTAGATGATATTCTTATATATTCTAAGAATGAGAAGGAGCATGAGGAACACTTGTGGTTAGTCTTGACATGCTTAAGGGAACATAAACTTTATGGTAAATAATCAAAGTGTTCCTTCTTCCAAAAAGAGATTCACTACTTGGACACATCATCTCAGGTGAAGGGATCTCTGTAGACCCGGAAAAGGTAAAGGCGATTGAAGATTGGCCAATTCCAAGGAATGCTCATGAGGTGCGCAGCTTCATGGGGTTAGCAGGCTATTACCGGAGGTTTGTGGAAGGATTTTCTAAAATTGCAAAACCTATTACCACCTTGCAACGCAAGGGAATCCGGTATGAATGGACCGATGAATGCAATGCCGCTTTTACAGAGTTTAAAAGATTGTTGACAAGTGCATCGATCTTGCGGGTA
Organism: Larix kaempferi; assembly: GCA_027924585.1. Classification (NCBI taxonomy): domain Eukaryota; kingdom Viridiplantae; phylum Streptophyta; class Pinopsida; order Pinales; family Pinaceae; genus Larix; species Larix kaempferi. The sequence goes on along the minus strand of BSBM01000047.1, from coordinate 21,310,492 downwards.
CCAGACATGGATAAATATTTCATGGTATGCACCGACGCCTCGAAGCAAGGACTAGGAGCGGTGTTGATGCAGGAAGGTGGGGTAATAGCTTATGCATCTCGAAAGTTGAAACCTCATGAAGAGCAGTATTCCACGCATGATCTAGAATTGGCAGCAGTAATGTTGGCACTAAAATTATGGAGGCACTACCTAGTTGGTAGAAGCTTCACCCTTAAAACAGACCATCAGAGCTTGCAGTACATCTTTACCCAAAGGGATTTGAATGCTAGGCAACGGCGATGGAGTGAGTTCATGAGTGAGTATGACTTTGGTATCTCTTACATCAAAGGAAAGGAGAATGTGGTGGCAGACGCTCTAAGCCGAAGGCCGAGACTTTTCTCCTTAATTCCCTTGAAGGTGGACTTGAGAGAAAGAGTACTAGGACAACTATTGGGCGATAGTTGGTACCTAAAAGTAACCTCAGCTATTCAGAATGGAAAGGAACAAGAATTGAAGTATGATGGATACCATCTTGAGGAAGATGGATTGTTGCGGTATCAGGGAAGGATGTATGTTCCTAAGGAAGGTGATATCAGGGAAACAATCCTTAGAGAGGCCCTTAGATCGCATTACTGTGCGCACCCAGGGGTGAAGAAGATGTATACTGACATGAAGCAACTCTTCTTCTGGCCAGGTATGAAGATGGATGTAGTGGATTTTGTTTCGAAGTGCCTTGAGTGTCAACAAGTTAAGGCAGATCATCATCACCCGGCCGGTCTCCTACAACCACTTGATATTCCTATGACTAAATGGGAATTCATTTCCATGGACTTCGTTGTAGGATTACCACTCACATCTATGAGACATAATGTTATTTTGGTGGTAGTCGACAAACTGACCAAATGTGCTCACTTCATTCCAGTCAGAGACACCTATGATATGACAAATGTGGCAAGGGTATTCATAAATGAGATTGTACATCTTCATGGAATTCCTAAAAAGATAATCTCTGACAGAGACCCTAAGTTCACCTCCAGATTTTGGACAAGCATGCAGTCAGCATTAGGGACACAGTTGAACTTAAGCTCAGCTTATCACCCCGAGACAGATGGACAGACAGAGAGGGTAAATCAAGTGATGGAGGACATGCTTAGGATGTATGTTATGGATCAACAGACACAGTGGGAGAAATATCTTCCTTTAGTGGAGTTTGCATACAACAATAGTCATCACAGCTCCATTGGTATGCCTCCATATCAGGCATTGTATGGGAGGCCGTGCAGGACACCACTTAGTTGGGACAGGTTAGAGGATCGAGTTTTAATTGGGCCTGAATTGATTCAGGAAATGGAGGAGCAAGTGTTACAGATTAGGCAGCGGCTGAAGGAAGCACAGGATAGGCAAAAGAGTTACGCTGATGCACACAGATCAGATAGAACTTATAAAGTAGGGGATCGTGTATTTATTCGCATCAGACCAAATAAAAGTACCATTCGGTTTGGGAAGGGTACCAAGTTGTCACCTCGCTTTATAGGTCCATTTGAGATTCTTCAGAAAATCGGACCAGTTGCTTATCGTCTTCCGCTGCCACCCCACTTGCATAAAACTCATAATGTATTTCATGTTTCTGTATTACGACATTACATAGCTGATGAGACTCACGAAATTCATTGGAAGGAATTGCAGGTCTCGGACGAGGGAACCTTCAGGGTCGAACCATTATGTATACTTGATCGTAGGGTTCGACAGCTCCGTAGTCGCCATGTGGACCAGGTTAAGGTCCAATGGGACAAGTACAGCCCAGGGTCTGCTACCTGGGAGGACGCAGAGACCATGCGTCAAGATTTTCCCTCACTATTTTGACCATAACTTCGGGACGAAGTTTCCCGAAGGGTGGGTGTATGTAACGCCCATATTTTTGATTCGGCATATTTATTAGTTAGATACACCATACTTTATTTCTTATATATTCTGTTGAACTCAGCTCAACTGAGTAAACTATATTAGACCTCATTATATGATGTTACTCTGTTTTATGATTTCACCATGATTATGATGTTACTATGTTATGCGGTTATGATGTCATGATTATCATATGATTTCCTTATTTTACGATTGCAGTATATGTTTATATGTTTTCATTAATGAAATGTGAAATATATGATTCGGTACGTGGATACCATCTTCTTATATGAATTACTGAAATGTTATATGTCATACGCATCTATGATGAGCTAAAAAGGTTACATGAAATAAAATGATAACATGGATCAATTGGCGATCAATGGAAAATGCTTTCTATAAATTGTATTTTGCAAAATACTAACCTACAGGACACAAGGGCTATGGGATAGCCAGTTACTTGATCTGATATATATTGGAAAGGAAAAACATGTTCATACAGCAAACCTTAGCAGCCAAAATGAGGATACGATAACACAAACTGATAATCCCGATAGCAGCAAAGTATGAGTTGATAAGGGCGTAGGCCCAGTATGTTGAGAGGGATGGATGTGTTTCCCACCCTATGTTTCCATGAGACCCGAGGTCGTGGGAGGGCCGTGCTGAGACACACTCCCCATGTTCTTGTGATGACGATGGTCGGATGCCTGCTAGGGGAGGATAGGTCCACTGTTCAGCCGACGCTATCGCTCTCAAGTTCTATGTGGTCAGATCGGTGAGTCCGACATCCACTTTTGTACTAGCAGAGGGAGGATAGGGAGGATGCTGGACGTAGGTTATGATGGGAGGATGTGTTAGTTAGTACTGTTGAGGGTTTAGTATTCCTTGATTCTGAGTTAGTGGTAGTAGGTACCCTTCCTTGTACATGATTGATTAAACTAATGTAAAGATAAAGATAATGATGTGAAATCGTAAAGAACTAACTGTTAAATAACTGTGAATGTTGAAGTAATTGTACTATATATATTATGTTTGTTCTTCTACATGGGGGTAAATACTACTATTAGTTAGCAGGTGTGCATAGGCGGGATGGGGTTTGTCTATAGTACATTTATGATCTGTGCATGCGCTGGCCACGCATGCACACCTTGCACATGTACACTAGTATCGATATACAAACACTTAACATATTGAATAAATGTATAAGTTGTCATAAGTAATTAGGTTAATCATGCATTGACCGAATTCAGATAATGGATATAAAGTTATCTAAGATGTGTAAAACAAGTCAATTAAGATACGCATTACCCTTTGGTAAACATTGTTATATACAATTGAGACAAGTGTCATCAGTTAACATTGTCGTCTGAGAATTGTTGTAAATAAGGTAATGGTACTGTTTAGTTAATTAGTAAGGTTGTTTAAGCACTTAAGGGTGCTTTGTTTAGAAGAACGATGATACTATGTAGATGTTAGGGTACTCATGTGATAAACAAATGATGTAAAAGACATCTTTATTAAATTCACCATTATTATTACCTTATGGGGATTTAATTAATATTATTACCTAAAATTTATTTTAATAATATTACTACCCATGTCGTAACAATTGCAACATAGGTGAAATTTAAATATTGATTAATGAATGATTAGAATGTGATTATTTTACATTTCTAAGTTAGACATAATAGGATAACTATTTTTGGAATGAACGTGATGTGATGGGAAATGGGTTATTACTATTTAATTATTTAATATGAATCGTAGAATTTAAAATCTCAAGATAAGTGATCTCGACGGATAAGGTAGACCCTTAAGACACGCCATGTCCAAGTTGAAAGGGGTCAAATATTTATATAAATTTTATTAATTACCTCAATAACAATAAATACAAGGTTTGGTGAAAAGACTTGTAATTAATAAACCTTGTCCCGAATGGATAACCTTTGGGTGATAATTCCCACCGTAATAAATACTTACGACCGTCAATCCAAAACCAAATAAATTTTCCATGAGAGTAATTAATTATACATTTTTATAAAGAACCGTGTATGAATGAACTGGTGATAGGGGTAAATGTTGAGGGGCTCGAGAGGGGGATTTTGGGGCGGTGGAGTAAGCCCAAGATATTCTCGAGGAAGGGAAAGTATATAGAGGGGGAGAGCTTGGAGTAAAAGGGGGGAGGTTTTTGGGGAAGAAAAGAAAGTTTGGAGAACAGAAAGTTTGGAGAACTGAAGAGAGGACTGCTCTCGAGATTATCAGATTGTGGGCTCGGGGGCTTGGAAATCCTTTGATTTCCAAGGGCCAGCAAGATAATAGCTGGTCGGTAGGGTGGACACTTCATTTTGGCTGTCTAAGAGGTTATACAACCTACGGTTATCATCAGCATCATGTAATTTCCTTGTTATTTACGTTATTTGATTATTATGCTAAAACTTACTGTAAACATGCATAACTTGCTATTTACTAATTTACTAAGTTGTGAAACATATTCTTATGCTGGAACCTGATTGTTTAAAAGAAAATATTGATTTGTTTGTTTATTTTCAATTACGAATGTAAGGTTGATAAAAACACGACAGTACACTAAATATCATTTAGACGCATAGTAATTGTTAGAAATTTACTCCCATACACCTGACAAAGTTTAATACGTAGAATATTAACTCTGAAATTTTACTCAGTGCTCTGCTGTAAAAACCAGAGCACTACACTCATTCAGTTGAGGAAGATACTTTTACATGCCTAGAAGAAGACATGATTAATAGATTTTTACTTTGTATTGGAGAACATTTTCAAGATCAAGATCTTAGAGATAATACATAACTTCAAAAGTATCACATAGTTAAAGGAGAACTTGTCACAAATAAATTTCTCATTGAAAAAGATCTTAAGAATGTCTCTTCACTTAGCTCAATTTCTACATCTTTTGCTCCAACAATTCTTAGAGTTCCTCATAAAGGCTTCAAAGGGTTTCCTACATTTAAAGCATGGAGTGGCTAAGAATCGGTATTCAAGCACTTCAAAGTGTTTGGATCTCATGAAAGGGCTCACATTCATTCCAAGAGAAAAATGGGCTCACAAAAGTTTGCATACATATTCATAAAGGCCTTTACCAAGAAGCAGTTCACCCAGTTGCGATATTCCTTGGGATTGAAGACATCCTCTGAGCATACTCATTATCCTTCTCATTCTCATTTTCAGGAGGGGGGGTGTTCCCATGATATTTTACCTCTTTATCAATTTTAGAGCATCCTTTTGTACATTGGATACCTAACATGGTTGAAAATTGTTGGGGCCCAATTTTATTTTACATTAATTTCACCTACTTTGGATTATGGGGGGTGTTAGAGAATAATAACCCTCACCATGGAATCACTCTCTCACCTATGTCACATGCCTTGTCTCTACATAGTAAGTTAGCTCCTCTACCTCCACAATTTCCTCATCTCATTGAAGAGGCACCACCCAAAAAAACTGTGAATATATGCAAAATAATAGTAAAAATTAATTAGAAAATTTAAATAAAATGTTACAATAAATTATATGTGCATAAAATAAGATGAAAACAAATGAAACTAGATCAATCATGACATAACATTAATATTACCTCTAGAATCCGGTGGCTCATCCAAGGTAAAAAGGGTATAAGTACATTATCGTAAATCTAACCTTACATATGTGTCCTGCAAAAGATCCATGGTGTGCTCAACCTCACTTGCAAGCATCTGTAGTACCTCTGGAATGATCCTACATCATAGATTCAGCTATCCCCTCATGGGAATCATCTTCTTCCACATGCTCATATGCACATCATTCCTCAAACTAGGATGAAGGAGGTTAGATGATAACCTAACAATCATAAACCTCTCAAAAAATAAAGAAAATATCTTAGAACCAAGAGGGAAACTCATCCTCCCCTCAAATATCAAGTGACATTGATCTAGAGCTAAATAAAACTATCACAAAAGCTGACACACCACCTAATACATGTAATTCTCTACAATAAACAATCAACATAGTATTATAGAGGGAAAATTTGTGTTTCCCATTACTGGTGTAATGTTCCATTGTTGAGACCAAGAGCAAGAGGCACCTAACTTCCTTTGCACAAAAAGAATGGAAATCCAACTAGCCACTAACAACTTGGAACTGACTAGAGTCAACAATGTCATCACTCACATATCTCTGAAAATAATTCCGTTGAATATCTCTTAGAATGTTACGTGAGAGATCAAGGAAATTGGGAAAATTCTCCCCTCTCATAGATAACCCAATAATGAAGTATATTACCTTCTCTATGGGATGGTACCATAGATCAAGATCAATCCTAAAGGCACACATGGCATGATCTCAATGATGGATCAATTACCTCAATAAAATCATGTTCCCCCATAGCGACGTGGCTTCATCATAAAAATTGAGGAGGCAAACATTCCTCAATTGGAGATGAGTCCATACTACAATAGGATGAGGGTACAAATCCTTCTTCCTCTCCTACAAAATGTTATACAAGTCGACTTGTTGCAACTCTTGTGGTCATTGATGTCTATGAATCACATACATCTTTCATAAGGAACATGTGTGTGTGTGCGCGCGTGCATGCATGCACGTGCACGTGCGCGTGCGTGCGTGTGTGCGTGTGTGCGTGCGTGCGTGTGTGTGTGTGTGTGTGTGTGTGTGTGTGTGTGTGTGCGCGCGCGTGCATGCGCACGCCTGCACGTGTGCGCGCGCATGCGCGTGTCTACTTAGATGAAATGATCATTTTTATTTATTAATTTATTTTTGAAAAAATGTCTAAAACTACCAATGCACCTTAAAAAATAGCTAACACCATTAACTATGTTATTTTACATTAAAGACACCATAACAAGTGCATGATACATCATTATAATGTAAACCATGAATATCAATGTGTTGAATATTAGTGGCGTGCTTAATGCATATGGATGTGTGTGTGTGTGCGCGCGCGCGTGCGCGTGTCTACTTAGATTAAATGATCATTTTAATTTATTAATTTATTTTTGAAAAAATGTCTAAAACTACCAACGCACCTTAAAAAATAGCTAACACCATTAACTATGTTATTTTACATTAAAGACACCATAACAAGTGCATGATACATCATTATAATGTAAACCATGAATATTAATGTGTTTAATATTAGCGGCGTGCTTAATACATATGGATGCTCTATCAATGATTCCTTCATATATACAAAAATGCACTAGTAATTTACAATGTCACACTTTAAACATGACCAGTGCATTTATAAGAAACATATGCAAAGCCAATGGTGCCTATATATTATGAAACACAATGGAAAATTGAGTGGTATTTAGCAATGCACCATGTATAAAGTGTCAATACACTTTGAGCCACACCAATTAGGTCAATTTGTTTTATTAAAAAATTTTTTTTAACAATGTGCTCAATCTATGTGAACACCCCCACAAACAATGCATTATACATTATAGTGCACACCAACATATATGGAACACATGTAAAACCATGAATGGTGAATTTTTTTTTTCACGCGGAAAATACCACCTTCTTGTTATTCCGAAGGAATCAAGGAAAGCTAACATGTACGCATGGGAAATCCCAACAAACTTCCCCACATATCGTGGATGGTAGATCGAGAAAACCGTCAACCAGGCATCCAAGCCAGAAGATGTCTCAACGGAATTGAACCCGGATGGATGGAATGAAATCTATCTATCCCCACCAACGGACCACTGTACCTTGACATGAATAGTGCATTTACGATGATGATATACAGTGTAAGTGGTACATATCCATTAAAAAATACATTGCACAATGTGACTTTGCAGTGCATTTGCACTTTTTACCAATGCATTTATAATAAAGAACCACTATAAATGGTGGAACCATATATTATAAAGCACAATTGTAATACCATTGTGAGGGTTCTTATATTATGATGCCCAGGTGAAACTCTAAAATATAAACAAACCGTAAATGGTGTTTCCTATAAATTTATAGGGTGCATTATGTGCCAATGTGAGTTGAACAACTCAAAAGCATCATAGGTAATTATAAAAAGATTGAAAATGAAAGAGAAATTTGAATTGTTAATCTGCTAAAAAAAATGAAATTAGGTAATAAACACTTTACATGTTGTCTTTGTTTTGTAACTTATGAGGCATGGTTTCCATGTAGAAAAATAAACAAGTTATAGAATCTTTTTACACAATTTAAAATCCACTTGTAAATAGAAGGGAAGGAGGAATGTGATAAATCAACAACAATAATGACAAGTCGGTCATACAAGTTTGTTATACACTAGTTTTTATGTGGTCTAAAACATTGGAATATATTTGCAAATGAAATCACCATTCAATAATTTTTATTTAACCCTACCTTGATGCACCTAACAGTATGGAACATTGGTGCATTTGTATAGCTATAGAACTTTGTAGAATAAATTTAAAATGGTCTAGGATGTTGCATTACTTTGATAAACACCTTGATGTGGTTATGACATACCAATACACCATCATGTTTCTGGAAATTTTTGAAATAAAAAACTAAATTTAATTTTCAATAGTCAAAATACACTAGTATTATTTATGGCACTAAATGCGCTAGGTAAATTAATAATGTTATTTAAAAAATACAAATATTATATTAGTAAAAACATTAGTTGCACACCAATTTAGTTGTCCAAACATTCAAATTCATGCATTAGTATACTATAATGATGCACTTGTGTGTAGATTCATTTCAGACACTATTAAGTTTTAGTTTTTTTTTTCAAATATATATAACTAATTAAACCAAATTCTAAATAAAAGAAATTTCTATTGCTTTTACATGTTTATTTGGAACTTCAATCAAATTGATTGCACGAACAGGAGACAAACAAAATTGATTGCACGCTGTTCAATCAAATTACTCTTGCCTGTTAGTCTCGGCTTCAATCAAAATTGATTGCGTAGAAAACATAAATATATTTTGATCAACTAAAATTCTAAATAAAGAATTGAATACTGGAGTGCAGAATTCATGTGTATGTGGTGTGAAACATTTATTTGTTTTTTAATCTTTTGTTGTATTATACATGTGAGCATTATTGAGCATGAGACAAACACAAATATATATAAGAATATAATATTGGAGTAAAAATTCATAAAGTTAGAAAAATAAATTTGATTTTAATATTTTTTTATTATATAAATATAGATTTGTGAGAGCATTGTTTATCAACTTAATATGTTTATACATAAATTAATATATACATTTTCATTTATTGTAATACAATGTATAGCTTAGCTCTCATTTGATGTAATACAATGTCCAACAACTTTATGGCACTATTCTAATGCTAGGTTTTATGCACTAGAGATCCATTTAAATTGCTTACATAACCAATTCAAATTGCTTTCATGACATAAATTCAGTCATGTTTGTATAGTTGATGGAATATAACAATTTAATGTGTTATTGAAAGATCTATTGCTCATTTTTTTCTTGTGTTGATAATTAATGACATGATTTTGTCACATTATTGATTGCTTGCAAATGTATTGATTTGTTTTTAGAATCTAGATCTTTTTCTCCAAAATCTTATATGGTGTATGAGTTTTAGGAGTTCTAAAGGGCTTAGTGTAGGTTTGCAGGTAAAGAAAACATATTGCAGGCTGAAGCAGCCATCAAAAGCGCATCAGTTGGAATGGATCTATCTCCTCAACAAATCCTTACTCCCTTCAATTATTTCGACTGGAAATCAAGAGTAGAGATGCTCTTGTGAATGAGGGGACTCTATAGGATCACAATGGGAACCAAAGTAGAGTTGAATTCAGTTGTAGACAAGTCTAAGTACCTAAACAGAATGGATGAAGACTTCAAGTTTCTATGCTACTTAGTATCTCTGGATCTCATATATCACATCGAAGAAAAAAAGTCTTGAAATGGCATATGGACCAAGTTGTCTACAATCTTCGGAACACAAATTGAGATGAGGTGCCACCAATTAAAGGTAGAAATACTCAATCTAAACCCTAGGAATTTCAAATCCATACAAGAGTTCTTCACCAAGTTCAAGTACATACTACTTCAACTCAAGATGTGTAAGATAGAGAAGGACAACACTCAAATGGTGCTCTAAATTTCATCCAAATTGGTACTAGACTATGGTATGTATGTCTCCTCCTTCCATTCTAAAACATTGGCACTTGGTGCCTCTTGGACCATGCCTACACTGGACAACTTTGTAGCCTCCTTTCTTCAATGGTAAGATAAGCTCAACCCAATGATCCTTACAATGTCCTCTAATGTGTATCTGCTTGTAAATAATCATAGGAACAAGAATATGAGCAAGAAAAGACCTCCATTGAAAGGAAACAAGGAATCAAATCAAAGGGTTGCACATGAAGATTCAGACTTTGATGACGAAAAGACCAAGAAGGAGCTACCATTATGTGCATACTACAGGAAGGGCCCACATGTAGAAGAGGATTGTAGATACAACAGGTTCAATGAATAATTAGAAGAGGATAAGCACAACAAGGATGTTGCTACAACAAACAATGATAGATACCATGCACTTGTAGCAATTTATACTTCCATCCATCCTCATGCATCCTAGACTTTGAAGCTTCCAAGCACATGGCCTACGAGGACATATTTACTTTCATTGAACCATGCACAAACCATACCACTTTTGGATATGCACTAGTTTAGATCATCCATTAAGTTTAGGAAGATCCTTTTATAGGACTAAAAGAAGAGGCCATCAACTGTTTTTTAATTTGTATGGGAGAACTTGTTCAAAATCAAGATCTTAGAGATAATACATATGTTCAAATCTATCACACAATTAAGGAGAACTTGTCACAAATCAGGTTTTCATTGAAGAAGATCTCAAGGATGTCTCTTCAATTATCTCAATTTCTACATATTTTACATCAACATTTCACAGAGTTTGTCATCAAGGATTAAAGGGTTTCCTAGATTTGAAGCTTGGAGTGGTCAAGAATCAATATTCAAGCACTTCAAAGGGTTTGCATCTTGTGAATGGTGGTTGGTATGCATCCCAAGAGAAAAAGGGGCTCACAAAAGTTTACAGACATATTCACAAAGACATTCATAGAGAAGCATTTCACCCAGTTGTGAGCTTCCTTAGGATTGAAGACATCCTGTGAGTAGGCTCATTTGCATTATCTTTTTCGGGGGAGGTGCAGTGAGGTTTTCCCTCTTTCTCAATTTTGGATAATCTTTGTATATATTAGGTACCTAACATGACTACAAATTGTGAAGACCTAGTTTTCTTTTACATTTATTTCATCTAATTTAGCTTATGGTGGGTGTTAGAGAATAATAACCTTATCCATGAAATCACTCTCTCACCTGGACTTATGTCATATGCTATAAACATTTTAGACTTGTGTCACATCACAAGTTTCAACCTTTGGGATTATGTGATGATTAACCTTGTTACAACAAGAAGGGACGTTGTGTCACATGGGAAAATACTTTTGAGTGGTGGCGTGCATTTTTACATTAAACAAATGTTCATATTTAATATGCCGTGTAGGAAATACATTCGAGTTTGCAATATGTCGTCTAGGAGATTCATTTTCCAAATGAGATATGTCACAAGGGAAGAAACTCATGTGCTCAAGATGTGGTGCAGGGAAGGGAGAACTTTGTTTTAGGTGATATGTCCCATCACAAAAAACTTTTGTTTCCTGTAATATATCACATGATACGAAAACTTTTGGTGTCATGATAATAATATGTTGAGGTACACACTACGTCACACGATATAAGTTTAGGTGGACAAAGATACATCGCATATTACTAGAAGTTCTCCAAACAAGTAATATAGTGCTCAAGAACATTATTTTCATGGCGATGCATGGATAGAAATAAAATCATTAAAAAATTTAATGGATGGGAAAACATAAATCAATGTATGGCATTAGACTACTCACTAAGCATATTTAGTCCAAAAATGGATAAACAATTACATGAGGATATTTGACCAGATTAGGATGGGTGGTTAAAACAAATAGTGTTAAAAATAAAATCAATCCAATTGTAGATATCTAGTTGATCAAAGTTAGTACAAAATTTCTAATATGGATCAATTATAGGGATCAAAAGTTTGATATGAAATCCAAGAGTAAAATTCATAGGGATCCATGAATTTTCTTCCGGGGAAGAAAAATATGGGGTGTTATTTCTAGCTCAACGACTAGTGACATACTGTGAAAAATCTAGATCTTTATAGTGAGTAAATAATTAGCATTGGTCTGAGAAATCAAATAAGTTACCTTCATCATACGTTCCATTATTATACTTATGGGCCTCCACCAAAATCTCTTTTTGGAAACAACTTCATGAATGTTAATTCCCAATGCCAAGAAATATGCTAGCTAGAACCATAAAACCATAAATTTGAAGTTATTTTCTGACTTTAGTTCTCTAACAGATGCCATTTTAGTACCAAAAGGTTGCTACAAATTAAATAAGGTTCATGTGAAGCTTTCTTGACCTATTTATTTATGTCCATTTGTGTTTCTATACTACTAGTGAGCATCCATAGCCTCGGCGAAGTAACCTTGGTATGAACATGATTGCTCCACTACTAGCAAGTGTCCATAGCCCCGACATAGGTACTTGCATGTCCCATATGATATGTAATGTCCCTAGTTTTGACCATTGACACAAACTGTGTAAATGATGCAATATTGTTTATGTAATTCATGGGACATGGTGAGGAACTCGAGGCAAAGGACCTATCATGGAAATCCCAAATATATTTTTGTATATTAGCAACTAATGTGGTTAGAGAAGCATGTGCTAGTCAAGCGCAACAGTATTGTAAATATGATGTACATGTGCTTGATAATAATAAATGAATCCATAGCTTACTATGCAAGGAAACAAGAGAAAGGGGCATGATTATCCTAAGGTGAGGGAGGGGCATATTGAATCTATGAAGCCAATAGATGAGAGCCACTTTCCTGGAGAGTATTGATGAGCCATTAGATGTTAGTTTGACTCATGCGAACCAATCATTTAATTCTTCCAAGAGGAAGATAGTTGAGACAATTATTCTCTTAGGGAAAGGAAGGTGTGGGCCTGAGCTACTTGTGACAGAGTAGTGTCATTTTCCTTACAGAATCGGAGAGGGGATATTGCTTTTTTGGTAAGCGATTAGTTACATTGAAGTCACCCTTAAATTACCTATCAATTGAGGGATGGCACAGTAAACATGTCAGTAAGTCTGTAAATGATCCTATCAGTGAGTGTGTTAGTCAGTTAATCAGTTGTGTGGTCAAGCAACTCGATCCCCCTCAAGGGTGTATCTATCTTTCCATGTCTGGTGAGGAATTAATCCATCCACCCATCGACCAATCCATCATTCTCATCTTTGCAGAAAGAGACGTCCCTTATTTGAGAGAAATATAATTTTGAATGGTGACAGAGTGCTTAGTTGAGAGTCGAAGAGGAATTTGAGAATGCAGTTGTTGTGCGTCTACTTGTTGTTATGAGCAGCAAAGCGTTATCAAGATGCCCAGTTGCTAACTCGTGTCAGTGTGCCCTGAACCATATTGTATTTATATTCCAAGTTAGTCTAAGTTGGGAGAATAAAGTGGTGAAGTGTCCTGATCACTCCTCATTCATGTGCCTAAAAGTTATGATCCCTCTTTGTTGAGTAAGCTTGAGTATTATCACTGTAGCTAGGGTTTTCACCCCAGCTTGTGCAAATGAGCACCTACTAAGGAGAAGGGACTCCTTAGTAGCAGTTCAATAAATAGTAGATTAAAGCAATAAAACAATATGAAATTTAACCTAGCATGAGCATTAACATAAATAATAAAACATGAAAATATGGCAAAAGATTTTTCTTTTTGTATTAAAGATTACCTCAGGTGTAGAGGTTGGTGAAGCTCTTGCAACAGTCCAGGAGGGTTGCTTCCAAGCTTCCAATTTTGCTTCTTTCTCTTTTTCCAAAGGGTTGGAAATGGGCCAAAGGGGCACTCAAGTGTGAAAGTAGCTCAAGGGTGAGCTAGGGTTTCAAGAGTGATTTTGGTAGAGTAAGGGTGTGTTTGACTGTGGATATGAAATGAGGGGTCTCCATCACCTATTTATAGGTTTTTAGTGGTGGAGTGTTGGCCCATGGTTTTTGGCACCATATGGTTTAGGTCAGTTGTATAGGGTTTTTGCTTCCTTTTTTCTCTCTTTTTCCTCTTTTTTGTATTTTTTATTCCCTTTTTAGAGGGTTTTTGCTATTTTGGAGGAATTTTGGATTATTTTGGGGGGGAAAGGGGTTTTTTGGCCTTTTGAAAGTTTTTTTAATGGTTTTGTGGCCTTTTGGAGGCTTTTTAATGGGATTTTAAGGTTTTGGAGGCAAATATGGTAGGAAATATGGACAAATGAGTCATGTAATGGGGTAGATGAGGTAGTGAGCACTTTTTGGGTGTTAACAGATTGCCCCCTGATGTGTGAGGGCAGGAGCTCATCGTATGGCCGATAGACATCATAAGTCTTTTATGGTTTTCCTGGGATGTGGGGAAGAGAAGAAACGAACTAGAGCCCAGAACAACGGTCCTGAACAAACTGCAAAAACTGAAAGTACACGACCTCAATAATGAATGAGGAATAATCTGAACATATGGACGAGGCGGGCATTCCCATGCTCGTATCAAGATATAGAACAATAATAACAATGGGGTCCAAAATATGGGGACCTGAAATATACATGGCCTCAAATAATGAATGAGGAAGAATCTCAATATATGGACGAGGCAGGAATACCCATGCTCGTATCAAGATACATAAAAAATAACTGTGAGACCCGAAAAAGGGCGACCTGTAAGATACATAGAGAACCACTATGTACATCAGAAGGGTCTAGAGGGGACACAAATTTGGGACATACTGCTGGGCTGACCATGTCTGAGTTGAAGAAGTGATACACTGGAATAACAACAGTGCTACTAAGTGGGGTACCAGAGGAACTGATGAGCTGCCGGATCATAGTGACGGGGAGTCATATCCTCAATGGTACACTGAACTGGAACTGAACTGGGTACTCAAGGAAGCATATAACTGGATGGCTTCCGAATATAATCGCCAACGCAACCCGGACATCCACGGGAACATATAACTGGGCGTTCCGAAGTGACTCACTAATGTGCTAGAGTCGGGGGAAATCCGGGGTCTTCGACCAATAACTAAAGGGATATAAACCATGCGCGATTCTCAACGATGCGATCAAGGTGTTGAAGTCGAGCATGTGAGAAACAACCACTCGGAGAGGCAATGATGACTCCTCTCAAAATGGTCCATAGGCACTCACCCTAGATGGTGATGGGTCCAAGGCACAGGGACCTCTAGGTCTATCCTCTAGAATAGAGGGGTTGTCGTCGACAGAGGGAGACCTACAACTAGCAAGGAAATGATGTTTCCTTGATAGGAGCGCGAGGTGGAGAACCGAAGTGTGAGAGTACTGATGGTAGGACTGACATATTATGGGGGATAACTAGGCAAGTAGAGTGGGTGGACTCAAACTTCCTTTGTTCAGAGTATGATGGCGGGGACGATGGGCAGCATATGAAACTGACTGGTGGGAAAAGGATCATAGTTGTACTGGATCAAGGATAGTGACTGGGATGAGTGATACTCAAGCTGGTGTAAAATGGAAGGAGACTGCAGACTACTCTGAACAAAGGCGACCTGATTGGGGGTGCTGCTGAGATGATTGATCATAGTGCCAAGAGGCACGGGGGGACTTCTTCATGGGTTAAGGAACTAGAAGAAGTGTGTGTAAAATGGTACTGTCGTGTGGATTTATATGAGCCCAGGACAGTTCATGCTCGTGAGTGCTTTCAATTTTAAGGAGTCTGAAAGCGATAAGAAGACTCTGAAATAATGGAATGGTACCGTTGTGTGGATTTGTACGAGCCCAGGATAGCGCATGCTCGTGGTTGCTTTCAATTTTAGAGAGTCTGAAAGCAAATAAGAAGACTCCAAGGGGGTGCTTTTTTGTGTGTTAGTCTCCAAGGCCCGAAGAAGCATAAAAGGATGCAATGAAGAAATCTTCTAGCCAGTGTGACTAGAGTATTCATTTTTCGTAATTAGTCTACCAGGTCCGTAAAAGGGTTAAACTTATACCAGATAGACGCCCTTTCAGGTACTTTAATGAGCATGAAAGGAATCAAGATTGCTCGGTGATCTTTTCATTGTTTTAGGAGTCAGAAAATAGCTTAACGGAAACTCCCTAAGTGCCTTTTTCGTAAAGGACTTGTCCGGCCTGAAAAAGGGATAAAATTATACCGAACAAAAGGAATGGTCAAGCAAGGAGGAAGTGCTCAATCAAGGAACATTGATGATGACCAAGAACGAGGGTGGGGGGGAACACTGGTGGACCTCCTTGCGGGATAATGAATGGTGGCAAAATAACGAAATAATTGCAGTATGAAAGGAGTGAAGGGCTCATGTAAAAGTGTTGAACAATCCGATGGCGGCCGATGTGGCATGCAAACCGAGGCAGCAAGGTGTCTGGACACAATGTTGAAACTGTACCTGGTGAGAGCGAGAAATGATCTCAAGCATCATCACGAGCTCGGAAAAAGGAATCCGGCGATATAAAAAGTGTCAAAAATAGAGAACGGCTGAAGTGGTACGCAAACCGAGGCGACGGGGGGCATTTTGGAAAAATACCCAAAAAATATGGGGGTGAGAGCGAGAAATGATCTCAAGCATCATCACGGGCTCAGAAAAATGAATCCGATGATATAAAATATATCAAAAACAAAGAGCAGCCGAAGTGGCCCGCAAACCGAGGCGACTAGTGGTGTCTAAAAAAAATGCTCAAAAAATGATGTGGAAAAAATAAGAAAACAAGTTGACCATCATGACGGTCTCGTCGTGATGATTCCAGTGGTGGAAACGGTTCAAAAAATGGACTCCGTATGGGTTCAGAATGGCCAAAAAATGAAAAAGTCAATGGACTATAAATAGTAAGTGGGTCCAACATGACAAGTGTCATTTGAACTGGTTGACTTTTACTAGTGATTAGAGTGGACCAGAGCTAAGTTGGTGTTTCTGGACGATCCGATTGGCCGTTTTCAGATCCGGGAGTTACAGGTATTCCGACAAACTCATACCTACATTTTCATTGGGTTCGAGGGGGGGGGGGGGGGTAGTGGGTCCCAGGGGAGTTTTTGTACGGTCCACGTGGGGTGGACCGCCGGTTTGTGGGATGGAACCGCGGTCAGGGATCGTGGGTTCCAGGGTGGATCACGCAGATGGGGACCGCGAGGTTCGGGTCGGAATACATGGTCTGGTGGATCATTAACAAGTGGTGGGTACTTGAGTCTAACATGGGTTGATCAGGAGCAGCATAAGTGATCTGTTGTTGTGGTGGTGCGTTTCCCTGAGGGGGAGCCAACGGCTGAGTGTTCACTACGCCTTGGGTTGGTAAGGGGTTTTGCAGCACCAAAGGTTGATGCTGAAGGGGTGGGGGTTTGGGTGGCGCCTAAGGAGCTGCGTGCCCTTGGCGATGGGCATCATCAGTCCAGAGTTGCCGAGCTCGCTCCAAATGTGGGCAAGCATGTGTGTAGTGGCCATAGACCCCACAAATAGAACAAGGATGGTTTGTTCGCAAATTAGGATTTTTGGCCTGCTTGGGTGGCTGATCAGGGTTCTGGTTGGCAGGTGCCGTGTTATTGTTTTTTGGGGGATTGGGAGGTTGACCGGCTTGGTCTGGAGGGGGGTTGTTCCCATGGTTACGGCCTTTTCCATGGTTTTGCTGGCCTTGTTGGCGCTGGTTGTTTTGGTTTTGCTGCGAATTCTATTGGCCGTACACTTTCCCTTGGGCAGCAGCTGGGTTCTGGGGTTGTGCAGGTGCGGGAGCAGGCTGCGGTGGATAATAAGTAGGTGGAGGTTGCACAAGTGCTGAACCTTGTGGGGGTTGATGATACGTCTACGGAACGGGTTGTGGGTCTTCCGCAGGGGCTACCTGTGGCGGGTAATAAGTGGGTTGGGCTTGAGAGGACATAGGAGCCGGTGCAACCTGTGGGTGGTAATTTGGCTAAGGTGCGACTGGGGGGGCGTAAGCGAGGTATGCATGACCAAAGCACTGAGGTGGACAAGAGGGTCCGTGGGAATGGTTGTGATGTGCAATGGGAGCATATGAATTGGTTGCTCTGGATTGAGATGTAGCCCGCGAAAGGTTGGGGCCATGGCTAGGATGTGCTATGGAAAAGGGTTGAGGATGCGAGGCAACATGGCCAATGATGCCATCTGCGGCATGGGATGCCCTCGTCGCATCGTGCTGGGAGGAATCGCCGCGAGGGGCGTCAGGTATGATGGAATACAGATAACCCGACTGGGCGTAAATGAGGTCAAATTACTGGGCTTTGAGGATGGCCTCTTCTTCGGACTGGGGTCGTTCGGATGCCACATCCTTGGCAATGACAGGAAGGATGGATTTTAGAAACCAATCTAAGAAGATACGGTCGTCTAGCTTGATTTTGCAGAGGCTGCAACGTCGACGCCACTCATGAATGTGGTCAGTGATGTGGGTAGCCGTGTTCTGTCTGCAAGACGGTAGGATCTCAAGTCCCGCGTCATAGTGGACAGGTAACTGAAAGAACTACAGGAAGGTCAAGGCAAGGGAGGTAAAGGTGGCATGGGTCCCATGGGGCTGCTCAATGTACCACTTAGCTGCAGAGCCAGTGAGGGTGCGTTGTAACAGACGGAGGCGGATAGAGTCGTCCACTATGGAGTTGGAGGAACACCATAGATGGAAGGACATAATATGGTTCTGGGGGTCCTCACCTACCTTACCCTCAAACTTAGGGATGTCGGAGGGGATCTTGGTGGGCATGTGAGGCCACGCAGGGTCGTGTCTGATGGGATCGTTAGTCATTCTAGCTAGGTTAGGAAGGTTGTGACTAGCCATGAATGGCAAGATAGTAGAAGGATGTGACATACTAGTGGGTGTGACCATGTTGGGGCCAATGCCCCCAAATGGAGGGGTTGGGTTTGGGATGTTTCCCCCAAGTGGAGGAAGGAAAGTGGTATGGGACGGTCCTGCACCACCAAGGGTAGTGTGAGTCACTGATGGAGTGGCGATAGGAATGCCAGCTACTGGAGTGGGTACAGTGATCGAAATGGTAGATGTGGGCTCCATCGAGGTCATACCCAAAGAAGGTGTGGTAGCTAGTGTGGTGGTCGATGTTCCCCCAAGGGTCCCTACAAAGAAAGGGGTGGAAGTCATGCCAGCCATGGGGCTGGTTGGTGCAGTGTAAGTGGGGTTCTTAGACTCTGCCTCAGAATCAGAGGTAAAATAAGGGGCGTCAAGATCAGGTGACGGAGTTCTATGCCGTTGACGAGTGGAGTCAAGTGACAAAACTCGAGATCTATGATGAGTGGTATTAAGTGATGAAGATCTATGTCTATGACGGGTGATGTCAAGTGAACCGTGCTGTGGGGGCTCGCCCCGGAGGCACCGAGAATGTCTCGAGGACTCAATGGTGACAGATGGTGTCAAGTATCTGGGGGTTGTGTTGAGTGAAAAACAGCTCAAAAACCCTAATGCAACCGAATGTGCAGAAGGAGAGCTCAAAAAATATGGCACTCAGGCCAACAACCAACTCAAAACACTTACTGTAACAGTTGTGCTACAATAAGTGGAGTATCAACAGAAATGGTCAAAATACCAACAAGCAGCAGGTTTCCTAAAAAATAAAAATAGTGGACTCGCTAGACCAAAAGGAGGTAAGGGAGCATGCAAACACCTAGCTAAATAGTATTCTGACTCAACTAGACATATCCTCTGCAAGGTTATGAAATCCAAGTCAGACAGTATAGATAGTAGAGCCAAGTGGCTAAAGATATCCCCCTACCGGGAGGGACACCGGGTAGTCAATCCTAGAAGAAAAGCAATTAAGATACCGCGTTCATGACACATTCGGTCGGGTGAATATGCCGTTTGGTTCTATCGCCGCTGTATCCCCATATGGGTGATACACCAAGAACTGCGAAAGGTATCCATCGGTTACTGAATGGAGTGTGGTATTCCACTCAGGCTTCCAGAACCAGTCTGGCGACTTCAACCCTCCTAGGGGAGAGGCCTTCCCAATAAATTGGTTTTAAACCATGTCAAAAAATACTAGGGGATTTTGGTTCCCTAATGAACAACAGCTATGTCTCAAGTGTAAGCAACCAAGGGGTGTTATTTGGATTCCTATCCCCCATCTCCTACCTAACTACAAAAATTCTTATGTGTTCCCCAAGTGGGGTTAGAATGTTGGTTGTGTTAAGTAGTATTTTAGGGCTCACTTGAATTAGGTGACAGAGTGTGTGCGTGTGAGATGATGAACCCAAGTAAAAGTGCCACAGGGTGGGCAACTTTCTAACTAAAAATAACAATATAGAATTTAAACTTTGAAATGCAAAATTTTCTCTTTTCAATTAAAATGCTGAATTTTTTTTTTTTAAATATTCTGTAAATGGAACAGAAATAATACTGCAGAAAATAGGCTGTAGGGAAGTATGGCTGCAGATAGGACAGATGGCTGTGCAGGTGCAGAAAATATTGCAGCAAAGTGCTAGGTTCAAAAATAGGAAAAAAGTGCAGAAAACAGACCGCGGGTCTGTGGCAAATCTGAGCGGTCGGACTGCGGGAAACAACGCAACAGTCGCGGACGGGTTGCGGGATTTTGGCCGAAAGACGCAGATGGACCGCGGGAAAAAGGTCGAAAGTCACAGGCGGGTTGTAGGAAAATGGCTAGAAGCCGCAAGCAGGACGCGGGAAAAAATGCCGAAAGACGCAGGCGGGTTGCAGGAAAATGGCTGAAAGCCGCAAGTGGGATGCGGGAAAAAGGCCGAAAGACGCAGGTGGGTTGCAGGAAAATGGCTGAAAGCCACAAGAGGGATGCAGGAAAAAGGCCGAAAGACGCAGGCAGGTTGCATAAAAATGGCTGAAAGCCGCAAGCGGGACGTGGGAAAAAGGCCGAAAGACGCAGGCGGGTTGCAGAAAAAATGTTAAAAGCCACAAGCGGCCCGCGGAAAAATGGGTTAGCAGCTGTTGTTGGACCGCACGAAAAAAGCTAATAGTCGCGGTCGGATCGCAGGTAATAGATTGGAAACTGCCGGTAGGTCGTCGGAAACAGTCTGAGAGCCGCGGTCAAATCGCAGGTAAATGCCTGAAAGATGCGGTCGGAACGCAACTACAGGGGGTAAAAGACACGGTTTACGGCAGCCAAAAGGAAAAACAGAAAAATATTGCAGAAAATTGAAAACGTTTAAAATTTTAAAACTATAACGAGAATTTCAATGGAACACCAGTGGAGTCGCCAAAACTGTAGCTAGGGTTTTCACCCCAACTTGTGCAAATGAGCACCTACTAAGGAGAAGGGACTCCTTAGTAGCAGTTCAATAAACAGTAAATTAAAGCAATAAAATAGTATGAAATTTAACCTAGCATGAGCATTAACATAAATAATAAAACATGAAAATATGGCAAAAGATTTCTCTTTTTGTATTAAATATTACCTCAGGTGTAGAGGTTGGTGAAGCTCTTGGAGCAGTCCAGGAGGGTTGCTTCCAAGCTTCCAGTTTTGCTTCTTTCTCTTTCTCCAAAGGGTTGGAAATGGGCCAAAGGGGCACTCAATTGTAAAAATAGCTCAAGGGTGAGCTAGGGTTTCAAGAGTGATTTTGGCAGAGTAAGAGTGTGTTTAACTGTGGATATGAAATGAGGGGCCTCCATCACCTATTTATAGGTTTTTAGTGGTGGAGTGCTGGCCCATGGTTTTTGGCACCATATGGTTTAGGTCAGCTGTATAGGGTTTTTGCTTCCTTTTTTCCCTCTTTTTCCTCTTTTTTGTATTTTTTATTCCCTTTTTAGAGGGTTTTTGCTATTTTGGAGGAATTTTGGATTATTTTGGGGGGAAAAGGGGTTTTTTGGCCTTTTGGAGGCTTTTTTAATGGTTTTGTGGCCTTTTGGAGGCTTTTTAATGGGATTTTAAGGTTTTGGAGGCAAATATGGTAGGAAATATGGACAAATGAGTCATGTAATGTGGTAGATAACGTAGTGAGCACTTTTTGGGTGTTAACAATCACTATAAATCCTGTTGTAGTTAACGTGGTATGTTGGATAGTGTCTGGATTAATCCATGAGCGAATTGGTTTTGCGTAGCTTGGATTAGTAAGCCTTGGAAGGAAGAATCCTTTAAGCAAATGATCTGGTTTTTGGGTATTTATATGCACACACTGAAATAGCAACTGGAGGAAGGTGATGCCTAAGGGACCATTGAACGATGAAGGGATGCCTTCTTGCTGATGTCTGGGGTGGGTATTGTGGACCCCAAGCTATCCGAGTCTGTGCAAGGTGTCTGTAGTCTAGAGCTATATCAGATCTTATTGTTTTTCATATTGCTTGAATTGTTGTAATCCCTGGGGAGTGGATAAAGTGTTGAGAACCGAGTGGATTGGATTCCAATAGAGGTTGCAATACCTCCTAGTGGAATAGCAAAGTTTGGATGGTCATTATATGCGCACACTGGAATAACACATGTGCGATGTTGTGTGGAGTGTGTAGTTTGGACCCCAAACTAACCGAGTCTGCGCGAGGTTGATTGCTAATATTGAGTACAAGAGTGGTGTAGAGTACAGAAATGGTTAAGATGCTAGTGAAGGTTGTAACCTCCTAGTCGAATAGTGAGGTTTGGGTACTGGTCTTAATTCTATGTACACAATGGTATAGAACATAGAGGAAGGTGACGCCTGAGGGACCATTAAGCAGTGAAGGGGTACCTTCTTGCTGTTGTATGGGGTGGGTATCGTGGACCCCAATTTAACTGAGTCTGCACGAGGTGTCGGTAACTCTATGGTGAGTAACTAGTTAGCATTTCCCCTCTACTACCTAAAAAATCCTATTAACCCAATAGAGGTTGGCTTTGTTGTGGCCTTGTGTCTATTTCACCATGAGGGAGCTATGGATTGTTCCCCTTTTCGTAAGGTAATCATGCCCAATGCGGGGGTGGACTCTTAGCATAAAGAGTATATGCTATATAGAGTGCCTACTATTGGGTGGAACATTGCTCTCGCGCTGACAGTTTCTCAAAGAAGCTCCATTTAAGATAATTATTATGTGATGTTTCATTGTTATTATTCACTTCCATTGTATGAATGTCTATTTGAATGAATGACGAGATGCATGATGTATATAATGATTACAAATTATGTATTTCTTAGCTAGAAGTAATTTGATTATAGATATCTATTTAATGGATATATGATGATGTGCCTTATAAATGCTTGTATTTAAATGTATGATTTATGGAAGAATTTCAGTTATGCATATATTGCTAACTCTACAAGAAGCTAGTGAATTGGAATTGCAAGCTAAGTTGTCACAAGGTGGTCAACCTATGGGGTGGTATTCACACAATGGTACAAGACAGGCGTGCAATCGATTGAGTGGTATTCTGGTTTCGAGCATGTTGTATAGTTGCGCAATAAAGGAATTGATAGCACAAAAGTGCACAAGGTTGAAAGTTAGTTTATGCAATATCGCATATGGATCAAAGTGTTATGCATGCAGTGACATGCTTAGTGTATTAATATCATGTGGCATAGCCTACTGTGTAGTAAAATAACTCAGTAGTAGATAGTAATGTCTTGGTATGAGAAGTAGAAAGGAAGAAAAAGATCCATCGTGGTCACGATAGGCCACTAAGGCCACTAGGGATGTGACAAAGTGGTATCAAAGTAGTGGTTTCAACACTAGGACTTTGAGTGTAAATGGAGCCCATCGTGATAATGTTAAAGTGATTATTAATGTGTTAAGCTAATAAATTTTCCTTTGTGCGGACTGCTAGGAGTAGTAGTGAGACCAATATAGAAAAATAAAGAAGGTAGCAAGCATAAGAATACAAAAGTTAACTAATAGAATGATAATCATGGATGATGCACAAGATCCCTATGAACAAGAAGAATAGGTTATGCTAGAAGATGTGCAAGGTGGTAATGCAAAAACAAAATCCAAGGGAAGGAGGGTGTAGATCACACCTCCATAGATAGGTACTTCCATACAGGAGGTACTATGGGTTTCAATGTTGTTATGGAGAATTCATGTGCCATGGAAAGGAATGCATGGATATTTCATATTTGATTATGATTCATGCTTATAATATGCATTTAAATTATGATGTTGACAGGTATTGCATGTATAATGAAATGAAAATAATGCAATGTTAGGTTGTAATGCATTGGGGTTGTTAGCCTAGAGAGGAATATTATGTTATATATGACAAGATAAATCTTGGTGAGTAAAGCTAAACTCTAAGGAGTTGATATGAGAAGGTAGAAACAAAATAATCCAAAGGAAACTATTACTTATGTTTATATTATCTTCCTCTTTGATTTTAAATAATCATGCATATGTATGTTGGGTTTCTAGAAAAACTGTGTATTGTTTGTTGTAAAGCATAGGTGATTAGCGGAAAAGAACCTTGAAGGCCTCCAAAAGAGATGCCGAAGGTGTGGATGCCTTAGAAAGACATCAAGGATAACTAGAATTGTTAAAGAATTGTTATTTTGTAAAAGAAACTGGAAGTTCAAAATAATGTTTGAAACAATAAGAACACCGAGGACAATGTTATTTTAAGGGGGAGAGGATGTAATATCCCTCTTGACACCTATTTTTTTGTAATTGAAATACAATATGCAATCATGTATAAGTTCATGGCGAGGAGCTCAAGGATAAGGCCCCACCAGTGAACATTGTAGCATTAGATGGCATTGTGATTTGATAAAGGAACCATGTGCTAACTAAAAGCTACTGACAATGAATGTAACATGTAAACAACAAACCCTGCATAATAAAGTAATCCTAAGGCTGAATGTGCAATGCAATGAAACAATGGGGGCAACGAAATCCACCGAGGGGAGAGGTGAATGGCTATTAAATCTTTGGGAACTCGATTGATGATGTCTCGATGTCATCTTAGTACCCATGAGCCTGAAGAGAAGATAAATAATGTATGAGCTTGGGTGCTCAAGAGAAATAAATCTACTATTATGAGACTATCCACTCGTGACCCATAAAAGAGAATGAGCCTTATTATTAATACCAAGTGAATCATTATTAAGTATTGAACGAAAGGGAAAGAAAGGAAAATGTGCAACTGAACCTTTTTTGGTGTTGATTCAAATCTATATTGATCTCGTTTCGGTATCGTATGTATATATATTGATCAACCCTCTAAGGCGAGTAAACTACTATCACGAGTTCCCTTAGGAATTTACTTCATCATACTAAAGTAGTATCTCTAGGATCTTGGTGGGAAATCTTCTTACACACAAAAGGAAACCTAGTGATTAGGGTTTCTAAGTAGCATTTCATTATGCAAGTTAAATCACCAGTTAATATTTATATATGATGACAAAGTCTTAATCATTATATTTATATAAAGAATTGATCACTGGTGTGCCCTGTGGGTCTAGATATCATGTGATGAGGGAGTCCCTGCATGAATTGGCTGATAAGATGGTTGAGAATGCAGGAATTTCAATGCAATTCCTTATATTTCAAATGATACCTATGATCATCAAGATGAAGCTTGTTTTCACAGTTTGTTTTAATTTATACATGAAGTAATGTTGTCCTTGAAGTGATTTGCTGAGAAGATACATATACCCATCATTGAAGATGAGGAGAGCCCATAAGGGATTAATGACTCATCCCTTCTCACAAACAAAAAATTGAAGGCATAGAAGTCCACGGGTCGTTGGTCAAAGATTAACAAAGCCAGTATGAAGAAACATCCACTTCAAAATTCTAGATTTGTATGGACAAAAGATGCATATTGTATTCACATGAGGACATGCAATATCTCGAGTGTGGGGGAGATGGAGATGTTCCTTCCATTCAAAATTCATAGCAACAACATGACCGAGACAACTAAAAACATGCAATAACTCTATTTTCTTGATCATTTGCTCATTTGGGATGATCCAACTCAACACTTATGAGCTAGTGTTAGGATAATTAATACTCCATCCTTGTCCTACTTAGCATTATTTTCATTTACCTAGAAGTTGATGATGCCATTTTCCCCCTAGTGGTGTGCAGATGTCATCTAGGATCCATTAGCCACCTAATGCGCCTTGCATGCATCATTTTAGGACCACTTGAGTTAATTCCCTACATTTTAGGAGCCAACTCAATGTTCTAGTTCAATCCACTTGAGTTAGCTAACCCTTGTGGGGGGTTTATGCTATGATTGCCACTGATTGTGGTCTCATGCACCCTTTTCTGAGTGATTTTCATTCCAAAATCACTAATGCACCCCTTTTGGTCAGTTAACTGATTGTGTCTTCAATTAACTGAGATTTGGTTGAGTTTAACTAAGTTTGGGAGCTCTGGAGCATTGATAGAGGTGACAATTCCTATGCTAGATTGGCTGAGACTCGAATTCTGCTCTGAGATTCGAATTCTCTCCATTGTAACATCATTGTTGACTATAGTGATTATTGGATCATGTGACATTATTATGTTCCTATCTGAGTTTTGATGCATGATTAATTGTCTGCTCATTTTTACTGCAATTTTCATTGTAATTCATCTTTAATTGCTCATTCTTTCTCTGTGAGGTATACTCAACTCCATGATCTGCTACGATTTAGAATTTCACGTGGTATTATAGCTCATTGAGCATAGGTTGAGTCGCTGCTTTCAGTAGTGCACTAGAAGCCTCTGGATTTCCACAACAAATCCTGGTGTCATTGCATTGAATTCATTGGAGAAATCCTTTGAGGTCTAGCCAGGTGTGAGGAATCCAAAAAAATGTTCCTATTGTCCTGAAGAATTGCTCAGTAGTAGTATATCTCCAAAATTGAGAGCTTTTTTGCAGGATTTTGAAGGATTTTTAGTGCAGCAGTAGAAAAAGTTTAGCTGTATTCGCTCCTGCAGTTCATATGGAGAATTCGAATGCTCCCTTGTCTCCAAGAATCCTAACACGCTTCAATTATCTTGATTGGAGGGATGATATGTAGATGGTATGGTGCAACAAATCATTGTGCATGGTCACAATGGGAAAGGAGGTCGAACCTCAAGGATCTGTTGAGAAGGACAAGTATCTGAATAGATTGGATGAAGCATTTGTGTTCATGTGTATTTATATTTCCATAGATCCACTCTTCCACCTCGATGGATTGAATACTCCAAGAGAGGTTTGGTTGAAGTTGGAGATCCTCTTTGGCAAACAAGATGAGATAAGGGGCCATAATCTGAAGAATGAGTTAATTTCTCTTCAACTCAACAATTTCAAAACTATACAACAATTCTTTTATAAATTAAAATCTTTGGTCATGCAATGCAAGCAATGTGGCATTGAGAAGAAGGATGAGCAGTTGGTGCTATCCATTATGAGCAAGCTTGGTCCTGAGTTATCCATCTTTGTTTCTACCTTCCATTCAGGGAGATTGTCAATCCTTGGTTGGAAAATTCCATGCTTAGATGTATTCACTGAATCGATCTCATCCAAGAACAAGACAAATTGATTCAGATGGGTGCCTTGAAGGCCTCCAAAAATCAATATCTTATGGACGAAGAGTCAAAAGTGCGAATGCAAAGGGGAAGAAAAAGGGAAAAGAGAAGAAGCAATTTGAATCCAAGCAGAATGCAAAGTCCAATCCTTCGAAATGAGCCTCTAGCTCCAAGAAGGACAAGCAAAAGGGATTTGAGAAATCCAAGTGTTCCTATTGGAAGAAAGGAAACCATTCAGAGAGTTCATGCATGGAGAAGAAGATATATCAAGTGGCCAAACTTCTTGAACAACAATATGTTTCATTCCCAGAAGGTGCAAGGGAGTCTTATTCTAGAAGTGAGACAGATGATCATGAGAGATGCCATGCACTGAAGGTTGGATTCTCACAATCACAAGCCTTCTTCATAGATTCTGGAGCCAAACACCACATGGTTTCCTACCGGGAGTCTTTCTCTTCTTTAGATCTCAATGATGGTCCAATTATTCACATGGGAGATAATTCTTAGATCTCTGTTGAAGGGAAGGGAACGGTACATCTGGAGCATGGAAAGTTAAAAAATGTTCTACTTGTGCCTTCTTTGTTAGCAAATATGTTAATTGTTTATTATATGACTCACGCAGGATCACCGAATAAATTTGTCTTTGGTCCTGACACAGTTGATATTGTAGAGATCTCTTCTGGGAAGATTATAGCGAAAGGGTTTGCAAACCATGCATCAAAGGCATATGAATTCTCCCACTTTTTTCCATAATATCTGCCTACTCCATTGGCATCTGATGAAAATTAGGATGATGTCTCTTCTAATGAAGATGAGGACCAATATCTTGATGTTGAGTATGAAGTTCAAACAGATCCAGATCCAAATCCAGATCCAGTACCTGATCCCAATCCATGGCCAAGGCCAATATGGGATCACAAATTCCTTGAAGTGAATGGGAACATAGTTGGGATCCATCTGACAATTGAACAAAAAAATATCAGTATCATGCAAACCTTCCACTATGTCATACAGATCCACTTCTCTCAAATAGGTGCTACATTATGGTGGGGTTTAATCCACAATCCTTCAAAGAGACTTGCAATGATGGATCTACAACCAAGCATGAGGCTTGATTGGTTTACAAAGGGTACTCAAAGGTTCATGATTTGGACTACAGTGAGCAATTCAATCGAGTAGTAAAGATGGTTTTTGAAAGACTTGTTTTGGAAAATACAGCTTCGACATAGTGGGAGGTACATCAGAGGAGCAGATCCAGATCTAGCACCTTCATTACTATCCTACATAGGAGCAGATTGCCTACATTTTTACAAAGCCTTTCACTCAGAGAATTTTTGCACAGGTGAAGGATGCTTGAGTTTCCTATTGTTCATTTTTTAGGGGGGGTATTTTTCCCATGAGGTTTTTCCCCATTTCCTTAGTTTTCATGAACAGTTCTTTTATCATTTATTTGATTGTATGGGTGACCCTTGGTCTAAGTAACTAGGGCCTAGGATGTCCAAGTTTGGATTAAGGGGGGATGTTAGGATAAATAATACTCCATCCTTGTCCTTCTTAACATTATTTTCATTTACCTAGCAGGTGATGATTTCATTTCCCCCCTAATGGTGCGCATATGTCATCTAGGACCCATTATGCACCTAATGTGACCTGCATGCATCATTTTACGACCACTTGATTCATTTCCCTACATTTTAGGATCCAACTCAGTGTTCTAGTTTAGTCCACCTAAGTTAGCTGACTCTTGTGGGGGATTTATGCTCCGATTGCCACTAATTGTGGTCTCATGTGCCCCTTTCTGAGTGATTTGAATGCCAAACTCACTAATGAGCCACTTTTGGTCAGTTAATTGATGATGTCTTCAGTTAACTGACATTTGGTTGAGTTTAACTGAGTTTGGGAGCTCCAGAGCACTGATAGAGGTGACAATTCCTATGCTAGATTGACTGAGACTCGAATTCTTCTTTGACATTCAAATTCTATCCATTATAACATCGTTGTTAACTATACTGATTATTGGATCATGTGACATTATTTTGTTCCTATCTAAGTTCTCATGCATGATTAATTGTCTACTCATTTTTACTGCAATTTTCACTGTAATTCATCTTTTCTACTCATTCTTTCTCTGTGAGGTATACTCAGCTCCATGATCTGCTGTGATTTAGAATTTCATAGCTAGTAGCCAAACTAAATCTCCTCTTTCATCTTTGAGTTAGTAAAAAATTCCAAAGTTGTTTTGATTTTGTGATCCATCTATTTAGGAGTTGAAGGTTTATTACTATCGTTTGCTCATCATTTTCAGATATTTTTCAACCATGTTCATCATTCTTAGAAATTTTCAAAGTTTCCATCGTAAGAGAAGGTTCAACATGCATAACGTTTTCTTGAAATAACAAGCTCAAATATGGACAGTTATGTTCCTACAAGAAATTGATCTCGGTTTTGCAAGGATCCGTTACTTATAATTGTTGAATGCCCTCTTGAGGATTTTATTTAGGATTGCATGCAGCAGGTTGTTGAAGAAATTAATAGTGAACACCCATGCTGTGAGGATATGGTTGTTGTATCAGGTTAATATTTATCATGATAGGAAGTGGGAATATGATGAAAAGCAAGTGACGATGAAGGTCGAGGGTAGTAATGATGGTGGCAGTGGATGGAACAATGATATTTTAGGCAATGTCAA
The DNA here is from genome assembly GCA_027924585.1 of Larix kaempferi. Classification (NCBI taxonomy): domain Eukaryota; kingdom Viridiplantae; phylum Streptophyta; class Pinopsida; order Pinales; family Pinaceae; genus Larix; species Larix kaempferi. The sequence goes on along the minus strand of BSBM01000047.1, from coordinate 21,280,382 downwards.
TCAACATCAACATTAGTCCTAGCAATTCTTCAAATATCAATGGACTTGTTGCAGCCATTCACAGGGTCTTCCTGTAATAGGTTTTTTTTTCATATTTGATCTTCAATAGATTTCTCAGCATACATCAAAAGATCTATAGTTATAAAAGTCTAAAATCATCAGACATCTGAGAAAGATATAGTTGGGTAATCTATTTCTATTCTTAAGTAGTGATCTTACATGGAATTCACGCACATAAGCCTTTGAAGTTTGATTTGCTCTTATGCTTTCTTCAGTCCACTCCCTTACCTTTTTTATACTCCATATTTCGCTACCCATCCATCATCATTCACTTCCTTGGCCTTGACAAACTCCAAAGAGTTGAAGGAAAAACATGCCTTTTCCACTCAAATGTCTTAGAACTTACACAATTATGTTAAATTTCTAAATATCCCTGCTTTGCACATAAAGAATCTCATTCAAGAACAAGCTCAACTAGATATTTGCAGTTTGACATGATTAGATTGCAGATCCATACTTTGTTCTCTTCCTTACCTTGCTAAGAGGAAAAGAAAAATAGTAATGAAGAAAGAAAAACAATTATAAAGAATAATTGTATATCCAAATAAGACTTCTAAAAAGAAAGAAGGAACTCATTGACAAGAAGGCAAGATGTTATGAGCATGTAGGTATGGAAAGTTATGTACCATACATAGACGCTAGTTCATATAGATCTTTGTTGCATGAGGACATGCAAGACCTTGAGTCTGGGGGGATGTTGGGCCTCGGTTTTGACAAGTTTTTAAGGGTCATTCTACCAACTAATATCTTATAATTTAGCCTTTATCCTTCACAAATTTATACCATCATTACCATATCATATCCAAGATTTGGTGGTGAAGAGATCCACACATTTAGGATCTATGATTTATCCATATATTTTTGGATCATGTGTTGGTTGAATATGCACTTGTTTAGGGATTGGCTTTATCCATTATAACCCATTTCCCTCTTATGAAATGTAAGGTAGATGTATAAATACAAAGGGGGAGATATCATATCCATGTTAGATGTTAGATACGAGAGATTGATTCTAGAGTAGGGAACATGTTGAAGAGGAGAGAATAAGGTCATATAAAGGACTGTTCCTCTTTGTATTTGTTGGTTCATTCATGATAATATAATCCTTTGTTGTTGCACATTGTTATTTAGTACTGTATTCTTTCTTGGCAATGCATGCCAAGGGAGGAAGGGCCCCCTCTCTCTGGTATATGTTGCCCAAATAATTTCTTTTCTTTATTTAATTTCTGCATTTACTAGATATGTTGTATGATGCTATTTCATATATTAATTTGATTACTTTCTCGAGTTGCTCATTGATTTATCTATGCTTTTACAATTCATTCATTTATGCTCTTTAATTCTTGCCTTTGTATGATCGGCCAAGCGTGTTGTGCATTAGAGATCTGAATGTTTCTCAACCCTGAGAATTTGAATAAGTCAAAAGGACATAAACTCAAACCTACAACACAAGATCCTATGATTTTAATTCTTGCATTGTTATTTCTTGATTTTGCTTAATACTTTGACAAAGCTCCAGGAACTAGATAGGTCATTGAGTTAACTGTTATTACAACTCGTTACAAGACTTAATAACTTAACTCTAACTCCTGGAAATGCTTTGTCAAACCGAATACTCTTAGATTAGATTCCCACCTGATCTTGCATATATTTTGTCGACATTTCATAAATTTACGAATACCCCGAATTGATAATTTATGTTACCAAATTAAGCAATTAAATTGACCAACATACACATATCCCATGATCATAGTCATAAATGACCAATTTCAAAACTAATCTTTAAGCTCAAAATTTTTCAAAAATAATTAACTTATAATAATTACATTTTAACACATAAAATTTTCATATATATATATATATATATATATATATATAATTAATTATTCTTAATTTTGTTATAACCAAAAATTTGAACAAAACAATTACAACTCCTTTTAGATGTTAATGCGAGCTTTAATCAAAATTGATTATAGAGAAAACACTTTGTCCAAGACAACAATCGAATCCATTTTGCTCCTACATATATTGAATCCAATCCAAAATCAATTGCATAAAAACATAACTAATTATGGGCAAACAATTTTGGGTTGGCTTCAATATATGTAAGAGCGAATGGATTCAATGGTTGTCTTGGATAGAGTATTTGTGTTTTCTATGCAATCGACTTTGATTGAAGCTCGGATTAAGATGTAAGAGCAATTGCAATTATTTTTTTCAAACTTCAGATTGAGAGTTGTTCAAACAAAAGTTTAAATAAAAAAGAATTCTAATTTCTTTTACATGCTTTCTCCTGATTACTTAGTTATAGTTAAACTTCACATTCAAGGTATATATATATATATAATAATTAATGTTTTGATTAATCATAATTTAAAAAAAAAAAATTCAATTGCTTTTATATATTTATTTAGAATTTTAATCAAAATTGATTACACTTTTTTTTAAGAATATTAGACAAATATATATATATACACACTAGCACAATACTTAACTTGTAGTTGGTGAACATGGATAGGTTACAATTTAAGTGCCACTAACAAGTTACTTATTCTTCATATGTAATTGCATGAATTGCTTGTATCCATGAATAAGCTATGAGTTATTCATGCATCAATTACCTACCAACTACCAGTTATTCATGCATATCTATCACTTATTTTTTATATTCTTTTTTGTATAATTGTTTATTTCAAATTTGAAACCAGTGCCATAAAATCAATCTAGATAGTACACTTACCTTATCCTCGTACAATCTAAAAAAAACATAAACTCTAATCTACCCCAAATTCTAAAATAAAACACTTACCAATATAATAATCAAACATATATATATATATAATCAAATTCCTCTTACAATTTTAGGCCGAAATTCATTCTAAAATTGATTGCTTCGAAAACATAAATATCTTTTGATCAACGAAAAGTATAAATAAAGAATTCCAATTGCTCTTGCATGTTACTCCGCGTTTCAATCACAATTGATTACTTAGAAAACATACACCATTGTCATTGAATACTAGGTGCACAATATATATAAAAGAATTGAATACTAGGTGCACAATTCAAGTGTATGTGCATTGTGAAAGATTTATTTGTTTTTTAATCTTTTGTTACATTATACATGTGAGCATAATCGAGCATGACACAAACACAAATACACATAAGAATAGAAAATTGGAGTGAAAATTTTATAAAGTTAGAAAAATAAATTTGATTTTAATATTTTTTAATGTCTACATGACATGACATAATATACATAAGAATAGAATATTGGAGTGAAAATTTTATAAAGTTGGAAAAATAAATTTGATTTTAATATTTTTTTAATGTTTACACGAGATGAGATTTTATAAAATTAAGTATGTGTAGTTTTAATATTTTAATTTGTGATATACTCATTTTGATGATGTTTTAGAACATTTTTTATCCATATTTACATTTTTTTTATAAATTCAACAAATTAAATTCGCATCGTATGAACTTGTCCCTTATTTATATTTTTCTTTTTATTGTTAGATGATGAGAAATTACATTAAATTAATAAAATAAATAATTTTTATATAATTATTAATATAATGTTTCAGAAATATTGTGAAAACATTGCGTATCATCTTAATATGGTTATAAAAAAATTAAGATATAAACTCTCATTTATTGTAATAAAATATCCATCCTATCTCTCATTTGTTGTGTTCAACAACTCTATGGCATGGATTTTGATGCTAGGTTTTATGCATTAGAGGTCAATTTGAATTGTTTACCTAACCAAGTTAAATTTCCGTCATGATATAAATTGATTCATGCTTGAATACTTGATAGAATATAATAGTTTAATGTGTTATTAAAATATCGATTGTTCATATTTTCTTGTTTTGATAATTAATGACATGATTTGTCACATTATTAATTGCTCATAAATGTATTGCTTTTTTTTTTGAGAATTTAGATTTTATGCTCCAAGATATTATATAGTATTATAGCTTTAGGAGTTCTAAAAGGTTTAGTGTATAAATTTGCAAGTAAAGAGAACACACTCTAAGTTGAAGTAGCCATTAGAAGCACATCTATTGGAGTGGATCTATCTCCCCTACAAATCCTTACTCCCTTCAATTTTTTCGAGTGTAAATCAAGAGTAGAGATGCTCTTGCAAATGAAGGGACTCTATAGGATCACAATGAGAACCAAAGTAGAGACAAATTCAATTGTAGAGAAGTCTAAGTATTTGAATAGAATGGATGAAGAAGCATTTGGACTTCAATGCTACTTAGTATCTTTGGATTTCCTCCATCGCATCGAAGAAAAAAGTCTACAAATGGTATATGACCAAGTTGTCTACACTCTTTGGGGCACAAGATGAGATGAGGGGCCACTAATTGAAGGTAGAGCTACTCAATCTAAACCTTGGGAATTTTCAATCCATACAAGATTTCTTCACCAAGTTCATGTACATACTATTTTAGCTCAAGATGTGTAAGACAGAGAAGGACAACACTCAAATGGTGCTCTCAATTCTATCCAAATTGGACCGGACTATGGTATGTATGTCTCCTCCTTCCATTCTACATGATTGGCATTTGGTTCCTCTTGGACGATGCCTATATTGAAAAAATATGCAACCTCCCTTCCTCAAGCACACAATAATCTCAACCAAATGAGCCTTCCAAGGTCATCTAGTGTGCATGAACTTGCAGCTAATCAGAGGAACTACAATATGAACAAGAAAAGACCGCCATTTAAAGGAAACAAGGAACTAAATCGAAGGGTTTCACATGAAGATTCAAACTTTGATGATGGAAGGACCAAGAAGAAGCTACCATTATGTGCATACTATAGGAAGGACCCACATAGAGAAGAGGATTGCAAATACAAGAGGTTTAATGAAGAATTAAAAGAGGAGAAGTGCAACAAGGAAGTTGCCACATGAAAGAATGACAGATTCCATGCACTTGTAGAGATTTCTACGTCCATTCATCCTCATGCATCATAGAATTTGGAGCTTCCAAACACATGGCCTACGACGACATATTTACTTGCATTGAGCCATACACAAACCATACCACTTTGGGATATGCACTAGTTTAGATCACGCATTCAGTTGAGGAAGATACTTTTACATGCCTAGAAGAAGAAGTGATTAATAGATTTTTGCTTTGTATTGGAGAACATGTTCAAGATCAAGATCTTAGAGATAATACATAACTTCAAATGTATCACATAGTTAAAGGAGAACTTGTCACAAATAAAGTTCTCATTGAAGAAGATCTTTAAGAATGTCTCTTCAATTACCTCAATTTCTACATCTTTTGCTCCAACAATTCTTAGAGTTCCTCATAAAGGCTTCAAAGGGTTTCCTACATTTAAAGCATGGAGTGGCTAAGAATCGGTATTCAAGCACTTCAAAGTGTTTGGATCTCATGAAAGGGCTCACATTCATTCCAAGAGAAAAATGGGCTCACAAAAGTTTGCATACATATTCATAAAGGCCTTCACCAAGAAGCAGTTCACCCAGTTGCGAGCTTCCTTGGGATTGAAGACATCCTCTGACCATACTCATTCTCATTCTCATTCTCATTTTCAGGAGGGGGGGGGGTGTTCCCATGATATTTTACCTCTTTATCAATTTTAGAGCATCCTTTTGTACATTGGATACCTAACATGGTTGAAAATTGTTGGGGCACAATTTTATTTTACATTAATTTCACCTACTTTGGATTATGGGGGGTGTTAGAGCATAATAACCCTCTCCATGGAATCACTATCTCACCTATGTCACATGCCTTGTCTCTACATAGTAAGGTAACTCCTCTACCTCCACAATTTCCTCATCTCATTGAAGAGGCACCACCCAAAAAAACTATGAATATATGCAAAATAATAGTAAAAATTAATTAGAAAATTTAAATAAAATGTTACAATAAATTATATGTGCATAAAATAAGATGAAAACAAATGAAACTAGATCAATCATGACATAACATTAATATTACCTCTAGAATCCGGTGGCTCATCCAAGGTAAATAGGGTATAAGTTCATTATCGTAAATCTAACCTTACATATGTGTCCTGCAAAAGATCCAAGGTGTGATCATCCTCACTTGAAAGCATCTGTAGTACCTCTGGAATGATCCTACATCATAGATTCAACTGGCCCCTCATGGGAATCATCTTCCTCCACATGCTCATATGCACATCATTCCTCAAACTAGGATGAAGGAGGTTAGATGATAACCTAACGATCATAAACCTCTAAAAAAAAAAAAAAATCTTAGAACCAAGAGGGAAACCCATCCTCCCCTCAAATATCAAGTGACATTGATCTAGAGCTAAATAAAACAATCACAAAAGCTGACACACCACCTAATACATGTAATTCTCTACAATAAACAATCAACATAGTATTATAGAGGGAAAATTTGTGTTTCCCATTACTGGTGTAATGTTCCATTGTTGAGACCAAGAGCAAGAGGCACCTAACTTCCTTTGCACAAAAAGAATGGAAATCCAACTAGCCACTAACAACCTGGAACTGACTAGAGTCAACAATGGCATCACTCACATATCTCTGAACATAATTCCATTGAATATCTCTTAGAATGTTACGTGAGAGATCAAGGAAATGGGGAAAATCCTCCTTTCTCATAGATAGCCCAATAATGAAGTATATTACCTTCTCTATGGGATGGTACCATAGATCAAGATCAATCCTAAAGGCACACATGGCATGATCTCAATGATGGATCAATTACCTCAATAAAATCATGTCTCCCCATAGCGACGTGGCTTCTTCATAAAAATTAAGGAGGCGAACATTCCTCAATTGGAGATGAGTCCATACTACAATAGGATGAGGGTACAAATCCTTCTTCCTCTCCTACAAAATGTTATATAAGTCGACTTGTTGCAACTCTTGTGGTCATCGATGTCTATGAATCACATACATCTTTGATAAGGAACATGTGTCTGTGTGTGTGCGCGCATGCATGCACATGCGTGTGTGTGTGTGTGTGTGTGGGTGGGTGTGTGTGTGTGCGCGCGCGTGCGCGTGTCTACTTAGATTAAATGATCATTTTTATTTATTAATTTATTTTTGAAAAAATGTCTAAAACTACCAATGCACCTTAAAAAATAGCTAACACCATTAACTATGTTATTTTACATTAAAGACACCATAACAAGTGCATGATACATCATTATAATGTAAACCATGAATATCAATGTGCTGAATATTAGTGGCGTGCTTAATATATATGGATGTGTGTGTGTCCGTGCGCGCGCATGCGTGTGTCTAGATCAATTTTATTTATTAATTTATTGCTTTTACATGTTTATTTGGAACTTCAAATAAAAAATTGATTGCACACTGTCCAATAACACGAGACAAACACATAAATATAATAAATAGAGAGAGAATCAAATTACTCTCGCCTGTTAGTCGCGGCCTCAATCAAAATTGATTGCCTAGAAAACATAAATATATTTTGATGTTAGTCCGAGTTTCAATCACAATTGGTGATGTAGAAAGCATAAACCATTGTCATTGAACACGAGACAAACACATAAATACTGGAGTGCAGATTTCATGTGTATGTGGTTTGAAACATTTATTTGTATTTTAATCTTTTGTTGTATTATACATGAGACAAACACACATATATAAGAATAGAATATTGGAGTAAAATTGCATAAAGTTAGAAAAATAAATTTGATTTTAATATTTTTTAATGTTTGCATGAGATGAGATTTTATAAAATTAAGTGTGTGTACTTATAATATTTTAATTTGTGATATACTATTTTTTTTTCATGGTGTTTTAAAATATTTTTATTAATATAATATTTTATTTTATAAATTCAACGATTTAATGTACCATCATATTCATTTTATTTATATATATATATATGATAAGAAATTAAATTAAATTAACAAAATAGATAATATATTATAGATTTGTGAGAGCATTGTTGATCAACTCAATATGTTTATTGAAAAATTAATATATAAACTCTCATTTATTGTAATACAATGTCTATCTTAGCTCTCATTTGATGTAAGACAATGTCCAACAACTCTATGGTTTTATGTACTAGAGATCCATTTAAATTGCCTATATAACCAATTCAAATTGCTTTTATGACATAAATTCATTCATGCTTGTATAGTTAATGGAATATAACAATTTAATGTGTTATTGAAAGATCTATTGCTCATTTTTTTTTTGTTTTGATAATTAATGACATGATTTTGTCACATTATTGATTGCTTGCAAATGTATTGATTTGTTTTTTAGAATCTAGATCTTATTCTCCAAAATCTTATATGGTGTATGAGATTTAGGAGTTCTAAAGGGCTTAGTATATAGGTTTGCAAATAAATAAAATAATGTGCAGCCTGAAGTAGCCATCAAAAGTGCATCAGTTGGAATGGATCTATCTCCCCAACAAATCCTCACTCCCTTCAATTATTTCGAGTGGAAATCAAGAGTAGAGATGCTCTTGTGAATGAAGGGACTCTATAGGATCACAATGGGAACCAAAGTAGAGTTGAATTCAGTTGTAGACAAGTCTAAGTACCTAAATAGAATGGATGAAGGCTTCAAGTTTCTATGCTACTTAGTATCTCTAGATCTCATATATCACATCGAAGAAAAAAAGTCTCGAAATGGCATATGGACCAAGTTGTCTACACTCTTCGGAACACAAATTGAGATGAGGTGCCACCAATTAAAGGTAGAAATACTCAATCTTGTAACATCCTAAAAATACCAAAAATAAAATAAAATTATAATAGCAATAATTATCAAATTCATTTAATGCGGAACATATAAAATAAATTGAAATCTTAACTAAGATAATTTAATGACGATGACACATCATAATTCTCAAATAAATATAGTTGTAATTTCTACTTTAGATATAATCGGATGTTAAACTCCTTAACGAAAGATCTTTGTATGCTTAAGTAGACGAGTATAGTTTACAATTTTGTTTAAGTTCTTGGTTATTATTACATGCTGTTACTGTTTGTACCGCTTTGATATTCTTGATGGAGTGCTGACAGTTTGTTTGTTTGTTGAAGAAGGGGTCTTATGAGGCACCCTGGAGCTTACTTAGCTATGTTTAGCTAAGGCATTTGAATCTTGTTTCCATGTGCAAACTGCAGGTAAGAAATCTACAAGACAACATAATATTTAGAGTACTTGTGTTTTTCAATTCATCGTCAATGTAAAATGTTAAGTACTTCCTTGCGACATTAATAACTAAAGGTATGGATACAAGGATTCTGCTCCTAGCTTAAATACTGTCTTACAAAGCTCCTTAATGTTATCAATCCATGTCGTCCAAGATTTCTGTTATGATGTTACATTTATCGTCATGAGACTATTGTCTTTAATATTAATGCAACGACACTACTATCTATTAAGTATGAAATTACGAAACTTATAGGAAAATGCACTTTCGAACTTTCATTATAATTGGCATCTATAATTCTTAGACTACTTTATGTCATGTACATAGTATAGAAATGAAGTAGCTATATATCTTATAGCTACTATTTATTTACATAAAGCATGGTATAATATTCGATTATTTCAATACTAATTTAAACTTTGGAATTATATAATACCTACACTACATATTCCATGTAATATGATATGGTGTTACTATACAAAGATATGATAAAAAAAACAATATCATGTGTTTCCAAAATGTAATCCTAGCTATTGTTTTAACACCATAGGATAATATCCTATGCAAACCACGAACATGACCTTATAAAGATTATGGCTTGATGGTAGTTAGAACTATGTTGTATGTAAAAGCTCTTATCCTAAGTGTTAATATCATGTCAATGAAATTGCCCAAGTCTCGACGTTAAAGTAATGAAATGACGGGTATTAACTTCTAGTTGCAGGTTGATAGAGTTACGTTTGTGTATTAAATGAACTCCATAGTGGAATGGGTGGCTGTCATACCACGTAGTTCATCCACATGAACTCTGATTTCCATAGTAATCGGGAAATCTAGCTGGCATGGTTGCCATGTAGCCTCTCCTCCACGCTGTTCACAATAACATTTTCTTGGCATGTAGGGTTGGCAACTCTGTGGTCGTTGTAATTTAATGAGATATTAATGCGGGTTGCTTGGCTTTCAAAGTAGCACTGTTGGCTCTCTTCTATCTGTTGATCGCTCCAGATCTTGGTCGTTGGTTTGTGTAACCCTAATCCATGTTGTATGTATTGGTAACGAGTTTCTTGGCCCTTCATTGTTATGTTGTAATGAGGCCGACATGCTTCCAAATTTTTAGGGTTAGAGGAGGTATTCTTCTAGGGTTTTGACCCTGTGACTTATGAGAGAGAAAGTTTAAATGTTGCAGGCTTGGCTTCATGCCATAGAGCCATGATGTCAAGGTATGAAGGATAGATATTCATCAGCTGTTGAGAGTAGTTGGTAGTTTGTCCTTTGGCTCTTTCGAATGGTGGTAATGCCTTCTGGCTTTTCCTCTGTGTATGAAAAATTGCAGCCAACCTCTGGTTCCACCGTTGATAAATGGAATAACACTCTACAAGGTAAGTAAGTAGTAATGAATGAATGTTGATAATGTAGATTTTTGCATGCTAAATGTGTTAACAGTTTTTTTTTACCACTCGCATTGTGCTTTGGCAAGTGCTCTCTTCGTTGGAAGATTTCTATGCCACGATTTTGGAAAGGAAAGCTACTACGGTTTCCTGGTAAGCTCTGGTGGTTCTTACATACCTCGTAGGTGCCTTGATGTGTTTTCTGTGTGCCGAGAAATGGAAATCTTCGACTTGTATCGGTGATGGCCACAAGCAAGGTTTTAAGCTTGTCTTGTTTTGTTTTATGCTGTACAGAGGGTAACCTCTCAGTATTTTAAGTTACCTATTGGCTATTTGATGCCTGGTTATGTTGTCGATAAAGGCTCCGAACCTTCGTTTGTTCTGCTAGATGTCTTAAGGGTAAAAACCTTGTACAGTCTTCATTGTTTCACGATTCTATTTTATGTTTTTAGTTTATGAGGGAAAGTCCCGTGTACTGTGAAACCTTGACAGGTTCAAAGTGTAATTTTCGGTTATATTCTTAAATGGAAGTCAAGAACCAAGGGTTCTCTTTGTACTTATAAACTATGATTCATTTTTCTTGAAATGAAACGATAATTTTGTTGAATGACAGTGGGAACGATGTATAAAACATATGTGGCGTTTTTGCTGAACCACAAGGATTGTTTTGGCCTAGGTTTTAAGTTTGTATGACTGTGTAAGAGAAAACATGCCTATAATCCAAGCTCGTTCTTGTTAATCTTGTTTGGCAAAATAGATGAAGTAGTTTTACTATTGAATGTTTTCAATTTTACAAAGGATACCTTACCTGAAACCTCCGAATGCTATCGGGCTTGTGCTAGGGTTTTATACCCAAGACTTAATCGCTGTGATGAAAATCTCGATAATGTATTTGTTTAAATGTTAGGATGTGAGCTAATGTTTAAACACGAATATGTAAATGTGCTTTCGGCTAACTGTTAGATAATTCTTAGACAGTAAAGTTACTATATATAAAATATAGTGTGGTTCTGGAAAGTAATGTCTAGGGTTTAATAAGTCATAAAAGTTATCATTCTTGAAAAATGTCTACAGTTTGCCTTTGAGATAGAAAATATGATGTATGAATACAGAATAAGGATTTGCAGTGTATTAGGTTTTGATACTACTGAAATAAACATTTGATACTTGAAATCAAACATGAAATCAGTGAAGAAATAAAGTCTGTATAATTATATGAAAACTATATAGTGATTAGTTCTTGTAGTTGTGATAATCCTTGAAAATACTATTCTTGGAAGACATGATATGTATGATTTTAATTGCATTTGTTTGCTATTTTAAATGAATAGAGATAAGATAAAATATTTGACTATACAGAAGTTACACTATATTTTTCGTTCATGAAATAATAAAAGAATCCTATATTACTGTCGATACTATACAGTAAAGTTTTACTATGTTTAGATATAGGATAGAATTGCAAACAGAGCACTTACTGTAATTATTTGTTCAATCAACGGCAATCTGCCTATCTCTCATCTATCATTTAATTTGCTTCTCTATACTAGAGTACTAAGCAGATAACAACATGGGAAAAATATAGAGATGATTATCTAATCAAAAATTTACAGACTTTATCATTCAATATTGAACATAACTCATAAATAAAATAATATCTTTTACAAAACAGAGTTTGATAAATTCTACTAAACAGAACATTGAACTGTAAACAAAATAGAAACAACAAAACCTGGTTAACTATAGAGAAACAAATAGCCCAAGGAGCCTATTCCACCCAACCAATTCCTGAACATAGCCAAGTTACTTGCCTTAGGACCCCCGAGCCTGTTCACTAAACCACCAGGAGGAAGAAACTTAGAAGCTTAGAACCTCCACTTGTAGTAACAATAGTTATCCAGTCTTAAAGACTTAGTAGTCAAAGGGACCTGCACCAGCACCTCTGGTTCTCCTTCCAGAATAATTTGTAGACTTACAGTTGCACTCTCACATAGCCTCCCTATTCAAATCTCTCAGTGATCACCTGATTCACATGAGGAATATTTCTGTCGAAATATTGTGTAAGAGCTGCCTGCTCAATTTGAATTTTCCTTATGTAGGCTGCCTAGGCCTTTCAGTTGTTAACTGGTCATTAAATGAGCTTCCTGCTCACTCCCACCACCTGAGGGATAATGCCATATTTTTAGGGGTAGTTGTCCCATAACCAACAGCTAGTGGTGAAGTGCAATTGCTGCCATCTGTCCCATGCCTTCTAACAGCTTCCATTCCTCCTAGTGGGTCAGTGAACACTCATTTAACAGTTCCCTTGGGAGTTTGTCTCCTACTTTAATTTATTAAATAATAATAATCAGTAATTACATTCATCCTTGACCAAACTTGGTCATAATTACAAAACTTTGTAATTAAAATTTAACATAAAGTATTTTGCCAATAAAATAATATTTTCAGAATTTGGGTAGGTGACAAATCTAAACCCTAGGAATTTCGAATCCATACAAGAGTTCTTCACCAAGTTCAAGTACATACTACTTCAACTCAAGATGTGTAAGATAGAGAAGGACAACACTCAAATGGTGCTCTAAATTTCATCCAAATTGGGAATAGACTATGGTATGTATGTCTCCTCCTTCCATTCTAAAACATTGGCACTTGGTGCCTCTTGGACCATGCCTACACTGGACAACTTTATAGCCTCCTTTCTTCAATGGTAAGATAAGCTCAACCAAACGATCCTTACAATTTCCTCTAATCTGTATCCGCTTGTAGATAATCATAGGAACAAGACTATGAGCAAGAAAAGACCTCCATTCAAAGGAAACAAGGAATCAAATCAAAGGGTTGCACATGAAGATTTAGACTTTGATGACAAAAAGACCAAGGAGGAGCTACCATTATGTGCATACTACAGGAAGGGCCCACATGTAGAAGAGGATTGTTGATACAATGGGTTCAATGAAGAATTAGAAGAGGATAAGCACAACAAGGAAGTTGCTACATCAAACAATGATAGATACCATGCGCTTGTAGCAATTTATACTTCCATCCATCCTCATGCATCCTAGACTTTGAAGCCAAGCACATAGCCTACGAGGACATATTTACTTTCATTCAACCATGCACAAACCATACCACTTTTGGATATGCACTAGTTTATATCATCCATTAAGTTTAGGAAGTTCCTTTAATAGGCCTAGAAGAAGAGGTGATCAACCGAACCGTTATTTACTTTGTATTGGAGAACTTGTTCAAAATCAAGATCTTAGAGATAATACATAAGTTCAAATCTATCACACAATTAAGGAGAACTTGTCACAAATCAGGTTTTCATTGAAGAATATCTTAAGGATGTCTCTTCAATTACCTCAATTTCTACATCTTTTACATCAACATTTCACAGAGTTCATCATCAAGGATTTAAAGGGTTTCCTACATTTGAAGCTTGGAGTGGTCAAGAATCAATATTCAAGCACTTCAAAGTGTTTGCATCTTGTGAATGGTGGTTGACATACATCCTAAGAGAAAAAGGGGCTCACAAAAGTTTGCAGACATATTCACAAAGACATTCATTGATAAGCAGTTCACCCAGTTGTGAGCTTCCTTAGGATTGAAGACATCCTGTGAGTAGGCTCATTTGCATTATATTTTTCCGGGGGAGGTCCAATGAGGTTTTCCCTCTTTCTCAATTTTAGATAATCTTTTTGTATATTAGATACCTAACATGACTGCAAATTGTCAGGACCTAGTTTTCTTTTACATTTATTTCATCTTATTTAGCTTATGGGGGGAGTGTTAGAGAATAATAACCTTATCCACGAAATCACTCTCTCACCTCGACTTATGTCATATGTTATAAACATTTTAGACTTGTGGCACATAACAAGTTTCAACCTTTGGTATTCTGTGATGATTAACCTTATTACAACTAGAAGGGACGTTGTGTCACACGGGGAAATATTTTTGAGTGGTGGCGTGCATTTCTACATTGAACACATGTTCATATTTAATATGACTAGGAAATACATTCGAGTTTGTAGTATGTCGTCTAGGAGAATCATTTTCCAAATGAGATATGTCACAAGGGAAGAAACTCATGTGCTCAAGATGTGGTGCACGGAAGGGGGAGAACTTTGTTTTAGGTGATATGTCGCATCACAAAAAACTTTTGTTTCCTGTAATATATCACATGATACTAAATATTTCCCAAGCATGATGCACCACAAGCTCAAATTTTGGTGTCATGATAATAATAGGTTGAGGTACGCACTACATCATATGCTATAAGTGTAGGTGGACAAAGATACATCACATATTACTAGAAGTTCTCCAAACAAGTAATATAGTGCTCAAGAACATTATTTTCATGGCGATCCATTGATAGAAATAAAATCATTAAAAAATTTAATGGATGGGAAAACATAAATCAATGTATGGCATTAGTAGACTACTCAGGTCCAAAAATGGACAAACAATTACATGAGGATATTTGACCAAGCATATTTAGGTCCAAAAATGGACAAACAATTACATGAGGATATTTGACCAGATTAGGATGGGTGGTTAAAACAAATACTATTAAGAAGAAAATCAATCTAATTGTAGAAAATTTAGTTGATCAAAGCTAGTACATAATTTCTAATATGGATCAATTATAGGGATCAAAAGTTTATATGAAATCCAAGAGTAAAATTCATCGGGGACCTATAAATTTTCTTCCGGGGAAGAAAAATATGGGGTGTCATTTCTAGCTCAATAACTAGTGACACATTAACAAAAACCTAGATCTTTATAGTCAGTAAATAATTTGCATTGGTCTGAGAAATAAAATAAGTTACCTTCATCATAGGTTCCATTATTCTACATATGGGCCTCCACTAAAACCTTTTTCTGGAAACAACTTCATGAATGTTAATTCCCAATGCCAAGAAATATGCTAGCTAGAACCACAAAACCATATATTTGAATTTATTTTCTGACTTTAGTTCTCTAACAGATGCAATTTTAGTACCAAAACTTTGCTACAAATTAAATAAGGTTCATGTGAATCTTTCTTGATCTATTTATTTATGTCCATTTGTGTTTCTATACTAATAGTGAGCATCCATAGCCTCGACGAAGTAACCTTGGTATGAACATGATTGCTCCACTACTAGCAAGTGTTCATAGCCCCAACACATGTACTTGCATTGCCCATATGATATGTAATGTCCCTAGTTTTGACCGTTGACACAAACTATGTAAATGATGTACTATTGTTGATGTAATTCATGGAACATGGCAAGGAGCTCAAGTCAAAGGACCTATAATAGAAATATTGAATATGTTTTTGTATATTAGCAAGTAATGTGGTTAGAGAATCATGTGTTGGTCAAGCGCAACAGTATTGTAAATATGATGTACATGTGCATGATAATAATAAATGGATCCATAGTTTATTGTGTAAGGAAACGAGAGAAAGGGGCATTATTATCCTAAGATGAGGGAGGGGCATATTGAATCTATGAAGCCAATAGATGAGGGCCACTTTCCTAGACAGGATTGATGAGCCATTAGATGTCAGTTTGACTCATGTGCACCAATCGTTTAATTCTTCCAAGAGGAAGATAGTTGAGACAATTATTCTCTTTAGGAAATGAAGGTGTGGGTTTGAGTTCCTTGTGACAGAGTAGTGTCAGTTTCCCTACAGAACCGGAGAGGGGATATTGCTTTTTGGGTAAGCGATTAGTTACATTGAAGTCATCCTTAAATTACCTATCAATTGAGGGATGGCACAATAAACATGTTAATAAGTCTGTAAATGAGCCTATCAGTGAGTCTGTTAGTCAGTTAATCAGTTATGTGGTCAAGCAAATCAATCCCCCTCAAGGTTGTATCTATCTTTCCATGTCTGGTGAGGAATTAATCCATCCACCCATTGACCAATCTATCATTCTCATCTTTGCAGAAAGAGACGACCCTTATTTGAGAGAAAGATAATTTTGAATGGTGACAGAGTGCTTAGTTGAGAGTCAAAGAGGAATTTGAGAGTGCAGTTGTTGTGCGTCTGCTTGTTGTTATGAGCAACAAAGTGGTATCAAGATACCCAGTTGCTAACCCATGTCAGTGTGCCCTGAACCATGTTACATGTATATTCCAAGTCAGTCTAGGTCGGGATAATAAAGTGGTGAAGTGTCGTGATCACTCCTCATTCATGTGCCTAAAGGTTTTGATCCCCATTTGTTGAGTCATCTTGAATATCATCACTATGAATCCTGTTGTAGTCAATGTGGTATGTTAGATAGTGTCTGGATTATTCCATGAGAGAATTGGTTCTGCGTAGCTTGGATTAGTAAGCCTTAGAAGGCATAATCCTTCAGGAAAATGATTTTTTGTTTGGGTATTTATATGCACACACTAAAATAGCACCTGGAGGAAGGTGATGCCTAAGGGACCATTGAGTGATGAAGGGGTGCCTTCTTGGTGATGTGTGGGGTGGGTATTGTGGACCCCAAGCTATCCGAGTGTGTGCAAGATGTCTGTAGTCTAGAGATATATCATATCTTATTGTTTTTCATATTGCTTGAATTGTTGTAATCTCCAGGGAGTGGATAAAGTTTTGAGAACCGAGTGGATTGGAATCCAATAGCAGTTGCACTACCTCCTAGTGGAATAGCGAAGTTTGGATTGTATTTATATGTGCACACTGGAATAGCACATGTGCGATGTTGTGTGGAGTGGGTATTTTGGACCCCAAACTAACCGAGTCTGTGCGAGGTTGATCGCTAAAATTGAGTACCAGAGTGGTGTAGAGTGCAGCTTTGGCTAAGATACTAGTGAAGGTTGTAACCTCCTAGTGGAATAGTGAGGTTTGGGTACTGGTCTTAATTCTATGCACACAATAGTATAGAACATAATGGAAGGTGATGCCTGAGGGACCATTAAGCAGTGAAGGGGTACCTTCTTGGTGTTATGTGGGGTGGGTATCGTGGACCCCAATCTAACTGAGTCTGCACGAGGTATCGGTAACTCTGTGGTGAGTAACTAGTTAGCATTTCCTTTATACTACCTAAAAAATCCTATTAACCCAAGAGAGGTTGGATTTATTGTGGCCTTGTGTCTATTTCACTATGAGGGAGCTATGGATAGTCCCCCTTTTCCTAAGGTAATCATGCCCAGTGAGGGGGTGGACTCTTAGCATAAAGAGTATATGCTATATAGAGTGCCTACTATTGGGTGGAACATTTCTCTCGCGTAGACATTTGCTCAGAGAAGCTCCATTCAAGATAATTGTTATGTGGTGTTTCATTGTTGTTATTCACTTCCATTGTATGAATGTTGATTTGAATGAATGACGAGATTCATGATGTATATAATGGTTACGAATTATGTATTGCTTAGCTAGAAGTAATTTGATTATAGATATCTATTTGATGGATATATGATGATGTTCCTTATAAATGCTTGTATTTAAATGTATGATTTATGGAAGAATTTCATTTATGCATATATTGCTAACTCTACAAGGAGCTAGTGAATTGGCATTGCAAGCTAAGTTGTCACAAGGTGGTCAACCTATGGGGTGGTATTCACACAATGGTACAAGACAGGCATGTAATGGATTGTGTGGTGTTCTGGTTTCGAGCATGTTGTATAGTTTCACAATAAAGGAATTGATAGCGCAAAAGTGCACAAGGTTGAAAGTTATTTTATGCAATATCGCATGTGGATCAAAGTATTATGCGTGTAGTGCCATGCTTAGTGTATTAAGATCATGTGGCATAGCCTATTGTGTAGTAAAATAACTCAGTAGTAGATAGTAATGTCTTGGTATCAGAAGTAGAAAGGAAGAAAAAGTTCCGACGTTGTCACGATAGGACACTGAGGCCACTAGGGATGTGACAAAGTGGTATCAAAGCAGTGGTTTCAACACTAGGCCTTTGAGTGTAAAAGGATCCCATCGTGATAATGTTAAAGTTATTATTAAGGTTTATTAATGTGTTAAGCTAATAAAATTTCCTTTGTGCAGAGTGCTAGTAGTAGTAGTGAGACTAATATAGGCAAATAAAGAAGGTATCAAGCATAAGAATAAAAAAGTTAACTAATAGAGTTATCGTCATGGATGATGTGCAAGATACCTATGAACATGAAGAAGAGGTTATGGGAGAAGATGTTGAAGGTGGTAATGCAAAAACAAAATCCAAGGGAAGGAGGCTGCAGGTCACACCTCCATATATAAGTACTTCCATACTGGAGGTATGGGTTTCAATGTTGTTATGGGAAATTCATGTGCCATGGAAAGGAATGCATGGATATTTCATCTTTGATTATGATTCATGCTTATAATATGCATATAAATTATGATGTTGACAGGTATTGCAGGTATAATGAAATGAAAATAATGCAATGTTAGGTTGTAATGCCTTGGGGCTGTTCGCCTGAAGGGGAATATTATCTTATATATGACAAGATAAAGCTTGGTGAGTAAAGCTAAACTCTAAGGAGTTCCTATGAGAAGGTAGAAAAATAAATCCAAAGGAAACTATTACTTATGTTTATATTGTCTTCCTCTTTGATTTTAAATAATCATGCATATGTATGTTGGGTTTCTAGAAAAACATTGTAGTGTTTGTTGTAAAGCATATGCGACTAGAGGCAAAGAACCTTGAAATCCTCCAAAAGAGATGTTGAAGGTGTGGATTCCTTAGAAATCCATCAAGGATAAATGGAATTGTCAAAGAATTGTTATTTTGTAAACGCAACTAGAAGTTCAAAACAATGTTTAAAAAGGATAAGAACATCGAGAACAATGTTATTTTAAGGGGGAGAGGATGTAATATCACTCTTGACACCTATTTTGTTGTAATTGAAATGCAATATGAAATCATGTATAAGTTCATGGAGAGGAACTCAAGGCCAAGGCCCCACCAGTGAACATTGTAGTATTAGATGGCATTGTGATTTGATAATGGCCTAATCACATTAGCCATATTCATTAGAGTTTGTAAAATTGATGTTAAGGGTCAAATAATTGCCAAGGAGGAAAATTACTAGTTTCCTAGGTTTGGGGTGGAAGCTTTGGGATTTGGAATAAAGGGGATAATAAATGATGTTTAGACATTAGAAGGGTTCAAGTATTCAATAAATAGAGTGAATAAAGAAATTCAAGAGAAATCCCAGGTGACAAATGGTTTTGGAGACATATGGAGGATGTGGGACCGACACTAGCTTCATTTTTCATAATACATGGTATCTCTCTTTTGCAAATTTGAATTAATGGGAATGTGAATACTCTTGGGTGAGTTGGTAAGTCATAACACATGTCATTGAGCATCTTAGGTCGAATTGGGAAGGATTGGTAACCTCCATGGAAGATAAAGAGTCAAAGTGGAAGTTTGTGGACACTTGGGCTAGATTCCCTAGCCCCTATGACACCAATGATGGAGCATCTATGACAACTATGAAAAATTGCAGACCTGACCTCTGACATCTAACCACTATGACATGTCAGCCCCAAAAATAGGCTCAAGGAAGGTGAATTTGGGAGTTGGAGAAGCCAAAGAGACTCAAAATCGAATTTGGGAGAAGATGGAAGGTTGGAACTAAGAGACAAGTGGCAAATGTGGAATATTTCCTAAATGGAAATCTATTGAATCTATTGAGAGGATTTCGACCCTTAGAAGGATAATGTTGGTTATAAAATGTAGAAATGAAGTATGAGAAAAGCTTTTTATCATTTGTAGAATTTGCAATTGCATTTGTGAAGAGGGAGAGCTAGTGGATGACTAGTTTCTTGCCTTGGCCAATTTCGAGGGTGAAAGATTCCCATCCAAGTTGGTAATTGGAAAGGCCATTCAGACCTTTCATTTGGAGCTTTAATGGAGTCTTTATTTTCAGATGTAAGCTACAGGGAAGCTCATGGTTTCTTCTATTGCAGCTCACTCCTTCAACCATTTCCAGTTTTGATGGCATATTCTTGATCCTTGAGGGAGGGCGTTTTTGGTGAGCTATTGTACTCTTTGGGGAAGATTTTAATGCCCCATTTCTTTTTTAATATGAATTAAATACTATTTTCTTCATATCCAAAAAGTTTCAGGTCAAAATTCGACGTAGAAATGTATAAATCTCATTTTTAATGGAAGAACAATGCCATTTCCCCACTACCTTGTTGTGAGCCAATGTATTGATGATGATTTCAAATGAATGGATGATTCTCTGATATATTTGTGATCAATATAATTCCATGGATGTCTTATACAAGTTTCATGTACTTTACTTGAGCATTTGAAGCATTTTTACTCAGTTTAGTTGTATTGGGAGGTGAAATAGTGCCATTTCCCCAAGGGTCGAATTGGGGATTTTTGCAGTTGAATGGGAGAGGGTGATAACAGTTGTAATAATCCATTAATGGTGCATATTAGACTTTAATAAAATACTTAACACATTACATACCTCTGTTCATAAATTTGAGTGGGTTTGGAGGCATTTGGGAAGCCATTTTCAGTACTTACCCCAAGGGGATTTGAACCCCAAATTACTAGTAAAATTGCATAATTGGTTCATAATCTTAAGAGAGTTTGAATAGGTATTTTGGTGGAAATATGTCATCCATAAACATCATATTCAAGTTATAATATCATTCATACACCTTCCTTGAATATTTGAAGGCATTTGGAGTCAATTTGAGACCTAGAGACCAATACTAGTCAAAGGAAAATCACTAGTAAAGTTACCTACATTGATCAGAATTGAAAGAAGATTTGCAGAAGTATTTTAAAGGTCCAAAGGCATCCCTGAAACACATATTTATGTTCTAATATCATTCATATACCTTCTCAGCATATTTGGGATCATTTGGGGCAAATTTGGGACCTAGAGATCAAAACTAGTCAAAGGTCTAACTAGGGAAAAAAGTGAAACATTGCCATTTTAATAAAATTCCTAACAAGGGACATTACAGGAACCATGTGCTAACTAAAAGTTGCTGACACTAAATGTAACATGTAAACAACCTGCATAATAAATTAATCCTAAGGTTGAATGTGCAATGCAATGAAACAACGGGGGAAACTAAATCCACTGGGGGGGGAGGTGAATGGCTATTAAAGCTTTGGGAACCAGTTGAGGATGTCTTGATGTCATCTTGGTACCCATGAGGCTGAAGAGAAGATAGTTAATGTATGATCTTGGGTGATCAAGAGAAAGCAAACTACTATTATGAGACTATCCACTCGCGACCCATAAAAGAGAATAATCCTTATTATTAATACCAAGTGAATAATGATTAAGTATTGAACGAAAGGGAAAGAAAGGAAAATGCACAACTAAACCTTTTCCAGTACTAATTCAATTCTGTATTGATCTCGTTTCGGTATCCTATGTATATATATATTGTTCAAATCTCTAAGGCGAGTAAAATGCTATCATGAGTTCCCTTAGGAATTTACTTGATCATATTAAAGTAGTATCTCTAAGATCTTGGTGGGAAATCTTCTTACACACAAAAGGAAACCTAGTGATTAGGGTTTCTAAGTAGCATTTCATTATGAAAGTTAACCCACCATTTAATGTTTATATTTGATGAAAAATTCTTAATCATTAGATTATATATATTTAGATGTAAAAGAAGACATATAATATACATAATTTAGAGGTGAATAACTTGTCTAGTTAAATTAGAGATAAGTGAATAACCCATAGGACAGTCAACTCCTTTTCCCCTTCACAGGTTTGGAAGCCAGAATAATAAATATTGTTGCTAATAGATTTTATAGAATGAGAATGGTTCCCCCCTTGGAGTAGAAACTCCATCTCATTTTCAGGAATATGTATATATAGGTATCATTTATTGTCGACATCTGATTAAGTGAATGCTTGTGTCAATTTTGTTATCTGATTAAGTTATTTGGAATTAGCTCATGTTTCTACCTATATTTGTAATATTGCATCTAATGATTGGATGGTTACATATTTTTTATGATGAATGTTAATTTAAAAGAATATTGGACAATGCCTAGTCATAAGAATATGCTTATTTTCCATTGTTAATCAATGATGATAAGTCAACAAATGTATATTGTATAACTAAAGTTAATCATATACGAGCATCGTATGGAATAATTGTGGTGTATAGTCAATATTGCCCACATGTACAATCATAGTAACAAGTTATGGAAATAATTAGAGTTCTTAAAGAATTGGAGAATTATGTTTAAGTTAGAAGATAATAAATGCAAAGCAATATGTTATTATTGTTATTCATTACATATAAGGTGAAAACGGATTAATGTGTTATGCTTCTAAATAAGCTTTAGATGATTGAGACTAATGGTGAAGAATTAATAGCATATTACTATAGATAACCAACTTGTGGATCAAGCACAATCATGGAGAGAAGTTGATATCTCATAAGGAAAGTAAATGAATGATCATTATAGGCCTTCACATGTAGATAAATGCATGTAAGTAGGTGTAAGGATTCTTATTGCATTTGGTTTTTATCCTATTGAATAAAGGTTAAAGTTGATATTAGGGATTAGTGATCACCTTGTAATTATATTGTTAATATATGTGACTAGTTTTCTACAACAAGGTAAGTATACCCAACATGTTTATGGAGATGACACGGTACCTCTATTATGTGAATATTGATTAGAAGTTAAAGGGAAAATTTGTATACCCCATACCCCAAATAACTAATGAGGGTATTGGGTATGTTACATTTCCAATAATTCTTAATATCGTTATCAGACCACCTAGGCAACTAAAGCAAAAATTTAAAAATCATAAGAAGATGTGGCCCTAAATTAATTCATTTGATTTGTTTCCCAATTCAAAGAGAATCAAACACAAGTCCTCATAAGATCACAAAGCATCTTATGTTTAATCATAGATATTTTGTTTAATCACAAAGGAAAAAATAAAGCAAACCAAAAAATGAAAAGGGAAAAATAGGTACCACCTGAGAATCCATGTGAAGCCATTTTATTTCGATATTTGCAGTGAGGCACCCTTCTTGAAGTTAGCCCTAACATCATTAGCCCATCCTAGAGGACAACCCTTGCCATAGTGAAAAAACATGGAATGCTTCTACATTGCATTCCAATTTCCCTCTCCATGCTTCTTCACATATTCTACTAGGATTGCATCCTCTGTAGAGGTCCATGGACCCTTCTTCAAAGAACCACCACCCCCATTCCCTCCTTTTATGATCTTCCTTTCGTCTATTTGTTACTCCTTGGTTTCCCCACTCTCACTCATTTTTGAACCGATTGTCCTTGTGGATGTTTGTAGTACATACCATTACACCACCAAATTACTCACAAAAAAACCACTAATTTTCTTCTACTTCTTGCTATTGTTTGTTTTGACCCTAATGAAAAATGTGGCAGGATTGAGGGTTTGCATGGCCTCCAATTAAAAAAATAAAGCTTCTTCAAAACTTCAAGTCACCTACATCCAGAAAGAAAGAGAGATGTAATTTCGACAAATGTTCCTCCACCTAATACGATGAAGAAAGAATAATCTCTACTAACCACATGCAAAGCAAAACGCTTACTATCATGCTTACCGTTCTCCCTACACTGTGCACTGCATGATCACCAATATCCATGCACTGCCTAGTTTACGTTGCAAGAACATATAAAAATTGCATCCTTGAGACATCAAAGTAATGAAATAAATCTGAAGCATTGTTTTCTTCCAAAGAAAATAAGCGATATCATATACATAAATCTAGTCTATGTCTGTAGGCCATAATGTGATCTTAAATTTAGAACATAAATTTAGCAAGAAGTAGTGGAATTATAAGACAGGTTTTAATTTTCATTTGCCTAGGGTTTCATAAGGGCATGGATGGGACAACCATTACAATCGTCTAGCTTGAATTCTTGGAAGCTATTACAACGGTCTAGCTTAGCTTCACTACATCTTTTCAAACAATTTAAATAACAAATGGTTAACTATAGAGTCTTTTTTCTAAGAGTTTCCAAGTGTAGAAACATTGGTATCTTTTAAGAAGTTATGACTAGAGAGATGTTTTATGGTGGAGAGAAAACCTGGTTTGTAGGATGTATCAAATGTTACCAATGGCTTCAGTGAAGCTACCACCATCATCAACATAGGTGCATTGTTACCAGTGGCTTCAATGAAACTACCACCATCATCATCACTGGTGCACTAAGCTACCAAGAACTATTTTCTCCTGCATAGAATATAGAGAAACCATATTTGAAGTATGCGCATACTTTTTCAACTCAACTAGAATGAACATGTGGTGTTGGGTCAAGAGGTTTGATCCAAACAAAGGATACTTTTCAAAGTTCCATGTATGGATCAAACTAGGCTCCATGTTTCTTGAGTTTTGGGATGAATAAACTCTAATAGGCATCGAAAATACCCTTGGGTGTTATGTCAAATCCTCGAAGGCTACCAAGATTTCTATGTACACTTATTATGCACATATTTTTGTTTGTATTAATGTTCCACAAGGCCTTCTAGCATCCATAACCATCTCCTTTAGATAAAATTAAAGGATTCAAACCTTAAACTATGAGAACATACTATTCAAATATCACAAGTGCCATGAGAATGCACACTTATTTTGGGACTGGCCTCTCAACAAACAAAATCAAAACAGGCTTAAAGGTGAGAAAAAAGCATGTAGAAGGTTTCACCACAATTCATAACAAGATAAAATAAAATAGACACCCAATAATACCCACTTAGACTCTAAACAAAAGAAATTATAATCATAAAAAAATACACAACTTGATAGGTCACCTAAGAAAACACCTCCTCACCTAGCTAATCCTAACCTATCTCTACAATAATCCAAAAAATCAAAGAGGGAAAGAACCGTGGTTCAGTGGATAAGGAGAATCAAGAATCGTATACAAAGTGCAAGAAAGTAGAGGCACTAGAAATATAAGCTATGGAAATGGAGCAAGCCAACAATTCAAAATGCACTCCACTATTGGTAGACACTTAGAAACAAGAAACTCCAAAAGAAATATATGATGAATCTATACAATAAATCTCATCAATGAGTGAGGAAAAAAAAGATATGTACATGGATGAAATGGATATTTGTCTTCTATCCATGTAGTTTGATGAATATTACATCAACACCTTATTCGTATCAAAATTAGGAAATATTTATAAATAACCATTCAAATCATCTTAGAATGATGGAATTTTTAAGGCTACCACGAGAACCTTGGATAGCCTACGTATAAAAAACTCCCCCCTAAATACTTCCAATAAGGTACGAGGAAAGCCATTAGGAATAAGAAAGGCAAAAACCAAGCTTCAAGAGGAGGGGGATCACCTCCTTAACTCAGGACAATCCAAGTATTTCATGGAGAAATATGTATTAAACCCCAACCAAGTTGAACCATGCATGTAATGTCTTGGAGCATCAAGGGACTCAACTCTCCTAGAAAACATACACATCTCAAAGTAAAAATAAAGAAGGGAAACCCAAACATCCTCTTCATTCAAGAAACCAAATCATTAGAGACTCATATTCAATTTATGGAAATGGGCATTCATGAACAAGGATTCTTAGAGGGATTAGCCTTCCTTTGGAGCCTAATCTCTATTGAGTTGCATAAACTAGCAACCTATAAATGGTATCCATTGGCCTACTTCAAGCTATATTCTTGGACCCTTTTCCTTGGATGTTAAACCGATGTAAATGGGTTGAGCAACTCTTAGGAACATGATGCTTTCCTTTCAATTCCCTATTATATACCACCAAATCCTTCTAGTATACTATAGATAATTGTTGTGAATTTTAACATTATAACTTGCCGAGAGGAAGAAAAAAGTAGTATTTAATAGGCCAGGTGGTACTTTACAATAGGTTTGTAGTTAACATTGAATAAGTCCAACTAATAGATGGCACCCATAGAAATGGTAGCTCGACCCAGAAAAATACGAGAGGATGAATCCATCATGTTGCATAAAAATTGGATAAATTCCTTCATGTTGCAAAAAAGTTGGATAACTTCCTTCTTGTAGAATCACTTATGGATGAAAAAATTGAACAAGAGTCCCTCATCCTGCCAAGTGCGGGCTCTAGCCATTGGCCAATTCTACTCCATTTCCTTCCCTGGAAAGGATCTAAGAGAGCCCCTTTCCACTATGAGAAAATTTGTCCTACTAACCATACCTTAAAAGGATTAACAAATAATTTGTGAGATCATTTGGATGTTCGCACAAGCTCATGCTTGTATGTCTTTCAAAAAAAGTTGAAATATAGGAAGGATTGGAACTTGAACAACTTTTTCAATATTTTTAAAAGGAATGAGCTTGATGCTTGCATGATTAATACACATAAAAATATTATGGCCATAGGCATCATAGATACCTTATTACAATATGAAAGAGACCTCAATAATGGATCTATCTATAGGTTAGGAAAGAATAGGTCAATTAGAAGTATAAATTATGTATATGTTGGCTTAAAGAAGGAGATGGAAACTCCAAATTATTTCACAAACCAACTCTAGGTCATAAAAACAATAACAAAATCAAGAGCATATAGGCATTGAGTGAGCAAGAGCGATATGATCAAAAGGATTTCAATGCTAATCTAAACTCCCTTTTCAAAAATCTCTTGTCTAAGCCATCCATTGAGAGACACAAATCCATCACCAATATCACAAGGAACATCTTAAATATAATCACAAATGATAAAAATAACTCACTAATGTGGCCTATTACTATGTTTAAAGTTGAGCATGTAGTAAAATAAATGGCAGTTGGGAAAGCTCTAGGGATCGATCACTTCTTAACTAACGTTTTCCATGAATTCTTCTCAAATGATTTGTTTCCATGAATTTTGGAATATTATTGGAATAGATATTTGGTCCATGGTCAAATATTATGGAGACTCTATAATTATAGTGTAAGCTCTCGATTTCATTTTCTTCATGATCCTCATACCTAATGAAAACACATTGAAAATGGATCTAACAACCATGCAACCTATAGGGGTATAACGTTAAATGCTTGATTAGTGATTTTGTGGTGCCATCTGCTAACTAGAAGGAAAGATAATAATGAAAATACTTCTAATAAATAGGAAGGCTAATTAAGTGAATGGGCCTTCAAGAGCCTTCTAATGAATTGGAAGGAAGGTTGGTAAGTGATTATAAGAGCCCTTTAATCCATCCAATTAGCTTATGCAATGTTTCTTACAATGTCATATCAAAAGTGGTATCCAATTGTCTTAATCCTCTTCATGAGAATATCATTTCCAAAGAACAAGGGATCTATGTTAGAGGAAGACAAATCTAATAGGGCATCATCACAACCAATGAATTGATACACTCTATGAAGAAAGGAATTGATCTAGTCATTGGCATGTCCAAATTCTTTGAGAGACTCAGTTGGAACTTCATTAAGTAAATGTTGTAATCCTTTGGTTTTAATGATGCTTAAATTCATGGGATAATGAACATGATAAAAAACATCTTTCTATTGTATTCTCATAAATGGCTCTCCCTCCAACCCATTCTTAGCAAGAAGAGGAATTATGAAATGGGAACCCCTCTCCCATTTCATATTCATTATAGTGGATGAAGTTCGAGGAAAAAACCTTTCAAAAGACAAAGAATACAAGAAGCTCAAAGGTTTTTTATACTTCCCCTGATAAGAATATGTCTCCCACCTACAATTTGTTGATGAGTGACTATTCGTGTTGGTGCAATCGCCATTTCTGAAGCCAAATATTTTAAGATTGTCCTTGATACCTTCCTCCTAACCTTACAAGGGAAGATCAACAATTCTAAGTACTCCATCTTATTCTGCCACACTCGTCTTTCTACCCAAACACACATAGAAAAAAACACTATAATTTCGCATTGGTTCCCTCTTCTCCCTCTATCTAGGAATCCTCTTAATAGAGAATGTTTGAGGAAAATTATCCTAAAGCTTCCTTTTACAAAGCTTTAGAAAACTCTCTAGAGTTGTACTTTCATGTATCCATCTCTTGCTAGTCATATACTCCTCATCAAGTATGTTCTTCATGCCATTGTGATCTTCAATTTATTATCTCTTGTGAGTCTTATTGTAACGTCCCCATCCTTCAATCCGGCCAACAAGAGGGGACATTAACTAAATCCGGGGCCTCTAAATTTCTCCCATAAACATCATCACGAATTCATAACAGTAAAAAAGCACGTGTGCAGATGTAGAATGAAAATACATTGCAGAAATAACTCAATATAAGCACACATAACATGCAACTTACAGGCATAATTCTCACATGAATAAAATTGAAAACCATTGCACATCAAAGACATATGAATACTTATCTTTAAACAAAGAAGATGTAAGCAGCTGGCTGTGTAAGAGCAATTTTCCACCCAATCATAGGCACTCTGTCCAGCATATACTCTTTTTGCTGAGAGGCCACCCCCAAGCTGGGCTATGAGGCCACCAGGGCGAAGGAAACACCTACAGAATTCTATCTCTCATCCCATAACCCATTCTACTCAATATGCTTAGCTAAACACTCAACTAGATCTCTACATGGGTCTCACTAAACCTTCACAGCCATGACACTCCTTCCAGCTACCCCACACAAAAAAATGAATGCATTTCCCTTCATTGATCCAAAGTTCACTTAGGAAATCCAACCCTTACAGTGCTTACCAGTGTGTGCAATAAGAGTCCAACCTGATGTAACCTATTGGAGAACCTACTGCAACATTAATCCATTCCTTCTCAAGCATCCAAAAGCAACAAATATCAATGGGTAAAGGTTCCTAGCTTACTCACCTACATCCAAATGTATCTTTGTCTCCAAATTCGAATTTCTGGTTTAAACATAGTCTCGTAATGGACATGAATGACAATGGAAAACTCTACGTAGTGTAGAAACATGAATGAGCGAATGATCAAAAGAGTCTTGACTCCAAGGATATGAGGTAAGGGTGAAAATACAACTAACATAGCTTCTGGCCATAGAAGAAATAAGACAGCTGATAGCTGACATAACTGTCATAACCCCCATGCTTCAATAACTACATGAAGTGACTTTTTCCCACCAACCTCACATATGCATTCAATGATTGGATTTAATAGTCAAGAGAAGGTAATTAGCTCATTTAAGGCACATGGCATATTTTGGATGAGTTCTAAGGTTGACACATGGAAACATAGGATTTGGTTTCCCATAGGCCCCCTTCCTCTTCCCCTCTAGTGGAATCATATCCCCTCTAGTACTCTTTACACAACCATCTTGGACAATTTTATTAATTTCCAACATAATATTTACATACATTTCGAATTAGCATAGTAAGACAACCATCTGATTTGGAAATAAAAATATATATATCATATATGCCTAGCCATTCATTAGTTAGGCCTTGGCCTTGAGCTCCACACTAGGAATCCATACTAGCATATATACATCATTTACATCATTTTGATTAAATACATTCCAATTCAAAATTGGGGGTATTACAATCCCCTCCCCCTTGGAATACCACTGTCCTCGGTTTTTGTTCAAAATTAGAATAAAAATGGGTATGCCTCTTTCATGGAATCCTCCAACTCCCACATACCCTCATAGAGACTGAAGTGTTTCCATTGCACCTTTACTTGTCTGATGGCTTGGTTCCAGAGCAATGTTATCTTCCTATCGAGGATGCATAGTGGCTCATTTTGGAACTCTCCCTCAGGTTCCACCTGAATCACATCCCAATCAATCACATGGTTAGGATAATGTATATTTCTTAAGCAAAGAAACATGAAAAACATTATGAGCTCCAGTGTTAGCATGAAATGCAATTCTATATGCAACTGGCCCTATTTTTTCAAGCACTTCAAATGGCCCGCAATATCTTGGTGACAACTTGGCACAACTTCCAAGCTTCAAGGAACTCTTCCTTGACCTCACTCTAAGGTCAAAATGATCCCCAACACTGAATTCTATATGCATTCTATTCTTATCTGCATAGCCTTTCTACCTATCTTGGGCTACCTTTAAATTTTGCCTAATTTTTGCAACCTCTTGTTGCATTTCCTTAAGCAATTATGGCCCAATTACAATTCTTTCCATTGGATTATACCATGCCACTGGTGTCCTGCACTTTCTACTGTATAAAAATTCAAATGGACTCATTTCGAACAAAGCTTGCTACCCATTGTTATATGCAAACTCTACCAAGTGTATATAATCTTCCCACTTGGATGGTTTGTCCATCACATACATGCGAAGCATGTCCTCAAGAACTTGATTTACTCTTTCAGTTTGTCCATCTGTTTGTGGATAATAAGCAGTGCTAAAGTTCAGCTATGTTCCCAAATCTGTAAAAATGCTTTTCCAAAAATTTAAAGTAAATTTGGTATCTCTGTCTCAAACTATTTCCTTAGGAAATGCATGCAATCCGAAAATTTCCTTCATGAAAATCCTTGCAATGGCATCTTCTTTATATGTGGATTTAACTGGAATAAAGGGTGTTGATTTGTACAATTTATCTACCACAACCATGATAGAATCATGTTGTTTCATAGTCATTGTCAAACCCGTAATAAAATCCATAGAAATTACTTCCCATTTCCATTCTGGAATTGGAAAGGGATGCAACAAATCGGCTGGGTGTTGATGCTCAGTTTTCACTTGCTGACATTTCATACATATTGAAATATACTCAGCAATATCCTTCTTCATCCCTGACAAAAAATATTGCTTCCTGGCTGTAGCAATTGTTTTCTGATATCCCGGGTGAGAAAAATATGGAATTTTATGAATTTCATCCATAACAATTATCCTCAACTCTGCCACATTTGGAATATAAATTCAATTTTTATAAAGAAGAAGTCCATCCTCTTCTAAATGATATCCTTCGTACCTCTTTTCTAAATTCTGTTGCTGCAATTTTTTTTCTAATTTGCACATATAATTCATCTTCAACAAGGTAATTAACAACCTGTTGTCTCAAATATGATTGGCAAGTTGTGATGGCTTCCACATGCATTTCATGCATCTTTCTGTTGAGTGCATTGGCCACTTTATTTTCTTTTCCTTTTATGTGTTTGATCTCAAAATCAAACTCACATAAAAATTCCATCCATCAAGCTTGCCTGGCATTTAAAGTTGGCTACTCAAATAAATATTTCAGACCACAATGGTCTGTCCTCAATTTAAATTTTATTCCCATCAAATAGTGTCTCCACATTTTTAAAGCATGAACTATGGCTGCAAGTTCTAGATTATGTGTGGCATAATTATTTTCATGCTCCAATTTTCTAGACTCATAACACACCACATGATTTTCTTACATAAGAACTCCTCCAAAGGTCCTTCTTTACATGCATCTGTACACACCACAAATTATTTTTCTAGGTCTGCAATTTTCAGAATTGGAGCACTTGTGAAAAGATTCTTCAATAGCTGGAAGCTTTCCTCACATTTCTAGGTCCATTCAAATTTTGTTCCCTTCTTTTGCAAAGAATTTATTGGGTGTAAAACCTTGGAGAATCCTTTAATGAAGCTTCTATAGTAACCAACAAGACCCATAAAATATCTCACATATGTGACATTCTTTGGAGTTGGCCAATTCATAATTGCTTCAATCTTTTCCGGATCCACTAATATTCCTTCTTCTAAAATAATGTGAGCCAAATAATGAATTTTGTTTTTATAAAAGTCACATTTGCTTAGATTTGCATACAACTTATGCTCCTTTAACAATTGCAAATCCATTCTCAAATGTTCTTCATGCTCCTCTTCATTCTTAGAGTAAATAAGAATTCCAGCTAGAAAAACAAGAACAAACTTGTCCAAATATTTGTGGAAAATGCTATTCATGAGACACATGAAGGTAGCTGGTGCATTAGTGAGGAAAAATGGCACCACTACAAATTCATAGTGTCCATACCTTGTTCTGAAGGTTGTATTGTGAATATCTTCTTCCTTGATCCTTACTTGATAGTAGCCATACCTCAAGTCTATCTTTGAAAATACTCTGGATCCTCTCAATTGATAAAAAAGATCATCAATTCAAGGAAATGGGTACTTGTTCTTCACTGTCAATTTATTCAGCTACCTATAATCAATACATAACCTAAGTGTGCCATCTTTCTTTTTCACAAATAGGACAGGTGCTCCCCATGGAGACACACTTGGACTTATGTATTTCTTTTCCAATAATTCTTGCAATTGCATTTTCAACTCTAATAATTCTGGTGTACTCATTATGTAAGGTGTCTTAGACACCGGTGCATCTCCTAGCACAAGATCAATTGTGAAATCAATGTCCCTCTTGGGAGGTAGTTTTGGCACTTCCTCGGGAAACACATCCTTGAATTCATGAAACACACGGTAGTCCTCCAATTTTGGAATTTCATTTTCTGTTTTGTCCAATATATGGGTTGCATACAATTGACAACCTTTCCTACCAAACTTCTTCAGCTGCATGGCTGAAATATGCCTAAAAAAAAAATTCTTTGGAATTCTTTTCACAACCCTTGGGTTTCCTTCATCATCAATGCACTCAAAACTCTTGTTGTAGTAGCCTAGTTTAACTTTGTGTGCTTCCAACTAGTCTATTCCAATGAGAATGCCATATGAACCAAGTGGTAAAACATTCAGATTTGCACAAGTGGACAGTCCACCCATTTCTAATGGACATTTCTCCACCATTTCAATGATTTTTCTCTTGGTTCTTGTGGCTAGTTGAACCAACCATGATTTACTATGCTTGGTTTTCTTAAAAGCATAAATCTCAACAATTTTAGGATTGATATAACTGTGAGTATATCTAGGTTCAATCAAAATAGAAATATATTGCTTAGCAATCTTACCTTCAACCTCAACCACAATTGATTGATAATCTGCTTGGCGGTCCTCTAATGCTGCATAAATCCTAGGGACAGTCCTTTCCACTTGACCTACAGTTTCAACCTCTTGAATGTTGTGAACTTGCTTTGCACTCTCATTCCAATGTGGATAATTTCTAAGCAGATGGTCGTCTCCACATCCCTAACATTGAAGCAGCTCTCTT
The DNA here is from genome assembly GCA_027924585.1 of Larix kaempferi. Classification (NCBI taxonomy): domain Eukaryota; kingdom Viridiplantae; phylum Streptophyta; class Pinopsida; order Pinales; family Pinaceae; genus Larix; species Larix kaempferi. The sequence goes on along the minus strand of BSBM01000047.1, from coordinate 21,246,749 downwards.
GGCTTGTCTCCCATCATCCTAGTTGGATTTGTCACAACTTGTGGTGGATGCCTTGGTTGATTTATGAAATGAGGAGGCTTGAACTCCTTCTTTATTTGCTCAAACTTCTCATTCTTCTTGTCCTTCCATGCTTTATTGAAATATGGCTTGCTTTTGGCTTGATCATAACAATACTTAGCCTTTCTTATGGTCTCATCTAGAGTTTGAGGCTCATCAAACTCAATTTTATCTTTGTAGGATTGAGGAATCCCACTTAGAACATGTTTAATCTTGACTTTATAATCCATGATATACTTGACATATCTTAGCAGCTCGAAAAATTTATTTGCATATTACTCCATAGTCATTTTTCCTAGCTTCAACTCATGGAATCCTTTAATTTTTCCATCATAGTACCTATTAGAGAGTTACTTTTGCTTGAAGTATTTCTTGAATTGTTTCCAAACAATTTTCCTTTCATTGATCTTCTTCACTTTCCTAAAGTGATCCCGCCATATAGATGCTCCCCCATTCAAATTGAAGATAGCCACTCTTGCTTTTATATTCCCTGAGTAGTCTTGGACTTTGAAATACTTCCTCATCCCAAGAATCCAAGCCTTAGCTTCTTAACCACATTTTATTTCACCATCAAATGTGGGATGTTTGGCCTTAAATTATTCATGTGGGTTGTTCTTTGAAGATCTCTTCCTCTTCTTCCTTTGAGATGAAGAGCTTGATCCTTCAATGGAATCCTTAGACTCAAAGGACTCACTAGAAGAGATTTCTAGAGTATATGACCTATCTATAGAAATCCTTCTTGAACTATGGGACCTCTTGTGAAAATTCCTTCTTGAGCCACTCCCACTCTTCTCCCGATTTTCAGAATGATGTCCAAAGTTAATATTCCTTTGGATTTCCGTCAGAATTTGGAGCATTGCTGCATTTAGTTGATTCTGCTCTTCTTGAGCTCTAAGCATCCTCTCATTTTCTATTCTATAACTCTCCAGCTCCGCCCTTATGCTCCTCATGGTTTCTGCAATGTCTGGGGGAGTTACTTGGTTTCTCCTACCATTGGATTATGTATCATCATTCTCAATCTATATATTTTCTTCCATTGCATCTGCCTCAACTTCAGTAAGGATCATGTGCATCATCCATGATGATGACACTCTTGGCCCAACCAAGATCAGAGGTTTCTCACTACACTATATTCACTATTGACCCTTTAACAGTCACTGATATGATTATGGATCTGCAAAAGTGTTCATATAACACAATTGTTAGATTTATTAAGTTCTTAGAAAATTAGAAATCAATTTTCATATATTATCGGAAATACCCATGCTGATAGTTTTTGTCAATTATGGCTATAGGCACTTTTCTTATCAAATTACAGAAACATATGAATCACTAATTCATAATTTGACCCTGTAAAATTGTTCCCCTTTGAATAATATTTCCAACGACTATAAGCATGCTTAATTCTGACCATTCCTTCAAAATTGTCAATTTGGACCAAATTCTGCACTTCTCTTGTAGGTGCGTTTAACCCAAAAGGCCAACTTCAAACACCTGTAGAAGATCATCTATGGAGATAAAAAACAACTGCTTGATTGGCCTAGATAATAAATACAACCAGGATTATTCAACAATTTTTGGTTCTCTGAACTGATGCTCCAATCACCTTCTATAAAATTCTGGAATTTACTACTTTTGTGTTTTTCCTCTTCTTCGAGACTTCGAAAAATTGTACGGTTATGTAACATCCCCTTATAGTCCAAAATGTGACCAAATTTCTGCTAGAATTTTTTTATATTAAAATTTCTTTTTTTTAATAGTGTGCTTAGTCTATATGAACACCCCACAAATAATTCATCTATACATTATACATTATAATGTACACCAACATATTTGGACCACACGTAAAACCATGAATGGTGCATTTACGATGATGGTATGCAATGTAAGTGGTGCCTATCCATTAAAAAATGCATTGCACAATGGTGACTTTGTAGTGCATTCGTACTTTTTACCAATGCATTTATAATAAAGAACCACTATAAATGGTGGAACCATATACTATAAAGCACACTGGTAAATTGTGAGGGTTCTTATATTCTGAAGCCCAGGTGAAACTCTAAAATATAAACAAACCGTAGATGGTGTTCCCTATAAATTTATAGGGTGCATTATGTGTCAATGTGAGCCGAACAACTCAAAAGCATCATATGTAATTATAAAAAAAATTGAAAATGAATGAGAAATTTGAATTGTTATAAATCCACTAAAAAAATTAAATTAGGTAATAAACACTTTACATGTTGTCTTTGTCTTGTAACTTATAAGGCATGGTTTCCATGTAGAAAAATAAACGAGTTATAGAATTCTTTTACACAATTTAAAATCCACTTGTAAATAGAAGGGAAGGAGGATGTGACAAATTAACAACAATAATGACAAGTCGGTCATACAAGTTTTTTATACACTAGTGCTTATGTGGTCTAAAGCATTGGAATATATTTGCAAATGAAATCACCATTCAATGATTTTTATTTAACCCTACCTTGATGCACTTAACAGTATGGAACATTGGTGCATTTGTATAACTATAGAACTTTGTAGAATAAATTTAAAATGGTCTAGGATGTTTTTTTTTTTTTCCATGGAAAAAAGCGTAATTTCATTTCAACGGGTGAAGAAAATTACATTCTGAATATGCATAGTAAGCATACAATTGTCCACTTAAGGAGCAAAATAAGTTCACAGCGATGTAATAGAAACATCCAATGGTTCTCTTAAGGAAACATAAAAAACCAGTCATAATATCATAACTGTTCATTTACTACCAACCGATCGGTTCATATAACTACCTGCAGTAGAATGATACCAAGTTTATAAAAAAACTATTAAGCATAAAATAAGAAAAAAAACCAAGAGGACTCCCCGAGTCTCTTGCAAGTGTCCACTGATATAACTGTAGCATTTATGTTTTAACAAAAAATCTCCCTGCCATCTATTTCCTTGACTGTTCATATTCCAAAAAACCATCCCTAAGTATGTGCCAGAACCGCAAGCATGTCATCCATAAAGGGTCTATGATAGTACTCATAGAGAGTTCCATTGTTGTCTTCCTTCACTTTCCACAACCCCACTGCCAAGTCCCTGCCAACCTTAGAAGCCTCGTCCGCCTCCTTGTTGTTCTCCCTATATACATGTCTGCATGAAAAATGTAAAAATGAAAATTTCAGTTGCAGAATGTCCTGAAGTATATTATCAAGCCGAATATCCCTGCAAAGTTGTGTGCCATTTGTCCAATTTGTTGCATTCATAGAATCACCGAATACATTAATCCCATGACATCCTTTTTCCTGTGCAAATATGAGGAGAAGTTTTAAGCTCATAATAAAATGGTCTAGGATGTTGCATTACTTCGATAAACACTTTGATATGGTTATGACATACCGATACACTAAATTTAATTTTCAATACTCAAAATATGCTAGTATTGTTTATAGCACTAAATGCCCTAACTAAATTAATAATGTTATTTAAAAAATACAAATATTATATTACTAAAAGCATTATAGTTGCACACCAATTTAGTTGTCCAAACAATCAAATTCATGCATTAGTATAATATAATGATGCACTTGTGTGTAGATTCATTTCAGACACTATTAAGTTTTAGTTTTTTTTTTCAAATATACATAACTAATTAAACCAAATTCTAAATAAAAGAAATTTCTATTGCTTTTACATGTTTATTTGGAACTTCAATCAAATTGATTGCACGCTGTTCAAGAACAGGAGACAAACACATAAATATAATAAATAGAGAGAGAATCAAATTACTCTTGCCTGTTAGTCTCGGCTTCAATCAAAATTGATTGCGTAGAAAACATAAATATATTTTGATCAACTAAAATTCTAAATAAAGAATTGAATACTGAAGTGCAGAATTCATGTGTCTGTAGTGTGAAACATTTATTTGTTTTTTAATCTTTTGTTGTATTATACATGTGAGCATTATTGAGCATGAGACAAACACAAATATATATAAAAATAGAATATTGGAGTAAAAATTCATAAAGTTAGAAAAATAAATTTGATTTTAATATTTTTTGATTATATAAATATAGATTTGTGAGAGCATTGTTTATCAACTTAATATGTTTATACAAAAATTAATATATACATTTTCATTTATTGTAATACAATGTATAGCTTCGCTCTCATTTGATGTAATACAATGTCCAACAACTTTATGGCACTATTCTAATGCTAGGTTTTATGCACTAGAGATCCATTTAAATTGCCTACATAACCAATTCAAATTGCTTTCATGACATAAATTCATTCATGTTTGTATAGTTGATGGAATATAACAATTTAATGTGTTATTGAAAGATATATTGCTCATTTTTTTCTTGTTTTGATAATTAATGACATGATTTTGTCACATTATTGATTGCTTGCAAATGTATTGATTTATTTTTTAGAATCTAGATCTTATTCTCCAAAATCTTATATGGTGTATGAGCTTTAGGAGTTCTAAAGGGCTTAGTGTAGGTTTGCAGGTAAAGAAAACATATTGTAGGCTGAAGCAACCATCAAAAGTGCATTAGTTGGAATGGATCTATCTCCTCAACAAATCCTTACTCCCTTCAATTATTTCGAGTGGAAATCAAGAGTAGAGATGCTCTTGTGAATGAAGGGACTCTATAGGATCACAATGGGATCCAAAGTAGAGCTAAATTCAGTTGTAGACAAGTCTAAGTACCTAAACAGAATGGATGGAGGCTTCATATTTCTATGCTACTTAGTATCTCTGGATCTCATAGATCACGTCGAAGAAAAAAAGTCTCGAAATGGCATATGGACCAAGTTGTCTACACTCTTCGGAACACAAATTGAGATGAGGGGCCACTAATTAAAGGTAGAACTACTCAATCTAAACCCTAGTAATTTCGAATCCATACAAGATTTCTTCACCAAGTTCAAGTACATACTACTTTAACTCAATATGTGTAAGATAGAGAAGGAAAACACTCAAATGGTGCTCTCAATTTCATCCAAATTGGGACTGGATTATGGTATGTATGTCTCATCCTTCCATTCTAAAACATTGGCACTTGGTGCCTCTTGGACCATGCCTACACTAGACAGCTTTGCAACCTCCTTTCTTCAACGACAAGATAATATCAACCAAATGATCCTTACAAGGTCCTCTAATGTGCATCCACTTGTAGATAATCATAGGAACAAGAATATGAGCAAGAAAAGACCTCCACTCAAAGGCAATAAGGAATCAAATAAAAGGGTTGCACATGAAGATTCGGAATTTGATGACGAAAAGACCAAGGAGGAGCTACCATTATGTGCATACTACAGGAAGGGCCCACATGTAGAAAAGGATTGTAGATACAAGGGGTTCAATGAAGAATTAGAAGAGGAGAAGCACAACAAGGAAGTTGCTACACCAAACAATGATAGATACCATGCGCTTGTAGCAATTTATACTTCCATCCATCCTCATGTATCCTAGACTCGGAAGCTTCCAAGCACATGGCCTACGAGGACATATTTACTTGCATTGAACCATGCACAAACCATACCACTTTTGGATATGCACTAGTTTAGATCATCCATTAAGTTTAGGAAGATCCTTTTATAGGACTAAAAGAAGAGGCGATCAATTGTTTTTTAATTTGTATGGGAGAACTTGTTCAAAATCAAGATCTTAGAGATAATACATATGTTCAAATCTATCACACAATTAAGGAGAACTTGTCACAAATCAGGTTTTCATTGAAGAAGATCTCAAGGATGTCTCTTCAATTATCTCAATTTCTACATATTTAACATCAACATTTCACAGAGTTCATCATCAAGGATTTAAAGGGTTTCCTACATTTGAAGCTTGGAGTGGTCAAGAATCAATATTCAAGCACTTCAAAGTGTTTGAATATTGTGAATGGTGGTTGGCATGCATCCCAAGAGAAAAAGGGGCTCACAAAAGTTTGCAGACATATTGACAAAGACATTCACCGAGAAGCAGTTCACCCAGTTGCGAGCTTCCTTGGGATTGAAGATATCCTCTGAGTAGATATCCTTTGAGTAGGCTCATTTGCATTATATTTTTCGGGGGGAGGTCCAATGAGGTTTTCCCTCTTTCTCAATTTTAGATAATCTTTTTGTATATTAGATACCTAACAGGACTGCAAATTGTCAGGACCTAGTTTTCTTTTACATTTATTTCATCTGAGTTAGCTTATGGGGGAGTGTTAGAGAATAATAACCTTATCCAAGAAATCACTCTCTCACCTCGACTTATGTCATATGTTATAAACATTTTAGACTTGTGGCACATAACAAGTTTCAACCTTTGGTATTCTGTGATGATTAACCTTATTACAACTAGAAGGGACGTTGTGTCACACGGGGAAATATTTTTGAGTGGTGGCGTGCATTTCTACATTGAACACATGTTCATATTTAATATGTCTAGGAAATACATTCGAGTTTGCAGTATGTCGTCTAGGAGAATCATTTTCCAAATGAGCTATGTCACAAGGGAAGAAACTCATGTGCTCAAGATGTGGTGCAGGGAAGGGAGAACTTTGTTTCAGGTGATATGTCGCATCACAAAAAACTTTTGTTTCCTGTAATATATCACATGGGCATAAATATTTCCCAAGCATGATGCACCACAAGCTCAAATATTGGTGCCATGATAAGAATATGTTGAGGTACGCAGTACATCACATGTTATAAGTGTAGGTGGACAAAGATACATCGCATACTAGAAGTTCTCCAGACAAGTAATATAGTGCTCAAGAACATTATTTTCATGGCGATACATGGACATAAATAAATCATTAAAAAATTTAATGGATGGGAAAACATAAATCAATGTATGGCATTGGTAGACTACTCACTAAGCATATTTAATCCAAAAATGGATAAACAATTACATGAGGATATTTGACCAGATTAGGATAGGTGGTTAAAACAAATAGTGTTAAGAAGAAAATCAATCTAATTGTAAAAATCTAGTTGATCAAAGCTAGTACATAATTTCTAATATGGATCAATGATAGGGATCAAAAGTTTGATATGAAATCCAAGAGTAAAATTCATAGGGGATCCACAAATTTTCATATGGGGAAGAAAAATATGGGGTGTTATTTCTAGCTCAACAACTAGTGACACACTAAGAAAAACCTAGATCTCTATAGTGAGTAAATAATTTGCATTGATCTGAGAAATCAAATAAGTTATGTTCATCATAGGTTCCATTATTATACTTATGGGCCTCCACCAAAACATTTTTTTGGAAACAACTTCATGAATGTTAATTTCCAATGCCAAGAAATATGCTAGCTAGAACCACAAAACCATATATTTGAAGTTATTTTCTGACTCTAGTTCTCTAACAGATGCCATTTTAGTACCAAAAGGTTGCTACAAATTAAATAAGGTTCATGTGAAGCTTTCTTGATCTATTTATTTATGTCCATTTGTGTTTCTATACTACTAGTGAGCATCCATAGCCTTGGCGAAGTAACCTTGGTATGAACATGATTGCTCCACTACTAGCAAGTGTCCATAGCCCCGACACAGGTACTTGCATGTCCCATATGATATGTAATGTCCCTAGTTTTGACCATTGACACAAACTGTGTAAATGATGCAATATTGTTTATGTAATTCATGGAACATGGTGAGGAGCTCGAGGCAAAGGACCTATCATGGAAATCCCGAATATATTTTTGTATATTAGCAACTAATGTGGTTAGAGAAGCATGTGCTAGTCAAGCGCAACAGTATTGTAAATATGATGTACATGTGCATGATAATAACAAATGAATCCATAGCGTACTATGCAAGGAAACAAGAGAAAGGGGCATGATTATCAAAAGGTGAGGGAGGGGCATATTGAATCTATGAAGCCAATAGATGAGAGACACTTTCCTGGCGAGTATTGATGAGCCATTAGATGTTAGTTTGACTCCTGCAAACCAATCATTTAATTCTTCCAAGAGGAAGATAGTTGAGACAATTATTCTCTTGGGGAAAGGAAGGTGTGGGCCTGAGCTACTTGTGACAGAGTAGTGTCAGTTTCCTTACAGAATCGGAGAGGGGATATTGCTTTTTGGGTAAGCGATTAGTTACATTGAAGTCACCCTTAAATTACTTATCAATTGAGGGATGGCACAGTAAACATGTCAATAAGTCTGTAAATGATCCTATCAGTGAGTCTGTTAGTCAGTTAATCAGTTTTGTGGTCAAGCAACTCGATCCCTCTCAAGGGTGTATCTATCTTTCCATGTCTGGTGAGGAATTAATCCATCCACCCATCGACCAATCCATCATTCTCATCTTTGCAGAAAGAGACGTCCCTTATTTGAGAGAAATATAATTTTGAATGGTGACAGAGTGCTTAGTTGAGAGTCGAAGAGGAATTTGAGAATGCAGTTGTTGTGCATCTACTTGTTGTTATGAGCAGCAAAGTGGTATCAAGATGCCTAGTTGCTAACCCGTGTCAGTGTGCCCTGAACCATGTTGTATTTATATTCTAAGTCAGTCTAAGTTGGGCTAATAAAGTGGTCAAGTGTCTTGATCACTCCTCATTCATGTGCCTAAAAGTTATGATCCCTCTTTGTTGAGTAAACTCGAGTATTATCACTATGAATCTTGTTGTAGTTAACGTGGTATGTTGGATAGTGTCTAGATTAATCCATGGGCGAATTGGTTTTGCGTAGCTTGGATTAGTAAGCCTTAGAAGGAAGAATCCTTTAAGCAAATGATCTGGTTTTTGGGTATTTATATGCACACACTGGAATAGCACCTGGAGGAAGGTGATGCCTAAGGGACCATTGAACGATGAAGGGATGCCTTCTTGCTGATGTGTGGGGTGGGTATTATGGACCCCAAGCTATCCAAGTCTGTGCAAGGTGTCTGTAGTCTAGAGCTATATCAGATCTTATTGTTTTTCATATTGCTTGAATTGTTGTAATCCCTGGGGAGTGGATAAAGTGTTGAGAATCGAGTGGATTGGATTCCAGTAGAGGTTGTGATACCTCCTAGTGGAATAGCAAAGTTTGGATGGTCATTATATGCACACACTGGAATAACACATGTGCGATGTTGTGTGGAGTGGGTATTTTGGACCCCAAACTAACCGAGTCTGCGCGAGGTTGATTGCTAATATTGAGTACAAGAGTGGTGTAGAGTACAAGAGTGGTGTAGATTGCATAAATGGCTAAGATACTAGTGAAGGTTGTAACCTCCTAGTGGAATAGTGAGGTTTGGGTACTAGTCTTAATTCTATGTACACAATGGTATAGAACATAGAGGAAGGTGACGCCTCATGGACCATTAAGCAGTGAAGGGGTACCTTCTTGGTGTTGTATGGGGTGGGTATTGTGGACCCCAATTTAACTGAGTCTGCACGAGGTGTCGGTAACTCTGTGGTGAGTAACTAGTTAGCATTTCCTATCTACTACCTAAAAAATCCTATTAACCCAGTAGAGGTTGGATTTGTTGTGGCCTTGTGTCTATTTCACCGTGAGGGAGCTATGGATTGTTCCCCTTTTCGTAAGGTAATCATGCCCAGTGCGGGGGTGGACTCTTAGCATAAAGAGTATATGCTATATAGAGTGCCTACTATTGGGTGGAACATTGCTCTCGCACTAACAGTTTCTCAAAGAAGCTCCATTTAAGATAATTGTTATGTGATGTTTCATTGTTATTATTCACTTCCATTGTATGAATGTCTATTTGAATGAATGATGAGATGCATGATGTATATAATGATTACGAATTATGTATTTCTTAGTTAGAATTAATTTGATTATAGATATCTATTTAATGGATATATGATGATGTGCCTTATAAATGCTTGTATTTAAATGTATGATTTATGGAAGAATTTCATTTATGCATATATAGCTAACTCTACAAGCAGCTAGTGAATTGGAATTGCAAGCTAAGTTGTCACAAGGGTGTCAACCTATGGGGTGGTATTCGCACAATGGTACAAGACAAGCGCGCAATCGATTGTGGGGTATTTTGGTTTCGAGCATGTTGTATAGTTGCGCAATAAAGGAATTGATAGCACAAAAGTGCACAAGGTTGAAAGTTAGTTTATGCAATATCGCATATGGATCAAAGTGTTATGCGTGCAGTGACATGCTTAGTGTATTAAGATCATGTGGCATAGCCTATTGTGTAGTAAAATAACTCAGTAGTAGATAGTAATGTCTTGGTATGAGAAGTAGAAAGGAAGAAAAAGATCCATCGTGGTCACGATAGGCCAGTGAGGCCACTAGAGATGTGACAAAGTGGTATCAAAGTAGTGGTTTCAACACTAGGAATTTGAGTGTAAATGGAGCCCATCGTGATAATGTTAGAGTGATTATTAATGTGTTAAGCTAATAAATTTTCCTTTGTGCGGAGTGCTAGGAGTAGTAGTGAGACCAATATAGAAAAATAAAGAAGGTAGCAAGCATAAGAATAAAAAAGTTAACTAATAGAATGATAATCATGGATGATGCACAAGATCCCTATGAACAAGAAGAATAGGTTATGCTAGAATATGTGCAAGGTGGTAATGCAAAAACAAAATCCAAGGGAAGGAGGGTGTAGATCACACCTCCATAGATAGGTACTTCCATACAGGAGGTACTATGGGTTTCAATGTTGTTATGGAGAATTCATGTGCCAGGGAAAGGAATGCATGGATATTTCATATTTGATTATGATTCATGCTTATAATATGCATTTAAATTATGATGTTGACAGGTATTGCATGTATAATGAAATGAAAATAATGCAATGTTAGGTTGTAATGCATTGGGGTTGTTCGCCTAGAGAGGAATATTATGTTATATATGACAAGATAAATCTTGGTGAGTAAATCTAAACTCTAAGGAGTTGATATGAGAAGGTAGAAACAAAATAATCCAAAGGAAACTATTACTTATGTTTATATTATCTTCCTCTTTGATTTTAAATAATCATGCATATGTATGTTGGGTTTCTAGAAAAACCATGTATTGTTTGTTGTAAAGCATAGGTGATTAGCGGCAAAGAACCTTGAAGACCTCCAAAAGAGATGCCGAAGGTGTGGATGCCTTAGAAAGACATCAAGGATAACTAGAATTGTTAAAGAATTGTTATTTTGTAAAAGAAACTGGAAGTTCAAAATAATGTTTAAAACGATAAGAACACCGAGGACAATGTTATTTTAAGGGGGAGAGGATGTAATATCCCTATTGACACCTATTTTTTTGTAATTTAAATAAAATATGCAATCATGTATAAGTTCATGGCGAGGAGCTCAAGGCTAAGGCCCCACCAGTGAACATTGTAGCATTAGATGGCATTGTGATTCGATAAAGGAACCATGTGCTAACTAAAAGCTGCTGACAATGAATGTAACATGTAAACAACAAACCCTGCATAATAAAGTAATCCTAAGGCTGAATGTGCAATGCAATGAAACAATGGGGGCAACGAAATCCACCGAGGGGAGAGGTGAATGGCTATTAAATCTTTGGGAACTCGATTGACGATGTCTCGATGTCATCTTAGTACCCATGAGCCTGAAGAGAAGATAATTAATGTATGAGCTTGGGTGCTCAAGAGAAATAAATCTACTATTATGAGACTATCCACTCGCGACCCATAAAAGAGAATGAGCCTTATTATTAATACCAAGTGAATAATTATTAAGTATTGAACGAAAGGAAAAGAAAGGAAAATGCGCAACTGAACCTTTTTTGGTACTGATTCAAGTCTATATTGATATCGTTTCGGTATCATATGTATATATATTGATCAACCCTCTAAGGCGAGTAAACTACTATCACGAGTTCCCTTAGGAATTTACTTGATCATACTAAAGTAGTATCTCTAGGATCTTGGTGGGAAATCTTCTTACACACAAAAGGAAACCTAGTGATTAGGGTTTCTAAGTAGCATTTCATTATGCAAGTTAAATCACCAGTTAATATTTATATATGATGACAAATTCTTAATCATTAGATTATATATATTTAGATGTAAAAGCACACATATAATATATGTAATTTAGAAGTGAATAACTTGTCTAGTTAAATAAGAGATAAGTGGATATTAATAAGTTAACCAAATGCTGTTATTAGAATAAATCAGTTGAAGAAATATTTAGTTAGGGTTTTTCCGGCCCATGAATGGAAGTCAAAACTATCTGAAAAATAAGGCTTTTGGTGCTTTCAATTAGGGTTTAGACAACTAGGATCTTCTTTTAAGTATCTTGTTTAGTCGGTTATGATCTCGAAAGAAGAGGGAGAACCGGCCCCATTTTTTTATTCCATCGATATGTATGGGAATATCGGGTTATGAGAAGGGACGTTTTTCAGTCAGGGTTCATGGAGATGATCTCTTTCTCAAGAAGGGATGTGGCACCGCAAGGGTTTGAAGGATCTTGTTAATCTACGATGATAAGTCAACAAATGTATATTGTATAACTAAAGTTAATCATATACGAACATTGTATGGAATCATTTGTGGTGTATAGTAAATATTGTCCACATGTACAATCATAGTAATAAGTTATGGAAATAATTAGAGTTCTTAAAGAATTGGAGAATTATGTTTAATTTGGAAGATAAGAAATGCTAAGAAATATGTTATTATTGTTATTCATTAGATATAAGGTGAAAACGGAATAATGTGTTATGCTTGTAAATAAGCTTTAGAGGATTGAGACTAATGGTGAATAACTAATAGCATATTACTATAGATAACCAACTTGTGGATCAAGCACAATCACAGAGAGAAGTTGATCTCTCATATGAAAAGTAAATGAATGATCATTATAGGCCTTCACATGTAGATTAATGCATGTAAATAGGTGTAAGGATTCTTATTGCATTTGGTTTGCATCCTATTGAATAAAGGATAAAGTTGATATTAGGGATTAGTGATCACCTTGTAATTATATTGTTAATATATGTAACTAGTTTTCTACAACAAGGTAAGTATACCCAACATGTTTATGGATCTGGAACGGTACCTATCTTATTTGTATATTGATTAGAATTTAAAGGGAAAATTTGTATACCTCGTACCCCAAACAAATAATGAGGGTATTGGGTATGTTGCAGTTCCAATAATTCTTAATCTCGTTATTGGTCCACCTAGGCAACTAAAGTCAAAATTGCAAAATCATTAGAAGACATGGCCCTAAATTAATTAATTTGATTTGTTTCCCAATTCAAAGAGAATCAAACACAAGTCCTCATAAGATCACAAAGCATATTTTGTTTAATCATAGATCTTTTGTTTAATCACAGAGGAAAAAATAAAAGCAAACCAACAAATGAAAAGGGAAAAATAGGTACCACCTGAGAAGCCATGCAAACCCATTTTCTTCCGAGCTTTGCAATGAGTCACCCTTCTTGAGGTTAGTCCTAAAGTCATTAGCCCATCTCAGAGGAAAACCATTGCCATAGTGAAAAAACCTTGAATGTTGAACTACATTGCATTCCAATTTCCCTCTCCATGGTTCTTCACATATTCTACCGGGATTGCATCCTTTGTAGAGGTCAATGGTTCCTTCTTCAAAGACCCGCTACCCCCATTCCATCCTCTTAAGTTCTTCCTTTTGTCTATTTTTTACTCCTTGGTTTCCCCACTCTCACTCATTGTCCCTATGGGTGTTTGTAGTACATACCATTACACCACCAAATTACTCACAACAAAACCACCAATTTTCTTCTACTTCTTTCTATTGTTTGTTTTGACCCTAATGCAAAATGTGGCAGTATTTAGGGAATGCATGGCCCCCAATTAAAAAAATAGATCTGCTTCAAAACTTCAAGTCACCTACATCTAGAAAGAAACAGAGATGTGATTTCGAAAAATACTCCAACACCTAATTTCATATGAAACGAATGGCTTAACACCTCGCCATTCGTTTCATATGCAACCAACACATATAGCTTTAGGAGTCGTGGTTTGCAACATTGGTATTGAAGCTTTGTATAGTCCTCCATTTTCTTTTTATACACTCCTACAAGATATCATGAATAATTGCCCTCTCTTCTAATGATAAGAATATTGATTCCACTTCCTTTTATTGAAATAATCTTTGCAATTGGCCACATGTAGATCACCATGTTTGACTAAAAATTTATTATTAACTATATATCATTATCTTGGCTCTCTTTAATCACCATCGGGACAAAAATCTAGGAAACCGAGTGTTTATCTATCTTTCACATATGAGGTATGTCAAAATGAGAAGGGACCTCTAATTTTGATTCTCATTTTATGCCTTGGTGCATGTCTGGTAAAAGGTGGCCTTTTTTTGCAAAGAAGTATTAAATTTCAGCTTTCTTACAGATATGGGATATCCTAATCTTGACTTCTGCAAGATGCATTTTCATAATATATTTTTTTCTAGAGCTTCCAGAATCTCCTATACCAATCCATAGTGCTAATGGCTCAACATCTATTGTCAAAATAGATTCTCATTCCCTATCATAATGTATTGCACAACCCCAAGGTTCATGTTGTTGCTTATCAAAGAAATATTTGAGGTGCAGCCTTCGTGGCGACCAACATATACAACATCAGAAGGAAGCTATGTTTTGGGAGAATGCATGTTTCCTTGGAACATTCATAAGAATGTTAGGTAAACCTTGTCCACTACCCAACTGCATATTTGACCAATACACCCTCTCACAAGTGTGCTAAATTTAGGCAAATAACTAATCACAAGTTTTCAGACTCTCTCCATCTCATAGACAAGTTTTAACTTCGTATTTTTGTTTGAACAACCCAACTCGATTGAAAGGAAGGCCAATGATATAATAAAGAGGCACACAACCGAAGTATTAAATTTATGTTCTTTATGTTGTTGATCCCATAAGGAACAAGGGAGTTACGCTCCTTTCTTTGGGCGCTAACGCTCCTCTATAATAGATATATTATTGGGTGGCCTTATCTTCAGCAAAGGCAGTAAGCCAAGAATGAATATATCCCCAATAAATAGCCAATCAGTGAACTATGCTATAAATTATTCTCAAAGAGGCTTGTAAGTTTCTCTCCACTCCTCCAATAGTATGATGACTAACAAGCCCTTACTTCCCCAAATTATTCATTATTTCATTCCTTTATGTTTAATGTTATAATTTGTGAGGTGATCTATAATATGGGTGGGGAGAGATATTTGTGTATGTATTATCTAAATCTAAGAAAAGGATGGCATAATTTTTTTTTACACATACTCATAGTCACTAGCATGGATCCATCTTAATGTCAGATATGTTAAGGCCTAAGAGGTTCATTCCTAGAGTTTTCTATCCATCTCCCTTCTTAAAAGATCCAGTGTGTATATGCTTGCGGTGTTTAGATCCAATGGATATATGCTTGTGTTTCAATGTTGGGTGTTATATATTTTGGAACTATAAATTGGCAGTTTTCATTGGTAATCAGTTCCCTTTCAACAATTGTAATGAATACAAGTGCAAATATAAGTACTTTTTTTCAACGAATTTGGTGGAGTGCATGTGTATATGTCAGATGTCTGTTTCTAGATTTGTAGAATAATTAAATTTATGTTCAGTTCAGAATATTAAAGGACTATATTTCTCACAACTATGATTGTGCTAGTTTTATCCCATTACATATCAATATTTTAACAGAGACATTTTTAAATCACGTGAAACTTGAACTCAACTATGTGTTCTGATTGCAAGTAACAACCGCATCAAAAATTCAATTGCATCGATTTTTGTCAGATGAAACTTAGGTTGTAGCATTCGGTCAAAATTCCTTCTTGCCAATGCATACAATCATTCACACGGTTGGAGATATTTAGGAGTAACAAAGCAATTTGGTTGCATTGGACCAGAAACGGGTTGAATCTTTTCTTGGCTGAGATCATTTGTAAAACCTTGGCATAAAGATGTTCAAGTTATTTGAAATATATGAATAGATGGGGTTTGCAGTTGTAGGATTCAGGGTATGGATATGTATTATGTTTAGTGGGCATATGGAAAATTAATTGAGCTATAAATTATAGTAGGTACTGACTAATTATTACTCATTTAGATGTCATTGCAAGTCAATCCTTTTGTAGATTTTCAGAGATTCAAATTTAATATGATATGTATAAATCAACACATTGAAGCGAGAAGCATGGAATACCCTTTAAAGAGTTGCTGACTATTCTAAAGTAGGATGATTGAATTTATAGTGATGGAAAGTCAACAACATGTTTTGCATTTATTCTTGAAATGTATAAATAGTTAGTCCTATTTGATGTTATTGCCAGTTCTATTCAAGTCACCAAATTCACTGTGAGATTCAAATGAGCAGAATAATTATATTTTTTTAAGTTGTTGAGCACAACTTTAATATAAAAGTATTCGGTCGTGTCCTAATAGCATTTTTGCACTTGTGTAGATACATGATGCTTACATAACAAGGTTTTTTGAGAGCAACAAGACCCGTCTTTCTAGCTAGTGTAATGAAAATGATAATGTCAAATTTCCTTTCTGATTCTTCATGACAAGATAAATTTGTATTGCAAACATAAATTTTAAGATACATTATTTTGCTTTATACAAATTTACCAATTTCTAGATATATGGTATGCAATCTTTCATAGAAGGGTTCAATTATCCCATGCCATGGGTCCGTGCTGATGGAAAAACCCACATTTTAGTAAATGGTCAACTTTGAATGGTACTAAAAAAATTAAAGTGAATCAAAATTTGCTTTGTATCAAATATAAGTGTGAATTGTATGGTACTAAACTTAATTTTTTAGTGTGAACGTTGATTCAATGTGAACTTTGATTCTATTTCAGGGTGTTAGCTCAATGGAAAATCACCTGCCTTACGGGAAAGAGGTTGGTGGTTCAATTCCTCCACGCCCTATCTACATAAATCAATGACTAATTAAATGACCAATTAAAAACATTCAATGAATAATTAAAAGACTAATTAAGGGCAATCAATGAAAAAGTAAATGACCAGTTAGCAACAATCAATGACAAAATAAATGACTAGTTAACAATCAATCAATGACTAAATAAATGACTAAATGTACTATCAAACAACGATAATTAATGATCAAATAAATGACCAAATAGCTACAATTAATGACCAAATAAATGATCAAATAACGATAATTAATGACCAAATAAATGACTAAATATATGGACAACACATGAAGAATTCAAGCAATTTATGGCCAAGTGATAAATGAACAATTTGGTTGGGTGATAAGTGACTACTAATTTATGTCCAGCGGTCACGTGACCAAATTTAGTCATTTATCACTCATTTTTAGTCACTTTTTTAGTCACTTATCACCCAATTTGTACTAGTGTCTTTTACTACCAATTGTTGAGCTTGCAGAAGACAGGTACTGGAGAGTTGAGCACATTGCCATGAAAGTTATTGAGACTCCTTTGTAGAAAAAGGTTTCCATTGGACCCTAGGATCCCTTCACATATCCTTTTTTCACATGTCAAAAATTGTGCTGCTTTCTTACAATGCCCATCTTAAAACTCAATTACAAAGAAAAATGAGGTATATATAATTATCATTATTCATGTTTCCTCAACTCAACAAACTTAAAAAAGGTCAAGTGCTAAAGCCATTGAGGAATTGTAAAATGAAATCCATTCAAATGATGCATATGAAAATAATTTCTCTACTACGCCTCCAGTAATTACAAAGAATTTGTCTAAATGTCATAAACGCATGAAATTATATACACATGGAAAGGTTCGTCCAGGTTTGTTGTAACAAGCTTATCATTCAGTTTGGTATTTCCTGCTAGGGATATAGAATATACATTATCATTGTAGGGAGTACCATGGAATTCATTACATGGATGTATGGATATGTAGTAAATTGGTTACATACAAGTTGCTTACTTGCATCAGGTTTCCAGGTTTTGTAAGTTTCAAATTGGAATTTTATACATAAAAATGCCATATTGCTTATAACTGTGCAGTGACAATTGTATACAATGACCATGGTTGTCCATGCATCTAGCTTGACTAGGGATTCCTATCACAGAAACTCGCAACCAAATATAAAAGAATATTTTGACATCACTAATAGATCTATTCCATCGCCAAATTCTTCTGCACCTAACAATTTGAATTATGATAAATGTCTAGATTCTTCCTCTTGCACCCTTGAAAAGTTAATGAAATATATATTTGAAATTTGACTCCACAACCATCCACATCTCCGAATAGTTATCTCTATCATTTCATGAAGCTCATGTACAAAAAAAACCAAATCAAGAGAAATAATCTCACCATTTTGTACAAACTCTGAACTGTGAAGGTTGAGCAAAAATATTAGAGTTGTATCTAATGTTATGCTTTGTGTTATATTTGTTCTGCTTTATTTGAATTTTTTGTTGTTATCAAATGGATTTTTGTTGTGCACTATTTTATCTTATTGTTCTTTGTATGAAGAATGCCCTAATTTGTTTGCATTAATTAGTAATTATGTTTTTGCAAATATTTGGCCGGTAGATACTCTGTGGATCATTAGCAAAACTTTCTATTGTTTAGGTTCCTGGTTGTAACCTTGATTCAATGTGATATTTGATTCTTTTATTTAATGATGCTAGCTCAATGGAATAGCACCTGCCTTATAGGAAGGAGGTTGGTGGTTTGATTTCTCCATACCCTATCTACAGAAATCAATGACTAATAATTAAAAGACCGGTTAATAACAATCAATGACTAAATAAATGACCAATTAACTGCACTCAATGAATAACTAAATGACGAATTAACCACAATCAATGACTAAATAAATGACTAGTTAATAGCAATCAATGACTAAATAAATGACCAGCTGATAACAATCAATTACTAACAAATGACCAGTTAACAACAATCAATGACTATATAAATGATCAGTTAACAATAATTAATGACTAAAACAATGACTAAATATACGACCAAACTAACCAATCAAAACAACCAATAAATGACTAAATTTGTTTAGTCACGTATTTAGTCGCATTATAAGTGACTAGCAATAAATGACTATTAATCACATGACTAAAGTTAGTCATTTATATGCAATTTTTAGTAGTTTTTTAAGTCATTTATCTCACTTTTTCTATTAGTGATCATTCCAGAGAACTTTTGTATTCTTGAAACATCAATTCTACAAAGCATCTACAACCTAGGAATCTCCACAATCATATTCCTTATGATGGATTCCTTCTATGAGAGTCATTTTTTTACGAGAAACTCTAGCAGCCATGACTACCATTTTTTCAACAAAATCATCTTCAACATTTCAAGCATGTGTCATTTTCTAGATCTCTTGGAAATTCAACAACCATTTAGTATCCCTGCAAATCATCATTAAAAGGTAATATAAGGTTCAATATTTAAAGTTTGTGGCATTGGTATAAATCTTGTAGCTATGGGATCTTCTATAGCAATTGGTCATTTCAAAAAATCCTCTAGTTGCATGAGCATTTGTATAGTTAGAGAAGAATGCAAAGGATGAATATTCAATGATATCATTGCCTAGTACTAGTAACATACACCTCCTACAAAGAAAAATGGGGTAAATAATTGGTAGCTACTGGATCCACATACATGTATGCTATTATTGGAAGCGCAGGATCAATTACTAGAAGTGCATGCTCAGTTACAAGAAGTGCAATCTCAATTACCAAAAGTGCAGGCTCAATTATGGGAAGTGGAGGCTCAATTACCAGAAGTGTAGGCTCAATTATGGGAAGTGCAGGCTTAGTTACCGAAAGTGCATGCTCAATTATGGGAAGTGCAGGCTCAATTGCCAAAAGTCTTGTAAGTCACAATATGGTATTTTTCTTGTTGGTTTGACTATTTCCATTATCAAAAGAAGAAATCAATGATATGGTTTTTGTTGAGCATCACTTCAAGATGGTTTCTCTCCTATTTTTCTGACTCAAACATCAACATTGAGTTTGGGATTCGATGGTCAAATTTTTGTTAGTGTTGTACAACGAATGAGATAAATTAGGTCATCGAATTCTGATTTCATGCTTCCAATCATGAAATCATGGAAGTATGAAGTGTATATCTTTTGTATAATCCATGTTGTCGATTTGTTCTCACCAATTGCATATTCCTTTTTTAATTTAGAATACGTTAGTTGGAGATCCATGGATATAGGATCGATAATTTTGAAGATGCATATTTTGTATGCATGAGGAGCATGAACTTGTGTTATTTAATTGGATACATGTATTAATAAAATTACTAGGAGAGCCACTATCATGAAGGGAATCCACCTGGATGTGGTTAGTGAGTGAACACAAATCTAAAGGAGCTCACAGTTCTGAGAATTATGATAGATCATCCAAGAAGGAATCCACAAATGCAATTACCTAAAGGGGAATAATTGTATGCCACTTCCATCCAATTAGCAAAATTCGTATGCACAAAATGATACAAGCCCTTCTGCTGTAAAGAATTGATCACTGGTGTGCCCTGTGGGTCTAGATATCATGTGATGAGGGAGTCCCTGCATGAATTGGTTGATAAGATGGTTGAGAATGCGGGAATTTCAATGCAATTCCTTAT
The DNA here is from genome assembly GCA_027924585.1 of Larix kaempferi. Classification (NCBI taxonomy): domain Eukaryota; kingdom Viridiplantae; phylum Streptophyta; class Pinopsida; order Pinales; family Pinaceae; genus Larix; species Larix kaempferi. The sequence goes on along the minus strand of BSBM01000047.1, from coordinate 21,226,150 downwards.
ATTTCAAATGATACCTATGATCATCAAGATTAAGCTTGTTTTCACAGTTTGTTTTAATTTATACATGAAGTGATGTTGTCCTTGAAGTGATTTGCTGAGAAGATACATATACCCATCATTGAAGATGAGGAGAGCCCATAAGGGATTAATGACTCATCCCTTCTCACAAACAAAAAAATTGAAGGCATAGAAGTCCATTGGTCGTTGGTCAAAGATTAACAAAGCCAGTATGAAGAAACATCCACTTCAAAATTCTACATTTGTATGGACAAAAGATGCATATTGTATTCACATGAGGACATGCAATATCTCGAGTGTGGGGGAGATGGAGATGTTCCTTCCATTCAAAATTCATAGCAACAGCATGACTGAGACAACTAAAAACATGCAATAACTCTATTTTCTTGATCATTTGCTCATTTGGGATGATCCAACTCAACACTTATGAGCTAGTGTTAGGATAATTAATACTCCATCCTTGTCCTACTTAGCATTATTTTCATTTACCTAGAAGTTAATGATGCCATTTTCCCCCTAGTGGTGTGCAGATGTCATCTAGGATCCATTAGCCACCTAATGCGCCTTGCATGCATCATTTTAGGACCACTTGAGTTAGTTCCCTACATTTTAGGAGCCAACTCAATGTTCTAGTTCAATCCACTTGAGTTAGCTAACCCTTGTGGGGGGTTTATGCTATGATTGCCACTGATTGTGGTCTCATGCACCCTTTTCTGAGTGATTTTCATTCCAAAATCACTAATGCACCCCTTTTGGTCAGTTAACTGATTGTGTCTTCAATTAACTGAGATTTGGTTGAGTTTAACTAAGTTTGGGAGCTTCGAAGCACTGATAGAGGTGACAATTCCTATGCTAGATTGGCTGAGACTCAAATTCTGCTCTGAGATTCGAATTCTCTCCATTGTAACATCATTGTTGACTATAGTGATTATTGGATCATGTGACATTATTCTGTTCCTATCTGAGTTTTGATGCATGATTAATTGTCTGCTCATTTTTACTACAATTTTCATTGTAATTCATCTTTAATTGCTCATTCTTTCTCTGTGAGGTATACTCAACTCCATGATCTGCTACGATTTAGAATTTCACGTGGTATTATAGCTCATTGAGCGTAGGTTGAGTCGCTACTTTCAGTAGTGCACTAGAAGCCTCTGGATTTCCGCAACAGATCCTGGTGTCATTGCATTGAATTCATTGGATAAATCCTTTGAGGTCTAGTCAGGTGTGAAAAATCCAAAAAAATGTTCCTATTGTCCTAAAGAATTGCTCAGTAGTAGTATATCTCCAAAATTGAGAGTTTTTTTGCAGGATTTTGAAGGATTTTTAGTCCAGCAGTAGCAAAAGTTTAGTTGTATTCGCTCCCGCAGTTCATATGGAGAATTCGAATGCTCCCTTGTCTCCAAGAATCCTGACACGCTTCAATTATCTTGATTGGAGGGATGATATGTAGATGGTATGGTGCAACAAATCACTGTGCATGGTCACAATGGGAAAGGAGTTCGAACCTCAAGGAGTTGTTGAGAAGGACAAGTATCTTAATAGATTGGATGAAACATTTGTTTTCATGTGTATTTATATTTCCATAGATCCACTCTTCCACCTCGATGGATTCAATACTCCAAGAGAGTTTTGGTTGAAGTTGGAGATCCTCTTTGGCAAACAAGATGAGATAAGGGGCCATAATCTGAAGAATGAGTTAATTTCTCTTCAACTCAACAATTTCAAAACTATACAACAATTCTTTTATAAATTCAAATCTTTGGTCATGCAATGCAAGCAATGTGGCATTGAGAAGAAGGATGAGCAGTTGGTGCTATCCCTTCTGAGCAAGCTTGGTCCTGAGTTATCCATCTTTGTTTCTACCTTCCATTCAGGGAGATTGTCAATCCCTGGTTGGAAAATTCCATGCTTAGATGTATTCACTGAATCGATCTCATCCAAGAACAAGACAAATTGATTCAGATGGGCGCCTTGAAGGCCTCCAAAAATCAATATCTTATGGACGAAGAGTCAAAAGTGTGAATGCAAAGGGGAAGAAAAAGGGAAAAGATAAGAAGCAATTTGAATCCAAGAAGAATGCAAAGTCCAGTCCTTCGAAATGAGCCTCCAGCTCCAAGAAGGACAAGAAAAAGGGATTTGAGAAATCCAAGTGTTCCTATTGGAAGAAAGGAAACCATTCAGAGAGTTCATGCATGGAGAAGAAGAAATATCAATTGACCAAACTTCTTGAACAACAATATGTTTCCCTCCCAGAAGGTGCAAGGGAGTCTTATTTTAGAAGTGAGACAGATGATCATGAGAGATGCGATGCACTGAAGGTTGGATTCTCACAATCACAAGCCTTCTTCATAGATTCTGGAGCCAAACACCACATGGTTTCCTACCGAGAGTCTTTCTCTTCTTTAGATCTCAATGATGGTCCGATTATTCACATGGGAGATAATTCTTAGATCTCTGTTGAAGGGGAGGGAACGGTACATCTGGAGTATGGAAAGTTAAAAAATGTTCTATTTGTGCCTTCTTTGTTAGCAAATATGTTTTTTATTTATTAGATGACTCATGTAGGTTCACCGAAGAAATTTTTCTTTGGTCCTGACACAGTTGATATTGTAGAGATCTCTTCTGGGAAGATTATAGCTTAAGGGTTTGCAGACCATGCCTCAAAGGCATATGAATTCTCCCACTTTTTTCCATAATATCTGCCTACTCCATTGGCATCTGATGAAAAGTAGGATGATGTCTCTTCTAATGAAGATGAGGACCAATATCTTGATGTTGAGTATGAAGTTCAAACAGATCCAAATCCAAATCCAGATCCAGATCCAGTACCTGATCCCAATCCATGGCCAAGGCCAATATGGGATCACAAACTCCTTGAAGCTAATGGGAACATAGTTGGGATCCATCTGACAATTGAACAAAAAAATCTCAGTATCATGCAAACCTTGCACTATGTCATACAGATCCACTTCTCTCAGAGAGGTGCTACATTATGGTGGGGTTTGATCCACAATCCTTCAAAGAGACTTGCAATGATGGATCTACAACCAAGCACGAGGCTCGATTGGTTTACAAAGGGTACTCAAAGGTTCATGATTTGGACTACAGTGAGCAATTCAATCGAGTAGAAAAGATGGTTTCTCAAAGACTTGTTTTCGAAAATACAACTTCGACACAGTGGGAGGTACAGCAGAGGAGCAGATCCATATCCATATCCAGATCTAGCACCTTCATTACTATCCTACATAGGAGCAGATTGCCTACATTTTTACAAAGCCTTTCACTCACAGAATTTTTGCACAAGTGAAGGATGCTTGAGTTTCCTATTGTTCAATTTTTAGGGGGGGTATTTTTCCCATGAGGTTTTTCCCCATTTCCTTAGTTTTCATGAACAGTTCTTTTATCATTTATTTGATTGTATGGGTGACCCTTGGTCTAAGTAACCAGGGCCTAGGATGTCCAAGTTTGGATTAAGGGGGGATGTTAGGATAAATAATACTCCATCCTTGTCCTACTTAACATTATTTTCATTTACCTAGCAGCTGATGATGTCATTTCCCCCCTAATGGTGCGCATATGTCATCTAGGACCCATTATGCACCTAATGTGACTTGCATGCATCATTTTACAACCACTTGAGTCAGTTCCCTACATTTTAGGAGCCAACTTAGTGTTCTAGTTTAGTCCACCTAAGTTAGCTGACTCTTGTGGGGGATTTATGCTCTGATTTCCACTAATTGTGGTCTCATGTGCCCCTTTCTGAGTGATTTGCATGCCAAACTCACTAATGAGCCACTTTTGGTCAGTCAACTGATTATGTCTTTAGTTAACTGACATTTGGTTGAGTTTAACTGAGTTTGGGAGCTCCAGAGCACTGATAGAGGTGACAATTCCTATGCTAGATTGACTGAGACTCAAATTCTTCTTTAACATTCAAATTCTATCCATTATAACATCATTGTTGACTATACTGATTATTGGATCATGTGACATTATTTTGTTCCTATATGAGTTCTCATGCATGATTAATTGTCTACTCATTTTTATTGCAATTTTCACTGTAATTTGTCTTTTCTGCTCATTCTTTCTCTGTGAGGTATACTCAGCTCCATGATCTGCTGTGATTTAGAATTTCATAGCTAGTAGCCAAACTAAATATCCTCTTTCATCTTTGAGTTAGTAAAAAATTCCAAAGTTGTTTTGATTTTGTGATCCATCTATTTAGGAGTTGAAGGTTTATTACTATCTTTTGCTCATCATTTTTAGATATTTTTCAACCATGTTCATCACTCTTAGAAATTTTCAAAGTTTCCATCGTAAGAGAAGGTTCAACATGCATAATGTTTTCCTGAAATAACAAGCTCAAATATGGACAATTATGTTCCTACAAGAAATTGATCTCAATTCTGCAATGATCCGTTACTTATAATTGTTGAATGCCCTCTTGAGGATTTTATTTAGGATTGCATGCAGCAGGTTGTTGAAGAAGTTAATAGTGAACACCCATGCTGTGAGGATATGGTTGTTGTATCAAGTTAATATTTATCATGATAGGAAGTGGGAATATGATGAAAAGAAAGTGACGATGAAGGTTGAGGGTAGTAATGATGGTGGCAATGGATGGAACAATGATATTTTAGGCAATGTCAATCAACATCAACATTAGTCCTAGCAATTCTTCAAATATAAATGGACTTGTTGCAGCCATTCACAGGGTCTTCCTGTAATAGGTTTTTTTTTTCATATTTGATCTTCAATAGATTTCTCAGCATACATCAAAAGATCTATAGTTATAAAAGTCTAAAATCATTAGACATCTGAGAAAGATATAGTTGGGTAATCTATTTCTATTCTTAAGTAGTGATCTTACATGGAATTCATGCACATAAGACTTCGAAGTTTGATTTGCTCTTATGCTTTCTTCAGTCCACTCCCTTACCTTTTTTATACTCCATATTTCGCTACCCATCCATCATCATTCACTTCCTTGGCCTTGACAAACTCCAAAGAGTTGAAGGAAAAACATGCCTTTTCCACTCAAATGTCTTAGAACTTACACAATTATGTTAAATTTCTAAATATCCCTGCTTTGCACATAAAGAATCTCATTCAAGAACAAGCTCAACTAGATATTTGTAGTTTGACCTGATTAGATTGCAGATCCATACCTTGTTCTCTTCCTTACCTTGCTAAAAGGAAAAGAAAAATAGTAATGAAGAAAGAAAAACAATTATAAAGAATAATTGTATATCCAAATAAGACTTCTAAAAAGAAAGAAGGAACTCATTGACAAGGAGGCAAGATGTTATGAGCATGTAGGTATGGAAAGTTATGTACCATACATAGACGCTACTTCATATAGATCTTTGTTGCATGAGGACATGCAAGACCTTGAGTCTGGGGGGATGTTGGGCCTCGGTTTTGACAAGTTTTTAAGGGTCATTCTACCAGCTAATATCTTATAATTTATCCTTTATCCTTCACAAATTTATACCATCATTACCGTATCATATCCAAGATTTGGTGGTGAAGAGATCCACACATTTAGGATCTATGATTAATCCATATATTTTTGGATCATGTGTTGGTTGAATATGCACTTGTTTAGGGATTGGATTTATCCATTATAACCCATTTCCCTCTTCTGAAATGTAAGGTAGATGTATAAATACAAAGGGGGAGATATCATATCCATGTTAGATGTTAGATACGAGAGATTGATTCTAGAGTAGGGAACATGTTGAAGAGGAGAGAAAGAAGGTCATATAGAGGATTGTTCCTCTTTGTATTTGTTGGTTCATTCATGATAATATAATCCTTTGTTGTCGCACATTGTTATTTAGTACTGTATTCTTTCTTGGCAATGCATGCCAAGGGAGGAAGGGCCCCCTCTCTCTGGTATATGTTGCCCAAATAATTTCTTTTCTTTATTTAATTTCTGCATTTACTAGATATGTTGTATGATGCTATTTCATATATTAATTTGATTACTTTCTCGAGTTGCTCATTGATTTATCTATGCTTTTACTATTCATTCATTTATGCTCTTTAATTCTTGCCTTTGTATGATCGGCCAAGCGTGTTGTGCATTAGAGATCTGAATGTTTCTCAACCCTGAGAATTCGAATAAGTCAAAAGGCCATAAACTCAAACCTACAACACAAGATCCTATGATTTTAATTCTTGCATTGTTATTTCTTGATTTTGCTTAATACTTTGACAAAGCTCCAGGAACTAGATAGGTCATTGAGTTAACTGTTATTACAGCTCGTTATAAGACTTGATAACTTAACTCTAACTCCTGGAAATGCTTTGTCAAACTGAGTACTCTTAGATTAGATCCACCTGGTCCTGCATATATTTTGTCGACATTTCATAAATTTACGAATACCCCGAATTGATAATTTATGTTACCAAATTAAGCAATTAAATTGACCAACATACACATATCCCATGATCATAGTCATAAATGACCAATTTCAAAACTAATCTTTAAGCTCACAATTTTTCAAAAATATTTAACTTATAATAATTACATTTTAACACATAAAATTTTCATATATATATATATATATATAATTATTCTTAATTTTGTTATAACCAAAAATTTGAACAAAACAATTACAACTACTCTTAGATGTTAATGCGAGCTTTAATCAAAATTGATTACAGAGAAAACACTTTGTCCAAGACAACAATCGAATCCATTTTGCTCCTACATATATTGAATCCAATCCAAAATCAATTGCATAAAAACATAACTAATTATGGGCAAACAATTTTGGGTTGGCTTCAATATATGTAAGAGCGAATGGATTCAATGGTTGTCTTGGATAGAGTATTTGTGTTTTCTATGCAATCGACTATGATTGAAGCTCGGATTAAGATGTAAGAGCAATTGCAATTATTTTTTTCAAACTTAAGATTGAGAGTTGTTCAAACAAAAGTTTAAATAAAAAAGAATTCTAATTTCTCTTACATGCTACTTTCTCTTGATTACTTAGTTATAGTTAAACTTCACATTCAATATATATAATAATTAATGTTTTGATTAATTATAATTTAAAAAAAAAAAAAATCAATTGCTTTTATATATTTATTTAGAATTTTAATCAAAATTGATTACACTTTTTTTTAAGAATATTAGACAAATATATATATATACACACTAGCACAATACTTAACTTGTGGTTGGTGAACATGGATAGGTTACAAGTTAAGTGCCACTAACAAGTTACTTATTCTTCATATGTAATTGCATGAATTGCTCGTATCCATGAATAAGCTATGAGTTATTCATGCATCAACTAACTACCAACTACCAGTTATTCATGCATATCTATCACTTATTTTTTATATTCTTTTTTGTATAATTGTTTATTTCAAATTTGGAACCACTGCCATAAAATCAATCTAGATAATACACTTACCTTATCCTCGTACAATCTAAGAAAAGCATAGACTCTAATCCACCACAAATTCTAAAATATAAACACTTACCAATATAAAAATCAAACATATATATATATATATATAATCAAATTCCTCTTACAATTTTAAGCCAAAATTCAATCAAAAAAATTGATTGCCTCGAAAACATAAATATCTTTTGATTAACGAAAAGTATAAATAAAGAATTCCAATTGCTCTTGCATGTTACTCCGCGTTTCAATCACAATTGATTACTTAGAAAACATACACCATTGTCATTGAACATGAGACAAACATATAAATATAATATATATAACAGAATTGAATACTAGGTGCACAATTCAAGTGTATGTGCACTCTGAAAGATTTATTTGTTTTTTAATCTTTTGTTACATTATACATGTGAGCATAATCGAGCATGGGACAAACACAAATATACATAAGAATAGAAAATTGGAGTGAAAATTTTATAAAGTTAGAAAAATAAATTTGATTTTAATATTTTTTAATGTCTACATGACATGACATAATATACATAAGAATAGAATATTGGAGTGAAAATTTTATAAAGTTGGAAAAATAAATTTGATTTTAATATTTTTTTAATGTTTGCACGAGATGAGATTTTATAAGATTAAGTATGTGTAGTTTTAATATTTTAATTTGTGATATACTCATTTTGATGATGTTTTAGAACATTTTTTATCCATATTTACATTTTTTTATAAATTCAACAAATTAATTTAGCATCGTATGAACTTGTCCCTTATTTATATTTTTCTTTTTATTGTTAGATGATGAGAAATTACATTAAATTAATAAAATAAATAATTTTTATATAATTATTAATTTAATGTTTCAAAATATTGTGAAAACATTGCGTATCATCTTAATATGGTAATAAAAAAATTAAGATATAAACTCTCATTTATTGTAATAAAATATCCATCCTATCTCTCATTTGTTGTGTTCAACAACTCTATGGCACGGATTTTGATGCTAGGTTTTATGCATTAGAGGTCAATTTGAATTGTTTACCTAACCAAGTTAAATTTCCGTCATGATATAAATTGATTCATGCTTGAATACTTGATAGAATATAATAGTTTAATGTGTTATTAAAATATCGATTGTTCATATTTTCTTGTTTTGATAATTAATGACATGATTGGTCACATTATTAATTGCTCACAAATGTATTGTTTTTTTTTTAGAATTTAGATTTTATGCTCCAAGATATTATATAGTATTATAGCTTTAGGAGTTCTAAAAGGTTTAGTGTATAGATTTGCATGTAAAGAGAACACACTCTAAGTTGAAGTAGCCATTAGAAGCACATCCATTGGAGTGGATCTATCTCCCCTGCAAATCCTTACTTCCTTTAATTTTATCGAGTGTAAATCAAGAGTAGAGATGCTCTTGCAAATGAAGGGACTCTACAGAATCACAATGAGAACCAAAGTAGAGACAAATTCAATTGTAGAGAAGTCTAAGTATTTGAACAGAATGGATGAAGAAGCCTTTGGACTTCAATGCTACTCAGTATCTTTGGATCTCCTCTATCACATCGAAGAAAAAAGGTTTGCAAATGGTATATGATCAAGTTGTCTACACTCTTTGGGGCACAAGATGAGATGAGGGGCCACTAATTGAAGGTAGAGCTACTCAATCTAAGCCTTGGGAATTTTCAATCCATACAAGATTTCTTCAACAAGTTCATGTACATACTATTTTAGCTCAAGATGTGTAAGACAAAGAAGGACAACACTCAAATAGTGCTCTCAATTCTATCCAAATTGGGACCGGACTATGGTATGTATGTCTCCTCCTTCCATTCTACATGATTGGCATTTGGTTCCTCTTGGACCATGCCTATATTGAAAAAATATGCAACCTCCCTTCCTCAAGCGCACAATAATCTCGACCAAATGAGCCTTCCAAGGTCATCTAATGTGCATGAACTTGCAGCTAATCAGAGGAACTACAATATGAACAAGAAAAGACTGCCATTTAAAGGAAACAAGGAACTAAATCGAAGGGTTTCACATGAAGATTCAAACTTTGATGATGGAAGGACCAAGAAGGAGCTACCATTATGTGCATACTATAGGAAGGACCCACATAGAGAAGAGGATTGCAAATACAAGAGGTTTAATGAAGAATTAAAAGAGGAGAAGCGCAACAAGGAAGTTGCCACACGAAAGAATGACAGATTCCATGCGCTTGTAGATATTTCTACGTCCATTCATCCTCATGCATTATAGACTTTGGAGCTTCCAAACACATGGCCTACGACGACATATTTACTTGCATTGAGCCATACACAAACCATACCACTTTGGGATATGCACTGGTTCAGATCACTCATTCAATTGAGGAAGATAATTTTACATGCCTATAAGAAGACGTGATTAATAGATTTTTACTTTGTATTGGAGAACATGTTCAAGATCAAGATCTTAGAGATAATACATAACTTCAAATGTATCACATAGTTAAAGGAGAACTTGTCACAAATAAATTTCTCATTCAAGAAGATCTTAAGAATGTCTCCTCAATTACCTCAATTTCTACATCTTTTGCTCCAACAATTCTTAGAGTTCCTCATAAAGGCTTCAAAGGGTTTCCTACATTTAAAGCATGGAGTGGCTAAGAATCGGTATTCAAGCACTTCAAAGTGTTTGGATCTCATGAAAGGGCTCACATTCATTCCAAGAGAAAAATGGGCTCACAAAAGTTTGCATACATATTCATAAAGGCCTTTACCAAGAAGCAGTTCACCCAATTGCGAGATTCCTTGGGATTGAAGACATCCTCTGAGCATTCTCATTATCCTTCTCATTCTCATTTTCAGGAGGGGGGGTGTTCCCATGATATTTTACCTCTTTATCAATTTTAGAGCATCCTTTTGTACATTGAATACCTAACATGGTTGAAAATTGTTGGGGCCCAATTTTATTTTACATTAATTTCACCTACTTTGGATTATGGGGGGTGTTAGAGCATAATAACCCTCTCCATGGAATCATTCTCTCACCTATGTCACATGCCTTGTCTCTACATAGTAAGGTAGCTCCTTTACCTCCACAATTTCCTCACCTCATTGAAGAGGCACCACCCAAAAAAACTGTGAATATATGCAAAATAATAGTAAAAATTAATTAGAAAATTTAAATAAAATGTTACAATAAATTATATGTGCATAAAATAAGATGAAAACAAATGAAACTAGATCAATCATGACATAACATTAATATTACCTCTAGAATCCGGTGGCTCATCCAAGGTAAATAGGGTATAAGTACATTATCGTAAATCTAACCTTACATATGTGTCCTGCAAAAGATCCAAGGTGTGATCATCCTCACTTGAAAGCATCTGTAGTACTTCTGGAATGATCCTACATCATAGATTCAGCTGGCCCCTCATGGGAATCATCTTCTTCCACATGCTCATATGCACATCATTCCTCAAACTAGGATGAAGGAGGTTAGATGATAACCTAACGATCATTAACCTCTAAAAAAAAAAAAAAATCTTAGAACCAAGAGGGAAACCCATCCTCCCCCCAAATATCAAGTGAAATTGATCTAGAGCTAAATAAAACTATCACAAAAGCTGACACACCACCTAATACATGTAATTCTCTACAATAAACAATCAACATAGTATTATAGAGGGAAAATTTGTGTTTCCCATTACTGGTGTAATGTTCCATTGTTGAGACCAAGAGCAAGAGGCACCTAACTTCCTTTGCACAAAAAGAATGGAAATCCAACTAGCCACTAACAACCTGGAACTGACTAGAGTCAACAATGTCATCACTCACATATCTCTGAATATAATTCCGTTGAATATCTCTTAGAATGTTACGTGAGAGATCAAGGAAATGAGGAAAATCCTCCCCTCTCTTAGATAGCCCAATAATGAAGTATATTACCTTCTCTATGGGATGGTACCATAGATCAAGATCAATCCTAAAGGCACACATGGCATGATCTCAATGATGGATCAATTACCTCAATAAAATCATGTTCCCCCATAGTGACGTGGCTTCTTCATAAAAATTGAGGAGGCGAACATTCCTCAATTGGAGATGAGTCCATACTACAATAGGATGAGGGTACAAATCCGTCTTCCTCTCCTACAAAATGTTATACAAGTTGACTTGTTGCAACTCTTGTGGTCATCGATGTCTATGAATCACATACATCTTTGATAAGGAACATGTGTCTGTGTGTGTGCGCGCATGCATGCACGTGCGTGTGTGTGTGTGTGTGTGCGCGCGTGCGCGCGCACGCGCGTGTGCGTGTCTACTTAGATTAAATGATCATTTTTATTTATTAATTTATTTTTGAAAAAATGTCTAAAACTACCAACGCACCTTAAAAAATAGCTAACACCATTAACTATGTTATTTTACATTAAAGACACCATAACAAGTGTATGATACATCATTATAATGTAAACCATGAATATCAATGTGTTGAATATTAGTGGCGTGCTTAATACATATGGATGTGTATGTGTGTCCGTGCGCACGCATGCGTGTGTGTACTTAGATTAGATGATCATTTTTATTTATTAATTTATTGCTTTTACATGTTTATTTGGAACTTCAAATAAAAAATTGATTGCACACTGTCCAATAACACGAGACAAACACATAAATATAATAAATAGAGAGAGAATCAAATTACTCTCGCCTGTTAGTCGCGGCCTCAATCAAAATTGATTGCCTAGAAAACATAAATATATTTTGATGTTAGTCCGAGTTTCAATCACAATTGGTGATGTAGAAAGCATAAACCATTGTCATTGAACACGAGACAAACACATAAATATAATATATATTAAAGAATTAAATACTGGAGTGCAGATTTCATGTGTATGTAGTGTGAAACATTTATTTGTTTTTTAGTCTTTTGTTGTATTATACATGAGACAAACACACATATATAAGAATAGAATATTGGAGTAAAATTGCATAAAGTTAGAAAAATAAATTTGATTTTAATATTTTTTAATGTTTGCATGAGATGAGATTTTATAAGATTAAGTGTGTGTACTTATAATATTTTAATTTGTGATATACTATTTTTTTTTCATGGTGTTTTAGAATATTTTTATTAATATAATATTTTCTTTTATAAATTCAACGATTTAATGTACCATCATATTCATTTTATTTATATATATATATATGATAAGAAATTAAATTAAATTAACAAAATAAATATTTGTTTATATAGTATAGATTTGTGAGAGCATTGTTGATCAACTCAATATGTTTATTGAAAAATTAATATATAAACTCTCATTTATTGTAATACAATGTTTATCTTAGCTCTCATTTGATGTAAGACAATGTCCAACAACTCTATGGCACTATTCTAATGCTAGGTTTTATGTCCTAGAGATCCATTTAAATTGCCTATATAACCAATTCAAATTGCTTTTATGACATAAATTCATTCATGCTTGTATAGTTAATGGAATATAACAATTTAATGTGTTATTGAAAGATCTATTGCTCATTTTTTTCTTGTTTTGATAATTAATGACATGATTTTGTTACATTATTGATTGCTTGCAAATGTATTGATTTATTTTTTAGAATCTAGATCTTATTCTCCAAAATCTTATATGGTGTATGAGCTTTAGGAGTTCTAAAGGGCTTAGTGTATAGGTTTGCAAATAAATAAAACAATTTGTAGCTTGAAGTAGCCATCAAAAGTGTATCAGTTGGAATGGATCTATCTCCCCAACAAATCCTCACTCCCTTCAATTATTTCGAGTGGAAATCAAGAGTAGATATGCTCTTGTGAATGAAGGGACTCTATAGGATCACAATGGGAACCAAAGTAGAGTTGAATTCAGTTGTAGACAAGTCTAAGTACCTAAACATAATGGATGAAGGCTTCAAGTTTCTATGCTACTTAGTATCTCTGGATCTCATATATCATATCGAAGAAAAAAAGTCTCGAAATGGCATATGGACCAAGTTGTCTACACTCTTCGGAACACAAATTGAGATGAGGTGCCACCAATTAAAGGTAGAAATACTCAATCTTGTAACATCCCAAAAATACCAAAAAATAAATAAAAATTATAATAGCAATAATTATCAAATTCATTTAATGCGGAACATATAAACTAATTCGAAATCTTAACTAAGATAATTTAATGACGATGACACGTCATAATTCTCAAATAAATATAGTTGTAATTTCTACTTTAGATATAATCGGATGTTAAACTCCTTAACGAAAGATCTTTGTATGCTTAAGTAGACGAGTACAGTTTACAATTTTGTTTAAGTTCTTGGTTATTATTACATGCTGTTACTGTTTGTACCGCTTTGATATTCTTGATGGAGTGCTGACAATTTGTTTGTTTGTTGAAGAAGGGGTCCTATGAGGCACCCTGGAGCTTACTTAGCTATGTTTAGCTAAGGCATTTGAATCTTGTTTCCATGTGCAGACCGTAGGTAAGAAATATACAAGACAACATAATATTTAGAGTACTTGTGTTTTTCAATTCATCGTCAATGTAAAATGTTAAGTACTTCCTTGCGACATTAATAAATAAAGGTATGGATACAAGGATTCTGCTCTTAGCTTAAGTACTGTCTTACAAAGCTCCTTAATGTTATCAATCCATGTCGTCCAAGATTTCTATTATGATGTTACATTTATCGTCATGAGACTACTGTCTTTAATATTAATGCAACGTTACTACTATCTATTAAGTATGCAATTACGAAACTTATAGGAAAATGCACTTTCGAACTTTCATTAAAATTGGCATCTATAATTCTTAGACTACTTTATGTCATGTACATAGTATATAAATGAAGTAGCTATATATCTTATAGCTACTATTTATTTACATAAAGCATGGTATAATATTCGATTATTTCGATAATAATTTAAACTTTGGAATTATATAATATCTACACTACATATTCCATGTAATATGATATGGTGTTACTATACAAAGATATGATAAACAAAACAATATCATGTGTTTCCAAAATGTAATCCTAGCTATTGTTTTAACACCATAGGATAATATCCTATGCAAACCACGAACATGACCTTATAAAGATTATGGCATGATGGTAGTTAGAACTATGTTGTATGTAAAAGCTCTTATCCTAAGTGTTAATATCATGTCAATGAAATTGCCCAAGTCTCGACGTTAAAGTAATGAAATGACGAGTATTAACTTCTAGTTGCAGGTTGACAGAGTTACGGTTGTGTATTAAATGAACTCCATAGTGGAATGGGTGGCTGTCATACCACGTAGTTCATCCACATGAACTTTGATTGCCATAGTAACCGGGAAATCTTGCTGGCATGGTTGCCATGTAGCCTCTCCTCCACGCTGTTCACAGTAACATTTTCTTGGCAAGCAGGGTTGGCAACTCTGTGGTCGTTGTAATTTAATGAGATATTAATGTGGGTTGCTTGGCTTTCAAAGTAGCACTATTGGCTCTCTTCTATCCGTCGATAGCTCCAGATCTTGGTCGTTGGTTTGTGTAACCATAATCTGTGTTGTATGTATTGGTAACGAGTTTCTCGGCCCTTCATTGTTATGTTGCAATGAGGCCGACAGGCTGCCAAATTTTTAGGGTTAGAGGAGGTATTCTTCCAGGGTTTCAACCATGTGACTTATGAGAGAGAAAGTTTAAATGTTGCAGGCTTGGCTTCGTGCCATAGAGCTGTGATGTCGAAGTATGAAGGATAGATATTCATCAGCTGTTGAGAGTAGTTGATAGTTTGTCCTTCGGCTCTTTCGAATGGTGGTAACGCCTTCTGGTTTTTCCTCTGTGTATGAAAAATTGCAGCCGACCTCTAGTTCCACCGTTGATAAATGGAATAACACTCTACAGGGTAAGTAAGTAGTAATGAATGAATGTTGATAACGTAGATTTTTGCATGCTAAATGTGTTAACAGTTTTTTTTTACCACTCGCATTATGCTTTGGAAAGTGCTCTCTTTGTTGGAAGGTTTCTATGCCACGATTTTGGAAAGGAAAGCTACTACGGATTCCTGGTAAGCTCCGGTGGTTCTTACATGCCTCGTAGGTGCCTTGATGTGTTTTCTATGTGCCGAGAAATGGAAATCTTCGACTTGTATCAGTGATGGCCGCAAGCAAGGTTTTAAGCTTGTCTTGTTTTGTTTTATACTATACAGAGGGTAACCTCTCAGTATTTTAAGTTACCTATTGGCTATTTGATGCCTGGTTATGTTGTCGATAAAGGATCCAAACCTTCGTTTGTTCTGCTAGATGTCTTAAGGGTAAAAACCTTGTACAGTCTTCATTGTTTCATGATTCTATTTTATGTTTTTAGTTTATGAGGGCAAGTCCCGTGTACTGTGTTAAATTTTTAGTATTAAATCACAGTACTATAGGATCTTTGCTGAGAGAATAACATCTACAGTATATCAATGCATGACAATCATAATATGACAAGCATCACAAGCATCACAAGAATCAAAAGCATAGAGACAAGAGACACAGAGTTTCCGTGGGGAAAACCCTAAGGTGAAAAACCCCACAACTTCCTCAGAGATAGAGAGAGCAATGGCTCAACCAAAATACAACCAAATAACACTGAGATAGTCTCCTAGCAGATGATCCTCCTCCTCCTCACTAGTGCGCCACTTTTCAGAGAGAGAGATAGTTACTTTTCCGAGTGAGTAAAATAGAGATCTCCTATCTCTATTTATACTCACCTTTTTTCCCAGTGACCTACTGGGGCCGACTTGTCTACTTAGATACATCTACATTATATTATATATAATTCCGGGCCGACCCCAAATGGTGGTCTAATAACCCATCGGCAATTACACACACTTGCGACACTTGTCAATCCACATGATGACACTTCCTTATAGAGGAATAACACATCTCTTATAAGGGTACAATAAATATATATAAAATATACAAATGAAATACATTCCGAAGTTACATATACATCAACATACTGTGAAACCTTGATAGGTTCAAAGTGTAATTTTCGGTTATATTCTTAAATGGAAGTCAAGAACCAAGGGTTCTCTTTGTACTTATAAACTATGGTTCGTTTTTCTTGAAATGAAATGATAATTTTGTTGAATGATAGTGGGAACGATGTATAAAATATATGTGGCATTTTTGCCGAACCACAAGGGTTGTTTTGGCCTAGGTTTTAAGTTTGTATGACTGTGTAAAAGAAAACATGCCTATAATCCAAGCTCATTCTTGTTAATCTTGTTTGGAAAAACTAGATGAAGTAGTTTTACTATTGAATGTTTTCGATTTTACAAAGGATACCTTACCTGAAACCTCCGAACGCTATCGGGCTTGTGCTAGGGTTTTATACCGAAGACTTAATCGCTGTGATGAAAATCTCGATAATGTATTTGTTTAAATGTTAGGATGTGAGTTAATGTTTAAACATGAATATGTAAAGGTGCCTTTGGCTAACTGTTAGATAATTCTTAGATAGTAAAATTACCATATATAAAATATAGTGTGGTTCTGGAAAGTAATGTCTAGGGTTTAATAAGTCATAAAAGTTATCATTCTTGAAAAATGTTTACAGTTTGTCTTTGAGATAGAAAATATGATGTATGAATACAGAATAAGGATTTGCAGTGTATTAGGTTTTGATACTACTGAAATAAACATTTGATACTTGAAATCAAACATGAAATCAGTGAAGAAATAAAGTATGTATAATGATATAAAAACTATATAGTGATTAGTTCTTGTAGTTGTGATAATCCTTGAAAATACTATTCTTGGAAGACATGATATGTATGATTTTAATTGCATTTGTTTGCTATTTTAAATGAATAGAGATAAGAGAAAATATATGACTATACAGAAGTTAGACTATATTTTTCTTTCATGAAATAACAAAAGAATCATATATTACTGTCGATACTATACAATAAATTTTTACTATGTTTAGATATAGGACAAAATTGCAAACAGAGCACTTACTGTAATTATTTCTTCAATCAATGGAAATCTGCCTATCTCTCATCTATCATTTAATTTGCTTCTCTATACTAGAGTACTATGTAGATAACAACATGGGAAAAATATAGAGATGATTATCTAATCAAAAATTTACAGACTTTATCATTCAATATTGAACATAACTCAGAAATAAAATAAATTCTTTTACAAAACAGAGTTTGATAAATTCTACTAAACAGAACATTGAACTGTAAACAAAATAGAAACAACAAAACCTGGTTAACTGTAGAGAAACAAATAGCTCAAGGAGCCTATTCCACCCAATCAATTCCTGAACACAGCCAAGTTACTTGCCTTAGGACCCTTGAGCTTGTTCACTGAACCACCAGGAGGAAGAAACTTAGAAGCTTAGAACCTCCACTTGTAGTAACAATAGTTATCCAGTCTTAAAGACTTAGTAGTCAAAGGGACCTGCACCAGCACCTCTGGTTCTCCTTCTCAGAATAATTTGCAGACTTACAGTTGCACTCTCACATATCCTCCCTATTCGAATCTCTCAGTGATCACCTGATGCACATGAGGAATATTTCTGCCGAAATATTGTGTAAGAGCTGCTTGCTCAATTTGAATTTGCCTTATGTAGGCTGCCTAGGCCTTTCAGTTGTTAACTGGTCATTAAATGAGCTGCCTGCTCACTCCCACCACCTGGGGGATAATGCCATATTTTTAGGGGTAGTTGTCCCATAACCAATAGCTAGTGGTGAAGTGCAATTGCTGCCATTTGTCCGATGCCTTCTAACAGCTTCCATTCCTCCTAGTGGGTTAGTGAACACTCATTTAACAGTTCCCTTGGGTGTTTGTCTCCTACTTTAATTTATTAAATAATAATAATCAGTAATTACATTCATCCTTGACCAAACTTGGTCATAATTACAAAACTTTGTAATTAAAATTTAACATAAAGTATTTTGCCAATAAAATAATATTTTCAGAAGTTGGGTAGGTGACAAATCTAAACCCTAGGAATTTTGAATCCATACAAGAGTTCTTCACCAAGTTCAAGTACATACTACTTCAACTCAAGATGTGTAAGATAGAGGAGGACAACACTCAAATGGTGCTCTAAATTTCATCCAAATTGGGAATAGACTATGGTATGTATGTCTCCTCCTTCCATTCTAAAACATTGGCACTTGGTGCCTCTTGGACCATGCCTACACTGGACAACTTTATAGCCTCCTTTCTTCAATGGTAAGATAAGCTCAACCAAATGATCCTTACAATGTCCTCTAATGTGTATCCGCTTGTAGATAATCATAGGAACAAGAATATGAGCAAGAAAAGACCTCCATTGAAAGGAAACAAGGAATCAAATCAAAGGGTTCAAAGGGTTGCACATGAAGATTCAGACTTTGATGACAAAAAGACCAAGGAGGAGCTACCATTATGTGCATACTACAGGAAGGGCCCACATGTAGAAGAGGATTGTAGATACAACAAGTTCAATGAAGAATTAGAAGAGGATAAGCACAACAAGGAAGTTGCTGCAACAAACAATGATAGATACCATGCGCTTGTAGCAATTTATACTTCCATCCATCCTCATGCATCCTAGACTTTGAAGCTTCCAAGCACATGGCCTACGAGGACATATTTACTT
Organism: Larix kaempferi; assembly: GCA_027924585.1. Taxonomy (NCBI): domain Eukaryota; kingdom Viridiplantae; phylum Streptophyta; class Pinopsida; order Pinales; family Pinaceae; genus Larix; species Larix kaempferi. Next base: position 21,207,060 of record BSBM01000047.1, on the reverse strand, counting down.
TCATTGAACCATGCACAAACCATACCACTTTTGGATATGCACTAGTTTAGATCATCCATTAAGTTTAGGAAGATCCTTTTATAGGCCTAGAAGAAGAGGTGATCAACCGAACCGTTGTTTACTTTGTATTGGAGAACTTGTTCAAAATCAAGATCATAGAGATAATACATAAGTTCAAATCTATCACACAATTAAGGAGAACTTGTCACAAATCAAGTTTTTATTGAAGAATATCTCAAGGATGTCTCTTCAATTACCTCAATTTCTACATCTTTTACATCAACATTTCAAAGAGTTCATCATCAAGGATTTAAAGGGTTTCCTACATTTGAAGCTTGGAGTGGTCAAGAATCGATATTCAAGCACTTCAAAGTGTTTGCATCTTGTGAATGGTGGTTGACATGCATCCTAAGAGAAAAAGGGGCTCACAAAAGTTTGCAGACATATTCACAAAGACATTCATCGATAAGCAGTTCACCCAGTTGTGAGCTTCCTTAGGATTGAAGACATACTGTGAGTAGGCTCATTTGCATTATATTTTTCCGGGGGAGGTCCAATGAGGTTTTCCCTCTTTCTCAATTTTAGATAAACTTTTTGTATATTACATACCTAACATGACTGCAAATTGTCAGGACCTAGTTTTTTTTTACATTTATTTCATCTTATTTAGCTTATAGGGGAGTGTTAGAAAATAATAACCTTATCCACGAAATTACTCTCTCACCTCGACTTATGTCATATGTTATAAACATTTTAGACTTGTGGCACATAACAAGTTTCAACCTTTGGTATTCTGTGATGATTAACCTTATTTCAACTAGAAGGGACGTTGTGTCACACGGGGAAATATTTTTGAGTGGTGGCGTGCATTTCTACATTGAACACATGTTCATATTTAATATGTCTAGGAAATACATTCGAGTTTGTAGTATGTCGTCTAGGAGAATCATTTTCCAAATGAGATATGTCACAAGGGAAGAAACTCATGTGCTCAAGATGTGGTGCAGGGAAGGGAGAACTTTGTTTTAGGTGATATGTCGCATCACAAAAAACTTTTGTTTCCTGTAATATATCACATGATACTAAATATTTCCCAAGCATGATGCACCACAAGCTCAAATTTTGGTGTCATGATAATAATATGTTGAGGTACGCACTACATCACATGCTATAAGTGTAGGTGGAAAAAGATACATCACATATTACTAGAAGTTCTCCAAACAAGTAATATAGTGCTCAAGAACATTATTTTCATGGCGATCCATTGATAGAAATAAAATCATTAAAAAATTTAATGGATGGGAAAACATAAATCAATGTATGGCATTAGTAGACTACTCACTAAGCATATTTAGGTCCAAAAATGGATAAACAATTACATGAGGATATTTGATCAGATTAGGATGGGTGGTTAAAACAAATACTATTAAGAAGAAAATCAATCTAATTGTAGAAAATTTAGTTGATCAAAGCTAGTACATAATTTCTAATATGGATTAATTATAGGGATTAAAAGTTTATATGAAATCCAAGAGTAAAATTCATCGGGGACTCATAAATTTTCTTCCGGGGAAGAAAAATATGGGGTGTCATTTCTAGCTCAATAATTAGTGACACATTAAGAAAAACCTAGATCTTTATAGTGAGTAAATAATTTGCATTGGTTTGAGAAATAACATAAGTTACCTTCATCATAGGTTCCATTATTCTACATATGGGCCTCCACTAAAACCTTTTTCTGGAAACAACTTCATGAATGTTAATTCCCAATGCCAAGAAATATGCTAGCTAGAACCACAAAACCATATATTTGAATTTATTTTCTTACTTTAGTTCTCTAACAGATGCAATTTTAGTACCAAAACGTTGCTACAAATTAAATAAGGTTCATCTGAATCTTTCTTGATCTATTTATTTATGTCCATTTGTGTTTCTATACTAATAGTGAGCATCCATAGCCTCGACGAAGTAACCTTGGTATGAACATGATTGCTCCACCACTAGCAAGTGTTCATAGCCCCGACACTTGTACTTGCATTGCCCATATGATATGTAATGTCCCTAGTTTTGACCGTTGACACAAACTATGTAAATGATGTACTATTGTTGATGTAGTTCATGGAACATGGCAAGGAGCTCAAGTCAAAGGACCTATCATGGAAATATCGAATATATTTTTGTATATTAGCAAGTAATGTGGTTAGAGAATCATGTGCTGGTCAAGTGCAACAGTATTGTAAATATGATGTACATGTGCATGATAATAATAAATGGATCCATAGTTTATTGTGTAAGGAAACGAGAGAAAGGGGAATGATTATCCTAAGATGAGGGAGGGGCATATTGAATCTATGAAGCCAATAGATGAGAGCCACTTTCCTAGACAGGATTGATGAGCCATTAGATGTCAGTTTGACTCATGTGCACCAATCGCTTAATTCTTCCAAGAGGAAGATAGTTGAGACAATTATTCTCTTTGGGAAAGGAAGGTGTGGGTCTGAGTTCCTTGTGACAGAGTAGTGTCAATTTCCCTACAGAACCGGAGAGGGGATATTGTTTTTTGGGTAAGCGATTAGTTACATTGAAGTCATCCTTAAATTACCTATCAATTGAGGGATGGCACAATAAACATATTAATAAGTCTGTAAATGAGCCTATCAGTGAGTCTGTTAGTCAATTAATCAGTTATGTGGTCAAGCAAATCGATCCCCCTCAAGGTTGTATCTATCTTTCCATGTCTGGTGAGGAATTAATCCATCCACCCATCGACCAATCTATCATTCTCATCTTTGCAGAAAGAGAGGACCCTTATTTGAGAGAAAGATAATTTTGAATGGTGACAGATTGCTTAGTTGAGAGTCGAAGAGGAATTTGAGAGTGCAGTTGTTGTTCCTCTGCTTATTGTTATGAGCAGCAAAGTGGTATCAAGATGCCCAGTTGCTAACCCGTGTCAGTGTGCCCTAAACCATGTTACATGTATATTCCAAGTCAGTCTAGGTCGGGATAATAAAGTGGTGAAGTGTCGTGATCACTCCTCATTCATGTGCCTAAAAGTTTAGATCCCCATTTGTTGAGTCATCTTGAATATCATTACTATGAATCCTGTTGTAGTCAATGTGGTATGTTAGATAGTGTCTGGATTATTCCATGAGAGAATTGGTTCTGTGTAGCTTGGATTAGTAAGCCTTAGAAGGCATAATCCTTTAGGAAAATGATCTGTTGTTTGGGTATTTATATGCACACACTGGAATAGCACCTGAAGGAAGGTGATGCCTAAGGGACCATTGAGCGATGAAGGGGTGCCTTCTTGGTGATGTGTGGGGTGGGTATTGTGGACCCCAAGCTGTTCGAGTGTGTGCAAGGTGTCTGTAGTCTAGAGCTATATCATATCTTATTGTTTTTCATATTTCTTGAATTGTTGTAATCTCCGAGGAGTGGATAAAGTTTTGAGAACTGAGTGGATTGGAATCCAATAGCGGTTGCGCTACCTCCTAGTGGAATAGCGAAGTTTGAATGGTATTTATATGTGCACACTAGAATAGCACATGTGCGATGTTGTGTGGAGTGGGTATTTTGGACCCCAAACTAACCGAGTCTATGCGAGGTTGATCGCTAAAATTGAGTACCAGAGTGGTGTAGAGTGCAGCTTTGGCTAAGATACTAGTGAAGGTTGTAACCTCCTAGTGGAATAGTGAGGTTTGGGTATTGGTCCTAATTCTATGCACACAATAGTATAGAACATAATTGAAGGTGATGCCTGAGGGACCATTAAGTATTGAAGGGGTACCTTCTTGGTGTTATGTGGGGTGGGTATCATGGACCCCAATCTAACTGAGTCTGCACGAGGTATCAGTAACTCTGTGGTGAGTAACTAGTTAGAATTTCCCCTCTACTACCTAAAAAATCCTATTAACCCAAGAGAGGTTGCTTTGTTGTGGCCTTGTGTCTATTTCACTATGAGGAAGCTATGGATAGTCCCCCTTTTCCTAAGGTAATCATGCCTAGTGTGGGGGTGGACTCTTAGCATAAAGAGTATATGCTATATAGAGTGCCTACTATTGTGTGGAACATTTCTCTCGCGTAGACAGTTTGTCAGAGAAGCTCCATTCAAGATAATTGTTATGTGGTGTTTCATTGTTGTTATTCACTTCCATTGTATGAATGTTGATTTGAATGAATGACGAGATTCATGATGTATATAATGGTTACGAATTATGTATTGCTTAGCTAGAAGTAATTTGATTATAGATATCTATTTGATGGATATATGATGATGTGCCTTATAAATGCTTGTATTTAAATGTATGATTTATGGAAGAATTTCATTTATGCATATATTGCTAACTCTACAAGGAGCTATTGAATTGGCATTGCAAGCTAAGTTGTCACAAGGTGGTCAACCTATGGGGTGGTATTCACACAATGGTACAAGACATGCATGTAATGGATTGCGTGGTGTTCTAGTTTCGAGCATGTTGTATAGTTGCGCAATAAAGGAATTGATAGCGCAAAAGTGCACAAGGTTGAAAGTTATTTTATGCAATATCACATATGGATCAAAGTATTATGTGTGTAGCGCCATGCTTAGTGTATTAAGATCATGTGGCATAGCCTATTGTGTAGTAAAATAACTCAGTAGTAGATAGTAATGTCTTGGTATCAGAAGTAGAAAGGAAGAAAAAGTTCCGACGTTGTCACGATAGGCCACTGAGGCCACTAGGGATGTGACAAAGTGGTATCAAAGCATTGGTTTCAACACTAGGCCTTTGAGTGTAAAAGGATCCCATCGTGATAATGTTAAATTTATTATTAAGGTTTATTAATGTGTTAAGCTAATAAAATTTCCTTTGTGCAGAGTGCTGGTAGTAGTAGTGAGACCAATATAGGCAAATAAAGAAGGTATCAAGCATAAGAATAAAAAAAGTTAACTAATAGAATTATCATCATGGATGATGCGCAAGATCCCTATGAACAAGAAGAAGAGGTTATGGGAGAAGATGTTCAAGGTGGTAATGCAAAAACAAAATCCAAGGGAAGGAGGGTGCAGGTCACACCTCCATATATAAGTACTTCCATACTGGAGGTATGGGTTTCAATGTTGTTATGGGAAATTCATGTTCCATGGAAAGGAATGCATGGATATTTCATCTTTGATTATGATTCATGCTTATAATATGCATATAAATTATGATGTTGACAGGTATTGCAGGTATAATGAAATGAAAATAATGCAATGTTAGGTTGTAATGCCTTGGGGCTGTTCGCTTGAAGGGGAATATTATCTTATATATGACAAAATAAAGCTTGGTGAGTAAAGCTAAACTCTAAGGAGTTCCTATGAGAAGGTAGAAAAATAAATCCAAAGGAAACTATTACTTATGTTTACATTGTCTTCCTCTTTGATTTTAAATAATCATGCATATGTATGTTGGGTTTCTAGAAAAACATTGTAGTGTTTGTTGTAAAGCATATGCGACTAGAGGCAAAGAACCTTGAAATCCTCCAAAAGAGATGCTGAAGGTGTGGATTCCTTAGAAATCCATCAAGGATAACTGGAATTGTAAAAGAATTGTTATTTTGTAAACGCAACTAGAAGTTCAAAACAATGTTTAAAAATGATAAGAACATCGAGAACAATGTTATTTTAAGGGGGAGAGGATGTAATATCGCTCTTGACACCTATTTTGTTGTAATTGAAATGCAATATGAAATCATGTATAAGTTCACGGAGAGGAGCTCAAGGCCAAGGCCCCACCAGTGAACATTGTAGTATTAGATGGCATTGTGATTTGATAAAGGAACCATGTGCTAACTAAAAGTTGCTGACACTAAATGTAACATGTAAACAACCTGCATAATAAAGTAATCCTAAGGTTGAATGTGCAATGCAATGAAACAATGGGGGAAACTAAATCCACTAGGGGGGGAGGTAAATGTCTATTAAAGCTTTGGGGACCCAGTTGATGATGTCTTGATGTCATCTTGGTACCCATGAGGCTGAAGAGAAGATAGTTAATGTATGAGCTTGGGTGATCAAGAGAAAGCGAACTACTATTATGAGACTATCCACTCGCGACCCATAAAAGAGAATAATCCTTATTATTAATACCAAGTGAATAATGATTAAGTATTGAACGAAAGGGAAAGAAAGGAAAATGCGCAACTAAACCTTTTCCGGTATTGATTCAAGTTTGTATTGATCTCGTTTCGGTATCCTATGTATATATATATATTGTTCAACTCTCTAAGGAGAGTAAAATGCTATCACGAGTTCCCTTAGGAATTTACTTGATCATACTAAAGTAGTATCTCTAAGATCTTGGTGGGAAATCTTCTTACACACAAAAGGAAACCTAGTGATTAGGGTTTCTAAGTAGCATTTCATTATGAAAGTTAACCAACCATTTAATGTTTATATATGATGAAAAATTCTTAATCATTATATTATATATATTTAGATGTAAAAGAAGACATATAATATACATATTTTAGAGGTGAATAACTTGTCTAGTTAAATTAGAGATAAGTGAATAACCCATAGGATAGTCGACTCCTTTTCCTCTTCACAGGTCTGGAAGCCAGATTAATAAATATTGTTGCTAATAGATTTTATAGAATGAGAATGGTTCCCCTCTTGGAGTATAAACTCCATCTCATTTTCAGGAATATGTATATATAGGTATCATTTATTGTCGACATCTGATTAAGTGAATGCTTGTGTCAATTTTGTTATCTGATTAAGTTATTATGCTTAATTATTTGGAATTAGCTCATGTTTCTACCTATATTTGTAATATTGCATCTAATGATTGGATGGTTACATATTTTTTATGATGAATGTTAATTTAAAAGAATATTGGACAATGCCTAGTCATAGAAATATGCTTATTTTCCATTGTTAATCAATGATGATAAGTCAACAAATGTATATTGTATAACTAAAGTTAATCATATACGAGCATTGTATGGAATATTTGTGGTGTATAGTCAATATTGCCCACATGTACAATCATAGTAACAAGTTATGGAAATAATTAGAGTTCTTAAAGAATTGGAGAATTATGTTTAAGTCAGAAGATAATAAATGCAAAGCAATATGTTATTATTGTTATTCGTTACATATAAGGTGAAAACGGATTAATGTGTTATGCTTCTAAATAAGCTTTAGATGATTGAGACTAATGGTGAAGAATTAATAACATATTACTATAGATAACCAACTTGTGGATCAAGCACAATCATGGAGAGAAGTTATATCTCATATGGAAAGTAAATGAATGATCATTATAGGCCTTCACATGTAGATAAATGCATGTAAGTAGGTGTAAGGATTCTTATTGCATTTGGTTTTATCCTATTGAATAAAGGTTAAAGTTGATATTAGGGATTAGTGATCACCTTGTAATTATATTGTTAATATCTGTGACTAGTTTTCTACAACAAGGTAAGTATACCCAACATGTTTATGGAGATGACACGGTACCTCTATTATGTGAATATTGATTAGAATTTAAAGGGAAAATTTGTATACCCAATACCCCAAATAACTAATGAGGGTATTGGGTATGTTACATTTCCAATAATTCTTAATCTCGTTATCAGATCACCTAGGCAACTAAAGCCAAAATTTAAAAATCATAAGAAGATGTGGCCCTAAATTAATTCATTTGATTTGTTTCCCAATTCAAAGAGAATCAAACACAAGTCCTCATAAGATCACAAAGCATCTTATGTTTAATTATAGATCTTTTGTTTAATCACAAAGGAAAAAATAAAAGCAAACCAAAAAATGAAAAAGGGAAAAATAGGTACCACCTGAGAATCCATGTGAACCCATTTTATTTCGATATTTGTAGTGAGGCACCCTTCTTGAGGTTAGTCCTAACATCATTAGCCCATCCCAGAGGACAACCCTTGCCATAGTGAAAAAACATCGAATGCTTCTACATTGCATTCCAATTTCCCTCTCCATGCTTCTTCACATATTCTACTAGGATTCCATCCTCTGTAGAGGTCCATGGACCCTTCTTCAAAGACCCACCACCCCCATTCCCTCCTTTTATGATCTTCCTTTCGTCTATTTGTTACTCCTTGGTTTCCCCACTCTCACTCACTTTTGAACCGATTGTCCCTGTGGATGTGTGTAGTACATACCATTACACCACCAAATTACTCACAAAAAAACCACTAATTTTCTTCTACTTCTTGCTATTGTTTGTTTTGACCCAAATGAAAAATGTGGCAGGATTGAGGGTTTCCATGGCCTCCAATTAAAAAAATAGAGCTTCTTCAAAACTTCAAGTCACCTACATCCAGAAAGAAAGAGAGATGTAATTTCGACAAATGTTCCTCCACCTAATACGATGAAGAAAGAATAATCTCTACTAACCACATGCAAAGCAAAACACTTACTATCATGCTTACCGTTCTCCCTACACTGTGCACTGCATGATCACCAATATCCATGCACTGCCTAGTTTACGTTGCAAGAACATATAAAAATTGCATCCTTGAGACATCAAAGTAATGAAATAAATCTGAAGCATTGTTTTCTTCCAAAGAAAATAAGCGATATCATATACATAAATCTAGTCTATGTCTGTAGGCCATAATGTGATCTTAAATTTAGAACATAAATTTAGCAAGAAGTAGTGGAATTATAAGACATGTTTCAATTTTCATTTGCCTAGGGTTTCATAAGGGCATGGATGGGACAACCATTACAATCGTCTAGCTTGAATTCTTGGAAGCTATTACAACGGTCTATCTTAGCTTCACTACATCTTTTCAAACAATTTAAATAACAAATGGTTAACTATAGAGTCTTTTTTCTAAGAGTTTCCAAGTGTAGAAACATTGGTATCTTTTAAGAAGTTATGACTAGAGTGATGTTTTATGGTGGAGAGAAAACCTGGTTTGTAGGATGCATCAAATGTTACCAATGGCTTCAGTGAAGCCACCACCATCATCAACATAGGTGCATTGTTACCAGTGGCTTCAATGAAACTACCACCATCATCATCACTGGTGCACTGAGCTACCAAGAACTATTTTCTCCTGCATAGAATATAGAGAAACCATATTTGAAGTATGCGCATACTTTTTCAACTCAACTAGAATGAACACGTGGTGTTGGGTCAAGAGGTTTGATCCAAACAAAGGATACTTTTCAAAGTTCCATGTATGGATCAAACTAGGCTCCATGTTTCTTGAGTTTTGGGATGAATAAACTCTAATAGGCATCGAAAATACCCTTGGGTGTTATGTCAAATCCTCGAAGGCTACCAAGATTGGTATGTACACTTCTTATGCACACATTTTTGTTTGTATTAATGTTCCACAAGCCCTTCTAGCATCCATAACCATCTCCTTTAGATAAAATTAAAGGATTCAAACCTTAAACTATGAGAACATACTATTCAAATATCACAAGTGCCATGAGAATTCACACTTATTTTGGGACTAGCCTCTCAACAAACAAAATCAAAACAGACTTAAAGATGAGAAAAAAGTATGTAGAAGGTTTCACCACAATTCATAACAAGATAAAATAAAATAGACACCCAATAATACCCACTTAGACTCTAAACAAAACAAATTATAATCATAAAAAAATACACAACTTGATAGGTCACCTAAGAAAACACCTCCTCACCTAGCTAATCCTAACCTATCTCTACAATAATCCAAAAAATCAAAGAGGGAAAGAACCGTGGTTCAGTGGATAAGGAGAATCAAGAATCATATACAAAGTGCAAGAAACTAGAGGCACTAGAAAAATAAGCTATGGAAATGGAGCAAGCCAACAATTCAAAATGCACTCCACTATTGGTAGACACTTAGAAACAAGAAACTCCAAAAGAAATATATGATGAATCTATACAATAAATCTCATCAATGAGTGAGGAAACAAAAGATATGTACATGGATGAAATGGATATTTGTCTTCTATCCATGTAGTTTGATGAATATTACATCAACACCTTATTCGTATCAAAACTAGGAAATATTTATAAATAACCATTCAAATCATCTTAGAATGATGGAATTTTTAAGGCTACCATGAGAACCTTGGATATCCTAGGTATAAAAAACTCCCCCCTAAATCTTTCCAATAAGGTACAAGGAAAGCCATTAGGAATAAGAAAGGAAAAAACCAAGCTTCAAGAGGAGGGGGATCACCTCCTTAACTTAGGAAAATCCAAGTATTTCATGGAGAAATATGTATTAAACCCCAACCAAGTTGAACCATGCATGTAATGTCTTGGAGCATCAAGGGACTCAACTCTCGTAGAAAACATACACATCTCAAAGTAAAAATAAAGAAGGGAAACCCAAACATCCTCTTCATTCAAGAAACCAAATCATTAGAGACTCATATTCAATTTATGGAAATGGGCATTAATGAACAAGGATTCTTAGAGGGATTAGCCTTCCTTTGGAGCCTAATCTCTATTGAGTTGCATAACCTAGCAACCTATAAATGGTATCCATCGGCCTACTTCAATCTATAGTCTTGGACCCTTTTCCTTGGATGTTAAACCGATGTAGATGGGTTGAGCAACTCTTAGGAACATGATGCTTTCCTTTCAATTCCCTATTATATACCACCAAATCCTTCTAGTATACTATAGATAATTGTTGTGAATTTTAACATTATAAATTGCCGAGAGGAAGAAAAAAGTAGTATTTAATATGCCAGATGGTACTTTACAATAGGTTTGTAGTTAACATTGAATAAGTCCAACTAATAGATGGCACCCATAGAAATGGTAGCTTGACCTAGAAAAATACGAGAGGATGAATCCATCATGTTGCATAAAAATTGGATAAATTCCTTCATGTTGCAAAAAAATTGGATAACTTCCTTCTTGTAGAATCACTTATGGATGAAAAAATTGAACAAGAGTCCCTCATCCTGCCAAGTGCAGGATCTAGCCATTGGCCAATTCTACTCCATTTCCTTCCCTGGAAAGGATCTAAGAGAGCCCCTTTCCACTATGAGAAAATTTGTCCTACTAACCATACCTTAAAAGGATTAATAAATAATTTGTGAGATCATTTGGATGTTCGCACAAGCTCATGCTTGTATGTCTTTCAACAAAAGTTGAAATTTAAGAAGGATTGGAACTTGAACAACTTTTTCAATATTTTTAAAACGAATGAGCTTGATGCTTGCATGATTAATACACATGAAAAGATCATGGCCATAGGCATCATAGATGCCTTATGACAATATGAAAGAGACCTCAATAATGGATCTATCTATAGGTTAGGAAAGAATAGGTCAATTAGAAGTATAAATTATGTATATGTTGGCTTAAAGAAGGAGATGGAAACTCCAAATTATTTCACAAATCAACTCTAGGTCATAAAAACAATAACAAAATCATGAGCATATAGGCATTGAGTGAGCAAGAGCGATATGATCAAAAGGATTTCAATGCAAAACTAAACTCCTTTTTCAAAAATCTCTTGTCTAAGCCATCCATTGAGAGACACAAAGCCATCACCAATATCACAAGGAACATCTGAAATATAATCACAAATGATAAAAATAACTCACTAATGTGGCCTATTACTATGTTTAAAGTTGAGCATGTAGTAAAATAAATGGCACTTGGGAAAGCTCTAGGGATTGATCACTTCTTAACTAACGTTTTCCATGAATTCTTCTCAAATGATTTGTTTCCATGAATTTTGGAATATTATTGGAATAGATATTTGGGCCATGGTCAAATATTATGGAGACTCTATAATTATAGTGTAAGCTCTCGATTTCATTTTCTTCATCCTCATACCTAATGAAAAGAAATTGAAAATGGATCTAACAACCATGCAACCTGTAGGGGTATAACGTTAAATGCTTGATTAGTGATTTTGTGGTGCCATCTGCTAACTAGAAGGAAAGATAATAATGAAAATACTTCTAATAAATAGGAAGGCTAATTAAGTGAATGGGCCTTCAAGATCCTTCTAATGAATTGGAAGGAAGGTTGGTAAGTGATTATAAGAGCCCTCTAATCCATCCAATTAGCTTATGTAATGTTTCTTACAATGTCATATCAAAAGTGGTATCCAATTGTCTTAATCCTCTTCATGAGAATATCATTTCCAAAGAACAAGGGATCTATGTTAGAGGAAGACAAATCTAATAGGGAATCATCACAACCAATGAATTGATACACTCTATGAAGAAAGGAATTGATCCAGTCATTGGCATGTCCAAATTCTTTGAGAGACTCAGTTGGACCTTCATTGAGTAAATGTTGTAATCCTTTGGTTTTAATGATGCTTAAATTCATGGGATAATGAACATGATAAAAAACATCTTTATATTGTATTCTCATAAATGGTTCTCCCTCCAACCCATTCTTAGCAAGAAGAGGAATTATGAAATGGGAACCCCTATCCCATTTCATATTCATTATAGTGGATGAAGTTCGAGGAAAAAACCTTTCAAAAGACAAAGAATACAAGAAGCTCAAAGGTTTTTTATACTTCCCCTGTTAAGAATATGTCTCCCACCTACAATTTGTTGATGAGTGACTATTCGTGTTGGTGCAATCGCCATTTCTGAAGCCAAATATTTTAAGATTGTCCTTGATACCTTCCTCCTAACCTTACAAGGGAAGATCAACAATTCTAAGTACTCCATCTTATTCTGCCACACTCGTCTTGCTACCCAAACACACATAGAAAAAAACACTATAACTTTGCATTGGTTCCCTCTCCTCCCTCTATCTAGGAATCCTCATAATAGAGAATGTTTGAGGAAAATTATCCTAAAGCTTCCTTTTACAAAGCTTCAGAAAACTCTCCAGATTTGTACTTTCATGTATCCATCTCTTGCTAGTCATATACTCCTCATAAAGTATGTTCTTCATGCCATTGCGATCTTCAATTTATTATCTCTTGTGAGTCTTATTGTAACGTCCCCATCCTTCAATCCGGCCAGCAGGAGGGGACATTAACTAAATCCGGGGCCTCTAAATTTCTCCCATAAACATCATCACGAATTCATAACAGTAAAAAAACATGTGTGCAGATGCAGAATGAAAATACACTGCAGAAATAACTCAATATAAACACACATAACATGCAACTTACAGGCATAATTCTCACATGAATAAAATTGAAAATCATTGCACATCAAAGACATATGAATACTTATCTTTAAACAAAGAAGATGTAAGCAGCTGGCTGTGTAAGAGCGATTTTCCACCCAACCATAGGCACTCTGTCCATCATATACTCTTTTTGCTGAGAGGCCACCCCCAAGCTGGGCTATGAGGCCACCAGGGCGAAGGAAACACCTACATAATTCTATCTCTCATCCCATAACCCATTCTACTCAATATGCTTAGCCAAACACTCAACTAGATCTCTACATGGGTCTCACTAAACCTTCACAACCATGACACTCCTTCCAACTGCCCCACACAAAAAAAGGAATGCATTTCCCTTCACTGATCCAAAGTTCACTTAGGAAATCCAACCCTTACAGTGCTTACCAGTGTGTGCAATAAGAGTCCAACCTGATGTAATCTATTGGAGAACCTCCTGCAACATTAATCCATTCCTTCTCAAGCATCCAAAAGCAGCAAATATCAATGGGTAAAGGTTCCTAGCTTGCTCACCTACATCCAAATGTAGCTCTGTCTCCAAATTCGAATTTCTGGGTTAAACATAGTCTGGTAATGGACATGAATGACAATGGAAAACTCTACGTAGTGTAGAAACATGAATGAACGAATGATCAAAAGAGTGTTGACTCCAAGGATATGAGGTAAGGGTGAAAATACAACTAACATAGCTTCTGGCCATAGAAGAAATAAGACAGCTGACAGCTGACATAACTGTCATAACCCCCATGCTTCAATAACTACATGAAGTGACTTTTCCCACCAACCTCAAATATGCATTCAATGATTGGATTTAATAGTCAAGAGAAGGTAATTGGCTCATTTAATGCACATGGCATATTTTGGATGAGTTCTAAGGTTGACACATGGAAACATAGGATTTGGTTTCCCATAGGCCCCCTTCCTCTTCCCCTCTAGTGGAATCATATCCCCTCTAGTACTCTTTACACAACCATCTTGGACAATTTTATTAATTTCCAACATAATATTTACATACATTTCGAATTAGCATAGTAAGACAACCATCTGATCTAGAACTAAAAATATATACATCATATATGCCTAGCCATTCACTAGTTAGGCCTTGGCCTTGAGCTCCACACTAGGAATCCATACTAGCATATTTACATCATTTACATAATTTTGATTAAATACATTCCAAGTCAAAATTGGGGGTATTACAATCCCCTCCCCCTTGTCCTCGGTTTTTGTTCAAAATTAGAATAAAAATGGGTATGCATCTTTCATGGAATCCTCCAACTCCCACATACCCTCATAGAGACCGAAGTGTTTCCATTGCACCTTTACTTGTCGGATGGCTTGGTTCCGGAGCAAGGTTATATTCCTATTGAGGATGCATAGTGGCTCATTTTGGAACTCTTCCTCAGGTTCCACTTGAATCACATCCCAATCAATCACATGGTTAGGATGATGTATATTTCTTAAGCAAAGAAACATGAAAAACATTATGAGCTCCAGTGTTAGCATGAAATGCAATTCTATATGCAACTGGCCCTATTTTTTCAAGCACTTCAAATGGCCCGCAATATCTTGGTGACAACTTGGCACAACTTCCAAGCTTCAAGAAACTCTTCCTTGACCTCACTCTAAGGTAAACATGATCCCCAACACTGAATTCTATATGCATTCTATTCTTATATGTATAGCTTTTATACCTATCTTGGGCTACCTTTAAATTCTGTCTAATTTTTGCAACCTCTTGTTCCATTTCCTTAAGCAATTATGGCCTAATTATAATTCTTTTCATTGGATTATACCATGCCACTGGTGTCCTGCACTTTCTATTGTATAAAATTTCAAATGGACTCATTCCCAACAAAGCTTGCTGCCCATTGTTATATGCAAACTCTACCAAGTGTAGATAACATTCCCACTTGGATGGTTTGTCCATCACATACATGTGAAGCATGTCCTCAAGAACTTGATTTACTCTTTCAGTTTGTCCATCTGTTTGTGGATAATAAGCAGTGCTAAAGTTCAACTATGTTCCCAAATCTGTAAAAATTCTTTTCCAAAAATTTGAAGTAAATTTGGTATCTCTGTCTCAAACTATTTCCTTAGGAAATCCATGCAATCTGAAAATTTCCTTCATGAAAATCCTTGCAATGGCATCTTCTTTATATGTGGATTTAACTGGAATAAAGGGTGTTTATTTGTACAATTTATCTACCACAACCATGATAGAATCATGTTGTTTCATAGTCATTGTCAAACCCGTAATAAAGTCCATAGAAATTACTTCCCATTTCCATTCTGGAATTGGAAAGGGATGCAACAAACCTGCTGGGTGTTGATGCTCAGTTTTCACTTGCTGACATTTCATACATATTGAAATATACTCAGCAATATCCTTCTTCATCCCCGACAAAAAAAATTGCTTCCTGGCTGTAGCAATTGTTTTCTGATATCCCAGGTGAGCAAAATATGGAATTTTATGGATTTCATCCATAACAATTATCCTCAACTATGCCACATTTGGAATATAAATTCAATTTTTATAAAGAAGAAGTCCATCCTCTTCTAAATGGTATCCTTCGTACCTCTTTTCTAAATTCTGTTGCTGCAATTTTTTTTTAATTTGCATATATAATTCATCTTCAACAAGGTAATTAACAACATGTTGTCTCAAATATGATTGGCAAGTTGTGATGGCTTCCACATGTATTTCATGCATCTTTCTGTTGAGTGCATTGGCCACTTTATTTTCTTTTCCTTTTATGTGTTTGATCTCAAAATCAAACTCACATAAAAATTCCATCCATCAAGCTTGCCTGGCGTTTAAGGTTGGCTACTCAAATAAATATTTCATACCACAATGGTCTGTCCTCAATTTAAATTTTATTCCCATTAAATAGTGTCTCCACATTTTTAAAGCATGAACTATGGCCGCAAGTTCTAGATTATGTGTGGCATAATTATTTTCATGCTCCAATTTTCTAGACTCATAACACACCACATGATTTTCTTGCATAAGAACTCCTCCAAGTCCTTGTTTACATGCATCTGTACACACCACAAATTATTTTTCTAGGTCTGCAATTTTCAGAATTGGAGCACTTGTGAAAAGATTCTTCAATAGCTGGAAGCTTTCCTCACATTTCTAGGTCCATTCAAATTTTGTTCCCTTATTTTGCAAAGAAGTGATTGGGTGTAAAACCTTGGAGAATCCTTTAATGAAGCTTCTATAGTAACCAACAAGACCCATAAAATATCTCACATATGTGACATTCTTTGGAGTTGTCCAATTCATAATGGCTTCAATCTTTTCCGGATCCACTAATATTCCTTCTTCTAAAATAATGTGACCCAAATAATGAATTTTGTTTTTATAAAAGTCACATTTGCTTAGATTTGCATACAAGTTATGTTCCTTTAATAAATGCAAATCCATTCTCAAATGTTCTTCATGCTCCTCTTCATTCTTAGAGTAAATAAGAATTCCAGCTAGAAAAACAAGAACAAACTTGTCCAAATATTTGTGGAAAATGCTATTCATGAGACACATGAAGGTAGCTGGTGCATTAGTGAGGAAAAATGGCACCACTACAAATTCATAGTGTCCATACCTTGTTCTGAAGGTTGTATTGTGAATATCTTCTTCCTTGATCCTTACTTGATGGTAGCCATACCTCAAGTCTATCTTTGAAAATACTCTGGCTCCTCTCATTTGATAAAAAAGATCATCAATTCGAGGCAATGGGTACTTGTTCTTCACTGTCAATTTATTCAGCTACCTGTAATCAATACATAACCTGAGTGTGCCATCTTTCTTTTTCACAAATAGGACAGGTGCTCCCCATGGAGACACACTTGGACTTATGTATTTATTTTCCAATAATTCTTGCAATTGCATTTTCAACTCTAATAATTCTGGTGTGCTCATTATGTAAGGTGTCTTGGACATCGGCGCATCTCCTAGCACAAGATCAATTGTGAAATCAATGTCCCTCTTGTGAGGTAGTCTTGGCACTTCCTCGGGAACACATCCTTGAATTCATGAAGCACATGGTAGTCCTCCAATTTTGGAATTTCATTTTCTGTTTTGTCCAATATATGGGCTGCATACAATTGACAACCTTTCCTACCAAACTTCTTCAGCTGCATGGCTGAAATATGTCTAAATTTTTTTTCTTTGGAATTATTTTCACAACCCTTGGGTTCCCTTCATCATCAATGCACTCAAAAATCTTGTTGTAGCAGCCTAGTTTAACTTTGTGTGCTTCCAACTAGTCTATTCCAATGAGAATGCCATATGAACCAAGTGGTAAAACATTCAGATTTGCACAAGTGGACAGTCCACCCATTTCTAATGGACATTTCTCCACCATTTCAATGTTTTTTCTCTTGGTTCTTGTGGCTAGTTGAACCAACCATGATTTACTATGCTTGGTTTTCTTAAAAGCATAAATCTCAACAAGTTTAGGATTGATATAACTGTGAGTAGATCTATGTTCAATCAAAATAGAAATATATTGCTTAGCAATCTTACCTTCAACCTCAACCACAATTGATTGATAATCTGCTTGGCGGTCCTCTAATGCTGCATAAATCATAGGGACGGTCCTTTCCACTTGACCTACAGTTTCAACCTCTTGAATGTTGTGAACTTGCTTTGCACTCTCATTCCAATGTGGATAATTTCTAAGCAAATGGTCCTCTCCACATCCCTAACATTGAAGCAACTCTCTTGGCTTGTCTCCCATCATCATAGTTGGATTTGTCACAACTTGTGGTGGATGCCTTGGTTGATTTATGAAATGAGGAGGCTTGAACTCCTTCTTTATTTACTCAAACTTCTCATTCTTCTTGTCCTTCCATGCTTTATGGAAATATGGCTTGCTTTTGGCTTGATCATAACAATACTTAGCCTTTCTTATGGTCTCATCTAGAGTTTGAGGCTCATCAAACTCAATTTTATCTTTGTAGGATTGAGGAAGCCCACTTAGAACATGTTGAATCTTGACTTTATAATCCATGATATACTTGACATATCTTAGCAGCTCGAAAAATTTATTTGCATATTACTCCATAGTAATTTTTATTAGCTTCAACTCATGAAATCCTTTAATTTTTCCATCATAGTACCTATTAGAGAGTTACTTTTGCTTGAAGTATTTCTTGAATTGTTTCCAAACAATTTTCCTTTCATTGATCTTCTTCACTTTCCTAAAGTGATCCCGCCATATAGATGCTCTCCCATTCAGATTGAAGATAGCCACTCTTGCTTTTATATTCCCTGAGTAGTCTTGGACTTGGAAATACTTCCTCAGCCCAAGAATCCAAGCCTTAGCTTCTTAACCACATTTTATTTCACCGTAAAATGTGGGATGTTTGGCCTTAAATTATTCATGTGGGTTGTTCTTTGAAGACCTCTTCCTCTTCTTCCTTTGAGATGAAGAGCTTGATCCTTTAGTGGAATCCTTAGACTCAAAGGACTCACTAGAAGAGATTTATAGAGTATATGACCTATCTATAGAAATCCTTCTTGAACTATGGGACCTCTTGTGAAAATTCCTTCTTGAGCCACTCCCACTCTTCTCCCGATTTTCAGAATGATGTCCAGAGTTAATATTCCTTTGGATTTCTATCAGAATTTGGAGCATAGCTGCATTTAGTTGATTCTGCTCTTCTTGAGCTCTAAGCAGCCTCTCATTTTGTGCTCTATAACTCTCCAGCTCCGCCCTTATGCTCCTCATGGTTTCTGCAATGTTTGGGGGAGTTACTTTGTTTCTCCTACCATTGGATTATGTATCGTCATTCTCAATATATATATTTTCTTCCATTGCATCTGCCTCAACTTCAGTAAGGATCATGTGCATCATCCATGATGGTGACACTCTTGGCCCAACCAAGATCAGAGGTTTCTCACTACACTATATTCACTATTGACCCTTTAACAGTCACTGATATGATTATGGATCTGCAAAAGTGTTCATATAACACAATTGTTAGATTTATTAAGTTCTTAGAAAATTCGAAAACAATTTTCATATATTATCGGAAATACCCATGCTGACAGTTTTTGTCAATTATTGCTACAGGAACTTTTCTTATCAAATTACAGAAACATATGAATCACTAATTCATAATTTGACCCTGTAAAACTGTTCCCCCTTGAATAATATTTCCAACGACTATAAGCATGCTTAATTTTGATTCCTGAGGACAAAGTTACAGTCCTTCAAAATTGTCAATTTGGACCAAATTCTGCACTTCTCTTGTAGGTGTGTTTAACCCAAAAGGCCAACTTCAGACACCTGTAGAAGATCATCTATGGAGAACCAGAACAACTGCTTGATTGGCCTAGATAATACATACAACCAGGATTATTCAACAATTTTTGGTTCTCTGAACTGATGCTCCAGTCACCTTCTATAAAATTCTGGAATTTACTACTTTTGTGTTTTTCCTCTTCTTCGAGACTTCGAAAAATTGTACGGTTATGTAACATCCCCTCATAGTCCAAAATGTGACCAAATTTCTGCTACAATTTTTTTATTATTAAAATTTCTTTTTTTTAATAGTGTACTTAGTCTATATGAACACCCCACAAATAATTCATCTATACATTATACATTATAATGTACACCAACATATTTGGACCACACGTAAAACCATGAATGGTGCATTTACGATGATGGTATGCAGTGTAAGTGGTGCCTATCCATTAAAAAATGCATTGCACAATGGTGACTTGGTAGTGCATTCGTACTTTTTACCAATGCATTTATAATAAAGAACCACTATCAATGGTGGAACCATATACTATAAAGCACACTGGTAAATTGTGAGGGTTCTTATATTCCGAAGCCCAGGTGAAACTCTAAAATATAAACAAACCGTAGGTGGTGTTCCCTATAAATTTATAGGGTGCATTATGTGTCAATGTGAGCTGAACAACTCAAAAGCATCATATGTAATTATAAAAAAAATTGAAAATGAATGAGAAATTTGAATTGTTATAAATCCACTAAAAAAAATTAAATTAGGTAATAAACACTTTACATGTTGTCTTTGTCTTGTAACTTATAAGGCATTGTTTCCATGTAGAAAAATAAAAGAGATATAGAATCTTTTTACACGATTTAAAATCCACTTGTAAATAGAAGGGAAGGAGGATGTGACAAATTAACAACAATAATGACAAGTCGGTCATACAAGTTTGTTATACACTAGTGCTTATGTGGTCTAAAGCATTGGAATATATTTGCAAATGAAATCACTATTCAATAATTTTTATTTAACTCTACCTTGATGCACTTAACAGTATGGAACATTGGTGCATTTGTATAACTATAGAACTCTACCTTGAAATGGTCTAGGATGTTGCATTACTTCGATAAACACTTTGATGTGGTTATGACATACCGATACACCATCATATTTCTGGAAATTTTTGAAATAAAAAACTAAATTTAATTTTCAATACTCAAAATATGCTAGTATTGTTTATGGCACTAAATGCCCTAAGAAAATTAATAATGTTATTTAAAAAATACAAATATTATATTACTAAAAACATTAGTTGCACACCAATTTAGTTGTCCAAACATTCAAATTCATGCATTAGTATAATATAATGATGCACTTGTGTGTAGATTCATTTCAGACACTATTAAGTTTTAGTTTTTTTTTTCAAATATATATAACTAATTAAACCAAATTCTAAATAAAAGAAATTTCTATCGCTTTTACATGTTTATTTGGAACTTCAATCAAATTGATTGCACGCTGTTCAAGAACAGGAGACAAACACATAAATATAATAAATAGAGAGAGAATCAAATTACTCTTGCCTGTTAGTCTCGGCTTCAACCAAAATTGATTGCGTAGAAAACATAAATATATTTGATCAACTAAAATTCTAAATAAAGAATTGAATACTGGAGTGCAGAATTCATGTGTATGTAGTGTGAAACATTTATTTGTTTCTTAATCTTTTGTTGTATTATACATGTGAGCATTATTGAGCATGAGACAAACACAAATATATATAAGAATAGAATATTGGAGTAAAAATTCATAAAGTTAGAAAAACAAATTTGATTTTAATATTTTTTGATTATATAAATATAGATTTGTGAGAGCATTGTTTATCAACTTAATATGTTTATACAAAAATTAATATATACATTTTCATTTATTGTAATACAATGTATAGCCTAGCTCTCATTTGATGTAATACAATGTCCAACAACTTTATGGCACTATTTTAATGCTAGGTTTTATGCACTAGAGATCCATTTAAATTGCCTACATAACCAATTCAAATTGCTTTTATGACATAAATTTATTAATGTTTGTATAGTTGATGAATATAACAATTTGATGTGTTATTGAAAGATCTATTGCTCATTTTTTTCTTGTTTTGATAATTAATGACATGATTTTGTCACATTATTGATTGCTTGCAAATGTATTGATTTATTTTTTAGAATCTAGATCTTATTCTCCAAAATCTTATATGGTGTATGAGCTTTAGGAGTTTTAAAGGGCTTAGTGTAGGTTTGCAGGTAAAGAAAACATATTGTAGGCTGAAGCAGCCATCAAAAGCGCATCAGTTGGAATGGATCTATCTCCTAAAAAAATCCTTACTCCCTTCAATTATTTCGAGTGGAAATCAAGAGTAGAGATGCTCTTGTGAATGAAGGGACTCTATAGGATCACAATGGGAACCAAAGTAGAGCTAAATTCAGTTGTAGACAAGTCTAAGTACCTAAACAGAATGGATGGAGGCTTCATATTTCTATGCTACTTAGTATCTCTGGATCTCATAGATCACGTCGAAGAAAAAAAGTCTCGAAATGGCATATGGACCAAGTTGTCTACACTCTTCGGAACACAAATTGAGATGAGGGGCCACTAATTAAAGGTAGAACTACTCAATCTAAACCCTAGTAATATCGAATCCATACAAGATTTCTTCACCAAGTTCAAGTACATACTACTTTAACTCAATATGTGTAAGATAGAGAAGGAAAACACTGAAATGGTGCTCTCAATTTCATCCAAATTGGGACTAGACTGTGGTATGTATGTCTCATCCTTCCATTCTAGAACATTGGCACTTGGTGCCTCTTGGACCATGCCTACACTGGACAGCTTTGCAACCTCCTTTCTTCAATGACAAGATAATTTCAACCAAATGATCCTTACAAGGTCCTCTAATGTGCATCCACTTGTAGATAATCATAGGAACAAGAATATGAGCAAGAAAATACCTCCACTCAAAGGCAATAAGGAATCAAATCAAAGGGTTGCACACGAAGATTCGGAATTTGATGACGAAAAGACCAAGGAGGAGCTACCATTATGTGCATACTACAGGAAGGACCCACATGTAGAAAATGATTGTAGATACAAGGGGTTCAATGAAGAATTAGAAGAGGAGAAGCACAACAAGGAAGTTGCTACACCAAACAATGATAGATACCATGCGCTTGTAGCAATTTATCCTTCCATCCATCCTCATGTATCCTAGACTCTGAAGCTTCCAAGCACATGGCCTACGAGGACATATTTACTTGCATTGAACCATGCACAAACCATACCACTTTTGGATATGCAATAGTTTAGATCATCCATTAAGTTTAGGAAGATCCTTTTATAGGACTAAAAGAAGAGGCGATCAACCGTTTTTTAATTTGTATGGGAGAACTTGTTCAAAATCAAGATCTTAGAGATAATACATATGTTCAAATCTATCACACAATTAAGGAGAACTTGTCACAAATTAGGTTTTCATTGAAGAAGATCTCAAGGATGTCTCTTCAATTATCTCAATTTCTACATATTTTACATCAACATTTCACAGAGTTCATCATCAAGGATTTAAAGGGTTTCCTAGATTTGAAGCTTGGAGTGGTCAAGAATCAATATTCAAGCACTTCAAAGTGTTTAAATCTTGTGAATGGTGGTTGGCATGCATCCCAAGAGAAAAAGGGGCTCACAAAAGTTTGCAGACATATTCACAAAGACATTCATCGAGAAGCAGTTCATCCAGTTGCGAGCTTCCTTGGGATTGAAGATATCCTCTGAGTAGGATGATTTGCATTATATTTTTTCGGGGGAGGTCCAATGAGGTTTTCCCTCTTTCTCAATTTTAGATAATCTTTTTGTATATTAGATACCTAACATGACTGCAAATTATCAGAACCTAGTTTTCTTTTACATTTATTTCATCTTGTTTAGCTTATGGGGGAGTGTTAGAGAATAATAGCCTTATCCACGAAATCACTCTCTCACCTCGACTTATGTCATATGTTATAAACATTTCAGACTTGTGGCACATAACAAGTTTCAACCTTTGGTATTCTATGATGATTAACCTTGTTACAACTAGAAGGGACGTTGTGTCACACGGGGAAATATTTTTGAGTGGTGGCATGCATTTCTACATTGAACACATGTTCATATTTAATATGACTAGGAAATACATTTGGAGAATCATTTTCCAAATGAGATATGTCACAAGGGAAGAAACTCATGTGCTCAAGATGTGGTGCAAGGAAGGGAGAACTTTGTTTCAGGTGATATGTCGCATCACAAAAAACTTTTGTTTCCTGTAATATATCACATGGGCATAAATATTTCCCAAGCATGATGCACCACAAGCTCAAATATTGGTGCCATGATAAGAATATGTTGAGGTACGCAGTACATCACATGTTATAAGTGTAGGTGGACAAAGATACATCGCATACTAGAAGTTCTCCAGACAAGTAATATAGTGCTCAAGAACATTATTTTCATGGCGATACATGGACATAAATAAATCATTAAAAAATTTAATGGATGGGAAAACATAAATCAATGTATGGCATTGGTATACTACTCACTAAGCATATTTAGTCCAAAAATGGATAAACAATTACATGAGGATATTTGACCAGATTAGGATAGGTGGTTAAAACAAATAGTGTTAAGAAGAAAATCAATCTAATTGTAAAAATCTAGTTGATCAAAGCTAGTACATAATTTCTAATATGGATCAATGATAGGGATCAAAAGTGTGATATGAAATCCAAGAGTAAAATTCATAGGGGACCCACAAATTTTTCTATGGGGAAGAAAATAATGGGGTTTTATTTCTAGCTCAACAACTAGTGACACACTAAGAAAAACCTAGATCTCTATAGTGAGTAAATAATTTGCATTGATCTGAGAAATCAAATAAGTTATGTTCATCATAGGTTCCATTATTCTACTTATGGGCCTCCACCAAAACATTTTTTTGGAAATAACTTCAAGAATGTTAATTCCGAATGCCAAGAAATATGCTAGCTAGAACCACAAAACCATATATTTGAAGTTATTTTCTGACTTTAGTTCTCTAACAGATGTCATTTTAGTACCAAAAGGTTGCTACAAATTAAATAAGGTTCATGTGAAGCTTTCTTGATCTATTAATTTATGTCCATTTGTGTTTCTATACTACTAGTGAGCATCCATAGCCTCGACGAAGTAACCTTGGTATGAACATGATTGCTCCACTACTAGCAAGTGTCCATAGCCCTGACACAGGTACTTGCATGTCCCATATGATATGTAATGTCCCTAGTTTTGACCATTGACACAAACTGTGTAAATGATGTAATATTGTTGATGTAATTCATGTAACATGGTGAGGAGCTCAAGGCAAAGGACCTATCATGGAAATCCCAAATATATTTTTGTATATTAGCAACTAATGTGGTTAGAGAAACATGTGTTGGTCAAGCGCAACAGTATTGTAAATATGATGTACATGTGCATGATAATAATAAATGAATCCATAGCTTACTGTGCAAGGAAACAAGAGAAAGGGGCATGATTATCCTAAGGTGAGGGAGGGGCATATTGAATCTATGAAGCCAATAGATGAGAGCCACTTTCCTGGAGAGTATTGATGAGCCATTAGATGTTAGTTTGACTCATGTGAACCAATCGTTTAATTCTTCCAAGAGGAAGATAGTTGAGACAATTATTCTCTTCGGGAAAGGAAGGTTTGGGTCTAAGTTCCTTGTGACAGAGTAGTGTCAATTTCCCCACAGAACCGGAGAGGGGATATTGGTTTTTGTGTAAGCAATTAGTTACATTGAAGTCATCCTTAAATTACCTATCAATTGAGGGATGGATCAGTAAACCTATCAGTAAGTCTGTGAATGATCCTATTAGTGAGTTTGTTAGTCAGTTAATCAGTTATGTGGTCAAGCAACTCGATCCCCCTCAAGGGTGTATCTATCTTTCCATGTCTGGTGAGAAATTAATCCATCCACCCGTTGAACAATCTATCATTCTCATCTTTGCAGAAAGAGACGACCCTTATTTGAGAGAAAGATAATTTTGAATGGTGAGAGAGTGCTTAGTTGAGAGTCGAAGACGAATTTGAGAGTGCAGTTGTTGTGTGTCTGCTTGTTGTTATGAGAAACAAAGTGGTATTAAGATGCCCAGTTGCTAACTCGTGTCAGTGTGCCCTGAACCATGTTGTATGTATATTCCAAGTCAGTCTAAGTCGGGATAATAAAGTGGTGAAGTGTCGTGAATCCTCATTCATGTGCCTAAAAGTTATGATCTCTCTTTTTTGAGTCATCTTGAGGATCATCACTATGAATCTTGTTGTAGTCAACTTGGTATGTTGGATAGTGTCTGGATTATTCCATGAGCGAATTGGTTGTGTGCAGCCTGGATTAGTAATCCTTAGAAGGCAGAATGCTTTAGGAAAATGATCCGGAGTTTGGGTATTTCTATGCACACATTGGAATAGCACCTCGAGGAAGGTGATGCCTAAGGGACCATTCAGCGATGAAGGGGTACCTTCTTGGTGATGTGTGGGGTGGGTATTGTGGACCCCAAGTTAGTCGAACCTGTGCAAGGTGTATGTAGTGTAGAGCTATATCATATATTATTGTTTTCCATATTGCTTGAATTGTTGTAATCCCCGGGGAGTGGATAAACTGTTGAGAATCAAGTGGATTGGAATCCAATAGCGGTTGCGCTACCTCCTAGTGGAATAACGAAGTTTGGATGGTCTTTCCATGTGCACACTGGAATAGCACGTGTGCAATGTTGTGTGGAGTGGGTATTTTGGGCCCCAAACTAACCGAGTCGGTGTGAGGTTGATTGCTAATATTGAGTACCAGAGTGGTGTAGAGTGCATAACTGGTTAAGATACTAGTGAAGGTTGTAACCTCCTAGTGGAATAGTGAGGTTTGGGTACTGGTCTTAATTCTATGCACACAATGGTATATAACATAGAGGAAGGTGACGCCTGAGGGACCATTAAGAAGTGAAGGGGCACCTTCTTGGTGTTGTGTGGGGTGGGTATCATGGACCCAAATCTAACTGAGTCTGCATGAGGTGTCGGTAACTCTATGGTGAGTAACTAGTTAGCATTTCCCCTCTACTACCTGAAAAATCCTATTAACCCAGCAGAGGTTGGATTTGCTATGGCCTTGTGTCTATTTCACTGTGAGGGAGATATGGATAGTTCCCCTTTTTCGTAAGGTAATAGTGCCCAGTGCAGGGGTGGACTCTTAGCATAAAGAGTATATGTTATATAAAGTGCCTACTATTGGGTGGAACATTGCTCTCGTGCAGTCAGTTGCTCATATAAGCTCCATTCAAGATAATTGTTATGTGATGTTTCATTGTTGTTATTCACTTCCATTGTATGAATGTTGATATGAATGAATGATGAGATGCATGATGTATATAATGATTATGAATTATGTATTTCTTTGGTAGATGTAATTTGATTATAGATATCTATTTGATGGATATATGATGATGTGCCTTATAAATGCTTGCATTTAAATGTATTATTTATGGAAGAATTTCATTTATGCATATATTGCTAACTCTACAGAGAGCTAGTGAATTGGCATTGCAAGCTAAGTTGTCACAAGGTGGTCAACCTATGGGGTGGCAGTCGCACAATGGTACAAGATAGGCACACAATGGATTGCATGGTGTTCTAGTTTCGAGCATGTTCTATAGTTGCGCAATAATGGAATTGATAAGTGCAAAAATGCACAAGGTTGAAAGTTAGTTTATGCAATATCGCATATGGATCAAAGTGTTATGTGTGCAGTTCCATGCTTAGTGTATTAAGATCATGTGGCATAGCCTACCATGTAGTAAAATAACTCAGTACATAGATAGTAATGTCTTAGTGTCAGAAGTAGAAAAAAAATCCATCGTGGTCATGATAGGCTACTGAGGCCACTAGGGATGTGACAGAGTGGTATCAAAGCAGTGGTTTCAACACTAGGCCTTTGAGTGTAAAAGGATCCCAATGTGATAATGTTAAAGTGCTTATTAAGGTTTATTAATGTGTTAAACTAATATAATTTCCTTTGTACAGAGTTCTTAAAGGAATTATAGTTCTTAAAGAATTGGAGAATTATGTTTAAGTCAGAAGATAAGAAATGAAAAGCAATATGTTATTATTGTTATTCCTTACATATAAGGTGAAAATGGATTAATGTGTTATTCTTGTAAATAAGCTTTAGAGGATTGAGACGAATGGTGAAGAATTAATAGCATATTACTATAGATAACCAACTTGTGGATCAAGCACAATCATATAGAGAAGTTGATATCTCATATGCAAAGTAAATGAATGATCATTATAGGCCTTCACATGTAGATAAATGCATGTAAGTAGGTGTAAGGATTCTTATTGCATTTGGTTTGCATCCTATTTAATAAAGGTTAAAGTTTATATTAGGGATTAGTGAGCACCTTGTAATTATATTGTTAATATCTGTGACTAGTTTTATACAACAAGTTAAGTATACCCGACATGTTTATGGAGCTAAAACGGTACCTATATTATGTGTATATTGATTAGAAGTTAAAGGGGAAAAAATTATACCCCGTACCTCGAACAACTAAAGAGGGTATTGGGTATGTTACAGCTCCAATAATTCTTAATCTTGTTATTAGTCCACCCATGCAACTAAAGCCAAAATTGTAAAATCATAAGAAGACATGGCCCTAAATTAATTCATTTGATTTGTTTACCAATTCAAAGAGAATCAAACACAAGTCCTCATAAGATCACAACACATATTTTGTTTAATAAGAGATCTTTTGTTTAATCACAAAGGAGAAAAAAAGCAAACCAACAAATGAAAAAGGAAAAATAGGTACCACCTGAGAAGCCATGCGAACCCATTTTATTCCAAGCTTTGCAGTGAGGCACCTTTCTTGAGGTTAGTCCTAAAGTCATTATCCCATATTAGAGGACAACCCTTGCCATAGTGAAAAAACCTTGAATGCTTCTACATTGCATTCCAATTTCCCTCTCCATGCTTCTTCACATATTCTACCAGGATTGCATCCTTTGTAGAGGTCCATGGCCCCTTCTTCAAAGACCCACCACCCCCATTCCCTCCTCTTATGATATTCCTTTCATCTATTTGTTACTCCTTGGTTTCCCCACTCTCAATCATTTCTGAACTCATTGTCCCTGTGGGTGTTTGTAGTACATACCATTACACCACCAAATTACACACAACAAAACCAACAATTTTCTTCTACTTCTTGCTATTGTTTGTTTTGATACTAATGCAAAATGTGGTTGGATTGAGGGCATGTATGGCCCCAATTAAAAAAATAGAGCTTCTTCAAAACTTCAAATCACCTACATCCATAAAGAAAGAGAGATGTGATTTCGGAAAATACTCCTCCACCTAATACGATGAAGAAATATCTACTACCCACATACAAAGCAAAACACTTACTATCATGCTTATCGATCTCCCTATATTGTGCACTGCATGATCACCGATATCCATGCACTACCTAGTTTAGGTTGCAAGAATATATAAAAATTGCATCCTTGAGACATCAAAGTAATGAAATAAATCTAAAGCATTGTTTGCTTTGAAAGAAAAGAAGCGATATCATATACATAAATCTGGTCTATATATGTAGGCCATAATATGATCTTAAATTTAGAACAAAAAGTTAGCAAGAAGTAGTGGAATTATAAGACAAAGGTTTCAATTTTCATTTGCCTAGTGTTTCATAAGGGCGTGGATGGGACAACCATTACAATCGTCTATCTTGAACGCTTGGCAGCTATTACAATGGTCTAGCTTAGCTTCACTACATCTTTTCAAAAAAACTTAATAACAAATGGTTGACTATAGAGTCTTTTTTCTAAGAGTTTCCAAGTGTAGAAACATTGGTATATTTTAAGAAGTTGTGACCAGACTGATGTTTTATGGTGGAGAGAAAACCTGGTTTGTAGGATGTATCAAATGTTACCAATGGCTTCAGTGAAACTACCACCATAATCAACACAGGTACATTATTACCAGTGGCTTCAATGAAACTACCACCAGCATCATCACTGGTGCACTAAGCTACCAAGAAGTTGCTTTCACTACTATTTTATCCTACATAGAAGATAGAGAAACCATATTTGAAGTATGCACATACTTTGTCAACTCAACTAGAATGATCATGTGGTGTTGGGTCAAGAGGTTTGATCCAAACAAAGCATAATTTTCAAAGTTCCATGTATGGATCAAACTAGGCTCCATGTTTCTTGATTTTTGGGATGAATAAAATATGATAGGCATCGACAATACCCTTGGGTCCTATGTCAAATCCTCGAAGGATACCAAGGTTTGCATGTACACTTCTTATGCACACATTTGTGTTTGTATTAATGTTTCACAAGGCCTTCTAGCATCCATAACCATCTCCTTTAGATAAAAAGGCTTCAAACCTTAAACTATGATAACATACTATTCAAATATCAACAAGTGCCATGAGAAAAAACACTTATTTTGGGACTAACCTCTCAACAAGCAAAATAAAAACAAGATTAAAGGTAAGAAAAAAATATGTAGAAGGTTTCACCACAATTCGTAACAAGATAAAATAAAATAGACACCCAATAATACCCACATATACTCTAAACAAAACAAATAATAATAATAAAAAAACACGCAACCTGATAGGTCACCTAAGAAAACACCTCCTCACCTAGCTAATCCTAACCTATCTCTACAATAACCCAAAAAATCAAAGAGGGAAAGAATTGTGGTTCAATGGACAAGGAGAATCAAGAATCATATACAAAGTGCAATAAACTAGAGGCACTAGAAAAATAAGCTATGGAAATGGAGCAAGCCAACAATTCAAAATGCACTCCACTATTGGTAGACACTTAGAAACAAGAAACTCCAAAATAAATATATGATGAATCTATACAATAAATCTCATCAATGAGTGAGGAAACAAAAGATATGTACATGGATGAAATGAATATTTGTCTTCTATCCATGTAGTTTGATGAATATTACATCAACACCTTATTAGTATAAAAACTAGGAAATATTTATAAGAACCATTCAAATCATCTTAGAATGATGGACGTTTTAAGGCTTCCATGAGAACCTTAGATATCCTAGGTATCACCCCCCCCCCCCTAAATCCTTCTGAGAAGGTACGAGGAAAGCCACTAGGAATAAGAAAGGAAAAAAACCAAGCTTCAAGAGCAGGGGGATCACCTCCTTAACTCAGGAGAATCCAAATATTTTATGGAGAAATATGTATGAACCCCCAACCAAGTTTAACCATGCATGTAATGTATTGGAGTATCAAGGGTCTCAACTCTCCTAGAAAACAAAAACATATCAAAGTAAAAATAAAGAAGGGCAACACAAACATCCTCTTCATTCAAGAAACCAAATCCTTATAGACTCGTATTCACTTTATGGAAATGAGAATTAATGAACAAGGATTCTTAGAGGGACTAGCCTTAATTTGGATACTAATCTCTATTGAATTGCATAACCTAGCAACCTCTAAATGGTATCCATCGGCCTACTTCAAGCTAGATGCTTGGATCATTTTCCTTGCATGTTAAACCGATGTAAATTGGTTGAGCAACTCTCAGGAAAATGATGCTTTCCTTTCAAGTTCCTATTATATACCACCAAATCCTTCTAGTAGACTATAGATAATTGTTGTGAATTTTAACATGATAACCTATCAAGAGGAAGAAAAAAGTAGTATTTAACAGGCTCGATGGTACTTTACAATAGGTTTTTAATTAACATTGAATAAGTCCAACTAATAGATGGTACCCATAGAAATGGTAGATAGACCTAGAAAAATAAGGGAGGATGAATCCATCATGTTGCATAAAAATTGGATAACTTCCTTCTTTTAGAATCACTTATGGATGAAAAAATTGAACAAGAGTCCCTCATCCTACCAAATGCAGGCTCTAGCCATTGGCCAATTCTACTCCATTTCCTTCCATGGAAAGGATCTAAGAGATCCCCTTTCCACTATGAGAAATTTTTTCCTACTAACCCTACCTTCAAAGTATAATAAAGAATTTGTGAGATCATTTGGATGTTCACACAAGCTCATGCTTGTATGTCTTTCAACAAAAGTTGAAATATATGAATGATTGAAACTTGAACAACTTTTTCAAAAAATTTAAAAAGAATGAGATTGATACTTTCATGATTAAAACACATGAAAATATCATGGCCATAGGCATCATAGATGACTTACGACAATATGAAAAAGACTTCAATAATCGATTTATCTATAGGCTAGGAAAGAAGAGGTCAATTAGAAGTATAAATTATGTATATGATGGCTTAAAGAAGGAGATAGAAACTCCAAATGATTTCACAAATCAACTCTAGGTCATAAAAACAATAACAAAATCATGAGCATATAAGCATTGAGTGAGCAAGAGCGATATGATCAAAAGGATTTCAATGCAAAACTAAACTCCTTTTTCAAAAATATCTTGTCTAAGCCATCCATTGAGAGACAAGAAGCCATCACCAATATCACAAGGAACATCTGAAATATAATCACAAATGATAAAAATAACTCACTAATGTGGCTTATTACTATGTTTAAAGTTGAGCAAGTAGTAAAATAAATGGCACTTGGGATAGCTCTAGGGATCGATCACTTCTTGTCTAACTTTTTCCATGAATTCTTCTCAAATGATTTTTTCCATTAATTTTGGAATATTATTGGAATAGATGTTTGGGTCATGGTAAAATATTCTAGAGACTCTATAAGTAGAGTGTAAGTTCTCGATGTCATTTTCTTCACCCTAATACCAAATGAAAAAACATTGAAAATGGAGTTAACAACCCTGCAACCCGTAGGGGTATAGTGTTAAATGATTGATTAGTGATTTTGCGGTGCCATCTACTAACTAGAAGGAAAAAAATAATGAAAATCCTTCTAATAAATAGGAATGTTAATTA
This sequence comes from Larix kaempferi, assembly GCA_027924585.1. Taxonomy (NCBI): domain Eukaryota; kingdom Viridiplantae; phylum Streptophyta; class Pinopsida; order Pinales; family Pinaceae; genus Larix; species Larix kaempferi. The sequence goes on along the minus strand of BSBM01000047.1, from coordinate 21,174,647 downwards.
AGTTAATGGTCCATCAATAGCCTTCTAATGAATTGGAAGGAAAACTGGTAAGTGATTATAAGAACCCTCTAATCCATCCAATTACCTTATGCAATGTTTCTTACAACGTCATATCAAAAGTGGTATCCAATTGTCTTAATCCTATTCATGAGAATATCATTTTCAAACAACAAGGGATCTATGTTAGACTTGAATACAAATCTAATAGGGCATCATCGCAACCAATGAATTGATACATTCTATGAAGAAAGGAATTGACCATTCATTGACATGTCCAAATTCTTTGAGAGACTTGGTTGGAGTTTCATTGAGTAAATGTTGTAATCCTTTAGTTTTAATGATGCTTAGATTCATGGGATAATGAACATGATAAAAACCATATTTCTATTGTATTATTTTAAATGGATCCCCCTCCAACCCATTCTTAGCAAAAAGAGGAATTATGAAAGGGGAACCCCTCTCCCCTTTCATATTAATTATAGTGGATGAAGTTCGAGGAAAAAAAATTTCAAAAGACAAAGAATACAAGAAGCTCAAAGGTTGTTTCTACTCCCCCTGAGAAGAATATGTCTCCCACCTTCAATTTGTTGATGAGTGACTATTCATGTTGGTGCAATCGCCATTTTTGAAGCCAAATATTTTAAGATTGTCCTTGATACCTTCCTCCTAACCTTACAACAGAAGCTCAACAATTGTAATTACTCCATCTTATTCTTCCACACTTGTCTTGCTACCCAAAGACACATAGACAAAACACTAGAATTTCACATTGGTTCCCTCTCCTCCCTCTATCTAGGAATCCTCTTAAATCATAATGTTTGAGGAAACTTATCCTAAAGATTCATTTTACAAAGCTTCAAAAAACTCTCCAGAGTTGGAATTTCATGTATCCCTCTCTTGCTAGTCATATAATCCTCATCAAGTATGCTCTTCATGCCATTGTGATCTTCAATTTCTTATCTCTTATGAGCCCTATTGTAATGTCCCCATCCCTCAATCCATCCAACAAGAGGGTACATTAACTAAATCTTGGGCCTCTAAATTTTTCCCATAAACATCATCATGAATTCATGATACACACACATAGCATATGCAGATGCATATTGAAAATACATGTGTGCGGATGCATATTGAAAATACACAGTAGAAATAACTCAATATACACACACATAACATACAAATTACATGCATAATTACCACATGAATACAACTAAAAATCATTTCACATCAAATACATATAGATACTTATCTTTAAACAAAGAAGATCCAAGCAATTGGATGTGGAAGAGCAATTTTCCACCCAACAATATGCACTCTATCCAACATATACTCTTTCTACTGAGAGGCCACCCCCAATATGGGCTATGAGGCCACTAGGGAGGAAGAAACACCTACAAGCTTCTATCTTTCAACCCATAACCCATTCTCCTCACTATGCCTAGCCAAAATCTCAACTAGAGCTCTACAGGGGTCTCACTAAACCTTCACAGCCATGGAACTCCTTCCAAATTCCCCACAAAACATAAAGAAGGAATTTCCCTTCACTGATCCACAGTTCCGTTAGGAAATCCAACCCTTACAGTTCTTACCAGTGTGTACAGTAAGATTCCAACCTACTGTAAGCTATGGGATAATCTCATGCAACATTAATCCATGGATTATCAAGCATCCAAAAGTAGAAGATATTAATGGGAAAAGGTTCCTAGCTTTCCCACCCTCCATGCTCACTTACAACCATATGTTTTCCCTTCCCAAATGTAGCTATGTCTCCAAATTCAAATTTCTGAGTTAAACACAGTCTGGTATTGGACATGAACAACAATGGAAAACTCTACGCAGTGTAGAAAAATGCATGAGAGAATAAGAGAATGATCAAAAGAGTGTTGACTCCAAGGATATGAGGTAAGGGTGAAGATACAACTGACATAGATTATGACCATAGAATAAATATGATTGTTGACAGCTGACATAACTGTCATAATCCCCATGCTTCAATAACTACATGAAGTGACTTCTCCCACCAACCTCACATATCCATTCAATGATTGGATTTAATAGTCAAGAGAAGGTAATTGGATCATTTAAGGCACATGGTGGATTTTTGATGAGTTCTAAGGTTGACACATGACAACATAGGATTTGGTTTCCCCATAGGCCCCCTTCCTGTTCCTCTCTGGTGGAATCATAGCCCCTCTAAAGCTCTTTACACAACCATCTTGGACCATTTTATTAATTTCCAACACAATATTACATACATTTTGAATTGGCATAGTAAGACAACCATCGGGTCCAAATAAAAATATATACATCACACATGCCTAGCCATTCACTAGTTGGGCCTTGGACTTGAGCTCCACACTAGGAATCCATACTAGCATATTTACATCATTTAAATAATTTTGATTAAATACATTCCAAGTCAAAATTGGGGGTATTACAATCCCCTCCCCCTTGGAATAACACCTTCCTCGGTGTTTGTTCAAAATAAAAATGGGTATGCCTCTTTCATGGCATCCTTCAACTCCCATGTAACCTCATCGGGACCGAAGTGCTTCCATTGCACCTTCACCTATACAATGGATCAATTCCAGAGCAATGTTACCTTCCTGTCTAGGATGCATAGTGGCTCGTTTTGGAACTCTCCCTCGGGTTCCACCTGAATCACATCCCAGTCAATCACATAGTTAATATTATGTACATATTTCTTAAGCAAAGAAACATGAAAAACATTATGAGCTATAGTGTTAGTAGGCAATGCAATTCTATATGAAACTAGCCCTATTCTTTCAAGCACTTCAAATGGCCCACAATATCTTGGTGACAACTTGGCACAAATTTCAAGCTTCAAGTAACTCTTCATTGTCCTCAATCTAAGTTAAACATGATCCCCAATACTTAATTCTCCATGCATTCTATTCTTATGTGCATAGCTTTTCTTCCTATCTTGGGCTTCCTTTAAATTTTGCCTAATTTTTGCAACCTCTCGTTCCATTTCCTTAAGTAATTATGGCCCAGTTACAATTATGTTCACTGGATTATCCCATGTCACTAGTGTTCTGCACTTTCTTCCATATAAAACTTCAAATGGACTCATTCCCAATGAAGCTTGCTTCCCATTGTTATATTCAAACTCTACCAAGTGTAGATAATCTTCCCACTTGGATGGTTTGTCCATCCGCATACATGCGAAGCATGTCCTCAAGAACCTGATTTACTCTTTCAGTTTGTCCATCTGTTTGTGGATGATAGGAAGTGCTAAAGTTCAGCTGTGTTCCCAAATATGCAAAAAGAATTTTCTAAAAATTTGAAGTAAATTTGGTATCTATGTATGAAATTATTGCCTTAGGCAATCCATGCAATCTGAAAATTTCCTTCATGAAAATCCTTGCAATGGCATCTTCATTATATGTGGATTTAACTGGAATAAAGTGTGTTTATTTTGACAATTTATCCACCACAACCATGATAGAATCATGTTGTTTCATAGTCATTGTCAAACCCGTAATAAAATCCATAGAAATTACTTCCCATTTCCAATCTGAAATTGGAAAGGGGTGCAACATACCTGTTGGGTCTTGATGCTCATTTTTCACTTGCTGACATTTCATACATCTTGAAATATACTCGGCAATATCCTTCTTCATCCCCAACCAAAAATATTGCTTCCTGGTTGTAGCAATTGTTTTCTGATATCCCGGGTGAGCAGAATATGGAATTTTATGGATTTCATCCATAACAATTCTCTTCAAGTCTGCCAAATTTGGAATATAAATTCTATTTTTATAAAGAAGAAGTCCATCCTCTTCTAAATGGCCTTCATACCTATTTTCTAAATTTTGCTGCTGCAATTTATCTTTTATTTGCACATGTAATTCATCTTCAACAAGGTAATTAACCAGCCCACTATCTCAAATCTAATTGAAAAGTTGTGATGGCTTCCACGTGCATTTCATGCATCTTTATACTATGTGCATCATCCATTTTATTTTATTTTCCTTTTATGTGTTTGATCTCAAAATCAAACTCACATAAAAATTCTAGTTATCTAGCTTGCTTGGCATTCAAGGTTGGCTGCTCAAATAAATATTTCAGACCACAATGGTCTATATCCTCAATTCAAATTTTCTGCCCATTAAATAGTGTCTCCACATTTTTAAAGCATGAACTATGGCTGCAAGTTCCAGATTATGTGTGGCATAATTATTTTCATGCTCCTTCAATTTTCTAGACTCATAACACACCACATGATTTTCTTGCATAAGAACTCCTCCAAGTCCTTGTTTACATGCATCTGTACACACCACATTTTTTTTTTCTAGGTCTGCAATTTTCAGAATTGGAGCACTTGTGAGAAGTTTCTTCAATAGTTGAGAGCTTTCCTCACATGTCTGGGTCCATTCAAATTGTGTTCCCTTCTTTTGCAAAGAAGTCATTGGGTGTGCAACCTTGGAGAATCCTTCAACAAATCTTCTATAGTAACCAATAAGACCCATAAAATATCTCACATTTGTGACATTCTTTGGAGTTGGCCAATTCATAATGGCTTCAATATTTTATGGATCCATTGATATTCCTTCTTCTGAAATAATGTGACCCAAATAATGAATTTTGTTTTTATTAAAGTCACATTTGCTTAGCTTTTCATACAACTTATCCTCTCTTAATAATTGCAAATCCATTCTCAAATGTTCTTCATGATCCTCTTCATTCTTAGAGTAAATAAGAATTCCATTTAGAAAAACAAGAACAAACTTGTCCAAATATTTGTGGAAAATGCTATTCATGAGACACATGAAGGTAGTTGGTGCATTAGTGAGACCAACTGGCACCACTACAAATTCAGTGTCCTTACCTTGTCCTGAAGGTTGTCTTGTGAATATATTCTTCCTTGATCCTTACTTGATGGTAGCCATACCTCAAGTCTATCTTTGAAAATACTTTGGCTCCTCTCATTTGATAAAACATATCATCCATTTGAGACAATGGGTACTTGTTCTTCACAATCACTTTATTCAGCTACCTGTAATCAATGCATAACCTGAGTGTGTCATCTTTCTTTTTCACAAATAGTACAGGTGGTCCCCATGGAGACAAACTTGGCCTTATGTATTGTTTTTTCCAATAATTCTTGCAATTGCATTTTCAACTCTAATAATTCTGGTGTGCTCATTCTGTAAGGTGTCTTAGACACTAGTGCATCTCCTAGCACAATATCAATTTTTAAATCAATGTCCCTCTTGGGAGGTAGTCCTGGAACTTCCTCGGGAAACACATCCTTGAATTCTTGAAGCACATGATAGTCCTCCAATTTTGGAATTTCATTTTCTATTTTGTCTAATATATGGGTTGCATACAATTGACAACCTTTCCCACCAAACTTCTTTAGTTGCATGGCTGAAATATGCCTAACAGAAATTTTCTTTGGAATTCCTTTCATAACCCTTGGGTTTCCTTCATCATTAGCGCACTCAAAAATCTTGTTCTAGTAGTCTATTTTAACTATGTGTGCTTCTAACCAGTCCATTCCAATGAGAATGTCATATGAACCAAGTGGTAAAACATTCATGTTTGCACAAGTGGATAATCCACCCATTTCTAATGGAAATTTCTCCAACAATTCTCTGATTTTTCTCTTGTTTCCTGTGGCTAGTTGAACCAACCATGATTTACTATGATGGGTTTTCTTAAAAGCACAAATCTCAACAATTATAGGACTAATATAATTGTGATTAGATCTAGGGTCAATCAAAATAGAAATAGATTGCTTAGCAATCTTACCTTCAACCTCAACCATAGTTGATTGATGATCTGCTTGGTGGTACTCTAGTGTTGCATAAATCCTAGGGGCAGTCCTTGCCACTTGACCTACAGTTTCAACCTCTTGAATGTCGTGAACTTGCTTTGCACTCCCATTCCGATGTGGACAATTTCTAAGAAAATGGTCCTCTCCATATCCCCAACATTGAAGCGGCTCTCTTGGATTGTCTCCCATCATCCTAGATGGCTTTGTCACAACTTGTGGTGGATTCCTTGGTTGATTTATGAAATGAGGAGGCTTGAAGCCCTTCTTTCTTTGCTCAAACTTCTTATTCTTCTTTTCCTTCCATTCTTTATGGAAATATGGCTTGCTTTTGGCTTGATCATAGCAATACTTAGACTTTCTTATGGTCTCATCTAGAGTTTGAGGCTCATCAAACTCAATTAAATCTTTGTAGGATTGAGGAATCCCACTTAGAAAACGTTGAATCTTTAATTTATCATCCCTGATATACTTGACATATCTCAGCAGCTCCAAAAATTTATTTGCATATTCCTCCATAGTCATTTGTCCCAGGTTTAACTCATGGATTTCTTTAATTTCATCATAGTACCTATTAGAGAGGTACTTTTTCTTGAAGTATTTCTTGAATTGCTTCCAAAAAAATTTCCTTTTGTTTATCTTCTTCGCTTGCCTAAAGTGATCCCACCATATAGCTTCTCTCCCATTCATATTGAAGATATCCACTCTTGCTTTCATATTCCCTTAGTAGTCTTGGACTTGGAAATACTTCCTCATCCCAAGAAGCCAAGCCTCAACTTCTTGACCATATTTTATTTCACCATCAAATGTGGAAGGTTTGGCCTTCCTAAATTATTCATGTGGGTTTTTTTTAAAAACCTCTTCCTCTTATTCCTATGCGATGAAGATCTTGATCCTTCAGTGGAATCCTTAGACTCAATCGACTCACTAGAAGATATTTATGGAGTATATGACCTATCTCTAGAAATCCTTCTTGAAATATGGGACCTCTTATGAGAATGCCTTCTTGATCCACTCCCACTCTTCTCCTAATTTTCGGAAGATCACCTATGGAGAACCAGAACAACTGCTCGATTGGCCTAGATAATACATACAACCATGATTACTCAACAATTTTTGGTTCTCTAAACTGATGCTCTAGTCACCTACTATAAAATTCTGGAATTTACTACTTTTTTGTTTTTCCACTTCTTCCAGACTTGAAAATTCGACTGTTATGTATCATCCCCTCATAGTCCAAAATGTGACCAAATTTATGTTGCTCCAATGGTTGTTGCTAAACCCCATATCCAACTTTGTTTATAAAAAAAGAAAATGGGGGTCAAGTGAGCTTGCCCCCTTGCACCATCATTTTTTTTTTTGTAAACAGTTCAATTTTGTGCAATCTGGCGCATAAGAAAATATTATTTTTTGCTAATGTGGCAAGGGTGCCAACGTGGCCTGACACGTCTCTCCTGAGGTGTCGGACTGGTCTGACCTGTCACCCTGTGACACGACCATGTCACTTTCTTCCCGCCACTAGGCCTCCACACCACCATACTACTCACCTTTGGAATTGGTAGTTTTTCTTTTACCATAAGTGGTAACACGCCCCCGTGAGGCGGTTTTGGAAAACAACTCTTAGGGAGGTGTGGTCAATCAAAAGGTGACACGCACCCCAAGTGGTTTTGGGCACAATGCACCCCTCACCTCAAATTAATCATTGTGTACTTTATTGGCACATTATGATTTTGGGTCGTTGATCTCTCCCTTTGTCTGACAGTCGGATCTCATCTCGCCCACTATTAACTGCAACACATATTCCCAAGGCACTGCGAGTTGTGACCGTTGATCTCCCTTAGTGCTCGACGGTCAGATCTTCATCCTTCCCGCTCTTCATCCTGGGTATCCTTCTATGCATAGGTCCGATGTGGAAAATCCACATCATTCCTTCTTCCCATGTGGCTCCTCCACATTACCCATCCACATGGCATGTGTGGGGCCCACTTATAAAATACCAAATTTTCAAAAATTTCCCAACTTTTTTTAAAATTTCCTATTTGTATGAAATTTTAATTCATCAATAAGGGAATTATTACCAAATTGACTATGTCCCCTTATTCGTCACTTAACAAAACTCGTTTTCCACAGGTACATTTTTTTATTTATGCCTGTAACTGTGCATTTTCATCGCATACAACTCCGATGTTATAACCAGAAGCTTTGATACCACTCCGTGACATCCCCATCCCTTAATCCAACCAGCAGGAGGGGACATTAACTAAATTTGGAGCCTCTAAATTTCTCCCATAAACATCATCACGAATTCATAACAATAAAAAAACATGTGTGCAGATGCAAAATGAAAATACACAACGGAAATAACTCAATCTACGCACACATAACATGCAACTTACATGCATAATTATCACATGAATACAATTAAAAATCATTTCACATCAAATACATAGGAATACTTATCTTTAAACAAAGAATATTCAAGCAACTAGTTATGTAAGAGCGATTTCCCACCCAACCATAGGCACTCTATCCAGCATATACTCTTTTTTCTGAGAGGCCACCCCCAAGTTGGGCTATGAGGCTAGCGGGATGAAGGAAACAACAACAGGATTCTATCTCTCAGCCCATAACCCATCTTCTCACTATGATTAGCCAAAATCTCAACTAGAGCTCTAGAGGGGTCTCACTAAACCTTCACAGCCATGGAACTCGTTCCAACTACCCCAAACAACACAAGGAAGGAATTTCCCTTCACTGATCCATAGTTCCCTTAAGAAATCCAACCCTTGCAGTGATTACCAGTGTGTGCAGTAAGAGTCCAAACTGCTATAAGTTATTGAAGAATCTCCTGCAACATTAATCCATGGCTTCTCAAGCATTCAAAAGTAGCAAATATCAATGGGTAAAGGTTCCTATATTTCCCACCCTGCATTCTCACCTACAACCATCTATTTTCCCTTCCCAAATGTAGCTCTGTCTCCAAATTTGAATTTCTGGGTTAAACACAATTTGGTAATGGACATGGACCCTAATGGAAAACTCTATGTAGTGAAGAAACATGCATGAGAGATTGAGAGAATGATCAAAAGAGTGTTGACTCCAAGGATATGAGGTAAGGGTGAAAAGAAAACTGACATAGCTTCTGATCATAGAATAAATAGGATTGTTGAAACCTAACATAACTGTCATAACCCCCATGCTTCAATAATTACATGAAGTGACTTTTCCCACCAACCTCACATATGCATTCAATGATTGGATTTAATAGTCAAGAGAAGGTAATTGGCTCATTTAAGGCACATGGAAGATTTTGGATGAGTTCTAAGGTTGAAACATGGCAACATAGGATTTGGTTTCCCCATAAGCCCCCTTCCTATTCCTCTCTGGTAGAATCATAGTCACTCTAGTGCTCTTTACACAACCATCTTGGACCATTTTATTATTTTCCAACATAATATTTACACACATTTCGAATTGATATAGTAATCCAACCATTTGGTCCAAATAAAAATATATACATCATACATGCCTAGCCATTCACTAGTTGGGCCTTGGCCTTGAGCTCCACACTAGGGATCCATACTAGCATATTTACAACATTTACATAATTTTGATTAAATACATTCCAAGTCAAAATTGGGGGTATTACACCTATCAAAGATCTTAAACACATAATCAACCTACAAAGAAGATTTCTTTAGGGAGGCCCCACTTTGGAAAAAAATGGCCTCTTAATGGATGGAAAGATATATGCAACCCAAAGGCCTAGGGAGGGTTAGGATTCAAAAAATTCATAAACCATAATGTTTCTCTAGGAGGGATTTTTTCTTTTTGGATATGGCTCCTTTATCACTATTCCCTATGGGTGGGGATTTTAATAGCCAAATATGCTCATGGAATTAAGGATCATGAACTTGTTTGACAAAGTAACCTTCCAGACGAACCCTTCAATTTTAACCACACCAAAGTGCACTCTAATATAATTCAACATAATAGCACATGAGAGATAAAATATACCAAAAATGATCACTCTTGGAAAGGCTCTTAGTGACAGCTAGCCCCACCAATATGGAAACATGCTATCAAATTTTGAACCATGACTTGTATGTTGAAATCAAACAAAGATTCATCACTTCTAGCAATATCTCAACTCAAATACCCATCCCATAAACAGAGAAATGAGCTCCAAAGAGTCCTATCCAATATTTATCCATACTCAAGTCAAGGATGAACTATGCACACTCGTGCAAGAAGGATTCATTCAATGGCAAGAAGGACCAAATACCCTAACATGGGGCTACAAATGTGGTGAAAACTACACTGCGTAGGAATCTTGCATGATCTCATATGAATCTCTACAAAGCAATGAAACCCCAAACTATAGCATCACATTTGGCAAGCCCAACTCTATCCCAAGGGGGCCTCCTTCTTATGGTTGGTTACTAAGGGGAAAGTATTGACTTGGGAAAATCTTTTCATATAGGGATACCTCGACCTACCCAAATGCGCTCTATGTGAGGAGACTAATGAATTAATGGAGTTAAATCATTTTTGCTTATCCCACTTCCTTTGGGACTTGGGATCCACCCTCTCTAGAACCACATAGAGAAGTTGGTCTTCCATCATTAGAAAACTATCCAATTGAAACCTAAATATATTCTCAAGCAATATAGCCAACTCTACCTAGAATGTCTTCCCAAGCCTCTTAGGCTGACACCTCTAGAAAGAGAGTACTAACAAGATATTCAAGGATAAACCCCTTTCTTAGTTAGATTGATGGATGTTGCTAGAAAGGAACATAAGAGAATCCCTTTATGGAAATATCTAGCTTTTCGTTGATCTTGATTAGGATCCCCAATGTAGTGAAATTATGACTTCTTGGGGACTATACAAACCTCATTTTAATATCAAGCAAAAATCCCTCCATGCTAGAGCGCATTCCCTTGACTCTTGTTCTCCGCCTTCGATCGACATAATCAAGTTAAACTTTGATGGTGGTTCTAATGGAAATATTGGGCTAGCAATTTATCACAGAGCATTTAGATCCTTTGAAGGAAATTTGTTTTCCCTTTATTTTGGATTTAGAGGCATTGGCACCAATAACTCTTATAAACTACAAGCTCTTGAAGAGGTTCTTGTTCTTTCCAAAAAGTATAATTGATCTAATTTTCTCATTAGGATACTCCCTTATTATAACTAAAGCTTTGAGAAATATTTGGTGTAAAGCCAAAATAGGTCTTGATGGACTAGAAAATCATTAGTTCCCTAGCATTCTCCACCTAATCAATAATCTCCAAATCACCTCTCCAAGGAATCTTCATTGAGAAGAAAATAAGCTCACTAACTAAATGGGGGATGTAGGCCTCAAAATATCTCATGAGAAGCTTGAGATCACACACTTTAGCACAACCATCACAGATATATGATTCAGAATTGCACCCTTATAATTTTGGGGGACATGGATTATTTTCAAACAATCAACTCGACAATGTTGTGAATGATGTGAAAAGTGGTAGTCATAGTGGAAGGTTTATGCATTTTAGATGCAAAATGTGGGGCTATGGGATGTAGGTATATGATATACGATAAATTCAAAAAAATACGATCTGTACTCCACTCTAGTTGTGGAGATGCAGGAACTCAACCATGGTGGGAAAGGGTATCAATACTCTCCACACTTCCAATTATACATGTGGAATATGGAAATAAAAAAAAAATAGAAAATGAAAGAAAAAATTGAAGGACTGTGCCATCATGGAAAAGGGAATCGAGACTATTTGTACTCCACATTTCAAATGTGGATTGCAAAAATGTAGAAAAGGAAAGAAAAACTCTAAAACTTGAATGTGCACTTCACCTTAGACATGAGATACACTTATGTAAGAAAAATGATAAGCGACATTTTGAAGAGAATGTAACGACTTGGCCATGGTGGAAAAGAGCATCAGACTCTCCACGCTATGCATTTCACAAACAAAATACAAATGCTATATTTTTTATATTTTTATATCTTTAATATCTATCTACCTATCTACCTATATATATATATATATATATATAAGTTTTATCAAATAAGCTTAGGTTAAATACAAATGTAAATTTAAAAAATCATTTAAAGTAATTTTCATTTTTTATTGTGATAAAATTTTCTTTTGTCTAGCTTATTTTATTTAAAACATTATAATGATGATTGTCTTAGAAATCCAAACAAGTTTTAACAAGTAATATAAATAAAATTTATAAATTATTTATTTTTATTTTTATTATAAATATAATTTTAATTTTAATAATATTTAAGAATTGTATTATTTATTTATAAAAATATTTTTATAAAAAGAATTAAATTATATAGTTTTATAATCAAATTCATGTCTCTTTATTTATTTTAAAGTAATGAATGGATGTTATAGTTTATGACACATTTTGAATGATGGAAATAGTATGATATTACTTTTTTATTTAAATGAATCATTAGCAATGAACTTTAATACATAAAATGATTAGATGGTTGTGAACAATGATGTTAGATCTTATTAAATCTAAATTGAAAATTAATATCACAGAAAAACTTGGATAATTTGTAATTATATTTTAAATAATTAAATAATATTAAAACTCATAATAATATATTTATTTTTTAATAATATTTAAAAGCTTTTATATGATATAAATGTTTTTAATGATTTAATTTAAAAAAATATTAGAAATTACTAATTTAATGAGATGAAAATTTTATTTAATAAAATGACTATGTAATGGATCAACATAAGTAAAGGGTCATGAATATTATGCAAATATTTTTTATAAATTTGTTTTTACATGTTATAGGATAAATATTATTAATATGATATATAAAAATAAATGTTTAAACTTAAAATTTAAGATATTAAGATTATTAAAATTTATTTTATTAAGATAAGAGTGGAATTTCAATTAATCTATATTATTTTTTATAAAAATATATAAATTTAAATCAAATAAAAATGATTTAAAAAAAATAGCAAAATCTGGAAACTCAAAAACTCGAAATCAATTAAAACAAAGTTGTTAACTATTGTTCCACCTAATATTTTAAATAAACTTTGATGTAATACATATTACTTAATCAGTATTAAAAATTACTTACATTATAAATTTTATATTCACATTGTCATATCATATATTATGTTTCAAATTTTTTTAAATAAACTTTGATGTAATACATATTACTTAATCAGTATTAAAAATTACTTACATTATAAATTTTATATTCACATTGTCATATCATATATTATGTTTCAAATTTGAGATATTATGTAAGTTGTTTACAACTAATAATGAAGTATGTTTCAAATTTAGATATTTTTTAAGTTAATGATAATCAATAATAAAGTATGTTTCAAGTTTGAGATATTTTGTAAATTTTTTATAATTCATAATGAAATTTAAAATATTTCTTAAATTGCTTACAATCAATAATAAAAATTTGCTAAAAAATTCTGATTAATCATTTATATTTTTAAATTTAAAAAATACATATTTTATACTTGTAAAATGTCTACTTCCAATGTTTTAATAAATAATGAATAATTCAAAATCCAACATCTATGTTTTTAGTTTCTTTACTTGGTTACTTTATTGGAAAAAAATTTTACTTGGTTATTTTATTGGAAAAAAAATGATTTAAATAACTTGATTTTTTTGACCTCATTGAGTTTTATAAAGCAATAGTATTGTGAATATTTATGAATCTTATTAGTTAAATTTTAAAAATGAAAAATCAATTATACATGAGTTATGATGTCATTATATAAGATCTTATAAAAAAATATGAATTTTTTAATTGAAATGTGTTCTTGTAAAGAAAGTTTAAAAGAATAAAAATTGAAAATATTCTTTAATTAAGAAACAATGAGATAATTAATGTAATACTTATTTTATAATTAAAATATTCACAAAATTATTGTTATTTCTTAATATTAAAATTAAAAAAATAATATTGAAATTAAAATTATATATACAATTTAAAAATTTGATGGTAGCATGGAATTTTAAAATAATGATATTAATTATTTTTCAAATAATAATTATATAAAATATAAGAAATCTGGAAAGTTCATTTAGTATATAGGTTTATGTATATTTTTACGGCTTGTGATAGCTGGCATTTAAATCTCGACGAAGGTAGGCACAGTTCCATTTTTTTTGGTTATTTTTTTGGATTTTCAAAGATATGGGTAGTCTTAAATAAGCCAAAACCTCTGAAGGCATAGTTAAAGGCACAGTTCCATGACATAATTCCACAGTAAATGGGATGGAACTAGGATTCCCTAACCAAATCTAGGAAACAAATGGCCGAAAAAATAGAAGATTTGAGTGCCATCTTCACCTGATATTATATTTACATGTCTAAAACATCATGGTACAGGGTACAGATCTCATTGATTTCATCACAACTTTTTGACAATAAACGTAAAGTAGTGTCAGACTGAGCATGTATTACACCATCGCACGTCTATGACAGTACCAGTAATGTCTTTTGAGAGTAAGTTAAAGTTTAGGATTTTTTTTTATGTTTTGATTTTGTTTTTGAGAAGTTTATTATCTCTTGGCGTTTTCAAAGGTACCAACTGTCAAATTTAAATATCAGCATCATCGAATAAATGCTAATGCCGCTTCATTCCATAAAAACAATATGGGGTCAATAACGAACAATGTTAAATATCTGCCTATGAGGATGCAGTTAAATATCTGCCTATGAGGATATAGTGTAATGGTTTTTGATTGGTGATTCTGTTTTTAGGTTTAAAGTTTTATTTAAGGAATTTTGGGTATTTGTTGATATGTTCAGCAACATTAATATATTTTTTTAGATTTTATTGTCTCCTGATGATGATGACATAAAAATCGAAATGTCGATAATCTATCATTGCAAAACATAGATCCCCTCTTCTCTCTTAAATCCATCTCTACTCATGGCGCTCTATAAACATTAACACAGGCAAATTTCCAGAATTCAATGCAGAGAAATATCTGGACCACATTCTCCTGAATTGAATGAAACATTTTGATAGTAAGAGAGAGCAATGAGCATAATGTGAACGAATTAAACCAACAACATATATTAAATTTAATTGATGGAGTTTCCAATGAACATCGACAGTTTCTTATGGAATGAATCTATGGTTTCCCAGCCCCATTTTGCTTGTATTGATTTCTTCCCTTTCCTCTTCGGACTCAGACAGTAGCAAACTGAGCGACTGTGGGCTTCATTTCTCTATATAATCGAGTTCATTAATAATCCAATCTAAATGTTGTGTGTGATCATATAATTCTCCAATTCCTTGATCAGAGGACACGACTTCAAACTCATTGCACTCTGCGGCCATTGTAGCCTGTTCCCTGCAGAAATCTTGTAACCCAAAATCTGTGGATGGAGGAGAAAGCAGACAACGATCTGGAGACGATAGCTCGTTCAAATCCAACAAACTCTCGGCTAAAGTAGCTGCATCTACTCCAAAATAATCGGACTCTGGAGATCTCGCCAACGCTGACATAGAACAGGTAGTATCGTTGCCCGCAAGTAGGTCACACCATGACTTGGAGGAATTCGTAGTTTCCTTGACATGACATAATTTGAAGGCTTCATCTGAACTACGATTGGTGCAGCCATAACCGTTTGGTCTTAGCGTTCCAGAGAGTCTCACAGCCGTTGTTACTTTCACCGGGGTGGTTTTGAAGACACGATTTTGTAGTACTGGAGAAGCTTTTGACTTTGTCTTCATATTTTTCCTGTTCTTGGACTCAGATTTGTTCATTGACAGCCGCAGTTTCTTGCTTAGACAAGTGTTCCAGTAGTTCTTGATCTCGTTGTCTGTTCGCCCTGGCAGTCGTCCTGCTATCAGCGACCACCTGGATGTATGCATATATATTAACTTATAACATCACACTTATTGCATGAACTTCTCAATCTTAACTATGTCTAATTAATCCATTAATGTTGTGACAGTGGCATTGGTTGGCCAGCAGGCCTGAGCTTATCTCGATTATTGATTCTTGTTATCTAATGGGTATGGAACAAAGTTAAAGGTTGAAGTTTCTCCATATCTTTTGGATGAAGGGAATCAGCAATCGAAATAAGAATGGCTAGAAAGAAGCAGGCTGAGCTATTTACTCATTCTTTAGTTGACCAAGAATAGGTGTTTATATTTTACAATTTGAATATAAGAGAAAGTGTCCTCTTTTTAAATTGCAGGAAGATAGTACAGTCAAAATTATAACACTTGTTTCATTAAAAAATATATATATATCTAAAATATCTCAGTTTAAGCAGTAGCCTAGACATAAATAACTAAACTGATTGACAGTTTATAGTACTTAACTTGTAACCCATAATTGTTTATCGAACCACAAAACAAAACTTCTGATTAAAATCAAAAAACCATATCCCAGAATTTTCCTCGAATTTAACACTGTATTTTTTCAATGTTGTTTCAAAGTTTTCCAAATAAATCAAATGTTCGAGTATGATTAAGTCATTATAGTACTTATACTAATTATATATATAGAGCTTACCTATTTATGTAACCTCTCCCTCTTCTGATTTTCAACCAATGCCACTGTTGTGTATATAGCTTACTTATTTATGTAACTTCTCTCTCTTCTGATTTTCCACCAATGTCATTGTTACAACATTAAGGTCATCCTTATCTTAATTGTTGATTCCTTCTATCGAACGTTGTTACAACATTAAGGTCATCCTTATCTTAATTGTTGATTCCTTCTATCGAACGGGTATGGAGAAAGGTCAACCTTCGACTTTGATCCATGTCAGTTGGATGAAAAGAATCAGCAATCGAGATAAGCTCAATCCTTCTTTCTTCCATTGAAACCAAACAGTCCAAAAGTTATGAGAGCAGAGAAACCAAACAGTCCAAAAAGTTATGAGAGCATAGAATATATGGTGGACATTTATCAGAACAGAACATCAATTCTAGAAACAAAACTACCATCCAAACCAATTTGAAGAATCGACAAATGTATAATTAAAAAACAATCACTTTCACAACATTGAAAAAGAAAAGCGCACAAATATATAAAAAGTAAACTTGATTGGCCATGAAAGAACACCATTGATTGTTCTCCACATACCGATTGCCAAGAAGGCGATGCAGTCGAATAATAAGCTCCTCTTCATCTGGAGAAATGTCTCCGCGTTTAATGTCTGGACGAAGATAGTTTAGCCAACGTAATCTACAGCTCTTTCCACACCGCTTAAGACCTTCAAAACAAAAATTTTCAGCTTATTGAGACTCTAATGAATTCTACGTCTGCATTAAAACAAAAACTAATAGAAATTTTGTGAGATTCACCTGCTTTTTTGGGGAGATTTCTCCATCCACCATCGCCATGAATTCGAATATATTCTGAGAGAATGATATCCTCCGTTTTGGTCCAGGCGCCGCGGTTGAGCCCTTCTTTTGAGCAGCAAGGAGATCTACCCATCTCTTCTGTTGGGAACAGAGAATTAACACAGTGGGTTATCTTTGGCAAGGCTGCCAGTGCCGAGTATAAATATAGAATTACAAGTAGCTTCTCCCTGCACATAAAACAAGGACATTTCACCGAGCGCGTGAATATTCTAGCAGATTCTCCATCGTCGAAATTGAATGGCCAGCAGCTCTCGAGGCCAAAACTATTTTAAAAATATGATTCAACCGTGCTCTGTTTTCGAGACAGTTGACAGTGGACAAAATCAAACAAAAACACGACGTGTACTGTAATGCACTCCGCTTCCCAAGATTAGGTATGAGAAAACAACACTGAACAATATATTTTTCTCAGTGATTAGATTAATAACGACTTGAATATATCTGAAGAATGAAATCATTGACCCGTAATGAAGAAATTTAGGGTCGCGGTGTCCGTATCACATTGGCAGTATTAATAACTCCAAGTAACACCGAGGAGGCTCGGACATCTACCCAGAGTCCTTTTTTCACATGACATTGGCGTAACTAACGTTCCAAGATCTCAGGCGTTAGGAGAACTACCACAAACTGGCCGTTGGGAACGTGTTTTAATATGGGTGGCAGATGGGAGATATTACTACATACCAACTTTATTGAAATGCAGTACCTGATTCATTCAATTAGACTTTGTTGAGGGTGTGAGCCACTCGTGGGGTCCTTTGGGTGATTTGGTTCTTTTTTATGCAGTAGTATTCTCTTGTTTGAGATGAAGCTTCGAGGTATTGTTGTCCTTTAATGTTTCTTGCTATCACGGTGATTGTTCTACTTGTAGTTGGGAACGTGTTTCTTGACTTATCGTTGAGAAAGTCTTTTAATATGCTTGGCATATGGGAGATGCTTGGCAGATGGGAGATACTACTAGATACCAACTCTGTTGCCCTGATTCACTCAGTTAGACTTGTCATTTGTGGGCCTGATTCATTCAATTAGACTTGTGTTTTTTGATTGATTCTATTAAAGTTGAGGAAAAGATTCCTTTCATGCTTGGGACCATAGTATTCTTTTGCTTTCCTTTAATGCCTCGTGCTACCAAAATGACAAATTTTACTTATTGCTGGACAGATTGTTCTCACATCTAATATTAACCCTTGTCCAAATTTATTGCTATCAATTGAATGTTCTACTCCTCTGAATATAGCTCCACTATTGTACATAAACATATTTTCCTGCTCCTTAAAAAAAAATCATAGTAAGCTTGACTTTTAATTTTAGAAATACGATATCTTTCTTTTTGAGTTTGTTAGGGTTTCAACGAATTACAAGTTTTGTTAGGTTTCTTGAATTACAAATTTATATTATTAATATATTACAAGTTTAGAATTTTTTTTAGAGTTTGTTAGATTTCCATGAATTACAAATTTACATTATTAATATATTACAAGTTTAGAATATCTTTCTTTTCAAGTTTGTTAGGTTTCCATGAATTACAAAAGTTGGAAATCTAAGAAAAAAAAATATACATCACTAATATTACAATTACAAAATAAAAAGAAAAAGAACATTTTAACAATTATATAAAATAAAAACGTAATGTACATGATATTGTTTTCCACTTTTGCTTTGTATATTAATTTTGAGTGATCTTTAATTGTATATTAAGTTTTTAATTATATTTTAATAAATTGTTATTATGTATATATCTAAATCATATAATATTTAAACTATATATTATTTCATATAGTAATGTTAACATAATATTAATATAATTATATGAGGATGCAATACAATTGGAACATCTATATTTTTGAAACCTATGATGTAAGTGGAGGAGGATTTGAGGCAAGTTTAATGCCATGGAGGAGGATTCCTAATGCCACGACTCTGTTTTAAATGTGAATAGGACAGCAAGGAGCAAGGGGGAATAATGGTGGATCTTTCCTAGGATGGGGAGATCGTCTAAGGTGAGTGTAGATGGATTGAAGTGATCATAGACATGTGTGACCATGTGTGGATCGAGATGTGACCGAGATGACTCTTAACACTGAGTCGGCGCCTAAACTTAAGCATAATTGAGTTGTCGATAAGACCACGCATCAAAGTTATTCAAGGGGAAGGAAGTGGAGGTTGAATAAGGGACTAGGTAAAGCTAGTGTGGTCATCCTTACAATAGACTATTATGTATGTCTATGGGTAGTCATGTCGCCTAGGCAAAGAGCTCGATGTAGGCCTAGACAGAGAGGAAGATATCTTCCAAAAGCATACGCTTGTCAATCCATCTAGGAGAAGGTTCCATTTCGCATTGAGTAGGTTGTAGAGGAGATGGAAGCATGATCTTTGGACGAGCAGGATACTCAAGATGACAACATTCCTTAGTGGATTGTCAAGAACATCGTTGCAAGAGTGTTGATAAACATAGAACACCTAAAAGCACAACTTCTCATGACAATTGGTAAGCTCCAAGATGAATTTGATAACATGCACAAACACCTAAATGATCTCGTGGAAGTTGGATCTTGGACATAAACATTCTAGTACTACTCATATCTCCATTTATTCTAATAAGAATTAAGTTCTCTTCCAAGTTGATGAAAATAGGTCCATGAAGTGATTTTCATATACATTTTTTATTATATGTAAATTTCTTTTAATGAGAATTTAAAAAAAACATAACATTAATATATCCAAAATTACTTAATTGTGAAGCTAAACCATTTTGGAAATTGAAATCACACTTGATTAATTAATCAAAAGATACAAAATTTTATATCCAAAGACAATTAAATTTTGGGGGACCAGTAATAGGTTAGTTTTTGTGTCAATCTTCAATATGTTACTTTTTCTCTCACCTTCACTAAAGCCATTTTGGTTGTTTTGGCCATTTTTCCATTTTTGTTCCCACATATTGGCCATGTTATTAATTTTACATCCAAAGACAATTAAATTTTGGGGGACAAGTAACAGGTTAGTTTTTGTGTCAATCCTCAATATGCTACTTTTTCTCTCACCTTCACTAAAGCCACTTGGGTTGTTTCTGGCCATTTTTCCATTTTTGTTCACACATATTGGCCATGTTATTTTGTAATTGGCAGGAACTAAGTTCAAGCATGCTAGTTCTGTGTAATGTGTCAATGCACCAACTTGTGTGTTGACCCTAAGTAGTTGTTTTTGCTTAAAGAGATTTTTGTGTACTTTGCTATATTATTTATGTGGTAGGTGAGTAATTCTATTTATGAAAAACAAAGAGGATATTTATATAGGTTTATGTGTAAATAAAAAATTAAACACATTTATGTTGTATGTCAATATTTTGGAATATTTTTTTTATGTTTATAGATTTAATTATTTGGTTTGGTGTTTTTTTTATATTATTTATAATTGTATAGAATATTTTAAACAATAAAAAAATTGAGTTTTTTTTTTTTTTTAAATTCATCATTGAGAAATTGATAATATATTTTTAAGAATTCTATTTTTGATTAAAAAAATAGACTCAACACTTATATTATATAATCTCAACATTTTGTATTTACCACTTCACCAATTCTCATTAAATTTGAAAAAAATAATAAAAACTAATGATAATCATTTAAAATACTCTCAACTCAATTATCATGTGACTTCGGTTGTTACTCAAACTCTAAAAGTTAGTCAGTTGAGAATCCCAAACTCTGAAAGTTAGTCAGTCCAGAATCTATGAATAACCATTGGCAGCATCTTACAGGCTATTAAAAAGCATGACGGGTGCAAGAGTACAAAAAGTACCAAGTTAATGCAAAAACAAAATAATTGCAAAGTAACAACTTGCAATCAGAAGAATAGGCCAAAGCCATTTTGAAAGTATAACCTCTGATTTGAAAAGCCAACACATCCGTAGACATCCTTTTCAGAATTTGTAATTTAATGTTGCAAGAATTTGTTCTCAAATACAATGTGCAACTTCAAAGTTAAATTGCAAAACTAAAATCTCTATACTTTGTCACATTGATAATGTGTTCTGCTTTGCCGCTTAATGTAGTAGTATTATTTACCTCAGTCACTTAGATATGATTTTGGGCATGATATAGATTTATCTTAAACTTAGATTTATTTTTTTAAATTTAAACTTTTTACATATCCAAAAAAATTACATATTAATTACCTTTTAATTTTTATAACATCATAACATAACATCTGACAACATCTCCCTTTTCCCCTACTACTAGATGTAATGAATGAATTGTAACATAAACCCTAGAACACCTAGCTCTCAATGCAATGAATGAATTATAGTTTATCAATCTCTTAAACCTAAATTATTTTGCTGAGATATTCAATTCCCTTAAAATAATTTCAAAATATCTAGAACATAGAATTAAAAGTTTGAATTAAGGAAATTGGAATTTTCAATAGGCAATTTAAATTTTGAATTTTTTGTGAGTAGTCTATTTATTTAGATTTTTCGGTGGATTTTAATGGTAAACCAACATAGATCCATCTTAAATCCGTATCTATCAAGCACCCAAAGGGATCCAATTTCTTGAGGTGTATTTCTTTTTTTAAATTTAAACTCAAGAAATTTAATCTCTCTTGATTGATAGATCCGGGTTTAAGTTTTAAGTTTTTATTTTATAAACGAATATCTATTTTTTAATTACTTTTCATAATATTTTATTTTATGATTGTTACTTACTTTAATTGTTACATCACGTTACAAGATCTCTCCCATAATATTCACTATCACATTTTACTTTTTTACTTTTCATTAAATACTTTTCACCAGCATAGATCCATTTTAAACCTGTATCTATCAAGCACCGAGAGGGATCCAATTTCTTGAAGTGTATTTTTTTTTTAAATTTAAACTCAAGAAATTTGATCTCTCTTGATTGATAGATCCGGGTTTAAGTTTTAAATTTTTATTTTATAAACGGACATCTATTTTTTAATTACTTTTCATAATATTTTATTTTATGAACAAACATGGATTTTTTTAAAATACTTTCCATAATTTAATAGCGTTACATGTAATTGTTACTTCAATATTACAAACGTTACTAATGTTACATCACGTTACAAGATCTCTCCCATAATATTCACTATCACTATTATTTTTTGCCGACATGTTACTAACGTTACATCACGTTACAAGATCTCTCCCATACTGAACTATAGAACACCTCTCCCAAAAAAATTTCAAAATTTTCAACCAAATTTCAAAATATACTATAAAAATTTTGAAAACATATACAATTTTTTCATACTTAACATTGCATTCTTAACTGATGTAAAATATCATTTGTTAATATAAGCATTGCCAGATTAGTCTCGTTGACTGACCGGTGCTGGAGATTATGCATTGCTGAAGGTTACATTGTGTATGTTTTTAAAGATTCACCAAGTGTGATCTTAAGTGAAAATTTCGTGTGAATTTTTTGTTTTCAGGTTCTAATAGGAATAGTTACATGCCCTCGAATTTTGTAATGATAAATAGAATGTATAATCACACATATTTATTTTAAATTTAAAGATTTACTAAGTGTGATCTTGAGTGAAAATTTAGTGTGAATTTTTTGTTTTCAAGTTCTAATAGGAATAGTTACATGTCTTCGAATTTTGTAATGATAAATAGAATGTATACTAATATATATTTATTTTAATTTGAATTAAGTATTGGATTATTTATTTTTATAAAAAAAATTGCAAAGTAAAATTTAAAATTGAATAGATATAAATTTTTAAAAAGCTTTATTTTTTTTCTTTATAATTATATTGATTTGAGAAAAGGCTAAGTGTAGAAAACAATATAAGAGAATGATAATATTCTAAACAAACCATTACCATATAAATCTTTTTTTTTTCAGCGAAAAAAAACCATATTATTGATTTTTTTTTTCACAAGAACACTTAAATTTTTTATTAGAAGGATACGTGGTTGGGGTTGCGCCTAAACAACCCATCAAACAATATCAATAAACTCAATTTTCAGAGATGGCCCAATTCCTACAAATGACAAGATACAACTATCTTACGGAATGGGAGACCGAATAGGATTACCTTCATTCTGAATCAAATATGTAGGTGATAAAAGGCAGCCTACATTGGCTCTATAATTAGCTTCCTGATTTAGACTGCGGAGAATGTGGTAGTAAGAGACAGAGTTAAATTGTTGCAGCAATTGCCGAACTCGTTGCAGAGTCTTGTTTAACACCGCATTATTGAAATGTCCATCAGTGTTTAAGAGTTTAATAAGAATTTTTGAATCTCCAAATATTTGAATATCCTGCTCTTCACTTCCATGGGCTATCTGACATGCTTTGAGAAGGCCTAATAGTTCATCCTGATTGTTAGTACCCTGACCTATCCCCCAATTGAAACTGCCTTTTAAAAGACCATTGGCAGCATAGAATACCCCTCCTGCGCCAGCTCTCCCTGGATTTCCTTTAGATGCTCCGTCGAAAAAGATAGTGTCTTTCCTTTGATTCTTCCACCATTGACAGAATTCAGAGGCGTTGTGCCGTAGCCTCCACTCAGGATTTCTATTAGGCCGAACATAAATCTTGTTCCTAGGACACTTCTTTGGTTCTCCGATCCAACTGATCTCTACAGGAAGAAGCTTATGATTTTGCTTAAAGGGATAATTCTCTACAGGACTGATAAACATCAAAGTCCAAAATGTATTGATATAGGTAGATACAACAAAAGTAGTCAGCAACAAAATGTAATCAACCATACAAAAACTATATGTCAAATATTTTGAAGGATCCCTGCTCCTCCAACTGTGAGTCATAGAATTCCTCCCAAATAATTACTCCTTCTTCGCCATCATAAGCAGCCTTAGAAAGGTTGTCAGCCAAGATATTATGCTTCCTGTAAATGTGCTCAAAAGTAATGTCACTAAACAACACAATTTTTTCCTTAGTCCTGCAGCACCACTGAAAGAGTTGCTCCACATTTAAATTGAAATCACCCCAAGCCCATTTAGTTATCACCCTCGAATCTCCAAAAATAACCAATTCATGAAGGCCAAACAAAGATGAGACTGTAAGCACACACCAGAGTGCAAGAAGTTCGGCCTTTGTGTTAGTACCAACTCCACAGTTCATCTTGAGAGTGAAGAAATGATCCTTGTTAATATAAATAACACCCCCTACTGCACATAAACCATTATTTGTAGCCTCGTAAAAAAAAGGTAACAGGTTTCTGGTGAGAAAAGGTAAAAGAACTCTCCTTTCTGTTGAAAACTGAACCAGAAGCAGAGTTGTAATCCTTTAACATTGTTACAATTTTTTTGTACACTAAATAATGGGAACCCTATCTTCAAAAACAACTTCATTCCCGGAACGCCAAATAACCCAAGAGATTAATGCCGGAAGGAAAGGGAAACTTTTACAATCCCTATACCAATTAAGTGAACAAACATCAAATAAACCGGTCCCCCACTGATTATCCAAACTGAGATGTTTGATAATCAAATTCCAGATTGATCGGGTGAATTCATAATCCAAAAAAATATGTTTGATATTTTCCATATTGTCTCTACAGAGATAACAATAGCCAGGCCTCGACCATCCTCTTCTGAGAAGATTATCCCATGTTTTTAGCTCTCCCCGGAAAGCATGCCACAAGAAACACTTGAATTTGAGCGGGATATTCCACTTCCACAACACTCGAAACCACCAATTTGTAGGGAAGACACACCACTGACTGATGATAGCTTTGTAAGCAAGCTTCGTCGTGATCTCCCCGGTGGCTTTATTACTGTTCTAGATCAAATTGTTATTAACCAAAGACATCCTGCATCCAATGGAATTCAATTTGTTAATAAACCTGTCCCAAATAATAGCAGCATCATCCGTAAACCCCAATTCCATGGAGCTGAGCCAATAAGACTTATTTGGGCCAGAGTTGGTTCTTTTAATTTTGCTGAGAGTGGCCCGATCGAACTAATGAAGGGTGTTCAGAATTTCAGTGAGCAGGGTATAGTCATCATCTAAACTAGAGATCAGATTGATGCCAACCAAAAGATCTTTCCCATTCCCAACTCTCCAGGAAAGGTCCTTATCCAACCAGTTATATACTCTAATAAAACCAACCCAAATAGTGGAGACACCCATGGTATTCTTTACTGGATTCCTGATCTAATTGATGACATTCCCTTTGATATATTTAACAGCAAGAACCATGGTCCAAGGAGTGTGGAGCCAAAAAGACCACGCCAGAATCTTTTTAAACGCAGAGCACAACTGAACATTGGTAAATGCTTGATCCCCCAGCCACCACAACTTTCGGGAAGAGTTAAGTTTTCCCATCTAGTCATCACCAGCTTGCCTCCTTCTAGACCCCCCGTCCACAAGAAATTGATAAAGAGCTTTCTCAAACAGTTGATAATAAAGACAGGAACTTGGTGGAGTACCATATAAATCTTGATTAAGCCAATTTGAAATCTAAAATAATAAAAGAAGTGTCAATTTTTTAAACTTCTATCAAATACATCTAGTAATATCAACTTCATATGCTCCTATAAACACTTAGACTACATGTAATTTTATGTTAAATACATTGAGGATATTGGAATTACTAACTTTTGTGCTTTTTTAGGTTTTAGTTTGAACTTCAAGTGGCCATGAGTAGATTGAGTTCTTTATGATAAAGGTTCGCATTATAGCTAAACGTAAATATGTGGTAAAAAACAAATACCATGGGTTATCTAAAACAACGGGTCATTAAACCACCTCATTAATTACCAAATCAAGGTTATGTTAATTAACCTATAACCACATCAAGATTAACCTAAATATATTATGTGTGCATGGATATGATGTAGTGACCTTGAGGGAAATGGACAATATGATATCTAGTTCCAATGTGAAGAACATAGGTTTTGGAAACCAAATCAAATTTTATTTTTGGCAATTAGGGGATGTCCATTTTAACAATTACACCTTTTTGGGAGGCCCACAACAATTAAAAATAGCTAAATTATGGTTTTAGAACCCTATCACCATTTATGCATCATCCCCGAGTTTTAGGAAAAATCCATACACTATTAGTTAGGTCAAACTTTGAATTTTCTTCAATTTTTTGTCACATTGTTAAGGTCATATGGTGATGGAAGTGATGAAAATGGAGCTAATACTATTAGAAATGTTTTATAATGGACGCACAACAAGGCAAGTGAGAAAACTTAGGCTAAACTTAGGCTATTAACAATTCACCCTTGATGTGTGAGGTCACTAGCTCATCTTATATTCAAAATACATCATATGCTTTCTCTTTCAATCCATAGGAAATCATGGACACTTGGACAAGGAATAAGGGTGATTCTGGAGAAAGAGTCTTGCCCCCCAAAGGGGCTACAACTTATGGACAAACCGGCTAGAGAGGTTAGGTCTATATAATCTCAAATATAAACAAGGTGAGCAGCTAGGCCCATGCTTGTGTAAATATCTCAATACTATACGAGATCAAAACCAAGAGGAGTCTGATTAAATATATGAATAATTGTTGGGTACAATACATCATGAGGGTCAAAGAAGGAATCAATCCAAGTACATAAATATGGTCCAATCCATAGCTAATCTAAAGTAAAAAAGTCAAAACAATAGGATTTAGATGCCGAATGACAAACCATAGCAATTGAAGCGATGTTGAAACTAAAGGTGCCCATGAACCGAAAGGAATCATACTCTAAGAAACTCCTCATAAGTAGCTAAAAATGCTAAAATATTGAGACAAACAAGTTTAAGGAGATGTCAGTGAAACTGGATCACTATTCCCAACACAACCTAGACACCAAAGGAAGATAAAAAATGAAGGGATTCCAAAGTAGACTCAAGAGCTAGAGGGAGTCATGGATGTCCAAGCTCTTCAAATAGGGTAGGATAAGGTAACCAACACATGCACTATGTGATTCTCAATGCTGCAATAATGAGCTAAAGTCATGCATGTGAGAACCAATGAATATGTAATGAGGTCTCCCCTAAGTCGGTCCAAGGCAGGGATCATTTTAAGAACCCCCCAAAATTTATATGTATAATAAATGGGTGAATCTCCCTGATATATAGGAAAATTTGAAGGCTATTTTATGAATAATATAATGTGTATATATAATTTTTTGGCTAATCTTTCATTCTATTATAGAATCTTGGCAAATCTTTCACTAAATTATAAGATATTGTAAAATCTTGGCGAATATTTCACTGAATTATAATATATTGCAAAAACTTGGTGAATCTTTCATCGAATGATAAAACCTTGTAACATATTGGTGAATATTTTGCCAATAACACTCAACTTTTGATTATGTAGATTACTAAGGTAGTGCAATAGGAGAGCATATACCATAGCTTAACTCTAGTCTCTCTCGACTCCTAGACTCAAATGAACAAATAAATGAATTAGGAGAGAAGGGATTTATTTATACATTTCACAAGTAGTATTCGGTCACTCACAACTGAAGGTGTTGGTGAAACACAATTGCATTAACTAGATTCAAGGAAAGTGGGGACTCCACTTGTTATCTTATCCCTTAATGGTTTAATAGGCATGTGGGGACCCAAATATAGACAGATCGACAAACTGATAGAATAAAAAACTTTACACTATGGAGTGATTATGACACCCATGAACCATTATTACAGCATGGAGTCTTATGAAGATCCACAACCTTAATATAGTTTATGAATTCCCAATTAGCATATTTTCCAAATCTCCCATTTTTAAGTTACCCTCTAAGAAAAACAATAACATGCTTATTTGTTTATAGATACGAATACCACTCTTTCCTTTCTTTTGTTGACAATCATAATATGAATTATGTCATTTTATTTAGAATTTTTAGAGTTAGTTATAAACTTGAAATAGTTATTAGAAATAAGAACATCCACTAACATAAATAGAAAGCACATTAATGCATCATCACACATATCATCAGAACTACTCCGTTAAAGACTACTTTTTCTTAGATAAACTGAGGTGCTGTTTGTATCCATGTCCTTGAAATTTTCAAAAGCATGTGAAATGTGGTAAAACTATTTTAGCGCCCCCATTGAAGAAAAAAGACAAGACATCAAATAGCAAAATGTCTACATCTCAGGTCAAACATGCCATGTACGTATTATATATAATCATGATAGAAATTAAGTATCGTGTTCCAACTAAATCATATATTCATAATCATATATGGATCACCTCTTGCCACCTATTTACTAACAAGTATATTGGCAAGTATATTGGCATTCTCATCTCATAGAATACATTATTATCCCATTGCCTCTTTGATATTTCCAAAATAGAAATAAATAAATATAGTAATGTCCACAAGAAACCACAATAAGTCAACAAGACTAGAAGAAGGGATAACGAATCATTATTAGTAGGGAACCATTGTAGCAAGAACTAAATATTAAGGCTTAGATGATATGGAGCACAAAACAATGAAAGCACATGACGGAGAAAACAAAAATGCATGGTTGGATGCTCGAACATAGAAGAAGTTTACATGTGCATGATAGTGAATGCAAGGAAAGGGGTTTGTGCTTGTCATTTATAAATAAGAGAAGAATATTTTTTTATGAGATTTTTCTTAGCTCTGATACATGAATGTATTGCTACTATCCATATTCATACATGCCAAAGATTGTCACCATTGTGGAAAGCAATGGTGATGCTTCACCATTATCCTTTAAGGACCATTATAATTATTTTTCTTACAATTTTAATTGAAATGGAAATGGTCCTTTATTTTGAGTCATTAAAAGATTTTCAAATGAAAAGCGGTGACAATCTCATAGCGGTTGTTACCATTGATATGTTAATGGAAATAGCATCAATAGTGAGGGTCATTGCAAGGCCCTCGTCATATGTCATTGGAGACGTTCAGTTTTTTGGTGATGGAGGCCCTTTTGACCATCACCAATGAGTTTATGGTGACATTTTTCGACCCTCACCAGTCAACGATTATTAGTTGTACCCATATATGATCAATGGTGAGGGCCACAATAGGTCCATCACCAAAACTTCATATAAATTGGTGAGGTTCACTATCCGCCATAATAATCCTTATTAGTGACAAACATTGAATGTCACCACGCCACCTGTACTTTTGGGGACACTGTCGTTGGTGACGTTTGAATTTTGGTGACGTCATCCCTTTTCACCATCACCGCTGAGATTATGGTGGCATGTCTCGACCCTCACCAATGATCAGTTATTGACTGTCACCATGTATGCATCAAATGGTGAGGGCCAAATTAGGTCCATCACCAACAATTCATAATGATTGGTGATGGTCACAACCTGGCATAATAATAATTATTAGTGGCGAACCTTGAATGTCACCACATAGCCTCCACTTTCACTGACAGTGCCGTTGGCGACACTTAGGTTTTGGTGACGAAGCCCCTTTTGACCATCACCAATGAGCTTATGGTGACATTTTTTTACCCTCACCAATGACCTTTTTTCTTGTAGTGCAACCAGAAGGGTTTGTTCGGAATCAAAAAGGAAGGTTTGTTTGCAAGATCAAGAAGTCATTGTATGGCCTGAAGCAATCTCCCAGGCAATGGTACAATAAGTTTGATTCTTTCATGGTGAGCCAAAATTTTACCAGAAGTGAGTATGATCATTGTGTTTACTTTAAAAAGTTGAAAAATGGCATAATCCTTATTTTGGTGTTATATGTTGACGATATGCTTATCGCAAGCAAGAGCATGATTGAAATCAATTGGTTGAATGCTCAACTGGCTGGGACATTTGACATGAAGGATCTAGGAGCATCAAAACATATCTTGTGCATGGAAATACACAGAGACAAGAAAAATGGTAAGTTATGGTTATCACAAGTGAAGCATGTAGAGAAAATACTTCAGAGATTCGGTATGAATAATGTGAAACCTGTTAATATCCCTTTGTCTTCCCATTTTAAGCTTTCTTCAGGTTTGAGTCCTAGTAATGATGACAAAAAGGAGTATGTGTATCGTGTACCTTATGCTAATGCAATAGGCGGTTTGATGTATTTGATGGTCTATACTAGACCAGACATTGCACATGTAATTGGTGTTGTTAGTAGATTCATGGAAAATCCAAGCAAATAACATTGGGCATCAGTGAAATGGGTGTTTCGATATCTCAGAGACACAAGTAATTTTTGTATCACCTTTAATGGACGTTGTTGTGATGAAGTCTGTGGCTATGTCGATTCGGATTTTGTAGGTGATTTGGACAAAAGAAGATCCACTTCAGGAGATGTCTTTACTCTTGCAGGTGGTTCAATTATTTGGATGTCAAAGCTTCAAAGAATTGATGCTTTATCCACCACAGAAGAAAAATATATATCTGCTTCACATGCTTGCAAAGAGGCAATCTGGTTGAAAGGTTTGTTGGGTGAGTTTGGAAAGTTTCAAAATAATGTAAAAATATTTTGTGATAGTCAAAGTGCTATACATTTGGCTAAAAATCCAACTTATCACAATAAAACAAAACATATTCTTGTAAAATACCATTTTGTAAGACATGTTATCGATGAAGGTGGAGTGGTTCTTGAAAAGGTTCACACTCAAAAGAATTGTGCAGACATGTTCACAAAACCAGTTACATTAGAGAAGTTGCGGTGGTGCTTAGCTTCTCTTGGCTTGCAGGAAAGGTGATGAATAAAGCAAGAGCAAGGTATTAGGTAAATTGTTGTCAAGGTGGATATTGTTGGATAATGTGACAACCAATTCCCGTGAGTTTGGATTATGACATCTTCTAGATCCTATTATTCTACCTTCAGTTGAGACAAATCAGCTCAAGTTAGAATATGTAATTAATTGGTCAGTTTCATGTAACTATGTAAGGAGTGCTATAAATCCATGTAAGCCCGTAGAGGCAAATCATTATTATGAGAGTGAATGTGAGGAATGCTTGTAAGCATGTTTTTGGCTATTGTAATCTCTAATCTTGAGCAACAAGAATACTAATACTAT
The DNA here is from genome assembly GCA_027924585.1 of Larix kaempferi. NCBI lineage: Eukaryota > Viridiplantae > Streptophyta > Pinopsida > Pinales > Pinaceae > Larix > Larix kaempferi. The sequence goes on along the minus strand of BSBM01000047.1, from coordinate 21,143,454 downwards.
TTGCTCCATGAATGTTTCCCTTTTAAGAATTGTACCACGTAAAATATCTGTGTCAAATTTATGTGATTGTCATTATTTCGTTTATGTCTTAATTGATCTCTATATTATTTAGCTTCCACTGCCAACATGAACTACAAAACCCGTTGACAGCCATAAAGCATCTAGTTGTACCATAATGAAACACAAACACCTCCTGATTTACAAATTCTGTTTCAATTTAATTAAGTGATATCATTCGAACTTTATACCAACTTGACTTCTATTATCGCCCAATTCTACTAAATATTATAGTAGTAGGTTGTTGATCTCTTTAACAATTTTACATACTACATTAAGCTGTCAGAATCAAGGCCACGACAACCTCTGCTATTTATGCTTTTGTCTAGAGCATTCTCTTTCTTCACTCATTGCGTCAGAACATTTCTATTGTCTCAACAATTTTTTAAAATTAACATACAATTTCATATCAATATCAATGCATATATGTTTACATTGAAAGTGCTACATTTATTTTATTGGGCACTGCCATTCTCGATGGAATATTGGAATTATAATTGTCACCTATATGAATTAAAAAAACCACATTAACTAGAGTGGGTAAAACATTAAAAAAAAAATGTATGCACTGGCCTGGGAGGCATAGTTTTGAAATAAAGTTGATTGATAAAGCGATATATTTGATATTGCAATGCCTTATATAGTAATATAATAGGAAAGTATGATATAACTTAAAATGATTTTATATTAATTTTTCTTTAGTTATCATGAAAACTATTAAACTATTTTGATAAGTAAACTTATTTAATATTTCATAAACTTACTGTAAATTATGTTAAATATTGGTATTTCTTCATTCTTTAATTAATGTTAGTGTGTAGGTATATGCTCTTACCAAGTAGCCTTGTCATTTGGAGATATGAACAATTTGATAATGCAATTAATTGAATTTTTTTTATTTTTTTTATAATGATATTTTTGGTATCTTTTATAAAGAGTGAAGAACTTAAAAAAGTTTTAAGTTATTGGTGTTTAATATGGTATTTAATGTAATCGTGCGACATGGACTGACTTATCTGTGGATTCGTTAATGTAGCCGTTGGAGAGCCGCATTCTTGGCAGTGGAGTCGTGCGACATGTACTGACTTAACTGTGGATTCGTTGAACCCAAAGACTGTGGATTCGAGGCCCGAGTGTGGATGTTGGATCCTGGCAGAGGTAAGTCCACTGTTTTGTTTTTTCACAATTTAAATTTACATGTTACAGAACTGTTATGTGCATTGTCTTCTTTTTAATAAAATTTGCAATTTAAAATTTAAATAACTCTAAATTAATTGCTTATAGTTTTTTTCTCTAAGTTTGTAAGTCTGTAACTTTTTCGTTTCCTTTGCATGTTGAACACTGAACTCAGTGAAGTGTGAAGTGTGACCATTTACATTTCAAAATGGCCCTGAAATCGAAAGATCCAGCATGGATCCATGCTGATGTGGTTGACGGAAAGATGTATTGCAAATATTGCAAAAAATGGATTAAAGGAGGGGACATTCATAGGCTTAAACAACAGTTGGCTGTCATTAGAGGAAATGTTGCCCCATGTGGATCTTATTAAGAGGTGATTGGAGAGATAAGGATGGAGTTGCAACAGCAATTTGATCAATATCAAGTGGATAAGACTAATAAAAGAGAGAGAGAGAGAGGCGAAAATAGGGAAGAAGAGGAATCTTTCATAAATGGTGAGATATGTGCCTCATGTTGAATATGAAGGCTCCTCATCCATGACTTCTACCAATTTTGGGGATCCCTTTTAGTATGTTCCTCGCCCCCAAACAAATATGTCCAAAAAGTGGGGTAATATCAAAAATTATTTCTCACCTCAAAACACCTCTGATAGTGCTATTGCTTCTCAACCAATTCATCCCACCATAGATTCCCATTGAAAAAAGAAATACAAAGAAATTGCTCATGAGTACATAACTAGATGGTGGTATGATGCAAATATCCCCTTCAATGCTGCTCGTTCACCATATTTTCATCCTATGTGGGATTATGTTATTATTGCTGGTAAGGGTTTCAAAGGCCCTAGTATGCATGACTTGAGGGGATCTCTTTTGCAGAAAGAGATCAAATTCTTGGATGAATACTTCAAGGAGTTCAAAGCATCATGGGTCGTAACAGGATGTACTATCATGTCAGATGGATGGATTGATGCAAGGAACCGAACCATCATAAAATTCCTTATCTCTTGCCCACAGGGAACCATGTTTTTGAAATCATATGATGCATTCGATAAGGTGAAAGATGAAAATCTGTTATTTCAGCTTTTAGTTGAGGTTGTTGAGCTGGTGGGGGCATCTAATGTTGTGCAGGTCATCACAGATAATGATTATAACTATGTTCTTGCTGGTAAGATGTTAGAGGAAAAATACACAACAATATTTTGGACCCCATGTGTGAAACATTGCATATACCACATGCTTAAGGACATATGCGAACATGATTGGATCATGCACTCTGTAGAGCATGTGAAAAGCATCACAAGATACATCTACAACCACTCATGGGTATTGAGTTTTGTAAGGAAACACACACAGGGTAGGGAACTTGTTAGGACTACCATTACTAGATTTGCAACCCACTTCCTCATGTTTCAATATCTCATTGCTCAAAGACAAAACTTTGAACAAATGGATTCAAGTAAATGGGACCGTAGAACAAATGGAAAAGACACCAAGAAGAAAATCTTGGAAAGTTCATTTTGGAGAAAAGCAAGATAGGTTTTGAAAATTACCGAGCCACTTGTTAAAGTGTTGCAGTTGGTGGATGGGGAAATATTGGCCATGGGATACATTTATGAGGCCATGGATCAGCCAAAGGAGAAAATAAGGGCAACATACAAAGATAAAGTGATCAAGTATGGGCCTATCTAGGATATCATCGATAGGATATGGAACAATCAACTCCATCGTCCTATACATGCTGTTGGGTATTTTTTGAACCCAAGGTATCATTGTCAAGCTCAATTTGGATAATATTGTACTGGGGAGGTCAAAGATGGATTGTATGAGTGCCTTGGGCGCATGGTCCCAAATGAGATGGCTCAGTTGGAGATACACCAACAGATTATAGCTTTCACTAGAGCCACAGATACCTTTGGAAAACCTGTGGCTAAGATTGCAAGAGATGTGGACCAACCAGGTAAACAATTCCATTGTTTTATAAAATTTGGTTATTTATTTTTAAAATTTAAAAACTTCAATATTTAGTCAAATTCACAATCTAATTCATTGATTTAACTATCTTTGCACTTGCAGCAAGATGGTGGGATTCATTTGGTGGCTAAGGTCTTCAATTGAAAAAGTTTGCAATTTGAATCCTTAGTCAACCATGTAGTTCTTTCGGTTGTGAGAGTAATTGTTCTGTCTTTGAGCGGATTCACACGAAGAAGAGAAACTGTTTAGAGCAAAACCGGTTAAATGATCTAGTCTTCGTGTAGTACAAACTTCATTTAAGGCGCAACCAATTGATGAACAAAAGACCTAGTACAGATTCCATTGTGTTGGATGATATTGATCCAACCTCAAATTGGTTAGTGGAGACTGAAGAGCCCGAATTTGATCCTGATTTTGATATTGGGGTGGATGCAACCAGTAATATTAGTTTGGAGGCAGATCCACTATTACCAGTACCATCATCAGTTCATGCAGGTGTAAAATCTAGATCTGTAATATGCTTTTCTATCATTGAGTAATATATGAGTGTTTCAATATTACTATATGAATAATTTGGTATAACTATTGATATAACATTATTTCATTCCAAACATGGCAGGCACTGATTGAGAGGGATAGATGCGTGCACCTGCAGGCGCTTATCCATGTCCACCTCATGCTTTTACACATTCAAATATTACTCTAGCTAGTGTTTCTCCTATTGCAACAGTTGTAGATGACCTTGAGGGGTTTGACCCCAAGCCAAATGCCATTGCCTATATCATTGCTAGTCCAAGTGCTAGTTCTTGGCATAGCAGGGGTGATGAGTTTTATGATTGATCATGTTGATCAATGATGTAGTGGTATACTTAGTAATGGCATTATAGCATTTTGTTTTTTGGTCTCTATCACTCCACATGCCATTTAGGCCTCTTTGATTATGTATTTTCACTTTGTTCTAGTTTTCCAGATATGTATTATGTATTGCACATTGGGTCAACACAGTACACTTCCTGCCATTTTGATATGTTAATCCTTATATGGTATATACATGATAGAATTTGGATATTTTGTCGCTAATGTTTTGGAATGATGGATTATAATCTTTAAAATAATATATTTTTTCTTTAAAATTTAAATATTTTATGTGTTTTTTAGTAAACCGAGTCATTAAAATCAAATCGGTTGAGTAATTGTCGATTTTGAGTCCAAGTTGACCCTCGACCAATTCTGAGTCCGAGTCTGAGTTTTAAAACATTGGTTATACCATTTTCAATGTTTATATAATTGAATAAGTGGAATTGACTATAAATGTTAAAGTTTTAACTCATGAAAATCACCATGGGATCACACTTTGCCTGGGCTATACCAACCCTTAGCATGGCTTGATTTTTAGGTGTCTCCTCTCATGCCAACCCTTAGCATGGCTTGAATTTTAGGTGTCTCCTCTCGTCCCACTCCCATGTAGTTTCAAACCCTCCCACTCCCCTGTGGTTTCAAACCCTGAGCTCGCCTAACAAATAGAAGCCTCACAAACCAAATGCACTAGTGGGACTTACCAATGTTAATATAGTTGAATATGTAGAATTGAAGTTACAAATATCAATTCTAATCAATATTAGGGTTTTATTTTGAATTAATAATTATGATTATGATTATTATTTTTCCTTTTAAAATCTTAGAAACAAGAAATGGTTTTTTTACGATATCTTTCACATTTGAAATGTGATTTCAAATTGAATTCAAGATGCGATATTTGTTTTGATATTTTATATCATTTTCAAGATTACTATGATTAAATAAATGGAATTTATCAGAAATATTAAACTTTAATTATTGTTATGTTTTATGTTTGTATTTATAATTAAGATTGTTTTAATAAAATCCCTTTTTCAAATGGTAGTCTAAGAAGAGTTATTGATTCATCAAATTGGGTTAGTGTAAAGCAAGGGATGAAGGTGCATGTCTATATCAAAATTTAGTGGGCACTAGAAAACTAATGTTAGTACTTAATAACCATAAGTACCAATAAAAGTTAGTTAACATAAAGGTCAAAATTTTAAAAGCCATAAATTTAAGGCATGCTCCATCAAAAGTGATGCATGAACACAAGCATAAAAATTAGCTTTGGTGCAACGAACAACATAGTACTAATCTCCCCCTCTTTTATTTGATTGTTATGTGGATTGCTTTCCTAGTTACATTTTGTGGCTTGATTTCTTTGTCTTAGAGAATTTCATGCCTAAATGTGGGAATTTATCACAAACTAAGGTGGGGCGATAATTAATGAATCACAACCAACTGTTGTGTTGGTTACGGCGTTCATAAATTGTGTGCATTGCATCATGTCTATGGTGGCCGCAACATAGACAAGATTGATGTTATTGGTGAGATAGGATCATTGGATAAGTTGGAGGATTCTTTATTATATTACAAAAGGCCCACCCTAATAATCAAGTAAATGACAAAGTTGAGTGAAATCAAGCTCGATCATTTACATTTTACTAATGAATTTCAATGACAAGTTAGATATGATAATTTTTATCCTATTTAAGGCGCATGTTGCTTGGAAATTGATAGATTAAAAAATCTCATCACCTAAAAGGGTGGATTTCCAAGAGAACATAGAGTGGGAATAATGTATATAGAGTTTTTTAACCCTATGTGAACAAGACTTCAATAAAAGGATAGAATTACAGTGGGAAATCAACCCTTTCACAAAAATGGCACCCATGATTCAAGATACTAAAGTGAATAATGATGGTTTTCAACCAAAATCCCTTAGACACATGACCATGCAAACAAATTATTTTCGAATAGGATTTTTTCGAATGGAATGAAGACCAAAATCCCATCTTGATAATTCAAATCGAAGCGCACAAAATATGTTCAAGCACGAATCAAGTTGTATAAACAATATGTATATGTGGCTCTTAAGATAATGATGATGGTTGGCATGTAGTGACAGCGGAGGTGGCATTGGTGTGTATCTGTTTCCCAAGGATTTGTCAACATCAAAGTGGTGACTGGTACTAATTACCAATGACTTTCTCTGCAGGTGGCAAATGCAAATTGTAATCCATTGGACGGGGAGAAATGCTTAGTTAACAGAGGTTGTTGATGATGGTGACAACTTACATGTAGTGACAACGAATACCATTACACACTACCAATTTGGAGGCATTCTTTATGCAAAATAATATTTTATTATTATTATTTATTCATGACTAGTTACAACGATGCATGGTACAAAATTATATGATTAGGGTTAGTAGTGTCGTGGCTCTTCCCCACAATCGGGGTATAATAATTAATAATGCATTGTAAACTTATTCTATGGTCTTTGTAATGTCCAAGAAAATATTGAAGAGCTTAGAGTAAGCAAGGATTTTTGAAAAAAAAAATGCACTTTGATTTTCTTGGAGGGTTGCTCATCGTGGTTATGGAGGAGCCACCTTCTTAAACCATCCACCAAAATTATTTTCTTGTCTTTCTTGGGAAACCAAAAATAAGAGGATGCCCAATAACCACTTAGTATTGAATGTTTCACACCTCAAAAACTAAATTCCATTGTCTACATTGAATGAATTTGAATCTGGATTCCAAATCCAAAGGGTGAAGAAGGATGGATTATATGGTGAGAGGATGTCATTTTCTAGATTGTTCCCTTACGTTGGGGTTATAGTTGGCATATTAGGAGTTGGAAAATTTCACACAATTATTGTATGAAAAACTCTATGATGACAAATGACAAACTCTATGATGAGAAAAATCAAGATTGAGCATCCAATTTAGTTTTATACTTTCTAAAAGTGGATGAGGTTTTCGAGCCATAGGTACCTAACTCAAATCACAATCATTCTCACCAAAAAAATAGTATGCAAATGCCTAGTGTTTCTTTAAGTTTATACAAGGTCTTCTACAATTCATAAACCCATTAATCCTTGCCTTACATTATAAAGCCTTAAGGTTACTCTATGTAGATCTCATCATCAATATCACCATTTAAAAATGGTATGCATTAATGTCCACATAATGCACCACTTAGTCCAAATCTAGTGATATCAATAATATTAGTTTTATCAATACCATCTTAATTGCCAAAGAAAAAGTATCCTCCAAATCAATGCCTTCCTCTTGACAATAATGATTTTACATGTCTATATGCATGATTTTTTCAATCCAAGTAGTCACCTAGAATACTATACATAGGTATAATATTAGATCCTTTAAAAATACCCTCGAAACAATCGAGTCAATTGTCACTTATTTTTTTACATAAAGGATTCATACTCATCTAAGTCTAATTCCTTCTTTTTACAATGGATTGCACATTAATGGATTCAACATCATTGCATGAGAAAGCATAAAATCTTATACTCACTAGAGGTTTTCGAACTCTGGAAAACCTTTAGAACAAAGCTTTCACAGATGTTCAATGTCATCAATTGACCGATTTATCATTATTTTGAACAGCGGGGGCTTGCACCCAATAATTAGGACTTCCTAGGAGGTCACCCATCCCAAGACTCCTCTAGCTCAAGAACACTCAACTATGGAGTTTTTCCCACCATCAAGCTCACTAAGCTTGTTACCCCAATTGCAAAACATTATCAAGTATTGTGACTTATGAACTATTTAGTCAAAAATCCCTTGACTCTTTTATTTTAAGCATTGAAGGGCTTTCGTAGTCTGACATATGATATATCGTTTTTGCGATTATCTGGGTATTGTAAGACATTAATCTATGACCCATATTACATGAATATAGACTCAACTAACCATTTTCTCATGGTTTTGAATAGTCCACTTAGCGCTCATTGCATCAGGTGATGCTCACATGGGTGAAGAAGTGCAATTAAGACTAGTGAAATTAATCGCATAACATCAATTAACACCTCCGAAGCTTGTACCTAGTAACTAGGAGCCCCCTTGAGTATTCTATTTAAGTATATTCAATTACATCTCCCTTGACACTTTTATTTATGTATGGAGGGGATTTCACATCCCTACATATGATATATCATTTTTGGGATTATCTAAATAGTGCATGTCATTAAAATATATAATCTGCATCCGATGAGTATACTCTCAACTGGCCAATTTCTCATGGTTTTGAATAGTCCACTTAGCACTCATTGCATCAAGGTGAATAAGTGAGATTGAGACTAGTGAAATGAATCACATAGCATCAATCATCAATTACAGGGCTTGCACCTTGTAACTGAGGCTTCCTGGGAGGTCAGCCACCCCAAGACTCCTTTGACTCAAGTGTGCTTAAATGTTGATTTTTCCCCACAATCAAGCTTACTTAGCTTTCTACCATGTTTCCAAACCTGGGCAAGGATTGTGCTTTATAAACTATTCAATTAGACTTCCAACTTTTTTATTTAAGTAGTGAGGGGCTTTTGTAGTCTAGCATATGATATATCTTGTGAGTATAGTCTCAAGAGACCAATACTTCATGGTTTTGAATAGACCACTTAACACTCATTGCATTCAAGGTGATGCTCACAGGGGTGAAGAAGTGGAATTGAGACTAGCTGCATGAATTGACTAGCATCAATCATCACCTATGGGCTTGCACCTTGTAACCATGACTTCATGTGAGGTCACCCATCCAAAGACTCCTCTAACCAAAAACTCCTCTAACTCAAGCCTCCTTAATAATCATTTATAGACTTCGTTTACAAATTGTTATACAAATATAGCTATATAAAGAGATAAAAAGAAAATATCATATTTAAATATAAATAATAATAATAATATTTTAAAAACCAATAATACCATTCAACTAACTTCGCAAATCAATATTGCTCGTCATAAAGATTTTGTCATATAGATATTCTTTTATATATATATATATATATAAGAAAGAGCTTTGCTATATAAACTTGGTTTAATAATTGTTAAATAAAAAATAAAATAAAAAATACCATATTTAAATTTAAATTTAAATAAAAATATCATAGATAATAATATTTTATAAATTATTAAAATAGAAATATAATATTATTAGCATAATTATATGAAATAATAATATGATTGATATAAATTGATGGACATGTATTTGAGGGTGTTGAATCTATTTTTGGATTCAAAAACACAATTTGAAAACTTCTAAATTTTATTTTACCAACAATATATAGAATTCCAACCAAAACCTATTGGAAAGTCCAAAACATAGAACAAATACACTACTAATTGAGTAGTATATTTATTCTACATAAATGGTTTTGATGAAATCTAAATTTAGGAGTGTTTAACAATCACTCAACATAGTAGATGTAATTGTTTATTGTATTGAGAGTAGCCGTGTGCCTTACAGTTTGGTACCGAGAAATGTCAAATTGTATTACAGCTCAGAATAAAAAAGATGATATTACTTATTTTTTATGTATACAAAAATTAAAATTAAAATAAATCCCTCTAAATCTAAATTTAAGATAAATCTATATAATATAATTTAAAAAAATAAAAAATTAAAATTAAATTATTACTTATTTTTACTTTTAAATTAAGACATGCCTTACTATCACAATTCAATTGACGAGATTTATACACAGCAAACCGATAGGTGAAATTACATGCTAATAAACAATTACACTTAGAATAGATGACAACGCGCTAGGGCGAACCATACCCAAAATTTTGATGGAGCATAAGGTTGCTACAGTTGTATTACTTAAAAGTTAAATAAAGACCAAGAATATTAAACATAGAATGACACAGCTGTAACAAGTCGATTTAAAGCTGGCCATTCGCAGTTGCAGGAATAAATTAGTGTCTCATCATCTGACACAACTTGTTGCTTCATTTGCTCCCTTTCAAGTCATTTTCTTAGGTTTATTTCCAAATTTGCTTATAGTATTTTGTTTTGTCTAAAGATTGTGGGGAGCATATGGGTCCAATATAGATTCTTGGCCCCATTTTTGTTGAGAGGTAAGATTTTGTCTTTCTTCTTACTTTTTCCAAAAATAATTAGGTTTTTTTTAAGATAGAGTTTGTGATTTTAGGTGAATATTGTTTAATGGTTAGGGTTTTAAATGTAAAATGATAGAATATGTTAAGAAGTGGATTTTATATGTAAAAAAATTCTCAATCATAATTACTAAAAAAGGGTAATGGGATAATTAATGATTTCTTTAAAGGCTTACTGATTAAATAAATTTGAGAGAAAATTGTATGGTCAAAATAATCAATAGTCAACTTACTAACCAAGAGGGAACTAAAACTCAGTGCCAAAATTGTGTTCTAGTCCAAAGAGCTAATAGAGAAATGTGAGGTGGCCATGCAAGAATGCATCAACATGTCCGGTATCACCTATGAAAGGGTTATTTGAGGATATGTGGATAGGCCTTTTCTCTTTATGTGGTGATAGTTTCCTTAGGGAATTGATTGATGACAAATCACCTTTGGTTAAATTTTGGTGCAAGCTATACAAGGAGACATTGGACATTGTTAAAATACCTCCCCATGTGTATAAAGAAGTTAAGAAAAATAGATTTTTTGGTTCTTGCTTAAACCAAGGATTCATTATGTTTATCCCCAACTCTAGCGATCCTAAGCTTTATTGACATTTATCACTTACCCCCCTATATGGCTATAAATTTATGTTTCATGTTCGATCTTAAATTTCAAGCATCCTTGAGCCCCTTGGTGTAAACTATTAAGGAATATCCATTGAAGAAAGTCCCTTTCATGAGGAATTTTCTCCTCCACATTAGAATGTAGTGGTGTAACGTCCCCTTCACCCAATCTAAATCACAGGAGGGGAAATCAACTAAATCGGGGCCTCTAAAATTCACCCATAACCATAATTACTAATTCATAACAATGGAAACACGTGTGCAAACACATAATAAAAATACACAACGGAAGTAAAATATCTACACACATCTAGCATGCATATGCAAGCTTAATCATTATAGGCATCAAATAAGCATTGCATATTCAATACAAAAGAATATTTATTTTTAAATGAAGAAGATCCAACCAACTTTGTGTAAGAGCGATTTTGCACCCAACTGTAGGCACTTGTCCAACATATACTATTTCTTCTGAAAGGCCACCCCCAAGATGGGCTATGAGGCCACCAGGGAGAAGCAAACTCCTATAGGCTTCTGTCTCTCAACCGAAAACCCGTTTTACTCTCTATGCTTAGCCAAAATCTCATCTAGATCTCTATAGGGATCTCATTAAGCCATCATAGCCATGGCACTCCTTCCAACTAGCCCACCCTACACAAGGAAGGAATTTCCCTTCACTAATCCATAGTTCCCTCGTGAAATCCAACCCTTACAGTGCTTACCAATGTGTGTAGTAAGAGTCCAACATGTTGTATGCTATTGGAGCAACTCCTACAACATTAATTCATGGCTTCTCAAGTATCCAAAAGTATCAAAACTCAATGGGTAAAGGTTCTTAGATTTCCCAACCTCTATGCTCACCTACAATCATTTATTTTCCCTTCAAATCTGTAGCTCTATCTCCAAATTCGAATTTATGGGTTAAACATAGTCTGGTAAAAATGGTCATGAACAACAATAGGAAAACTCTGCGTAGTGTAGATATATGTATGAGATAATGATGGATTGAGTGTTGACTCCAAGGGTTATGAGACAATGGTGAAAATACAACTGACATATAGCTTCTGACCATATGAGAAAAGGACTCCTGACAGCTGACATAACTATCACAACCCCCATGCTTCAATAATTACATGAAGTGACTTTTCCCACCAGCGACCAAACTCACACATGCATTTAATGATTGGTTTTAATAGTTAAGAGAAGGTAATTGGCTCATTTAAAGCACATGGAAAAATTTGGATGAGTCTAAGTTTGACACTTGGAAGCAAAGGATTTAGTTTCCCATACGCCCCCTTTCATTTTCCCCTCTGATGGAATCATAGCCCCCCTAGTGCTATTTACATAACCATCATGGACAATTTTATTATTTCCAACATAATATTTACATATATTTCTAATTGGCATGATAAGTCCACCATATGGTCCAAATAAAAATATATACCTCATACATGCCTAACAATTCACTATTCGGGCCTTAGCGTTGAGCTCCACACTATGAATCCATACTAGCGTATTTACATCATTGACATATTTTTGATTAAATACATTCTGTTGTCCACCGAGATGCACACCAGTAGCAGAAATCTTTCGAAAGTTGTTCCATCACTACAAGTGGGGAAAGTGTGGCCTTGGGGGCAAGCAATGAGCCAGGTACTGTCACCTGAATCCCAGCTCCTCCGTTTAGGCTAACTCCTAACGAAGCCAAGGGGGGTAGTCCCTACAAAGAGTTTACTATGGCTCTTATGTGTTTCAATGTTTTTTTTGTATGGTGATGCGGATGAGTGTTGTTTAGGAGTTTTGAATGAGAGATCACAACTTGTAATAAACATAAGATAAAGTGCAATCCACGTTGCAAAACAGTATATGAAAGACTTGCGAAATAAAAAGCACCCATAGATAGATAAGTTCAAGATAGAAAGTCCAATGGAAAAATGGCCCAACTTAATTAAAACATAAATGTAAAGTGACCAGTGCCAAAATGGAGTCAAACAAGTGTGTAGTGTTGGGGGATGCTGAAGATAAAAGTCTTAATAACTGTTCATGAGATCGTTTTGTAAATTATCTTGGTAAATTAAAAGTTTTAATGATCTGGATTATTAAGGCTAACAAAGCAAGGATAAAGTGTCCAACCGGAAAGGTATACTTTCAGTGGCTTCCCCTCTGATGGTATGACAGACCGTCTAGTTATCAAGGAGTAAGTGTCTGAAGACTTAACTACTCCGATTTTAAGAAAACGGTAATTTTCGGCCCCACCAGGTTTAGGAACTTTTCCCACTACCTGAGTATTTCTCGAATGATCAATGCCGATTCGTTGGTTGTGGGGTAAAATTTTTATTATGTTATCAAACAATTAACAAATCCAACACCTTTCTGAGTACTAGCCCAACCTTTTCAGGTTGGCAAAGCATACGGATGTTGGATAGCAACCAAGATAAATTATTAAACGAGGAAGTGAGTTGGAATGTTTTAAGATTTATTAGAGCACACAGTTCGACTCTCCGACATAGAGTGCTCTTGACTTTGTCTTATGACAAAAGTTCAAGAGACTTATCTAGTCTATATGCCTAATGCAAGGAAAATGCAATACTATTATGTTCTCCGACAGAGAGTGCTCTTGACTTGGGTTGTTGCAAGTTCAAGAGGCTTTGGTTCTTTGTTAAAATAGAAGCAGTTTGTGAACAAGAACGCATATGATAGCTCAATAAAATAAAAGATGAAGCAAGACAATGATATATAAAATGAAATGAATTATTTGCAAAATGAAACTAGTGTTCTACCACAACAGAGGCTAATCTAACAAGTGAAGTCAAAGTGACTTCTGCACGCCGCTCATGAAACTTCCATCTTAGCCAGTCCTACGCAATACACGGTGGGGAAAGAGAAGCAACACGCAGTGTTAATGCGGCACTTGGGATAAAATCCCAAGAGGCTTCTCAGGTCAAGACTTGAAATAAAATTTACTCTAAGTACAAAATGAAACTATTCTCAAAACTTGAAGCAAACCTAAACTAAGCATGCACAAGACACTCTTCCCCAAATGGGGAAGAAGGACCAAAATGTGGGAGGCCTTATCGCACTTAGCCTTTTATTAATTGGTTACAAGTGCCTTGGGATTTTAACCCTTGTAAGGACTTTTGAGAAAAGGTAAAACTTGGAAAATAAATCTAGCTCTTATAAGCTATTACAAAGGATAGGAGATGATAATATCATGTTTTGGATCATCCTTATGGTTTGTTAAAGCGTTGCTTTGCTTGTTGAGTTTTAGATGGCTCCTCTTCTTGAAATAATCATTTGTTTTAGATTTATTTCTTTAGAATCAAAATGCTTGTATCTAACCCTTTGGCTCTCTTATCCTTCAAGTTCCTACAACAAATACAATGCACTCATATCCCCATTAGCCATTAGCAAAATAAATTAAATAATAAAAGTGCAACTAAATGGATCTAGAAATATAAACAACAAATAATTTTTGGATACAAGCCTTTTCGATTTAATGAGATTAAAAAAAATGTAAACTAAAAACTTTAAATAGATCTAAGACTAAAAAAAAATGCACCCTAGAAACAAGATCTAATCTATCAACGAAACTAAATGCAAAACTATGATAAGAGAAGATTTAATCACAACTTTGAAAGAGAATGCAACTACTAACTCTAACCAAACCTTGTTTTATTACTTCTCTGTTTTTATAGATCTTTTAGGTGCTTCAAAGGAGGACGAAAAGAGAAACGTTTGAGCACAAAAGAGGAGGGACAAGAGTGGCAAGAGATCCAAAGCTAGAGGAGACGAAAGGAGACTTAAGAGAAAAACGAAATCAAGAAGATCAAAGGGAGAAATGAGAGCAATAGAGGAAAGGATGAAGAAAAGGTAAGGAAAAACAAAAGGGGAAGAGAAGGTGATGAGGTAAGACGAGAAGGAGAGGGGATAAGAAGGAAATCAAGGAGAGGGATTAAAGGATGGACGAAAGGAGGGGAGAAAGAGCTAAAGAAAGGAAGTGAGACGAGAGTAAGGTAGGGGAGAGGAAAACTAGGACAAAAACTAGAGATGAAAAGGCTTAGCAAGTCAAGTGAAAGAGGGATTCAAGGAGAAAACTAGATAGTTGGAAGATAGAAACTCATAGATCCAAGTAACCAAGTTTGATAGAAAACCGTTGTTGATGGAAGAAGAGGCAAGTCTCTTTGATGTGTTTCTTCTCTTGAAATGAGAAGAGCTTTGGGAACCTGCAAAAGGAATTGATTAGGTAGTAAAAACCAATGATGAGCAAAAAATAGCTTAATCTCTAAGCCGTTCTTCACCTTGGAAGATCCCTGCAAAACCCTTGTTCTCAAATAGACAAAACCAAACAATATACTTCTAAACAAGGTTAGAACATAGATTGAAAATTGAATTGCATAAATAAAGAGACAAGGCGAGAGAGATATCACCAAGACAATGTGAAAGAAAACCCCAAGTACTCCTGCATGGACCTCCAAAGTCACTTCTTTATTCAATAATTCAAACAAATATTACACTGAGAATTTGGAAAAGTGTTCATGCTCAAAATCTCCATGAAGAATGAGGAGGAAAACCTCTTTTCTTATAATGAAATACAAGCACTAAGGCCTCCTAATTCGAATTGGCATGAAAGAAGCCAATGGCACTTGACATAACTCCAAAATTCAATCAAATCTCCATCAAAATCCAATCAAATCCATGTAAAACATGCTTGGAGTGCTAACTCCCACCACATAATTCGATTTGCATTGATTTGGGATGGGGAGGTGGCCTCCACCTAGGCAAGGCACCCCCCATCTCCTTCTTGTTAACTCCATCATCAAACAAAAGGTTGCCACATGTAATACTCGAGCTCCAACAAAGGATATACATAAGGTTAGGTTCTTAATGCATGAGTTATTAAAGGGATATGACATGAGAACTAATAAAATCCAAGCCATGAGGTGGCTACCTAACAAGGAGGGCGCTCACCTTCTCCATCTTGTTAACATCACCCTCCATAAAAGATGACAAGTGTGAATTCGAATTCCAAAGGAGATATGAGTGAGGTTAAGGATTTATTGCAATGAGGAATTAGTGGGATGTGAAGAGTTAAGAGGGAGATAACTCCAATGGTGTGGCCCTATCCTTTAGGGAGGTGCCTACCATAACATTAATGCACACCAACCACCCCTTTATCATATGCCAAGTGGAGGACATGAGGTCATAAAGAGATATTCGTGGGGTTAAAGCTTTATGCATGAGGTTTTCAAGGGATAAGGAGGAGCTATGTGAAGATAACTCATGTGAGGTGGCCCTATCCTTTAGGGAGGCGCCTACCATAAGCATAAATGCAAATCAACCAACCCACTTATTGGATGCCACATCACTAATTCGAAATTTGCATGAAGGAGGGTGAATTCTTTTGGAGTTAATCACTGCTGCTAACTGTATACTTAACTGGATGATGATTGAGATGATTGGAATCTTCCTTAATGCCTTGTTCCATGTCATTTAGCCACTGAAATAATCCAATTTTGGATTATTTTGGAGAGAATTAGACTTTTCTCCAATTATTAATTTTTTCAATTTAATTAATTAATATCCCTCTTATATTGATTTTTTGAGGAATTATTAATTAAGTGGCTAAATAACGATCCGAAACTTAGGATGAAGGTGTCCAGGGTCTAAGTGTGAATTTTGGCTTAGGAATCAATCCTCCACTCACTGAAAAACACCCCCGGACGATTGACATATTACAAATTGAATTTTTCCATTTAAACTATGGAAAAATTATTTTTTTAAAAATAATTAAAAACCCACATCCAACGTGTCCGGTAAAAAAAAATTCGGACATTGTTTTTATTGGACCGGGACCCTATAAAATGACCATCTAAGACATACATGGTGTCTAGTAGGCTTATACACATCAGTTGGGCTCTAAAAACCCCCCATGGCTCAATTTTCAAAATCAGGCATTCCAGCTTTGGAGGAAGCAGGAGAAAACCTCATCGACTATAGCTCAGATATAGGCAAAGTATAATTGGCAAGGGAAAAATCTCCCTGGAATACCTTAGTTGCTTAACCAAGTCATGGAGGACCGAACCACTCAAAAATCCTACTAGCACACTTATTACAAACCCCGTGGGGCCATGGTCATTTTGACTGAAAACAAAAAACTGACTAGCCAAAACTGGCTAGGCACAAAGGATGGATCATCTGATACACTGGAACACAAACATTCATCATGTTTTTCAAATGGCAGCTCTTCAGATAACCAACTATGGTACAAATAAGTTGGTAACACATTCCAAGTAAAAAATGGGGGTGTTACAAGTGGAGTAATTGGTTGGGTGGGATCTTCCCTCATAAGACCTTTCCCCTTTCATTTTACCTTCATAAGATCATTTATTCTCGTTAGTGGGCCAAGAGGTGTTAAAAAGAAGGTATCATACACTTATCCCATTTGATTAGCATTTCCCTACCTATACTCCAATTCCCAATTCTATGCTTGTATGCAAGCCATATTCCTAAGCAATAGTGTACATCGCTTACAACTGTCATCTTAAATTGAGACAATAAATAATGCTTAATATAGGTGATCATGAAAATGATATCATTTCAAAACAATGGCATACCATGGATATATTGAGCGATAATATCATCAATAATCCAATAATCTTGTACTAAATACATAGATCTAAATTATTATGCCAAAAGTAATCCACAACATAACATAGTCAAAACTTCTTGTATAATTGCTCCAATGATATTGTACTAAATGCATAGATCTAAATTATTACACCAAGAGTAATCCACAACATAACATAGTCAAAACTTCTTATATAATTGTTTTAGGTTTTTGTTTAAGTTCATACAAGGGCTTTTACAATTCACAAACCCATTGCCCCTTGCCTTATGTAACATCCCCTTCACTCAATCTGACCAACGAGAGGGGAGATTAACTTAATAGTACTACAAGGTTCAAATTTCCTCCAATGGCCATATTATGAATTCATATCATTTAAAATACATGTGTAGATGCATAATAAAAATACACAATGGAAATAAATTCCATCCACACACACAACACATGCAATTACAAGCATAATTATCACGAGCATAATAATAAAATAATTTAACATCAGATAAAAATAAAATACTTATCTTTAACAAAGAATATCCAAGCAACTAGTTTTGTAAGATCGATTTTCCACCCAACCATAGACACTCTATCTAGCATATACTCTTTCTGCTAAGAGGTCGCCCCCAAGCTGGGCTATGAGCCACCAAGGTGAAGGAAACACCTATAGGATTCTCTCTCTCAACCCACAACCCATTCTACTCTCCATGCTTAGCCAAATGATAATCCAGATCTCTATAGCGATCACACTCAACCATCATACCCATAGAACTCCTTCCAACTACTCCACACAACGCAAGAAATAAATTCCTCTTCATTGATCCACAGTTCCCTCAGTAAATCTAACCCTTACAGTGCTTACCAATGTGTGCAGTAAGAGTCCAACCCATTGTATGTTGTTGGATAACCTCCTGTAACATAAATCATGGCTTCTCAAGCATTTGTGAGTCGCAAAACTCAATCTATAAAGGTTCTTAGCTTTCCCAACCTCTATGCTCACCTACATCCATCTATTTTTCCTTCAAATCTATAGTCCTTCTCTAAATTCAAATTTCTATGTTATATACAATCTGGTAATGGCCATGAACATCAATAGGAATCTCTACGTAGTGTAGATTTGCATGAGAGAATGATAGAAAATGGGTGTTGACTCCAAGGGATATGAAATGATGGTGAAAAGAAAACTAGCATAGCTTCTGACCATAGAAGAAAAGGACTTATAACAGTTTACATAACTATCACAAAAGTGCATTCAACCCCGTGTCTCAATAACTACATGAAGTGACTTTTCCCACCAACCTCACACGTGCGTTCGATGATTATATTTAACAGTCAAAAGAGGGTAATTGGCGAATTTAAATCACATGGAAACAATTAGATGAGTTCTAAGGTTGACACTTGGTAGAAAAGGATTTAGTCTCTCATAGCCCCCCTTTTCTCTTCCCTTCTAGTGGAATCATAGCCCCTCTAGTGCTATTTATATAGTCATCTTGGACCATTTTATTATTTTCCAACATAATATTTACATATATTTCGAATTGGCATGATAGGCCAAACACATAGTCCAAATAAAAATACATACATCATACATGCCTAACCATTCACTAGTAGGGCCTTGGACTTGAACTCCACACTAGGAATCCATGCTAGCATATTTATATAATTTTGATTAAATACATTTCACTTACATAATTTTGATTAAATACATTCCAAGTCAAAATTGGGGATATTACAATACCCCCCCCTTGGAATAACAGTGTCCTCATTGTTTGCTCAAACTAGAACAAAAATGGATATGCCTCTCTTATGGCATCCTCCAACTCCCATGTAGCCTCATCGAGACCGAAGTGATTCCATTGCACCTTTACCTATCTAATGAATTGGTTCTAGATCAATGTTACCTTTCTATATAGGATGCATAGTGGCTCGATTTGTAACTCCCCCTTGGGTTCCAACTGGATCACATATCAATCAATCACATGGTTAGGAACATGTACATATTTCTTAAGCAAAAAAACATGAAAAAATTATGAGCTCTAGTGTTAGTAGGAAATGCAATTCTATATGCAACTGGACCTATCCTTTAAAGCACTTCAAATGGCCCATGATATCTTGGTGTCAACTTGGCATAGTTTCCAAATTTTAAGGAACTATTCCTTGGCCTCACTCTAAGGTAAACATGATCCCCAACACTGAATTCTCTATGCAGTCTGTTAATGCCTAAAATTCGCTCACGTGCGACATTTCGACGATTCATCAAGTAAGGAATCATCAACATAAAGAATGCATCTCACTATAGGAATCCTCAACATGTCCAAAACACAGCATGAGTCCATAAGTTCCAAGAAAAAGTCAAAAGAATGGGTAGCTCGGGAAATACACAGTTAACCTGCGCTATAGCGCAGGTTATCTGAACAATGCCCGCGCTACACCCGCGTATATTTTCCTTCGATAGTCGCGCTACTGTCAAAACGGAAGGAACACTAAATACCAATGGTGCATTGAAGGCTCAATCCTCCCCAAGGATCTGGATTCGTCTCCTCACACACTTAGTGGCATTAATAAGCCCCCCTTATTTACCTCAAAACTAGTTCATGGGGGAGGTGAGTTCACATTTGGATCTAGTTGTTTGTTGACCACCTCTTGGCCTATAAAAGGAAGCCATTGGAATGCATTTTGTAGAGAAAAATCAAATCAAGGTTATGCTAGTGGATTTGAGTTGGAGATTCCTCATATCCCACCATTTCCTATCATTGTGAGCATTACCAAGCTCCCTTGTCACCTTCCTTCAAGGGGCAAGTGTTTCTCTCCATTGTTCTACCATCTAATTAGCATTTAGTTTGGACAAGAAAGGCCTCCCTAAGGGAGATTGTTGGCTTCCCTTGAATCCCACGCCTCCTAGGTGTTGTACAACTATACCATTGGGCAATACAAGAGTGGTTTAGAATATATTTGATTGTTATTGGAGTTTGCATTCTCCCCCCATCCCTTTCATTTTGTTTTTATCCATATTTCTTTGTTTGAATGTGAATTACACTAACAATCTATTGTAGGATCACTTGGAGGAATACCAACCACACACACAAAGGGGCTCCAAGGACTGAGGCCTTGCTGCAACCCACAAGGCTTATCCCATTACCAAGTGGAAGAGTGCACTTGTGCAATTTTTTCCACAATACAGTCTATTCTTATCTACATAGATTTTATATCTATCTTGGGTTGCCTTTAAATTCAACCTAATTTTTGCTACCTTGTGTTCTGTTTCCTTAATCAGTTCTAGTCCAAGTACAATTTTGTTCACTAGATTATCCCAAGTCATTGGCGTCCTGTAATTTTTGCAACACAAAGATTCAAATAGACTCATTCCCAACGAAGCTTGTTTCCCATTGTTATATGCAAAATCAACCAAGAGTAAATAATCTTCCCACTTTGATGGTGTGTCCATCACATACATGTGAAGCATGTCTTCAAGAACCTAATTTACTATTTCTCTTTGTTCATCTATTTTTGGATGGTAGGTAGTGCTAAAGTTTAGTTGTGTACCCAAATATGCAAAAATACTTTTGCTAAAATTTGAAGTAAATTTGGTATCCCTATCTAAAATTATTGCCTTAGAAAATCCATGTAATTTGAAAATTTCCTTCATAAAAATATTTGCAATGGCATCTACTTTATATGTGGATTTAACTGATATAAAATGTGTTTCCTTAGAAACTTTATTCACCACAACCATTATGGAATCATGTTGTCGCATAGTCATTGGAAACCCTGTAATAAAATCCATGGAAATCACTTCTCATTTCCATTTCAGAATTGACAAAGGATGCAATAAACCTGCTAGGTGTTGATGCTCAACCTTCACTTGTTGTGTTATGCAACAAATTCCTAGAAATAGCATAAAAATAACATAAAAAGACCATAAAAGAGTAATACATGCCTTAATAGAGAATAATGAAGATGAATATCTAGCCTCTTTGAGGGGGAAACCTCCTTACGCAATTTGTTGAATACACAAGACAAGACAAGACACAATATGATGACTAAAATGAAAAGATCTCCTTCCTATATATAGGATACAAAGGTGTATAATAACAACTAATAAACCTAATAATAGACCCAATATGACATCAATAATATGTAATGCACCATAATAAAGGGGGTATTGTGCCACCTTATAGGGGGTAATGTGCCAACATTTAGGGCTTAACATGCCCCTCCCCTTCAAAAAGTAGTTTCCTCAATGCTGAAGTAGTTCTGGATGTTGTTGTATAAAGGACTCGTCTTCCCATGTTGGATCTTCCGCGGGTAGGTTCTTTCATTTAATGAGATACTTAGGAATTGGTTGATTCCAAACCTTTTTGATTCTTGTTTCGGTGATTGCTTTAGTATCCAAGATTATTTTTCCTTCCTCATCAAGTTTTGGTAATATCGTTTGAACTGGTAGCTTGTCACCAATTACCTTCTTTAAACATGAAACATGGAAAACTAGGTGGAATCATGAAGATGCAGACAATTCCAATTTGTAGGCCATACTACCAATATTTTGTAGCACCTTATAGGGACCACAACATTTAGGTGATAAATTATTATCCTTCTTGGTGTTCTTCAAGGACATCTGTTTGTATGGTTGTAGTATTAAAAAAACCCAATCCCCCACATCAAAGCTTCATTCATTGCAGTGATGATCTGCTTGTTGTTTCATTTGATTACGTGCCAAAGTCAGATTTTCCTTTAAGAGTTGAAGAACTTGTTGTTGATGCTCCATGTGGTCTTCCACTGCTTGAACCTTAGATGAGTATGTTAGTGAAGATGTGATAGATAGTGGATGATAGCCATAAATGGGGTCATTTTTGTTGATGTATGGAAGGAAGTGTTATACCACCATTCTGCCAAGGGTAACCACTTGACCCATTGTGTTTGTTTATCAACTACAAAACATCAAGGATATCCTTCCAAACATTTGTTCACTATCTCCATGTTTCCATCAGAATGAGGATGATAAGATGAGCTATGAGCCAATTGAGTACCCAAACAAGAAAATAATTCGATCCAAAAATTGCCAGTGAAAATGGGATCCTTGTCACTTACTATAATATTTGGAGTACCGTGTAGTTTTTGGACTGTCTCCATAAAAGAAATGGTGGTTGTGCTAGCCTTGAAAGTGTGAGATAGTGCATATTTAGTAAGTCTATCAACAACCACCATGATGATACTCGTTCCTTCGGACTTTGGTAAGGTTGTGATAAAATCCATTGAGACCTCTATCCATCGTTGGATTGGAATGGCAAGTGGTTGTAGAAGACTTGGGGTCTTAATTGTTTCCATTTTATTTTGTTGGAAAACCAAACATTCTGCCACAAATTTTCGAACATCAATTTTAATACTATCCCAAAAAGAATCTTTCTTGATCATATGGTAGGTTTTTAAGAAACCTGAGTGCCTTTCTATCGTTGAGGAGTGGATTTCCAAAAGTACCTTTTGCTTGAGTTGGGAACTCTTATAAAGATATAAGCGATCCTTGTACCATAAAGAATAATCTTTCCACATAAATGTATTAGAGGCACTGGGATCCGGCTGTAAATTTTGAATGAATGACCACATTTCGTCGTCATTCCTCCATTCCTCCCTTTATTCAGTTATCCAGTCTGGTTGGATGATGGATATAGTAGAGAGCAATGCTTCAACATACTCATATTTCCTAGATAGTGCATCTGCCACAACATTTTGCTTCCCCTTTTTGTAGATGATTTCAAAGTCATAGCCCAACATCTTTGTCACCCATTTTTGTTTCTCTTCTGAAGATAGTATTTGTTCCAAGAAATATTTAAGGCTATCATTATCAGTTTTAACCATGAAATTTCTTCCTATGAGGTAGGGGTGCCATTCCTTCAAGGCATGTAGAATTGATATCATTTCCTTCTCATAAATTGGTTTGTGTAGATTCTTTCCCTTAATTGGTCAACTTTCAAAGGCAAGGGGCCTTCCATCTTGCATTAGAACAACACAAATTCCATGCCCCGATCCATCGCATTCCACAACGAAGATTTTAGTGAATTTAGGTGTAGCCAAGACTAGAGCTCTACTCATGGCCTCTTTGAGTTGTTCAAAGGCCTTAGTTACATTTGGAGTCCATGAAAATGCATCATTTTTCAATAATGTTGTTAAGGGTGCTGCTATTCGCCCATAATTCTGAACAAACTTGCAATAATATCATGTCAACCCAAGAAATCCCCTAAGGTGTTTTAGGGTTGTATGTATATTCCATTCCTAGATTTCTTTAATTTTGTTAGGGTTTACCTTAATGTCTTCATGAGAGACGATATGACCCAGGTATTCCACCTCATGTACTCCAAAGAAACATTTGGAGGGCTTTGCATATAATTATTGTTCCTCCAATCATGTGAGCACCTTATCAACATGTTGAACATGGGATTCCCAATATTTAATGTAGATCAGTATATCATCAAAGAATACTAACACAAATTTTCAAAGAAAGGGATTGAATATGGAATTCATCAACCCTTGAAATGTGGAAGGCGCATTTGTGAGGCCAAAAGGAATGACCAAAAACTCATAATGGCCTTCATGAGTTCATAATGTTTTTTTTGGAATGTCATCTTTCCTCATTCAGATTTGATGATAATTTGAGTGAAGATCCAACTTGGTGAAGTAAATTTCCCCATGTAATTCATCTAACAATTCATCAATAATTGGAATGGGGAATTTATCTTTAATATTGAGCTTGTTGAGCTCTCTATAATATACACACATATGCCATGAACCATTCTTTTTATGTGCCAATATTAGTGGAGAAGAGTAACAACTTTAGCTAGGTTGAATTGTTCCAGCCTCTAACATTTATGCGACAATATGCTCAATTTCAATCTTCTGGGCATAGGGATATCTATAAGGTTTGATATTGGGAGGAACACTTCTTGGAACCAAGTGAATATCATGATCATGATCTCAAGTAGGTGGGATACCTGTGGGAATATTATCAAATACCTTGGCATGATTGTCAAGGACCTATTGTAGATATGGAGAGATGGACGATTTAGGTGTTTGAACATTTGGTGAGAAAAATTGTACAGTTACACCCTGTTTTTCTTTCCGCAAAAGCTTGGTCATTCCATTAGAATTTATTATCTTACCATATCTTCCTATGATACCTCGTAACACAAATTATTTTCCTCCCTAAAAAAAATTCAAGAAAATACCTTGAAAATTAGAAGCTATTGTTCCAAGGGATTGTAGTCGTTGGACCCCCAGGACCACATCAGCCCCTCCCATTGGAATGGAAATCATTGGAATATTTACGACAAACTCTCCCATAGAGAGATCTATCTTATGGAATTTTCATGAGCAATTTATAGTTTCTCCATCTGCAACCATCACCTGAAACTCTGGTGTTGGATATATAAAGTAATTTAAATCCCATGATATCTTACAATGAATAAAATTATGAGTACTTCCATAATAAATTAGTACTATTACCTTTTTCTTCTTGAGATAGCCTTCTATCTTGAGAGTTTGAGGATTGGTAATTCTTGCCAAAGCTTTACAATATATGGTGGGATGAATTTCTTCTACTTCAATCCCTGGTGTTGGGTCCTGGTGTGAATCCTCTTCTTTTGATGCTTCTTGTTCATTTTCTTCATCTTCTTCACAATCTATGTAAAATAGTTTCTTCCCATTGCACTTGTACCCCTTACTGTATTTGTTATCACAATTGTAACAAAGCCCATTTGCTCTTTTTTTCCTATAGTTGCTGCTGCATCAACCTAGTAGGTTGTGGATGAGTCAAGACCACACTTCCTTCTTTATAGTTGTAAGTAGTAGACTTTCTTGTTGCCATAATTTTGTTTTCAAATTTTTTTCCACCCTAAATGCATGCTCCAAGGACTTATGTTCCCAAAGGTGAACCTCATGTTGGATGTTATCCTTTAAAGTTCTTATGAAGACATCAGTCAAATGCTCCTCCAAAATATCTATGATATTGATATTCAATCTTTGGAAGTTCTCAATGTACTCCCCAACTGAACCATTTTGTTTGAGATTGATCAGTCGGCTAAAGAAGGTATTGCTCTTTGTATAATCATAATGTGCTATCAATTCCTCCGTAAAAATTTCCAAAGTGACAAGTGATTCGCACGATCAAAGCCATCTATACCACACAAATTGATTAGGTTCCAAATATAAAGATGTAATGTGTACCTTTTGTGTGGATTGCACCTCATGTATCTCAAAGAACTGCTCCATTTGTAGTATCCATGTTACCAGATCCTTGCCATCAAACTTCCTCATATCGATCTTTGGGATGTAGTTGGTTTTTTACTCCAAGTTAGAGTCCCTAAAGTCATGATGTATTCTCCTTTATTTTTCATCATGAATTTCATGAATTGCATGTCCCATTTCAAACACTTCAAATCATCTATGTATTTTTTTAAATCATCCATTTTCAGTTCCAGTTCATCCTAATTTGTTTTTCCTAGGATTGATGTTAGTGCATCATTTGTGATTGTCTTCTCTTGTAAATCAGATATGTCCTTGCGCATTTCTTCACCTTCATCATAAGTCCATGTAGAACTGTCTGAAGGATTATTTGGTGTATAGGTTCCCTTTTTAGAAGGAATTTATCACAAATTTACAATATACATTCTTCACCACACCTTATGAATTACCTCAAGCAAATCTATGAATCAAAAGTTATTCAAATTAAAAAATATACACCTTGTAAAAGCCTTATTTTTAGCTTAATTGTCTATCCGACCTTGCAACTTATATAAATATGCAATTTAGGATCCTATAAGTCTTAAAATTATTCCTGCAGTATCTTGATATCTCCTTTCTTTAATTCCACAGGTCTGACCTAATTCTGAGGAGCTAGTAAAAAGATATGGAAAATCTCCCAACACTTGTTATTTTTGGTCCTTTCAAAATATCAAACTTGTACGAACTGCCATGTGTCCAATATTTTGTATCTGTGTGTAAAACTTCTACCGCAGATACTCTGGTCTATCCTATTTCTTATACAACTAGTCTCACTCATTTTAGATCTCATATTCCCTGTATATAACCGTTTTCCCTAGAACACTTGTTTTAGACTATTTTTTGGACTAGTAAAAAACCCTAGATTCCAAGGTGAATATATACGAACTTGTAATGTATCAGGATCTAAAAATTGGACCAAAAATAGATCCAAATTTTCTTGAGATGGGTTTTTAATATCGTTTTCTAAATCCTTGTATAAAACAAATTATAGTGAAAATTCCAAGATGACTCATTTTGAAGAAACCAATTTCGAGAAAAGAGCTCCGATACCAAATGTTATGCAATCAATTCCCATAAATAGAATAAAAGGAACATAAAAAGACCAGAAAAGAGTAATCCATGCCTTAATAGAGAAGAATGAATATGAATATCCATCCTCTTCGAGGGGGAAACCTCCTTACACAATTTGTTGAATACACAAGACAAGACACAATATGATGACTAAAATGAAAAGACCTCCTTCCTATATATAGGAGACAAAGGTGTACAATAACAACTAATAGACCCAAGCCGACATCAATAATATGTAATGCACCACAATATAGTGGGTAATGCACCACTTTATAAGGGGTAATGTGCCAACATTTAGGGCTTAACATGTTGACATTTCATACATCTTGAAATATACTCATCAATATCATTTTTCATTCCTAGCCAAAAGTATTCTTTCCTGGTTGTAGCAATTTGTTTTTTGATATCCCCGGTGACCAAAATATTGCATTTTATGGATTTCATCCACAACAATTCTCCTTAAGTTTTCCACATTTGAAATATAAATTTTGTTTTTATATGTAAGAAGTCCATCATCCACCAAATGATACCCTTCATACCTCTTTTCAAAATTATGTTGTTGTAATTTATCTTTTATTTGCACATACACTCCATCTTCAACAAGATAATTAACAATCTGCTACCTCAAATCCGATTGGAAAGTACTGATGGTTTCCACATGCATTTCATGCATCTTTCTACTGAGTGCACCATCCACTTTATTTTCGTTTCCTTTTATGTGTTTGATCTCAAAATCAAATTCACATAAAAATTCCAACCATCTAGCTTGCTTGGCATTTAGTGTTGGCTTCTCAAATAAATATTTCAGACCACAATGGTATGTCCTTAGCTCAAATTTTCTACCCATTAAATAGTCTCTCCACATCTTTAAAGCATGCACTATGGATGCAAGTTCCAAATCGTGGGTATCATAATTATTTTCATGCTCTTTCAATTTTCTAGACTCATAGCACACCACATGATTGTCTTTCATATGAACTCCTCCAAGTCCCTGTTTACATGCATTTGTACACCACAAAGTTATTTCCCAACTCAGTACCTTATTTTGTAATATCCCAACCAATATTTGTTGTATTTTTATAGAGTTTCTGATGTAGTTGTTGCTTTCTTGAAGTCTTGTTATTCAATGCTTAAAGAAAATATGAATGCATGTGTCGTACTATGATTGCATGATAATGCATACAAGTGCATGGAGTTGCATGAACCCTAAATAACCCAAGTAATTAAATATGCAATAAGATAAGGATAGAAATGATGCATGTATGTACCAATAACTTGTGCTTGGGTTGTAGCTCAATATGAGATAGACATGCAATTCATGTGCCAAGAATATACCAAGTTATGAGTTGTACTCTGCAAGATTATTCGCCCATGCAAATATGGCACCTCCTCCAGCCTTCAGAATGAATAATAAATTATCCAGATATGTGAGATAGCTCCAAGGAGGTATGCACTAGGTTTATAATGGCCCTCTAATCAGTATGGAAGATGCATGCAATCCATGCACTAGGTCTAGGGCATAATTAGAATTGCTCCCTCAATGAAATTCACTCATGCAAGGAAAGGCACCCTTTTGATGTATGAATTAATGATAACTCTCTCCAAAAGCTGATGTAGAAGCTTGTATTTATTAACAAGGATAATAATGGCTCTCCGGGAAGAATGGAAGAGACATGTAGACCAAATAGCAGTTGTTGGTCAATATATTAATATCTATTAGTTGTCCAATTCTCCCATGCAAAGAGGTGAGCTCTCTTGATTCAATATGTAGATTTGAACCTGAAGAATGATGAATATTGATGTATCGATGAATATCAATGATGGATCTATATGATCCAACCCTGGAAGTGACTAGGGAGGATAGATTTCATTGTCAAAATACACTGAATGGCTAAGGGATGCACCCTCAACCCTAACTCTGGTCGCAGAGCTCTCAAATCAAATCTAAATGATGAATAAGAAACTTAGCAGACCTAGTCGTTCATTTTTTCCTTGTTTTATCACTTTGACATTGCATACCCTAACTTTTGCATGCCCTAAGTTGCTTGTCTCTTCTATTTTTCATTTGAGTTGCATGCATTGCTTCCCATATGCATGTAAGCTTAATTAAGGTGCTTATGTGCATGCATCATGAAATATGGCCCACATGTAATGCATGTAAGTTGCTCCTAGTTCCCGTGGCCCTCTTTTATCTACTAATGACCTAATAACATTGATTAAGATCTTCATTTGTTCTGAATGGTATCAGTCCTGAGTCAATTCCCTGAATGTTAGAACCTGTTCGAACCTATGGGAATTAGATAGGTTAGTGGGATGGTCCCTTGTGCTTAATCAGAAGAGGACATTACAATCCCCCCCCCCTCGAAATTGCTTGTCCTCAAGCAACTGTAATGCTGGGTGTTGCAGTAGTTTTTCCCCTTCCCATGTGGCCTCTTCTATTGGTAATGATTTCCATTGAACCAAGTATTATCGTATGATCTCATTCCATAATTTTCTTTCTCGAACTTGCAGAATTCATTCTAGAACCAAAATCAATTGCCCCTCATCATCAAGGGGGGGTAGCTTCGATGAAGTAACAATATGTTGGTCTACTACTTTCTGGCAGTTAGACACATGGAACACATTATGAATTTTTCTTTCTTTTGGTAACTCGAGCTCATATGCTACCTCTTCCACTTTCCATATTATCTTATAAGTACCATAAAAGAGAGGCTTTAGTTTCTCTGATCCTTTATTTTTAAATGATGATTGTTTATAAGGCTGCAGTCGTAAGTATACTAAATCCCATACTTCAAAACTGCACTCAATCCTGTGTCTGTCTGCATATATCTTTTGTTGATTCTGGGTGATCTGTAGGTTTTCTTTGAGTATCTTGAGAATATCTTGAATTTCCTGAATCTACTCCATGTCTTTAGGATCCCTACTATCACCAAATATTAAGTTGAAAAAGATAGGGAATCATAACCATATAATTCTTTAAAAGGAGTCATACTGATGGACATATGGTATGTAGTATTATAAAAGTATTCTCCTAGGTGTAGCCATTTAATCAATGTCCTTTGTTGTCCTGCTACATAGTTCCTCAAGTATCCCTCAATCCACTTCTTGACTATCTATGTCTATTCGTTGCTCTGAGGATGATAACTCGTGCTCATATAGCCAATTCTATCCCAACCAACTTGAAAATCTCCTGCCAAAATGCTCATGTGAACTTATTGTCCTTTCCATTGACACTAGTATTGTTAGGAACCCATGTATTTACTTTGTTAGTATATTGTTGTTGGATGCATATGCTTTGTAAGTCGTCCTGTAGTATTTGTTGATAAATAGTTTGTGTTATTGTTGTTGGCGCATATGCTTTGTAAGTCGCCCGTAGTATTGTTGATCCATAGTTTGTAGTGGCCCATGGTTTTGACCCATAGTATTGGCGCCTAAACTTAGTATATAAGTGTGTGTTGAGACCTATGAAGGCACCGTGAAGTTATTTGTATTGAGCTTGCTCATAGGAGGTTTCCCCCTCGAAGTGGCCTATGATCAATATAAAAGTGATTCTGAGTTCTATCATTTCTGCTATTTCGCATATTCTTATTAATTAATTGTTGCAGGTGCTTCACATTTGGTATCAGAGCACTTTCTTGGGCTCGCTAGGTGAAATAGCTGCCAAATTTTTTTTTCGCATCTGTTGCAGGTTTGGATTTGGGAATAATCCCTATCCGCTTAACTGTGGGAAGTACTTGGGAATAAGCCCTAAAACTCATTGTGAGGAGTACCACAGGAACCCCGAAGTAGCTGGCCCATTGAGAGGACCTGCCAACGAAAAGGGCAACGACCCCTACCTGATTGACTAGTTCCCACCCATGAGGTAAACCAAGAGTTGTCGTTTGTGGCAAAGCGGTTATCAGTTTTACCTGAGCCGTGGAGTGAGGGGTATTGCCCCAATACGCAAGCCGTCAGACAGCATTGGTGGCCGAGTGAAACCCATGAACTGTTAGGAAGCCGCACATACCTAGGGTCCATATCTATTTTTAGCTGAACTGTTGTCGATCACTGCTGCGCCGTTTCAGATCCAGCCATTCAGATCCATTCTAAAAGCCATTCCAGATCCAGCCGTTTTCAATCCATTTGGTGCTGTTTCAAATCCCTCTATTTCCGCTCACTTCTAGGCTGTTGCAGATTTATCTGTTCCAGATCCCTTCTGAGCCGTAGCTGCTCCAGTCTGGAAAATAATAATAATAATAATAATAATAATAATAATAATTATAATAAATAAATAAATAAATAAATTTCAATTTTTTCTCCATATCTCCCTTGTTTTTACTCTGTTTCCCTTGAAATTTTCGGGGAAACCCTGTCATCCCATTCTGCATATTTCATTCCTGAGGACCCTATCCTCAATTCCCCTTCCCAAAGTCCGAAATCCCACATTTGTCTATTTTTAGGGTTTTCCATAACTTCCTCAGATTTCACCCAATCACCTTCAAATTTTACCACAGAGTTCCTTTCTGAATTCTGCTTCTTTGTCCCCCTCTGCCAAGTTTTCTCATTCTTTCACCCCGCTTCTGAAATCCTCATTTTTGCTTCCCTGTCTATTCGCTAGTGTCCAAAACCTAGTCAAACCCCAATTACCCTTCAGATTTTTTCCCAAGTCCAAATTTTCCTTTACTGAAGCAGTTTCTGTTTTTGTTTTCCTACTCAATCAACCAAAAAAAAAACTCCCGGTTATGGTTGTCACCTGTGCAGGAGCAAAAACCATGGAAGATGCACTTGCAGCCATCCAAGCCAAACTCCAGGATCTAGATGAAAAATTTCTCAGCCTCCATCTTGAACATTCAGCTATGAACAACAAATGACAGTCCGAGTCTTCATCAGACAATGGGTTCTCTTCTTCTAGCAATTTCCGTGGTCCGAAGCTTGATTTTCCTTGCTTCAATGGTACTGATCCCACTGGATGGATCTATCGTGCAGAACAATATTTCATTCTGCATAATACTTTTGATGTCAACAAAGTTCCGCTTGCATCCTTTCATTTGGAACAGGAAGCTCTTCAATGGTACCGTTGGTACATCAAGGCTCATGAAGAGCCAAAATGGCCAGACTTTTGCTAGCTCCTTTTGCAACGATTTGGTCCTAGTGCTTTTGATGACTTCACAGGAGCCCTCACTAAACTTCGCCAAATTGGCACTGTGAGAGAGTATCAAACCGAATTTGAGAAGCTAGCCAACCACACTGAAGGATTGTTTGATGACTTTTACCAGAGTTGTTTTATCAGTGGTCTAAAGGATTCCATCCACTCTGAGGTCAAAATGTTCTGTCCCAACACAATGATGGAAGCCCTAGGGTTGGCTAAGTTGGCAGAAGACAAGATTGCAGCCCAACAATTCTCCAAGCCCACTTTTGTTCCCTTCCGAAATATGGGTTCTCAACGACCACCTATACCGCAGGCTCCTCGACCAACTCCTATCAAGCGTTTGTCTGAAACAGAGATGCAAGCATGCAGAGAAAAGGGGCTTTGCTATAATTGTGATGAGAAATTCACTCAGGGACATAGATGTGTTCAAAAAAAGTTCTATCTCTTGGATGTGGATTCTCCACCTGCCTCTGAAATTGGTGACGAAGATCTAGAAACAATGGATGCTCCGGTCGACATTCAGGAACCGCCTATTGACCCTCCATCTCAGAATGACCAGCCAGAGATATCTCTCCATGCTTTAGCTGGAATCACCACCCCCCAAACAATGGGGGCAGGGGTTACTTCAAGAAGCTTCCTCTTACAATACTCATTGATTCTGGTAGCACTCATAATTTCATTGACCCTCAGATCGCCAAACAAGCTGATTGTTTTATCCATCCTTGCTCCAACTTTGAAGTCATGGTTGCCAATGGGGGCACCTTACCTTGCAAAGGGAAGTGTCGAAATGTGCATATCTCTATGGGAGATTATACCTTGCGCTATGACATGTTTGCCTTGACCTTAGGCAGATGTGATGTGGTTTTGGGTGCTCAATGGCTACGCACACTTGGCCCTATCTTATGGGATTTTGCTGAACTTTGGATGCAGTTTTCCCTCAATGGAAAAAAACACACATTGACAGGATTACAACCAAGTTCTCTCAGCATCATCAGTTCACATCGCATGGAAAAACTCCTCAAGAAGAATTCACATGGTGTCATTGCTCAGATCCATTCCATTCAAATGCAACCATCAACGGTCTCCACTACTCCTTTGGATCTACAACAAATTCTGGATCGATATACAAGTGTCTTTGCTGAACCAGTGGGATTGCCACCTTCTAGGCCATAAGACCATCGTATTCAGCTCCTTCCTGGTAGCGTTCCTCCCAACATCAGGCCCTATCACTACCCATTTCACCAAAAAACGGAGATTGAAATGCTCGTTCGGGACTTATTGAAGCAAGGTATTATTCACCCAAGCACTAGTTCCTTTTCTTCTCCAGTTCTTCTTGTCCGCAAAAAAGATGGGTCATGGCACCTCTGCATTGACTTCCGAGCACTTAATCACCTCACCATCAAGGATAAGTTTCCAATTCCTGTTGTTGATGAGCTTCATGGGGCTCACTTTTTCTCCAAGTTGGATCTTCGTTCTGGGTATCATCAAATTCGGGTTCATGAGGATGATATCCCTAAAACAACTTTCCGCACACATGATGTCCATTATGAGTTTTTGGTCATGCCCTTTGGCCTCACTAGTGCTCCTTCCACATTCCAGGCCTTAATGAATAAAACATTTCGACCCTACTTGCGGAAATTCATTCTGGTATTCTTTGATGATATCCTCATCTACAGTAAAACATGGGATGAACATCTCTAGCATTTGGATCTTGTCATGCAACTTTTCTCTGACCATCATCTTCACGCCAAGCAGTCTAAATGTGTTTTTGGGCAGAAGGAAGTTGAGTATCTCTGGGAAATTATCTCAACACAAGGGGTTCGCGTGGATCCTGCCAAAATTGATGCCATGAACAATTGGCCGCATCCTTAGACACTCAAGAGCCTTCGTGGTTTTTTGGGGTTGGCTGGATACTACCGCAAGTTTGTCAAGGATTATGGGAAGATTGCAGCTCCATTAACTGCTCTATTGAAAAATGATGCTTTTACATGGACACATGCTGCTCAGTGTTCATTTGACAAACTAAAACAAGCTATGTGTACTACACCTATTCTAGCTATGCCCGATTTTTCCAAGCCCTTCACTATTGAGAGTGATGCTTGCGGCAATGGACTTGGTGCTGTTCTCCTTCAAGATGAACACCCCATTGCGTTCACCAGCCAAGCCCTTTCAGGTAAGAATTTAGCTGCCTCTACCTATGAGAAGGAAATGATGGCTATTTTGCATGCAGTACAGAAGTGGCGACCATACCTATTAGGGAATCATTTCTGCATCAAGACTGATCACCAGAGTCTGAAATATTTCTTGGAACAACGTGTCTCCTCCCCAACACAACAGAAATGGGTTAGAAAACTCATGGGTTATGACTATAAGATCACTTACAAGAAGGGTAAAGGCAATATTGTGGTAGATGCTCTTTCTCGCACATTTGATGCCCAAGGTTCTCTTTCAGCTATTTCTATTCCTATTCCAAATTGGTTGCAATCTGTTCAACAGGGTTATGTTAATGACTCTTCCTTATCTCAAATCATCCAACGATTGACCAACAACCCTTCTGCTATACCACATTACTCTTGGGATGGTTCTTCTCTGAGATACAAGGGTCGTCTGGTGCTTCCCTAGAGCACAGATCTTCAACAGGCTGTCTTCTATGAACTCCATGCTTCTCCATCGGCAAGGCACTCTGGGTTCCTCAAAATGTATGAACGGGCACAACATAACTTCTTTTGGCAGGGCATGAAAAGGACAATTCAACAGATGGTGGCCGAATGTGATACCTGCCAGCGCAATAAGGGTGAAACAACACTCCTTCCAGGATTGCTCGAACCCTTGCCCATACCTACACGGATCTGGATAGATATTTCTATGGATTTCATTGAAGGGCTCCCTAAATCTAGCGGGAAGACAGTGATTCTCGTTGTGGTTGATCCCCTCTCCAAATATAGTCATTTTTGTGCTCTCATCCATCCCTATACAGCCTCCTCGGTCGCTCAAATTTTCCTGGACCAGATCTTTCGTCTTCATGGCATCCCTTCTTCCATTGTCTCAGATTGTGATGCGACTTTCACCAATCATTTTTGGACAGAACTATTTCGCCACACTGGCACCAAA
Organism: Larix kaempferi; assembly: GCA_027924585.1. Classification (NCBI taxonomy): domain Eukaryota; kingdom Viridiplantae; phylum Streptophyta; class Pinopsida; order Pinales; family Pinaceae; genus Larix; species Larix kaempferi. The sequence continues at coordinate 21,108,459 of BSBM01000047.1, read as the reverse complement.
CTGAAGATGAGTTCAGGGTATCACCCACAAACAGATGGTCAGATTGAAATTATCAATAAATACTTGGAAACTTATCTTCGTTGCTTCACCTCTGAACAACAACATCAGTGGGCAAAGTGGCTCCCTCTCGTTGAATGGTGGTACAATACCTCTTACCACACTGCCTCTAAAATGACCCCATATGAAGCAGTCTATGGTCAGGAACCTCCAGTTCTTCTTCCATACACCCCCAATAGTTCACCAGTTCAGGAAGTTGACACGGTCCTTCGAAACCGCGATCAAATTCTTCGCATTTTGCGGGACAATCTTCACATGGCAAGAAATCGCATGAAGCAACAAGCTGATCAACACCGTTCTAAGCGCACTTTTCAAGTAGGGGATATGGTTTTTCTTTGTCTCCAGCCGTACAAGCAATCCTCCCTGAAACTCAAAGGGTGTCATAAGCTCGCTCCAAAGTTCTATGGGCCATATCGGATTCTTCAGAAGATTGGGTCCGTTGCTTATAAATTGGAACTTCCTCCTTCTTCCCGCATTCATCCAGTCTTTCATGTGTCTTGTCTGAAGAAAGTTGTTGGCACCAACATCAGTGGACAAACGATTTTACCCGAACTGGATAATGAAGGATCCATCCTTTTGGAGCCGGAGGCCATCCTCAATCGGTGCACTCGCCAGCTTCGCTCTTGCTCTATCACGGAGGTCTTAATTCAGTGTCACGACATGCAACCAGAGGATGCTACATGGGAACCAATCCTTCAGATTCAACAACAATTTCCACATCTAAAGCTTTGAGGAAAAAGATTTTTTTTAAGGGGGAGGGGATGTTAGGAACCCATGTCTTTACTTTGTTAGTATATTGTTGTTGGATGCATATGCTTTGTAAGTCGTCCCGTAGTATTTGTTGATCAATAGTTTGTGTTATTGTTGTTGGCGCATATGCTTTGTAAGTCGCCCATAGTATTGTTGATCCATAGTTTGTAGTGGCCCATGGTTTTGACCCATAGTATTGGCGCCTAAACTTAGTATATAAGTGTGTGTTGAGACCTATGAAGGCACCGTGAAGTTATTTGTATTGAGCTTGCTCATAGGAGGTTTCCCCCTTGAAGTGGCCTGTGATCAATATAAAAGTGATTCTGAGTACTGTCATTTTTGCTATTTCGCATATTCTTATTAATTAATTGTTGCAGGTGCTTCACAAGTATTAGGAAACCCATGCAACTTGAATACCTCTTTGAAAAACAACTCTGCTACCTGTGCTGCTGAATAGTTGGAAGGAATGGCAAAGAAATGCGTGAACTTATTCAACTTGTCAACCACCACTTACAAACAGTCTCTACTGTATACCCTGTAATAAATTCCATGAAAATACTTTCCCATTTTTGCTCGAGAGTGGGTAATGGCTGAAGTAGACCTGCTGGATGAGTATGCTCTATCTTATTCTGCTGGCACACACTGCATTCCCTCACATGTTGCATTACATCATTTTTTAGGCCCTTCAAGAAGCTCTCTCTGATTTGTCTGTAAGTCTTAAGGAACCCCTGGTGTCCTGCTAATGGTGAATCATGAGAAGCGTGTAGGATATTTTTCTTAAGTGCGGACTTGGGAACTAAACATATATTGTTCTTATAGTATATAATGTCATCTATCACCCTGTACCTGTCATCTTGTATCTGTCCATCCAATATTTTGCAATAAAACTTATCTTTGGAGTATTCGACCAAAAGATGAGATCTTCAATCCGAGGAAGTGCTCATAAGAGATAAAGTCGTTGGTCATCTACCAAGGGCATCTGCTACCACATTGTTTTTCCCTTTTATATATTCAATATTGAAATCATAAGCTTGGATCTTACTCACCCATTTTTTTGTCTCTCGTTCAACCCTTTATGTTCCAAGAAGTAATTTAAGCTGTTATGATTTGTCTTAATCTTAAATCTGCGACCCACTAAGTATTTTCTGAATTTGGTTAGGGCATGAATAATTTCTAACATTTCCTTGTCATAGATTGAGTAGTGGTGCTCATATTCCTTTAACTTTCTTCTCTCGAATGAAATTGGGTGATTATGCTGCATCAATACTGCTCCAATACCCTCTCCTGAAGCATCACATTCTAATACGAATATCTATATAAAATCTGGTAGGGCTAGTACCGGGCATGAACTCATTACCTTCTTCATTTTCTCAAATGTCTGTTGTGATTCCTCTGACCAACTGAATTCCCCTTTGTTTATAAGATCTGTAAGTGGAGTTGTCATCTGTGAAAACCCATTGACATATATCCTGTAATAAGTGCAAAGGCCTAAGAATCCTTTCAATTCTATCACATTTTTCAGTGTAGGCCAATCTAGTATGGCTTTAATCTTTTCTAGGTGTACATGTACCCCATTTTCTCCTATCATTTGCCCCAAGTATAACATTTCCTGCATACCAAACTCAAATTTGGACATCCTTGCATACAATGACTATTCCTTTATAATTCCCAGTACTTCATCAAGGTGCTTTAAATGATCTTCCCAAGTTTTATTGTAAATTAATATATCATCAAAGAATACCAAAAGAAACTTACGTAACTGAGCCTTGAAGGTGTGATTCATGCATGACTGAAAAGTAGTTGGTGCATTAGTGAGCCCAAATGGCATCACCAAAAAATCATAGTGTTCGTAGTGGCAACATAAGGTGGTCTTTGGAACATCTTGTTCCCTAACCCGAAGCTAATGGTATCCTAACCAAAGGTCAATTTTAGAGAAGTATTTTCCCCCCTATAACTCATCCATCAATTCAAATATTCTTGGAATTGGATACCTATTCTTAATGGTTTTCTTGTTAAGGGCCCTGTAATCAATGCACATGCATAAAGTCCCATCCTTCTTTTTAACTAATACCACCGAGGATACAAATGGACTAGAGTTGGGTCTTATGTATCCCAATTTGATAAACTCTTTGATTGTATTTTCAATTTCATATTTATACTTATTGGGGTGTCGGTAAGGGGTAGTAATGACTGCCTGGGTCCCCTCCTCTAAATCAATAATGTGCTCAAATACGCGACCAAGAAGCCTTCATGATGGAATATCTATGAATTCCTTCTCGTTCTTCTATAGCAGTTCCTGTATATCTACTGGATGTTGTGTGGCGATGTCCTGTGGCTTTCTGAATGTGTCCAAACATATGGTTTCCCACTCTAGTTCTACTTGTTTGAGTACAACCTCCATCCTATGTGATGATATTGCTTTAGGAGGGTAGGTATGCATACCTCTCAAAAAACCCTATGTTCACCTGGTTCTTGAAACTCCATCTCCATGGTTTGGTAGTTCGTAGAATATTTACCAATTGAATAAAGCCATTGAAATCCTAACACCACATTTTTATCTGGCACATCAACCACATAAAAAGAATCTATCATAGTATAGTTTCCTAGAGTTACATTCAATTTTGGAATCCAATGAGTGCACTCCATACTGTGGTTTCCTGCTATTGCCACTGTAAATCCATCAAATTTGTTGGTATGGATACCTCTCCTCTTTACCCATGCAACATCAATAATGTTATGGGATTCCCCACCATCTATTATAAATCCAACCATGTTACCATGTATGACACCTCTTATCCGGAGAGTGTGGAACCTAGGAACTCCAAATAATGTAGCAATGGCACCTCCCTTTATATCCTCAAAAAAATGCTCCTCCTCTGCTATGTGGAGTGCCTCTCCCTGTACTTGATCCTGATAATCCTAATCCTCTCCATTGTCAGAGTATACTTCTATGTAATGAGATTTTCCCTTCCCGGAACACTTTTGACCTGGTACCCATGGCTCCTGACAACTAAAGCATAGACTATTCCTTCTAAGTTCCTGGAAGGTGTCATTATCCATCTAATGTCTTTGGGCCATTATTTTTGGAATGGTCTCCTCTCATTATATTTTATAGGAAAATTTGTTTTAGGAGGAAACTTATTCTTTGGAATGGAATCCTGTAAATATATGGTACGAATAATGGCATCAGACAAGGTGGTGGGTCTATAAGCCTTAACCCATCCACATAAGGGTTCAGTGAGAGCCTCAGTAAACAACATAATTAACTTGCTCTCTGAAATTTATTTCACCATAACTTCTACCCTTTGAAATTCATATATGAAAGATTCAGGACTACTTGTCTAGTTGAGTTGGGCTAGCTCTCTGAAGTGTACCTCGGGGTATTTCCTGTCAAAGCGCTCAATGATCCTTTGTGTAAAATCAATGTAAGATATGATAGTGTTGTGACCCAGTGTCACTAGCCCGTGGTACCACCACTCATGGTCTTCCTCGTCCAAATGCAAGGTGGCCAACTTTATTGCATTTGCCTCCATCTGGTTAAGTTGGAAGTAAGTGTCCAAATTTTGTACCCAATTCCATTTTGGGCCACTCCGAGTACCATCAAAAGTAGGAATAGTCAGTTTCCCTACTGTGCGTTGTAATTCATAATTCTGGTTGAAATACCTGTTGTATCCTCTCGACTTGTTCTTACTCTTTAAAGGACAAAATTTTGTAAAGGACATGGCTGAGTGAAAATCATCTCCAAGTGCTCTGTACTCTTGTAGATATGTCCCCAATGGCTCATCTAGCTCTACCTATACTATCATCATTGTTGTGTGTCTATCCAATAATTGTGACGTGGTAGGTATGGAGGACCCATTGTAGATATGAGGGTGACTCTACATATTAGTATGTAAATGGGTTCCACTACTACTTGTGGATACTAATCACTGTTGGGAACCTGGGGAATGTTTGGTGTGGACCCTGTTTTATCTACCAACCTATTGATGGATGTCAACAGTTCCTTTTGTCTCGTATTTAAGTATTTCAAAGCAGAAATGAGGTTGTTGAAATCTATTTTATCCTCATATCCCATGGTCTCTTTACCATTTCCTTTCCCAAATTGAGTCTCTGTGTCTTCCAGTTATATATCCTCTAACTCTACTTCTTCCTCATTATTTCCCTTGTGCCTGAATCTCTGCCTTCTATCGGTAATATTGTGCAAGTCTTATGGATGAATTTAAGGATTTATAATTGAATGCTCCCATAGCTAGCGAGGAACATGCTCTGATACCACTGTAATATCCTAACTGATATGTGTTGTCTTTTTATAGATTTTATGATGTATTTGTTGCTTATGCATGGGGTTGCATAAACCATAAATAACCTAAGTAATTAAATATACAATAAGATAAGGATAGAAATGATGCATGTACATACCAATGACTCGTGCTTGGAGTGTAGATCAATATGAGATAGCCATGCAAGTCATGCTCCAAGAATATACCAATTTATGAGATGTACTCCATAAGATGGTTTTCCCATGAAAATATGGTGCCTCCTCCAACCTTCAAAATGAATAATAAATGCTCCAGATATGTGAGATAGCTCCAAGAAGGTATGCACTAGGTTTATAATGGTCCTCTCATCAGAATGGAATATGCATGCAATCCATGCACTAGGTCTAGGGAATAATGTGAATTTCTCCCTCAATGAAAGCCGCCCATGCAAGGAAAGGCACCCTTCTGATGTATGAATTAATGATAACTCTATCCAAAAGATGATGTAGAATCTTGTATTAAGTAACAAGGCTAATAATGGCTCTCTAGGAAGAATGGAAGAGACATGCAAACCAAATAGTAGTTGTTGGTCAATATATGAATATCTCTAACTTGTCCAATTCGCCCATGCAAGGAGGCGGGATCTCTTGATCCAATATGTAGATTTGAACCTGAAGAATGCTGAAGATTGATGTATTGATGAATAGCAATGATGGACATGTGTGATCCAACCCTAGAAGTGACTAGGGAATATATATTTCACTTCCGAAATACACTAAATGGCTAAGGGATGCACCCTCAAACCTAACTCTAGTCACAGAGCTCTCAAATCAAATATCAATGATGAATAATAAACTTAGAATACCTAGCCATTCACTTTTCCCTTATTTTATCACTTTGAAATTGCATTCCCTAAGTCGCTTTTATCTTCTATTTTTCAGTTGATTTGCATGCATTACTTCCTATATGCATGTAGACTTAATTAAGGTGCTTTTGTGCATGCATCATGAAATATGGCCCGCATGTAATGCATGTAAGTTGCTCCTAGTTCTTGTGGCCCTCTTTTATCTACTAATGACCTAATAAAACTGATTAAGATCTTCTTTTGTTCTGAATGGTATCAATCCTCAATCAATTCCCTAAATGTCAGTACCCGCTAGAACCTATGTGAATTAAATAGCTTAGCGGGATGGTACCTTGTGCTTAATAAGAAGAAGACATTACAATCATCCACTTTATTTTCCTTTCACTTTATGTATTTGATCTCAAAATCAAATTCACATAAAAATTCCAACCATCTAGCTTGCTTGGCATTTAGTGTTGGCTTCTCAAATAAATATTTTAGACCACAATGGTATGTCCTTATCTCAAATTTTCTGCCCATTAAATAGTGCCTCCACATCTTTAAAGTGTGCACTATGGATACAAGTTCCAAATCGTGTGTATCATAATTATTTTCATGCTCTTTCAATTTTCTAGGTTCATAAGACACCACATTATTGTCTTGCACAGGAACTCCTCCAAGTCCCTATTTACTTGCATTTGTACACCACAAAGTCCTTTCTTGGGTTAGCAATTTTTATAATCGGAGCACTTGTGAGAAGCTTCTTTAACAACTAGAAGCTTTCTTCACATTTTTGTGTCCACCCAAATTTTATTCCCTTCTTTTGCAAAGAATAGATTGGTTGTGAAACCTTGGAGAATCCTTTGATGAACCTTCTATAATAACCAACAACACCCATAAAATATCTCACATCTGTCACATTCCTTGAAGTTGGCCAATTCATAATGGATTCAATATTTTCCATATCCATTGATATTCATTTCTCTAAAACAATGTGACCAAATAATGAATTTTACTTTTATAAAAATCATATTTGATTAGATTTGCATACACCTTATGTTACCTTACCAATTTCAAATCAATTTTCAAATTTTTTTCATGCTCCTCTTCATTCTTAGAGCAAATAAGAATGTCATCTAGAAAAAAAAAGTGCAAACTTGTCCAAATACTTGTTGAAAACGCTATTTATGAGACACATGAAGGTAGTTGGTGCATTAGCGAGACCAAATGGGACAACTACAAATTCATAGTATCCATACCTTTTTCTAAAGGTTGTCTTGTGAATATGTTCTTCCTTGATTCTTACCTGATGGTAACCAAAGCTCAAGCCAATCTTCGAAAATAACTTTTCCCCTCTCATTTAATCAAAGATACCATCAATTCGAGGCAATGGGTACTTGTTTTTAACTGTAACTTTGTTCAATTGCCTATAATCAATACATAACCTGAGTGTTACATCTTTCATTTTCACAAATAGTACGAGTGTTCCCCATGGAGACACCCTTATTTGGATGTACTTCTTTTCCAACATTTCTTGCAATTGCATTTTCCACTCTAATAATTATGGTGTACTCATTCTGTAAGGTGTCTTAGAAACTAGTGCAACTCCTGGAACAAGATCAATTGTGAAATCAATATCTCTCTTCATAGGAAGTCCAAAAACTTCATCAAGAAACACATCCCTAAATTCTTGCAAAACATGATGATACTCCAACTTGGGAATTTCATTTTCTCTTTTATTTAAAACATGGGCTACGTGCAATTGGCAATCTTTCTTACATAACTTCTCCAGCTGCATGGATGAATTATGCCTAACATAAACTACCTTTGGAATTCCTTTTACAACCCTTGGTTTTCCTTCCTCATCAATGCATTCAAAATTCTTGCTATAGCAATCAAGTTTAACTCTGTATGCTTCCAACCAATCCATTCCAATGAGAATATCATAGGAACTGGTTCATTCTCCACCTTCATAAGATCATTTATCCTTGTTAGTGGGCCAAAGGGTGTCAAGAAGAAGGCATCATGCATTTATCTCATTTTATTCTCATTTCCCTACCTCTACTTCAATTCCCAATTATATCCTTGTATACATTTATATTCCTAAGCAATAGAGTACATTCCCTAGAATAGTCATCCTAATTTGAGGAAAAAAATAATGCTTAATATATTTGATCATGAATTTGATATCAATGTAATACAACAACATAACTTGAATATATTGATCCATAATACTCATCAATGCTCCAATAATCATGTAGTAAATACATGGATCTAATTTATTATTGCAAAAGTAATCCATGACATAACATACTCAAACTTCTTATATAATTGTTTTAGGTGTTTGTCTAAGTTCATACAAGGACTTTTACAATTCACAAACTCATTACCCCTTTCCTTACATTATGAAGCCTCAAGGTTGCTCTGTGTAGATATTTTCATTAATGTCATCTTTTAGAAATGTTATCTTAAAGTCCACATAGTGCACCACCTAGTGCAAGTCACCAAGAAAAAAATTGGGGTCTAAAATGGCCCTCATAAGAAAAAATTCTATAGATGAGTTGGAATTCAAAAACCAATCAAATTTAAAGAAATTGGGTCAACAATTATCATTCACTTGGACATATAGAAGTCAAAGAATATTAAGTGTCACATTTTTATTTGGCAATAGTTAACTACATATAACACTCACATTGGTTAAAATATCAATAAAATATCATAAATATTCTTGAAATACTAAATATAGAATATTTTATATTATCACCACCTCCAACCATTATATAAGTAAATATCAGTTTAATTAAAATCACAATGAAATTATCTGGAAATATGAAAAACATTTTATATCATTAATAATTTAAAAAAAGAATAATATATATAATAAGCAATTATTTGTATATATAATAAATAACAACTTATATTATATAATATACTAACTAACACATCACAAATTAATAAATAATATACTATATATAGTAATCTAATATATTAATTATACAAAACTATATAAATAATATTTAAACTAGCAAAGCCACATATTATATATATAATATATAACATAGTAGGGACACACACACACACACCCATATACATATGTATAGGCCCTTTCACAAAGCTGAGGGACCTTTTAGATAAAATTGAAGTTTTCCAAAACATTCTTTTGATTTGAAAAACTAAAAAGCATGCACGTTCCTTAGCATTAGCATTGAAGGGGGCTGAGCCTGACATGTCATATGACATGCAAGCTAGGAAGAAAGAAATGTGCACATGGGTTTAAATGTGTGTGCGATATATAGAGAAAAAATGCATGTGCAATATGGAGAAAAAAGCGTGTGCACATTTTTGAGAACATGGTATAAACCGAAAATATTGGCCAGTGACCACCCATTTCTCCCACAACAATGCATTTTAATTCTTCATCCGACAATAGAAGGAGAACATGCATGCAATTAGGGATCCCAAATGTGTCAAACAACATATTGGATTGCACTTGAGGTGATTCTACCAACCTCCTCTATCAATTTGTCTCTAAAAAGATGAATAAACAAAGAATTAATCACTTACAACCATGTTTTAGATTTGTTCAAAAATTCTAGTTGCAAAGAAAGGAGAAATGGGAGAAAATAGGTAGTGCTCTACCTCTTAAGACATTTTCACAAGTTTAGATCTCCAAATAAAATTTCATTGAGTTTATATGTCCCAAAAACATTGAAATAAACCCTTTGGTCTGAAAGTCTTCAACTCAAATAATCACAAAAGAATTGTGCAAAGTGCATAAGAGGCTAAATAATTGATTTTATGCAAATAGTTGTGTTTCCAAAATCAAATTCGTCTCATGCATATTACATCCTTGTAATATGTTAGAAAAAAAGGATTGCAAAACAATAGCATAAAATAAGATGCAAAAATTAAACACATAAACACAATACAAGAGAGACACCAATATATGTAGTTCACCCAATATGTGCTACGCCCATGGAGAAATTGTTAGTACTCATATTATTATCATCCAACAAATGAAGGGATACAACCCACAACACATCCCTTGCAATTTCCTCTTCACTCTCTCACAGTCTCTCTTACACAATCATAGATATCTTTACAATACTACAATACACAGTTGTATTACAATGCCTTCCTTTTAAAGAGGGATTACCATGGAAAAATACCACGTGATACCCAATACCATGGGATCGTAAATCATGCATTATTGACCAAGTCATGACTATTAAATTACAATATTTTACAAGGCATTTTTTCCAAAATTTGCTCTATGAGGGAACTAGCCCCGAACCCCTACCAGGGGGGCTTCCAAAAGTAGTCGCCTGCCCCCCTGGATCCCCCATGGTGACTATAGTGGGGGGGAATCGCCCCCACACACCCCCGTCATGGGATAAGATCTAAACATGATTGGAACACGACCTCTAATCAAGAATATCAGGCTCCATAACCAACAATCTCCCATTTGGGGACTGATCACAACAACTCCACCACTACTGCATCTACTGGACTATGCTCTAAACCTTGGACCTGGAAAATTTATGATCTTCACCTTCATACTTGAAGGCCAACTGAAACTAAGTAGGAACTTTGTTCCTCTCTGGTTTTTACCTTTGTCAACATGTCTGCAAGATTCTGGCTAGTATGCATATTTTCCAACTTCAACAATTCATCTTTCAGAATAGATCGTATGAAATAGTACTTGAGTTTTATATGTTTAGTCTTAGAATGGAAGGCTGATTTCTTTGCAAGATGAATGGCACTCTGACTATCACTATACAACCTGATATTCTCTTACTTCTTACCCAATTCCTCCATGAACCTCTGTAGCCAAATCATCTCTTTACTAGCCTCTGTAGTAGAAACATACTCTGCTTCTGTTGTTGAAAGTACAACAACATTTTGCAGTTTAGAAATCCAACTTACTGTTGTTCCACCTACGGTAAAAACATACCTATGGTGCTCCTCCTACTATCTTTATCACCTTCCATATCTGCATCAACATATCCATGTAGAACAGTGTCTGAACCATCAAAACATAATGCATGAGAAGTAGTACCTATCAAATGCCCGAGAATCCACTTTATTGTCTTCCAATGTTCTTTACATGGATTGTTGATATAAGTTCTCACAACTCCCACTGCATGTGAAATATATGGTCTTGTGCACACCATCGCATATATCATACTGCCAACTACTGATGAATAAGGGACCTTGGACATGTATTATATTTCCTCTTGTGTATTGGGACACATCTCCTTACTTAGTTTAAAATGGATGGCCAACGGTGTACTAACTGGTTTTGCATCCTACATTCTAGACCTCTCCAACAACCTTTCTATGTACTCACCCTGATACAATGTCAATTTGCGATTTTTCTTGTCTCTTGTTATTCTCATACCAAGGATTTGCTTTGCAGCACCCAAAACCTTCATCATAAATGAATTAGTTAATTTCCTTTTGAGAACATTTATATCCTACATGTTAGACCCTACACCAAGCATGTCATCCACACACGATAACAAGATAATATATCTTCCATTATTTAGCCACTTGAAATAATCACAGTGGTTAGAATTACATCTACTATAACCTTTTTCTTTCATAAACCTATCAAATTTCAAATATCATTACCTTGGAGCTTGCTTCATGCCATACAAGCTCTTCTTCAACTTGCATACTAAATTCTCCTTTCCTATGACCTCATACCTCTTTGGATGCTACATATAAATCTCTTCCTCCAAATCTCCCTGGAGAAAGGTTGTTTTTACATCCAACTATTCAAGATGCAAATATTATACCGTGACTAGACTTAAAATAGTTCTAATTGAATTCATTTTAACAACAAGAGAAAATATTTCATCAAAATATATACCTTTCTTTTGTACAAACCCATTTACAACAAGTCTGGCCTTGTACTACTTCTTTCCTCCATCTTCTTCCTTCAACCTGTAAACACATTTATTCTGCAATGCTCTTTTACATGTAGGAAGTTGAACCAAATCCCAAGTACAGTTTCTTACCAATGAGTCCATCTCCCCATTCATGCCTTGCTCCCACTTCTTTCTAGTTTCCTCCTGCATTACTTCATAACATTCTGGTTCACCAAAGTCAGTCATCAATAAATAATACAATAAAGGAGAGTATCATTCAGGGGGTCAACTTGACCTGGTAGATATTCTAACACTTCTAGGAGTTTGAGGTCCCTGTTGTTGTTCTTGATTTTCTAGTTCCTTTGGAATCTCATTTTATTTTATTTCATCAATCACTATGTACTATATTTTTTCCTTTTCCTGTTTCTTTCCCTAGAACTGATCTTTATACATGACCTTTTCATTGAATACCACATCTACACTCTAATAATTTTTTTATTTTAATAACCCCTAAGTGTTAACCAAAATCATCAACCTTGTATCCAATAAAGGTACCAGCCAACTCGAATTGGGAACGAATCCGACATTGGGTATGATATTATCGAAGATATCAAGAAAGTCAAAGCGAACGTATCAATATTCGACATGTGTAGCTTGTCCCATCAACGAGACAGACTGCTGCATGTTCTACAACCGAAAACCAGCACTACATTAACGGATTCTCAAGACAATCCCGAAATTAATGAGGCTAGCATCGATGGGAAATCCAAATCTCAAACATTGCCTTTCCTATTGACTTTTGAAATTTTTAATCACAATGTTCACAACTGTTTGGTAGACTCTGGAGCTTCTTCAAACGTTATGCCACTGCCAATTTGTAGGAAAATTAATGGGCAGCCCGTGCCATCTCCAGCTCAAATTATCCAATTAGACAGGACTGCTGTCAAGGTTATTGGGGAGATGAAAGATGTTCTAATTAGGCTGTCAGCCGACCCTAGAGTCTGTCAATTCATTGACATAATGGTAGTCGATATTCCTGAAGCCTATGGGCTGATTTTAAGTAGGGATTGGTCTACTAAGCTGAGTGGCTACTTTGCTACTAATTGGTCTCATATATGGCTGCCTTATCAGAACAGGCAGAATCAGATTAAAGTTCTTAGGGAACCTCATATGAAACAAAACGTAACTCAGTTAGAAGAAAAGAATGAAGCCGTGACTTTCTCATCCTCGGTTCTGGGAAATTATTTCTTGGAAATGGATCCGGGTAATTATCAATCTGAAACCATTAGCCATGAATCAGATAAACAGTCCGATCTCCTTCATTTCTCTCGGACTGATGATGTTGATTGTAACATAGTCAATTTAGTCACTGACATAGATCACAAGGAAACTAACTTAGCTAAATCTAAAGATACCTTTTGGACATTATACTTTGATGGTTCTAAAACTCTGGAAGGATCCGAAGCCAGTTGTGTTCTAATGGATCCAAAAGGAAACAAGTATTTTTTTTCTTGTAGATTAGAATTCGATTGCACTAATAACACCGCTGAATATGAAGCTTTGGTACATGGATTAAAGAAGGCAATTGGCTTAAATGTTAAGTACCTGAAGGTCTTTGGTGACTCCAAGATAGTTGTAAGACAGGTAAGGGACACCATTCATTGTCTCTCACCTCACTTGAAAGGTTACCAGGCTGAGGTATGGGATTTAATCATGCATTTTGACGCTTTCAATATAAAATCAATTCCTAGATTGCAAAATTCTGCTGCTGATTTGTTAGAAACATCTGCTTCCAGATTGGTGCCATCAAACAATAAATGCTCAATTGAATTGATTTTCAGGCCTTCCGTTCCCGATAACATCACAAACTTCAGAGTCTTCGATAATGATGAGCAAATTATCAGCTTCCTAACAAACGAAGATAGCTTTCAAGGAGCTGCAATAGATGAGGAAGAACACGATGCTGATTTGATGAAGAAAGATGACGAGAAAGGAAATTTCATGCCAAAGGGGGTAAGGTCCCTTGAAATGCTTTTCGATCTTCAAAATAAGTTCAAAAGACCAGCTAATACCAAAACTAACAGCTCATCAATGCAACATGAGTTGGTTAATTTGGGTACCGAGGCAGAACCAAAATTTGTCAACCTTGGCAAATGTTGTTCACCAGGAGAAAGAGATAGGTTAATTAAATTGTTTAAACAGTACAAGGATGTTTTTGCATGGACCTATGAAGATCTGAAAACATATGACGTCCGCATCATTCAGCATGTTATACCAATGAAAGCGGGTGTCAAGCCATTTCAACAGCAGTTGAGAAGGATGCATCCTACTCTAGAACCGCTGATCCAAAAGGAATTAAAGAAGCTCCTGGACGCTAAGATAATCTTCAAAGTCCGGCATTCTGAATGGGTTGCAAACTTGGTTCCCGTAAGAAAGAAGTCAGGAGAGATAAGGCTATGTGTAGATTTCAGAAATTTAAACAAAGCTTCGGATAAAGATAACTACCCCGTGCCTTCAATGGAGCAAATCCTACAAATGGTGTCAGGATCCGAATTGTTTTCTCTCCTCGATGGTTTCTCTGGCTATAATCAAGTGTTAGTAGCCGAAGAAGATCGTCTCAAGACTACTTTCAGGACTAAGTGGGGAACTTTCGCCTACAGAAGAATGCCATTTGGTCTGATAAATGCAGGAGCTACATTCCAAAGGGCGATGGATATTGCCTTCCGAGGATTGGGTGGGCAATGTGTTGTTGTTTACTTAGATGATGTGACAGTCTTTTCGAAGAAAAGGGAAGATCATGTTGTTCATCTGAGGCATATCTTTGATCATTGCTGGAAGTATGGTATTTCCCTGAATCCCAAGAAGAGCGTGTTTGCTGTTCCCGAAGGTAAGCTCTTGGGTCATATCATCTCCAAAGGGGGAGTGTCAATTGATCAAGAAAGAGTCCAAGCCATTAATAAGATTCCAATGCCTCACAACAAGAAGTCGATGCAGTCTTTTATGGGCACCATCAATTTTGTCCGCAGATTTGTTCCGGATTTTGCACAAATTGTTAAGCCATTGCAGCAGATGGTTAAACAAAGCATACAATTCAAGTGGACAGATTTGGAGAAGGACGCATTTAGAGATATCAAGGTAGTTGTAGCTAAATCTCCTTCCTTAAGAAGTCCAGATTTTGATAAAGATTTCATCTTGTATACCTTCGCTTTGGATGACTCTCTCGCATCTGTACTCACGCAAAAGGTGGAGTTGGGGGATGAATACCCAATTTCGTTTATGAGCACTGGTCTGCAAGGGGCTGAGCTGAATTACCCCGTAGTTGACAAACATGCGTATGCAGTCTTCAAAGCTGTGAAGCAGTTTAGGCCATACATTCTGAAGAACAGAACTAAAGTCATAGTTCCCCATCCAGCTGTTAGATCCCTTTTCGTTCAAAAGGAATTGGGAGAGAGGAGAGGGAACTGGGTCACAGCTCTGTAGGAGTATGATTTGGAATTTAAACCGGCTACAATCATCAAAGGGAAAGGCCTGTGCAAATTACTTGCGGGAAACTCAACTGATGAAGAACAACATTGGAAGAATGAAGCTGAGCTCAATTCGGTTGAAGTATGTCATATCTTCACAACTCCCTAGTCATGGTATAGGGATTTGGTGCACTATTTACAGCAGGGATATCTACCTGAGCACTGGAACTCTAAACAAAGAAGGGCACTCCGTTTGAAATCGGATCCGTATCAAGTCATTAATGGGGTACTGTTCAGAAAAAACTATGATGGAGTTCTTCTCAGATGCCTAGAAAAGGAAGATGCAAACAAAGTTGTCAAAGAATTGCATGATGGCCCCGCAAGTGGACACTATTCAGGTGAGACAACAACGCACAAGATACTGAGAGCTGGTTATTATTGGCCCACTCTGTTCCGAGATGCCCACACATATGCACGAAACTGTGACGTATGTCAAAGAAGCGCTGGGAAGTTACCTAAGGCAGCAGGACCATTGCAGCCGATCATCATCTCTGAGCCTTTCGAGCAATGGGGCATCGATGTTATCGAAGAAATAAATCCAAATTCTTCGTTGCAACATCGATACATCCTGACGGCTACCGACTACTTCACTAGGTGGACGGAGGCCATCCCGTTGCGCAAGATCAATGAAGACGTAGTCATCAGCTTCCTGAAAGAGAACATCATAACCAGGTTTGGGGTTCCAATTTCCCTTGTTTTTGATAATGCTACTTATTTTTCGTCTTGCAAGATAAATGAATTTGTTTATGAATGGGGAATTAAGTTGCATTATTCAGCCAATTACTACCCTCAGGGAAACGGATTAGCTGAATCCTCAAACAAGAATCTGATTCGAATCCTTAAGAAAACTGTGATAGAAAACCAGAGAAGTTGGCATGTGGCTCTCCCAAACGCCTTATGGGAAGATAGGGTAACCCCGAAGAATGCTTTAGGTTTCTCCCCTTTCACTCTTGTCTATGGCAAGGAAGCCATCCTTCCCCCAAACATCTTACTACCATCCTTGAAATTGTCCCAAGCCTCTCGGGGTTCTAGTAACCAAGCCTTACAATCCAGGATCAACACCCTGCTTCAACTTGAAGAAGCCCGACACAGAGCTAAAGATCGATTCCATCAACACCAGGACATAGTTAAGAGATGGTTCGATAAGAGGAAATCCGGTAAGAGAGATTTTGAAGTTGGGGATTTAGTCCTGAAATGGGACCATAATCATGAAGGCAAAGGAATGCATACAAAATTTTAACATCTATGGGTAGGCCCGTACCAAATTTCTGCAAAATTAGGCCCATCTACTTATAAATTGACAAATCTCGAGGGAGAAGAAGTAACCCTTCCTCTAAATGGCCTCGCTCTGAAACAATACTTCGCATAGTCTCTTCGAGACTTCCTGTACATAAATAAAGTTTTCTTTTTTGTTTTAGCCTTAGTTGCTTTATTTTTTCGGTCATGTTGTTTATCTCTTTGCTATTGAAACTTTTGGCAACAAGTTTTGTTTTCTGAGCGCCCTTTTGGTTGAGATCCCCGCTGAAGATAACTCTCTCAAAGAAAACTTGTGACCCATGAGTCTGGAACGTTGCTCAAGTAAATCCGGTCTGTTGCGCTCTCGCTGAAATGTTTAGAAGGGAGGAAGCCTACCTTGCTAGTCACACTAATCCTGTTTAATATCAGAGACCTATGACCATCTTCACTACTATCGTCGGGCCCCACCCACTCTCACACTTTAAAGGCATCTCAAGAAGGTCACCAAAGTCGGACCCATGAAAAGTAGCACCACTCGAGGACATAGGGTATTGAAATGACTCCATGCTGCAGATTGAACAGCCAAAATGGCTTACAGTCAAGAGTCTGTTTTCCAGTGATTCTCACCTCAATTAAAGCATGGCTGAGACAAAAGCAGAAGACATGTGAAATCAAGAAGGTTGTCCGAAAGGCCCAGCTCAAAATGGGCTCCTCTCCGTCCGTGAAGTTCGATCAAATCAATAAAATTTCTAACTCACACAAAAGGACATTATGGATTGAGGAGCCTAAATCAAAGATCATGTCCAAAAGAAAACATCTCTGGAAGGCTCAAACAGCTAAGCTGTCCAAAATACAAACATCCAAAAGGATGCAAGCAGCATGGGAATGAGGAACAAGAGCAATAATGTCCATGAGAAAGTGTTGCAAATCCTGTGGAGTTCGGCAGTAGTGACCATCTGAAAGACGACCCTCCTAAAATGAATCTCATATATTGGCCCTTGAGAGTGGTGAAGATATCTCGGTCAAAGCTCCCCTTTTCCCCAATGGCTAACAGGTATTCTGCTTCCTTCCCCTCACATGACAATAAAGCGCTCAGCTGAGTAGTGCAGCCAAGATGGATGTATTTGATGAGTTTTCGGACCATGAAGAGAAACTTTTCAGAGATCTGTGTTCGCCAGCGACTCGCCATTGTTGTTGCAGAAACACCCCCCCAATTTGTTTTTGTACACATTGGGGCCCCTCCTCTCTTTTTGTAGAAAGTTT
Organism: Larix kaempferi; assembly: GCA_027924585.1. Lineage (NCBI taxonomy): Eukaryota > Viridiplantae > Streptophyta > Pinopsida > Pinales > Pinaceae > Larix > Larix kaempferi. Next base: position 21,090,653 of record BSBM01000047.1, on the reverse strand, counting down.
GCCTTGAGAAGTCATCCCAGCCATTATCTGTGTTTTTCAGCATGAAATCTTGTTTCCCAACGAAAATTCTGGCCGTAAACCTTTCTTTTTCCCCAAGGAACCTAAAGGGAACTTAGAATTTTTCTCGACGTTTTGGAGTCTCTCGGGTTATCTCCCCGCAGTTGTGGAAGCGACTCGACTCGCATAAACTTCTCTAAGGTAGACTTAGAAAAATTTTGTTGGAAGAACACGGGAGCACTTGGGCAATCCTTCCCAAAACAGCGGAGTGCCTCGTTCAAACCTTCCGCAACCGCGGAAGCTTTCAAAGCTTTCCCGAAAACGGCGGGAGCTGTTGTCTAATCCTCTCGAAAAGAACTTGAAACGTTTTCCCAAAAGGTTGCGGAACAATTTAAGGGAACCGCACGAAACTTGCGGAGATCACTCGCGTGAGCTTCCCGAAACCGCGGAGGAATTCACGAATTCTTTCCAAAGCTATGAGGAGACTTAGCAATTTTCTTTGGAAAGTTGCGGGAGCCGTTGGGTAATTCGTTTAGGAACAGCGGAGCCATTCATCGAAAAGTTCCGCAGTCGCGGAGGCATTCGTTCTTTCCATTCGAAGCGGCGAGCGCCTTCCGTCAAATCTCCCGAAACTTTGGCAAAAGACTTAGGTTTTTCTTTGAAGTTGCGGAATCCTTAGAGCTTCTCCACCCGAAAATTGCGGAAGCCTTCTGGTTACCTTCCCGAAACGGCAGGAGAACTTGGGAAAGACGCCCGAAAGGAGTTGGAGTAGTTTGTTAAAATCACGGAAGCTTCTGATGCAAGCCGCCCGAAACGGCGGAAGGATTCAGCGAAGTTGTCCGAAACGACGGAAGCTGGTCACATAAGCTTTTCGAAAAGAGACTTAGAAAAATTTCGAAAACCTGCGGAAACCTTCGGGTTTTCCTTCCGAAACGGCGGAAGCCATCCACAAAAGCTTTCCGAAATAACACGGAGAAATTCGCAAACTTCTTCCGAAGCTGTGAAAAGAACTTAGAATTTTTTCAAGGAACTTTGCGAAACGAACCAAGGAAGCTTCGTGGAAGCTTTCAGCCTTTGCTCCCGAAACCGCGGAAGCTTTCGGGCTACCCTCCCGAAACGGCAGAAGGCAATCGCTTAAACCGCTCGGAAAAGGCCTTTGAAATGATTCCAGGAAAATTTACGGAAGAGTATAAGATTTGCTCCCGCAACGACGGGAGCCACTTGTCTAAACTGAAAAGACTTAGAAAAATCTTCGATGAAGCGATTGCGGAAGCTGCTGGTGAATCCCTCCCGAAACCGCGAAAAGTTTGCCCTGACTTGCCGAAACGCCAAAACGCTGAGGCCCTTCTGGAACAATTCACAGAGGCTTCCCGCAACCGCGGAGACTTTCAAGTTTCCCTTCCGAAACTACCGGGAGCATTCGCCATATCGTCCCGAAACCCCGCGAGACTTAGAAACTTTTGGGTTTGCGGAAACCCTTCGCAAATAGCTTCCGAAATGCCGGAAGCCTTGGCGTTATCCGTCCGCAACGCGGGGTTCTTTTGCGGAAGGCTTCGAGTTTCTCTTCCGCGACGCATACCGAAACGACAGAAACTCTCCCTGAATCCTTCCGCAACGGCGGGTATGATTCGCAAGGTGGTCCCGCGAATGGCGGTCGCACGGAAATCGAAACATTTTGACGTGACCGCAACGGGTGGCGTATTTAAGCCGCATTTTAATTGCGCCAACTACCAAACTAAATGCTCGCACGTGCCTGTCTTTTATAAATATACGGTGGGGGGCTCGAGCCAATACACCATTGTTTTCGATTGGCAAATGGCGTGGAATGCCTTGCAAATCGCTCCAGCTCATCTCGCTCATCCGCGTTCGCGGCCACCTCGTTCAAGCGATCCCCACGGTGCCAGGTAGGATTTTAACCTTGAAATTCGCCCCTTTTACGGTTTCCAATTGCTATTGGGTTGTCTTTTGTTTGAAAACGATGGGTTTGGGTGGGACTTTGATGGGCAAAACACCCGTCAAGGGCTATGTTTTGCCTGTCAAATGCAGTTGAATTGAGTTCTCGTCATATAAAACAGACATTGGTTAAAACATTTTTTTTAGTAGAGACGGTTGGTGCGGGCGGTTAAACTTGTTCCATTTTAATCTCCGGGCCGCGTGCCTCGTTGTGTGAAAAAACTGTCGAATCCCCATAGGCTTTTCATGTCCCCGGCCGAAAGCTTAGGACGTAAAACCCCGGGCCTTTCCGTAAACCTCAGTCTCAACATGCCCTCTACCCAAGTCAAAACCTAGAAATCAGCACCATTACCCCTGTTCAAATCCCGTGAGCGTTCAAGTTACGCGAGCCGAAACCCGAAACCATGGCCACCCGAGCCTTTCTCGTCAGTATGTCTCTGGCGCCATCACCCTCGCTCGAACTAAAGCTTCCCATAGAGCACCTTGGCAAGTGCCATAAGTGACAATAGCATTCGAAGCCCTCACCGAGTCGAAAGTGCGAAAGGGGCTCCCTTGTTGTCACAGAGTCCTTCCAACGCGAGCTTCCCCGCCATTAGCCTTTCAAACCGTAGCAGTGACGAAAATCACCCTCTTCCCCAGAGCCAAACCGAAAGCAGGTTGCTTCCGCAGCGCGCTTTTCCTCACAGGAGCATGCTGAGCCTGCCCCTTTAAAAGAATTAAGATGGCGGAGATTTATAATGGTGTCCCTGTTGAAACGAATATCACCATTTCTCCTAGGGCCGGGCCGAGAGCAAACTGTTGCCGCGACGTACCTATCCTCTCAGGAACACCCCAAAACTTACCCCTTTAAAAAGATTCAAATGTTTAAATTTGTATTTCATATTGAAATGGTGTATTGTGCCTCCTAAGCACACAGCTTCACATTGCTCTTTATCTCATTCATATATCAAAACAATGACGCTCTCTGTTAAAATATCACAGTATGTTGCTCAATATCATGATGACTTGTATATGGGTGCTATCAGGGATAAGTCAAGATGCCGAAAACCGATAAGAAGAAGGCTAAGATGACAGAAAAGAAGCCTGCGCCACTCAAAATTGAAACTTCACTCCAGGACACTAGGTGCACCACCGGTGTCCCTCCTGAAATCAGATGGGGTGACATCTACAGAATGATCCGGGACCAAGAAATCCCAGATATGTTGTTAGAGGAAGCACCGATTTATCTTAATATCAGAGCCTCAGGCATAACTAGAGCCGCTACCCGCCCTGAGCTGTTCCCCTGTGCTGAAGTGATCAGATGGATACTCCAACATGCCGATGCTGAAGGGAGAGTGATAAATGATAGCGGGAAAGTGGCTATTGCCTCATTTCAACCCGCGTATATCGCGGCAGCCTACAAATTTCCCCGTGTCCAACAAGCTCTGACTGACGAATGGTTGAGCCAGATGAATAACGTCGAGATGGCCAAGAAGCTGCTAATGGCGGGCAAACATTTGAGAAAGAAAGGAAGTGATGAATATGACGTACAGAATCTGAGAGCTCCTTTCAGATTGATCGCTTTAATGCTTTGCAGAATCTTCGGCATGCCCGATGGAATAGTGTATAAGATTCAGTGGATCCCTATCATCCACTACGTGGCATTCAAGGGAACTGTGTTTGACTGGGCCACTATCCTGTCAGATAGTCTGGCCTCGATGATAATTGCTGCTAAAGAAGGACTAGCCTTGAAGAAGGCTGAATTTTTCATGTCCTCATATCTGATTGATTGTATTTTGGCCAAGATAGACTTCCCCAAGTTGGGCTGCACATGGGATAGGGCCACCGCCCCGGTCTATATCGCATTCAAGATGTTGTGGGCTCAGAATTACAAGCCCAGTTACAAACTCATCTGTGAGGGGTTCATCATGCCCCTATACGAGAAAATGTTCAAGGAAGAACCAAACTGCCTATCAGAGAATTCTTTGGAAGTCCTTGAGGATTATGGGGACTTTTACTTTTCGGAGCAAGGTACCTACCTGAGAATGTTTGGAGGGACTAAGCCCCCATACATCTTGCCGCAGTATGCCATAGACTATGTGGTTCTCAAAGAAGCAGTAAGACAACTCTTCCTGGATTGTATTGGAGCAATGCTCCACAAACAACATAAGGCTTCCTTTCCCCCCCTACCTTTCTGCATAGGTGCTTACAAGTTTTCAGGGGTTGCCTCGGCCGACGAATTTGTTCAAGAGCTGAAAGCCTTCCACTTCGGTGAGGTAATCTTCCACAGGAATGACCGAAAGGGAAGAGTTGCTGAGCACTGTAAGGATATCTATGCTCACTTCGAGTACTCCCACTATCCTGATGCCGAGGAAGAGGCATTCAGAGGCATCAGCAACATGGCTGAGCTACGGATCTGTCGCCAAGGCGCTGGAGCAAGCTCTAGCTCAACCAAGGCCCAAAAGACCAGCCAGCAAAAGGAGAAAGAAGTGTAAGATGCCCGAGCTCAGGAAGAGCTCAGATTAAGAGAAGAAGCGAGGTTACAGCGGGAAGCTGAGGAAGCAAGAAAGCAGCAAGAAGCTGAAGATGAAAGACTGCGGAAAGAGGCTGAGGAAGCTCAAAAGCAGAAAGAGGCTGAAGCTGAGCAGTCTGAGGCAGAAAAGAGGGCGGAAGATGAATTGAAGGCAAGGGAAGATGCCCAGGCAGGTGGATCCGGTATCCAGGACATGGAAATAGACACCTCTCAAGCAGGTGGCTCTGGTGCCCAAAATAAAGGAGGAGACCCTGCTCAGGAAGCCCGGACCCCACCGGTAGAAGAAGACATAGACATCATAAACCAACCAATTGTCCCGTACACTCCATCGGGAAAGCGTACGGTGTCCAAGTGTAATGATTTTGTCTATGACAAGAAAATAAAAGCAATGGTCCTCAAATCAGAAGAGAGGATCAAAAGTCCCTTCCATGAAGACATCGTTACCCACCGAGAGGTCACTATAATGCAGAATATGGATCAAGATCCCTTTGCTATGGCGACCGCAGCTGTAGCAACGACAAAAGCATCCCTGGCCAATGTAGGCGTGATGGTAAGAGATAATGAATTGACAAAGAAGAAAGCTCGTACGCTACAACAAACTGTGGCTAATGAGCAAGCCCAAAGAGATCTGGCAGTGAACAAGTATAATTGCTTGTACGCTGAACATAAGGAACTGTCAAACAAGTACAGCCAGCTGGAGGAGGAAAAAGACCAGCTAACACTCCAAATAATTATTGTAGAAGCGGAGAAGAATGGAGCAGAAGAAAAGGCTTCTCAGCTAGAAGCAGACAAGCAGACATTAGCTGAGCGGTTAGAGCAGGCTGAGAGCAAAACGATGGACATGTCTCCCTTCCATGAGCTGTCCTGCAACATCCTGAAGCAAATAAATGACACACAGGAGCTAATCACTGACGAGGTTTGCAAGCTCAAGGCCATGATAGTCAAATTAAAAGAAATTAATGCGGAGGCCCACAGGCTCAAAGCTAAGAATACCCGTGTCAAGGCAAATATCATAAGTCATATGGCATGGAGAGAAGGGAAAGGGGGTTTCCCCCCGCATCTTCCATTTAAAGATGTGGACGATTTTAATGAAGACATAGCCTTGCTGGAGTTTGGAAGGAACTGTGCCAATAAGCTGATAACCAGTGTGCAGAGAACAACAGATAAAATTAACAGTCTATACCAAAAGCTCAAAGGAGTCCATGACAAATGCACATTGAGTTTCCCTCAGACCCTGGAGGACTTTCCGGAAAAGGAGCAGCGGTTGTCTCAGCTAAAGGAAGAGCTAGGCGTTCAAATGGAGTATGTGAAAAGGATTGACGTCCTGGCTATTGATGACCTCCAGCATTATATTGGTTCATCATCACTCCACAACCATCTGCTGAAGGAAGTGCATCAAGCTGCAGTAGTGGAAGTGCAAAGCATTAAAGCAGAGCTCGGGAAGAATGTGACTTCTCAGAAAATCTTGTTCCCTGCTGCAGCAAACATAGTCATAAGGGACACAGGTGTGTGGTACAGCTACATAGCAGAGGAGGACAGGAAAGCTGCAGCAGTAGCGGGAGCATCAGTAGATCCAGGATCTTCTCTCCCAGCAGCCTCTTCCCCAGCAGTGGCAGAAAGTTTGGCCAGTTCAATCCCCCCTTCCCAATTAGAAGCAGCATCAGCAGTGGATTCGAGGGTCTCTTCCCAGGCAGCATCAGCAACAATTAACTTGGGCGATCCTCTGCCAGCAGAAGCTCACACACAGGAATAAAATAAATTGAATTCAGTTGAGAAACTCTCTTCAGCCAAGCACGTGTCTAGCAGGGAAAGCGTGGGTGTTAGCATTATTTCTGCTATGTATATTCTGTTAAACTTTCGAACATGTAAGGCGTGAGCCATGGGACAGCTATCCCTATTTTTTGTCAAAACAATTTTGTAAAAGAGGTGGTCATTTTTTGGTGGTCGGTTATAGAGGAAACTCCTGTAATTGACAGGTGGAAGGTGCTAGGTGGCAACCCAAATGGCAGAATTGTAATTATAAATAGTAGCTAGGGAGAATAGAGAAGGACTTTTGGCAGGGAATGAAATTTTGAAACCCATACGAGCTATCTTGTATCGGGCCTGTAAAATTGAATTTTCTAATAGAAGCCACGGGAGATGGACGTTTTGCATGGGATGTTGGACGGCTGTATGTTGGACTATTCTAATGACTGCTTTTCTGTAATGTGAGATCATTCTTACCATCTGAATTATTTCTTTGTATTAATGATTTTGCTCCTCCCTGTGCATACGATTTTCTCTATTTTGTGAACAATGAATGCGTTTCACATTAAATCAGGAGCTACCTGCTGATGCCTTTATCATTGCTGTAGATTTCTCTTCTAGATCGAATGGCTAACTGTTATTTCTTCAGGATGAATCACGTGGCTCATTGTTCATGCCTTTAAATTGCTCCTTGCAGGGATCTTTAAGTTTAATTTCAGTTTGTTACATTTAGATCCGTTTCTTTATTCTTTCTACATAGATTAAATAAATTTTTTGCTTTTTTTCTATTTTATGAGCAATAGATGCGTTCCATGTTGAATTAGAAGCTATCTTCTAAAGATCTTTATCTTGCTGTAGCTTTACTTGTGAGAATTAACAGCTATCTGTTCTTTCCTTACGTTATTTGTTACAGCTGATTGCTCATCCCTTAAGCGTGTTCCCTGCAGGGATAGGTAGATTTACTCTGGTTCCTAGACCTTGATCTGTTTTAATTGCATCTAGATCGAATATAATTTAGGCACGTGCATTTCATTTAAAAGACATAAAACCCAAAAGAAAGGTGGATCGGGCCATAACCGGTAGAATTGGATTTAAACTCCAAACCCACGGTTGCCGGAACCGCTAACCGGACGGATTCCCTACACCAAATGGGAGATAGTCTAATTGGGACCATCTCTCGGGGAGAATCCCTTTCTGATTGATGCCACGATATCTGAGGCATCAACAGGTCTCTAAATCATTGAAGAGAACAAAGAAGATATTGTTTGGGTATGTTAAGACATAACCATGATAATCCAGGTATGTTTTCCTATATCAAGTTAGAATCCTACTTTGTTAGGATCTTAGGTAAGTATACATGTGTATGAAATAATCATGACCATATATACTTAAGATTATTTAGCATTATAATGTTTTGATAATATTGAGATTATACTAATGGATGTATGTTTGTGTATGAGATCATGAGGATGACACTAGTGCACACTTAAGCATGCATAGTGGTACATAATGAATAGAATTTCAAAAGACATATAGAGATAAAGTGGGAGGCAACCACACAAACATAAAAGATAAGTATTTGAGTTGTTATTTGAATCTCTGAAATAGTAATGATATTGCTTGTAATAGTTGTATGCATATTTGTATTCCTAGAATATATCATGCATAGTGTAAGCTTTCATATAACATTGAACAGTATAGTACTAATATGCATATGATTCGTAAGTTGGACAAACATTCCATTGTTGCTTATCTAGAATGAAACCTCTTTGCTGACATGCTGAGAGCTGTGCACGCTCTCGATAGTATGTTCTGGTAGAGATGGAAGGCATCTAGATAGCCACTGTATGCATACAGGATATGGAAAAGTGTTGTGCCAAATTATTGGTCAAGATAGTTGCATAACTATGTAAATCATATCTGTATGCATAATAGGTTATCATGTCAACATGATTTGATGATTATGAAGTATTACTAATCATGTACTTAATTTTGATTTGTAGGAAAGATCAAGAAGAATGATGAACACTTAAAAAGTGATGGATGTTCAACAAGAAGACTTACAAATCAAACATACTATAGAAGGCTCATGGCTAGAAGATTCTCTTAGAAAGAGGAAGAGGATCATGACGAGATGTTTGATCCAAGTGACTAGATAAGACCATTCTCCTATGGTGCAATTTAAGAAGAAGTGTGAATCGAGAAAACTCCCATGATTCAATTGAAGAAATATCTGTACGGGTACCCAGGATCGATAGTCATTTGGGTGATGCGGATTTCAACCTTTGCTACAAGGTTGAAGATGGTTTCTATATACAGATGACATGGATGCAAGAAGGAACTCACGACAAAGTTCGAATGATCTTAAGGCTCATATCAGTAGATCCATCTGATGGGAGATGGCACAGATAGATATGCAGAAGATCACTCAATGTAGAGTATGAATGATGTTCAATTACAGAGGGAGAATTGATAGCTTCTTGAAAAGCTTGGGCTTTACCAAAAGTAAAGCTGATCCATTACAGATGATGAACCTGTCATACTATTACTGTATGTGGATGATCTCTTTCTGACAGGGAATGAGAAACAGATCATGGAAAGCAAGAAGAAGCTACAGAATTTGAGATGAAAGATATCAAATTGATGCATTACTTCCGAGGTCTAGAGAAGATTTGGAATATAAAGCCATGGCCACTCCCATGGATTCCAATTTGAAGTTGTTAGCTGATGATTCATCAGTGTTAGTGGATGTGACTCTGTACAGACAGAATATTGGGTCATTGATGTATTTGATGAATATAAGGCCGAATATATGCTTTGCTATGAAACACCTTGAGACAGTATCCAGTGGAACCTAGGCATGTTCACGTGATAGCTGCAAAGCATGTGATGAGGTACCTAAAGGGTACGATAGACTTTGGTCTATGTTATCTTGGAGATCATGACTTTTGATTGTATGGCTACACAGATGCTGACCAGGAAGGAACTATATCAGACAGGAAGAACACATCGGGTTGATGTTATTGTCTGGGATCTGCCATGATCTCGTGGTTTCTATCAAGAAGCAGTCAAGTGTGGCTCTCAGCACAGCTGAAGCGAAATATATATAGCTTCCTGCTCTGCTAGTTGCGAAGCAGTATGGCTTCGGAAGTTGTTATCAGGATTGTTTGACTTAGAGATGGACCCCACTATGATCCCGTGTGACAACTAGAGTTGTATAAAGATGACAAAGAATCCAGTGTTCCATGATAAGTCAAAGCACATAGAGATCCGATATTTCTATATACGGGATATGGTGCAGAAAGGAGCTATCAAGCTCGAGTATGTGAGCACTAATGAACAAGTTGCTGATGTATTGACCAAACCTCTATCTCGAGAAGAGTTGAATATTTCTTAGACAAGCTTGGTGTAGTTCAGAAGGACCCTCCTCGAAAGGGGGAGTGATATGGTCGATGATGATATTTGGATACTGGTATCGATGTGGATACCTGTATCAATGATGAGATTTCCTATATTGACGGTAAGGTCAATGATGACGATACTTGTGTTGCTATGGATACTTGTATCAATGATGAGGATATTTGTATTGATGATGAGGTTACATGTTCCGACGATGAGGTCGATGATGAGGTTTCTAGTTACAACGATGAGGTCGATGCATGGTCCTTAGAATTTTGTCTAAGTGGACGAGAGGAGATTGTATCATCCCCGGACTTCTGTCCCTGAATTGATCCGTAGACATATGTCTCTAAGAAGTGGTCCCTAGTGGACGAGAGGGGATTGTATCATCCCCGGACTCCGGTCCCTGAATTGATCCGTAGACATATGTCTCCGAGAAGTGGTCCCTAGTGGACGAGAGGGATTGTCTCATCCCCGGACTTCGATCCCTGAATTGATCCGTAGACTTTTGTCTTCGAGAAAGATGTTGGTGAATGATGTAATGTGCACTCCTGGACTGCTCAACATAGCAATAGGTGATCATTCACAAAACCTGTAATGATGTAATGTTTGCTCCTGGATTAGCAGGTGATCATTCACAGGTTGTAAATCCTAGATTTGATCTAGGTCACACCCCAGTTGAAATAGTACTGGCTCTGTGGTTGTAAATCCTAGATCTGATCTAGGTCACACCCCAGTTGAAATAGTACTGGCTATGTGATTGTAAATCCTAGATCTGATCTAGGTCACACCCCAGTTGAAATAGTACTGGCTCTGTGGTTGAATGGAATGATGTAATGTGCGCACCTGGACTGCAGCAGGTGATCATTCGCAAGTCCTATAATGATGTAATGTTCACTCCTGGACTGCTCAGTGCAGCAATAGGTGATCATTCACAGGTGGTAAAATCCTAGATTTAATCTAGGTCACATCCAGTATGAAAAAGGACTAGCACTGTGGTTGGGATTGCATCATCCCTAGACACGGTGAGGTGTCTTAAAGTGATAAGGATTAGTCATCCTGTAAGTTGATTTGGGATTGCATCGTCCCTAGACATGGTGAGGTGTCTTAAAGTGATAAGGATTAGTCATCCTGTAAGTTGATTTGGGATTGCATCGTCCCTAGACATGGTGAGGTGTCTTAAAGTGATAAGGATTGATCATCCTGTAAGTAGATCAAGATTGCATCGTTTCTAGACACAAGAGGTGTCTTAAAGTGATAAGGATTGATCATCCTGTAAGTAGATCAAGATTGCATCGTCCCTAGACATGAGAGGTGTCTTAAAGTGAGAAGGATTGATCATCCTATAAGCAGATCAGGACTGCATCGTCTCTGAATGTTTGGTTCAAAATGTACGTGATAGGATTGCATCATCCTTGAATGTTTGGTTCAAAATGTATGTGATAGGACTGCATCATCCCTGAACGCTTGGTTCAAAATGTACGTGATAGGACTGCATCGTCCCTGAACGTTTGGTTCAAAATGCACGTGATAGGATTGTATCATCCTTGGACTTATGTCCTAAAGTGAGCGGGATTGATCATCCTGTAATTGGATCATGTGTATTGCAAAGTATGCTGCTATGATGATTCTATTGATCGAGAGGATCCAGATGATGATACTATTGATCGAGAGATCTAGATGTTGATGCTGTTGATCGAGAGGATCCAGTTGATGATGTGATGTTGTTGATCGAGAGGATCCAGTTGATGATGTGATGCTGTTGATCGAAAGGATCCAGTTGATGATGTGATGCTGTTGATCGAGAGGATCCAGTTGATTATGTGATGCTGTTGATCGAGAGTATCCAGTTGATGTTGTTATGATGATGATTAGTAGATCCAGACGATGAGGTTGTTGATCGGGTGATCCAGATGATGACGATGTCATAGCTGATCGAGTGTTGCAGAAGGTGAAGACTCAATACTGACAATGTTGATACTCCAGTATTGAAGACCTGAAGATATTCCAGTAACTGGTTGAGTTACTGATGATGTTGAGAAAGCTTCCAATGATTTATAGATGTATCATGTATCATGTAGTTGATGACTCCTTGCTCCTGCAGATGTTGTTATAATATCCTTCTCGTTAAGGGGGAGTGTTGAAATATTGTAACTTCGAAGAATATTATATTTGTACTTTGTTATTCCGGAGATGTTTCATTCCTCCATCAAGACCTTATTGTATATCCGGAGATGTTTTATTCCTCCGTGGAGAATGTGGTAACTTGGGTTATTAGACTTCCCTAGTGGGGTCGGCCCTGTATGTGTTATGTGGGTCAAAGGGTTATTAGACCACCCTAGAGGGGTTGGCCCAGTCAGCATTATGTAAAGTGGTTAAGTTGGGGCCGACCTAGTTAATGTAAAAGACAAGTCAGAATAGTGTATAAATAGAGGAGGTGTGTTCCTCATTTATCACACTCACACATTACACTCACTTGTGATTGGCGCATAGGTGAGGGAGAGATCTGCTATGGAGGAGAAGGAGCTCATGTCTATGGTTTACATCTTTGTATTTGTTGGTCATCTATATTGAGGAAGCTTTGCTGGGTTTTCTACCCCATGAGGGTTTCCCAGGATAAATCTGTGTCTCTTGTGTTTATGCTATGCTTGTTGTTCTTTCAGTGATCCTGTATATGCTATTGTTGTGAAATGGAATGTAATGTTGATATTTTATGTCTTATCATATTGAATCTTAACAATGCATATGTTTCTAATTATTTATTTTTTGAATTTTTTTATTGTAGTGGCAAGCATGGATCCAAATGTGAAGATACTTAGAGAGATTGCTAGACTTAGAGATATCGGGGCCACGTGGAGGGGTGGAGACCAGCTCCACTGCTCACTTGCACATACTCTAGGTGCAATTGTAGATATCATTATCAAATCCAATGGTATTGTATATGACATTGCATCATACAGAGAAAGGAAAAAGAAACAATATGTTGATGGATTGGATTACCATGTTATAAAAACAGTAGAGATCAAAAAGTAACACATTTTTGCATTGTTTAGAGATCCCTGAACAAATGAAATCCCAAACACAAATAGAACCCACATTTCTCTCAATTTGAGTACATATACACCATTCCAATAGAGCTAGATGGACTAGTGATACATGGATTTTGATGTGCCAGCCCACAACAACATGGAACTTCCTCTATATTCCCTTCGAAAGATGCATGCCGAGTTTGTGTTGGGAAAACATGTAAACTATTTCGATATCTTGGAGTTTTAGGGAATTGGTTTGGGGATGCCTCAAAACCATCCCAATGCCAGGCATCGAGATCCCTTCACCTCGCAAGAAATTACCTAGGCTAGATGTCTCTCCTTCACATCAAATGATTCCATAGACACAAGAGGCATTTCTGAGTCTTGAATAGGCAATTTTATGCCATAGTACTATTATTGAGCATATGGACTAGGCAGGGACATCTCTCTCTAGTGGGGTACATCCATCACCTCTCGGTGGTGCAGGGCCATATATTAGTGGGGGTAGATCGACACATAATGAGACTACCATTGAGGCTCACAAGTGCACAACATGTGGCCATGCCTTCTATGGTTGTGTTCCAATAGATGTTACCCTTACTAGGATTTTTAGTCAAGTAAGTATATGGTTAACAATAATCTTGTTCAAATTATTTTTCCTTACTGTACACATTATATAGATTGATAATTTTTATAATTTTTAAAATCGTAAATGTTAGATGCCTTTTCATAGGGGCAAGGCTTTGGCACTAGTGATGGCCCCCCTAGAGGAGAGACCAATGTTCCAGTATCTACAAGGAGTTTTGAATCTTGATGCACTGGGTGTTGTCGTATCTTCGGTAGAAACAACACACATAGAGGTAATTATTTCAACATGTCAGTTTGTTAATACATGTAGTTCATTAATGCTAGACGTTCTAATATTTACAATTTTTAAATGTGTAGCCGCTAGATCCTCAACAGGGAAATATATTTACCACTTTAGCTTGCCCATCTATTTATGGTTGGTATTGATTGCTCAGGGTTAATGTGGTCCATACTTTCTATAACAATTCCTTCCAAAAGTTGCAAGCAAATTTGGGGTCCATATCAATAACAATAACTTTGCGAAAGTCATGGAGTCTATAGATATTTTTAAATAGATATGAAAGATTTAACTAGATTTATCTCTTGATGATATTCCAATTAAGTGGGCATATAGGGTAAATATATCTATGATTAAAATTATCTTATCCTTACCCTCTAAGGTTGGGATATGTGTGATAAAATCCATACATACTTTAGTACATTTTTTTTATCTAATATTTGAATGGGTTGAAGGAGTCCCAATGGTGAAACTAATTCAAAATTATGGCACTGATAGGTGCCACATTTAGAAAAATGTTTTCAAATATCAGTCTTAATTCCTTTCCATAAGAAGGATTTTGAGATGTTGTACTATTTTTTAAAGAACCCACATTGCTTGTAGTCAGAGAATCGTATTCTCTTTTATGACTTGGATTTTTAATTTTGGAGCGCTAAGTAGATATATTCATCCCTTATACTAAATTCTATCATTTTCCCAAGTGAATTTTGAGCATGGTGTAGAATTTCTCTCTTTTTTTCTTAATAGTCTATTAGCAACTTCATTTTCCTTTCCCTTGTAAGGAATTTCAAGGTCAAAAATTTGTATTTTTCTTACCCATTTTTTTTTCTAATGATAAGCATTTCCTTGGTGTATGTATATTTTTCTTTCTCTCTATGGTTTAATATTTAACTTTCAAAGGAAGTGGGGTGATTTTCTTGAATAAGCATAGATTCAATTCCTATCCCTAAATCATCTCATTTGATCACAAAACATTTTATGAATTCCAGGGAATCCAAAAGAAGAGTCGAAGTCATTGACATATTCATCCTCTTAAAACAAGCTCCTACTACATCAGTCAATCTAAAACCATATTTTTCCGACAATGTTGCTACTGGAGCAAGAATCTCTACATATTTTTTTTTACAAATATTCTATAATAACCTATAAGACCTATGAACGGTTCTAGTTATGTGATATTTTTGAGTAGGCCAATTAGTAATAACAACAATTTTATTTGGGTCTACCTTGAATCCTTCATCTTATACAATTTGCTGCAAAAATTATATTTTTCCTATTCTAAATCTACATTTTGATTTGTTTGCATTTAACATCTTTTCTTGTAATAGTTTAAACATTGACTCTACATGCTTGAGGTGTAAGATACACTTTTTGTTGTAAATCAATATATTATCAAAGAACACAAGTAAACAATTCTACAAGTGTGGATGGAATAAGTTGTTCATCAACTCTTGGAAGGTAGCCAATGTATTGGATAGTTCAAAATGCATCACACATAATTCATACAGGTGCTCATAGGTACATAAAGAAGCCTTGGGAATTTCCTCTCCCCGTATTGTTATTTGATAATAGCTTGATTTTAGAGAAAGATTGCATAAATAATTAGCACCATGATATTCATCCAATAGTTTGTCCAAAAATGGGGGAAATTATCTTTAATGGTAATCTAATTTAATGTAGGTGGTACTATAATTTATTGTATAATTGTCCATATAGAGTCTATAGGAGCTATCATTTTTCCCTATGAGTACATGACTAATGTTGAGTATGGACTCTTGCTTCGGGATATTATGGAAGAATATAATAATTCTTGAACTAGGCACTCAATTTCTATTTTATGTTTAGGAGAATCATTGTAATATTTCTCCTAACTAGAGTTCATCTAGGGATGAACTCCATGATATGATATCTCGATCAGTCTGGAGGATGGCCTTGAGATAAATCTTGAAAATTTGTATTATATCTTAAGAATTTCTTATCATGTCCCATTGGATATTCTATTTCATAAATCATTGCCTCCATTGAATAACATTTTAAAACATAAGGTTGTCTCCTTTCCAAATCATTTTATTGATTTTGTTTGATGAGACTATCTAGGTCAATGGGTCATTGATTCTATGAATTTGTATTTTTTCCATTTTCATAAAATCTTAGAAATTGTTTTTGTAGCATTAGCCCAATTGTACCAATAGTGGCTAACCATTAACCATTACACTCCCAAGACAACATCTACTCCCTTAATTACCAATGCATACATTGAATATCTTAATTGGTACATATTGATAGTCAATTCTATCTTATGGAATTTCCCATCGAAAGAATTAATTATGTCCCCCAAAATTGATATTTGAAAGTTGGAGGTAGGGTATATGAACATATTTAATTTCTTTTCTATTCTTGTAGCTATAAAGTCATGCAAACTACCACTATTTATAAGCACCGTTACTTTGGTTTTCTTAATGTATCCAAAGAATTTAAGAGTATGGGGTTGAGAAATACTCTTCATTGTGGTGACAAATAGTGTTGGAATGGACTTATGATTGGTGGATTTCTCATTGCCAATTTTTGTGTCAAAAATAGATGTATCATGTACTTCCTCTTCTTTGTAACTATCACTACTATGTTTTCACATGGGCAAAGCATTTTGTCCTTGCATTTATGGCCTAGGTTCCATTTGGGTGCTTTACATTTGAAACATCTATTCTTATCATTCCTTGTATCTAATGTTGAAATCATTTTGTGAGGAGGAATATATATTGAGCTTGTTTTTTTGAATTTGGGATATGGAGGTTGCTAATACAACATACGATCCTTTTCATTGAATTTGGTTGTTTTTTTGTTGTACTTGCTTTGTATTCTTGATATCTAGTAAATTGAGTTTGTTCATTATATTCCCTTCAATCATGAATTGGCAATTTGTAGTAGCTGTCATTGGATAGGTTGTTGATTTGAGTGCTTAGTACATGCAAATCATGAAAATATTCATCCATTATGTTAAATTATTGCAATTGAGTTAGTTTGTAAAAAAATCCTTCTCTTCAATGTCGTATAATATTTTGAGATAATATTTCTTGAATATATCTACTCTCTTTCTAGTGCCTATGATTTTGAGTTTTGTTTTTAACTTCACAAAAAATATAAGTTGTGATTTTTTTTAAATTAGGTAATCATGACTACTTGAAAATTTCCAATACAATAGTATCAAACAATTAGAAACACATTTTCATTATAATACAAATAAAATTTAAAACAAAATACATTATAAAAAAAATTACTATTAAAACTTTAGTATAAAATTTTATACTACATATAACTAAATAAAAAAAATCCAAATAAAATTCAGTGAATTTAATATACGCCATGGCAAGGCCCTCTTACATTTCTCACAATATTGACAATTTAAAAATGATTTACCATTATGTTCAATATAATACAACCAAATAAATTTATTTTAACCATGTACCTTTTTACTAGTCGAGGCAAAGACTATTGTTTTCACTTTTTTCATTAGTTTTAAGTAAGAACATTTAATATTTCAAAATGTATAAAGTGGTAACTAAAGTTTTAGTTTTTTATTTATTTATTTTAATTTCTAGAGGGATTTTTTCCAAACGTGATCGCTCTCATACCATAGAAATGAAGATTAAATAAATTGACAAAAACAATAGTAAATATATTCCTAACATTCATTAATGGAAACTTCCCATAAGTTAAAGAGGAAAGCTGGACACGCTTTCCATCCTTTTGTTGATTCCATTCCAATCATAGTTTCCGTCTTTTTGTTGATTTCCTTCCATGATTGGAAATAAGGAATTTCCATGTATGAGTGTGGGTATGCATGTGACTTCACAAAAAACTCACGGCCATGCATGGGCCTCTTGTTAAGTTCTTATTTTCTAAACATTTCGCCATACAATAATTGGATCATCTCTTCATTCAACTTGCAGGCCCGCAAGGTCCCCCAACCAACTATCATTCTCGCTGCTCAAAGTGAGTCTAATTCACATAGCAAATCATTTTCCCATTAGTGTCAATTTTTGTTTTAAGAAAACTTTGTTGGTTGGGAATGTATAATAGAATATCAATTATTTATAATATAATTGTGATGGCGTTAATGCAAGTGTGGGCATATAGCTTGATAATCCAGAGAAAGAAGGTGTGCCAGTAGAAGAGGGTAGGGATTACAAGGTGGTGGAAGACTTCCACACTCACCCAATGACATGAATTGTACGATCTTTGGTCCCACTTGTAATCTCCCATGTTGAGACCAGTAAGCTAAGAATTTGACAATGAGAAAAATTTACGATCCCACGTTGAGACCAATAAGCTAGGAATTTTTACAATGAGAAGAATTGTAGGATCTTTGAGCTCACTTGTAATCTCTAAAGAAATCCTTTTGAAGTCAGTAATATAAATTGTATAAATTTTCTATCAATTAATAAAATGCATATTGAACTAGTTTTATAAAGAAAAACTGATTGTTTGTGTGTATCTAAATTGTTACATTTTGTCTTTAAAATTTTTACATCATGTTGTGCTCTCTTATATTGTCTATATTTTGTAGAAATTGAATTTGTGAAGCGTGTATTGGTCTTAAACCCTCGCCAAGGGACTCAGCTCGTTGGTGTCATTACTATTCTTTGAAACCTCGCCAAAATGTCAATTCTATATGGAAAGTAGAGCCTTCCACAAGGAACTTCCACAACCCTCTTCTTTTATGTGGCAAAACAGAAGAGATGAGATTCGAAATTCTATCTTATTATTCCTTGCTAGAGCATAATAACCTATGTTAATTTTTGGGAGTATATCTCTTAACTACAACCTATGTTACTTTTGGGAGTGTATGTTAAAGTGTAAAGAATTTTAATAATTTTAGTTTCAAAACTCAATTTATTATATATATATATAAATAAAATAAAGTAATTAATTAATTTAATTATTTTTAAATTTAATTTATATTATGAATAATAAACCAATTAAAGTAAATTGTGATATGATAATTTTATTTAAAATTTAAAATTAAAATTAAAAACAATATTGATGTAAAAGTGTTATGTAATTATATTTATTAATTTTTAAACCATTTTTGTTTAAAGAAAACGTAAAAGTTATTGAAAATGGATACACACCTAACACTGTAGACTTAGGAAACTATTACTATTTTAATTTAATAAACTCTTTCTTACCATTTTTATCAATCTTGATAGGAATAGATATATTGAGCTAAGTAGTCACAACTTTTTTTTATTTCCATTTGTATAGATTTTGATGCCAACACATAGGAATTAATTGTTCTGGGTGGTTGTAGTAGTTTTATTTCCTGTCTGTAAAGAGTTAGGACCAAAGGATCTTTTGTAGAATTATAAGTTGTAATTTTGACCTACTCTTTTTCTCTATTTCTGACAACTCAAATTTTGATTTTGCACTTGCTTCATTAGGGGAATTTTAGGTATATGGGAAGTATTAGTTGATAACTGAAAAACAAATTGATTGTCATCAGAAGAACAATTAGAACATTGTTTTGAATAATGTTGTTCATAACTAAATTTGGAAGACGCAACAACAATTAACTTTTCATTTGACAATTATGACACTTATTAGAGTCATAAAAACACTGGAAACAAAATCTATTTATTCCTTAAGGGTAGCAAGAACAATAATATCCTCAATACTTTCATCTATATCTACAAAATTTACAATTATATATATATAGGCTGATTCAAGTATTGGCATTCATTAAATTGATCAACAGTTTCAATCAAGTCACAATTTTCTTCAACATTGAGGTTCTACAAAAGGAACTTTAGTATTAGTAGGGCCTTTGGAAGAACAATTATGAGCATAGCGACCTTTCTCATAATTAGTCATCTTCTTTTTCTAAAATATTTAAAAGGTTTGAAGTTTCTAGATGTACTTTCTCTAAATGTAGAATATGACTTTTATTTTTCTTTTGAAAGCATTCAAATTGATGGGCTCCTTCTATTGCAAAACATATAGAAGGAGATATATTAGGTAATTTATGTTGAGCTTATGCATGCAGTTGATTTTTCTGATTTCTCTTCTAGCTTTATTGGTAAGATCCAAAAAATAAAGTGATATGATAGTCACAACAAACTATCTTAAATTTTAAGGCAAAGGATTCAAAAACTGAATTTTAACCATGTCATTCCTATGCAGACCAAGTCGTTAAACATGTTTTTGATAATAAGCATAGTAATCCTCAAACTGATGTAAATTGGACAATTTTAACTTAGTACGTAGCAGTTTTAAGTGACACTTTGATAAATATCTTGTCTAACATCCTCTGAACTTGTAATCCGCAAATTTGAGGCCACGCTAGACATATCTCAAACAGTAATTTCTACTACTACTTCATTAATCCAACTACTAACTTGTTGCATAGTTAAATAATGATTTACCCATAATTGTATTGTATGTGTGGGATCAATTAATCCATCGATATTTAAAACCATAGTTCCCTTTGCATTCATTTGCTAAAAAGGATCTGTATGTACTCTTTGAGAGCCATAAGTTTATCCCTTTTCAACTTTCAACCTTTTCATTTCTCCCATAGACTCTCCATGTTTATTTGTTTTCTGAGATGTTGTAGACTTTTCTGATGGACTTTGAGGTAAGAGAAGAGTCTGCTCTTCATGGGTCATGGGTCTTTTTCCTTTTTCTATTTTAGGTAATACCAATACATTTTGTAAACTGGAACTAGAAGAAAATATATGGAAAGGACTTGATCCAACTGGGATGGTCCTAGGTTGATAATCAAACCTATAGTGTCTATGTTTTTTCCCAATTCTAAATTTCTTAAGGCAAGAGGAAATTTAACTCCATATCCCATTCTAGCAGGAGAAAAAATAGTATTTAAAAATCTAAAAGTACACCTAGCACCTACCTACTATACAATAAACCAAACCAACTATCATATATTTACCTTTAATTTATAGACAAAGAAGAAAAGCACTGTTGATATGGTTATAATCTAAACTCATTTTAAGGTTTGGTTATAATATATATATAAAACCATCGGGGAGGTGACGGCCAGCTAGCAAGAATGATGATGATTGGCATGTAGTGACAACGGATGTGGTGTTTGGTGTGTACATCTGTGTAATATCCCAGCCAAGAATTGGCCAGAATACTAACTCCAACTGTCGAATTTATCAGGATTTTCACTAGTAAATTTTAGACAATTTCTTTACGGTGAGCAGGATGTAAGTGAGGTGTACAGGGGCACTGATCAAGTATGGTAGGGGTGACTTTAGGTTTTGGAATTTACATGGGAGAGTGTACAGCAGCAATTTAGATAGAAGGAAATATTTTAGGATCCTTTGTACAAAGCACGGAGACCATTTATGCTTCGAACATCGGCATCCCCAAAGTCTACAACAAGGCTTCCTGGGTACATCCGCATATACAAACTAGATCAAGGAGTTGGGAAGGATTAATAAACTGATATTTGTGTTCATGTAGGTACCACTGTAATGTACCATGTTATACAAGTGATACAAAAACTCTAGGCTTCTCAAATTTGATCAAAACAATGGCTAAGGAAGCTAGAATTGCTAGAGATGGGCAAGTACAAAGGCTATGGATGGATGGAAGGTTCTGATATGATTTTATACCTCTGCACAATGTATTGAGACCATTTATGTTTCAAGAACATCCCGTTTGAACTCTACTCCAATGCTCCTGGGGTTCTCAGCATATGCAGACTAGTATGGGTGAAGTATTTAACTGGAGATTGTAGATGGGTGTTTCTAAGACTACATAGGTTAAATATCATTTAATAAAAGTCATTAAAGATTGATACATCATTCTAGAAAGTTGAAAAGAGATCTGAGCAAGTATTATAGCATAACTAGTAAAATGACAATTCCGGACAACTCAACTAGCTCGACTTTTGGACTCCCAAACAGTGCTCAAATGAAATAAAATTTATGAAACAGAGGTTGGATCATATCATTTTATATATTATATAACTCCAAGAACAAGAATGACTTCATTTGGACTTTTACTCATTGACTTATGAATCATTCATTGAAAGCTAGTCAAATTCTAGCTAAATCTAGAAGGGGTGCATAAATTGGAGAAGAAATCAGAGTTCTGTAATTTGTATTGAAGTGATTGATATCTGAAAATTACATACTATGTTATTACATCAGAAATATGCCAATATTCCTCTCATAAGATGATAGAAGTGTCTCTCCTCTTGCACATAGGAAACTAGTTGTAGAATAGAAGAGAGAAGAAGGATTCGATCTTTGACTTTGGTGAAGATTATTCTGAACTTGAAATTCATCATGGTCAGCTTTATTATCTGCAAATAAAATCAGTGATAATGGCTAGATTCCATCATCCTCTCAAAGAAAGCTGGGGCACATCTCCCATGCTTGACTAGGGGCACACCTCCCAAGCCTTGGATGCACAAATGCATTCATAAAATTTCTCAAACTAACAAAAGATGTGAAATGGAGTTGGAATCATTCTTTTATAGAATTCATGTTGACCTGTTGAGAAAGTTACTTGGCTTGGTGACCTGTGAGAATAGGTCACCCATGAGTGGACATACTTTCCTTGCTTTGCTTGGTTTGGCTTTTCTTTCTTTCCACTTTTTTCTGATTTTCCTTCCTTTTCTAAACTTTCCTACTTTCAAAAATTTCCTGCTTTTTCAACTTTCCTGCTTTTCCTGGATTTATGTTGATTTTCCTGAAATAAGCCTCTTTTCTCCATTTTGGCAA
The DNA here is from genome assembly GCA_027924585.1 of Larix kaempferi. Classification (NCBI taxonomy): domain Eukaryota; kingdom Viridiplantae; phylum Streptophyta; class Pinopsida; order Pinales; family Pinaceae; genus Larix; species Larix kaempferi. The sequence goes on along the minus strand of BSBM01000047.1, from coordinate 21,068,402 downwards.
CATTTTTGGACTCTAGTGTTTACTTGACTTCTACTCCAAGTAATTCCTCCAACCTTATCATCACCACTTGCCAATATTTAGTAGCAATATTTATTAATAAAAATATTACAACTCAGAATCAATTCACACTTCAACATTTAATCAATTAATTAATGATTAATTAACTCATGTTGTATAATTGCCTCCAAAAATACACCCTACTCCATTTTGGCAACATATTCCATATGGGTGCCCTCTTGGCCCACTTGCTCTTTATCCATTAATTTTATTTATCAAAATTACCTTTAATAAATAAATTTGCCAATTTGTGAGACTTAGAATAAAATTAATTCTAAGCACATAGAATTAATACCATTTAATTCCCTTAGGGGTTGATCTTGTCCCCTTTCACCCATGGTACTGGATGAGCCAAAATTGGGGACATGACAGTCCTTCCTTACCAAGATTGCTTGTCCTCAAGCAATGTTAAGACTCCACCAAGATTCTGTTGCACCACTCTGATTATAAATGTCCCCATCCACTGAAAATTCTGAAAATTAAACTTGAGCCTTCAAAAAAATGACTGTGGAAGAAAATAAAAACTGCACTGTAATCTATATCTGCAATTAACCAGTAATGGACAAAATTTTCAACCCAGTTAGTTTAACTTGAGTAGAATTCCTGGATCCCACTGTTTCTCTTGCAATGACCAAAAATTTTCTATCACCTTTGGCAATCTGTCACTCCCATGAATTCCAGGATCCCAAAGTATCAACTTCCTTTTTCCAATCTCCAAGCATGTGGATTCCCTCCACATAGGCCAACTTCTGCAAGTAATCATTAATTTATCTTGGCAATTTTCCTGCTTAGCTGCCTTCCCTTGACCATAAGCAGAAATATTTTTGCAAGGATATTTCATGCTTGTCATGTAATCTTTCACCCAATCCATATGTGGATGAGTGACATCAAATGGCTGCAAAATATATCTTTGTTGCTGCTCACAATTCAAGACAATGTCAGTTATAAAAAAAAATTTATTGCAGAAACAAGTGAACTTTTTACCTTCCATATTTTCCATTTCAGTGATGCCTCTATTCATCCATCCAGTGGATGAATCAACGATCTTCCTTGCTGATTTATATGAGCTATAATCAACCATCTCTTCTGCAATAGGATCTATCTCCCATGGGGACAGATCATGATCCTCCTGCTGTATATGTGACAAAAACCAAAAAAAATTATTTATCCATTGTTCATTCCCCATTGGTGTTGTTGAATCTAGGACATGTGGGAAAGAACTGTGAACCTTCTTTGCATGTTTGCAACCTTCAGTGATCAGAATTATGGCTGCAACTTCTCCATTATTGGCTGGCCCAAATTGGGTGCTCTCATCCCACTCTTCCACGGGAGAGTGTCTGTCTTCAAGGAACAACTCAAGTTCCCTTGGAAAAAATTCAAGTGCTTGGTTCTCATCAAATTGTTCTGCACACTCTTCAAGCACATATAAAAATGAATGATCCTCATGATCCACCATCTCATGAGGTTCCTCCCTATGATCAAGAATGCTTTCAGCCAAATGAAGTTGACTGAATGGTGAGTAGGAGGGTAGGGAGGATCTTTGCAACTTTTCATGAAGCTGCAATGTTTCTGTCTTGGATTCTTGGAGGGCACTTTGAGTGCTTCTCAAAGAATCTTGGGTGGCCATTAATTCATCATTGAGCTTGTTGATCTCTTCATCATCCCTCAAGGATGTACCATGAAACAATTCTACAAGCTCCAACAAACTATCTCTATTAGAAAGCAGGTTCAAGAATTTGCCTTTTATGCTTGCCATGCTTTCTGAAACTCTTCAATGTCTGTCATGGAAGACTGCTCCCCCAAATTCCAACAAAGTTTATTTATTAAGGCATGTGTGTAATTGAGGGTTTGAAGGGCTTCTTGGATCTTGCATTCATTCATCTTCAGTGTCCCTTCAAGGAAATGAGGTTCTAGCAGATGAATCTTCACTTCTTCTAGCTTCCTAGGGTCAACTTCAACTGATTCTGTTGAAGTTATGAAAGCCGATCCATATTCTGGGGCTGCAATATATTCATATTTCAGATCATGAATATCATATCTTTGGCTGCAACTGGGGTGCTCATTCATCTCTGGTGCACCAGTAAGGCTTACTCTCCAATTTTTAGCTCTCCCCAATTTAGGAGTCTTGACCCCTGGGGGTTCAACCAAGGCCATCTTCTCTTCAAAAGTGGATGCTCCATCAGAATGAGACATAGGCACATAAATATCATAATTTATAAAAATCCCATGTGTTTTATTTTCCCCTCCTTGTGATGGTATGGTGGTGGTTTGGCCTTCCACCAATTTCTCATTTTCAGTTTCTGTTGTTGCAAGACCTCCTTCTTTCTCCATGGATATTGCACCCACAACACCTTCATCAATGGGGATCTCCATGTATCCCACATATATGTGAGAGTAAACATATTTAGATGATTCCTCACACTTAAAACATTCCTCGATAGGTTCTCTTTCAACCATGTGGGCATCCTGTAAACACCTTTCTAGTGATTCAGTCCTATCACTACATTCACCCTTATCACCAAGCATTTGAGACTCAGCATCCCTTATGCAATAATTATGCTTTGATGTGGCTGCAAAATCATCATTATACAAAGTAGTACAAAAATATGAATGTGGTCCATACCTTGGCATCATGCTTCTCTCTTCAATGGGTGGGGTTATGGTGCCTTGTTCTGCCACCAATTCTACTAGTTCACATATAACTGATGTGTGGTCAACTTTTGCTTCACTATGAAGCTCAAGTGGTGACTTTGAATCTAATTTAGGTTCTTCTTTTGGATCTGATTCAAAATATGTCTCACCATCATTAAGCTTACCAATCACTTCTGAGGTGATCTTGAGATCCTCAGCATAGAATCTTGCAGTAGATTCTTCTTCCATTGTGTCAACAATCTCATGATTGGTTTTTGGGTCTTGCTTCTCACTGGTTGTCTTAGGATGAAGATTCTTGGAGACTCTTCTTGAAGAGGATCCAAAGATTCTTGTGAAGTCACATGAATCCAATAAAGCTTTCATATCTTTTATCAACTCTTCCATAGAAGGTTGATCTTTGACTATGGAACATGCAACTTTTTCCTGAATATGGCTATCAGAATAACCATAGTCTCTTCTTCCAATCATGATCTCATGGGAGATTCTTGTGGAAGGTACTTCTTGGGAATTCTCTTCCTCATACCGTCTGCAGTATTCTTCATATTGCTCATCATAATTATCATACTCTTCATAAAAATAATCTTCCTCCTCATACAACTCAAAGTCTGAATCTTCCATGACATGGAACTAATTCCATAACTACAACTTGAAAATAGTGCTAAGCTACTTTTCCACTGAGATTTACTTTCCACAGGCTGAGCCAAGGAAAGTGCTCTGATACCACTGTAATATCCCATCCAAGAATTGGCCAAAATACTAACTCCAACTGTCTTATCAGGATTTTCACTAATAATTTTTAGACAATTTCTTTATGGTGAGCAGGATGTAAGTGAGGTGTACAGGGGCACTGAACAAGTATGGTAGGGGTGACTTTAGGTTCTGGAATTTACATGGGAGAGTGTACAGCAGCAAGTTAGATAGAAGGAAAAAATTTAGGATCCTTTGTATAAAGAACGGAGACCATTTATGCTTTGAACATTGACATCGCCGAAGTCTACAACAAGGCTTCCTGGGTACATCCGCATATACAAACTAGATCAAGGAGTTGGGAAGGATTAATAAACTGATATTTGTGTTCATGTAGGTACCATTGTAATGTACCGGCTTATACAAGTGATACAAAAACTCTAGGCTTCTCAAATTTGATCAAAACAATGGCTAAGGAAGCTAGAATTGCTAGAGATGGGCAAGTACAAAGGCTATGGATGGATGGAAGGTTCCGATCTGATTTTATACCTCTACACAATGTAATGAGACCATTTATGTTTCAAGAACATCCCGACTGAACTCTACTCCAATGTTCCTAGGGTTCTCAGCATATGCAGACTAGTATGGGTGAAGTATTTAACTGGAGACTGTAGATGGGTGTTTCTGAGATTACATAGGTTAAATGTGATTTAATAAAATTCATTAAACATTGATACATCATTCCAAAAAGTTGCAAAGATATCCTAGCAAGTATTATAGCATAACTAGTAAAATGACAATTCTGGACAGCTCAACTAGCTCGACTTTTGGACTCCCAAACAGTGCTCAAATGAAATAAAATTTATGAAACAGAGGTTGGATCATATCATGTGATATATTATCTAAATACAAGAATAGGAATGACTTCGTTGGGACTTTTACTCATTGACTTATGAATCATTCATTGAAAGCTAGTCAAATTCTAGCTAAATCTAGAAGGGGTGCATAAATTGGAGAAGAAATCAGAGTTATGTAATTTGTATTGAAGTGAATAATATCTGAACATTACATACCCTATTATTACTTCATAAATATGCCAATATTCCTCTCATAAGATGATAGAAGTGTCTCTCCTCTTGCACATAAGAAACTAGCTGTAGAATAGAAGAGAGAAGAAGGATTCGATCTCTGACTTTGGTGAAGATTATTCTGAACTTGAAATTCGACCTGGTCAGCTTCAGTACCTACAAATAAACTGAGTGATAATGGTTGGATTCCATCATCCTCTCATAGAAAGTTGGGGCACATCTCCCATGCTTGACTAGGGGCACACCTCCCAAGCCTTGGATGCACAAATGCATTCATAAAATTTCTCATACTAACAAAAGATGTGAAATAGAGTTGGAATCATTCTTTTATAGAATTCATGTTGACCTGTTGAGAAAGTTACTTGGATTGGTGACCTTTGAGAATAGGTCACCCATGAGTGGACATACTTTCCTTGCTTTGCTTTACTTGGCTTTTCTTTCTTTCCACTTTTTTCTGATTTTCCTTCCTTTTCTAAACTTTCCTACTTTCAAAAATTTCCTGCTTTTCCAACTTTCTTGCTTTTCCTGGATTTATGCTGCTTTTCCTGAAATAAGCCTCTTTTCTCCATTTTGGCAACATTTTTGGACTCTAGTGTTTACTTGACTTCTACTCCAAGTAATTCCTCCAACCTTATCATCACCACTTGCCAATATTTATTAGCAATATTTATTAATAAAAATATTACAACTCATAATTAATTCACACTTCAGCATTTAATCAATTAATTAATGATTAATTAACTCATGTTGTATAATTGCCTCCAAAAATACACCCTAGTCCATTTTGGCAACATATTCCACATGGGTGCCCTTTTGGCCCACTTGCTCTTTATCCATTAATTTTATTTATCAAAATTACCTTTAATAAATAAATTTTTCAATTTGTGAGACTTAGAATAAAATTAATTCTAAGCACATAGAATTAATACCATTTAATTCCCTTAGGATTTGATCTTGTCCCCTTTCACCCATGGTACTGGATGAGCCAAAATTAGGGACATGACAGTCTGCCGCCCGCGGATTTGTCAACATCAAAGTGGTGACTGGTACTAATTACCAACGAATTTCTCTGGAAAATGCAAATTGTAATACATTGGAGTCTGTGATGAGGAGAAATGGTCCGGTCACACAGGTGGTTGATGATGGTGATGGTGATAATTTGACAGACTGATAAGAACTTACATGTATATTTTATTATATTTATTCATGACTAGTTACGGTGGTCCTATTTCTAAAAGGAAACATTGGACATTGTTAAATGTAATACCTCCCCCGTAGCATAAAGAAGTTAAGAAAAATAAACCTTTTGGTTCTTGCTTAAACCAAGGACTCGTTAGGTTTATCCCCAACTTTAGCAATTCTAATCTTTATGAACATTTATAACATAACTCCCTATATGGCTAAAAAATTATGTTTGATGCCCGGTCTTAAATTTCAAGCATCCTTGAACTCCTTAGTGAAAACTATTAAGGAATATTCATTAAACAAAGTCCCTTTCATGAGGAATTTTCCCTTCCACATTAGAATGTAGTGGAGATTAGGTAGCCCCTCGTCTATTTAGTTAATCCAAAGAGCTTTGGTCTAGCCTGCTTGTGCATATTTGATTATGAAAAAAGAAAAGTATCAGGGGCAATGAAAATGAACCCAAAATCGCCTATGAATGGCAATGGTGGGGGCCAATACAATGGTTGGTTGATTGACAGGAGTTACTTCAATGGATTGCTGAATGGGAATCTCTCACTAAATGGGTTAGAAGGGAGTTATGGCTCTATCAAATCCGTCGAGAGCTTTCACGAGTAGTCTTTGTCACAAACCCGCTACTTAGTGGGAATCTATCGCTATATATATACTATATGCCAGGCCCTTAGCTAGGACCTACAATGTAGCCACTTCTAGACAATGTACTGTACACCTAAGTAGTGTTACTCCCTTCCCCTCCTTCCCAAGGGTTTCCCAAGGTTAGGGTAAACCAATAGTGAAAATATACCAATAATGAAGTGTTTGTTTAGTAAATTCATATTTCTTAAAATTACCACCAAATCAAAACCAATAAACAAACAGTAAATTGTATAGGATATTTAAATGCTCCCTCATTATCTCCATTTTCTTTTGGAGCTTGTCGATATGATCCCCCATATAAGGGTTATAATACATAATATAATATAGTTACGTAATTTAGTTAATTTTCTTAAGTAGGTTTTGTATTGTTTGGGAATAGTGTACATCTCTTAGAACCTTCATCTTAATTTTTTTGTTTTTTTAACAGAAAGGAGAAGTAGTATTATATTATAAAAAAGAGAATACAAATGCGCCCTAGGTAGCAAAATTTAGAGCATAGGTCTGAGAGTAGAGTTTCGGAACAAACAAAACCAACAAACACCTCTATCAGCTCTGAGATATTTCGAGCTATTACAAAATTGATTCTACTACTTCTTACAGAGTATACCTTGATAAAATTCCATCCTAAAAGCTTGCAAAAAAATCTAACAAGACAAAAAACAGAGGGGATGAAACATCATTCCTGAACCAAGTCTTCATCTATTTCAGGCTGCATTACTGAGGCATCATCCATTGGAGAAGCTTCTGTGGGATCCCTGGATGACTTGCTATGTCCTCGATAAAGTCCATTGACATCTACTTGGATTTCTTCAAGAACTTCCTTCAGTTGGACAAAGCGATTTTCGTTTCGTTTGGCATAATTCAGGATTAGCTCCTGCATGACCCTCCTGAGCTCTGCAACCATTCCACAAATCCCATACAGCTTTTCCTTCAGGACTTGTCCATTTCTGTAACACTCCGCTTCAACTCTTCCACTTCACCAATCTACACCCGATAACCCATCTCTGCATCCTCCAAACGAGATTCGAAACAAGTTAAGTCTAGTCCAATCTGCTTGGATTCTTCCAGGATTGGTTTTGACACCTCAAATATGCACCTGGCCATCTTCTTCATGTCTGACATATCATGTTTAATATCTCTCACTGCCTCAAGGGAATAATGCAGAGCATATTCCTCTTCCGCGTGTTTCGTCGTCATACGCACAAAGGAATCCCTCTCAGCCATAGCAAAATCCTTCAATGTCAAATGTTCCTTCTCGAGAGAACAATTCCCTCCACAATGGAATGAGGAAAAAAACATCCAGAGGTTTCTAATATCATCCCTCTCTGAGCATGCCGAGAAATCAGCCATAATGTCGTCGGGATCCTTGTACCACCTTCTATTCCTCTCGACATGAGCAATGGGACAAGGAGTGTTGATGTATATGTAACTTCAGAATGTATTTCATCTGTATATTATATATATATTTATTGTACCCTTATAAGAGATGTGTTATTCCTCTATAAGGAAGTGTCGTCATGTGGATTGACAAGTGTCGCAAGTGTGTGTACTTGCCGATGGGTTATTAGACCACCTTATGGGGTCGGCCCTAATTAATATATATTTTAATGTGGGTGTATCAAAGTAGACAAGTCGGCCCCAGTAGGTCACTGGGCAAAAAGGTGAGTATAAATAGAGATAGGAGATCTCTATTTTACTCACTCGGAAAAGTAACTATCTCTCTCTCTGAAAAGTGGCGCACTAGTGAGGAGGAGGAGGATCATCTGCTAGGAGACTATCTCAGTGTTATTTGGTTGTATTTTGGTTGAGCCATTGCTCTCTCTATCTCTGAGGAAGTTGTGGGGTTTTTCACCTTAGGGTTTTCCCCACGGAAACTCTGTGTCTCTTGTCTCTATGCTTTTGATTCTTGTGATGCTTGTGATGCTTGTCATATTATGATTGTCATGCATTGATATACTGTAGATGTTATTCTCTCAGCAAAGATCCTATAGTATTGTGATTTAATACTAAAAATTTAACATGGTATCAGAGCTTAACTGAGAAGAAGACATTTTGCAGTGACGGAAGCTTGTATTCCTTGTTTATTGGGTTTCTCTCCACAGATTTTTGAAATTCAGTATAGTAGATTGGATCCACTCATAAAGGCGCATCTATCTGTCCAATCAGAATTCAGTTCCGAGCATTTTCAGATTTGGCCCTAAAAATTAGGGTTTCCACAAAAATAGGAATTTCTGGAAACTGAAGGCACAGCTGGAAGCTCCTTGCAAAAATCGAAGGTTTGAGCTTTGGATGGAGATTTTTGGCTGGGTAGATCTCTGGGAAACTTAAACCCTAATTCAGGGCTCTCCCTAGTGAACCCAGGAGGACAAAAAGGCAATTTTGAAGGGCAAGACCTTGCTGATCTCAAATTATGAATGTACTAGGCTGATTAGCTCTCCAAGGCGCATCTTTCTATCCTTTCGGAATTTTGAAATTCACATTTTGAATTTTTAGGGTTTCTCTGACAAACCCTAATCCGGGACCAGATCTAGTTTTCAGCACTTCAAGTGGTAAGTCCTAAATCTTTTCTATTTCCATTTGAAGTACTCTTAAAGATGTCTCTCCACACTAAGCTTGAGGATAAGCTTGAAGGGGCTGATAACTTCCGAGCCTGGAAGTATAGGATTGGGTTAATCCTGGAAGAGAATGAGTTGGACTCATATGTGAAAGAAGACATCCCTATCCCAGAGGATAAAGAAGCCAAGGCATTGCACAAGAAGAACATGGTCAAGGCAAAGAGAATCATTGCTGATTCTATCAAAGACCATCTCATTCCTCATGTGTCTTCTCTTAAGACACCCAAATAGATGTTTGAATCTTTGACCAAGCTATTTGAAGGAAAGAACATAAATCGGAAGATGACCCTGCGGAACCAATTGAAAGCAGTGAAGTTTCAGAATGGAGAAACCATTCAATCTTACTTTTCAAGGGTCTCCCAGATCAAGGAACAATTAGAAGCAGTAGATGAAATGGTGGAGAATGGTGAAGTGGTGATGACCACTCTAAATGGCCTACCCAGGTCATGGGATTCCTTTATTCAAGGAATTTGTGCAAGGAAGAAGTTGATCTCATTCAGTAGACTTCGGGAAGAATGCTCTCAAGAAGAAGCTAGACTTATAGCTCGTGAAGAAAAGATGGGAGGTGAAGATCAAGCTCTTGCAACTCACACCAAAAGAAGCAAAGCCAAGAAGGATCACTCTCGCCACAATAGATCCTATAAAAAGAACAAGAAAGACCTAAGATGCTTCACATGCAATGAGAAGGGTCACTTTGCTTCAGATTGTCCCAAGAACAAAAGGGATAATAACAACAACTCCAGTAAGAAGAAGAAGGGCAACAAAAGAAGGTTTCATGCTCATGCTGCCGAAGATGATGAACCTCCAAAGAAGAAGGCTAGGGCAGAAAGTGATAGTGATGATGACTCATCAAGTGAAGAAGAGTATGTTCTGATCTCTACTCTCACAGGTAATATTTCTCATGGTTGTAATGATTGGTTGATTGATAGTGGGGCCTCCAAACACATGACTGGGTTCAAGGAATCTTTTGTGAACCTTTCTGAACATGAATCACCCCATAAGGTGAAACTTGGGGATGATTATCAATATCCAATCAAAGGAAGTGGTGAAGCCTCCTACAACTTAGATTCTGGAAAATCATTGAAGATGAAAGAAGTACTGTATGTACCTGGACTCAAGAAGAACTTACTCTCCATCTCTGCATTGGATGCAAAAGGTATGAGGGTTGCATTTGTGGATGGCCAAGTCCTAATGTGGCCAAAGGGAAAGAACATAGATGATGCAGTAGTGATTGGAGAGCAAGAGGGAGGCTTGTATAAATTGAAGGGACAACCTGAACATGCCATGGTACTTGAATCCATGGAGCCAAGTGAACTTTGGCATAGAAGACTTGCTCATATGCACTATAGGGCACTTCCAATTGCAAGCAAGGCAGTAGAGGGTCTTCCTGAAATCAAGACCAAACATGAAAGTGTTTGCAAAGGATGTGCAAAAGGTAAGAACATTAAGAAGGCTTTCCCAAGCAGTGAAAGCAAAGCAAAAGACATCCTGGAAATCATTCACTCAGATGTATGTGGCCCCATGTCATCCAGTTCCCTAAGTGGGTATGTTTACTATGTCTCATTTATTGATGACTTCTCCAGGAAGACTTGGGTATACTTCTTGAAGGGCAAAGATGAGGTGCTTGATAAATTCAAGGAATTCAAAACCTTGATGGAGAATCAAACTGACAAGAAGATCAAAACATTCAGATCCGACAATGGTGGAGAATTCACCTCAAATGACTTCAAGAAGCTTTGCAGTGATTCAGGGATTAAGAGGGAGTTGACTGCTCCTTATAATCCTCAACAGAATGGTGTTGCAGAAAGGAAGAACAGAACTATCATGGAAGCAGCAAGGGCAATGTTGCATGACCAGGATCTTCCTATGCATCTATGGGCAGAAGCAGCTAGAACAGTTGTATATGTGCAGAACATAACTCCCCACAAGATATTGGACAACAAGACACCAGAAGAGGTCTTTTCTGGGTTCAAGAATATTGATGTCAGCAAAGATGAATATAAGGACAGGTAATCCAGGAAGCAAAGATCAAAAGGGAGCACACTCCAACAGCTCCTGCAAGGATGCAGATCTTCAGAGGGAGTTGACCATCTTCCTACATTCCACAACAGAGAGGTGTAGAAGAAGCTACTTCAGCAGCTCCTACCAGGAAGCAAAGACTCAGAGGGAGTCCACCCAAACAAACAAACAAAGATAAGTATTTCAATTATCATTTCTTGCCTATTTTGTTTGTTTAATAATATTATGCTTATGTTCCTAGACTTAGGAGATGTATTGTGCATATTTGAATGATTGCATTAATGAACAGTATACTACTAATATGCATGTGATGGGTAAGTGGCTTATGGCATTGTACAACATTCCAGTGCTACTTATCTAGAATGAAACCTCTTTGCTGACATGTTGGGAGTAGTGCAAACTCTTAACAATGTTTTGGTAGAGACTGGAAGGCATCTAGAAATTTGTGGAATATGGATAAATGTTGTATTGAAGCATTGGCTAAGATAATTGCATGACTGTATGACATATTTCTTTATGTGTAAGAATTTGTTCTGAAAATTATGAGATGTTTCTAATCATGCAATTTAACCTGTTTTGTAGGAAAGACCGTATATCTTCACCTACAAAAGGACTACAACATTTGTTCCAGCAACAAAGATATCTATTGAAGATATTGAAGTTCCCAGGATGAAGAAATGAAATGCCATGATCCGTCGATCATGAAAAATGATGTTTGGGATGTAATCCCAAAGACATGAAGGGAAGTTTGCTATGACTTCCAAATGGAACTATCAGATCAAGCATGTTGCAGATGGCAGCATAGAGAAATATAAAAGTGATGAAATAGAAGATACACCAGATGGATTCAAGACAGCTTCCTTGAATGGTGTAGATGAAGAAGAAGTGTATGTGGAGCAGCCACTTGGTTCTGAGACACATGATAGGAAATCATATATGTGTAGAACTTGGTATGGTGAAGATAGATTGATTGCCGACACGCAGCAGAAGCTTACTACCGAGTTCGAGATGAAGAACTTGGGGATGATGCACTATTTGTTTTTGGCATGGAGGTGTGGCAGAGTGCAGAAGGAATCTTCCTTGGAAAAGGGAAGTATGTAGTAGAGATCCCAAAGAGGTTTGGGATGATGGATTGCAAGGCCATGGCCACACCTATGGCATCAAATCTGAAGCTTCTATGTGATGCTTCATCTGAGCCGATTGATGTCTCTATGTATCGTCAGATGATTGGGTCCTTGATGTACCTGACGAACAGGAGACCAGACATTTGCTTTGCTGTGAACACATTGAGCCAGTTCCTGACGGATCCAAGAAGTGTTCACCTGGTTGCTGTAAAGCATGTTCTGAGGTACCTGAAGGGTACAGTGGATTATGGGCTCAGGTATGAGGCGACTCAAAAAGTTTAACCTGCAGGGCTATGTTGATTCAGATTGGGCTGGCAGTGCTGCAGATAGGAAGAGCACATCTGGGTGTTGCTTCAGTATGGGATCAGGTGTGATCTCTTGGTTTAGCAGGAAGCAGTCCTGCATAGCACTGAGTACAGCTGAGGCAGAGTATGTTGCAACCTGCTCAGCTAGTTGTGAGGCAGTATGGCTACGGAAGCTACTGTCTGAGTTATTTGATCTCTCGTTGGAGGCTACTGGTATCTTCTGTGATAACCAGAGTTGTGTGAAGCTGTCCGAGAACCCAGTGTTTCATGACAGGTCGAAACACATAGAGATCAAATATCACTATATCATGGATATGGTGCAGAGAGGAGCTGTGAAGCTTCTGTATGTTGCGACGGACGAGCAGATTGCAGATGTGCTGACGAAGCCACTAGCCAGAGTGAAGTTCGAGTACTTCAGAGAGAGGCTTGGCGTTCTTCAGATCGAGGACACTTCGAGGAAGAAGTGATGGACACATTTGCTGAAGCCATTCCAAGCATGTTGGAAGGAGGATCCTTCACATGGCTGTGGATGTAAGCGCTGGATAATGGGCATTAGGATGATGTTCTGGTTTCTGCTTGGATATGATCAGTTGGATCATTTATGTATGTATGCATCATGTTGGATGTTGGATATGATCAGTTGGATCATTTATGTATGTATGCATCATGTTGGATGATGGATATGATCAGTTGGATCATTTATGTATGTATGCATCATGTTGGATGCTGGATATGATCAGTTGGATCATGTGTATGTATTTTGTATATGCATCATGTTGGATTCTTGGACCATGTATCTGTATATGTATCAGGTGGATACATTGTATGATCAGAAGGATCATGTATGATGATATGTATCATGTATTTGTATCAGGTGGATACATTGATGATCAGGAGGATCATGTATGATGATATGTATCATGTATTTGTATCAGATGGATACATTGATGATCAGGAGGATCATGTATGATGATATGTATCATGTATTTGTATCAGGTGGATACATTGATGATCAGAAGGATCATGTATGATGATATGTATCAGGTAGATACTTGGTATGCATCAGGTAGATGCATTGATGATCAGGTGGATCATGCAGCAGGATGTTGCAGTGATGATCAGGATGATCATAGATGACGAGCTTCAGGATGTTGCTCCAGATGACATGCAGCAGGATGTTGCAGTGATGATCAGGATGATCATAGATGACGAGCTTCAGGATGTTGCTCCAGATGACATGCAGCAGAACGTTGCAGTGATGATGATCAGGATGATCATGGATACATCAGGATGATGTATGGTGAGTATCAGGTTGATACTCTGTGGCCGTGGATCAAGTTTTGCAGATGAGCATGTAATCCGGTGCCCTGGGATATTTGCAGATGGTCTTTCGAGGTTTTTCCTATGGCATGTAATTCGGTGCCCTGGGACATCTGGCAAATGCTCTTTCGAGGTTTTGCTCTGGGAGGACATGTAATTCGGTGCCCTGGGAGATCTGCAGATAGTCTTTCGAGGTTTTGCCTATGGCATGTAATTCGGTTCCCTGGGATATCTGGCAGATGCTCTTTCGAGGTTTTGTCCTATGGCATGTAATTCGTTTCCCTGGGAGATCCGATAGGTTGGGCTGTGTGCCCGTAATCAGTCCTGGGATGCTCTTGCGAGGTTTTGCCATGACCACATGTAATTCGTTGCCCTGGGAGATCCTATAGGTAGAGCTGTGTGCTCGTAACAGCCTGGGATGCTCTTGCGAGGTTTTGTGGTGAGGTCACATGTAATTCAGTGCCCTGGGAGATCCTATAGGTAGAGCTGTGTGCTCATAATAGCCTGGGATGCTCTTTCGAGGTTTTGTGACGCACGTAATAAGTCCTGAGGATTCCACAGTATGGCTAGTGATGATGAAGACCTGCAGGTGGTGGGCCTACATCCAGTATGAAAAAGGACTGGCTCTGTAGAACTTCCTATGACGAGTAGAGTCAGAGATTGGTTGAGATAGTAGCAGCAGTGACGATGATGATGACGATGATCCAGAGAAGAAGACTTGTCTAGCAGATCTGTGTCGAGAAATACCTTCCTAGTTAAGAGGGAGTGTTGATGTATATGTAACTTCGGAATGTATTTCATCTGTATATTATATATATATTTATTGTACCCTTATAAGAGATGTGTTATTCCTCTATAAGGAAGTGTCGTCATGTGGATTGACAAGTGTCGCAAGTGTGTGTACTTTCCGATGGGTTATTAGACCACCTTATGGGGTCGGCCCTAATTAATATATATTATAATGTGGGTGTATCAAAGTAGACAAGTCGGCCCCAGTAGGTCACTGGGCAAAAAGGTGAGTATAAATAGAGATAGGAGATCTCTATTTTACTCACTCGGAAAAGTAACTATCTCTCTCTCTAAAAAGTGGCGCACTAGTGAGGAGGAGGAGGATCATCTGCTAGGATACTATCTCAGTGTTATTTGGTTGTATTTTGGTTGAGCCATTGCTCTCTCTATCTCTGAGGAAGTTGTGGGGTTTTTCACCTTAGGGTTTTCCCCACTGAAACTCTGTGTCTCTTGTCTCTATGCTTTTGATTCTTGTGATGCTTGTGATGCTTGTCATATTATGATTGTCATGCATTGATATACTGTAGATGTTATTCTCTCAGCAAAGATCCTATAGTATTGTGATTTAATACTAAAAATTTAACAAGGAGTTAATGCAAGTAGCTTTTGAACATACCTTCCTATGCCAGCTCGCTCCTCCCACATTCCATCTGTTGATTCTTTCAAACGGCGGCTTACCATATCATTAAACCATGAGTCCTTGGGCAGATCATCCATTAATTCCTTCCTCTAGAAGCACCCAACAATTTCAAATGTGGGGTGGAGTTGTTAATTGAAATGACCCCTTGGGAAAGTCTAACACCCTTGTTTGTCAGCTTGTATGCCTACATGTTGAGGTTTCTTTTGATGTGGAGAAATCAAATTTTAGACATATTAGGATTTTTTTTTTTTATTCTTGGATGGAAGCCATTCATGATCTCCAATTAGTTCTGATAGTGATTCATGGATTTGATCACGATCCAGGAGTCTCCGAGGACGATGAATTATTAAGCTGTAGCTCATACATACATTCCATACCTTGCATAAGTGCAACCCATTTTGCGTTGTTATTCGTGCACCTTCCCCGACCCCATGCAAAATATTTAACTATTTGTCCTCTTGGATTGAAAATGATCCCTCCCGCACCTGCCTACCCTGGATTTCCTTTCGAGGCACCATCAAAGACGAGAGTGAATTTATTCTCACTCTTGATCCATTTTTGGAAGTCCTTCAGTTGGGGATCGATAGCCCAGATCTTGGAGTTATTCATTCTTTTGGACTGAAGGGAGTTGGTCCCAACAAAAAGGGTATCCCATGAGAGTTCTGAAGTGGTAATCTCATCATTTAGATTAATCGTCCTACCATGGGAAGATACATTCTTTCATTTCAAGTTGGTATTTCATTGCAGTCATGCTTTCCTCGGTCGTTTTCCCTTCAAAATTTTATTTGTTTCTTGAAAGCCAAATTTTACCATTAATGTACTTAGGAGCCACGCACCAAAGGTATTTCAAGGATTTTTTGTTCTTGAATGTGTTGGCGTAATTGTTTATCCATCCATTGAAAAAGCCACTAATTTGGTCAGGCAGGGTGAATCCCAAATCCTTTATAAATTCTCTCCAAACATCTTTGGAAAATTGACAATTTAAGAACAAATGTTTACTAGTTTCTTCATCATCTTTGCAAAGGGTGCATTGTCTTGGTCCTTCAATGACACGCTTCTTAAAATTCTTTGCCGTCAATATTTTTTGATGCACCGTCATCAAGGAAAAGGCATTGAGCTTGGAGGGGCAATTCGGCTTCCAAACATTTTTCCAAGCTCCATCTGTAGGAGGACCAAGAAAGGCTTTAAGCAGAGCTCGGTAGCCTTATTTAACACTGTATCAAATTTTTGGGTCCCCAACCTCTAGTATCTTTGTCCCTTCTATGAACCAGAGCTCTTCCATTTAGTTCCAGGAATATTTTATTGAACCCTTTAGACAGATTCTTGGGTATCTCCAAATTCTTCTAGTTCTTCCAGTTCCCATTTCTATGCCAACAAGAGAGATCAAAGAGGGTGAAGACACCTTTCCCTTGAAGCCAATCTTTGACATCAGACAACCCTTCAATCTCCTTGAGGGGGAGGGTTGTTGAGAATCCTATCTTCCTAAATGTTGATCCTCTTCCCATTTCTGGGCCCCAGTGGATATCATCTTTAGGAAGTCGACTTGCACAAATCCCATATTCTGGACCCTTGCCCACTAATGTCCATGTCTAGGTAGTGGAGCCTAAGGGCTTTGAGATACTTTTTGCATACTATTTCCTTCCGCCATTCATTCTTTCCTGAAACTATCCTCCATAAGAGTTTGGCTCCCATTGCTATATTTACCAACCTTGGCTCTCTGATATCAATACCTCCTCTAATATTTTGCTTCTTACAGTTTCCCATTTGACAAGATGGAATTTTTTGTGTCCTTCTTTTCCCCCTTTCCAAAGGAACTTCTTGAATTCTTTACTTACATTATTCATGAATCCCACCGCAGCTATAATGGAGGAGCAAAGGAAAATAGGTAACGAGGAGAGGAGCAATTTCAATAGGGTAATTTTTCCAACCAAGTTTAGCCATTTTATTCCCCAAGAGAGGAGTCGGTTCTTTATTTTTTGCAAAACCCCATATCAATCCCCTAAGTTTCATTTTTTAAGGGATATGGGAATGCCTAGATACTTGAAAGATGTCCAATTACTGATCCCACGGAAACCAAAAATCCTTGAAATGTTTGTTAGGAGGGGTGGTGGGAAATTCCAACTGTATATTCTACATTTTTTTGCATTTGTATTTCCTCTAGAGGCATTTAGGAAGGAGTTGAGCACTAATTTTAAGTTCCTAGAAATATGCTTAGAGGCAGATCCAAGCAATATGGTATCATCTACAAATTGGGAATGATTCACTCCTTTGACCCCCCTCGAGATGTGGATGCCAGGAAGAAGTCCTTCGCCAGCTTTCTTATTTAAGAACCTTCTCAAAGAGTCAACCATAATGATATACAGAGAGGGGGACAAGGGGAAACCCTAACGGAGCCCTTTGGAAGATCTGGAAAATCTCGTGGGCCTACCATTTACCAAGGGACCAATCCATGGATTCCTGATCTAAGCATTGATCCAACTAATGACATTATCAGAGAATCCAAAACATTTTCAAACTTTGAAAAGGAAACCGTGTCTAACTCTATCGAAAGCATTAGCTAGATCTAGATTGATTTTGTAATTTCCCTTGTTAGGAATTTTATTAAAATGACAATTTTCCACTTTTTTTCCCTTGTTCGACCTTTGACTAGTTTTGATCTCTAGGTCCCAAATTTGCCCCAAATGATCCCAAATCTTCTAAGAAGGTATATGAATGAGATTAGAACATAAATATGTGCTTTAGGGATGCCTTTGGACATTTAAAATACTTCTGCAAATACTCTTTCAATTCTTGCCAATGTAGGGAACTTTACTAGTAATTTTCCTTTGACTAGTATTGGTCTCTAGGTCTCGAATTGACTCCAAATGCCTTCAAATATTCAAGGAAGGTGTATGAATAATATCAGGAATTGAATATGATGTTCAGGGATGATATATGGACACCAAAATACCTCTTCAAACTCTCTTAATATTCTGGACCAAGTATGCAATTTTACTAGTAATTTGGGGTTCAAATCCCCCTGGGGTAAGTACTGAAAATGGCTGCCTCCAAAGCCACTCAAATTTCTGAACAGAGGTAGGGAATTTATTAAGGATGTTATTAAGGTCTCATTTTCACCATTAATTGATTATTATATATGTTCCAACCCTCTCCCATTCAACTGCAAAAATCACCAATTCGACCCTTGGGGAAATGACACTATTTCTTCTCCCAATGCAATTAAACTGAGTAAAAATACTTCAAATGCTCAAGTACAGTACATGAAACTTGTAAAATACATCCATGGAAGTCCATTAATCACAAATTCATCATAGAATCATCCATTCATTCGAAATCATCATCAATACATTGGTTCACAACAAGGTAGTGGGGAAATGGCATTGTTCTTCCATTAAAAATGAGATTTATACATTTCTACTTGGAATTTCGACCTGAAACTTTCTGGAGATGAATAAAAGAGTATTTAATTCATATTAAAAAATAAATGGGGCATTAGAATCTCCCCCAAAGAGTACAATAGCTCACCAAAAACGCCCTCCCTCAAGGATCAAGAATATGCCATCAAAACTGGAAATGGTTGAAGGAGTAAGCTGCAATAGAAGAAACCATGAGCTTCCCTGTAGCTTACACCTGCAAATGAAGACTCCATTAAAGCTCCAAATGAAAGGTCTGAATGGCCTTTCCAATTACCAACTTGGATGGGAATCTTTCACCCTCGAAATTGGCTAAGGAAAGAAACTAGTCATCCACTAGCTCTCCCTCTTCACAAATGCAATTGCAAATTCTACAAATGATCAAAAGCCATTCTCATAATTCATTTCTACATTTTATAACCAAAATTATCCTTCTAAGGGTCGAAATCCTCTCAATAGATTCAATAGATTTCCATTTAGGAAATATTCCACATTTGCCACTTGTCTCCTAGTTCCAACCTTCCATCTTCTCCCAAATTCGATTTTGAGTCTCTTTGGCTTCTCCAACTCCCAAAGTCTCCTTCCTTGAGCCTATTTTTGGGGTTGACATGTCATAGTGGTTAGATGTCAGAGGTTAGGTATGCAATTTGTCATAGTTGTCATAGATGCTCCATCATTGGTGTCATAGGGGCTAGGGAATCTAGCCCAAGTGTCCACAAACTTCCACTTTGACTCTTTATCTTCCATGGAGGTTATCAATCCTTCCCAATTCGACCTAATATTCTAGATGACATGTTTTATGACTTACCAACTCACCCAAGAGTGTTCACATTCCCATTAATTCGAATTTGCAAAAGAGAGATACCATGTATTATGAAAAATCAAGCTAGTGTGGGTCCCACATCCTCCATATGTCTCCAAAACCATTTGTCACCTAGGATTTCTCTTGAATTTCTTTATTCACTCTATTTATTAAATACTTGAACCCTTATAATGTCTAAACAACATTTATTATCCCCCTTATTCCAAATCCCAAAGCTTCCACCCCAAACCTAGGAAACTAGTAATTTTCCTCCTTGGCAATTATTTGACCCTTAACATCAATTTTACAAACTCTAATGAATATGGCTAATGTGATTAGGCCATTGTGACCCAATTCCAAATTTGGGACATGACAAATCCTCCCTTCCCAATATTGCTTGTCCTCAAGCAATTTCAAACATGGGTGTTGAAGAACCTGCTTTCTGTATAATTCTTTGAAGTTGCCATTGAATTGCCAAACCTTGAGTCTTTGAGTGTCCATGAATATTTTAGAGAGGAACCACCATGCTTGCTGCTGCACTACTCTGATTAAAATCACTTTATTAAGTGGGTAATCCATCTCCCATACTGCTTTCTTCCCCCCAAAAAATGAAACCAATGAGACAAAAATTATTCCAGGGTCCCATTGCTTGTATTGCACCCCAACAATTAAGAGTGCTCTCCAACCTACACCATTAGATAAGAGGATTCCTGGATCCCATTTTCTTGTATGCATTCTTCCAAACATCATGAGTACCAAATATATATCATCAAAGTACATAACAACATAATGAAAATGTACATCAAGGATATGCTTCATCAAAGAGTCATGAAAGTGTTTATACCTCCAAGCACGTAAACCACCATTTTCCAAGTGCATACAAGCTTCAAGTGACCAATCAAATCTGCTCCAATGACATAGGTGAGGATCCCATGTCCTATAATGCTGCTCCAAAAGGATGTGATATGCATCAAAATATTCAGCCATGTATTCTTTCATCCAATATGTGAATGAAGAATCTCCACTAAAATCTGAACCAAATAATGAGTAGAAAAAACAAGGAGACTTCAAATGACTCAAAGAAGTCTCACCCATACATCCATGAATGTGAGAATCATAAAAATATAACAAAGTATGTGGCTGCCAACAAAAATGTTCTCCAATCATAAATCTATTCTCCTAAGTGTTGGATGAAGTTCCTCCAACATCAAATGAATCAAATGTTGAGCAAAAAAAACCATGAGTCTTCAAGTGACTCAAATGCATATCATAGGTGCATCCATGTAGATTTGCATCATCATAAAGTGACAAATAATGTTGCTGGAAATGTAAATAATAATGTGCTCCAACCATGTCATCATAAAAGGTAAATCTAGAAGTTCCATACTCCTCATGTGGCACCATAAAAAATAACCCTTTCACCCATACTTCATTGAGACTAATACTGCAAAACATGGAATTGTAGGATGTAGGAGAATGAACTAACTCACCCAAATGATCAAAAAGTGCAGAAGTTTCATCATGGGAAGGATCCATGTGGGTAGTATCATGCATCTCCTTCAAAAGTGGGAAACCTTTGTCATAGATTGGTTCTCATGTAGAGGAATCATGCTCTTCTTTAAAAATTGCATAAGCTTCATCAAGAGACAATTCAAGTTCCTCTTCCACCACATCAAGTGTTTGGATCTCTTCAAGTTCAACTTCAAACACATTAAGCACATTCAAATTCCCACATTTCTCATGATCCACCATGTCATGAGAATCCTCCAAACAATCTACCATTTGACAATCTGAAACATAGGAGGAAGAACAAGTATCTTGCAACTTTTCAAGAAGTTGCTCATTTTGAATTGTGAGCTTATGAATATCCTCATTATTCTTCAAGTATGCATCATGTAACAATTCATTAAGCTCAAACAAATGGTTTCTATCAAAAAGCAAAGACATGAAATTACCTTTGATGTGGCACATTGCTCTTTGAATCTTCTCCATGTCTTCAAGGAAGGATGTTTCCTCCAATGAAGTAGCTCTCCAACAAGAATTTGACACCAATGCTTAAGTGTCATGGAGAATGCTGAGGGACTCTTGGATCTTCTTTTCATTCATCTTTAAGGACCCTTCAAGAAAATTAGGCTCTTGCAAATGAACCTCCTCATCTTCTTCATTTTTTCTTGGACCAACTTCATGAAGCTCAAGTGGTGATGGGGAAGTTGATCTTGGTTCTTCTTCAACTTCTACAAGGTCTTCATTATCATGCTTAATGAAACTTGGGCTTGCAGCAACACTTTCAAAAGTGATCTCTATGTCACCAACATAGAGGTGTGAGCACCCATCAGTAGGTGCTCCTTCATAGTTTAAGCATCCATCAGTAGATGCTCTTTGGTTCATGTCTAAGCTAGAAGGTGTCTCGAGATGATCTTCCATATTTTCAATAGAATCTTCTTCATGATCTTGTGATGTCTCTTCCTTTTGCTCCTTCAAGCAAGCTGGTGCATTTTGCCCCTTGGTTTTCTTAAAATCAATAATTTTTTCCACAAGTTCGACAGAAAACAATTCGAATCCTTCCTTAAGTTTCTTGGTCATATCTTCAAATATTGTTTTCATAATTTTTATATGCTCCTCACACTCATATGAGGTTCCCTTTTCATCCCTAGTCATAGTTTCCTCAAAAAATTTGCTCTTCTTCTCCTACTTTTTTTTTTCCTCTTCAACAAAAGAAATTTTGGTTTCAATATCTAATGGTGGTACCTTTATTCTTGTACTCATGAATATTAGACCACATTAGGTGCCAAGATCATGCTCTGATACCACTTTTTTTCCCTAGTTCGACCTTTGACTAGTTTTGATCTCTAGGTCCCAAATTTGCCCCAAATGATCCCAAATATTCTGAGAAGGTATATGAATGAGATTAGAACATAAATATGTGTTTTAGGGATTCCTTTGGACATTTAAAATACTTCTGCAAATACTCTTTCAATTCTGGCCAATGTAGGGAACTTTACTAGTAATTTGCCTTTGACTAGTATTGGTCTCTAGGTCTCGAATTGACTCCAAATGCCTTCAAATCTTCAAGTAAGGTGTATGAATAATATTAGGACTTGAATATGATGTTCAGGGATGATATATGGCCACCAAAATACCTCTTCAAACTCTCCTAAGATTCTGGACCAAGTATGCAATTTTACTAGTAATTTGGGGTTCAAATCCCCCTAGGGTAAGTACTGAAAATGGCTTCCCAAATGCCTCCAAAGCCACTCAAATTTCTGAAAAGAGGTAGGGAATGTATTAAGGATGTTATTAAGGTCTCATGTGCACCATTAATTGATTATTATATCTGTTCCAACCCTCTCCCATTCAACTGCAAAAATCACCAATTCGACCCTTGGGGAAATGGCACTATTTCTTCTCCCAATGCAATTAAGCTGAGTAAAAATACTTCAAATGCTCAAGTACAGTACATGAAACTTGTAAAATACATCCATGGAAGTCCATTAATCACAAATTCATCAGAGAATCATCCATTCATTCGAAATCATCATCAATACATTGGTTCACAACAAGGTAGTGGGGAAATGGCATTGTTCTTCCATTAAAAATGAGATTTATACATTTCTACTTGGAATTTCGACCTGAAACTTTCTGGAGATGAAGAAAAGAGTATTTACTTCATATTAAAAAATAAATGGGTCATTAGAAGCTCCCCCAAAGAGTACAATAGCTCACCAAAAATGCCCCCCCTCAAGGATCAAGAATATGCCATCAAAATTGGAAATGGTTGAAGGAGTGAGCTGCAATAGAAGAAACAATGAGCTGCCCTGTAGCTTACACCTACAAATGAAGACTCCATTAAAACTCCAAATGAAAGGTCTGAATGGCCTTTCCAATTACCAACTTGGATGGGAATCTTTCACCCTCGAAATTGGCTAAGGAAAGAAACTAGTCATCCACTAGCTCTCCCTCTTCACAAATGCAATTGAAAATTCTACAAATGATCAAAATCCATTCTCATAATTCATTTCTACAGTTTATAACCAACATTATCCTTCTAAGGGTCGAAATCCTCTCAATAGATTCAATAGATTTCCATTTAGGAAATATTCCACATTTGCCACTTGTCTCCTAGTTCCAACCTTCCATCTTCTCCCAAATTCGCCTTCCTTGAGCCTATTTTTGGGGCTGAAATGTCATAGTGGTCAGATGTCAGAGGTCAAGTCTGCAATTTGTCATAGTTGTCATAGATGCTCCATCATTGGTGTCATAGGGGCTAGGGAATCTAGCCCAAGTGTCCACAAACTTCCACTTTGACTCTTTATCTTCCATGGAGGTTATCAATCCTTCCCAATTCGACCTAAGATTCTCAATGACATGTTTTATGACTTACCAACTCACCCAAGA
Organism: Larix kaempferi; assembly: GCA_027924585.1. Classification (NCBI taxonomy): domain Eukaryota; kingdom Viridiplantae; phylum Streptophyta; class Pinopsida; order Pinales; family Pinaceae; genus Larix; species Larix kaempferi. The sequence goes on along the minus strand of BSBM01000047.1, from coordinate 21,044,657 downwards.
GTGTTCACATTCCCATTAATTCGAATTTGCAAAAGAGAGATACCATGTATTATGAAAAATCAAGCTAGTGTGGGTCCCACATCCTCCATATGTCTCCAAAACCATTTGTCACCTAGGATTTCTCTTGAATTTCTTTATTCACTCTATTTATTAAATACTTGAACCCTTCTAATGTCTAAACAACATTTATTATCCCCCTTATTCCAAATCCCAAAGCTTCCACCCCAAACCTAGGAAACTAGTAATTTTCCTCCTTGGCAATTATTTGACCCTTAACATCAATTTTACAAACTCTAATGAATATGGCTAATGTGATTAGGCCATTGTGACCCAATTCCAAATTTGGGACATGACAGATTTCCATACCTTTTTCCTTCCTACTGTAGCTTGAATGGATGGCCTCCTGAACAATAACAATGTTGTCCATGATTTGCTTCCCTACAAGGAATCCTCCTTGATTCTCCGAAATAAGCTTTGGAAGAAGAATTTTGATTCTATTGGAAATAATCTTAGTGGGGATCTTATAGGAGGTGTTACACAAAGAAATGGGATGGAATCTCTTCAGGGGGGAGGGATTCTTTTCCTTTGGAAAACGCGCAATGAAGGAAGAGTTGGTTGGCCCCCCAAGTTTGGCTCTTCCCTTGGAACAATTAATCATTCTACATAGATCCTCTTTGATGAGATTCCAATATCTTCTATAGAAGCATATCGGAAACACATCTAGCCCAGGAGTCTTCTCAGGCTATAAAGACCAAATTGCATCCTTGACCTCTTCTTTTGTTATTTGGCTAAGGAGGAAATTGTTGTCTTCACTTGTCACAAGAGTTGCAATATTATTGCAAAGAGCATCTCTAGATTCCCTATATTCCTCCTCGTCTTCTTGATAGAGAGATTGGAAATATTTATAAGCTTCTTCTTTTATTTTTGCAAAGGAAGAAATTTTTTCCCCTCTGTCGTCTTCAAGTTCTAGAATAGTGTTCCTTCTCATTCTTTCCTTGTAATAGTTGTGCAACAATTTAGTATTCTTATCTCCAGCCTTGAGCCATAGACTCTTGGATTTTATTCTCCATTCATCTTATTCCCTTTTCTCGAGTTTTTGAATTTCTTGTCCCAGTTATTTCTCCTTTCTTATAATGGTCTTAGAAACTTCATACTTTTCCATGTCTTGTTGTAACTTTTCCAACTCGGAGATCATATTTCGATTCTCCTTTGCATGGTTTTGACACGTTTTCTCCCAAGTTTTTATGGTTGCTTTGGTGGATCTCATCTTGGCTTCCCATATGTACCTTGGAGTTCCATTTACTCGACCCCTCCACACTTCTTTAACTATATTGAGTACTTCTTCTTCCCTGGTCGATTCTGGGAAAAAATTGAAGGGGAGAGGCCCTCCAAGCTTTAGATATACAAAATCAAGCATTAAAGGATTATGGTTCGAGATAGAGGAAGAAATAATTCTAGAAGCAAGAATGTTTCTCTTTAACAGAAAGTGTTCGCTTACCAGGAATATGTCGAGTCACACTGCAATGTGGCCCAGGCCGATTCTCCTATTGTTCCAAGTGAAATTTCCTCTCCTTGGCTTCATGTCTACGAGTTTCCATGTACCTTGTAGGTCTTCCAGGTATATTCCCCAAAGGGGTCCTTGATTCTCAATCTGCCTCTTCTTTCAAAAGGGGATATAGTGACACTGAAATCTCCAGCGGCAATGTTGCAGAAGTGTAAATCCAACCTCCTAAGACTATCAAAGGACTTCTAGAAGTCTTGTTTTTATGATGTAGAATCAGCCCATACACATTGCAAATTCGAACGATCTGTTTTTCTTCAATATCTTCCAACTCCACCATAATCTATTTTTGGTTTTTCCATTCATACTATAGGGAGAACCTACTCTTGTCCCAACAGATGGAAATTCCCCTTGAGTATCTTGTTTCCGCTACCGATCTTCCATCGTTGTATTTCCATATCCTTTTCATTACTGTGTTGCTTTGTTCCTCACTCATTTTAGTCTCTTGGATGAGGAATATGGATATTTTTTCACCTCTTATCATATTTCTAATTGCTTCTATTTTTTTTCCCTCCTAATACTCTATAGTTCCAGGAGACAATTTTCATTATTTACGAGGGTTTGCGAGGGTGTTTCTAGTCTTTTGATTCTCGTAAGCCCCTACTGGCTATTTTCCTAATGTAGAGATAATTTTGATGTGCTTATATAAACTGGCGTGTTTCCCTTCCGCTTTTTCTTTTTCTGCATGTTCTTCCATATGCTTTTTATTTTATTTTCTTCCCTTTTTCCCTAGTAGCTCTTTTTCTTCTTCCCTTAGTTCCGACGTTTCCTCCTGAGTGTTCCACAATTTTGACCTTGTTACTGAGCCAGAAACTTCTCAGCATACATCATTGATCAGTTGCACATAGGGTCCTGTATCTTGAGTGTCTTCCTTTTCGACTTCCATGGTCATTTGCTATTCTTTTTCTTCTAGTTTCGACCCATCCTCCCTTATATCGCCTTCTTCACCAGCTTCAAACTCTTGGTTGGCCAAGGCCTGGAACCTGCTTCCATAAGGTGCTTCTTTAGTCGGAGGTGCTTCTTTAACCCGAGGGGAAGGGGCTTGATTCTTTTGGGGGAATTTCCTTCCTTTCTTGGTGACCACGTTCCAATATTCTTCCTTATTCAGTTCCTCTTAGTGTGCTTTCTTTCTGGCACATTTCCACAAAATGCCCATATTCATGGCAATACTTGCACTTAAAGGGGATTTTCTCATAATCAACCTTTTGAAGATGGCTCCACCCATCCATAGAGAGCTTAATTTATTCAGAAAGATATTTCTCCATATCAACCTCCACATAGATCCTTGCACAAGAAAAAAATGGATTTTTGGGTTATTCCCTGTCAATGTATTTGCCTAAAGTGTTTCCAATCATCTTGAGATCTTCATCTCCCCGGTAGTGGAGCGAAAGGTGGGGGAGCTTAACCCAAATCAGGATAGTAGTAGGAATGTACTTATCTAGGTCGAAGGATGCATTCCACTGGTTCAAATACATCCCCTTGGGACCCATAAAGTAGGGTCCATTTCAAAATATTAAGTCCTTGTCCTCCTTATGCTTGAACAAAAAGACATAGAATCCTTTCCCACATAATTTCTGAATCACTTCACCCTTTTTATAATGGTATCCATTTTTTTTTAGCCACATTTCTATGGCCTTTTGGGATGACCATAGGCCAATGAAATGACATATAAGACCCTTCTTTGAAAGAGCTACAACCTTGCTCTTGGTAGCGATGGAGGTGAGAGATGCTTCAAGAGAAGCCACCAGCTTAACAAACCTTGTCTTTGAGGAAGAATCTATCTTTGATACAGCCACAATAGAAGCATAAATTTCCCATTTGAAATGATCATTAAAGGATCCGACCTCCCCCGGAGAGGAGGCCAAAGCGACTGCCATGAGAGCGCAAAGGAAAACCTAGCCAAGCGTGTAGAGAAACCCTAGCTTGGTAGTTTTTATATAGAACCTTCATCTTAAATTGAGAGAATAAATTATGCTTAATATAAATGGTCATGAACTTGATATCAATAGAAGACAATAATATACCTTGTATATATTGAGTGATAATACTCATCAATGTTCCAATAATCTTGTCATAAATGCATGGATCTAAATTAGTATGCCAAAAGTAATCCACACCATAACATAGTCTAACTTCTTATATAATTGTTTTGGGTGCTTGTTTAAGTTCATACAAGGTCTTGTACAATTCACAAACCCATTACTCCTTGCCTTACATTATAAAGCCTCAAGGTTACTCTATGTAGATCTCTTCATCAATATCACCATTTAATAGGAATGGTATCTTAATGTACACATAGTGCACCACTTAGTCCAAGTCTAGTGATATCAATAATATTAGTTTGATCAACACCATCTTAATCACCAAGGAAAAGGTCTCCTCCAAATCAATGCCTTCCTCTTGACAATAACGACTTTACATAAGTTTGTGTTTACATCTTTCTACTAAGTTATATCCTTTGTACTTCAATTTCCAATACACCCGTTTAAAGGTTACAACTCATAAACAATCTAGGTGTTTTAAGGGTAAAATTTCATTAATTTCTTTTTTTTTTACTATTTTTAAAAAAATAAATTTATCAATTAGCTTAAAAATTCGCCTATAATTTTTATATAAGATATGATTAATTTGATAAAATTCACCAAAAATCACTAGCTTTAATAATACATTATGTGTTTTCTATTGAATATTCGCCTACCTGTCTATATGCATGATTTTTTCAATCCAAATAGTCACCTGGAATACTATACATAGGTATAATATTAGATCGTTAAAAATACCCTAGAAACAATTGAGTCAATTGTCACTTATGTTTTTAAATAAAGGATTGATACTCCTCTAAGTCTAATTCCTTGTTTTTACAATGGATTGCACATTAATGGATTAAACATCACTACTTGAGAAATCATAAAATCTTATCCTTGCTAGAGGGTTTGCACTTTGTCCAGCCTTCAGAACAAATCTTCTATGGATGTTTAGTGTCATCAACTAACCAATTTCGCATTGTTTTGAACAATCCACTAACTCTCATTGCATTGGGTGCTCTCAAGGGTGAATATATGGGATTGAGACTAGCAAAATGAATCGCATAGAATCAATCATCACCTTTGGGGATTGCACCTAGTAACTAGGACTTCCCAGGAGGTCACCCATCCCAAGATTCCTCTGGTTCAAGCATTCTTAAATGTGGAGTTTTTTCCACAATCGAGCTCATTACCTTGATACCACATTTGAAAAACCTTGGAAATTATTGTGCTTTATGAAATATTCATAAGGAAGAATACCCATATCCCATGAGTATAGTCTCAATTGACGAATTTCTCATGGTTTTCAATAGTTCACTTAGCACTCATTGCATCAGGTGATTCTCATAGGGGTGAAGAAGAAGGATTGAGACTGGAAAAATGAATCCATAGCATCAATCATCACCTCCAAGGCTTACACTCAATAACCATAACTTCTTGGGAGGTCACCCATCCCAAGACTCCTCTAGCTCTTAACTGTGGATTTTTTCCCACAATCAAGCTCACTTAGCTTTCTACCCCATTTGCAAAACATTATCAAGTATTGTGACTTATGAACTACATAGTCATAGATCCCTTTACTCTTTTATTTAAGTCTTGATGGATTTCATAGTCTAACATATGATATGTCATTTTTGGGATTATCTCTGTAGTGTAAGTTATTAATCTATGACCCATGTTACATGAGTATAGACTCAATTACTAACCAATTTCTCATGGTTTGAATATTCCACTTAGCACTCATTGCATCAGGTGATGCTCGCATGGGTGAACAAGTGTGATTAAGACTAGTGAAATGAATCGCATATCATCAATCAGCACCTCCAGAGCTTGCACCTAGTAACCAAGAGCTCCCTTGGCACTTTTATTTATCTATGGAGGGGCTTTCGTATCCCGACATATGATATATCGCATTTGGGATTATTTGCATAGTGTGTGTCATTAAAATATTTGACCCACATCCGATGAGTATACTCTCAACTACCCAATTTCTCATGGTTTTCAATAGTCCACTTAGCACTCATTGCATCAGAGTGAATAAGTGAGATTGAGACTAGAGAAATGAATTGCATAGCATCAATCATCAACTACAAGTCTTACACCCAATAACTAGGACTTCCTGGGAGGTCACCCATCCCAAGACTCATTTGACTCAAGCACACTTAAATGTTTTTTTTTTACCACAATAAAGCTTACTTAGTAAGTTTGCTACCCCATTTTCAAAACCTTATCAAGTATTGCGCTTTACAAAATATTAAATTAGAGTTCAGATGACTCTTTTATTAAATTTAGTAGTGAGGGGATTTTGTAGTCCAACATATATGATATATCATATTTGGGATTATATTTGTAGTGTAAGTCATTAATTTATGACCCATATCTCATGAGTATAGTCTCAAGAAACCAATATCTCATGGTTTTGAATAGACCACTTAACACTCATTGCATCAAGTGATGCTCACATGGGTGAAGAACTGGAAATGAGACCAACTAAATGAAATGAATAGCATCAATCATCACCTATGAGCTTTCACCTTGTAACCATGACTTCATGTGAAATCACCCATCCAAAGACTCCTCTAACTCAAACGTGTTTATCATTTATACGCTTGGACCGTTTAAACACTGTTATATAAAGAGAGATAATGTATTTAGATATAAATATTATATTTTAAAAACTAGTGATACCATTAAACTAACTTAGCAAATCAATTGTCATACAAATTTTGTCATGTGGAAATTCTTAAATAATCATATATTAATATAAAAAAATATAATACTCAAGGATGACAAGTGTAGGAGGAGTCCTCTGCGACTCTGACGGAAGCAAAACGAAAGACTTTGCTTAGGGAATAGGCAAAAGATCTAATAATGGAGCTGAATGGCTTTGAGACTGTAATACTATAAAATGTTCCCTTTCATTTTCCACCTTCAAAAGATCATGCCTATCCTCGTTAGTGGGCCAAAGGGTGTCAAGAAGAAGGCATCATGCATTTATCTCATTTGATTCTCATTTCCCTATCTCATTTTATTCTCATTACCCCTTCCCTTACTTTATGAAGCCTCATGCATTTATCTCATTTGATTCTCATTTCCCTTATCTCATTTGATTCCCATTACCCCTTCCCTTACTTTATGAAGCCTCCTGCATTTATCTCATTTGATTCTCATTTCCCTATCTCATTTGATTCTCATTACCCCTTCCCTTACTTTATGAAGCCTCAAGGTTTTTTTGTGTAGATTTTTTCATCAATGTCACTTTTAGACATGTTAATTTAACAATTATCTAGTGCAAGTCAAGAAGAAAAAAATTGGGGTTTAAAATGGACCTTATAAGAAAAGAATCTATAGATGAGTTGGAATTCAAAAACCAATAAAATTTAAAGAAATTGAGTTAGCAATTATCATTGAGTTAAACATATAAAAGTCAAAGAATGTTAAGTGTCACGTTTTTATTTTTATTTGATAATACTTAACTGCATATAAAACTCACCTTAGTTAAGATATCAATAAAATATCACAAATATTCTTGAAATACTAAATATAGAATATGGTATATTATCATTACCTCCAACCATTATAAAAATAAATATTACTTTAATTAAAATCATAATGAAATTATCTTGAAATACAAAAAACATTTTATATCATTAATTATTTTTAAAAAGAAAGAATATATATAATAATCAATTATTTATATATAAAATAAATAACAACTTATATTATTTTTTTACAGTGAAAAATAACAACTTATATTATATAATATATTAACTAACACATCACAAATTGATCAATAATATAATATATATAAGAATATAATATAGTAATATACATAACTATATAACTAACATTTAACATAGCCCAACCACATATTATATATATAATGTATATAGGCCCTCGAATGAAGTTGAGGCACCTTTTAAATGCAATTGAATTTTTCCAAAACATGCTTCCGATTTGAAAAACTTAAAGTGTGCACATTCCTTAGCATTAGCATTGGAGGGGCCCGAGCCTGAGAGGTCAAATGATATGCAGGCTAGGAAGAAAGAAATGTGCACATGATTTTTAAATGCATGCACAATATATAGAGCAAAAAAATGCATGCACAATATGGAGAACAAAAACATGTGCGTGTTTTAGAGAATATGGTATAAACCCCCAAAACGGGATCTTGACCACCCATTTCTCCCACAACGATGTGTTTGCATGTTCCAGCTGAAAACAAAAGGAGAACACGCATGTGTTTAGGGCTCCCAAAAGTTTCAACCAACGGATTGGATTGCACTTGAGGTGATTCTCCCAATCTCCTCTATCAATTTCTCTCTAAAATGATGAATAAACAACCAATTAATCACTTACAACCCTGTTTTAGATTTGTTCAAAATTTATAGTTGCAAAGCAGGGAGAAATGGGAAAAAATAGGTAGTGCTCTACCTCTTAAGACATTTTCACAAGTTTAGATCTCCAAATAAAATTTCATTAATTGCATTGAGTTTATATGCCCTCAAAACTTTGAAATAAACCCTTTGGTATTAAAATATTCAACTCAAATAATCACAAAAGAATTGTGCAAAGTGCCTAAGAGGCTAAATTATAGATTTTGTGCAAATAGTTGTGCTACCAAAATCAAAGTCTTCTCACACATATTACATCCTTGTTATATACAATTTGATTCAAACACTTGAATAAGTTGAATTTTGTACACACAAAATGGATTTTGATTCATGAAGAAGGCCTCCAAACCCAATGCATATGTGGAGAAATATATATTGAAATTTCCATTTTGATGTGAAACTCGTTTGCCAAAGTTCTTCTGACCAAGGATGCATATGTTATGCTTAACTAGGGTTGGAAATTAATCTTGTGTGCATGGATTCAACCCCGTCATTGGCTTTGTCAATTAATGTGACATTCTGTCCATGCTTAATGTTGTGTATTTTATTCCAAACTACGAGTAGTGTGACACAATTGTGTGGATTATATTATTATGGAATTTCATTATTAGAAGCATCTCAATGTCACTACAATGGGCTTTAAATCCATGTTCCTCATTACTTTTCACAATTTCCTTATGAAAATGGCACTAAGCATTTTTCTTACTTTATTTTAATAGAATCACACCTTTTTTTTCCTAGAGTTGGGGACTTAGTCCCCCCCAAAAGCACCTATCTCACTATTAAAATTTATTCATATCTACCGAGATGAGGATTCTAAATTTGGAGTTAATAGACCATCACTCCTAGGACATGTCACTCTAAGGATTCCTAGTTTTAGATTCCAAAGGCAACCTTATTGTGAGAATCTAACTTGGGATGGTGATAGAAAAATCACACCAATTTAATGCTTAACCACAACTCAACCCACAAAATTTTGGTCATAGCCATACCAATTAGCATCCAATCTTAAGGATGACACACGGGTGGACGCTTGATCCACTTATGTGTGCAGAAGTAGTGTAAAACAAGCTTCACACATTCAATCATTACCTCTAGTTATCCCCATGGTAACCTCAAGGATTGATCAAACACCTTCATGGAAATTGTACCTTGATCACAAGTGAAAAAATCATCACTCCTCACCGATGAATCTAGCCCCTTTGAATGCCTTTCTCCTACTTGTTAATAAGTTTCCCATCTCGATGTAAGTTCTTGCATTTGTCTATGTCTAACTATGAACTGAATCGGTCTTTCATTATCACTTATGAAGTATGATATCCATAAACAAGGGAAAAAACACATCAAATTTTATGACTTACATCAATAGATATATTCCAAAATACAACCATGTATAAGGTAAGAAAATGGATATTATCTCACTCTTGATCTAAAATGGAAAAAAAAAATACACGTCTCACATAAATTTTTATGTTGATTCTCTAGTGTAATTGTTCAATTTTAAATTTTAAATTTTAAATACTCGTGTCATTATTTGTTACACTAGTTTTTAATTTTTAATTTTTAAGAGATGTCATTATACCATGTGTATATGTTTCTAATGCTCAATTTTTTGAATTTTTTATTGCAGTGGCAAGCATGGATCCAAATGCGGAGACACTTAGAGAGATTGCTAGACTTAGAGATATTGGGGCTACATGGAGGGGTGGAGACCAGCTCCACTACTCACTTGCACATACTCTAGGTGCAATTCTAGAGACCATTATCCAATCCAATGGTGTTGTTTATGACATTGCATCATACAGAGAAAGGAAAAGGAAACAATATGCTCATGGATTGGATTACAATGCCACAAAAAAACTAAAGATCACAAAGGATCACATTTTTGCATTGTTTAGAGATCCACGGACAGGTGAAATCCCAAACACAAATAAAGCCCACATTTCTATCGAGTGGTGCACATACCCACCATTCCAATAGAATTGGATGGACTAGTGGTACATGGTTTTTGATGTTCCACCCCACAACAACAAGGAACTTCCTTTCTATTTCCTTTGAAAGATGTATGCCGAGTTCATTTTGGGAAAATATGTAAACAAGTTCAATACCATGGAGTTTCATGGCATTGGTTTGGGAATGCCTCAAAACCATCATAATGTCAGGCACCAAGATCCCTCCACCTCACAAGAAGTTACCGAGGCCAGATGTCCCGCCTACAAATCAGATGATTCCATAGACACGGGAGGAATTTATGATTTTGGCATAGGTGATTGTCCGACATAGCATTGTTATTGAGTGTATGGACTAGGAAGGGCCATCTCTCTCTAGTGGGGTACATCCATGACCTCCCGGTGGTGCAATACCATCTATTAGTGGGGGTAGATCGACACATAATGAGACCACCACTGAGGGTCATGAGTGCATAGCATGTGGTTGTGCCTACTATGGTCGTGTTCCGAGAGATCTTACCCTTAATAGGATTTTTAGTTAGGTAAGTATATGGTTAATAGTATTCTTGTCCAAACTATTTTCTCCTTACTATACACATATATAGATTGATAATATTTATAATTTCTAAACTCGGAGATGCTAGATGCCTATGCACATGGGAAAGGATTTGACACTAGTGATGCCCCCCTGGAGGAGAGATTAATGTTCCAATATCTACAAGGGGTTTTGATGCGCCAGTTGTTGTCATCTCTTTGGTAGAAACATCACACATTGAGGTAACTATGTCAACATGTCAGTGTGTTAATACATGTAGTTCATTAATGCAAGACAATCTAATATTTACAATTTTTAAACTTGTATCCACTAGATCCTCAATAGGAAAACTACATTGCTTATAGTGATCCCTTGGATGTGATCCTTACTAGGTTTTTGAGTGAGGTAAGTATATGCTTAATAATAATCATGTTCAAACTATTATTTTCCTTACTGTACACATGTATATATTACTAATACTAATATTTTTTAAACTTGCAGATGCTAGATGCCTATGCACAGGGGCAAGGCTTTGGAACTAATAATGCCACCCCCTAGTGGAGAGGTCAATGTTCCAGTATCTATAGGGGGTTTTTATGTGCCAAGTGTTGTCGTATCTTCGGTGGAAACAACTCACACAAATGTAACTATTTCAATATTTTAGTTTGTTAATACATGTTAGTTCATTAATACATGTTAGTTCATTAATGGTAGACAATCTAATATTTACAATTTTTAAACTTGCATCCGCTAGATCCTAAATAGGGGAAAAACATTGCTTCTAGTGATCCCCCAAATGTTACCCTTAAAGGGTTTATGAGTGAGGTAAGTATATGGTTAACAATAATCTTTTTCAAACTATTTTTTCCTTAGTGTACACATGTATAGATTGATAATACTTATAATTTTTAAACTTGCAGATGCTAGATGACTTTGCATAGGGGCAAGGCTTTGGAACTAGTGATGCCCCCCTTGGTGGAGAGACATTTCACACAAAGGTAACAATTTCACAAGGGTCGCATCTACATCAGATGGTACTCTCCCCAAAAGAGCACGAGTGTCTACGACCATGGAGATACCGATTCCATGGTAATGCATAGCCTTTGAATATAATTATTGATTAACTTTCACTTCATTGCATAACTTGTTTTTCTTAATGTTTATTTTGTATGTTCACAACATCCCATTGGAGAGTTGTCCATGCCAGACCTTAAGTGGATGCAGCAGTTAGTGTCACATATGCAATGGAAACAAGTCACACGGAGGTAACTATTTCAACATTTATACATAGTTTATTCATGTTAGATTGTGTATTCATGCATGTCTAACTATTTCAACATTTAGTGACTATAGCCATTGGCAGCATCATTTCCTAGACCCTCCAATTCAGTCAGGTTGTGACCGAGCTTGATGTTCAACTAAGAAATCCTTCTACTACACAAGGAACCCAATATATTTTCCCACATTATGTTTTTTTGGTGAGATGTTCATTTTTTTAACAGAAACAAGAAGAGTATATTTATATTATAAAAGAGTGGAAATACAAATGCCCCCAGGGTTGCAAAAACCAGAACATAGGTCTGAAAATAGAGTTTCAGTACATACAAAAACCTCTATCAGTTCTGAGAATTTACTAGCTTTATCAAAATTGGTTCCACTGCTTTTTACAATGTATATATTAATAAATAATCCTCCTAATAACTTGTAAAAAGACATCTATATAAGCTTAAAAGAGGAAGAGAGGTGGGAACATCATTCCTGGGGAAAATCTTCATCAATTTCAGGCTAAATAATGGAGGCTTCATCCATTGGAGAAACTTATGCATGCTCCCTGGTTGGGTTGTTGTTTCCTTGATACAAACCATTGACATCTACTTGGATTTATTCTAAAATATCCTTTAGTTGAACAAAACTGTTTTCATTCTGCTCAGAGGAGTTCATACTCTACTCCTATATTACCCTACACATCTCTGCTACCATTCCACGAACCCCCTCGAGCCTTGCATTCAAAACCTGTTCCATCTCAGAGACGCATCGATTCAATTATTCCGTATCACCTGTCTGCTCCCTGTATCCAATCTCAGCATCCTCCAGATGATATTCAAAATAAGACAGGTCCATGGAAATTCGTCTGGATTCATCTAGACACACTTCCGTCACCTCAAAAATGCACCTTTTCATCTGCTTAAGGTCTGGCATATCATATTTAATGCCCTTAATCTCCTACATGACGTACTTCAAGGTGGTTTCCTCTTCCGGGTGAGGAACCTTCACTTCACTATTTAGAGTAAGACCTCTCTCGGTCATGGTGGAAACCTTCTGCACTAGCTGCTCCATTCTAGGGAAAAAGCGCTCGGCACATTGCAATGAAGTGAATAGCATCTAGAGGTTTCTAATATAATCCATCTTAGAGCGTGTTGACGATGCATCCATAATATCACAGGGGACCTTGTACCACATACCATTACACTTAGCACAAGATGAGATATGAGGATTTAATGAAGGCAGCATATGATGAAAGCTTCCCTTTCCATCCTGAAGCACCGGTGATCAATCTGGAAAGCAAGTTGATCAGAGGAAAACCTTGGATTTAATCCACATTAACTTGGGCATATCAACCATTAACTCTGTCATTGGAGAGCGCACAACCATTTCACGAGGGGGGGAGAGTTGCTAAGGGATAAGACCCCTTGATTAAGCCTTGCACCCACATTTTCCAACTTATCTGCATCCACATTATGACTTCTTTTGATATGGAAAAAATGAACCTTAAAAATATTGGGAAAAACTTGGAAATTCTTCGTTGAAAATCATTCTTTATCTCCTTAGTGCTCTGGAAGCTATTCATGGATTGGATTACGATCTAGGAGTCGCCAAAAACATTGAAGTCTTCAATTTGAAGCTTGTACATGCATTCCATACCTTGCATAAGTGCGTACCAATATACGTAATTATTCGTGCGCTTTCCCAAACCCCATATATGGGTTTTGATTATTTTTCCTCCTGGGTCATAAATAACTCCTCCTGCACCTGCCTCCCCTGGATTTCCTTTTGAGGCACCATCAAAGAAAAGAGTGTGTCTTCTCTGATTCTTTATCCAACTTTTGAATTTTTTTGGTTGAAGATCAATAGCCAAACTCTTAGAGTTGTTTATTCTTTTGGAATGAAGGGACCTATTCCCAATGAAGTTGGAATCCCATGAGAATTTAGAAGGATACAACTCATAATTCAAATTGATTGTCCTACATTGAGAAGCTAAGAATTATTTCGTTTGAAGATGGGTTCTCATAACAATTCTGGTTTCCTCAACTTTTTTTCCTTCAAAGATCTCTTTGTTTCTTGAGATCCAAATCTGTTAGTTGATGTACTTTGGGGCCGCACACCAAAGATATTGCAAATATTGTTTTTTTCTGAATGATATGGAATAGTGGTTGATCCATCCTTTGTAGAATCCACTAACTTGATCAGGCAAGGTCTACCCCAAGTCCTTCATAAAATCTCTCCAAATTTTTTTAGCAAATTGACAATCCAAGAACATATGATTAATTGATTCTTCATATGTTTTGCAAAAGATGCATCTGCTTGGCCCTTCAATGCCATGCTTCATCAATTTTTCAGTCATCAATATTTTTTGATGGACAAGCAACCAAGAAAAGGCATTTAGTTTAGAGGGACATTTAGGATTCCAATTTTTTTTCTAGATTACATCTAAAGGAGGGGTAGGGAGCACTTTATGTTTAAATCTATATCCTTATTTCACACTATAGTAATTATTTTGTCCCAAACCTCTTGAATATTTGTCCCTTCTGTTAACCAGAGATTTCCCATTCAGCTCGAGAAGGAGTTTATTACAGCATGCAACAAGGTTCTCAATAATCTCCAATTTTTTCCAGTTCTTCCAGCTTCTATTTTTATGCCAACTTGAGAGGTCATAAAGGCTATTGATGCCTTTTCCCCGAAGCCATTCTTTGAATTCGAACATCCCTTCAATCTCCTTAAGGGGGGGATTGTTAAGGATCTTGTCTTCCCAAATGTTGATCTTATTTCCATTCCCAGGAACCTAATGGAGGTCATATTTGATTAATTTGTATACCGGCTTGCACAAATCCCATATATTGGACCCTTTCCCACTTATATCCCTATCTAAGCAGCACAGCCTAGAATTTTTGAGATACTTTTTGTGGATTATTGTTAGGATATCTCATCATTCAGTTTTGTACTTTGCATGCATGCATCCCAGCTATTTGCATGCATCCCAGTTACTAGTTTGATGCCTCCAGCACCTTATTCCCAGTTTGCCAGCACCCGGGAGCTTCCTTCCTTGAAGTTTTAGCCCTCCTAGTCAGTAAGGCGCCCACTTCTTACCTACCACCTGAGAAAGGTGCACTTCTTCACCTACCACTCAGTTCACTTCAGTTAGTTAGTTGTCTTTCCTTGATTTAAGGCTAGATTGACTCATAACTAATTGTATCACTCTGTTGGACCCCCAGTGAGACTAGACTACCTATTCTAACTCCAGTTAGCTCCTCATGCGCCCTCCACTGAGACTCCTTCATTTAGTTAGTGCCTACATGTTCTAGTTACACCCACCACACTCAGTTAGACTCAGTTTGACACCTGGTTGACTGTTACTTGTGCATTGATGACTCCACTGATCTGATGATGAGGACTCCTAGTTGGAGCCAAGATATTCCATGCAGTATATTCGAATGAACTCCTTGGGTAATTCAAATTGCTTAGTCATTGTTACTGTATTGTATTGTATTCTACCATTCTGAGTTCAATAGAGCACTGTTGCAAGCATTTTGCACAGTTCACACATATTTTCTGAGTTTCATTTATTGTAATTGATTTACTTGTTCATTAGATCTGTTGTGCTTAATTTCACAATTACTTCCTTCCACCATTCATTCTTTCCAATTACAAGTATCCATAAAATTTTGGCTCCCATTACTATATTTACCAGCCTTGGTTCTCTGATGGATATACCTCCTCTATTATTTTCATTTTGCACAGTTTCTCATTTTACAAGATGGAATTATTTGTGCCCTTCCTTACCCCCCTGACAAATAAAATTATTGAATTCTTTGTTTATATTATTCATGAATCCAATCGGTGCAAGTATGGTGGAGCAGAGGAAAATAGGCATAGAGAAGAGGGTCGCTTTCAACAAGGTGATTTTCCCACCTAAATTTAACCACTATATTACCCACGAGAGAATTCGTCTCTTTATTTTTTGAAGAACCTAATCCCAGTCCCCTGAGTTGCATTTCCTGATAGAGATATAGGAATGCCTAAATACTTGAATGACGTCCAATTATTGACCCCTCGGAAGCCTAAAATCCTTGATATATAAGCCAGAAGGGAAGGTGGGAAATTCCATCTGTAGACTTTGCATTTCTCCGCATTTGTCTGACCCCCAGATGATTTCAAGAACGAGGTTAGCACTTGATTGAAGTTCCTTTCTATTTCCTTCGAAGCAGCTCCAAGAAGAATGGTGTCATCGAAAAATTGAGCGTGATTTATAGCATCAACTCCCCTTGATATGAGAATATTGGGAAGAAGACCATAGTCTTCTTTCTTGTTCAGGTGTCTTCTTAGAACGTCGACCACAGTGATATATAGAAGAGGGGACAAGGGGAAGTCTCGACAGAGACCTCTTGAGGCTTTGAATAAATTTGTGGGCCTACCGTTGACCAAAGGGGTTATCCACAGGTGCCTAATGCAAGCGCTTATCCACCTTATGATGTCTTTAGAGAATCCAAAACATTTCAAAACTTTGAACAAGAAGTTGTGTTAGATCCTATCAAAGGCATTAGCAATATATAATTTTATTTCCATGCCTTTTTCCTTCTTGTTGTAGCTAGAATGAATAGCCTCCTGGAAAATAACAATGATGTCTGTGATTTGCTTTCCTACAATGAACCCTCATTGGTTATCCGAGATAATTTTAGGAATGAGCCTTTTGAGTTTGCTAGCAATTATCTTAGTGAGAATCTTGCAGGAATAATTACACAAGGAAATGGGTCGAAATATTTTCAAGGAAGTGGGCTTCTTTTCCTTAGGAATCAACGGAATGAAGGAGGAATTAATCCCCCCCCCAAGTTTGTCTCTTCCTTTGGAACAGTTAAGCATTCTGCACATATCTACTTTAATTATGTTCTAGTATCTCCTGTAAAATCATATAGGAAACCCATCCTCCCTAGGTTCCTTCTCAGGGTGCAGAGACAAAATTGTGGCCTTGACCTCTTCTTTTGAAATCTGGGTGGAAATAAGGTTGTTGTCTTCACTTGTCACGAGAGCTGGAATGTTGTTGCAAAGAGCTTCACTATATACCATGTCAACCTCCTCGTCTTCTTGATACAGAGATTGGGAATTCATTTGAGATTCTTCTTTTATTTTGGAAAAAGAAGATTTTTTTCCCCCATTTCATCTTCAAGTTCTATAATGGTGTTCCTTCTCATTCTTTCCTTAAATTGATTATGGAATAATTTAGTATTTTTGTCTCTAGCCTTGATCTAGAGGCTTCTAGATCTTATTATCCATTCCTCTTCACCCCTTATTTCAAGTTTTTGTATATCTTTTCCCAGTTCTTTTTCCTTTCTTGTGGTGGTCTCAGAAATCTCACACCTTTCCATATCTTCCTGCAACTTCTCCAACTTGATAAGCATATTTCGTCGCTCCATTGCAGTATCTTGGTGATTTTTCACCCAATATTTAATAGCTTCTTTGGTGGCTCTCATCTTATCCTCCCAAATGAAACTTGGAGTGCCAACCACATGACACCTCCACACTTCTTTTACTATGATGTAAACTTCTTCCTCCTTGGTCCAAACCAGATTGAATTTGAAGGGGAGAGGCCCTCCAAATTCTAGATTTACAAATTCAAGCAATAAGGGATTATGATATGAAACAAAGAAGGATAGGATTCTAGAAGAAGGAATACAAATTTTTAATAAAAAATGTTCACTTACCAGGAATATGTCGAGGCGAGCCTCTATGTGACCTTGACCGATTCATCTATTGTTCCATGTAAAGTTTCCTTTCTTTGGTTTGACGTCCGTTAGATTCTAGGAAGCTTGCATCTCTTCAAGGTTCTCCCCAAAGGTATCCCTGATCCTCTTTCCCCCTGTTGATGTAATTGTAACTTCGGAATGTATTTCACCTATATATATTGTATTCCTATAGAGATGTTATTATTCCTCTATACGGAAGTGTTTGTATTCCTATAGAGATGTTATTATACCTCTATACGGACGTGTTTGTATTCCTATAGAGATGTTATTATTCCTCTATACGGAAGTGTTGTCATTTATATTGTAAGTGTCGTAACTTATACTTGATGGGTTACTAGACCACCTTGATGGGGTCGGCCCTGTATGAGTCATGTGGGTAAAAGGGTTATTAGACCACCCTAGTGGGAGTCGGCCCTGTCAGGATTATGTTATGTGGTTAAGTTAAGTCCGACCTAGTAAGGTTATTAGGCAAGTCAAGTTAGTGTATAAATAGAGTGCGGGAGGCACTCTATTTGATCATTCACTTTCTCACTCATACTCTCATTGGAGAGTGGCGCACTTGTGGAGGAGGAGAAGCTACTGCTAGGAGAAGACTATCTCTTATGCTTGGGTTGTATCATTGCTCTATCTATCTTTGAGGAAGTTGTGAGGTTTTTCACATTTATGGTTTTCCCCAGTGAAACTCTGTGTGTCTATTGTCTCTTGTGTGCTTACATTATTATGTCCAGATTGATATGTTGTAGATATGTTGTACATGTTGTTCTCTTAGTTAAGATCATAGATCAGATTGAAGTAACTTCTGAAAAACTAACATGGTATCAGAGTTATCCTGAAAGAAGGCATGATATGGCATTTATGACACTTGTTGCACTTGTGAAGCTAGGGCTTGATATAGCAAAAACCAGTCATCGTATCACTTTCACTATAAATCCATTTCGGCAAGGTTTCAAGATCTGAAACTCTTACAGGTCGAAAATAAGATCCCCATGTACCTTGTTTCCGAAGCACAACTTCTAATTCGTTGTACTTTGTGTTTTATGATCTATACAATCTAGGGTTTCTGCCTCTTCCAGATCTCAGTCATAAACAGGTGACCTAGGAAACAAGGTCACAACTCCAAATGAAATTTTGTAAAAAGTGACAGGTAGGGCACGGACTGTAGTTTCTCAGGTAAGGTTTTCAAAGGCCAAAGTTGAACCAATGACATGTGGAACTCCGTACAAGTTCGATCTCCTGTTTTATCCCATAACAGGTCACATTGTGACACTTGGAATAACTCTCTCTCAGAGAATCCAATTGAGGTCATACCTATGGGGTTGGAAAGATGACAGGTCAGGCTACCACAGGTAGCAGTTTCAGACTTTTTATATTGTAAGTTAAGGAGTTACACCAGAAACAATCATGTGCATATTTCTGTCAAAACAGAATTCGATTTTGAGCACCTTCATTCATGGCTCTTGGAATTAGGGTTTCAAAGAAAGTTGGTATTTTTGTAATCGGAGACCACGGCTGAATTCTACTCATCAAAATAGAAATTTAGAGACCAAGATCAAATTTTTGGGTTGGGTAGAAGGCCGGGCTTGATCAAACCCTAGTTTGAAACTTTGATCAGAAAAGTGAAAAATTAGGGCTTCTACAAAAATGGGAATTTTTGAAATCTGTGACCATACCTAGAAGCTCCTTGGAAAAATTGAAGTTTAGAGCTTTGGATCAAACTATTTGGTTGGTTAATGCTCCGGTAAACTCAAAACCGAATTTAGGGTCCTCCCCAGTGAATCCAGAAGTTTGAAAAGCAAATTTGAGGGGTGAAACTTTGCAGTTTTGAAATTCTAAGTATACCAGGTTGATTAGCTCATCAAGGCACATCTTTCTATCCTTTCAGAAATTTGAAATTCAAAGTTTGAATTTTTAGGGTTTCCCTGACAAACCTAAATCCAACTTTAGATCCAGTTTCTGCGAATCAAGTGGATTGGGTTAATCCTAGAAGATAATGGATTGGTCACCTGCATAAGTGAAGAAGTTATTGTTTCAGAGGGAGATGAGGCTAAGGCCTTACATAAGAAGATTACAAGCAATCTCGACAGGTATGACTTACAGGTATGTTTCAAAATCTGTTCATGATTAAGTTTATGGTATGTTTGTCTTCATTAAGGTTAGTTCAATCTTGATTAACTTTAGACTTGTCGTATCACCTTAATAAAATTATGAATGCATGATAGAAGATATTCATTGATTAGGGTTTTGACACTTATGATTGTACTAATGCATTATGGTGTTGTATGAGGTTGATGTTGTTCGCTAACATGAAAGGTACATCAAGAAAGACAAATCATGTTCTAGTTCAAGAACATATGACCATGTTGACATGAAGACAAAGGTTCATCCATTGCCATGGATCACATAGAAGATCTACTTACGAGGTATGTATAACTTGGTTCTATAATGGTTAACCTATGAGATATGCAGGTTACTAGCACAAGTCACTAAAGAGAACAAGAAGACATCATGTGGGTATGTTAGACAATAACCAGCTAACATATTAATCTAGGTATGTTCTTTCTATATCAAGTTAGAATCCTACCTTGTGTTAGAATCTCTTATATAAGTATACATGGCATGATTGATAATGATTATTCATTGAAGTTAGTAATCACGGGTTTAGGAATATTATGCTTCTTACTTTGATTAATGATATGACTAACCAGAAGAGTCCTATGGTCAATAAGAATATTCATGAGTAAAAGAAGTATTCCATGAAAACTTGAATACTAATGTTTATTTGTGTTTGAAATGAACATGACTATACATGTTTAAGATTATGTTGTTTTAGTATCTATACTAATGAATGTATGATTATGTATGAGATCTTGAGGATGGCACAATCATGACACTAGTGCACACTTAAGCATGCATAGTGGTCTAGGATGAATATAAGTCCAAGGACAAGTAATCCAAGAAGCAAAGATCAAGAGAGAGCACACTCCAGTAGTTTCTGCAAGGAAACAAATATTGAGAAGGAGTCCACCCTATAACCAAACAAAGATAAGCATTTGAATTGTCATTTTTTGCATACTTGTTTGTTTAAATAATATTGTTCAATGATGTATATGCCTATGTTCCTAGACTTAGGGTGTGTATTACGCATATGAGAATAATTGCATTAATGAACAGTATACTACTAATATGCATGTGATGGGTAAGTGGCCTATGGAAATGTACAACATTCCATTGCTACTTATCTAGAATGAAACCTCTTTGCTGACATGTTGAGAGTTGTGCACACTCTTAACAAATGTTCTAGTAGAGATTGGAAGGCATCTAGAAAGTTACGGGATATGGATAAATGTTGTATTGAAGCATTGGCTAAAATAATTGCATGACTGTATGACATATTTCTTTGTGTAAGAATTTGTTCTAAAAACTATGAGATGTTTCTAATCATGAAATTTAACTTGCTTTGTAGGAAAGATCGTATACAATCACCTACAAAAGAAGGACTACAAACATTTGTTCCAGCAACGAAGTTCAAACTACCTATTGAAGATATTGAAGAATCTGAAGTTCCCAGGATACGGGATACAGTAAAAGGATGCCATGGTCGAGAAGTACCAATCGATCATGTTTGGGATGTGGTCCCAAGACCTCAACGGAAGTTTGTTGTGACTTCCAAGTGGATCTATAAGATCGAGCATGCTGCAGATGGTAGCATGGAGAAATACAAAGCGAGGTTGTAGCTCGTGGCTCCTCCCAGAAAGAGGAATTGACTATGAAGAGACTTTTGCACATGTAGCCAGATACACTTCCATTAGATCAGTACTTGCTCTGGCAGCAGTGATGAAATGGAAGGTACACCAGATGGATGTCAAGACAACTTTCTTGAATGGTGTAGTTGAAGAGGAAGTGTATGTGGAGCAGCCACTTGGGTTTGAGACACATGACCGAGAGTCACATGTGTGCAAACTGAAGAAAGCCCTATATGGTTTGAAACAGGCACCCAGGACCTGGTACGGGAGGATAGATGGCTTCCTATCCAGTTTGGGATTTACCAAGAGTAAAGCGGATTCCAACCTTTACTACAAGGTTGAGGAAGGAAATCCAGTGATACTACTATTGTGTGTGGATGACCTGTTTGTAACAGGTGAGGATAGATTGATTGATGATATGAAGAGGAAGCTTGTTGCTGAGTTCGAGATGAAGGACTTGGGGATGATGCACTATTTTCTAGGCATGGAGGTGTGGCAGAATGCAGATGGAATCTTCCTTGGACAAGGGAAGTATGCAATAGAGATCCTGAAGAGGTTCGGGATGATGGACTGCAAGACCATGGCCACACCTATGGCATCAAACCTGAAGCTTCTGTGTGATGCTTCATCTGATCCAGTTGATGTCACTGTGTATCGTCAGATGATTGGGTCCTTGATGTACCTGATGAACACGAGACCAAATATTTGCTTTGCGGTGAACACATTGAGCCAGTTCCTGACGGATCCCAGAGGTGTTCACTTGGTCGCTGCAAAAGCATATTCTGAGGTACCTGAAGGGTACAGTTGATTATGGGCTCAAGTATGAAGCGAATCAAAAGTTTAACATGCAGGGTTATGTTGATTCAGATTGGGCAGGCAGTGCTGCAGATAGGAAGAGCACATCTGGGTGTTGCTTCATTATGGGATCAAGTGTGATCTCTTGGTTTAGCAGGAAGCAGTCCTGCGTAGCACTGAGTACAGCCGAGGTAGAGTATGTTGCAGCTTGTTCGGCTAGTTGTGAGGCAGTATTCCTTCGGAAGCTACTATCTAAGTTATTTGATCTCCCGTTGGATGCTACTGGTATCTTCTATGATAACTAGAGTTGTGTGAAGCTGTCTGAGAACCAAGTGTTTCACGACAGGTCGAAACACATAGAGATCAAATATCACTATATCAGGGATATGGTGTAGAGAGGAGCAGTGAAGCTCCTGTATGTTGCGAAGGACGAGCAGATTGCAGATGTGCTGACGAAATCATTAGCTAGAGTGAAGTTCGAGTACTTCAGAGAGAGGCTTGGTGTTCTTCAGATTGATGACACTTTGAGGAAGAAGTGATGGACACATTTGCAGAAGCCATTCCAAGCATGTTGGAAGGAGGATCCTTCACATGGCTATGGATGTAAGCGTTGGATGAAGAGCATCAGGACGATGCTCCAGTTACTGCTCTGTATATGCATCATGTTGGATGCTTGTTATGATCAGTTGGATCATGTATATGTATATGCATCATGTTGGATGCTTGGACCATGTATCTGTATATGTATCAGGTAGATACGTTGTATGATCAGGTAGATCATGTATGTTGATATATATCAGGTGGATACATTATATGATCAAGTGGATCATGTATCTATGTATGTAGCAGGTGGATACATTGTATGATCAGGTGGATCATGTATGATGATATGTATCAGGTAGATACTTGGTATGCATCAGGTGGATGCATTGTATGACCAGGATGATCATGGATGATGAGCTTCAGGATATTGCTCCAAATGACATGCATCAGGATGATGCAGTGATGATGATCAGGATGATGTATGGTGAGTATCAGGTTGATACTCTGTGGCCGTGGACAGGTTGTGCAAGGGTAGCATGTAATAAGTCCTGGAGATCCGGACAGGATGAAAAAGGCCTCAGATGCTCTTTAGAGATCTTGCTTGGCAAGACACTCTTTTAAGGTTTTGTTGTAGGGGTCACATGTAATAATTCCTAGAGATATGGACAGGATGAAAAAGGCCTCAGATTCTCTTTAGAGATCTTGCTTGGAAAGACACTCTTTTAAGGTTTTGTGACAGTCACATGTAAAAGATCCTAGGAGATCCGATAGGTTGAGTTGTGTGCTTGTAAAATGCCTGGGATGCTCTTTCGAGGTTTT
Source organism: Larix kaempferi (assembly GCA_027924585.1). Lineage (NCBI taxonomy): Eukaryota > Viridiplantae > Streptophyta > Pinopsida > Pinales > Pinaceae > Larix > Larix kaempferi. The sequence goes on along the minus strand of BSBM01000047.1, from coordinate 21,021,278 downwards.
GTTGACGCACGTAATTAGTCCTGAGGATTCCATAGTATGGCCAGTGATGATGAAGACCTATAAGTGGTGGGCCTACATCCAGTATGAAAAAGGACTGGCTCTGTAGAACTTTCTATGATGAGTAGATCGGAGATTGATTGAGATAGCAGCAGCAATGACGATGACGATGATTCGAGGACGATGATTCGCTGATGATGATCCAGAGAAGAAGACTTGTGCTAGCAGATCTGTGTCAAGAAATACCTTCCTAGTTAAGAGGGAGTGTTGATGTAATTGTAACTTCGGAATGTATTTCACCTATGTATATTGTATTCCTATAGAGATGTTATTATTCCTCTATACATAAGTGTTTGTATTCCTATAGAGATGTTATTATTCCTCTATACAGAAGTGTCATCATTTATATTGTAAGTGTCGTAACTTATACTTGATGGGTTATTAGACCACCTTGATGGGGTCGGCCCTATATGAGTCATGTGGGTAAAGGGCTATTAGACCACCTTAGTGGGGGTCGGCCCTGTCAACATTATGTTATCTGGTTAAGTTAAGGCCGACCTAGTGAGGTTATTAGGCAAGTCAAGTTAGTGTATAAATAGAGTGCGGGAGGAACTCTATTTGATCATTCACTTTCTCACTCATACTCTCATTAGAGAGTGGTGCACTTGTGGAGGAGGAGAAGCTGCTGCTAGGAGAAGACTATCTCTTATGCTTGGGTTGTATCATTTCTCTATCTATCTTTGAGGAAGTTGTGAGGTTTTTCACCTTTATGGTTTTCCCCAGTGAAACTCTGTGTGTCTATTGTCTCTTGTGTGCTTGCATTATTATGTCCATGATTGATATGTTGTAGATATGTTGTACATGTTGTTCTCTCAGTTGAGATCCTAGATCAGATTGAAGTAAATTATGAAAAACTAACACCCCCTCTCCTTTCAGAAGGAGAAATGGTAACATTGAAATCTCCAATTACGATGTTGCGAAGGTGAAGATATGACCTCCTGATATTATCAAAAGAGAGCCAGAAGTATTTTTTTATGGTGCAATACCGGCCCATACACATTGCAAATTCGAATGATCTCTTTTTCTTCAGAGTCCTCAAGTTCTACCATAATCCAGTTTGTATTTTTCTATTCTTTCTGTGGGGAGAACCTATGCCTATCCCACCAAATGGAGATTCCCCCAAATTTCTTGTTGTTGCAATCGAGCATCCATTGCTATAATTCCATACCTTCATCATTACTACCTTGCTTTCTTCCTCACTAATTTTAGTCTCCTAGACGAGAAAAATGGAGATTTTTTCACTTCTTATCATATTTCTAATTGCTTCTTTTTTTGTCTTACCTCCTAGTCCTCTACAATTCTAGGAGACTATTTTCATTATTTATAAGGGTTTGAAAGGGCGTTCCTTTCCTTTTTATTCTCATGAGCCCCTACTGGCTGCTTTCCTGATGTAGAAATGATTTTGATGTGCTGGTCTAAACTGGCTTGTTTCCCTTACGATTTTTATTTTTCTGTTTGTTCCGCTCTATGTGTTTTATTTTATTTTCTTCCCTTTTTCCCTAGTATATCTTTTTCTTCTTCCCTTAGTTCCAATGTTTCTTGTTGATTTTTTCTCGACCTGGACCTTGTTACTAAGCCCAAGATGTCTAATAGAACCTTGTTGACCGACTGCACAATAGGGGTTGGGACACGATTTCCCTCCTTTTCGACCTCCATAATCACTGGTTGTTCATTTTCTTCAACTTCTGGTCTTTCTTCCCTTATCTCACCTTCTTCAAAAGCTTCCTAGTCTTGATTAGCTAAGGACTGAAATCTATTTGATGAAGGTGCTTCTTTTGTCTACGGAGGAGGGGCTTGAGTATTCTAAGGGCCTTTCCTTCCTTTCTTCATGACAACATTCCATTCCTCTTCCTTATTTAACTCTTCTTCTCGGGATTTCTTTCTGGCACATTTCCTTGCAAAATGCTTGTATTCATGACCATATTTACACTTGAAAGGAATATGCTTGTAATCAACCTTTTGGAGATGATTCCACCCGTCCATGGAGAGATTTATTTCTTTTGGAAACCCTTTTTCCATATCAACCTTTAAATTGATTCTAGTGTAGGAAAAGAGTGGGGGCTTGGGTTCAACTCTATCTATATATTTTTCCAAATTGTTCCCAGTTTCCTTAAGATATTCATCCCCCCAGCAATGGAGTGGAAGGTGAGGGAGCTTAACCCATACTAGGACTGGAGTAGGAATAACCTTGTGAAGGTCAAAGGATGCATTCCATTGATTCAAATGCACCCCCCTAGGTCCCATAAAATAGGGATCATTGTGGAATATCAAGTTCATGTCCTCCTTGTGTTTGAACAGGAAAACATAGAAACCCTTTCCATAAAAGTTTTGAATCACTTCTCCTTTTATTATTGGCCTCCAGTTTTTATTTAACCACATTTCTATAGCCTTTGGGGATGGCCAGAGGGAAGTGAAGTGGCCAATAATACCTTTCTCAGAGAGGGCGACTACCTTGTTCTTAGCGGCAGCAGAGGTAAGCGACACTTCAAGGGCAACAACCAACTTGGCGAATCCCACATACTAGTTAGAGTTTGGCTTGGATCCAGTAGCAATAGACATGAAGATAGCTCACTTGAAACAAGAATCAAAGGAACCGACCTCCTTCGGAGAGGAGGGTGAGGCAGCCGCCATGGATGCACAGAGCAAAAAACCTAGCAGAGAGCGCGCAAAGAAAACCTAGTAGAACCTCTTATGTGAGACCTAAATCGCATGGTGAGATGTTCATTAATGATCAAGTGTTTAATTCAATTTTCATGCACATGTCAATAATTGTTGAATTAATTGAGATGTGATATTTTATTTGCATAACACAATTGTAGAGAGGGATTTGGCGAGGAGGACACCACAAGCAATGATACCTCGAATGGATTCAATGAGTGTTTATTATAAATAATTGAGTCATAAATTAATTTTTTAAGTTTGCAATATATTAGTGCAGTTAGCTAATCAAAAAAATTGATCCCTAACTTATAGAATCTAGAAATGCAAAGTGATCCTACATGTAGGAATGATAGGTCAAAGTCAGGAAAAAACAAGAGGAAGATCGAGTTTTGAAGTGTAATCTAGTATACATGTACTTTGGGATACATTTACATCATTGTACTTGTAAGTTTTAAACATGTGCAAAGAAGAAAAGCATACAGATTCTTTTAAGGAAAATAGAGATTACATCATAGAATTCACGCAGAATACATAGGTATTTACCCTGTAAACCCTTAACCAGGAAAACCAGTATGGGGTAAATTATATGATATAATTCAACACATTAAATTGTCAACCCAGGGCCTGTAAGCTTGTGAAGTGCTTGGAAAAATATATGCAGAGCTGAATCTTAAAGTGCTTCAAAATCTCTCTCAATCACACCTCTAATCCTTATCCAACTTCAATACCCAAATCTAAAAACAACAAAGCTAGAATTCCTCACACTCAAATAAAATCTTCACACAACAATCACACTTCTTTTGAAATTAAGCATTATCCATATTGGTTATATGATTAGAGTGTTTAGATTCTCTGTGAACCTTTGAACTGTTGATGTCAGTCCCCAAAGAATCTATTATTACACCAAAGAAAATATGAACAACTCTTCAAGTAAAATATATATTCTTTTGGAACTAATACTATTCCAACATGGTTATATAAGTAGGATGCTAGATCCTCTGTGGGCCCTTCCATGTTGATATTAAATCCATAAAGATGATACACCTATTATTACTAAACATTCCCTTGGAACATAATACTATCCAACATAGAAGTATCAATGGAGTGTTAGAATCCCTATCAGTATTCGACTATTGATATTAATCTCTAGAAGGATGAAATCATAAACCAATTGCAATCCACTTTATAAAATGAAATTATGACTTGTGAAATTGAAAGCTATAGGTCCCTGCAGTGCTGCAGGAACAAAACAACGTTAATGTAGAAAAAAAAACACTAAACTGAAACACACATAAATCTACAATCACACAACTGAAAAGAGAAATTAGGGAAGCATATACCAAAGGGAGGGGGGCCTGCCTCCCTTGGCATATACTGCCAAGAAAGACTATAACAGTAGGATCACAATTTGCAGCAGAAAATTTCTTTATTCCAGTGTGAAGAATTTACAGAATGAAGCGTTTACTCTTTAATCCAATGATATCCCCCTCTCTCCGACTCTAACCTCTGACTAAATGAATCCCCCATTTTTCTATGCTCTCTTATTTATACATAAATATCTCCTTTCACAAAATGGAAAGGAGATAGAACTAGATCCAAGAAAAGTGGATCCACAACCAACCCAATCTTTGACTTAATTAAATTAGGACAATGAAGGCTATTTGAATTGGTTGAATATCATAAGAGCATAATAACATTATCCATATCCCCAAATTCGTTGGTGGAAAGATAAGGGTGAACTGTTGGCTGCAGGAATAAACCAAAATTGCAAGAACAGTATGATGTTGTAGGAACAGAAAGACAATGTGAATGTAAACAAACACTGCAAGAAAAGACAGACGCTGCATTGAAAACAGCCACACCCTTAAATATTTGGTTAAGAAACAAACCCATATGCTCCAAATAATCACTAATACATGGAATATTCATATTTTTAGCATTATTAATCCTTTTGAAGTTCATATGAGTGAATACGAATAATGATGGATGAAATAGGTAAATATGTGACAATGAAGGTGTAAATGAGTAAGATATAGAAGAGAAAGGGATACATAAATACATAAAACAATCCTTCAAAACATGTCAAATTTGGAGCTCAACAACCAACAAAACTTAGAGCCACGCCTCTCAATTTCTCATTATGATTATTAACCACTCACAATACAATATGTAGGTATTCTGCAGCATCCAAGACCCTAATCCATTAACCCATATTAGAAATAGTCCCTAATCCATTAACCGGGATTAAATTACATATTGCAATGTCCCCTCCTATCATACCAGCATGATAGAGAGGACGTGATGCTAAAACTGGGCATCTAGCCCCATGAACTTTTAAGTAAGCATTCACATAGTATAAAAATACATATGGAATGTATAATTATAAGAAAACACGGCGAAAGTAATTTCAATAACACATCCATCATACATTCAAGATATTCATAAATAAATAATTGCAAAGTTAACACAAGAGAGTACTTATCTTATAACAAAGTAGTCCCAAGCAACTAGCTATGCAACTACAACGTTCCACCCAACCATAGGCCAGTTGTGATCATCAATATCTCCACACACTGCCACCCTCAAGCTGGGCATGATATCTACAAGGAATCAGGGAACAGCAGACTCACACATAGCCAAGCATACACCAAGATGAGCCAAGCCAATCTACAATTGGGTTTATCAGGCTGCTAGAAAATGGAAATGAAGAATTTCTAAGCTAGTGAGCTCAAGCACAGAGCCAGGGATACCTCTACAAGATCTATATAGCTTGGCACCCACAATGCCTACACACCCCACTCAAGGAAGTATTCCCTTCACCAATGCACAGTCCCTCAGGCCATACCTTCCAATCTAGAGTGTCTAAGGTGTGCATAGAAGAGTAGCCATCCCTCTTGATCTTCTTGAGAGGTTATTTCCCCCCACTAGGTTTATCAAGCCAATTCTGTCCACTACCACTCCAAATCTCTTGCTCACGGATTCAAACCAAAACAAGGATGCACATAACAGCAGAAGTATAAGTGTTGGGCATGAAGAAATGTTTTTACAGTGAGATACCCAAAGATGGGGTTTTGATTAGCTTTAGAAAAATGTGGGAAACCCAAAAAAAATGAAACTGGAAGATGGGGAAACAACCCTGGGAAGCCAAATTTGTTTTCAGAAAAATGTCCATGGACATTCTGGGGCAAAAACGGCATCCATAACAGTCCCAAATCATGGTCCTCCTCTCCCAGCCATTGTGTAACACAAAAACGAGCTCCCAACCATGGAAAAATGCAAGAAAATGATGAAAAACGTGATGAGGGAAGCCCAGCTAGCTCAGACTGCGTGAGAGGAAAAAAGCCATGGGTTCAGAATGGCTTTGGGCACCATTTCGTGGGTGTTTTCTTGCCCAAGAAGCAAAAATACAAATTCCCAGGTTGATGGCTTGCCCATGCACGAAATTGGTTTCCATACCTCTCCATTCCCAAGGAATTAATGGCCTCAACCAACTCTTGGAAGAATTAAATGATTGGGTGCATAACCCAAAATGGGTAGTTGGTGTTTTATGGGTTTTCTCATTGACACATGGATTAACACCATTGGATCAAGGGTTTGAATAATTTTCCTCCCTATTCTTTGTAGAATCATGCCCCCATCTCTTTGTTGCATTGCATAGCTAGTTGTGGGTATTTCATTAAAAATCCGTATTTACATGATGTCTTATTTACATTGTGCCTATCTAGCACAAGAACCACATGCATCTATTTTTAATTGTCGATACATAAAACGTTAAATCAATGGTGGGGCCTTGGCCTTGAGCTCCTCACCATGATTAAATATCAATATTTACATCATTTACAATTTAAATGCGAAGGGGGTCAAAATGGGGACATTACATTCCCCTCCCCTTACATTAGCATTGTCCTCAATGCTCATCAAAATTGAACAAAAATGGATATGCCACCCTCATGGCATCCTCCAGCTCCCAAGTAGCCTCATCAGGATCATAGTGCTTCCATTGCACCTTTACCTGTCCTATGGCTCAGTTCCAGAGCAATGTTACCTTCTTGTCTAGGATGCGCAATGGGTTGGTTTGGAACTCTCCCTCGTGTTCCACCTGGATCACATCCCAATTAATCACATGGTTAGGATCATGTACATATTTCTTAAGCAAAGAGACATGAAAAACATTATGAGCTTTAGTGCTAGCAGGAAATGCAAGTCTATATGCAACTGGTCCTATTCTTTCAAGCACTTCAAACGGCCCACAATATCTAGGTGATAGCTTGGCACAACTCCCAAGCTTTAAGGAACTCTTCCTTGATCTCACTCTAAGATACACATGATCCCCAACATTGAATTCCCTATGCACTCTATGTTTATTTGCATAGCTTTTCTGTCTATCCTGGGTTGTTTTTAAATTCTGTATGATCTTGGCAACTTCTTGCTCCATTTTCTTAAGCAATTATGGCCCAAGTACAATTCTGTTCACTGGATTGTCCCAAGTCACTGGTGTCCTACACCTTCTGTCGTACAAAGCCTCATAAGGACTCATTCCCAACGATGCTTGTTGCCCATTGTTATATGCAAATTCTACCAAGTGTAGATAATCCTCCCACTTGGATGGTTTGTCCATTACATACATGCGGAGCATGTCTTCAAGCACCCAATTTACTCTTTCTGTTTGCCCATCTGTTTGAGGATGGTATGCGGTACTAAAGCTTAGCTGTGTACCCAAATCTGCAAAGAGACCTTTCCAAAAATTGGAAGTGAACTTGGTATCCCTGTCAGAAATTATTGCCTTAGGAAACCCATGTAATTTGAAAATTTCCTTCATGAAAATATTTGCAATGGCATCGGCTTTATGTGTGGACTTAACCGGTATAAAATGTGTTGCCTTTGTTAACTTGTCCACCACAACCATGATGGAATCATGTTGTCTCACAGTCATTGGCAATCCTGTAATAAAGTCCATGGATATTACTTCCCATTTCCATTTTGGAATTGGCACTGGGAGCAATAAACCTGTTGGATGTTGGTGTTCACTTTTCACCTGCTGACATTCCATGCACTTAGAAATGTATTCAGTGATGTCCTTCTTCATGCCTGGCTAGAAATAATATTTTCTTGTTGTAGCAATTGTTTTCTGATATCCTGGGTGACCAGAGTATGGAGCTTTATGGATTTCATCCATAACAATTCTCCTCAAATCTGTCTCATTTGGAATATAGACTCTATCCTTATAAGTAAGAAGTCCGCCTTCTTCCAAATGATAGCCTTCATACTTCTTGTCGAGGTCTTGCTACTGCAATTTGTCCTTTATGTGCACGTAGACTTCATCCTCAGCAATATGGTTAACAATCTGCTGCTTCAAATCTGGTTGGAAAGTACTAAGTATTGCCACATGCATTTCATGTACCTTCCTGCTGAGTGCATCAGCCACCTTGTTTTATTTCCCTTTTATGTGTTTGATTTCAAAATCAAATTCACACAAAAAATCTAACCATCTAGCTTGCCTAGCATTTAAAGTTGGCTGATCAAACAAGTATTTCAGACCACAATGGTCTGCCCTTAACTCAAATTTTGTTCCCATTAAGTAATGCCTCCACATCTTTAAAGCATGTACTATGGCTGCAAGTTCTATATCATAAGTAGCATAGTTATCCTCATGCTCCTTCAACTTTCTTGACTCATAGCATATCACGTGGTTGTCTTGCATAAGAAATCCTCCAAGTCCTTGATTGCTTGCATCGGTACATACCACAAAGTCTTTTTCCGGGTCTGCAATCTTCAAAACAGGTGCACTTATAAGAAGATTCTTCAACCGTTGAAAACTTTCCCCACATCTTGGTGACCATTCAAACTTTATCCTCTTCTTTTGCAAAGAAGTGATCGGGTTTGCAACCTTGGATAATCCTTCGATAAACCTCCTGTAGTAACCAGCAAGGCCCATAAAAGATCTCACATCAGTCACATTCCTTGGATTTGGCCAATTCATAATGGTTTCAATCTTCTCAGGGTCTACAGATATCCCTTCGTTGGAGATGATGTGACCCAAATAATGAATTATATCTTTATAAAAGTCACATTTGCTCAACTTTGCATACAGCTTATGCTCCCTTAGCAATTGCATTGTCATTCTCAAATGTTCTTCATGCTCTTATTGATTCTTAGAATAAATGAGAATGTCGTCTAGGAATACAAGAACAAACTTGTCCAAATATTTGCTAAAAACATTATTCATGAGACACATGAATGTAGCTAGTGCATTTGTGAGACCGAATGGTACCACTACAAACTCATAGTGTCCATACCTCGTTCTAAAGGATGTCTTATGGATATCTTTTTCTTTGATTCTTACCTGATGGTAACCAGACCTCAAGTCAATCTTTGAGAATACCTTTGCTCCTCTCATTTGTTCAAAAAGGTCATCAATTCGGGGCAATGGGTATTTTTTCTTCATAGTGACTTTGTTCAACTGCCTATAGTCAATACATAATCTGAGTGTTCCATCTTTCTTTTTCACAAATAGAACAGGTGCTCCCCACGGGGACACACTTGGCCTAATATATTTCTTTTCCAGCAACTCTTGTAATTGCATTTTCAATTCTATCAATTCCGGTGTACTCATCCTATAGGGTGTCTTAGACACTGGTGCCGCTCCTGGCACAAGTTCAATTGTAAAGTCAATGTCTCTCTTTGGAGGGAGTTTTGGAATCTCATCAGGAAAAACATCCATGAATTCTTGCAATACATGATAGTCCTCCAATTTAAGAGTTTCATTCTCTGTTGCCTCTAAAATGTGGGCTGCATACAATTGACATCCCTTCCTACAGAACTTCTTCAGCTGCATGGCTGAAACCTGTCTGACAGAAGTCACCTTTGGAATGCCTTTTACAACCCTCAGGTTTCCTTCTTCGTCCATGCATTCAAATGTCTTATTGTAGCAGTCAAGTTTGACCCTGTGTGCTTCTAACCAATCCATTCCAATGAGAATATCATAGGAACCAAGTGGTAAAATATTCAGATCTGCATAAGTGAATAGCCCATCCATCTTTAATGGACATTTCTCTACTATTTCACTAACTTTTCTCTTGGTTCCAGTGGCTAGTTGAACTAACCATGATTTACTATGCTTTAATTTCTTGAAAGCACAAATCTCAACAATTCTAGGAGTGACATAATTGTGAGTAGATCCGGGATCAATCAAAATAGAAACATATTGCTTAGCAATATTACCTTCAAATTCAACCACAGTTGACTGATGATCTGCTTGGCGGTCGTCTAGTGCTGCATAGATTCTAGGGATTGTCCTCGCCACTTGACCCACAGTTTCAGCTCCCTGGATGTTGTGGACTTGATTTGCATTCCCATTCCGATGTGGACAGTTCCTAAGCATGTGGTCTCCTCCACAACCCCAACATTAAAGTGGTTCTCTTGGCTCCTTTGGATATCTTGGCTTGTCTCCCATCATCCTAGTTGGCTTAGTCACAACCTAGGATGGCTGCCTTAGCTGATTCCAGAATTGAGGAGGCTTGAACCCCTTCTTCCTCTGATCAAACTTTTCGTTTTTCTTATCCTTCCATGCCTTATGGAATTCTAGTTTTCTTTTGTTTTGATCAAAGCAATACTTGGCCTTTCTTATGGCCTCCTCTAGAGTTCGAGGTTCATCAAACTCAATTCTATCTTTGTATGACTGGGGCAGTCCACTTAGGAAACGCTAAATTTTCACCTTATCATCTCGAATGTACCTGACATATCTTAGCAGTTCCAAGAATTTGTTTGCATATTCTTCCATGGTCAATTGTCCCAATCTCAGCTCATGGAACTCTTTGATCTTATCATCATAGTACCTATCAGAGAGGTACTTCTGCTTGAAGTATTTCTTGAACTGCTTCCACACAATCTTCCTTTCGTTGATCTTCCTCACTTGCCTGATGTGTTCCCACCATATAGATGCTCTTCCATTCAAGTTGAAGATGGCTACCCTTTCCTTCATATTTCCAGAGTAGTCTTGGACTTGGAAATATTTTCTCATCCCAAGAAGCCAAGCTTCAGCTTATTGACCAGACTTTACCTCTCCATCAAATGTAGGAGGTTTTTCCTTCTTAAATTCCCCATGCGAACTGTTCTTGTAGTGCCTCTTCCTCTTGCTTCTGCGGGATGAAGAGATCGAACCCTCAACGGATTCTTCAGAGTCAGATGATTCATTAGAAGAGATTTCTGGAGTATAGGTACGATCTGTAGAAAATCTTCTTGAGCTACTAGCCCTCTTATGGGAATTCCTTCTAGAACTACTCCCACCCCTTTCTAGATTTGATGTCGGATGCCCAGAGTTTATTTTCCTTTAGATGTCTGTCAAACTCTGTAGTATGGCTGCATTCAACTGATTTTGTTCTTCCTGAGCTTTAATCATCCTTTCATTATCTTCTCTACAACTTTGCAATTCCACCCTTAGGCTTCTCATGGTGGCTGCAATACCTAGAGGAGTCTCTTGATTTCTTCTCACATTATATTCTGTTTCAGCATTTTCAACATGTATGTTCTCCCCCATGGCATCTGTCTCAGGCTCATAGGGATCCTGTGCATCATCCATGATGTTGATTTTCTTGGCCCAACCAAGATCCAAAACTTTCCAACCATACTATCTAGAGTGCTTCCCTAATGTAACTATGATTCTGCAAAATGTGTTCATCCACACAATTGTTAGCTGCATTATATTCTCATAAATTCATAATTTACTTTCATGTACGTGGGAAAATATTATATTGACAATTTGTCAAATCATATAATTTTCTCACAATCAACGACATATGAGGGGGATGACGGGGTCAAGGGGGGGACGACGGGGGTCAAGGAATTTTCTCACAATCGCGCAATCTGGCGTATAAGTTCCATGGAATTTTTTCCATTTTCGGCACCTGAAAATCTCCCTGAAAAATGGCTGAAATTCCTTGTTTCGGAGCAACTTGTGGAGCTCTTCTGCAATTTCGGAAGAGAATTTGAAAATTCCTTCCGCAGTTTCGGGGCGGTTTGTCGAATCCTTCCGCAATTGGGGGATGATTTGCCGAGTCCTTCCGCAGTTGGGGGGCGATTTGCTGAATCCTTCCGCAATTGCGGGACGATTTTCTGAGTCCTTCCACAATTGTAGGGCGATTTGCCGAATCCTTCCGCAATTGCGAGACGATTTTCCGAGTCCTACCGTAGTTGCAGAACAATTCGCGGAATCCTTCCGCAGTTTCGGGCCAACTTGCTAAAATCTTCCGCATTGCGAAACAATTCGTGGAATCCTTTTGCAGTTTCAGGCCAACTTGCCAAACTCTTCCGCGTTGCGAAACAATTCGCGGAATCCTTCCGCAGTTTCGGGCCAACTTGCCAAACTCTTCCGCGTTGCGGAACAATTCATGGAATCCTTCCGCAGTTTCGGGCCAACTTGCCGAACTCTTCAGCATTGCGGAACAATTCGCGGAATCCTTCCACAGTTTAGGGCCAACTTGCCGAACTCTTCCACGTTGCGGAACAATTTACGGAATCCTTCCGCAGTTTCGGGCCAACTTGCCGAACTCTTCCGCGTTGCGGAACAATTCGCGGAATCCTTCCGCAGTTTCGGGCCAACTTGCCGAATGCTTCCGCATTGCAAAACAACTTGCGGAATCCTTCCATAGTTTCGGGGCAATTCACCAAATTCTCCCATTGTTTCGGAGCAATTCGCCAAATCCTTCCAAAAATTTCCTTTCGATGCCGAACACTTAGAATTTTTTTCAAAAACTCTTAGCAAAATTTGATATCTTTCCTTCTTTCTGTGATGACTACTGCCCGGCAGGAGGTAACCTTACCTCTGCAAACTATCCAACTTAGCCAGTTTAGGCCCGATGATGAGACCTGTGGTGATCAGGAAGGGACCTTCCCATGTGATTGTAATTGGATTTGGCACATAGAGGTCCAATGCTACAACCAACAGCTCTGATATCAAAATGTAATGTCCCCTCCCATCATACCAACATGATAGAGAGGATGTGACACTAAATCCGAGCATCTAGCCCATATCCATTAAGTAAAAACTCATTGATAAAAAGACATATACATGTGCATGTTATAGAAACACAGCGGAATTAAAAATCATGTTTAATATCTAACATACATTCAACATTTCTGTGACAGCCGTTAAATAAATACATTGCAGAATTTATAAAAGATAATACTTATCTTATAACAAAGTAGTCCCAAGCAATTGGCTATGCAACTACAACGTTCCACCCAACCATAGGCCAATTGTGATCATCAATATCTCCACACACTTCCACCCCCGAGCGAGGCATGATCTCTACAAGGAATCAGGGAACAGCAGACTCACACATAGCCAAGCATACACCAAGATGAGCCAAGCCAATCTACAATTGGGTTTATCAGGCTGCTAGGAAATGGAAAGGAAGAATTGCTAAGCTAGTGAGCTCAAGCACAGAGCCAGGGATACCTCTACAAGATCTATCTAGCTTGGCACCCACAATGCCTACACACCCCACTGAAGGAAGTATTCCCTTCACCAATGCACAGTCCCTCAGGCCATACCTTCCAATATAGAGTGTCTAAGGTGTGCATAGAAGAGTAGCCAGCCCTCTTGATCTTCTTGAGAGGTTATTTCCCCCCACTAGGTTTATCAATCCAATTCTGTCCACTACCACTCCAAATCTCTTGCTCACAGATTCAAACCAAAACAAGGATGCACATAACAGCAGAAGTATAAGTGCTGGGCATGAAAAAAGGTTTTTACAGTGAGATTCCCAAAGATGGGGTTTTCATTAGCTTCAGAAAAACGTGGGAAACCCAAAAAAACGAAACTGGAAAATGGGGGAAACAACCCTGGGAAGCCAAATCTGTTTTCAGAAAAACATCCATGGACATTCTAGGGCAAAAACGGCCTCCATAACAGTCCCAAATCATGGTCCTCCTCTCTCGGCCACTGTGTAACACAAAAACGAGCTCCCAGCCATGGAAAAATGTAGGAAAATGATGAAAAACGTGATGGGGGAAGCCCAGCTAGCTCAGACTGCGTGAGAGGGCAAAAGCCATGGGTTCATAATGGCTTTGGGCACCATTTTGTGGGTGTTTTCTTGCCCAAGAAGCAAAAATACGAATTCTCAGGTTGATGGCTTGCCCATGCACGAAATTGGTTTCCATACCTCTCAATTCCCAAGGCATTAACTGCCTCAACCAACTCTTGGAAGAATTAAATGATTGGGTGCATAACCCAAAATTGGTAGTTGATGGTTTATGGGTTTTCTCATTGACACGTGGATTAACACCATTGGCTCAAGGGTTTGAATAATTTCCCTCCCTATTCCTTGTAGAATCATGCCCCCATCTCTTTGTTGCATTGCATAGCTAGTTGTGGGTATTTCATTAAAAATCTGTATTTACATGATGTCTTATTTAGATTGTGCCTATCTAGCACAAGAACCACGTGCATCTATTTTTAATTGCCAATACATAAAACGCTAAATCAATGGTGGGGCTTTGGCCTTGAGCTCCTCACCATGATTAAATATCAATATTTACATCATTTACGATTTAAATGCGAAGGGGAGTCAAAATGGGGACATTACACATATTTTTTGAGAAAACCCAAAAAGAAAGTCTATTAGACATCACAATGCTAGTATCATTGTCCATGTTCTATATGTGGATAGAAAAAACATTTTGTGGCTAAGTGTTTGAAGAAGTAATTAGTCACCAACGAGCCTAGGAAGAAAAGTTAGCAAAAGAAGAAAAATGTAAACAAAACAAGTGTTATCCAAGAAAGAAGTGGTTATAATGTATTCTTCATTACAATAAGATTGAGCATGAGGATGAGAAGTGTTCAAAGCTTTATCCTTAGATTCATCCTCAACTTCATCCTAAAATGAGAAAGCCTAAGCTAAAGAGTCAATGGAGGCATAAGATTAAGACGAGTGAAGCATCAAATACACTAATAACAAAAGGAAAAACAACATAATCTATAGTATCTCTTTACATGAGGGAAGCATGTAGAGAGAATTAAAGAGGGATCTACAAAGGAAACTTCACAAACACTATGTTACGTTTCAATAAAAAATTACCATCTTGGAGAGGTTATTGTATTGTTGTTATGGATTCATCAAGAGTCACCTTATGAACCATAGAGTCAAGTCCTTTTGAAGGATGGGATCCTATGAGTAGTCATGAAGTCCTGATGGATGATAAGAACCTACAAGATAGACATCGAAAGGAAGACTAGCATGGGAAAACTCACAAAGAAGGTAGACCCATAATAGACAGACCTGAAAGGAAGACCAACATAGTAATACTCATAAAGAAGGAAAAATGATAAGAGGCAAACTTCATAAATAAACCAACATGATGAAAATTAAAAATAAGGTAAGCTTTTAAGAGGAAAAA
This sequence comes from Larix kaempferi, assembly GCA_027924585.1. Lineage (NCBI taxonomy): Eukaryota > Viridiplantae > Streptophyta > Pinopsida > Pinales > Pinaceae > Larix > Larix kaempferi. The sequence goes on along the minus strand of BSBM01000047.1, from coordinate 21,006,164 downwards.
TTCAAAGTCACACTAAATGAGACCTAATTCAAAGGCAAAGCACCATTGGAAAACTTAGAAAAAAGAAATACTTGTAAGAGATATACCAAAATAGTAAAATAAATAAAGGAAGAATCACAAGAAGCACACTTTAGAAAGAAACCATCATGGGAAAACTTTAGAGGTTGAGTAGCATGTGAAATGCATACATAAAGAATATTTGTTGGAGGTAAACTTAAGAGACTATGCAACATGGAAAAATTGAAATGAACTAGGAAGACTCATGAGAGGCAAACTTTAGAGGTAGGCCAACATTAGGGGCGAACTCATGAAAAACGTAGAATTAGGTAGAATTTAGAGGCATATTAGTTTTGATGGATTTGTAAGAAGTGGAATTTAGTGAAAAACCAGCATAAGAAAACTTGTAAAGAGGGAGGATTCATAAGAGTTGCACTTCATATGAAGACGAACATGATAAAACTTGTAAATAAGACAAAACCTAGATAGGAGTTGGAGGCAACCTTTATACAAAATATATTTTATTATTTATTCATCACCGGTTACCATTATGCATTGTACAACGATATTATATACAATTAACATTGAAGAGTTATAGCTCTTGCACATAACAAACATATTAGAATGCACTATAAAGTTAGTTTTCTATAAATAATCGATAGCCTACTTTTGGCACATTACAAGTCATCCCCTCTTGAAATGCTTCATCGTCATTGAAGCATGGGTAGAAATGAATGTGTCAATATAAAGTATTTATTTTTCTTGGTATCTTGATATTACAACATGTTTCTCTATTGTATAAGGCCTATTGGTTGACATTTCTTGAATGAAGGACTTTGGTTTTGCCTTTTAAGACATTGTCAAGCTTTAGTGTTGGTCTCCTTTTTTTCATCCAAAATGGATAGTTTTATTTGTATAGGAGTTGTTAGACCTAAATTTTTCTTCAAATATGAAACACAAAAAAATCATGTAACTTTCCGTGTTTTTTATATCTAAAGCATAGGCTGCTTGGTGTACTCTCTTTTAGATTTGGTAAGGACTAAAAAGCATGGGCTAAAGTTTATGAATTCTATAATTTTTTAGCCATTTTTTCTTGTATGGTTGGATTTGGACAAACACCTAGTCTCCTACTTCAACTTCATGGTCAATTCCCTTCAAAACATCTTGTTCCTTGATTCAATTACTTCCTTGCTTTGGATGATCCTTAAGGATACAAAGGATTTCATCAAAATTGGATGGATAGTTTTTCATAATAGGAGCTTCAAAATTGATGAAAACTTACTATTTTTTTTATTGATGATGGAAGGTATCATTATAAGGATTTAAATGGATTCATCTATGTTAAAGTGTGGTAAGAGGTTTTGTACCACCATTATGCAAGATGTAGGCAATTGGGCCAACATGATTGATAAACAATTACAAAATTCCTTTCGTAACCTTAAAGAAATTTATTTACCACTTTGGTTTTCCCATATATTTATGGTTGGTATTGAGTGCTTAGGGTTAATGTGGTCCATACGTTCTAGAACAATTCCTTCCAAAATTTGATAGTAAATTTGGGGTCGATATCACTATTAATACCTTTGCAAAAGTCATGGAGTCTATAGATATTTTTAAATAGAAATGAATGATTTAACTAGATTTAGATTATGATGACATTCCAAGTAAGTGGGCATGTATGGTTAAAACACGATATACTATAAAATGAGAACAATATAGAAACAATGAGAACTATAGCCATAAAAACTCATATTTTGCATTAAAAACACCAAAAAACAACTCCAAATCGAAAAGTGGTGCTACTAGTAGCACCAAATTTTTTTCGGGATTAAAATTACAATTTTTTGGTAACCCCATGCAGTGCATTATGGTGCTGCTGCAATCAACCCCTAATTGAGGGCTAAAATTACAAGGTATTTGACATCATTACCTTAATAGCCAACGTTGTTGCAATGAAAAGGCCAAAATCAAATTGTGAATCGAAAAGAGGTGCTACCAGTGGCACCCCTTTCCTTTGTTGGGTTACATTTGCCAAAAAAACTAAATTTTTTATAGAAAAATAAAAAAAAATGAACAAATAAAAAATTACACAAATATTTGAAAAAATACCTAAAAAAATAAAAACAAAACAAAAGTTTAATTGAAACATAACAAAACTTGGCCCTTGGGGATTAGAGCAATTGTTAATGATTAATTGAGATGAGAAGTTGTAAATGGAAAGTCACAAGTTCAAATCCCTATGGGTACTTACTTAAAAAAAACATGTAACAAAACTTTAAAAAAAAATATTCGTTAAAAAATAAAAATAAAAATAAATTATAATTTTTTTAAATATATATTAAAAAACCGACCCCCCCCCCCTCTCACAACCACCCCTCTCTCCCCTCCACCTTCCCCCATCCCCTAAACCCTTCATCTCCCCCTCTGTCCTTCCCCTCATGGTCCCCCTCTCCCCTCCCCCTTCTCCCCTTCCCTCCCCTCTCCCCCTCACCTCCACCTCCCCTCTCTCGTCCCTCTTCCGCTTCCCTGCAACCTCTAGGAAACAAAATTTTGAGAATCATGTCGTCCCTTAGGACGGCCTTTGGGTGCACGAAGAAGCGATGCACCGCTCCCTCGTGCACCCTCGCGTCGCTCCCTTGTGTGCCCAAAGCGCTGCCCAAAGGAAGCAGGGAAGGGGAGGGGGGAGGGGGAGGGGAGAGGAGAGTGGGGCCCGCAAGGGGAAGGGGAGAGAGGGAGGAGGAGGGGAGAGGGGGGCTTGAGGGAAAGGTGGGGCGGAGGGGAGGGAGGAAGGGGAAGGGGGAGGAAAGGGGGGAGAGGAGGAGGGAAAGGGCTAGGGAGAAGATGGGAGGAGGGAGTGGGATATTTTTATTTTTTAAAATCGTTATAATTGTTGTTTTGTTTTTTAATTTTTTAATGAATAATTTTTTTTATGTTTTGATTAAATTTTTGTTTTTTTTTTATAATTTTTGTTTTCTTGATGTTTTTTTTTTCCAAAAAAAAATCGTAATTCATTAATTAGTAATAAATTACATATCGCATAGACTGAAAAGTCTTGTCTTGTTGATCATATAGATCAATCATATAGAGATAACATCATAATGATCGTCCCCAAAAAATAGACCATATACACAGATAAAATATGAAATTAGCCAAAAAAGATACAAAAGGATAATTCCTTTATGTCTGAAAACTGCCCTCAGTAATTTCTATAAAAAAACCAATATGATATGGTCTGAAACTAGATTTTCAATAATATTCACTAATTCAACTGACCATAATGCCACTTGAGGCCCTATATAATCAAAGGACCAGGGACCAATTCTATAATGTTATCCCCCAGATGTTCCCAAACCTTCCATGAGCCTTCAGTCAATAGAAACCCCCTTTTCAAAAGTGAATCAGCTCTAGTATTCCCCTCACGGAAAATGTGTTTAGATTTGATATCCTGAAAAAAAAAGCCAATAACTGTATAATTTATTCATAAATGGGCTAAAGAAAAAATTTCTTTGGAGGCCTTTTGTATGATATCCAGTTAATAATAAGATTGGAGTCCCTGAAAATTTGAATTCTATTGATATTCTTCGAATGAGCTACCCTGAGAGGCACCTTCGAAGAAGGCCCATGGTATAGATGAATCAATATATACTTCGATTACCCTCCTGGAAACATGATCTGATCTAATATGAGACATACCATGAAAAATCACTAAATCACTATTGACGATGTAGAACAGAGCATAAGTAATATCTTCAAATATGGCATGGTTCCTCGCATTCCATGTGCCCCATATGAGGGGACTCGGGAGAGTTGCATATCCTTTGTAATTTTCATTAGACCTCCATATAGATAAATCCTCACTCACTTGTAATCCAAACCAGTGGAATTGAACCCCTCAATCTGTGAAGCAATAGACCACATTTTCTAAAAGAAAAGGTAGTGAATGAAAAGATGTTCCATGTCTTCATTCGCCTCTAAGCATAACAGACAGCGACCAGGACCGATGCAAAATATGTTAACCAATACATCCCATACTTGCTCTTTCTTTTTATGCACTAATCATAAGAATAAATTTACTTTCAACGGAAATCCATATTTCCATATCTCTTTATTCCACCATTCAACGGGATCGTGATCTTCAACATGACACAAAACCATATATCCAATATTCGGGATGTAAATACCATTCTCCTCATTGCGTGACTGTATGAGCTCATTCGGCCGATCATTCAGATGTATATGAAATCTAACAAGACTATTGATATATTTCCCCCAATTAATTTTGTCCTCGCCAATAAAATATAATTGATCCGTTGTAAGCCAAGATTGGTGAAGAACAGAAGAATTAAACATCGGAAAAGTATTGCAGAATAGCTTGAATACGCATAATATCCATAACAAGAATGTTATCCCAGGCCGCCTCAAAGGCCACCATGTTATGTATATTCCTTTCTTTTTTCTTAATTAATATACTGTGCATATTTTTTTTAAAAAAAGAGATTATAGAAGGTAGTTTAAATATTAAAAAAAATATTTTAACTCTTAAAATGTATGACCAGATAAGTATTAATAAAAACATGAAATGTATTATTAAAAGAACATTAAAAAATAAATTATAATAGCTTTATTTTTTATTATTATTTTTCAATGATTTTTAATTTATGTTTTTTTGTAATTTTCAATTTTTAATGTATATTTTATCTATTAAATGAGTCAATGTTTAAAATTTAAAATTTTATAATAAATCTCACATTCTTCAATGCAAAGACACTGTTGTTTTATTTGAATAAATATCACATTCTTACCCAATACACTAAAACACAATACACTAAAATATAAGTATCTTTGCAATGATATTTCTAATTGTTTCAACATTCATCTATTATATACTTAACATTTGTAATATTTCCATGCAAATTTTCTTATAACATCTTTTAGTATAATTTTAATGTCTTCACATTCCTCTCTTTAAAATGTATATATCAATAAAATCTTTCAATTTTCATTGATCTCAATATCTTTAATGTATATCTACCATTTTATTTAATCCATTCATTATTTTTTTTCAAACAATTTAATCTAATCATTATTATTAAAATAATATAATAATTTAGTATTATAAACATATATAACTAAAATGCACGATTATTATACAAACATACTATTATTTCAATTTTTATTTACATTATAATTACTATAACTATAATACCTTATAATTGTTATAATAATTATAATGCCAATATTTTTTAAAGTAAAAATCTATTAAAAATGAAAATGAAAAATAAATATTGTTTATAAACACTCATTTTGAAACTAATTGTTATGATATTTAATACATTTTCCACTATCAAGCACCTACCACACATTGAATATTTCAAATGACAATGTTATTTTCTTATCCACATGCCATTTACTATATAATTATGGTTTCACTTTTCAAAATACATTTTTTTCTTATCTTAACATTAACTGTTACCACATTTGGTCATAAATATTATGTTTGTTAATCTCTATTTTGTAAATTGGACTCTTGCTTTTCCATGCTTGCTTACCTAATTTTCCATTTTAGTTTAGGTTATTAGTAGTAATCCCATTGGATAACTTTCCTCTCATCCTCAATCATCTTAATGATTCATTATGGATAACCTCAAATCTAGTAACAACAATCTAAAAGCGTAATATTTATTATGTTACAAAAAAAATACTTAATGTTACTAATTTTACTTTTCTTAAAGAAGACATATCCAATTTTCTAATTGGATAATTAAAGAATCGTGCAGCAAACAGTTCGTTGATTCCCTTAACACCATTAAAACATTATCCATGGAGTGGGCGGCTAAACAAAGAAAGAGTAGGGAGGCCCGTCTTAAACGGACGGAATCTTTGATAGACACTCTTACACTGAATTGTGGTGACCTTCTTAATCGTCAAGAGGTTCTAGACCTGGCAGATTTGGAGGTAAACAGAAATTCCATACTAGTGAAAAGGGACGCAGAGGAAAGATTAAAGAGCAGAGTAGTTTGGATTTCATTAGGTGATGAAAATAAAGCTTTTTTTGCACAAAATGGTTAACTATAGGAAGAGGAGAAACACAATCTGGTATTTGAGGAAAGTTTCGAGGGAGAAAATCCAGAGGTTCTCGGCTCTGGCAGTGGAAGGTGTCAATTACTTCTATGAGCTTTATACCAAACCTAATCGGAATAATATGTCGGAGTTGGTAAATACTATTTCTAAATTTCCCCAGAGAATCTCAATTGAAGATAACATCCTTTGAAATGCACTAGTATCCATGGAGGAACTCTAGTTTGCTCTCAGCAAATCAAAAAAAGATCGTAGTCCTGGTCCGGACGGATGGACATCTGAATTCTTTCAATCCTTTTTTGACCTCCTGGGCAAAGACTTGTTGCGAGTAATAGAAAGTAACAAGTTGATGGGGAAAATGATTCCATGCATAAACACAACTTTCATTTCCCCAATACCTAAGCTGGACTCTCTGGAATCTTTTGGTGATTTCCGGTCGATCTCCCTCTGCAATTCCCTTTATAAGGTTACCTCCAAAATTATATCAGAATGACTAAAGCCTTTTCTGGACAATGTCATCTGCCCGAAGCATTTTGGCTTTTTAAGAGACAGAAGCATCCACAAAGCAGTCGATTGTGCCCAGGAATGCTTACATTCGACTCATTGCAAAAAGAGTGCTGCTAAGGTCCTAAAGATTGACCTCTCAAAGGCCTACGACCGCACTTGTTGGCTATATATCAGGTTGATCTTAATCCAATTAGGTTTCTCTTTATTATTTTTCAATTGTATCTGAATTTGTCTATCCTCTGTAAGGTTTTAAATTCTGTTAAATGGATCATCAACTCCTTTTTTTACTCCTTCTAGAGGTTTGAGACATGGGTTACCCTTGTCTTCATACCTATTTTTACTGGTTATGGATGGTTTAAGCAGGTTAATGAATGAGGCTCCAGCCCTAGAACAGATACATGGAATTGGGTTCAATTCGGAAACAATAACCCATATCCTTTTTGTGGATGATGCACTAATCTCATGGGGAATTCAGTGGAGGAGAATCAAGCAGTTAAAGATCCGTTCTTGATTTTTAGTACAGCAACCGAGATGCTCATCAACCTGGGAAAGTCGGATTGTGACTACAACAATATGGAGGATGAGGACTTGCACACCTTCCGCGACACTCTTTCCATGGACCAAGTTCCCTTAAAAGAAGGCTTGAAATACCTTGGATTTAACTTGAAACCAAACTGCTATCATTATTCAGATTGGGATTGGTTACTCATAAAGATTGAGCACAGAATAAATTTGCGGTGTAACCGGTTCTTGTCCAAGGGGGGAAAGCGGTGTTGATCAAATATTTCCTTAATGCGATACCGGTGTTTTGGATGATAAATGACATACTTCCAAAAAGAGTGTTGCATTCCATGAGGAAGATTTCTTTCCGATTTCTCTGGAAAGGAAATTCCGATAAGGTCCTTCACTGGTCATCTTGGGATTCATTAACAAAACCTAAGGAAGAGGGAGGCTGGGGAATTAAGGAGCTCTACTCCTTTGGGACACCTCTAGCAACAAAGTTGGCATGGAACTTTATTTGGAAAGAATGGAAATGGAAAAATATCCTAAAATCGAAATACCCGGGCTCAATGTCTATACTCGGGTAAGAAAATCTGGTAGGGGCAGTTCACTGTTTTGGAAAGACATTGTAAAGGCCTTTCCTGTCATAGGTGATAAGCTCGCTTGGTAAGTTGGAGGCAGACGATAGGTGATAATAGGGAAGGACTGCATAGTGGGGGGAAATATACAACCCCTTCCCAGTGCTTTGACAGACTTTTTGTCCTCGCGGGCTTTTTGTACATTGGCAAACATAGCAAATAGAGGAGGTTCCAGTAACATGCAAAATTGGTACAATGCAGAATCCTGAGCTCTTCCAGCTAGGTGGGATGAGTTGTGGAACAAGTGGATCTCGTTTCTTAAATTTAACTTTACTCAACTGTAGAACCATACAGACCAACTGAAATGGAATGACAATGGGGATGGAGGCGAGTATATAGTTAATAGAGCCTATAAACTATTCTGGAAGAATTCACAGTCCCCCGACCGGTGGTGGTGGCGCTCGATCTGGCAGGTCCATGCCTCGCACAAAGCAAGAATCTTGATGTGTCTTATTTTAAAGGGGAAATTTATGACGTGGTAAAAGCTTCATAAATGATTCTTACAGTGACTAGGAAGATGTACTTTGTTTATAAGTGCAGAGGAATCCACGGAGCACCTTTTTCGATCATGCCCCTTTTCAAAACTGGTATGGCTTGGTCTTGAGGATAGCATTGTTTTACCTCAGTCATGGGATGAAGAATCCATCGAGGAGAACTTACATAACTGGTTTGTAAGACCGGAACTCCAGCCACTGAGATGTATTCCTTTTATGGTGGTTTGGTATATCTGGATTGCTCGAAATGAATCTATGTTTGAGGACAAATACCTTCTTTCCTTTTATGTGGTTTCATAGGTACTATATACCTATAGGTTATTCATTTATCAAAAGAAAATCAAACAGCCAAGAAAAATGAAAGAGGTCAACTTAAGTGAAGAGGATACCTACGGTTTCTTTGACGGTGCATGTGTGGAGGAGAAATGTGGCTTGGGAGGAACCCTGGTCACTTCCAAACAGGTTGTTTTTCATTTCAAAGCAAATGGGGGAACTGGGACAAACAATCGGGCATAAGGTTTAGCTTTAAGATCCATTATGAAAATAGCACTTGAGGAAGGGGTGACGAATTTGAAGATTTACAGAGACTCAAATGTATGGATAGACCACATGAGACAGGATCAAAAAATAAAAATCCTTACTTTGAACAATTTAGCTCAAAATTTGCTTCGGATGGGAACAACATTCAACAATATTGAATTCAACCACGTTTTTATGGAACAAAATGAGGAAGCGGATAAACTATCAAAAGAAGGGCTACTAATGGAAGTTGGGGCTTGTACAGTTACATTCATGCGAGAAGGAATCATTACGCATTCACAAAAGACCCTCGACTTCTGGGCGGAAGGATAATAAAAGAAGAGACACTATCAAATTTTCCAATGTTTTTCTGTTATGCTGATCATAAATATTTTTGAAAGTTTTAACCTGTATAATTGTCAAGGAGGCGTCCTTTATGAACAATGATTAAATATTGCTCAACAACTGAGGAATGTATTCAGTTTTTCACTTTTTTAATACAAAGAATACGGTTTTTTTCCATGGAAAAACAAACTTCCCTCTAGGTCATATCACCTCAAATATCTTAAACTATGTAACAAAAATCTAAAAAATAGTTTTACATTTCATAATCCCATCATCAATACTTTATCAATGGTCGCTAACACTTAGATCTCTCCAAATATATTTCAACTTTTAAAAGCATGGAATAAGACATATCGCTTTTCTTTCGCTTTTAAACTATACACAAGTAATACCTTGTTAAAATGTTACATAATTATTTTAATTTTTAATTTGTACTACTATTACATTAAAAGATATAATATTTAAAAAACAAAACAAGTAAGTCTATATATATATATATATATATATATTAAAATATATATATATATTAAAATATATATATATATATATATATATATATATATATATATATATATATATATATATATATATATATATATATATATATATGAGGAAGGTGACGGCCAGGTGGCAAGCAATTGATGCCAGTGGTGATTAAGAGAATGATGATGATTGGCATCTAGGGGAGGGTTGTCTATTGTTGAACAGGGACCAGTAGTTGTCATAGTACTAGTCCCACACAGCCACCACATATTGACATAAAAAACCCATAAATTAAACATATATATTCCATATTAAGTGCAATACATATTTAATTTAAGTCCAAAAATTGCCCATTAACTGACTGGGCCAACAGGTGTCCATAAATAGTCCTGGAGTGCAAAACAGTACAAAACATCTTGTCCAAAGTACATACAGATCTGCTCATGGATCCAAAAGTACATTAACAACTATTTAACCCAGCTTGTATTTCACATCAACTGCAAGGTAACCATCAAATGAGGACCCACGAATATCTATTGGAGCTTAAATATCTCAGCATTCATTAAAACCTGTTCAACCATTCAAATCAACCTGTCCAAGCAACAACCAAAAGACTGTCAGCCATAACTGCATGCTTGTTCAACATCCCAACCCACTGTGATCAATAAATGAAAACTACCCATTAAATGCAACCATTAAACAGCTGAAATCACAAGGATCATGAAACAGATGAAGGCACAAGGATCAACCATGACAAGCTCCCAGCCATTGGATCACATCTAAATCAATCCACAACACACATTCATTTTTGAGAGATTGCAATCCATGTGCACACTTCTTACCAATCCAATTCAACATCAAACAACTATAAAAGAACCACAACCCTTACTGCAGAGGCATTTTAGAAATTCGAACTGCATAGTGTGTGCAAAGTGGAGACATACCATCAAAGTGTGTGCAAGGTATAATCACAGTATAATCAGGTAACTGCATAATCAGTGTTTTTGTTATTTCCATTGTTGTTAGTGATATTTCTGTTATAAAAAGCTTCCCCTTTAAAGCTTCCATTACTGTTAGTGATATTTCTATTATTTCCATTGTTGTTAGTGATATTTCTATATAATCAGAACCTGCTGTTAGTGATATTTCTGTTGTTTCCATTGCTGTTAGTGATATTTGTATATAATCAGAACCTGTAATGTTATTTCCATTTATGTTATAGGCAACTTCCAGTTTTATTCTGCATAATAAGCTTCCCCTTTAAATGTGCAAGTTGTTGCAGGCATGGCAAGAGTCAACATTGCAAGGAGAACACGTCGTCGACTAAGCAGGGGTGCCTAGCTACGCTGCACCTCATTGGACGAGGAGACAGTCGATCCTTCAAATGCCAACAATGCACCCAGCAATGTTGTTGAGAATGACCATGTGGTGGTAGATGACATTGTTGTCCCACCATCAACCACAGAGCCACCATCAACCATAGAGCCACCATCAACAACAGTTCCAGGAACAAGTTCAACCACCAAAATCAGTGCAATAAGAGGTTGGACAAAAGAAGACATGTTAGCTACCATTGATGATATAGAGTTCAATGGATATTCCATTCGTGCTGCTACTAAAAAACATGGAGTTTCTATCTCATCAATGCATTACTGGATAAATGGGCTCACACATACAAAGCGCAGAGGGCCTATTACAGTTATGAGTGAAGAGGAGGAGGCCGAGGTGGTTCAGTGGTGTAAGGAGATGGCTCAAATGGGACATGGGCTAGAGCTGATACAGCTAAAGTCCACAGTAGCTCAAATATGTCAAGGGAGGCCAAACCCCTTCAAATATGGGTTTCCTGGAAAGTCATGGTGGTTTGGGTTTAAAAAAAGGCACCCATACCTTGTGTTGCATACAACTGAGGGCCTAGATAGAGATAGGGCTCTAAATCTACACCCTGCAATTCTGACTAAGTTCTATGCCACCCTTTCTAGTGCATACGAAAAACATGGTTATGCTCCAAACCATATATGGAACTGTGATGAAATAGGTTTACAGGCACAAAGGAACTGTGGCATGCATGTGATTTCCAAGAGAGGGAGTCGTAATGTGCCTAAGATTTTTCCTAGGAGCATGGAGTGGATCACTATTCTATGTTGTGTCAATGCAATTGGTGCTTCCATCCCAGGATTTTATCTATTTAAAGGTAAAACTCAACTAAAAAACTATATACAAAATTGTGAACCAGGTGCATGCATGGCTGCACATCCCCATGCTTGGATGACTAAAGAACTCTTTCTGAATTGGCTAACTCACTTTGCTGCATCTATATCAGGTGGTGTCTCACCTGTAAACAGACACCTGCTGGTTTTGGATGGACATGGAAGCCACATTGCTATGCAAACAATTGAAGAGGCTAACAATCTGGGCATCGACCTATTAACACTGCCTACGCATACCACTCACAGATTGCAACCCCTAGATATATGTGTGTTCGGGCCTTTCAAGAACTATTTCAGGGGTGAGCGAGCTTCGTGGATGGAAAAGAATCCAGGGGTGGAGGTAAAAAGGTTTGAGCTAGCCGAGCTTGCAAGTAAATCCTTTAGAAGGGCTCTCACACCATCAAATATCAAGGCTAGGTTTAAGAGGACTGGGATATGGCCACTGAATTATGAGGCTCTCATGCATGATACTAGTTGCAGCCAGGCATTTCAACTGGATGGTCAGGAAGAAGGGGATGGCCAAGGAGATGTGGAAGTAGAGGAAGACGTTGTTGCTGCTGATAATATCATATCCCTATCTCAAGGAGGACCCTACTGTGGTGATGATGATGAAAAGGTGTGTGAAACACAATATAACAATGAACCAAGTGACAGTAACATGGAGGTTGTTACACCAACTGAGATAGCTACAACTTCTGCTTCTGATCTTCTCAATGTCTCTATGCAAGGGACAGTTGCAACTTCTGCTTATGATTATGTCAATGAAAACGTTGATCATGTACCAGGGAGCAGCAATGGAGAATTGACTTTGCCAAGCCAGGTTACCCCACCATCATGGCTGGCAGAAGCCATGATGAATTTGGACCAAAATATTGTCTCAGGGACCAATGAAGAAAGCATGAACATGCCTTCACAGCCATGAGAATTGGAAGATGAAATTGTTCATTATTTTGTGGACAATGGAAACCTGGAAGAAGATAGTCTCCAAAATGAGGTTCCAGCTGAAGAGGACAATATGGTTCAGATAGAGCAGGAGAACATTGACCCAAATATTGAAAGGCAAGTGTCAAGCAAGGAGCGGCAAGTGTCAATGAAGGGCCAGTTGCTTGTTCGGTTCCCAAAGCTACTAGTAGAGAGAGTGTCAGCAAAGAGAAGGAAAGCAACAACAGACAATCTTCGTCTATGCCGAAGTTCACAGTTACTCACCTCAGAAGACTATATAAAACTATTGGTTGAGTCTGAGCATAGGAAACTTGAAATCCAGGATTTAAAACAGAAGAAGAAGGACTTAGCTAAAGAAAAGAAGGCTGCAAGGATTGCTGCAGCAGAATTTCGAGCACGGGAAAGGGCTGAAAGAGAGAAAGAAAGACAAGAAAAGGCTCATCAAAAGCAAATGGAAAGGTAGGAAAAGGAGTGGAGAAAGGCTTAGCAATTGCTTCAAAAAGAACAAGGGCTTCCAGAAATGGTTGCTAGTGATGTAAACATGGTGGAGGGGAGTAGGATGATGCCAAACACATTGGAACATATTCCAGATAATACTCCATGTTTCCAAGACCTCCTAAACATCCAAGTCCCCCGCTATCAACAAGTGCACATGCCCAATTTATTCCCTCCTACCATTGCAGGTGTCAATCGTGTGTATGATTATAGGGGGGATAAACCTACTAGAGGGTTTAGCAGCACAAGTGTGCACTTTGGCTACTCAATTCATCCATGGCTTCATGAGGTGAATCGGATATCATATGGAGGCAATCAACCACAACCTAACCAGCCATTGTTAGGTAGGCCAACCAACTTGGCTCAAGCAGGAAACTCAACAACACTGGGCATTGAAGATCTTGGAGGACATCCTTCATAGGGGTGTCACATGGGGTGCCAGCATTTTTGTTGTGACCACATTGCAATGTGGATTTTTTGTAATCACTGGCTCTAATGTCTGTAACATGGCCATTTTGGATACAATCCTAGGTCACAGCGTTCCCTAATGTTTGCGGCATTGTAATCAGGGTTTTAATATACAATTTCATCATGTTTATGAATTATGTTTTTTATTGGTTTACGTTGCAATCTCTGCAGCAGGGTTAGGGTCTAGATCCTTAATGAATATTTAAGTGTGTTTTTTTAATGTACAACTCTTGACAACCCCTCTACATTAATCTTAGTAAGTCCAGCAGGTTAAGGGCTGCAGTATTAATCATTAGATTCATTACATTTTGTAATCTCTAGAAAGCAGCCATAACAAGACCTCTGTTGTTTTCAAAAATTGATCATAACCCACAAGTCTAGTCTAGCAACAATGGCTAAGTCTAATGCAAAGAGAATATTGATAACCATGATAGAAAAAATGGCTCCAAGTAAATTGTTGTATTTGTAAATCACATTAGAACTGGCAGCACAGTACTGAATTCTAGTAACTATCTATTAACTTCATAATTCCAAAGACAAATTATAGAAGCCCGAGTGTCATACTAATCAACATAAAAGGCCTAAATCAGGCATAGTGTGTGTTTTTCAGGGTTTATGAATTATGTTTGTTGTTGGTTTATGTTGCAATCCCTGCAGTAGGGTTACGTCTAGATCCTTAATGAATCTTCAATGATTGAGTATCATACTAATCAAATACAGCTGCAATTCAGTTTTCCTATGAATTATAGTCTACAGCCCTTCAACCAAAATAACTATCAAATATCAAATTATAGTCTGCAGCCCTTCTCTGTAATATTCAAAGAATACATGATACTTTATAAGGAACCAAGAACAAAATCGATATCCTTTTGAAGACTAGAGCAACAAACAACAGTAATCAATCCAAAGTCACTGTTTAATAAAACTAGGTGTATATAAATGCATGCTATGGTCTACCCAACAACAAATTGAACATTCTACCTACAACCAAATCAGCATGAAAAACTGACAGCTGTTAAATTTTGAGTATTAATTCACAATACTCTAGGATCTTCACTGAGAGAATAACATATATAGTATATCAATGCATAACAATCACAATAAGCATGACAAGCATCACAAGTATCAAAAGCATGAGAGACAAGAGACACATAGTTTCCGTGGGGAAAACCCTAAGGTGAAAAACCCCACAACTTCCTCAGAGATAGAGAGAGCAATGGCTCAACCAAAGTACAACCAAAATACACTGAGATAGTCTCCTAGTAGCAGATGATCCTCCTCCTCACTAGTGCGCCACTTTCTGAGTGAGAGAGATATAACTTTCCGAATGATCTAAATAGAGATCACCTAATCTCTATTTATGCTAACCTGTTTTCCCAATGACCTTATGGGGCCGACTTGTCTAGCTAGGTACATCCACATTATAATATATATATTTCAGGGTCGACCCCACACATGGTGGTCTAATAACCCATCGACAAGTACACACACTTGCGACACTTGTCAATCCACATGACGACACTTCCTCATAGAGGAATAACACATCTCTAATAAGGGTACAATAAATATATATGAAATACATAGATGAAATACATTCCAAAGTTACATATACATCAACACTCCCTCTTAACTAGGAAGGTATTTCTCGACACAGATCTGCTAGACAAGTCTTCTTCTCGGGATCATCGTCATTGATGCATTGTCATCGTCATCGTCACTACTGCTGCTATCTCAACCAATCTCTGACTCTACTCGTCATAGGAAGTTCTACAGAGCCAGTCCTTTTTCATACTGGATGTAGGCCCACCACCTGTAGGTCTTCGTCATCACTGGCCATACTGTGGAATCCTCAGGACTTATTACGTGCGTCACAAAACCTCGAAAGAGCATCCCAGGCTGTTACGAGCACACGGCTCTACCTATAGGATCTCCCAGGGACATATTATATGTGACCTCACCATAAAACCTCACAAGAGCATCCCAGGCTATTACGAGCACACAGCTCTACCTATAGGATCTCCTAGGGACAGATTATATGTGGTCACCACAAAACCTCGCAAGAGCATCCCAGGCTGTTACGAGCACACGACTCTACCTATAGGATCTCCCAGGGACAGATTATATGTGGCCATGGAAAAACCTCGCAAGAGCATCCCAGGACTTATTATGGGCACACAGCCCAACCTATCAGATCTCCCAGGGACATATTATATGCCATAGGACAAAACCTCGAAAGAGCATCTGCCAGATATCCCAGGGCCAGATTATATGCCATAGGCAAAACCTCAAAAGACTATCTGCAGATCTCCCAGGGCCAAATTATATGTCCTCCCAGAGAAAAACCTCGAAAGAGCATTTGCTAGATATCCCAGCGCTAAATTATATGCCATAGGAAAAACCTCGAAAGACTATCTGCAAATCTCCCAGGGCCAAATTATATGCTCATCTGCACAACCTGATCCACGGCCATAGAGTATCAACCTGATACTCACCATACATCATCCTGATGTACACATGATCATCCTGATCATCATCACTGCAACATCCTGTTGCATGTCATCTGGAGCAACATCCTGAAGCTCGTCATCCATGATCATCCTGATCATACAATGCATCTACCTGATGCATACCAAGTATCTACCTGATATATATCATCATACATGATCCACCTGATCATACAATGTATCCACCTGATACAAATACAAATACATGATACATATCACCATACATGATCCACCTGATCATACAATGTATCCACCTGATACATATACAGATACATGGTCCAAGCATCCAACATGATGCATATACAAAATACATACAAATGATCCTACTGATCATATCCAGCATCCAACATGATGTGTACATACATATAAATGATCCAACTGATCATATCCAGCATCCAACATGATGCATACATACATATAAATGATCCAACTGATCATATCCAGCATCCAACATGATGCATACATACATACATAAAAATGATCCAACTGATCATATAAAGCAGAAACCAGCTCATCATCCAGCGCTTACATCCACAGCCATGTGAAGGATCCTCCTTCCAACATGCTTGGAATGGATTCAACAAATGTGTCCATCACTTCTTCCTCGAAGTGTCATCAATCTGAAGAACACCAAGCCTCTCTCTGAAGTACTTGAACTTCACCCTAGCTAGTGGCTTCATCAGCACACCTGCAATCTGCTCGTCCGTCGCAACATACAGGAGCTTCATAGCTCCTCTCTGCACCATATCCCTAATATAGTGATATTTGATCTCTATGTGTTTCGACCTGTCATGAAACACTGGGTTCTCAGACAGCTTCACACAACTTGGTTATCACAAAAGATACCAGTAGCATCCAACGGGAGATCAAATAACTCGGATAGTAGCTTCCGTAGCCATACTACCTCACAACTAGCTGAACATGCTGCAACATACTTTGCCTCAGCTGTACTCAGTGCTACGCAGGACTGCTTCCTACTAAACCAAGAGATCACACCTGATCCCATACTGAAGCAGCACCCAGATGTGCTCTTCCTATCTGCAGCACTGCCAGCCCAATCTGAATCAACATAACCCTGTAGGTTAAACTTTTGATTTGCTTCATACTTGAGCCCATAATCCATTGTACCCTTCAGGTACCTTAGAACATGCTTTACAGCAACCAGATGAACACTCCTCGGATCTGTCAGGAACTGACTCAATGTGTTCACCGCAAAGCAAATATCTGGTCTCGTGTTCGTCAGGTACATCAAGGACGCAATCATCTGACGATACATAGAGACATCAACCGGCTCAAATGAAGCATCACATAGAAGCTTCAGATTTTATTCCATAGGTGTCGCCATGGCCTTGCAATCCATCATCCCGAATCTCTTCAGGATATCTATTGTGTACTTCCCTTGACCAAGGAAGATCCCACCTGCACTCTGCCACACCTCCATACCTAGGAAATAATGCATCATTCCTAAATCTTTCATATCGAACTCGGCAGCAAGCTTCCTCTTAGTATCTGCAATCAATATGTCATCTCCTGTTACAAATAAGTCATCCACATACAGGAGTAGAATCACAGGATTCCCTTCCTCAACCTTGTAGTAAAGGTTGGAATCCGCTTTACTCCTTGTAAAGCCCAAACTAGATAGGAAACTGTCCATCCTACCATACCAAGTTCTGGGAGCTTGTTTCAAGCCATACAAGACTTTCTTCAATCTGCACACATGTGACTCCCTGTCAGGTCTTGGGACTGCATCCCAAACATCTTCTTCATGATTGACGAATCATGGCATTCCATTTCTTCATCCTAGATCCTGGGAACTTCAATATCTTCAATAGATATCTTTGTTGCTGGAACAAATGTTGTTGTCCTTTTGTAGGTGAAGATATACGGTCTTTCCTACAAAACAAGTTAAATTGCATGATTAGAAACATCTCATAATTTTCAGAACAAATTATTTACACATAAAGAAATATGTCATGCATTCATGCAGTTATCTTAGCCAATGCTTCAATACAACATTTATCCATGTTCCACAACTTTCTAGATGCCTTTCAGCCTCTACCAGAACATTGTTAAGAGTTTGCACTACTCCCAACATGTCAGCAAAGAGGTTTCATTCTAGATAAGTAGCACTGGAATGTTGTACAGTGCCATAGGCCACTTACCCATCACATGCATATTAGTAGTATACTATTCATTAATGCAATCATTCTAATATGCACAATCCATATCCTAAGTCTAGGAACATAAGCATAATATTATTTAAACAAACAAAATAGGCAAGAAATGATAATTGAAATACTTATCTTTGTTTGTTTGTTGGGTGGACTCCCTCTGAGTCTTTGCTTCCTGGTAGGAGCTGCCGAAGTATCTTCTTCTACACCTTTCTGTCGTGGAATGTAGGAAGATGGTCAACTCCCTCTGAAAATTTGCATCCTTGCAGGAGCTGTTGGAGTGTGCTCCCTCTTGATCTTTGCTTCTTGGATTACCTGTCCTTGAACTTATATTCATCCTTGCGTCTGACATCAATCTTCTTGAACCCTGGAAAGTATATTCTGTAAGCCTTTGAGCTTTCACTGTAACCCACAAAGATACCCTTCTTTCCTGAAGGATCTAGTTTAGTCCTCTTTTCCTTTGGGACATGAGTATATACTGGACAACCAAATATTCTGAGATGGATGACTTCAGGTTTCTTACCAAAAAAGGCCTCTTCTGGTGTCTTGTTGTCCAATATCTTGTGGGGTGTTCTGTTCTGCACATATACAGTTGTTCTAGCTGCTTCTGCCCATAGATGCATAGGTAGATCCTGGTCATGCAGAATTGCCCTTGCTGCTTCCATGATAGTTCTGTTCTTCCTTTCTGCAACTCCATTTTGTTGAGGATTATAAGGAGCAGTCAACTCCCTCTTAATCCCTGAATCACTACAAAGCTTCTTGAAGTCACCTGAGGTGAATTCTCCACCATTGTCGGATCTAAATGTTTTGATCTTCTTGTCAGTTTGATTCTCCATCAAGGTTTTGAACTCCTTGAACTTATCAAACACCTCATCTTTGTTCTTCAATAAGTATACCCAAGTATTCCTGGAGAAGTCATCAATAAATGAGACATAGTAAACATACCCACTAAGATAACTAGATGACATAGGACCACATACATCTGAGTGGATGATTTCCAGGATATCTTTGGCCTTGTTGTCACTACTTGGGAAAGCCTTCTTAATGTTCTTACCTTTTGCACATCCTTTGCAAACACCTTCATGTTTGGTCTTGATTTCAGGAAGACCTTCTATAGCCTTGCTTGCAATTGGAAGTGCCCTATAGTGCATATGAGCAAGTCTTCTATGCCAAAGTTCACTTGGCTCCATGGATTCACGCACCATGGCATGTTCAGGTTGTACCTTCAATTTATACAATCCTCCCTCTTGCTCTCCAATCACTACTGCATCATCTATGGTCTTTCCCTTTGGCCACATTAGGACTTGGCCATCCACAAATGCAACCCTCATACCTTTTGCATCCAAATGCAGAGATGGAGAGTAAGTTCTTCTTGAGCCCAGGTACATAAAGGACTTCTTTCATCTTCAAATATTTTCCAGAATCTAGGTTGTAGGAGGCTTCACCACTTCCTTTGATTGGGTATTGATAATCATCCCCAAGTTTCACCTTATGGGGTGATTCATGTTCAGATAGATTCACAAAATATTCCTTAAACCCGGTCATGTGTTTGGAAGCCCCACTATCAATCAACCAATCATTACAACCATGGGAGATAATACCTATGAGAGCAGAGATTAGGACATACTTTTCTTCACTTGATGAGTCATCATCACTTTCTTCCCTAGCCTTCTTCTTTGGAGGTTCATCATCTTCGGCAGCATGAGCATGGAACTTTCTTTTGCTGCCCTTCTTCTTCTTGCTGAAGTTGTTTTTATTATCCCTTTTTTTCTTGGGACAATCTGAAGCAAAGTGACCCTTCTCATTGCATGTGAAGCATCTTAGATCCTTCTTATTCTTTTGATAGGATCTTTTGTAGCAAGAGTGCTCCTTCTTGGGCTTGCTTCTTTTGGTGTGAGTTGCAAGAGCTTGATCTTCACCTCCCATCTTTTCCTCATGATCTACAAGTCTAGCTTCTTCTTGAGAGCATTCCTCCCACAGTTTACTGAAAGAGATCAATTTCTTTCTTGCACAGATTCCTTGAATAAAGGAGTCCCATGACCTAGGTAGGCCATTCAGAGTGGTCATAACAACTTCAGCATTGTCCACTACTTCATCCACAGCTTCAAGTTGCTCCTTGATCTGAGAGACCTTGGAGAAGTAAGATTGAATGGTCTCTCCATTCAACATCTTGACCCCTTTCAATTGATTCTGCAGAGTCATCTTATGATTTATGTTCTTCCCTTCAAATAGCTTGGTCAAAGAGTCAAACATCTCCTTGGGTGTCTTTAGAGAAAACACATGGGGTATGAGATGATCTTTGAGAGAATCAGCAATGATTCTCTTTGCCTTGACCAAGTTCTTCTTATGCAATACCTTGGCCTCTTCATCCTCTGGGATAGGGATGTCTTCTTTTATATATGAGTCCAACTCATTCTCTTCCAGGATTAACCCAATCCTATACTTCCAAGCTCGAAAGTTATCAGCCCCTTCAATCTTATCCTCAATCTTGGTGTGGTGAGACATCTTAAAGAGTACTTCAAATGGAAATAGAAAAGATTTAGGTCTTACCACTTGAAATGCTGAAAACTAGATCTGGTCCCGGATTAGGGTTTGTCGGAAAAACCTTAAAAATTCAAAATGTGAATTTCAATTTTCTGAAAGGATATAAAGATGCGCTTTGATGAGCTGATCAACCTGGTGCATTCAGAATTTAAGATCAGCAAAGTTTTACCCTTCAGATTTTCCTTTTTGTCCTCCGGGGTTCACTAGGGAGAGCCCTGAATTAGGGTTTGAGTTTCCCGGAGATCTACCCAGCCAAAAATATCGATCCAAAGCTCTAAACTTTGATTTTTGCAAGGAGCTTCCATCTATGTCTTCAGATTTCAGAACTTCCTATTTTTGTGGAAACCCTAATGTTTAGGGCCAAATCTGAAAATGCTCAGAATTGAATTCTGATTGGACAGATAGATTCTCCTTGATGAGTAGAGTCAATCCACTATACTGCTTTTCCAAAACTGTGGAGAGAAACCCAATAAACAAGAAACTCAAGTTTCCGTCACTGCAAAATGTCTTCTTCTTAGGTTAGCTCTGATACCATGTTAAATTTTGAGTATTAATTCACAATACTCTAGGATATTCACTGAGAGAATAACATATACAGTATATCAATGCATAACAATCACAATAAGCATCACAAGCATCACAAGAATCAAAAGCATGAGAAACAAGAGACACAGAGTTTCTGTGGGGAAAACCCTAAGGTGAAAAACCCCACAACTTCCTCAGAGATAGAGAGAGCAATGGCTCAACCAAAGTACAACCAAAATACACTGAGATAGTCTCCTAGTAGCAGATGATCCTCCTCCTCACTAGTGCGCCACTTTCTGAGTGAGAGAGATATAACTTTCCGAATGATCTAAATAGAGATCACCTGATCTCTATTTATACTAACATGTTTTCCCAGTGACCTTATGGGGATGACTTGTCTAGCTAGGTACATCCACATTATAATATATATATTTCAGGGCCGACCCCACACATGGTGGTCTAATAACCCATCGGCAAGTACACACACTTGCGACACTTGTCAATCCACATGACGACACTTCCTTATAGAGGAATAACACATCTCTAATAAGGGTACAATAAATATAGATGAAATACATAGATGAAATACATTCCGAAGTTACATATACATCAACAACAGCACCCATCACAACAAATTTTGAATATGAAATAAGTGCAAAAGAAAGTAAATGGCCTACAAACATAATTTCACACCATAAATTGACCCATAATGCAAGTGAAGTGCACTTGATGTTAATAGTTAGAAGTAAAAGCTGCATCATATACTTGTAAATTGAAGCCCATATACCTGTAAAACTGCATCATATGCCAAGTTTTGTTTCCAACTGTACATTAAAGTAAAATCCAATCTCAGTCCTCGACTGCTAGCTCCAACGCTTTGGCACAGTTGCTGATATAAAAAAAATTAATTATGTGTATTCTCCCAATAAGATGAGACAATGGCAGAAGTCACTGCTGTATGATGCAGTTTTGAGTATTAACTATTGACATCAGGACCATGCAGTTCCAAGAATAGACATCCATCCCATGCAACAAAAACCAAATTCATAAACCAACCCTATTGCAGGCCATGCAACAAAAACCAACAACGAACTGAATTGCAACAAAACATAATTCATAAACCCTAACCTTGCGGCAGGGATTGAAACATAAAGCAACAAAAAACATAATTCATAGACCCTAACCCCACGACAGGGATTGTAACGTAAACCATCAACAAACATAATTCATAAACCCTGACCCTGCGGCAGGGATTGCAACACAAACCAACAACAAACATAATTCTTGTACCCAAACCCTGTGGCAGGGATTGCAACATAAACCAACAACAAACATAATTCATAAACCCTAACCCTACGGCAAGGATTGCAACATAAACCAACTAAAAACATAATTCATACATCATAACCCTGCGACAGGGATTGCAACGAAAACCAACAACAAACATAATTCATAAACCCAAACCCTACGGCAGGGATTGCAACGTAACCCAACAACAAACATAATTCATAAACCCTAACCCATGCGACAGGGATTGCAACGTAACCCAACAACAAACATAATTCATAAACCCCAACCTTGTGGCAGGGATTGAAACGTAAACCAACAACAAACATAATTCATAAACCCAAACCCTACAGCAGGGATTGCAACGTAACCCAACAACAAACATAATTCATAAACCCCAACCCTGCGGCAGGGATTGAAACGTAAACCAACAACAAACATAATTCATAAACCCAAATCCTGCGGCAGGGGTTGCAACGTAACCCAACAGCAAACATAATTCATAAACCCTAACCCTGTAGCAGGGATTGCAACCTAAACCAACTAAAAACATAATTCATACATCCTAACCCTACGACAACGATTGCAACGAAAACCAACAACAAATATAATTCATAAACCCAAACCCTGCGGCAGGGATTGCAATGTAACCCAACAACAAACATAATTCATAAACCCTAACACTGTGGCAGGGATTGCAACGTAACCCAACAAAAAACATAATGCATAAACCCCAACCCTGAGGCAGGGATTGAAACATAAACCAACAAGAAACATAATTCATAAACCCTAGCCATAATTCATAAACCCTAACCAGTATCTCAAAACACAGTGTAAGGACGAACCACCAGCTTAATCTCGAACCTGAATGCAGGCATTGCAACAAAAACCAACAACAAACTTATTTTTTCAAATTAAACCAGCAACAAACTAAATTATCCATATTAAACTAAATTTTCCAACAACAACAACAAACCAAAGCAATGTTAAACCTTGAAGTGCAGCATAGAAGGTCCACAGAATCCCCAGCAGATTGGGAGTGTTGAAAAACATGTTTGTAGGGATGGCTGGTAGGAAACCTACCAGCGAGCCACCGGACGAAGCAAGCGAGCCACAGGACAAAGAATCCGAACGCAAGACGAACGGAGCTACCGACCGAGGAGCGAAGCCATCGAACAAGGCCACCATAGCCACTGGACCAGGGACAGAAAGCCACCATCGCCACCATAGAAACCACGGGAGGCGGAACTCGACATCTCCATGATTGAAATGGGAATACTGCAAGTCGCCACCACAACCGAACACAACGATGCGCACCATCGAGCAAAATGCTGCCATGTCCGAAGCAACAACCAGGACGGAGTGGTCACAAAGGGGTGCAGGAGATCACCAGAGTTGAGCGCCAGGTGAACAGAGCCGAGCGCCAGGTGAACATAGATGGGCGAAGGGAGCCATAGCAGCGGGTGCACAGACGATCAACAAATGGGACAGCAAAATGCCCACACTCCGGGCCTGAACAAAAAACAACGGTGGGTAATACCTTTCCCGGGTGCGGGTCCATGGGACCGTGAAAAGGCACTTGGCATGTGCCGCGTTAAAGCGCCCACCTACTAGATAGGTGGCACTACCTCGTCGGCATCAAAAAGTGCCACTTCGACCTTGCCAGGTGGCGTGGGGGGGAGCCAGGTGGGGTGTCCAGGTACTGGCATCCCTCCCCTAGTGACAACGGAAGTGGCGTTGGTGTGTATCTGTCCCCTACGGATTTTTCTATCAAAATGGCGACAGGTACTATTTGTAATACATTGAACGGGGAGCAATGGTTAGGTTGCACAGGTGGTTGATGATGGTGACAACTTACATGTAGTGACAACGAATACCAGTACACATTCTGATACCAATTTAGAGGCATTCTTTATGCAAAAGAATATTTTATTATTATCCTTTATTTATGACTAATTACAACGATGCATGGTACAAAATTATATGATTAGGGTTAGAAGTGTCGTGGCCCTTCCCCACAACTGGTGTAATACTAATTCACTCTAAAATTATATATGGTGTTTGCAATGCCTCAAGAAAATATTGAAGAGGTTAGACTAAGCAATGATTGTTGAACCAAAAAAAATGCATTTGATTTTCTTGGAGGGTTGCTCATCGTGGTTATGGAGGAGCCCACCTTCATAAAAAAAAAATTCTTGGGAAACCAAAAATATGAGGATGCCCAAGAACTACTTATAACCTAAATTGCATTATGTACATGGAATGAGTGGAGATTCCTAATGCAAGGGGTTAAGAAGGAAATTTTGAGTGATAATACTCATTAATGCTTTAATAATCTTGTTATAAATGTATATATCTAATTTATTATGTTAAAACGTAATTCACAATATAATCAAGAAAATTTTGGGGGACAAAATTTAGCTTATAAAATAATTTTTTAACATTTTTTCAAAACAATATCTATCAATTTATTTATTTTTAATTGATTTGCCCAAAATCTATGGAATGATTTTTTTTTACTCTAAAAATTGCAAACAAATGTCAAAAAACTATACTAAAATCTTTAGAAATTTGAATTTTTTTAGAAAAATATAGCCCAACATTTTATGGTTGGAAATTTAAGAATCTGAGTAAGATTTGCCAAAGTTTCTACATTTTTAGAAAATTATAGATCCTTATCATTTTTTATGAACATAACATAATCAAACTTCTTATATAATTATTTTAGGTGTTTGTTTAGTTCATACAAGGACTTAGATAAAATTCACAAACACATTAATCATTGCTTTACATATTAAAGCCTCAAATTACTCTTTGTAGATCTCTTCATCAATATCACCATTTAGAAATGTTCTCGTGATGTCCACATAGTGCACCACCTAGTCCAAGTCTATAATTTGATATCAATAATATTAGTTTTATCAACACGATCTTAATCACTAAAGAAAACTTAGGTCTCCTCCAAAACAATGCCTTCCTCTTGAGAATAATGTTTTTCCATAAGTTTGTATTTATATCTTTCTACTAAGCTATCTCCTTTGTATTTCAATTTCCACAACCATTTAAACCCATAACTTAGAAACAATTGAGCCAATTGTCATTTATGTTTTTACATAAAGGAGTCATACTCCTCTAAGTCTAATTCCTTCTCTTTATAGTGGATTACATACTAATAGATTCAACATCACTACTTAAGAAATCGTAAAATCTTATTCTCACTAGAGGATGTTGCAATTTGGCCAATTTTCCTAACAAAGCTTCCGCACACGTTTAGTGTCATCAACTAACCAATTTCTCATTATTTTGAATATCCCACTAACACTCATTGCATTGGGTGATGCTCACAAGGATGAAGAAGTGGGATTGAGACTACCGAAATGAATCGCATAGCATCAATCATCAGCTCCTGGGCTTGCACCCAATAACCAGGACTTTCCAAGAGGTCACCCATCCCAAGACTGCTCTGGTTCAAGCATGCTTAACTGTGGAGTATTTTCCACAATCAAGCTCACTTACCATGACACCACATTTGAAAAACCTTAGAAAGTATTGTGCCTTATGGAATATTCAAAAGGCACAATACCTATATCCTATTAGTATAGTCTCAACAAACCAATTTCTCATGGTTTTGAATAGTCCACTTAGCAATCCTGGCATCAAGTGATACTCATAGTGCCGAAGAAGTGGGATTGAGACTGGAAAAATGAATTGCATAGCATCATTCATCACCTCCAGAGCTTGTACTCGATAAACATAACTTCTTGGGAGGTCACCCATCCCACGACTCCTCTATCTCAAGCACACTTAACTATGGAGTTTTTCCCACAATCAAGATCACTTTGCTTGCTACGCCATTTACAAAACCTTATAAGTATTGTGCCTTATGAACTATTTAGTCAGAGCTCTCTTGACTCTTTTATTTAAGTATTAAGGGGCTTTCACACTTTGACATGTGATATATAATTTTGAGATTATCTATATAGTGTAAGTCATTAATCTATGACCCATATTCCATGAGTATAGTTCAACTAACCAATTTCTCATGGTTTTGAATAGTCCAATTAGCACTCATTGCATCGGGTGATGCTCATAAAGATGAAGTGCAATTGAGACTAGCAAAATGAATCACATAGCATCAATCATCATCTCTAAAGTTTATACCCAATTACCATGACTTCATATGAGGTCACCCATTTAAATACTCATCTTGCTCAAGCGTACGCCTAT
The DNA here is from genome assembly GCA_027924585.1 of Larix kaempferi. NCBI lineage: Eukaryota > Viridiplantae > Streptophyta > Pinopsida > Pinales > Pinaceae > Larix > Larix kaempferi. The sequence continues at coordinate 20,979,232 of BSBM01000047.1, read as the reverse complement.
CATTTATACACTTGGTTTAAAAATTCTTATATAAATATTGTTAAATAAAGAAATAGAAAAAGAAATTTAAATATAAATATAAATAATAAAAATAATGATATTTTAAAAACTAATAATATTATTCAACTAACTTGACAAATCAATGTTGCATCCAAAGACATTATTTTTAAGCTATAAAGATTTTATCATATGAATATTCTTACATCATTTTTTTTTCAACCGAAAAAAAACGTACTATTGCTATTCCTTAAAATCAAATAGTACAAAGATTTCCACCCTTTTGACAAAGGTATATCCAAATGGTTCAAAACCAAAATTCTCAGCGTCCTCAAAACAACATCAAGAAGATGTTCCAAACATGATTAAGCATCAGCATCATCAGAAATAAATAGGATCTGTTCAATATAGAAAAAACTTCAAAATCATCTAATAGAAATAGAATTCTCCGCCATCCTGCAAGCAGGAGTCCATCCATTCTTCCCAAACCAGAACGCCTTCAATCCCTTTCAAAGCAAGTTTTGATAAGCCATCCGCCTGCCCATTATGTTCCCGGTAGATATGAGAGAAACATATATGTTCCTGAAGATCAATCTCATCTCTAGCACGCCTGCACCAATGAGCTAAAGCAATAATATTTAGATCATATTCCTTTGAAGCCCATTTGATGGTAACACGCGAGTCCCCATAGACCCTGATATTTACCAGCCCAAAAATGTTTGCACATTTTAGAGTACACCACAATGCCAAGAGCTCTGCTTTCATATTGCTGCCTATGCCACAATTAAGTTTCAAAGTAAAGAAATGTCCTTGATTCAGATAAATAACCCCACCAGCAGCACAAATACCATCTTGCGCAGCCCCATCGAAGAAAAGAATAGGCTGATTCACAGTAAAATTAAACAGACCATGCCGTCTTTCCACTACTCCAATGTCATCAGCAGGATATTGTTGTAATAAATTTAAAACCAAAAGACCACAAGCCACAACATCCGGAGTCTTATCTTGGAATGTAGCCAAATTTCGATAATACCAGAGTGCCCAGAAAATAATAATAGGAACCTGCAGAGTATCTCTAGAAGAACGAAACCAGCTCAGCAATGACTCGCCAAACCCATGATGTTCCCAATACTTTTGGAATGTCAGCTTTGAGCAACAATAATCCCAGACATTTTTCCCAAAAGTGCAGCTCACAAATAGATGATTAATAGATTCTTGATCAATCTTACATAAGATACACCAATTTGGTCCATACCAACCACGTAACATGAAAATATAATACTTATAATAATAATAATATAATAAAAATATCTATTGATTTAACATTTATTATAGAAAAAATTTAAAAGAAAAATATCATATTTAAATTAAATAATCTAAAAAAAATTGAAAAAAAAAATATTACAATAAAAAGATATGTCATATTTAACCTTCCTTATTCCTTATCATTGCATAGCTCTTTGATATGCCCCTCATTTCCTCTACAATCAAAACTTTTAAAAACCTTTTACTTCAAATAATTAGAATAGTAAACCTCTTACCTTTAAGAACATTTTACTTAAATACTTCGAATATTAAACGTCTTAATGGAACAAATCATATTTCAGATTAATGAAAATATTGTTTGCCTTTACCATTTTCACGTTTGAACTATACATTCTAAAAAAATATTTTAGAAAAAGGACGCAGCTATGACACAACTTTGAAAAGGACACAGTCCTTTCTGGTTGTTTCTGCATTTCTCTTTAAGGTAAATTATGGATAATTTTAGAGGTTATATATAGTTTATATGTTATATTAAGGGAGTTACAAAAAATTAGTGGGCTATTTTTTTATATGGAAAGGGTATTTTCAGCTAAAATATATTTGCCCAATATTTATTAAAAAAAAATCCAAAATGAATAGCCTCCCGTATATTAATGAAGAAAATGAAAAAAAACTATTTTCGTCCTACAAAAATCTCTCTCCAATCTATCTTGTGCCCCCGATTTCTAGAGAAATTCTAGTGAAATCATTCATTTTCCCTCAATTTTTAGTAATGGAGGATCCCAAGGGTTATTTCGTCCTCCATTTTCCTTCTAATTCAAGCATATGGTTGCATTCGTCTATATTTTTGTCAATTTCATGTGATACCTTCTTTGAGCTCTCGATTTCCATTATTGGAGGGAAAATCAGGGGCTATTTTGTTTTATAAAAAGGCTTTAGTGATTCATGGTTCACCCACATCGGATTGTGCTTGGAGAGTGAAGGTTTTGGTTGATGTGATTCCACTTTTCATCATTAGTTTTCTCGACATTTTAATTTTCGCATAAAATCTCCATTGTTGAAAGCTCAGGTCTTGAAGGGGCATGCCGCACATGCAATTTATCAGAGAATACAAGCTCGAATCACATTTTTTATCCAATAATTAAAGTGGCATACTTTTTATCCACAGTTACAATAGGTTATTATATTGTAAATTTACCTTTTATCATGTGTTTTTAGGCATGTTGAATTCTAGGACACTCTTGATTCTTGGGGCTCATTCGGTATTATTTTTATTCTATCCTAGGATTATTGGTTCCGTGAAAGTGTTATAGAGCTCAACAGTTATGATTTATTTTATGCCTTTTCATGTTTAAACTATCGAATGACATTTATATGGTGTTAGTGGATGCTACTCTTGATGGAGAGATGCCACATGGTTTTATATATTCAAATTGAATTTGACCGAGTTGTTTAAAATGTACTTTTATTAGGATCTTGCTCTGCAATTATTATTGGATCTAAGGCATTAATGAGAGTGTATATGTTCATATTTTATGTCTGTTATTGTTGATGTTTGGGATGTTTGTAATATAAATGAATGCATACTGATTATAATGCATACTGATTATAATGATGGGGCTACAGTGGAATGGTCGTTATTTTGGTTGTGTTCTTGTAGAGTTGTCCAAAGTGTTCTGGTAGATTCTTTTATTTGTATTAAGAATTTCATGACTAGTAGATTTTTTTATTCGTATTGCCAAGTTTGTCAATTTTATTTGTGACCTAAATTTGTTGGGTTTGGTACTTGTTTTACGATATTTTATTTTTTGTAAGGGTCATTCATAAGTAAAATGGTTTTGGGTGATTTGTTTTGATGTGTAATTGGTATCATCATCCAGAAATGGATCTAGTTATGTATGATAAATATATGATTTAGTTGGAACACGATACTTCATTTCCATCATGATCGTATATAATATGTTCATGGCATGTTTGAATTGAGATGTAGACATTATGCTATTTGGCATCTAGTCTTTTGCATTCAATGAGGGTTCTAAAACAATTTTACCACATTTTGCATGCTTTCAAAAATTTCAAGGACATGGATACAAACACCTCCTTAGTTTATATGAGAAAAAGTAGTATTTAACAGAGTAATTCTAATGATATGTGTGTTGATGCATTAATGTGATTTCTATTCGTGTTAGTGTATGTTCTTATTTCTAATAACCATTGTAAGTTTTTAACTAACTCTAAAAATTCTAAATCAAATGACATAATTCATATTTTGATTGTCAACAAAAGAAAGAAAAAAGTGGCATTCGTATCTATAAACAATAAGTAGGTTATTTTTTTCTTAGAGGGTAGCTTAAAAATGAGAGATTTGTAAAATAAGCTAATTGGTAATTCATATGCTATATTAAGGTTGTGGGTCTCGATAATACTCCACGTTGTAATAATGCTTCGTGGGTGCCATAATCACTCCACAGTGTAAAGTGTTCAATTCTATCAATTTGTCGATATGTCAAGATTTGGGTCCCCACGTGTCCATTGGACCATTAAGGGATGAGATAAAAAGTGGAGTCCCCACTTTCCCTCAATCTAGTTAGTATAGTTGTGTTTCACCAACACCTTCAATTGTGAGTGACCCAATACTGCTTGTGAAATGTATAAATAAATCCCTCCTCTCCTCAGTCATGCATTTGTTCATTTGAGGGTCTAAGAGTCGAGAGAGTCGAGCTTTGATATATTCTCTTCTATTTCACTACCTTACTAATCTGCAGAATCAAAAGCCGAGTATTCCTAGCAAAAGATACACCAAGACGTTACAAGGTTTTATAATTTGATGAAAGATTCACCAAGTTTTTACATTATTTTATAATTGAGTGAAATATTTGCCAAGATTTCACAATATCTTATAATTTAGTGAAAGATTCGCCAAGATTTTACAAGATTCTATAATAGAATGAAAGATTAGAAAATATATATATATATATATATATATATATACATATTATATTATTGATAAAATAACCTTCAAATTTTCCTATATATTAGGGAGATGCACCAATTTATTATACATATAAATTTCAGGAGTGTTCTTAAAATTATCCCTAAGGCACATTCAAGTCATTTTCTTAAGTTTATTTCCAAATTTGCTTATAGACCCCCACTTGCCTCATTCGCTATAATATCCCTCCTCACCTTACCTATCTCCTTTATGCCAAAATAAAAAAGCTCCATGAGTTTCACCTTGCAATTTTTTCTATTTCTATTTTTAAAAATATATAAATAAATCCCTACCCTTTACAGAGTTTACATGTCAAGGTCATTCACCAATTATTGTAAGAATTGTTTTGACATCTTATTTGACTAAATTTCTAGAAAAGAGAGATGAGACTCCTTTCAAAAAAATTTCCCTTGTGAGCATCTATAGGTTTTTCTTCATCTTCAAGAGAAAAAGAGTCCCTATTACTAAAACATATCCTTTTATGTATCACCTCGTTTCCAAAGTAATTAAATAAGGTCGGGCTCTAGAATGGTTACTCCTTTAAAGTTTCTACTGTCTAACAAAAATGACCTTATATTGTGGTATGATTATCATTAAAAAAACGTAAAAGGTTTTTTTATTGATTATGAGATTATTTCGTGTCGGCACAGTTACAAAATATGTTACAACTAGCAAGCCATATTAATAATTAATAATATGGCTTATATATGTCGATCGACATATATCAACCATGACCACAAATTTAAATGTGGTTGATATACATCGATCAGTGTATATAAGCCATATTATTAATTATTGAATATGGCTTGCTAGTTGACTGTCGGCGTGGTGGGAAGGATTGTTGCGTTTTTATTATTATAATAATTGTTATTATAAAAATAAAATAATTAAAAAAATATTAATAAATATTGTTGAGTTTTTATTATTATAATAATTAGCAAGCCATAATTTTATTAATTAGTAATAATAACTATTATTATTAATAATAGCCAATTATCAACCAATAATAATAATAATAATAATAACCAATGGTCAACAAATGGCCAACCATTGATTGACCATCAATCAATGGTAAACCAATTGACCAATTGGTCAACTAATTCTTAACCATTGGTCAAAAAATGTCAACCATTAGTTGATCTTTATTCAACCAATGGTCAACCAATGGTCAACCAATAGTCAACCATGGTTAACCAATAGTAAACCAATGTCAACCATAGCTAACCATAGTCAACCATGGTTAACCAATGATCAGCTATGTCAACCAATGGTTGACCAACCAATGTCAACAATGGTCAACCATTGGTTGACTATGGTTGACATTAGTTGACCATTGCTTGTCCATGGTTGACAATGGTTAACTATGGTTGACATAGGTTTAACATTGGTTGATTGTTGGTTGACCATGGTTGACTATTGGTTGACCATTGACTGGCTATTGGTTGACCATGGTTGACTTTTGGTTGACCATGTTTGACTACTATTGACTATTGGTTTCCCATTGGTTGATAATGGTTAACCATTGGTTGACTATGATTGACTATTGGTTGACCATCGTTGACTATCGTTGACTATGGTTGACCATTGGTTAATTATGGTGGACTATTGGTTGACCATGGTTAACTATCATTTACAATGGTTGAGTTTAGTTGACAATGGTAGACGATGGTTGAATTTGGCTTACATGTGTTGGCTTTGGTTGTGCATGGTTGGCTATGGTTGACTTTTGTTGACTATGGTTGACTTTGGTAGATTATGACTAGCCATGATTGGCTATAGTTGACTTTAGCTTGTCATAATTAATTATTGGTTGACTTTGTTTGACTTTTGACTATGGTTGATAATAGATGACTATGGTTGACTTTGGTTGATTATGGTTGAATTTGTTTTATAATGGTTGACTTACGTGGACTAATTGAGTATGATTGACTTTGTTTGGCCATAATTAACTATGGGTTAACCTTGTTTGAATTTTAACTTTAGTTGAATTTGGTTGGCTATGGTTGAATTAGGTTGGATATGGTAGACTATGGTTGACTTTGGTTGATTATGGATGATTTTGGTTGAATATGGTTCACTTTTGGTTGAGTATGGTTAACCATGGTTAACTATGGTTGACTTTGGTTAACTATGGTTGATTTGGTTTAACTGTGGTAGACTTTGGTTAACTAATTCAATATGGTTGACCATGGTTGAGTATGATTGATCATGGTTTACCATGGTTGAATTTTGTTGAATTTTGTTAACCATGGTTGACTATTGTTGACTTAGTTTGGCCATAATTAACTATTAGTTGACCATGGTGGAATATGGTTGACTTTGGTCAACCTTTATTGATCATGTTTGACTATAGTTGAATTTGTTTGACTATGGTAGAATTTGGTTGACTAATTGATTATGGTTGACTATGGTTGACGGTGGTCTCCTATGGGTGACTTTGGTTGACTTTGATTGACCATGGTTGACTATGGTTGGCCATGGTTAACTTTGGTTGACCATGGTTGGCTATGGTCGACTTAGTTTGGACATAACTAACTACTAGTTGACCATGGTGGAATATGGTTGACTGTGGTCGACCATGGTTGACTTAAACTGACCTTGGTTGACCATGGTTGACTATGGTTGAATTTGTTTGACTATAGTTGATGTTGGTTGACTAATTCATTATGGTTGACTATGGTTGACCATGGTTGATTATAGTCGACTATGGGTGACTTTTGTTAGCCATAATTGACTTTGGTTGACTATGGTAGACCATGGTTGATTATGGTTGACTTTGTTTGATTATGGTTGAGTAATTGAATATGTTTGACTATGGTTTCCCATGGTTGGTTGTGGTTGGACTCATGGATGACTATGTTTGGCTGTAATTGACTATTGGTTGACCTTGTATAGATTTGAATATGGTCGAGTAATTAACTATGGTTGACTATTGTTGACTTTGTTTATCCACAATTGATTATTGGTTGACCTTGTTTAACTTTTGACTTTGGATGAATTTGGTTGACTATGGTTGACTTTGATTAACTATGGTTGACATTGGTTAACTTTGGTTGAGTATGGTTGAGTTTGGTTAACTATGGTTGACTTTGGAGAACTATGCTTGAATTTGGTTGGTTATGGTTGAATTTGGTTGGCTATGGTTGACTTTGCTTGACTATGGATGAGTTTTGTTAAATATGGTTAAATTTTGTTGACTATGGTTGACCATGGTTAACTATGGTTTACTTTGATTGACTTTGTTTGACTCTGGTTTATTTTGGTTAACTAATTCACTGTGGTTGACTATGGTTAACCATGGTTGACTATGGTTAACTATGGTTGACCATGGTTGAATTTGGTTGACTATGGTTGACTCAGTTTGGCCATAACTGAGTGTTCGCTGACCATGGTGGAATACGGTTGACTATGGTTGACTATGGTTAACTTGGGTTGATCATGGTTGACTATGGTTGAATTTGTTTGGATATGGATGACTTTGGTTGATGAATTGATTATGGTTGACTATGGTTGACCATGGTTGGAGATGGTTGAATTTGGTTAATTTTAATATCATATGGTTGACTTGCTAGCTTAATTATGAGTGACATAAGGGTTAAATTTAAAATGATATGGTTGATTATAATTCAACTATTGTTTGACTATTGTTGAATTTGGTTGAATATGGTTAACATTGGTTGACTTTGTTTAACCTTAGTTGACTTTGGTTGACCATGGTTGACTTTTATTGACTATAATTTACTTTGGTTGACTTTGACTTACCTTTGTTGACCATGGTTGACTTTTGACTAACTTTAGGTGTCCATGGTTGACCTTGGTTGAGTTTGGGTTGACCACAGTTGATGTTGGTTGACTTTGGTTGACATCAGTTGACTATGGTTGACTTTTGGTTGACCATGGTTGACTTTAGTTGACCATGGTTGAGTTTGGTTCGCTATGGTTGACCATGGTGGAATATGGTTGTCTATGGTTGACCATAGTTGACTTTGGTTGACCTTGGTTGATCATGGTTGACTATGATTGAATTTGTTTGACTATGGTGGACTTTGGTTAATTAATTAATTATGGTTGACTATGGTTCATGATAGTTAACTTTGGTTGATTTTAATATCATATGGTTGACTATGGTTGACTTGCTGGCTTGATTATGGGCGACACAAGGGTTGACTTTCAAATTATATGGTTGATTATAATTCCACTATTGTTTAAGTATTGTTGAATTTGTTTGACTATGGCAAAATTTGGTTAACTAATTAATTATGGTTGACTATGGTTAGTGATGGTTAACTTTGATTGATTTCAATATCATATAGTTAACTATGGTTGACTTGCTGGCTTAATTATGGGTGACACAAGGGTTGACTTTAAAATGATATGGTTGATTATAATTCTATTATTGTTTAAGTATTTTTGAATTTGGTTGAATATGGTTGACTATGATTGACTTTGTTTGACTATGGTTAACTTTGGTTGACTTTGGTTGACCATGGTTGACTTTAGTTGACCATGGTTGACTATCGTTTACCATGGTTGAATTTGGTTGACCATTGTTGACTTTGGGTGGCCAAGGTTAAATTTGGTAGACTTTTGTTTGAGCATGGTTGACTTTGGTTGATTATGGATGACCATGGTTGGATATGGTTAACTTTGCCTTACCATGGTTAACCTTAGTTGGTCATGGTTAACTTTTGGTAGACTTTGGTTCATTATGGTTGACTATAGTTGACCATGGTTTACTATGGTTGACTTTGGTAGACCATGGTTGACTTTGGTTAACCATGGTTGAATTTGGTTGACTTTTAGTTGAGTTTTGTTTAACCATGGTTGAATTTGGTCAACCATGGTCAACTTTGGTTGACTATGGTTTACCAAGGATGACCATGGTTGACTATGGTTGACCATGGTTGACTTTGGTTAATTTTAGTTGACTATCGCTAACTTTGGTTAACCATGGTTGACTTTGATTAACTTTGTTGACTATTGGTTGACCTTCATTGACTTTGGTTGATGATGGTTGACTTTGGTTGACCATGGTTGACTTTAGTTAACCATGGTTGACTTTGATTAACTTTGTTGACTATTGGTTGATCTTCATTGACTTTGGTTGATGATGGTTGACTTTGGTTGACCATGGTTGACTTTAGTTTAGCATGGTTGAATTTGGATGGCTTTAGTTTACCATGGTTGATTATGGTTGACTATGGTTTACTTTTGTTGACCATGGTCTCCTATGGTTGACTTCAGTTGACCATGGTTGACTATAATTGACTTTGGGTGACTTTGCTTGACCATGGTTGACCTTGGTTGACCATGGTTAACGACCACTGTTGACTAACTTTAAAACATTAACTTTATGCTCATTTTTATTTTTCCTAATATTAATGTTAACATTAATGTTAATATTGATATTAATATTTCATAATATTCATATTAATATTTTACATTAATGTGCATTATGATGCATTATGCCATCATAAGTATCATATAATTATTTCCAACATAGAAATAAGATTGCTAAACAAAGTACAAGTGATTCTTTACATTTTTTACCATGGTTGACTTTGGTTGACTTTGGTTGATTATGGTTGACCATGGTTGAATATGATTAACTTTGCTTGACCATGGTTAACCTTAGTTGACTATGGTTAACTTTTGGTTGACTTTGGTTCACTATGGTTGAATATAGTTGACCATAGTTGACTATGGTTGGCCATGGTTGACTTTGGTTGGCCATGGTTGACTTTGGTTGGCCATGGTTATCTTTGGTTGACTTTTGGTTGACTTTAGTTAACCATGGTCAACTTTGGTTTACTATAGTTGACCAAGAATGACTTTGATTAACCATGGTAGACTATGGTTGACTTTGGGCTAATTTTAGTTGACCATGGTTGATGTTGGTTAACCATGGTTGGCTTTGGTTGACTTTCGGTTGACCTTCGTTGACTTTGGTTGATGATGGTTGAATTTGGTTGACCATGGTTAATTAAGGTTGACCATGGTTTACTTTAGTTTAGCATGGTTGACTTTGGATGGCTTTAGTTGACCATGGTTGATTATGGTCGACCATGGTTTACTTTTGTTGACCATGGTCGCATATGGTTGACTTTGATTGAGTATGGTTGAATTTAGTTGACCTTGGTTGACCATGGTTAACGATGTAATACCCCTATTTTGACCCTTGGGGTTTACTGGCTTCAATATAAATATTGTATACATGTAATGTGTGTTTTCTCTAGTGTGGAGCTCAACGAAAAGGCCCCACTAGAGGATGCTCAGGTTTTATTTAAAAGGAAAGTATTTGACATTTTGATTATCAATGCGCTATTAAGCCATGAAGTAATGTAAATGATGTAAATATTAAATATTGCAATAAAATACCAAGAAAATTGGCTATGGAGGCAACTAATAAGAGGGGCCATGTGTATCCACTAGGGAGATGTAAGGGGGTTGTGGGATTGGAACCCATGCTACCACATGTCATTTTGTGAACCCATCTGACTCCCCATGCTGACATTTAATTCTGCTATAAGAAGGTGGTTGAGAAAACTTATGCATGAGGTCGATGGAGTATGGAGCAGCCCTGAAAATCTGTATGGAAGGGTATGGCTCTATTTTGATTGTCCCTTAAGCCACTCTAACTCCTGGGAATTCGCTCACCCTAATCCCTATCCCATGGCCGACCAACAACCTCAGTTCTCACACATTGCAGATCCCAACCATGAAGAAGAAAGAATAAATTGTGATTCTATGTAAGCACGAATTTGCAGAGTTGAATGCACATAGAAACCCTGCGTAGGAAGCAAATCGATGGGAATATCCATGGATCAGACCATGGGGATGATTTACAGAGCGTGAGCAGCTTAGAAAACCCATGATAACACCTGGATCTGATAGCAGAAGAACCGATCTGCGGGACAGAGTTTCGGCTGCAGCCCTAAGAAGATTCCAGCTAGATTAACAGAGAAGAAGGCAAGACAGGGGTTGGATCTGATTGATAAACCCAGTGAAGGCTAAAGTCTCATGAAAGCAGCAGTTGTACCTTTCTATGCCCACCTTGAAGATCACTGGAGGGAAGGGGTCCTGAGGGACTGTGCATCAGAGAAAGGGGCCTTCCTTATGTTGGGTGAGGTAGGTATTGTGAGTGACATGCTTGCCGAGTAGTTTGAGATGCCTGTAGCTATGTGGTTGAGCTCATTGGCTTAGCATCATCCTCATTGTTCCCTTACATGCTTGATAAACCCAACTGTATGTTGGCTTAGCATTAGGGTGGAGCCTTGACTGCGAGAGAGCCTATTTAGCCCTCCTTAGTGGATACACAGCCCATCTCGGGAGTGGTCTCTCAACTGAAAGAGTATAGGCTGGACAAAGACCTATGATTGGGTGGAATGTTTCTCTCCCTTGGCCAGTTTCTTAGATAGTTCCATTTAAATATAAGTGCTTATGTGATGTTAATTGATGCTAGTTTTCCTATGTTATGTCTACTTGTTATGTTGAAGTTATCAAATGAATGATTGCATGAAATTGACTAGTGTGAAGACCATGTATAGGCCTAAGTATTAGGCTAATTTCATGTTTGAACACTTCACCATTTGCTTTAGTTTAAAATGTTGCTAACCCTGTAGGTTGTAGATGCATTCATTTGAAGTATTTCTGTTATGTATGTATTTTATGCATTGCACACACCCTTAGTAGGTTTGTACTTCACCTTAAGAGATTAGGGAATGAGTTAGACACCCCTTGAGGTGTTCATGTGCCCCTCTATGATCAGATGAAGGAAGGGACCTTGGCAGGGTGATTCCAGGGCCTTTGGCAGTGGGGTAAAGAGACCTTAGAGAAAAATTTTGATTGGAAATGAGGCAAGTTTAGAGCCCTAAAGTGTGGCAGGGATCCACACCATTGCATAGAGCTCTCCAAGAGCTTTCCAAAGGTACCAAACTTGTCCAATTTGGCCAAAGGATGAAGGAGTTATCGGGTTGGGAAGTTGACTGTAACAGGGCATGGCCAGCTCTCAACCACCCGCATCCGCATTGCAGAATGCAGAAGTTGGGGGCGCATTTCTGCAGCGCCAGGAACTTTGGTGCTCCGCAGGTCCGACTTCCTCACTATGGAATGCAGAAGTCGGGGGCACATTTCTGCAGCACCAGGAACTTTGGCGCTCCACATTTCTGACTTCCGCACTGCAGAATGTGGAAGTCGGGGGCGCATTTCTGTAGCGTCGGGCACTTTGGCACTCCGCAGTTCCGAATTCCACACTGCGGAATGCGGAATTCAGGGGCACATTTCTGCAGCGCCAGGCACTTTGGTGCTCCGCATTTCCGACTTCCGCACTGCGGAATGCGGAAGTCAAAGTGGCATTTTGTTCGACACCGTGATTTGGGCGTTTCACACTTCTGAATTCCGACCGTGGATTGCGGACCAAAAGCCATTGCGGCTGCGTGTAAAACTGAGAGAATTATTTGAAAAAAAAATGTATTAGGTTTCTCCCATCACCTCTAAAGGGCACCAAGGCGATCGAGGACGTGACAAACGACCACTATTGACTAACTTTATAACATTAACTTTATGCTCATATTAATTTTTCTTAACATTAATGTTAATATTGATATTAATATTTCATAATATTCATATTAATATTTTACATTAATGTGCATTATGATGCATTATACCATCATAAATATCATATAAATATTTCTAACATAGAAATAAGATTGCTAAACAAAGTACAAGTGAGTATTTACATGTAGACGAAAGTTGGACATTCATAACCACCACCACCATCATCATCATCATAAAAAAATAAGTAAATAACCATCATCATTAGATCATTATATCAAAATAAGCTATAAAATATATATTAATCTCCATATTTAAATTATTAAATATATTTAAAAATAAATGATAAACAATTTGATTATTAAGTATTTTTAAAGGTAAATGATTAGAAATTTTTATCATAATCCTATGTTGATTATTAATTATTTTTAAAGATTAATGATAATAATTTTTTATCCTAAAATTTTGCATTTATAGATTTTAAAAAGTATACATTAATGTTGGAAAATAATATATTCATTCTCTATTCTCTTTATAAAAATTCAATTCATTTTTTATGATTTTAAAAAGTATGCACTAATGTTGGAAAGTAATATATTCATTCTCCATTCTCTTTATAAAAATTCAATTCAATTTCTATTTCTTTCTTTATTTAGAGAAATAACATTTTATTTCATAAAAATAACATAATTGCATTCAACATTCAAAATATAAGTTGTAATTAATTGATATTTTATTAATTCATACAAAATTTAGAAATATTTATTTTAAAAAAAAAATTATAATTTATTTATCTTTATTGAATATTATATGGACTTACTTTAACAATAAAACAATAAAATTTATAATTTGTTTATCTTTATTGAATAGTATATGAATTTACTTTAACATTTTGATGTGTTGTGAATGCATGTTTAAGCTCTACTGCAAAGCAAAGTACTTTAACATTTTGATGCGTCGAGAGTGCATGGTAGTTATGTTTTTTTTCACTTAATGTAAAGCAAAACACATTATAACATAATGATGAATCATATTTTTAATCATTAAAAAAACATAAAGGTTTTGTAAAGTTTGTTTATAAGATTAGTTTGATTTATAATCATAAAAAGACATAAAGGTTTTTGTAGAGTTTGTTTATAAAATTAGTTTTAAATTTAGTAATAACGTATTAACAATAATAATAATAAAAATAAAATTAGTATTAGATTGTTATTAATTTTAATAATAATGTTATTAATATTATCAATTTTATTAATAATAATAACAATATTAATTTTATTATTAATATTAATATTATTAACGATAACTTTGATGTTATTAATTATTAATGTTTATATTAATATTCTTTATATTAATGCTGATAATGTTAATTTATTAAATATTTTAATGTTAATGTTTTTAATATTGCTAAGGTTGAATTATTAATGTAAGCGTTGTTAATATTAATACTATTAATATTAATGCTCAATATTAATATTGAACTATTATTGTAAATGCAAAATTATCAATGTTAATGATTTAATGTTAATATTATTAATAGTATTATTAATATTATTGATTTTAATAATAATGTTATTAATGTTGTTAATTGTATTATAAATATTGTTCTTAATGTTATCCATATTTAAATTCTCAAGTTGTTCTTTTGTTTGGAATGACTATGTTTTATCAATAAACATAGTTTAATACTTTTAAAAGGGAAAGAAAAATGATAAATCCATTAACATTAATGTTTTTGCAAATGGTTGTGGTTTGGATTAGCATAACCAACACATTTTGTGTTAATTTCACTTACCTGCGAACTACATTTTGGCATAAAGGTGAACAATTGCCATTTGTTTAGTGTATGGTTGAATGTTATTCAATATAAATAACATTTTTGGGTTGAATTACTTTTTGAATGGGAATGGGATTCTATTTGAATATTATAGATATAATTTGAAATTATATGAATGCAATGATGCATGTGCTATATCTAGACCTGCATGCATATCTTATTTGAGGTGTTTTATTTCTAGACCTGCATGCATATCTTATTTGAGGTATTTTATTTCTAAGAAATACAAGTGGAAATGTATTTGGGTTGAAAGGGATGTTTTCATTCTATAATTGATATTTTGTGCAAGCATATAAGTATGCATGTGGTAAAGTTCAAAAGTTTTGGCATGAAAATGGTAATGGGAGGCATAATTATGTGAACCTCGAGACTTCACCCCCTTTATGGTTGGTCGGTGTTGACTTATAATGATGATGATGTTAGATGCCTCTTCCCTTTTCCTTCTTTAATTTATTTCATATTTTTCATGTTATTACTTGGCTTGAGTTACAATGTACTTTAATCCCTAATGAAATTTTAAAAGTCCATTTTTAAATAAAAGGGAAATATGAAATAAAATTAAAATAGCCTCCTAACCAAATGTAGTTTGTTAATGATTAACTAAAGGTCAGATATAACTAATCACTACCTAAGAATAATCATAGAAGGAGAGGAGGAGGGTACCCAAAGTATCATTTTGTTGAGAAAGAAAGGGTATGTTGGAGCTTGAGAAGTAAACTTATGTTCTTTCACTCTCTTTTTACACTTGGTATTTCTATAGGCTTTAACTGTGTTTGTTGATAGTGAGGGAATTTTGTTAAGTAATAGAGGATGATGAAGTAAGGTTGAAACTATGCTTGTTTTGAAATAATTATTTTGTTTATCTAGGCATGCTTGTTAGTTAGAAGTTTCACATCTTGTGTCAATACTAATTGGTGACATGGTATGTAGAAAAGATACTTGAAGAAGTATCTTAACTTGTGCTTCTCGGCCTAGATTGTGTTCTTCTTTATTGTTTTGTTTACTTGAAATTTTTGTGTGTACAATATTTGAAATGTCTAAGAAAATTTTGATCTTTTGTTAGTCTAATCCTTAACATAGGCGTGTATAACATTGCCATAATGAAAGGACCTTTTGGAATCATCCTAGTTTAATAAAAGGTCTACTATTGGGCTCCTACATTTCTCTCTCATAAATTTCTAAAAAATTATATTTCTTCTATGTTTTTCTCATTTGATATCAACACTTCTATTTGGTTGTTCTTTTATGTATATCATTGTGAATTATATACTAACTGAGTGTTTTATTTCAACCAATTGGAACATGTTTTTAAAGACATTTTACATCTACTTTTGGAAACTTATACAACCCTTATAAGCACTTGAAATATTTAAATCAGATGTGTATGAAAGAAGGTGAGAACATTAGAGCATTTAACTTAAGATTTATCAAGTTATATAGCTGCATTCCTGAATGTATTCACCCCACCTATATTTGGTTCATCTCTTTCATTATTATGATCTCCTTACTCCATCTTACCAATGGAAATTAGATGAGAAGAATGTGGAAAACCTATAGTTAGCTTGGTTATGTGTTTCTACTTTAAAGAACAATTCATTAGAACATGCAAACATTTCAGGATGTCGATGTAATGTGAAAGCTTGCAACTGTAATTTACTTTAGTTTATGGATATGGTTATTTTCAACATCAAACTTTACTTGTTTATTTCTATTAATAATTTCTTATGTTTGTTAGTTCCTTCAATTTTAACATAAAAGCATAAAAAATCATATATTAAGAAAATTGAGAAAGAATCTATGATTCTTGAAAATTTAGACATTAAGGACTCATTGCACATCCTTAGGAGGATTGAAACTCAAGGGTTACATACTTGTCTCTTCCCTCCTAGCCTCATGGGAGGTTGAGTTTACTGATCTCGCTAAGACCATTTTAAAGATCAACAATGTCCTGGTCCAACATTGTTCTACATCTACCCCACTTTTTAATTTTTCTTTCATTCCTTATGAATATATTCCACAAGTTTTCAGTATATGTTTTTCTTTTACCCAAAAGGTGCTTATTTCCTTGCATTGCGCCCACCCAATGGTGCTTACTACCACCCTAACCTCCCTCTTAGGCACCATTCTCAATACTTGTTGTATGGACTGCAAAATTATGCACTTCTCCTCACTTCCAGCTATTCATTTATCTATATCCCTCTTAGAAACATCCTCTACTTTCTCTATTGCATTTTGTGGAAACACACCACCACATAAAACATTATAGGAATGGAAACCTCCACATTATAGCACCCATGTTCTACTCTTTATTTTCTTCATCCCACTACTCTATAGGTTCATGTTGCTCCACTTCCTGCAGATACACCAACACTAGACTTACCATTGCTTAGGTAGCCAACTCCACATCATCATTTGATGGATACAAACTAACTTGAACTTCACCCCATCCTTCTCAAGTTGGTAGATATTTTTCCTCCCATCATGTACAACTCTTCTATCATGGCATCCCCATAAAAATATAACAATGATCCATGGGAAACACATGAAATAGAATGCCAACATTATAACTCTTAATATTAAAATTAGTCAAAAAGTACTCCCTCACAATGACCTTATGCCAATTTGGTAACCATGACACTCTATTCTTTTGGATGAGAGTTGTACACTTCAATTTCAACTTGTGAACAAATTGATTTGACACCATTTTTTCGAACTACTATCATCAATAATTAAATTACAACACTTACCTTCAATCTTACATTCCATTTTGAAGAGTGTCTTCATTATTTTGGTTTTGTCTCAACCTTTTTCCTGCATTGCAATGATACTTTCTACATCAACATTTCTTCCTTGTTCTACCCTTAATTCCACCACTTTACTTGCTACTATTGTTTGTTCTATTTCAATGACATGAATTCTCCCATCTTGTATGTTTCTCTCTTCAACATTTCTAGGCATTCAAATGGCATATGGCCTTGCATTCCATATCTGTATAAAATGCATTCAAATTGCTTTCAAATTTTTCTCCTCTACCTCTGCCTCTTGTTGACGAACCTCTTCCATCGTCATCATTAAATACTATCCTAACAAGTTGATCCACAATTTTAAAGATGATTTCATTCTATTCCACTTGTTTTTCTTCCTATTGTCTTCTTCTTTATAGTAGACTTTTTCTCTCGGTTTGTTGTTTCCTCAACAATTTCTCCTCAATCATCAATGCTACTTTGTAAGCCTCTGCGACTGAATGAAAATTCAAAATATTAAATTCATCTAGAATGGCATAAATTAGACCATTCAAATGCAAGGAAATGGATTCTAGACTCTTCTTATTATGCCCAAACCTTATTATAGAAAGAATGCAAAACTCCTATGTATAGTCCTTGACTGACATATTTAATCGCTTTAGATTCTACAATCTTCTCAATGGATTTAAATCATAATTCATAGGAAAAAAATTGTTCTTCAACTTTGACACCATCCTATCTAAGGTTTTGATCTTCTCTCTACTGCAACTTTATCTATTTAGTTGCAACTTATCCCACCACAAAGAATCATGACTTCACAATTTTGTATTGGTGAACCTAACCCTCCTAGAATCTCTAATCTACTCAAATTCAAAGAAATTTTCCATTTCTCTTATCCAATCTATGAGATCCTCAAGATTTAAACTTCCATAATAGACAAGAGTATTGAGTTTAGGTTTACCTCAAATACAATTGATTGCTCTAATCATTTTCTCTTCCATTGTCATGTGTTCTCCTAGTTCTTTTCTTTAAGTCTCTAATTCCACTTCATCATCATTGATGTCTTTCACCAAATGAGAAAAACCTCTCCTCTGGTTTGCCTCCATGGCATGTATTCAGGCCATTAACGTCCTCACCATCACTACAAGCTCATTCACATCTTTTGCACCCTCTAGTCTTATGGACCTTCCACAACCTCTTCCTCTATTTTCCATCACTATGATTATGTTCAAGGATCTCTTCTTATGTGCTCCCCACTTCACCAACATCCACAAATCATTTAATATGAGACCAAGATCTCTTTGGTCCTCTCCATCACATTTAATTAACAAAGAAATGCAACCTTCTTACACCATAATGTCTTTTCCGAAGGAATGAAAAAGTGCGAGTGATGCCAACGTAGCTATAAAGCTTTCCTGTAAAACAGGATATCAATAAACGCTAGAAGGAGGGCTTGAACCTCCGACCTTGTGGTTAACAGCCACACGCTCTAACCAACTGAGCTATTCCAGCTAAAGTTAAAGGGCACATGCATTGACTTTCATGTCTTATCGTCACTCAAAATTATTCACACTTACCTAACGGCTCTAGAAATACATGTTAGTTAGATATTAAGAAATATTAAGACATTGCTTATTTTTGGAGCCTCAGCCCTGATCATTAACGTATTGAAAAATCGCCATTTTGACTATGGCGCTGTCGGGTATGATGAAGTTCTAAATTATGAACATGCTAGATAGTTTAGAATCGTTTCAACTTATGCATATATGTTGAAGTAATAATCTCAGGGATAACGAGATGGAAAATAGCCCAACCATTCTCCCAAAAAGAATCTTAGTAGAAAATGGTTGTGAATTTTAATAAACCACAACTCTCATAATTAAGGGTTTTCCATCATATTTAAGTTTCATGGATTTCAAATTCGAGGTAGTGATAGTTATGGATGGAAAGGATGCATTGGAGGTGTGGCATTTATTTCACCTTGTGTAGGATTTCACTTCCATTTACATGAGGCAACTATAAACCAAAGGAATTTATACATGGAGATTGAAGAACCCTTGTGAAAAGGTGGGATCATTTCCTTCCATATTTCTTTGGATTTGGGAATCGAAGTTTGGTTTTGCATAGTTGTGGATGTTGGGACAATTTGACATAGTTGTAATGGCACATTTGCAATCATCTTGGAAACCTTGACTCTCGTAGTGTTGTTAAGCCTTCCTCGTAGGTTTGTTTAAAGTTCAAATTCGAATGATACTTGATTCTAGAAAGTGTTGTTGAGTGCTTGATTCTGTGGTTTGAGGTTGTTCTTTGATTAGTTAAAATTTTAATTGTTGGAGTTGTAGTGGACATTACCCTATTTTGATCCTCATTTATACTGAATAATAGTCACCCTACTTTATTTTCACCCTTGTAAAACCAAAGATGGCATAAGATAACCCCATGACATTCATAAAATCATTAACCAAATCACCTATCCACTAGATGGTTTAAGGCAGTCTGTTGAATTCCTGAGTGTTCATCTAGAGAAAAAACAATCTCTTTTGGAAAAAGAGTGCAAAACTTGAAGTTAAATCAAGACAAACTAGTTATAGACTTAAAAATGCATTTCAATGTTATTACGGGTTTTTCCAAAGGGACACTATGTTACGAGTCTCCCTTGCATATCTATATATTTAGTGAAGGAGGAACTTGTTGATGAAGCCACAGTGTTGCATATAGAAATGACCCATAAAGAACAAGATGAATAAGAGCAAACAAAAGAGGACCAATCCATGGGAAAAGCTCTTAGTGGCAACAACATGATCAACATTTCTGATTAATACAATTAAATGTATTTTGATTTTAGGCTTACATGTCTGGCAGTATAGTACTAGTATAGTACTAGGTATGATAAGCATGAATTAGGTACTAGCAAGTTGAAGCTATATGATCCAACAATTTTCTTGATGAACAAAGTAGTATAAAAATATGTATGTATTTTGACTTTTTGCACTCCATGAACTATTGACATTGTTTACATGCCTTTTATAAATATAGAAAACTATCCATTTGTGTGAAAACAAATCAGAAGTTAACATTTTGTAATCAAGTTATGTTAGGGATATTAAGGATGTTAATCCATTTTTGCATTAAAACATCAATTTCATTTATCCAAAATTACAACTATGGATGGAATAAAAAATATATATTTGCCTTTCCTTTTATAAATGACCTAAATATTAAATAAACATTTTAAAACTCACCAAAATTCTACTCCCCCATTAAGAACAAAATATACTATAAAGTAACCCTAATGGTACACAGAGATGACATAAGAAATTAAGATGTGTTAAAATCTAACTTGACTAAGCTAAAAACAAATAATATTGAATTCTAAACTATTACTAAAGTAAAAAATTAGAGCTTATTTATTAGTGAAATCATATCAAATTTTACATATAGAGCATTGAGTATAATCAAATATGCAAATAAGTCTAGAGTTGGAAAACCAACACGATATTTGGATTTTAAATTAAACAATGACCTCCATCAACCCATCATCCTATTAGGTCTTTATAGAACAAAATCCTTCCCGCCCTTTAGATTTGAAATGGACTCATGAACTTCATCCCATCACATTGATATAAAATAGAACCCTTTATGCTCTACAATTTGCATTATTGTTGATGTCTATCCAAAATGATTTTGTTACTATTTTTTGTGTTTGTGTTTATACAAATATGAGCTATATTCTAATTATTTCTCAAAAAGTCAATAGTAATAAAGTGGAATTTTGAATATTATAAATGTGCTACCAACTTGATTTAAAAACAAGAGCCACGAGGTGGCAATGTCCTTGACATTGCCACCTGCTCTATTTGCGGATAGTTGTGGGTAATAGCTATTTGTTGATAGAGGTCAGGATGAATTAATTAGGTGAGAAACAATTCTCACATTGTCAATTTGATCATAAATCCACATAGAACAAGCTTTTGAGGCGACTGAGGGATTAGATATACAATAAATTTTTTTGTAAATGGTTCACATATCGGAGGAAAGGATCCAATTGTTCCATTTTTTAATTGTTGGTTTGTTTTGAGTCTTCGACCAGGTAGCTTGATATTTGTGCCATCCTTTTCTTTTTGTTATCTCATTGACACGCCACTTGATTTCAACATTTTGGTTTTTATCTCATTAGTGCAACATATATTTTCATATATTTTTGTGATTGTTTTGTATTTCCTTTGGACTGGGCCCTGTATCCCTTTGATATCATTTCAGACTGTATAACATCTAGAGATGCTTTGTATGAACTGTTTTGACCTTGGTGGTTTGTCACTATCCTGTTGGTATTAAGAGTCTGTAAAAAAGATTTACACAACAAAAATGGACAAATAGAGCACATAATATTACACAAGAGATTAACATGGTAAAACCTCAATTTGGGCAAACATCCACAAGGAAAATGATTGATGTATTATTCCTTCAATAATGGAGATTACATCCAGGCATTTCTCATCCATACTCTCTAGTTCGTACTCCTCTCAAAATTACATATAAATACATTTGTGCAAGAAGTTACATAGATAGGAGAACTACCACCGGTTAGAGAAACTTCCAACTAACCAACGGTTAAATAAACTACCCAGCTTTAGTAAACCAATATCAAGTTTTGAGAAACCATTATTGATTAATTAGTTTTCATAATTTTAACAATCTCCAACTTGGCAACAAATTATCTAATCCTTTGCCCAAGACTATTCATCACTTCTTTTACAAACCAAGAGAAGCCACACACCACCGTAGCTTCTCTAATAACACTGGTTTTGTAAACATATCTGCAGAATTTTCTTGAGTATGAACCTTTTTCAGATTTACTCCACCTTCACCAATGGATTGTCTTACAAAATGATACTCTGCATCAATATGTTTGGTCTTACTATGGTAAACAGGATTTGTAGCCAAATGTATAACACTTTGGCTATCACAGAAAATAGGCATAATGTTCTGCAACCTTCCAATTTCTCCAAGTAGACCTTTCATCCAAATTGCCTCTTTGCAAGTATGTGAGGTAGCAATGCATTCAACCCCTGTAGTGGATAAAGTAATTGTTTCCTGGAGCTTTGACATCCAACTTATAGTTCCACCTACAAGAGTAAAAGCATAACCTGAAGTAGACCTTCTCTTGTCCAAATCACCTGCAAAATTTGAATCAACAAAATGCATACATAATCACTGTTATTATTAAAGGTGATACAATAGTCACTTGTGCCTCTTAGATACTGAAGAACCCATTTCACTGTGCTCCAATGTTCTTTTCCCGGATTTTCCATGTATTTACTGACAACACCTACCATATGTGAAATATCAGGTCTAGTACACACCATCGCATACATTAAACATCCTACTGCATTGGCATATGGAACACGAGACATATAATCCTTTTCTTCATCACTACTTGGACATAAACCTGAATAAATCTTAAAATGGGAAGTCAAAGGAAGATTCACAGGTTTTACCTTATTCATTCTGAATCTTACAAGTATTTTCTCAACATACTTCTCCTGTGAAAAACTAAGCTTACCATTTATTTTGTCTCTGTGTATTTCAATACCCAATTTTTTTTTTACAACTCCAAGATATTTCATATCAAATTCCCTAGCCATCTGAGCCTTCAACCTATCAATTGCATCCATGCTTTTACTCACAATAAACATATCATCAACATACAATACTAAGATAATGAATATGTCATTCAACCTTTTGAAGTACAAACAATGATCATACTCACTTCTAGTATAACCTTGGCTCACCATGAAAGAATCAAAATTCTTGTACCATTTCTTGGGTGACTGTTTCAGGCCATACAATGATTTTTTGGCTTGCAAACTAATTTTTCTTTACGATGCTGCACAAAACCATCTGGTTGTTCCATAAAAATCTCCTTATCTAAATCTCGATGTAAAACTGTTGTTTTAACATCTAGTTGCTCTAACTCCAAATCAAGCACTGCAACTAGTGCTAACACAATATGAATAGATACAAGCTTGACAACTGGTGAAAAAATCTCATGATAATCAATACCTTCCATTTGAGAGTACCCTTTCGCGACCAATCTAGATTTGTATCTTTCAATATTACCATTAACACATTTCTTCAACTTGAAGACCCATTTACATCCAACAACTTTTCTATTTTGGGGGAGTTTAACCAAGTTCCATGTCTTGTTCTTATCCATAGAATCCATTTCTTCTTTCATTTCCATCTTCCATTTAGCATTGTCAACACAATCAATGGCTTCCTGAAAACAAGAAGGTTCTCCCTCATCAGTAAGTAAAGCAACAGACGAAACAAAATCGGTATACCTTTTAGGAGGATTTCTCTCCCTCGTATATCTTCTTGGTGTAGGTTGTGGAGTTTCCACAATTTCCTGAATTTCTTCATCTTCTATGATTTCTTTATCACCAGAAACTTCTTATTTTTTCTTTGAGTCATGAGAAGATGGGGACTTCAACTGAACTAGTTGTTTTGACAGTACCTGTTCCTGTTCCACATCAACTTTTACATTTTCTGATTTAATGAGAGAAGACTCATAAAACATTACATCTCTGCTAATGACAATTTTTCGAGCAATGGAATCCCACAACCTATATCCATTCGTTACATCATCATAACCAACAAAGATGCATTTCTTTGATCCAGGGTCTAACTTAGAACGTTGATTTTTAGGAGTAAGTGGACTTCAACTGAACTAGTTGTTTTGACGGTACATGTTCCTGTTCCACATCAACTTTTATATTTTATGATTTAATGAGAGAAGACTCATAAAAAATTACATCTCTTCTAATGACGATTTTTCGAGCAGTAGGATCCCACAACCTATATCCTTTCCTTGCATCATCATAACCAACAAAGATGCATTTCTTTGATCTGGGGTCTAACTTAGAACGCTGATTTTTAGGAGTAAGTGCATAAGCTTCACAACAACAAAATTTCAAATTTGAATAACTACAAGGCTGACCAATCCATACCTCTTCTGGAATTTTACAATTTATTGCAATTGACGGTGACCGATTTATTAAATAACAAGCAGTGGAAACTGCTTCTGCCCACAACTCTTGACCCAAATTAGCATCGCTAAGCATGTTCCTTTCTCTCTCTAGAAGAGTCCTATTCATGCATTCTTCAACGCCATTTTGCTGAGGAGTGTATACATTTGTTTTATGTTTTACGATCCCTTCTTCTTTACAATACTTTTCAAAATCTAAACAAGTAAACTCACCTCCATTATCTGTTCTTAAGCATTTGATTGTCCTTCCAATTCTTTTTTCAACAATAACTTTAAAATGTTTGAAAGTATCAAACACATCATCCTTTCTTTTTAAAACATAGACCCAAACTTTCCTTGAAAATCATCCACAAGCAACACAATATGTTGCTCCTCCATAGGAAACAATAGGAGACGGACCCCATACATCAGAATGAATGTAGTCAAGAACACCTTTACTAACATGAATCCCTACTTTGAATTTTTGTCTACACTGTTTCCCAAATATACAATGTCTACAAAACATCAAATCCAAAGATTTCAAATTTGGAAGTAATTTACGATTCATTAATTCATGTAGTTATCTCTCACTCATATGACCAAGACGTCAATGCCATAATCGAGTGGATTCTGATGTCTCTTCAGATACCAATGTTGTTTCATTAACTTTGATTTCTTCCAACCAATTTGTAAAGGTTTCCTATTTTCAATGCCTTCATGACCACTAAAACACCCTTAGATACTTTTAGTACGTCATTTAAACCTGTAAACTTATGACCACAAGAATCCAACACTCCCAAAGAGATTAAGTTTTTCTTTAATTTAGGCACATGCCTAACATCTGTTAGTGTTCTTATAACTCCGTCAAACATTTTAATTTTAATACTTCCAACCCCAATAGTCTTACATGAATAGTTGTTTCCCAAAAGAATTATACCATCATTAACTGTTTGATAAGAAGTAAACCATTCTTTAAGAGGACAGACATGGTGCGAAGCACCAGAATCTAACAACCATTCTTCATTGTATTTAGAAACATTACAAATGGACAAAACCTCGTCAATCATACCTGAATCAGTTTCAACTGAATTTGCCTCTGATTTGGAGTCTTCCTTTTTGGATTCTTGTCTTTTCCAATGGTCCTTATTGAGATGACCATTCTTGTTGCAGTACCAACATTTGAGTTTGCTATTTTTTCCCTTTGATTTAGATCTGGAAGAACCTCTTTTTTTTTATCCTCTTTCTTTGGATCAACCTCTAACAAACAAAGCTTCAGGTGTAGAGGACTCAATACTAGCTTTATTTCTTAACTCCTCAAACAACAAAGCACCAACCACATTGTCAAATTCCAAAGTTTCAGTTGTACTAAGACTAATGGAAGATACTATGTGACCCCAAGATTCAGGTAAAGTAACTAAAATATTTACTGCCTTATCTTCATCATCAATCTTAACATCCATACTACTCAACTGGAAAATAAGAGTATTAACTACATTCAAATGATATGCAATATTCGTACCTTCTTTCATTTTCCTACCATATAGTTGCCTCTTCAAGTAAATTATGTTTGTCAAAGACTTCATCATATACAAGCTTTCCAACTTGCTCCATAAACTTGCTGCTGACTTTTCTCCGACGATATTAAACAAGACATCATCCGCAAGGCATAACCAAATTGTGCTAAGTGCTCTAGCATCTAGTTCCTCCCATTCATCATCTGTCATAGGTACGGGTTTCTTTTTCTTTCCATCTAAGGCCTTCTGCAACCCTTGCTAAACTAACATATCTCGCATCTTAAGTTTCCACAATTCAAAATTATTTTTTCCATTAAACTTCTCTATTTCGAATTTAGAATTAGAAATTTTTGCCATCAATTTTTAACACAAACTTCAAAGGAAAAATACTCTAGAATATTTTTCAAGAAAAATTAATAATTCAAGAATACCTCCTGCTGCAAACACCCACAAAAAATGTAGGCGGATCCTTCACCCACTGATGGACTCAGTCTTCTTCTTCTGCACAGGGCAAACACTTCTTTCACGCAGGTGCCTTTCCGTTCTTCTGCACAGGGAAAATGCTTCTTTCACCGGCTCACCACTGCTCTGCTTCACGCGGGCTTTAGCTCCATTTTTGCTCCACGCAGGTCCTTCTTCATACCTCTGCTTCAAGCGGGCCGCATCCTACCACTGCTCTGCTTCACGCACAGGAATCCTCCATGGGCTTCTCCACACCTTCGCGGAATACATAACCCGCAGCTCTTCTCCCCGGATAGACCAACCAGCGAGCGTTTGGATCTTTTTCTCTCTGGTGGAACGGTCAAATCTAAGACCGAAACTACGATGGCGGCTCACCACTAGCAGCTCTCTCGCTCTCTACCTTGACGACTCTCTCCAGCTCTGGATTCACCTTCAACTCCCTCTCCAGGTCAACGGGCTCTCCAGGATAGGTAGCTTCACCTTCGGCTCCCTCTCCAGGTCATGCTCCTAACTCGGTGGTGGAAGGCTCTATGGAAAATGACGGCTAGCTCCACCAATGGCTCTGATACAACTTGTTGATATTAAGATCCTGTAAAAAATATTTACACAGCAAAAATGGACAAATAGAACACATAATATTACATAAGAGATTAACGTGGTAAAACCCCAATTTGGGGAAACATACACAAGGAAAAGGATCAATGTCTCATTCCTTCAATAATGGATATTACATCCAGGCATTTCTCATCCATACTCTCTCGTTCGTACTCCTCTCAAAATTACATATAAATACATTTGTGCAAGAAGTTACATAGATAGGAGAACTGCCACCAGTTAGAGAAACTTCCAACCAACCAACGGTTAGACAAACTACCCAGGTTTAGTAAACCAATATCAAGTTTTTAGAAACCATTATTGATTAATTAGTTGTCATAATTTTAACATATCCGTCATGGGTTTATACACTCGGTTGTATCTTTTTCATAATCATATACAACCAATCTGGATGTTTGTTTTCGTTACAAATACTTTTTAACAAAATGTCTAGCTTTTCTTTCTGGAATTTTGTAAAAGAAAAAAAGTGGTCGATTGTGCAAAAGTTCAGAGACCAGAACGTGTATGAAGCATTTTTGTAACTTGCACAAAGGAGGAAAACACAATATCATCGAATCAAAACAAATATTTTATTATAAAATAAAAGTGATAATACCTCCTTCCTTGTCGGCGATCTCGTTAAACTGAAATCAAACCACAGATTAATTATATACTCTAGTTCTAAAAGGATTTGATTCGACCCCTAAATCTTCCAGTTCTCATGCTTTAACCATAATGAGAATACATGTCACTAAAATATAATGTGGTGAACCACCAAAATATCATTGCAATTACTCATTAATTTTTAATGGTAGATTTGGAATCTTCAATTAAATTACCATGAAAATGTGTGTCTTTCTTGCATAACAAATGACCAAATCTCAATGATCTAGATGATGATATGAGGAACACTTGGCGATTTGTTGGAGAAATATCCCAAGTCATGGCTTGATCATAGCGGCAATCTGTTTGGCAAGTTCTGTGCTAGTTTTGGAATATGATCTTTTCCTTAACGCACATATTCTACTGGAATTCCATCATTTATTGTCTTCCAAGAATCTTTTCCTGAGTTTAGAACCTCCCCTCAATTTGGATTTCAACAAATAAAACAATCCAATGTTTTCTTCTGCGGGTAGATCGGACAATTTGATGAGTTAGTTTTGATGTTGATATGATCCAGTATAGATTGATTAATGATATACATAGAGTCTAGAGTTGACTAATCATCTGGATGAGAACCTCAAGCCCAATCCCTATCATTTACCCAAGTGGTTTCTATTTCCAGTGCGTTAGCTAGACGACCCCTGCTCTGAAGTTGATATTACAAATTTCCATGATGACCTGAGTCAGCCTACATTGGGCTTTAGGACCAGGCCACAACCTCATCCATGTGGGTTGCACGGTAGCTTCCCAAGTATAGATTTCATATTTCATAACAAATCGAGATAACTCTCCAAAATCTATGGTTTGGCCGCAAAAATTGATTACGTGTTCTATGTTTCTTACCTTTCACAATGTTTATCAGCAAATAGCTAGTCAACATAGACCTAGAGAAACGGAATTTGTTCTTCACTGGTATAACGATTCTATTTTTTCAATAGAATAATGATACCTCACCGATTCCAATGCCATAAACATGCAATCCAACCGATTCTTAGAAGAAAATTCCTACTCTATGGTCAACAAATAAATAAATAAATTATACCATTCCAGTAGAAACGTGAATCACTTTCAAGCTTCATGGTAGTTGTTGTTTTTTATTTATTATTTCGTCCTACTCGGTTTCATCAACCCATCATGACGTCAGGTAAAATCTGATGGTGTCGAGGCCATCCTTCTCTCCAAGAAGGACCATCAAATCTCGTAGACCACATGTTTGGTAATTTATGGTCCATATATTTAGTCTCATGTAATTAATATTAACACCCACAGTCCCAACATATACAATACACTTATTTTGTTTCTCATCATAAATCTAGCAGAAAAATAATCCAAAGCAAGTATTGGATGCATAAATATTTGTGATGCATGCATGATCGATTAAACAATATCGGACATAGTGACTTTACTGATATGCCACTGCAAATCCAGTGAACTTTGATTTGTGTCGAGATCCATTGAATTTACACATATGCCATTGCAAATCTAGGGAAAATTGATTTCTGGCGAGATCGGTCGTAGTACTTCATTGAATTTGGAGCCTTGAATCTAGGGACAAACGAAATACAAATCCCATGTGAATATTAATTTCCACAACTAGGACGTGCACCCGCATTTATGGATGCTTACGAAAGCCCATTGTCGGGGCCTAGGGCATAAATCCCCAGGCATATGTCACCGGTATGAAACCAATCAAAAGAAAGATAAATACAAATTTTTTTTTTTATTTAATCCGTTTAAAAATCATACTATAGCCTAACTTTAGAAACTCAAAAATTAATATGTCTGAACATCAAACTAATTGACCTTCATGAAACATATATGTCAAGGACATAATAATAAACATTATAGAAGATCTCATTATGGAGCATTACACTGATACTTAATTTTTTTTTTTAAATAAAGAGAGCATGTCCTTGGAATGACTAGGCTTACCATTTGGAAGATTGTTTAGCTAAACCTAAAAAGCACTATTTTTTGCATGTTTTGTTTCCATTCAATATTATGTATCCAATTACATATATATTTGTATGGAATTTACTTATTTATGCATTATGTTATTTCATTCTTTCATATATTCATACATGGAGAGGGGTTTGTGAAACGAATAATTACAATCCCTCTTATGTTAACAATGATTATGGTGGTGGTGAAAAGACAAAACCACAAAACCATTGGAGTACATGACTATGGTGAAGAGGTGGTTAGTGTTCGCATAATTCAAATTTGGTAAAGTATGTCAGAAAATTGAAATTGTGTAATTTTTAGTAGAGTTTCTTTTAATTTTAGTTTTATATGTCATGCTTACTACACACCCAAACAACACATAGTATTGCCTTTCAATTCCTTCCTATGAAATACTCACATATACATTATTAGTCCGTACGCTATTGTATTCTAGAGACTGGTATGTATACATTTGCAATTGAGTATTCAATTAAAAATAGTTTTCTCTTTCTTTTATTATGTTGGGAAATGTTTTACAGGAGGTGTGAGGTGTCCCGTGTTCCGGAACTTAGTAAATATGTACATTTTTTATATCAAATAATATAGTATAAATACTTTTAAATATTTTATTTTTTATTTTTTATTATATAATTATGTTGATAAACGTTTTTATTTTAGAATTTGGGTTGGATTATTTAAAATTTTTTAGAATTGTATAAGAACGAGATAATTGTATTGTTTATATTTATTCTATGGAAGTCGTTTAAAATTTGAAATTAATAATTATAAAAAATAAAAAATAAATAAGTAATAGCTGATGAATAGATCAGTAATAGTAAATGCATAAATAACTCGTAGCTGATAAATGAATAACCAATCGATACAGAATCAACTTTTATCTTTTTCTTTATTGTGAATAATTTTTTTACAAATTCATTGGACATTTAAAAATATACAAAACCCAGATCCAATATGAAGGGTGGTTGCTTTAGTGCAGCTGTGTATATTGATTTGATAAGCTCCACACAATTATCATGTGAGTCAATATCAAAAATGTTTTCATAAAGTGGGTAAATGAAGATGGAATCGACCTGATTTACCAGTCTAGTTAATTATTATCATTGAGATTGCACTTATAAGAGAGGTTGGAGCTTTTAGTTTTGTTCTACATAAAAACATTCATAATTTTATATAGAGATGAAATTACATTGTACAGTGGTTTATTAGACCAATTTAGAAAAGGAATCAATATAGATAATGCTAATAATAAGAGAATCAAAGATTGCGTATTAACCATTACATAACATCTCAAAAGGAACATCATAACTTTTAAAACTTCCATAAAGTAATGTTGTTTGAAAAACTAAAAATATATTAAGTCTAATGTTGTTAAAAAACTAAAAATATATATATTTTTGACATGTATATATATATTTTTTTATTGATATGACATGATATATATATATATAATCATCAAAATAAAAAATATGTGTATGTATGTCCAATATTTTTTTGGTGCCCTTGTATTCAGATGTTTGCATTTATAATATAGAAAAATTGTAGATGCAAATATTTCTTATGTTAAAGAACAAAAACAATTGATGGGAAAATTTAAAATTAAAACAAAATACAAAACAAGCTGAGTTCTTTTATAGTAATCATTTACATAGGGTTTTTTTTTTAACAATATGTAAAACAAAATTGTAAACAAATATAGTTGTCATGAATATAGTTATCATTGGATGCAAATTTGTAAACAATATCTGATATAGTTATCATTTACATAAACAAAACATAGAAAATAATGAATGAGATCGACATAGTTGTGATTTGCATCCAAAACATAATCGGAGGAGATGCCCTTCAATATCATAGCAGTGTTAAAATATAAAATGGACTGATCTACATCTCAAATCCTTGAAATTGATGAGTTTATAGAACTTAATAGATAAGTATGCAAAGGCATAAGTAAGCATGGGGTTGGAGATTCAATGATCAATTTTTCATATATTTTTAAAAGTACTAATTAAATATTTAGATTTCCAAAGAATACATATTGATTTGGTTGTAATATTGTTTTACATACATGGTTAAAGGTTTAATTATGGTTGGATATCATGATGCTAATTAATTATTAGAAGTTATACAGAGAAACATTTGAAGTAATGTAATATTAATACTTAAAAGCTGGACAAAGCAATGTTGAAAATAAACGATAGACAAAGTTGTTGATTGCTTTAATATATATTCAGTATAGTAGCTTATACAAATATAATTAAAATTAAGGCTGGGTCATATTACGATTCAGATTGGAATTGTCTACAAACTCAAACTCATGACATAAGTTTTTGTATTGAATTTTTTTGTTGGTGTAATATATAGGTGTAAATAGCAGATCCGGGGAAGGAAACTATTTTTTTTTTGTAAGTAAGTTTGAGCACCTTCTATTACTGAAAATAAAAATACTGATACAAATGAGCAGCAGAGGCTCGTGCCGCGAAGGCTCCCCCCAATGTGGCCAACCCAAAAAACAGAAACAGTCGGGCCAAAGAAGCACCCTTCCTAGCCAAACCAGAGAGAAAAAGAGATAATCCCAACCATTACAAAGAGGCATCAACCCATATACCCAAATTAACAGATAACTAGCCCGAACCCGAACCGACGAAAATCTCCAAAGGAACAGACAAAACTTCACTAAGCAGCAGAGCGTCCTGCAAAACAAGGAGACCCGCCAGAACCCAAGAGTCGACCAGAGCAGAAGAAGCCGTCACCATCACCATCCATCAAGCCGGGACAAAACCAGACATCACCAAACGTCGCAAGCCGGGCCAAAAAACATCAGGCAATCTTTAATCCGCCTCGACGCCTATCACGATTGCCATCACTGGAAGAGTCCATGAACACTCTGAGCGCAGTTTTGATCAAACGAATACCAGAGGAGTTGGCCTGTTGCCCACCCTTAATGATTTGAAAAGCTTCCCTTAGATTTCTAGCCAACAGGTTCCTCGCTTGTATGTCTCAGGCCAATAGGATACGAACCGACCATAACAGATTGCCTTCAATCCTACGACCCAGATACGTCTCATATTCACGCTGCAGGGCCAATTCCCTGTGCGCAATTTGCGAAGCAATGTTGTTCGAGGTTTTGGCCAAATATTGGGCACTCCAATTAAAAGCCATGGGATCGGAAGAATCCACCTCCAAGGGAGGGTGCTGGGAAGAGCAATCCCCCCGACTACTACCTTCCCCTGCATTTCTTTGCGAATGACCCCCACGCCCCATCCCCCCCCTACGGCTACAGGCTCTCATGCGGGAACCCCTCATACTACACTGCCACCCAGATAACCAGAATCAAGGCGAAACAAAAGGATGTAAATAATTCAAGCACCCATAGACAGGATAATAAAATGCCGCTGTCATGCTCATATTTATAATATACCTCCCGCGGGGGTGAATAATTTCCCATTCTAGAACAATCAAGATGCCATTAACGCCCACACAGATGAGCATGACACTATTCAAATCACAGTACCCCTCATCTAACACCGCATACTCCGAACCAGTACACAAATATTCATGAGGGTTAATGAGCAAATCCTTGGGCACCTGCGTAGTACTATCACCATTACGCATCTGAATACGGAAACAATTATTAACTGAAATCTCACGCGTCCCACTAAAAGTCATGAGGAGAAAATGAGAGAATGAACGTGACAGAAGGACAAAAAGATCAAGGGATGTCGTTGGTATGACTGCTCCATATCTCCAGCTTATCATTTCTCGGGATAATCTCTTCCCGCGCTTCCCTAGAACCCATCACCTCCTTGACAGGACAATGATGATGAGATGAAGTGGGGATCTTCGTGGCGTCATCACATATATCCATCTTCCTATCCTGATCTTCGAGGTCCCCGCCGACATCCCCTCTGCCCCCATCAACACTGGGATGAGTGCCACCTATGGGCCAGATGTCGTCAGGAAGTCTATCACATTCAGGTCCCTGATCCACTTGTTGATCATTGGGGACACGCGAAGCCACCTAGTTCCTACTATTCGAGCCCACCATGCCTTGCGCCAGGTGTCTCAGATCCTCCACAACCAAATCCATGCATTTCCTATACCAGACGTCGTCCCCTATCTCCGCCATCTTTTTCTCATGAAAGGAGACCCCGGCCTTGACCCCCCTATTTGCGACCGCATTTGCCACCTTGTTACCATTCCTCCGAATATGCACAAAATTAATTGCCAAGTGAGAGTTAAGTAAATTACTTAAGGCCTGGAGCCGATTCTCCCACCGCCAATTGCGGTAAATCCTGGCAATAGCAGTTCCAAATTGGATTCTTTTGGCCATGGAGATGATTACGAGCAAGTCCCCTTCAACCTCCAACGGAGTCCAGCCTTCCTACAAAGCCCATCTTAGACCACTAACCATACCTTCCAATTCCACAACATTTTTTGGTGTTCTCACCTAAGTTACCCCAGAAGATGCCAGTGATTTCACCCTTTGAATTCCTGATCACACCACCATAACCGGCCGGTCCAGGATTTCCCTTAGCCGTCCCATCGAAATTCATTTTATACGTCTCTGTGCATGGGCAATTCCAATGATCAGGGCTAAGAGGAGACAAATTAAGCTGGAGAGGCCTCTAAATGCTGATAGGTATGCTATGAATCCCCCAATCCTGCATAATAATATTCTCGTTAATATCCATATTCATAGAGTTCTGGTTCCATTGATTCAAGGTTGGAGTTTCCTTTATGTGCTTTTCAAGTTGGTGCCATATACTATCAATAGAGTAATTCTTTCCTTCAAATATGCGTTGATTTCTCTCTTTCCAAGTCTCCCAAACCACAAAACCATGAAAGAGTTCCCATACTTTGTTCAAAATATCATTTTTGAAGCCATATGGAGGCCAATTAGCAATGGTGAGGTCCGGTCTGCCCAGTATTCTGTCATTTTTCCGGAAACGCACTCCTCCTCTCTCCAATAAGGAAGAAGCGAAGGGGCATGAGTCCAGGAGGTGATTGATATTCTCTTCATTCACATCACACATAACACATTTTGATGGGCCAGTGAAACCCCTACGCAACAAATTCTCCCAGGTAAGGATACGTCTGTGAATGAGTAGCCAGACAAAGGACGTAACTTTTGGCCACCAATTACTTGCCCACAGGTTTTTCCATTTGACCTCGTTCTCCAAGTTATGAGTTCCCGTGTATAACCTCATAGATTCTTTGATATTGAAGTTGCCAGAACTCGAGTATCCCCACCTGATCTTATCAGCATTATCCAGAATAGGAATTCTACGTTTACACAGTTCTTCATAGAGTTCATCCACATTAGCTTCCGGGACAATGGTTTGCCACCAATCCTTGGGTTTCCAAGTCCTAAAAAACTTATCCTCCGGGTTGGCCATCCAATAGCCCTTCACACATTTCGTCGCGTCATGTAGCAGATGAAGCCTGAGAACCGGGCAGCTAATGGTGTTAATAATTCCAGGGAGTTGTTGCCATGCGTCCCCACCAAACCTGGCTGAGGCACCATCCCCAATTTCCCAGAAGCTATGTTTCTGAATGATACCTCTGTTTTCCAATGCAGCACTCCAGATATTCGAGCCTAGAGAATTGGCATTAAAACAAATCAGCTGCTGCCACACCCAATCAGGGGCGTACTTCATGTGCCATAATCGATCCCAGGGGTCCTCCTTATGGATAATCCATTTCCACCATATTTTGGCACCCTTTATTTTATTCATATTGACCGAGTCTCAGAGCCCTAAGCCCCCAGCCAACTTTGGTTTACAGAGTGTTTCCTAATCCACCAACACCCACTTCCTCTGCCCATCCTTTCCACCCCAAATAAAATTCCTTTCGATGGAGCGGATTTGTTTAAGGATGGTTTTGGGAGCCGCAAGTACTGAGAACAAATAGATCAACATTACTTGGAGAACCAATTTAACCAGGATGATACGACTAGGAAAATTTAAAGCCCTGAAAGTCCACTGGTCCAGTTTCTGCTTGATTTTATCTAACAAATCTTTCTGCGAGATCTCACGAATGGTAGATTCAGCCAGAGGATCACCCAAGTACTTCGAGGGAAGTGACCCTTCCGTAAATTCAAGAATCCTGGGGATATTTCTTCTGGTAATTTTTGGGGTATTAAAGAAGTAAACCTAGGATTTTTCTTTATTAATTTCAAGTCCACTGGCCACCAGAAAGGTATTCAAACTAGTCGTGATTCCTCTAGCTTCTTGAACACTGGACGGGCCCATGAGCATAGTGTCATCCACAAATTGCTGGTGAGTTTGGGGTTCCAACCCTTCACACAGGGTAAGGCCCCGAATCCGACCCTCGCCTTGTAAAGCTCTCAACATACGGCCCAAACCCTCAGCAATAATGATAAAGAGAAAAGGGGATAGGGGGTCCCCTTGGTGAATGCCTCTGGAGGAATGGAAGGGATGGGACGGAGTGCCATTAACCAGGATGGAGAAGAAAGCAGTGGAAACCAGGTTCATGACCCAATTGATCCATTCTCTATCGAATCCAAATTTTCAGAGAATTTTGGCCCAAAACTCCCAGTTAAGACGATCATAAGCTTTGGAAAGGTCGAGCTTAAGAAGCATACCAGGGATTTTGTCACGCTTCAGGGAGTGAATAGTTTCATACACAAGAATGATACCATCAGTAATTTGGCGACCCTCCACAAAGCCAGCTTTCTCTGGGGAGATAAGAAGCGGAAGAAAGGGTCGTAATCTATTTGCAATGACCTTAGTGATAATCTTATAGATCACGTTGCACAGGGAAATGGGTCTAAACTTCTCTGGGTCTTCCGTCCCTATTTCCTTCGGGATAAGCGTTAGGTGCGTGGCATTGAACGCTCGCAGGATAGAGCCCATCTTCCTTGAATTATCCATGAGGGTCAACACTTCTTCTTTAATCTAGGCCCAACAAGTATGGAAGAAGTTCTTCGTGAATCCATCCAGACCCAAGGCTTTGTCGTCCGCCATCTTCTTGATAGCTTCCTCCAACTCCTCCATATCAATGGGTTTCATCGAGATGTGGTTATGTTCAACCATTATTACCTCAGGGATAACATGCAAGATCTCTCTCTGGACCTCATTTCTGTTCACCTCAGGTTCTTTTAGAAGGTCCCCAAAGAAATCATTAAGGGTCTCTTCCAGTTCATTCTGAGTTTCCGCATGGGAGCCATCATTTTTCTTAAGTCGCACTACCTGGTTCCCATGCCTATGTTGGATAGCCACCTTATGGAAAAACTTAGTGTTACGCTCCCCCTCCTGTAGCCAGCGGTTATGAGACTTTTGTTTCCAGAGGATTTCTTCCTGCTGGTCTCGTATATTAAATTTCGATAGCAATGTCTGCTCCTCCTTTTTTAATTCCTCCGTAAAACCCTAGGTATTGCCTTTCAGCTGTATTTCTTGCATTTTTTATCTAGCTGCCTTTTCTCTTGGAAAGTGTTCCCGAAGGATTCCGAGTTCCAATGTTTGATTTTACCTTTTAAGGTCTTCAACTTATGTTGGAACTGGTACATAAGCGACCCCCTAATGGCAGGAATCTCTAATCACCATTGGTGGAGTTTCTCATGAAAATCCTGGTTAAGGAGCCAAAACTGTTCAAACCAGAAACGTCGTCTAGATTTTCCCCAATCCTTGACCATTCCAAACTGACCGACCAATGATCAGATCCAGCAGAGGGAAGTACAATTGCCGTTAAATTCTGGGGAAGGAAACTGTTATTAAGAGGACAGAATGAATTTTTTAAAGACAATATTTATCATCCAACTTGCCGGCAACAAAGTTTTGCTATTTAAATTGCATTTGACACTAAATATTGATTTGCTGAATTTACATCCTCATATTGTTTCCATAAATCAAGAAAAATGGGGTGCATGATCATGGTTCCTTTTCAGAACTTAAGATCTACTTCATTGGGATTTGCCTTTCTGCAACCTGTAGTTTTATTTCCTATCTTAGAACTCTTATTTAAAACTAAATGGAAATGGCATTCATTACA
The DNA here is from genome assembly GCA_027924585.1 of Larix kaempferi. Classification (NCBI taxonomy): domain Eukaryota; kingdom Viridiplantae; phylum Streptophyta; class Pinopsida; order Pinales; family Pinaceae; genus Larix; species Larix kaempferi. The sequence goes on along the minus strand of BSBM01000047.1, from coordinate 20,941,608 downwards.
TTATATATAATTGATTTGACTAATGTACATAGCTATGTACAACTACTAAATGGAAATTGCATACATCCCATTCACATATTGGTTATGTTTATTGGATGGGATTAATTTTACATGGCATATTATTTTCTGATATCAATAAGATATTTTTTCATGGATAAATGCTCTCTACATATTTGCCTTCTATGCGACCTTTTATTAAGGAACTATGTTGTTTGTTTTATTGAGAAAAAAAATCCACGAAGATAAGGAAGAGCACCCTTTTACAATGGAAAACTTTGTATTTAAATCTTAGAGTAACAACAAAATGTATATGTAAATATTATAGTAACAACAAAATGTATATGTAAAAATATGATTAATGTATAAATTTATTTATTTGTAAAAGGAAGACTTGATAAATTATGATTGTTTTTTTAGATTTTTAAATTTGAAAAGGCATGGACTAAAAGCTGCTAAGCTCTTTAAAAAGACAAAAGACCTGAACTGAAGTGCTTCCAAAAGGGAAACCCCTCTTTCTAAAAAGAGACTTGGTTCAAGCTTAATCAGAGTTAGAGTGTCGACACACTGATAGGATGAAACTACCTATGCCATAAACCTATACAGATACCACCAGTGCCACAAACCTGAAGCAAGTAGCAGGCCCTCCATTGATAACATATTACCGGAAATGTTATTTTTCTCTTAAAAAAAGTAGTGAAAAGAGATGTCCTGGAAATTACTTCCAAGTGCCATCATATCATATAAATATATTAGAAGAATATTATGCACAATTTTTTTATTTATCATCTTCTCAATAACAAACAAGGAATCACCAAAAATATAGAGTTGTACTCACCCCATTCCATATATTTTGGTTTACTCGAATCCAACCATGAACAAACAGGTTCAACTTTGCAAATCTCTATGTACGATACCAATCCCTTCGTACATTGAACATTGAACCTCTTCTACCTCTGCCACTACATCGCCTATGTTGGGCCTATAGTACAGACTATCGTCAACACATCTCAGCACTAGTTTGGCAACATGAGCTATTGATTTCATTTTGTAGTTTTCATCCAACCTCTCTATGATTTATGCACCTATTTCTTCTACCTCCACATTTGGTCTCACCTGTAAATAATTCCATATATATAATAGTAGTTTGTCTTGCATAACTATAAAAGATACAAATTAAGTGGTTGTGCTAGTTAGGTTGGTTTAGTATTTAAATTTATTAATATATTTAAACTTGGTTATTTTTAATTTTGCCCAAATCATAGAAAATTGCCAGTTCCACCCTTAATTTGTTGGGAAATCTGGAAGACAAGAAATTTAAGGATCTTTGAAAATTCTTATCATCAAGTGTTAATTTTTGAGCATTAGTTCAACATACTCTAGGATTTTTACTGAGAGAATAACATGTACATCATATCAAGCATGTATCAAGCATATCAAGCAATCACATAAGACAATGGACACACAGAATTTCACTGGGGAAAACCATAAAAGGTGAAAAACCCCACAACTTCCTCAAAGATAGAAAGAACAATGATACAACCAAATACAATTGATAGTCTTCTACTAGCAGCTACTCCTCCTCCTCAACTAGTGCGCCACTTTTCGAGTGATGTAAGAGTGAGTAATGAGATGATCAAATAGAGATCTCTCGATCTCTATTTATACTTGTCCCGTCCTGCCCAAAAAACTAGTGGGGCCGACTTGTCTAACTTAGCCTAATAACCCATGGTTACATTAATCCGGGCTGACCCCTTACTAGGTGGTCTAATAACCCATCAGCAAGTTACATCACTTGCGACACTTGTCAATACAAATGACGACACTTATGTATAGAGGAATAATACATGTCTATAGGAGTACAATAAAATACATAGATGAAATACATTCCGAAGTTACATATACATCAACACTCCCTCTTAACTAGGAAGGTATTTCTCGACACAGATCTGCTAGCACAAGTCTTCTTCTCTGGATCATTGTAACTAGATAATCGTCATCGAATCATCATCATCGTCACTGCTATCGCTATCTCAATCAATCTCTGAATCTACTCGTCAGAGGAAGTTCTACAGAGCCAGTCCTTTTTCATACTGGATGTATGCCCACCACCTGTAGGTCTTCATCATCAGTGGCCATATTGTGGAATCCTAAGGACTTATTGCGTGCATCACAAAACCTCGCAAGAGCATCCAGGATGTTACGAGCACATGGATCTACCTGTCGAATCTCCCAAGGTTGTATTATATGTGACTGTCACAAAACCTTAAAAGAGTGTCTTGACTAGCAAGAAATCTAAAGAGCATCCGAGGCCTTTTACGTGACTAGCACAACCTGTCCGGATCTCCAGGGTGTATTACATGTGACCATGGAAAAACCTCGAAAGAGCATCCCAGAACTGATTACGAGCACACAGCTCAACCTATCGGATCTCCCAGGGCCGGATTATATGCCATAGGAAAAAACCTCAAAAGAGCATCTGCCAAATATCCTAGGACCAGATTACATGCCATAGGAAAGACCTCGAAAGACTATCTGCAAATCTCCCAGGGCTGTATGATATGTCCTCCCAAAGCAAAACCTCGAAAGAGCGTTTTCCAGATATCCCAGGGCCACATTACATGCCATAGGCAAAACCTCGAAAGACTATCTGCAAACCTCCCAGGGATGGATTATATGCTTATCTGCACAACCTGTTCCACGACCACAGAGTATCAACCTGATACTCACCATACATCATCCTGATCACCATCACTGCATCGTCCTGATGCATGTCATCTGGAGCAACATCCTAAAGCTCATCATCCATGATCATACTGTTGGTTGTGGAGCCAGATCTTCTAGTCTCATAAATGATATTGTATCAGCCGTGTTTGTACCCCAGTTCTATATGATATGTAGGTGGACTGTACACTCACCCCAGCGGGGGGGTGTGGGGGGGCATCGCCCCCCCACGGGGTTCCAGGGGGGACCACCCCCCTGGCTGGGGGGTCCGGGGGCAGCGCCCCCGAGAAATGGGGGTTCGGGGGCAACGCCCCCGAAGGAAATTTTTGGGGCTGTTTTCAACAGTTGTTTTGCGGGCCCATGGTTTTGGGTATCCCATGGTATTTTCCCATTGTATTTCCCTTATAAAAGAAGGACATTGTAATACGGCTAGGGTTGAGGTATTAGGTTTTATGCATTGTAAAGATCTTTGAGATCTGGAGAGAGACTGTGAAACAGAGAAGAGGAAGTGCAGCGGTTGTGCTGCAGGTTGTATCCCTTCATCTTGCTGGACGGTAATAATAATAAGGACTGGAAAATTCAGTGTGGACGTAGCCCAAGTTGGGTGAACCACGATATATCTGTGTCTCTCTTGTAATGTGTATGTGTGATTATATTTGCATTTCTGTTTATTGTTATTGCTCTGCGATCCTGTTTTTCTAACACATACAATGCATCTACCTGATGCATACACATTATCTGCCTGATACATATCATCATACATGATCTACCTGATCATACAATGTATCTACCTGATACACATACAACTACATGATCCACCTGATCATATAATGTATCTACCTGAAATATATCAACATACATGATCTACCTGATCATACAATGTATCCACCTGATACATCTACAGATACATAGACATGATCCAATTGATCATACAAAGCATCCAACATGATGCATATACATATAAATGATCCAACTGATCATATCTAGCATCCAACATGATGCATATACATATAAATGATCCAACTGATCATATCCAGCATCCAACATGATGCATATACAGAGCAGTAATTGGAGCATCGTCCCGATGGTCATCATCCAGCGCTTACATCCAAAGCCATGGAAAGGATCCTCCTTTCACCATGCTTGGAATGGCTCCAACAAATGTCTCCATCACTTCTTCCTCAAAGTGATGTCAATTTGAAGAACACCAAGCCTCTCTCTGAAGTACTCGAACTTCACTCTGGTTAGTGGTTTCGTCAACACATCTACAACCTGTTCATCCGTCGCAAGATACAGGAGCTTCACTGCTCCTCTCTGCACCATATCCCTGATATAGTGATATTTGATCTCAATGTGCTTAGACCTGTCATGGAACACTGGGTTCTCAGACAACTTCACACAACTCTGGTTGTCACAAAAGATACCAGTAGCATGCAACAAGAGATCAAATAACTCAGATAGTAGCTTTCGGAGCCATACTGCCTCACAACTAGCCGAACAAGCTGCAACATACTCTGCTTCGGCTGTATTCAGTGCTACGCAGGACTGCTTCCTGCTAAACCAAGAGATCACACTTGATCCCATACTGAAGCAGCACCCAGATGTGCTCTTCCTATCTGCAGCCCTACCTGCCCAATCTAAATCAACATAACCCTGTAGGTTAAACTTTTGATTCGCATCATACTTGAGCCCATAATCAATTGTACCCTTCAGGTACCTCAAAATATGCTTTACAGCAACCAGGTAAACACCTCTGGGATCCGTCAGGAACTGGCTCAATGTGTTCATCGCAAAGCAAATATCTGGTCCAGTGTTTGTCAGGTACATCAAGGACCCAATCATCTGACGATACACAGTGACATCAACCGGATCAGATGAAGCATCACACAAAAGATTCAAGTTCGATGCCATAGGTGTGGCCATGGCTTTGCAGTCCATCATCCTGAACCTCTTCAAGATCTCTACTGCATAATTCCCTTGTCCAAGGAAGATTCCATATGCACTCTACCACACCTCCATGCCTAGAAAATAGTGCATCATCCCCAAGTCCTTCATTTGGAACTCAGGAGCAAGATTCCTCTTGGTATCGACAATCAATCCATCCTCACCTGTTACAAACAAGTCATCCACATACAAGAGTATTTTCATAGGATTGCCTTCCTCAACCTTGTAGTAAAGGTTGGAATCTGCTTTACTCTTGGTAAATCCCAAACTGGATAGAAAGCTGTCTATCCTACCATACCAAGTCCTAGGAGCTTGCTTCAATCCATACAAGGCTTTCTTCAACTCACATACAAATGACTCCCTGTCATGTGTCTCAAAACCAAGTGGCTACTCCACATACACTTCCTGACTACACCATTCAAGAAAGTTGTCTTGACGTCCATTTGGTGTATCTTCCATTTCATTGCTGCAGCCAGAGCAAGTACTAATCTAATGGAAGTGTATCTGGCCACAAGAGCAAAAGTCTCTTCATAGTCAATCCCTTCTTTCTGGGAGAAGCCACGAGCTACAAATCTTGCTTTATATTTCTCTATGCTGCCATCTGCAGCATGCTTGATCTTGTAGATCCATTTGGAAATCACAACAGACTTCCCTTCGGGTCTTGGGACCACATCCCAAACATCATTCTTCATGATCGACTGATATTACTCGACCATGACATCCTTCTATTCTTTCGTTTCCGCTGCCTCTTCATAACTCGAAGGTTCTTTGTTCATAATATCACAGAGTAAAGCAACATAGCTGGTATGTGTTCTAGTTCTCTTCTTTGCTCTGTGTTCTTCTTCTGGAATGCCATATCTTTCTACATCTTGAATGAGATCTCTATCCCATGCAGGTTTCCTTTTGTGAGAGTCATTCTCACAAGGTGGATCTACAGGTTACTGCGGATCTTCAATTTCACGATCTGCATCTAGAACTGCTTCAGTCATAGTAGTGACTTGAAATCTGGTTTCCTTTGGTTCTTCATGATCTTCAACGGGTGTCTTCCTTGATTTGATGAAGGCTGAGTTTTCATCAAATGTTACATCCCTGTTGACATGAATCTTGTTGAACCCTGGAAAGTATATTCTGTAAGCCTTCGAGCTTTCACTGTAACCCACAAAGATACCCTTCTTTCCTGAAGGATCTAGCTTAGTCCTCTTTTCCTTTGGGACATGAGTATATACTGGACAACCAAATATTCTGAGATGGTTGACTTCAGGTTTATTACCAGAGAAGACCTCTTATGGTGTCTTGTTTTCCAATATCTTGTGTGGTGTTCTGCACATATACAACTGTTCTAGCCGCGCTTATGTCCATAGATGCATAGGCAAATCCTGGTCATGCAGCATTGCCCGTGCTGCTTCCATGATTGTCTGATTCTTCCTTTCTGCAACTCCATTTTTTTGTGGATTGTAGGGATCATTCAACTCCCTCTTAATCCTTGAATCACTGCATAGCTTATTGAAGTCGCCTGAAGTGAATTCTCCGCCATTATCGGATCTGAATGTTTTGATCTTCTTATCAGTTTGGTTCTCCATCAAGGATTTGAATTCCTTGAACTTATCAAACACTTCATCCTTGCTCTTCAAAAAGTAAACCCAAGTCTTCCTGGAGAAGTCATCAATGAAAGAGACATAGTAAACATACCCACTCAAAGAACTGAATGACATTGGACCGCATACATCGGAGTGGATAATTTCCAAGATTCCTTTTGATTTGCTTTCACTGCTTGGAAATGCCTTCTTTATGTTCTTTCCTTTTGCACAGCCTTTGAAAACACCTTCATGCTTGGTCTTGATTTTAGGAAGACCCTCTACTACTTTACTTGCAATTGGTAGTGCCCTATAGTGCATATGTGCAAGCCTTCTATGCCAAAGTTCACTTGGCTCCATGGATTCATGTACCATGGCATGTTCAGATTGTCCCTTTAATTTATACAATCCTCCCTCTTTCTCTCCAATCACTACTGCATCATCAATAGTTTTACCTTTTGGCCACATTTGTACTTGGCCATCTACAAATGCAACCCTCATGCCTTTTGAATCCAATGCAGATATGGAGAGTAAGTTCTTCTTGATCCCAGGTACATATAGCACATCTTTCATCTTCAAAGAATTCCCAGAGTCTAGGTTGTAGGAGGCTTCACCACTTCCTTTGATAGGATATTGGTAGTCATCCCCAAGTTTCACCTTATGGGGTGACTCATGTTCAGATAGATTAGCAAAGGATTCTTTAAACCCAGTCATGTGTTTGGAAGCCCCGCTATCAATGAACCAATCATTACATCCATGAGAGATGGTACCTGTGAGAGCAGAGATTAGAACATATTCATCTTCACTAGATGAGTCATCATTTTTTGCTCTAGCCTTCTTCTTGGGAGGTTCATCATCCTCAGCCACATGAGCATGATATCTCTTCTCGTTGCCTTTCTTCTTGTTGTTGAAGTTGTTGTCCCTTTTGTTCTTGGGACAATCTGCAGCAAAGTGTCCCTTCTCATTACATGTGAAGCATCTCATATCTTTCCTATTCTTTTGATGGGTGTAAGGGGATTTCTTGTAATGAGAGTGCTCCTTCTTAGGCTTGCTTCTTTTGGTGTGAGTTGTGAGAGCTTGATCTTTATTTCCCATCTTTTCTTCTCGGGCTACAAGCCTAGCCTCTTCTTGTGAACATTCATCCCATAGTCTACTGAAGGAGATCAATTTTCTTCTTGCACAAATTCCTTGGATAAAGGAATCACATGACCTAGGTAGGCCATTCAAAGTAGTCATGAAAATTTCACCATTCTCCACCACTTCATCCATAGCTTCAAGTTGTTCTTTGATCTGAGAGACCTTGGAGAAATAAAATTGAATGGTCTCTCCATTCTGCAGCTTTACCCCTTTCAATTGATTCTGCAAAGTCATCTTCTGATTTATGTTCTTTCCTTAAAATAGTTTGGTCAACGAATCAAGCATCTCCTTGGGTGTCTTCAGAGATGACACATGTGGTATGAGATGGTCATTGATGGAATCAGCAATGATTCTCTTTGCATTGACCAAGTTCTTTTTATGCAATGCCTTAGCCTCTTCATCTTCTGGGACATGGATTTCTTCTTTTATGTATGAGTCCAACTCATTCTCTTCCAGGATTAACCCAATCCTATACTTCCAGGCTCGGAAGTTATCAGCCCCTTCAAGATTATCCTCAAGCTTGGTGTGGTGAGACATATTTAAAGAGAAACTCAAATGGAAATAAAAGATTTAGGTATTACCACTTGATTTGCAGAAATCCGGATCTGGTGCTAGATTAGGGTTTGTTAGAAAAAACCCTAAAAATTCAAAATGTGAATTTCAACTTTCTAAAAGGATAGAAAGATGCACCTTGATGAGCTGATCAGCCTGATGTATTCAGAATTTGAAATATGCAAAGTTTCACCCTTCAGAAATGCCTTTTAGTCTTCCCGTATTCACTCGGGAGGACCCTGAGTTAGGGTTTGAGTTTCCTGGAGCTTCACCCAACCAAAAATCTTGATCCAAAGCTATAAAATTCGATTTTCCCAAGGAGCTTCCAGCTATGTCCTCAGAATTCAAAAATTCCTATTTTTGTGGAAACCCTAAATTTTAGAGCCAAAAATGAAAGTGCCCAGAATTGAATTCTAATTGGACAGAAAGATTCTCCTTGATGAGTAGAATCAATCTACCTTACTGCTTTTCCAAAATATGTGGAGAGAAACCCTAGTTTTCGCCACTGCACAATGTCTTCTTCTCAAGGAAGCTCTGATACCATGTTAATTTTTTAGCATTAGTTCAACATACTCTAGGATCTTTACTGAGAGAATAACATGTACAACATATCAATCATATCAAGCATGTATCAAGCATATCAAGCAATCACATAAGACAATGGACACACTGAATTTCACTGGGAAAACCAAAAAGGTGAAAAACCCCACAACTTCCTCAGAGATAGAAAGAGCAATGATACAACCAAATACAAGAGATAGTCTTCTACTAGCAGCTACTCCTACTCCTCAACTAGCGCACCACTTTCCAAGTGATGTAAGAATGAGTAATGAGATGCTCAAATAGAGATCTCCCGATCTCTATTTATACTTGTCCTGTCCTGCCCAATAAACCAATGGGGCCGACTTGTCTAAATTAGCCTAATAACCCATGGTTACATTAATTCAGGCCGACCCCTTGCTAGGTGGTCTAATAACCCATCAACAACTTACAACACTTGCGACACTTGTCAATACAAATGATGACACTTCCGTATAGAGGAATAATACATCTCTATAGGAGTACAATAAAATGCATAGATGAAATACATTCCGAAGTTACATATACATCAACACCAAGTACAGGTGATCATTGTCAAAATTTTAAGTTTTTTTTAAAACTTTCATAGATTTGTTGATATTCCAAAGAAGAAGACATTTACTAAACCAATATTTCCAATGGAATCATTGAGTTTTTTTATGGGGCTGCTCTAGAAGATCACTATGGCGCTGGTATACGGATCAAAAGATTGAATAAATTTTTTTATATGTTATGGCTTAGATGTGGGAGAGGCACAAATACTTAGGTAGGAATTCTACAATTTTTTTTTTTCAAAGGGATTTTTTATCTCTTTGGGTCTATGGTGACTCCAAAGCCATTATTGAGTGGGCTTCGGAGAAAGCTTCTCTACAGGTGGAAGTGTTGCAGTAGTGGTGTCATAGGATCAAGCAGTTAAAATCTCCCTTCTCCATGTTATCCTTCAATCATATCTATAGAGTTTAACATGCTAGCTGATCACTTATCCAAGCAAGTTGTGGGTGCTCCATAAGGCATTCTTCATTTCAAAGAATATTTAGACTTTTTAAAAAGTCCCTAAAGGTTCTATTAAGCTATATTAGTAATTGTGGATAGGATTTTACATTGTTTCTTTGGGGATGATGATTTTTTAACATATAATTTTATTGTTTTGAAAGCTTTGTTTTTTATGAATGAATGTCTTTTATGACAATTACTTCTTGACTTGCTGGTTTTTGGTTTTTGATGTATCTATAGCTATATAAGAGGCAAATTTATATATGGTACAGTTGTAGGAGTGAAGAACACTTTGTATTAACATGTTGTAACTTTCATTTTATCTAATATCAAGTTACTCTTTTTTTTCTCTTTGAAAAAAAAATTGTGAGAGAGGTTTTCTATAGTCCATAATAAAAGAAAAGTATAATTTTATGCTCAACTTGAAATTGATATACATTTTAATAAAATAATAAATTATTAAGTAAATATAAATTTTATAATTCAAATTCAAAGAGATGATAAATTATTGAAGCTTTGATACTTATTGCCATATTATACTAAACTATACTATCTTCAAAATCAAAGAGATGTATTTTTCAATTAATTAAAATTTAAAAATTAATGAAACTTTAATACTTCTTGAGATACTAATGGGGAGTTGAGACATCATTAAACTGCAGATCTAACAAGTGACAAAATGGATTAAATCCCTTCATATATAAACCTTTGTTAGATCTCAAAATCTGAGAAACAAATTGTGAATTTGATCCCTCTTAACATTTAGTAAATCATTTTTTAGTTTATAAACATTTCTTAGATCTCAAAATTTGAGAAAAAAATTGCGAATTTGATCTCTCTTAACATTTGGTAAATCATTTTTTAGTTTATAATTGTTTTTAAAATTTTAAGTAAATTATGGTTATTTATTTTTTTTAATTTGTTTATTATTATTTTATAGTTTTTAATTTAATTTTAAATTTATTATTATTTAATTCTTATTGTTTTTGTGATTTATTGTATTATGTAATTGGTATTACATTTTAGTCCCATGTAAATTTATGCTGAACCTGAAATTGATATACATTTTAATAAAATAATAAATTATTAAGTAAATATAAATTTTATAATTCAAAATTAAAGAGATATATATTCCAATTAATTAAAATTAAAGAAATTATTGAAGCTTTGATACTTATTGCTATACTATCCTAAACTATAATATCTTCAAAATCAAAGAGATGTATTTTTCAATTAATTAAAATTTAAAAATTAATGAAACTTTAATACTTCTTGAGATACTAATGGGGAGTTGAGACATCATTAAACCACGTATCTAAGAAGTGACAAAATGGATTCAATCCCTTCATATGTAAACCTTTGTTAGATCTCAAAATTTGAAAAACAAATTGCGAATTTGATCCCTCTTAACATTTGGTAAATCATTTTTTAGTTTATAATTGTTTTTCAAATTTTAAGTAAATTATAGTTATTGATTTTTTAAATTTGTTTATTATCATTTTATAGTTTGTAATTTAATTTTAAATTTATTATTATTTAATTCGTATTGCTTTTGTGATGTATTGTATTGTGTCATTTATTGTATTATGTAATTGGTATTACTTTTTAGTCCCTACCGTAGGCAGGAGACTATATGTTCCGGTTGTTTCTATTAGTTGCAATCAATATATTGTTTTTACTAAAGTTAGATTAATGTTAACATAAATTTTTTTTATTTTAAATTAGTTAGAAAAAAGAAATTACTGTTTTATAATTGGACAATCACCTTGAATTGATTATTTTTTATCATTGTCGAGCATTAAAATAAATAAAAAATAAAATATTATGTTCAAACTTTACCACATTACAACTTCACTCTCCAATTTACCTTGGATGGAAAGTAATCACCTGTTATTTATGCTCAGTGCAACTTCGCATTAATGATCCAATGATTTGGAGGGGCCTCGTATCGAGGTCATACCCACGTTCTCTCCACCTAGCCATGCTCTCCACATTGATTTATGTGTGCATGGATTTATGTCTACATGACAGTTGAATGCATGTCATCCACCTGTAGGATGAACATCAAATCCACCTATGTGCTCTTCACCCTAAAACCTTTTGTTTGGACTCATTTCTTCATTTTCCTGTTCGAGAGAGTTCTATTTGAACTTTCATAGGAGACCATGGTCAATGGCAGAGGTGTCAGGATGCTAAACCATGGAAGAGTTTGCATGCTTGGTAGGATGGTACTCTTTCTTAACCATGTCTTGGTCACTGTTGTGAATCATATACATTACGCTCCTGAGGCGTGCATTTCTCCTATGGTAAGCGCTAAGGTTTTTTTTTCTAATTATTTATGCTTAAATATTTTCTGTGTATACTTTAAGATTGCCATCTTATACAAGAAAAAGACTCTTGTAACGTTATCTTTGTTACTTTATTACTCAAATACTGCGGTTGTACATTGTTTCTCATGATAATGTTATATTATGTTTTAGGTTTGTTGCAAGGTAATGGGAAAAGTATTGTAGGGACTCTGGCTACCATTATAGTGCAAGGGGTCGATGTTACCAAATTTGATCCACCTTTACAGTAGGCAGATTTAGGTAAACTTTTATCAATCAGGTAAACTTATCACTCTTTCTTTGTTTCTAGACTTCATTGCTTCAGTATTTTCTGTGGAGATAGTGGGGAGAGATAATATAATTGATTTTAACTAAATTTATTATTTTATTAAAATGTCCACAAGACCAAGTAGCCTCTAGACCATAAAGGCTTGCATCCAACAAAAAATTCCAAGATACAGTGAGTACGAGGCAAGATCCATGGCATAGTATGAATAATTTTTGGATTACTCATCTAGAGAGATAATAGAATAGAATATATTTTCTTAAATTTCCATGAGACCATGTCAACCTATGGGACAAAGTGTTACATATTCTTAGTTCTCGCCTTAGCAAAGATACTGTGGTTGTGGAGACATGGAGACGCCGACCCCTTTGCAGATATGAACCTAACTTGAGTCTCTGTAAGCATATTGACGTTTATATAGTTTTTTCTCTACGGTTTCATATTGACATTTATATAGTTTTAGTTGTTATTAGTTCTAATTCTTTTTCTACTGTGCATATTCTTAGCATTGGCTTCGAGCAACCAAAAATTCTGCCACGGAACAATTGATCTTGTTCTAGCTGAAGGTTTTAGCTAATTATGCTCCTTTTCTTCATTATTTTTATTTTGTGCATGTGTTTGTTGGTCGTGTGCGCAGTATTACTCTATTGCGAATTTTTTTGTTTTGTCTAGAGTAGAGATAAAACTATTGTTTCAGTTTGTTGTCTTTTTTATTTTGTGTATGATTCTTTTTGCGCTTTTGTGCTTTTGGTTGAGGAATAGGGTAATTTCAATGTCATAAGGTATTTTGGCCTTTAAATATTCAATTCAAGGAATAAGATAATTTTTTAGAAAATATACATCATTAGGAGAAAAAATGATGATATTATTCAGACTTTTTTGTGTGAATCTGTTCCTTTTGTACAACAAATCGAATACTAGCTGAGGTGTGATTGTTCATTAGAAACCTAATGTCATTATAGAGAAAAATAATATGTTTTTAACACAGTGAATTGCAGACACGTGCCCAAATTAGACCATATTATAACCTTGGAAATAACTTTACCATAAACTGTAAGACCTCATTGCTAGTTTTGGCACAATTTATGGTGCTAGCACTAGCCGCCTTCAATCTTTCACTTCAATATATTCTATACACTTTTTAGAGAATTTTATTCAACCTTATGAACAATTATAACCACATGTACAATCATTGCAATGAGATTCCCTGTGTATCATGGTTTTCTTAGTCTTACAAAAAAATGAATAGTAAATACTTCTCATGAATTTTGTTTAAGAAAGTGCTTGTCCAATTTGATTCACAGTTAAATTTGCCAGGACTTGAGATTCATTGACTTCGTTTTTTTTTTAAATACCAAATATGATGAGCAAGATTATGTCATCCAATGGTGATAATGGAAACATTGTTGGATGAATTAATATTTTGTTGACCTAAGCAGTGAATTAGTCATTCCATTGGTGTAGAGACCCCTTTTCCAGGTCCTACTCAGAACAATATCTATTAAAACTTAAAACCATAAAATAATCATTTTATGCATGATCGATAATAAGCATCAATAAATTAAGAATTTACAAGTAAACAAATAACATAGAACCTGTACTGTAGGTTGAATCTGTTGTTGGAGAAGGATTTGTTGTTGTCCGATCAGCTCCAAGCCTTTAACGATTTACCGAAGACCCATCGGTTGACCTCCCTACCGTATCAGGGGTAATATTCTTTCCCTCAAACCCCCGAGCGATTTGGGGTTGTAAGAACATACAATTCCATGGCTTTCCGTTGGGATCTCCCAATCCCAGGTCAAGCTGTCAACCCAACTCCAAGGAATCACACTTAATCAAATCTCTATTACGGTGCCCGTCCAACACTAGGGAGCAAGAGAGCTCCTCTCCTTCTCCTCCCTTTCTTTTATAACCAAAAACTTCCATGGCATGTGTCTTTCCATGCAAAAATAATCCTTAATTAATAATTATTTTAATATTTACTCTCATGCAGCAAGTGTCACTCTCACATGAATGTGCACCTAAACCCCTAAATTGTCTCTTTGTTGTATCCTTAGTTAATTTCTCTAATCCCTAAATCAGTGGGATGTAGGTGGAGTGGTCTCTACATGGGTTTTATTCAAGTTGTGTTCTATAATTTATTTGTTGAATATTATCTCTCATGCATATTTATTCTAGTAAATATGGACATATATCTACTCCAAGTTTTCTTTTTTTTAAAGCTTTAGATAAAAATAATAAAATAAAATATTCTTTTATTAAATTTTCTAAAATTCTGTGTGTTTCTTTAATCATATATGCACAGTTTTTCTAAATGTTAAAAGTGTGAAAAATATCATTTTCATGCATAATTAATTTAATGCAATTCTGTATGCCAAGTACATAATTGCAATTAGTCCCTTCATTCATAACTAATTTAATGCAATCTCTATATGCCAAATATATGGGTGTTCGTTTTGACTTTCTTTTTTTTACTCGTCTCAGTACCACATTGTCAGGTCCTTCTGACTTTCTTTCCTTAATCGTCGAGGTACCACTTCGTCGGTTCCTTCTGACTTTCTTTCCTTAATTGTCTAGGTACCACATCGTTGGGTCCTTTTGACTTTCTTTTCTTTTCCTCTTGTGGAGAGTACTGTGTAGCAATCGGGGAATCGTTACCATGTTCTCTCGACTACACTTCCTTGGAGACTAAGGGAGGATGAGGGATAAGGCTCTCCTTATCACTGCTCCTCAACTCATCGTACGCGACCAAGTCATTGTGGCCTCGCCCATAGGTCACACGCTTCCCCGAGTGAGTTGAACCGACTTCCGACCCGTGCGTGGAGTGCTAATTCAAGGACGACAATCCGTCGTTGTACCCCTATGTATGTTTCCTATTCTTACAACCCATATTTTTCCATTGTGAGTCAGTCAGTAATCGTTTTGCCTGTCACTGCACACATTCAAGGCACACATCAATAGCGCTGCACTATAAAAATCCTTCATTTCATTTATGGGGTACATCATCATAATAGCTTAGTCAGTCGAACATATTTATCATTCAATCACTTCCATTTCATAATCTCTCAGTCATTCGAGCATATATCATTCAATCATTTCCATTTCATAATCTCTTAGTCAGTTGAGCATATAGCATTCAATCACTTCCATTTCATAATCTCTCAATCAGTCGAGCATATATCATTCAATCATTTCCATTTCAAAATCTCTCAGTCAGTCGAGCATATATCATTCAATCATTTCCATTTCATAATATTTTAGTCATTCGATCATATACAATATTTAGTAATCGTTCATTCTGCTAATAATTAAGCAAAGCATTCATTCATTTATTATTTTTAAGCAAAGTATCTGTTTCTATAAGTGTCGTTCATTGCGTAGTTTTCGTTTACCATTTGTCGTCATGCAATTCATCATGTGTTTCCCAGTCGTTTAAATATTTCAAATGTTCAATGGACCATTTTACTAAAGTTGATTCGGTCGGGTTACTTGGAAAGTGTCCTCAAGTCTACGGTCAGTCAATGTAATGAGGCGGGCGTTACATACACCCCCTCTTATTAGAAATTCATCCTGAAGTTAATTTTGGTTTTCGTACTTTCGATGTTAGGCTTCACTTTAATTTCCTATTCTCATCTTCTTGTCATTGTCTTATCTTTTTCTTAAATAATCATGGCCATGAGTACTAGTCGTTCTAATCATTAGTTTTCTATTTTATCCAACATAGTTATGATACATCCTCCGGAATTCAATTGTAATTTAATGCAAATCCAATAATGCATTTAATAATTCTCAGTTCCAACTTAGATTTCCATATCTCCTATTCATCTACGAAGATCCATGGTATCCCATTTAATCACAAGTTATATTGCATCAATAGCCATATCATAGTTACTCAATCAACCCTTTGCATAATAAATCCGAAATATAATTCAAATCCGTTGGCTATCCTTTCCTCCAATATAAAAAGGTGAACGTCATACCATATTTGGTAAATTATAATCATAGGTTAACAAATCAAGAGCGGTTACAAAATATTTCGTAGTCCAATTCCCAAAAGACTACATCCAAAACCTTAAATTTTTTTAAATGTTTGTTGGTTCTCAATTTGATAGGATTCCAAGAGTTTTAATCTTCCATTTATTCTCCTAATATGGCAGTCTTTGTTGTAACTTCTCATGACATTCATTACTTAGTCACTAAAATATCCTTGTATATATGTGAAATTGCATATACATATATTATTCTATTTTTCTTAATAATTAGAATGCTAATTCAACTCATTGTACATTCTAAAACAACCCTGTCTAATTTCTTTTATAGAAGTACCAATTATAGTCCTTCCTAGGTACCTATCATTTTACAAATGGAGAAACATATAACACGCCCTTTCCAAGTATTATCTCTATGTCCATTTTCTTTAAGAGCCAACTATTAATACATGAGAGTTATTTTCATAAGTTGACAACCATATGTAGAGACCGATCGTCTCTAGTATTTTTTTTTCTTGTAAATAAGTAACTACATTCTATCATATATATGTAGAATGCTTCTATTGGGAGTTCTAACTCAATATGCTCATTTTTAAAAAAATAGTATAATGTACCGAATCTCCACATTGCATTTTTAAGGTTTCGGGATATGGGGTAGAATTTTTGACATCAACAATCAAATGTATTAGTCACATTCATAAGTAGTATTGCATATAAATACTTGTTCAAAAATCATGATTAGCCAAATCTGTAAAAAGGTTACTCTTAACCCAACTTATGGTTCAAACCTTTTAAAACCAACAATAGTTCACTTGTACAATTAAATACATTATAGTAACTTATACAAAGTATAATTCACTTTCAAGTGGGGTCTTAAATCCAAAACATTAACAACTTTCCTTATTAATCTTACATAAGCAATCTCTTGACATTATCACTTTAAATGTAAACATAAGTAAAATATTTATAATACTCTTTAATAATATCTCTCCTAAATCAAAACCATAATATATAAAAAGAAGTGAAAATAAAAAAACATAAGGTACAGTTGTAAGAGAAACACCAATTTATGTGGTTCACCCAATTATGGCCTAAGTCCACCAAAATTATCAATCTTTTTATTAATTATCCAACAAGGAAGGAGTACAATCTAGTGCTGCAATATATCTTCCACTTTCTCAAGGTCTCTAGGCGAAGTAAGCCAATATCCTCAAATGACCTTTCACATAAATTCTCAAGGTTGTATGTAATAGAGTTCTCCACTCTTGGAATTCTACATAACTAGTTAATGTTTCTTATACAAAATGTCAAGGCAATACATATATATAATGTCAAATACATGCTACTAAAATCTAAGGCTACTCCCTTGGTAGCTAATTTTCAGCATAATATAAAAACCCTTCTTTAGGAACAGACTTTCTTGGTTTCCTTTAAGCATGTAAAACAAATGCACTCTTATTTCAAATTATGAGTAAAGATTAAACTTAGGACTGTGCCATTTCTTAGGTTGTTCATGCATTTATATATATAAGATTTCGTCCCAAACCTACAACGAGTCAAGACAAGAGGGTTGTGCTCTCATCTAGCTTCTTCCAGTCATTTATATTATAACAATATACTTTAAATATCATAAACAACTTAAGCTAGGGATACATCATAGATAATGTTGAGTGCATTCATATTTATAATAAGACCTTCTAACACTAAGACTAAGAACTGCACTCAAGCTAAATTTTCAAGTTGTTCAATATATAACAACATTCAAGGAACACGATAGTCAATTAGTGGCACAATCCTCATTAAGGTCTTTCCCACCTTTCTGGACTAAAAAAATAAAAACCAAGAGAAGCAAACTCCAAGTAGGTCCTCTCTATTGAGGCCGCCTCTACCTTTTGACAAGTATTCAAATAAAAACTATAAAAAGCAAACAACAGTCGGTCCTCTCCTTATATTCTTACCAAACAACATGACAACACAAGCATAGGATTTACAGGGCTACACCCATATTTTCTACACAGGAACTTAAAATTAAAATAACTATTTATTCATATAACATGAACTTATTAATACAATACATATCATAATATATATATTTTCATATCTTTCTTTATATATATATGGGTGGATTGTTTTCAACATTATGAGCATTGTTGCAATCATATATTTTTATTTCCCCATGAAAACCTAGAATAATAATGGTTTCTTCATCATGAATGTGACTATCTATATACACTCATCAAAATAATATAAATTTTAACATCATGGATACAACCATTGTAGGGCCCCTCTTGTATGGGTCCTCACGAATTGAACCTGAAACTCAACAACTTAATACAAAACAGGTTAGATACCATCATTGATAAAGAAGTAATATAATTTAACTAAATCACTTAGCAAATATTGACAAAACCATAACCTGTCGACCGTAAGTTGTGGTCGTTGTCGAAGGAGAAGTTGCCGTTAATCTGATCCAGCTTGTGCATTGTCGTTCACGTCTTTGTAGGATCCCTCCAGCAAAGCACGATTAACCATTGGCAAAGCAACCGTTAGCTTCGCCACCCAACCGTAGGCTTATGCTTTCAGTCGCATAGCAACCCTAGAGCTTTAGATCGTAGAGCTCACACACACGAATACTAGAGACTCAGAAATGGATTTCCCCCCACCAAAATACAAAATCCAATAATAGCAAGTCACTCTTTCAAAAATTACGATAACCATCCAAAAACTGGGTCCCCTACCCATTCCCAAAGCCTTCCTTAAATAGGAAAATCCATTGCGACACATGTCGCTTCATGCAAAAATATTTAATTTCCTTTTTATTAAAAAGTAATTTAGCTCACTTATCCATGTGTCAAGTTTTCTAGAGAGTGCACCAACTTTCCTAAGTTTACTCAAGTTTGTCTCCATTATGTTCCTTCTAATCTCTATTTTTGTGAGTGCAGGTGGTGTTAACTAAATGCTCAAGTCTAGGATTCCATTTTGCTCCTAAAATAATGATTTCTATTATTTTAAATACTAAAATGTATTTTCATATGCAAATGTATAAAATAATAATCTCTATTATTTCAAATACTAAAATGTATTTTCATGTGCAAATGTTCTAAAATAATAATCTCTATTATTTCAAATACTAAAGTTTATTTTCATGTGCAAATGTTATAAATGCAATTTTATGCGTTTTTATGCATAATGTTTAATAATTAATCCCTTCTAGGACCTAGGTACCACACCGTTGGGCTCATCCGTCCTTTATGCTCATCTTTCGACATGGTAGCACTCTGTCGAGTCCAATCGTTCGTCGTTTCCATTTCTCGACAAGGTACCACATCGTTGGGTCCTTGCGTCCGTCAATTTCGTTTCTCGGCAAGGTACCACATCGTCGGGTCCTTGCATCCATTAATTCCGTTTCTTGGAAAGGTACCACATCGTCGGGTCCTTGCATCTGTTAATTGCATTTCTCAGCAAGGTACCACATCGTCGAGTCCTTGGGTACGTTAATTCTGTTTCTCAGCAAGGTATCACATCGCCGAGTCCTTACATCTGTTAATTCCATTTCTCGGCAAAGTACCACATCGTTGGGTCCTATCGATATCCTTTCGTTTGACTTGCGGGAATTTCATGTAGGGATTTAGGATTCGTTACCTTCAATCCTCCATCTACACACTATTGGAGGAGACTAATGGCACTGAGGAGTAAGTCTGTTCTTACTACGCACCCCCCAACTCGTACGTGACCAACTCTGTCGTGGTCCACATCGCACGACCTCACGCTTCCCCTGAGTAAGCAGATCAGTGCTTCTCTACTCATGCGTGGAATTTCGTCGGAAGTACACATCGTCATCGTTCTCCCCGTGTGTGATTTATCCATACTCTAAGGCCCTTCAATTCCTTTGTGTGTCTGTCGGTGAACCATTTCACCTGTTTCTACACACATTCTCAAAAGCACATATTAATAGTCATGTCCTCATTCATCATAATTCATTTCCTAAACCCGCTAATCGTTAAGCAATTACAGTTTACTCAAAACATCATACATTCCACTAATCATTAAGGCATTATGTCAAAATGTACTTCTTTCGTTCTCATCACATAATTCATCATACAGCTAATCGTTTAAGCATCATATTCATGTACACATAACACATTTTTCACAATCAAAGCTAATCATTAAGCAACATGCAATTATTCATTTAAATCAACTATCCAACTCCACACATGTCATTTAGTTCATTAATTCATTTATCGATTGTCGTCATGCACATCATCGGGTGATTCTCAATTATTAAGACACATCCTAACTCGAAGAGCCACTTTATTGAAGTCTGTTCAGCCAGGTCACTCGACGGGTTCCCTTAAAGTCCACAGTCATTCTAGGGGCATTACATACACCCCCTCTTGTATAGAAATTCGTCCCGAATTTAAATTTTGTTCTCGTACTTCTGGCATTAGGCTTAACTTTTAATTTCCTATTCTCATCTTCTTGTCATTCTCTTCTTTTTTTTCTCCAACAATCAAGGCCCTAAGCACTAGTGGTTCTAATCGTAAGTTTTGTTTTTCATCCACATGGTTCCAATACATCCTCATGAACTCAATCATAATTTCGTATAATATCAATCCGATAATACATTCAATAATTGTTAGTCCCAACTAGCTTTCCTATATCTCTTATTAATTCACAAAGGTCTACAATGTCCAAATTATCAATAAGCTGCATTGCGTCAATGGCCACCCAAAAGTTTATCAAAACATAACAAATCCAAGCAAGGATTCAAATCTATTTGGTTACACTCCCTTCATGACGAGAAGGTAAACATCATAAAATATTCGGTAAGATATAATCACGGTTTTAACAAAGCAAGAGAGACCCTCAAATAGTCCAAAAACCAAATTCCATAAGACTACTTCCAAAACCCCTAAATGTTTTGACAATGTTGGTTCTCAATTTGATAGGATTCGAGTGGTCGAAATTTAGTGACTTAGTTGAACACACTGAAGTTTAACTCTTAGTCCTTCCATTAGTAATATCATGTATAGATCAATGAGCTTATCCCATCCTTACCTCATTTCATTCTTTCTGTTGTCCTAGGACCACTCCGACATACTTATCTTTAATAACAAAATTTCCTTGCATTGAATAATTTATATTCATAACCCTTGTATATATGTATAATTTAGTACAACCATTATTCTAAAACAAGCATTAGAATATTACTCAACTTCCTTCCATTTAATAGCTTATATGTATAACCTTTATGCACCTTATAGACAGCCACTATACGAAACGAAACGAGAATTAGAATATTATTCGTTATATAATAATGTGTAACCTTCAAATACTATTGTTGGCTCTACATTGCAACTCAGTCACTAAGGGACCGTCGCCATTAGTTAAAGCAAAGGTTTTTTTTTTTTTAAGTCATCTATTATCATATTCCTTCCATGTAACAATGTAAACATGTATCCCTTACATTTTAAGGATATTAACAATTATATGACTGGGAAATAATTAGTCACCTCTAACCCCCTTTTCATGCAATAACGTTTTATATCCCAAAATATATGTAAAAGTAATTTACTTCAAAATATAAATTAAATGTAAATTCTATTATATACAAAACATGTATATATATTATATGTGATCTTAATTTCCATCCTAACTTTACTTAAGTATATGTATCTATTAACACAACATATATGTACATGTAAATATATATATGCTTCAATCATTTCTTACCATATGTATTCATTTATGGATATCAAAAGGTATGCATTCTAACTCATAAATGAACATAATATTCATTTCAAAACCTCATTTAGATATATGTGTACATTCATGTTAACGATGTATATAAATATATACTTCATGCTATCATATTATTCGGCATATAGGGCTCTTAAAATTGGAAGGAATTTTTTTATTTTTTTTAAGCTCTAGAAGTTAAACTCTTACTCCAAGCGCGTAGTTCTAAATCACAACTCTTCAATTGTCTTATGACATAAACTCTCGAAACTCACAAGTAATTATATTCGGTCAAAAATTCCACGATTCTTATTAAGAGCCATTCCTCAAGTATTGAATTATAGCCTTATGATTCTATGTGTGATCATTTATCATTTAATCTTAAGAGTACATTTACAATTAATATTTCTATTAGTTTCTATTTTGTATACTACATTTCATTTGTCTCTTTTTATATGATCCTATTCTTTAGTTCTCAATATAGCGACTATAATTGATTCACCTTTGCAAACATGGTTTCATGATAAGTTATAAGGTACATAACTATTTGCTACACATTTAGATCTCTTATACACATGCACCTCAAAACTAACTACAACCTATTAAGACTATTGCATTTCCTTTATATTTTGGAGTTCTTACTATCCTACACGATGGCATACTTTTCTCATAGCCATGCAATTCAAATGAACTTATGAAAGTTGAACTATACTTCATTTTAATTCGACATCAATATATATTATTTATTTGTTAATGTGATTCTATCATGCTTTCCAATGTAAAACTACATTGCAATTATATTTCATTTTAATTTTACAAGAAGATACATTTCTTCCTTATATAAATGTAATTCTAGCATGCCTTTCAATGTAAGACTATATAGGAGTTGTTATCACTAAAAGATGCTCCTTGACTGCAAAAGGAGCATGGCTAGTTCATCTTAAACTCTAGAGATGAATAAAATTCGAATAGGTTGGTTGGTTCCAAAGGAAATGAATATAACAGAGATCAGGTTATAACATGGGATATGATTGCAACGGATATACAAATATGATATACTCTAATAGAAAGGCTTACGAGCATGAATTTATAAAAGGAACGAGTTAGGTTTTGTTCGGATCTCTAAAGAACATACATGTGAATCATAAGAATTCTAGTACAGATGAAGAAGACTATACACAGAATAAAATCATGAACAACATATAATATTTACCAATTCAATTATTAAAACAAAACTTGGCTCATTCGATCATAATCATTTCAAAGTAATCCTTTCATATTAAGAGAAACAGAATACATACATGCCTACAACTCATAACAACAGTCTAATCTCCATAATCTGTTCTAACCCTTCCTCATCCCTCGGCTGGAACTCCTCTCCCCATCTCTATTACAAACTGATGGAATAAATAAAAAACAACATAACAATAATTACTAACAATATGAAGCAAATATCTAAAAATAAAAATGATTTGGAATAAGTTGCAAGAAATCTGGAATGTTGCACTCGAATCCTTTAAATCCAGAGCTTGTGATCTTGACTGTTCAATTCATGCTTTGAATACTGTGATATTTTTGCCTAAAGATGTGAATCTGCTCTTTGAGGATGCTGGATGAAAAGGTCTGAAGTTGATCTTCTTCCTGCTTTCTTGAACCCAGAAGTGATCATAACTATTAAATACTCTGCCTTTTCAATGAACCTTTTTACTGATAATTCAATGCTCAAATAATCTGTAAATGATTGTTCAATTGCCAACTGTTCTTTCTCTTCGAAATCTGCCAGTTAATGGGACTGATGCCTTTAAATTGGGAATGCTCCGCCACCTATACCTTGCTACCTTTATGCTTATTGTTTATCAGGAAATTACTCTTCAAATCTAGAAAGGATTGCACAATTCATACCCCCAACCGTTGAATCAGGATCATATTAACTCGAAAAGAATTTGGATTATCTTCTTTGCAATGTCAAATAAGCAGACATTCTTTTAAAATTGTTCTCAATTTATAGACTTCGGACAAAAGGAAAAGGTCTTCCATAATGTCTCTAGAAAGATTGAATTAATGTTCCTTATTTAAATACTCTACGTTTCATATAATATACCACTTCTTCTTTACATCCAGCTACTGACCTGGCACCTGAAAACTTAAAAAATGCTCACTGCTTGGCATTTGGAAGAGAAGCTTTTTAATTATTAATAGACCTGCAATGCGTGCAAATGCTCTTGACACAAAATGTATGGCTTTTGGCCCCTTGACGATTGTGGCTCTTGGTCTTGGTTGTACTTGAATGACTTGCATGGAAACTCAATGTAGAGGACCAGTGGCAGAACATGAAATAATACATGGCTTAGAAACCCAAGACTTTTACATGACTTAACTTTTGATATTTGAGAGATGAATCTCGATGAGTGATAAGCTCCATTTTGGCTTGATTTTAAATGGCTAGGAGAACTTGATGTTTTCGACATAATTGAAGAAATCAAAGAATCGGGAATAACATAATACTTCACCACATTAAAGCTTTAACATAAGGAGAACTGCTCAGGCTGACCAAAACTCAAGGATTTGACAAAAATGGGCATTCTGGTAGCGAGAACTGAGGTCCATCTTTACATGTATGCTTCCCGAAACCAGAATTTCATGGGGTAAATTATGGTGACAACATCTGGCTTCGGCTGGGGATGGCATGCTCCCTGTGAGCTGCCAAGAACAAGAAGACCAAGTTCCTTTTCCAATCCATCACTGCAAGCTGTAACAATGCTCTGCTTACCATTCATTGAACGTTGAAAATACCAGTGTCATTTTCCATTGGGCTGGAGTCTTATTAGCATATGAACTTCTGCATATCATAACAAGCTAAAGAAGGAAACCGTTGAAAACAACTGCACATTAGAAACTAGTTCATGTACAAAAACTTAGACCCAACTGCTCATACATGGAGCTTAGTTATAAACAGGTACTAATCTAATCAACTTAACTCTCGATGATCAAGTGTAATTCCATTTCCAATGAAACTAGGTTAAAAACTGACTGAGCAATTGAAATCCTGAAATATGCTTCTGTAAAATAAAGATTGAATAACTTATAGGCAACTCATCATGAATTTGAAACCCATATTTACAGCTGAACAAAAATGAATGACCTGAGTTGATAAAAACCTCCAGATAAGTAGCTATTGGATCATAAAAACAATTAGAAACCATGTTTTGATTAAATACCTTTGTTTCTTGTTCAAGATAAGTGAACTGCCTTTAGATAAGCTCTAACTTCACTGTTTCCATAGAAGCAAATTTTTCACAATCATCTGAAAACCACTTTTTACTTTCCAAGATATGCTAATTTAATTCTTTATTCAAGGTCTCGCACATATCTTCATACTGACCATTAGAAATGTTAATCTCAGAAGAAGAAAAAAAAAAAAATTGGGAATTTTTATGAGTCAACAAAATTTCATACTCCAACTCGAGTGTTTTAAGAAGCTTCTTCTTCAAAAAAAGTTTATCCTCTTCACTAGAGATGTTATAAGAATCTAAATAGGAAGATAAATCTTCATTCCATTCATCATCATCAGTTATCCATTCTTTGAAATTTTTAAGAAAAGCAGAGTCTTCCACGAAATCTGCTACCTCGATTGATGATATCTCGATTGATGAAGTAACTGGATCAGTAGATGAATTCACCATTATGGAGCCAAATGGAGTCGCCCATAAATCTTAGATTGTAGATTCTTTATCAATTGAGTTCTCCAGGTGAATGATTGCAGTCAATTGCATATGCCTATTACTTGTTCACCTTCAAGCAATAGATCTCTTCGATGTGGTTCTTCTCGGGGAAGATATCTTCGCTCCTTCGTCCCCAGCAACGGCGCTAGAAGATGTTATCACTAAAAGATGCTCCTTGACTATAGAAGGAGCATGGCTAGTTCATCTTAAACTCTAGGGTTGAATAAAATTCGAATAGGTTGGTTGGTTCCAAAGGAAATGAATATAATAGAGATCAGGTTATAACATGGGATATGATTGCAGCAGATATACAAATATGATATACTCTAATAGAAAGGCTTACGAGCATGAATTTATAAAAAGAATGAGTTAGGTTCTATTCAGATCTCTAAAGAACATACATGTGAATCATAAGAATTCTGGTACAGATGAAGAAGACTATACACAAAATAAAATCATGAACAACATATAATATTTACCAATTCAATTATTAAAACAAAACTTGGCTCATTCGATCATAATCATTTCAAACTAATCCTTTCATATTAAGAGACACATAATACATACATGCCTGCAACTCATAACAACAGTCTGATCTCCATAATCTGTTCGAACCCTTCCTCATCCCTCGGCTGGAACTCCTCTCCCCATCTCTATTACAAACTAATGGAATAAATAGAAATACAACATAACGATAATTACTAACAATATGAAGCAAATATCTAAAAATAAAAATGATTTGGAATAAATTGCAAGAAATCTGGAATGTTGCACTTGAATCCTTTAAATCCAAAGCTTGTGATTTTGACTGTTCAATTCATACTTTGAATACTGAGATATTTTTGCATGAAGATGTGAATATGCTCTTTGAGGATGCTGGATGAAAAGGTCTGAAGTTGATCTTCTTCCTAGTAATCTGGGATATGGACAACCAACGATCTGATTTGTTGTCGAGATTAGACACTTGTGGATTTTCCATGCTATTCAAATAATAAAGGCATTTGACTTGTCAACTGCTCTCCAATTCAAAAATTACAATTCAATGGATGATCCTCTACCACTTGCAATCTTCAGGAACTAAAATTTTGCATTAAAATATGGACCTGCTTTCTTGAACCCAGAAGTGATCATAGCTGTTAAATACTCTGCCTTTTCAATGAACCCTTTTACTGCTAATTCAATGCTCAAATAATCTGTAAATGATTGTTCAATTGCCAACTGTTCTTTCTCTTCAAAATCTGCCAGTTAATTGGAACTAATGCCTTTAAATTGGGAATGCTCCGCCACCTATACCTTGCTACCTTCATGCTTATTGTTTATCAGGAAATTCCTCTTCAAATCTAGAAAGGATTGCACAATTCATACCCCCAACCATTGAATCTGGATCATATTAACTCGAAAAGAATTTGGATTATCTTCTTTGCAATGTCAAATAAGCAGTCATTCTTTTAAAATTGCTGTCAATTTATAGACTTCAGACAAAAGAAAAAGGTATGCCATAATGTCCCTAGAAGATTGAATTAACATTCCTTATTTAAATACTCTGCGTTTCATATAATATACCACTTCTTCTTTACATCTAGCTACTTACCTCGCACCTGAAAACTTAAAAAACACTCATTGTTTGGCATTTGGAAGAGAAGCTTTTTAATTATTAATAGACCTGGAATGCGTTCAAATGCTCTCGACACAAAATGTATGGCTTTTGGCCCCTTGACGATTGTGGCTCTTGGTATCGGTTGTACTTGAATGACTTGCATGGAAACTCGATGTAGAGGACCGGTGGAAGAACATGAAATAATACGTGGCTTAGAAACCCAAGACTTTTACATGACTTAACTTTTGATATTTGAGAGATGAATCTCGATGAGTGATAAGCTCCATTTTGGCTTGATTTTAAATGGCTAGGAGAACTTGGTGTTTTCGACATAATTGAAGAAATCAAAGAATCGGGAATAACATAAGACTTCACCACGTTAAAGCTTTAACATAAGGAGAACTGCTCAGGCTGACCAAAAATCAAAACTTTGACAAAAATGAGCATTCTAGCAGCGAGAACTGAGGTCCATCTTTACATGTATGCTGCCCAAAACCTGAATTTCATGAGGTAAATTCTGGTGACAACAGAAATTATACCTCATTTTATACCTATAACAAGATACATTCATTTCTTATATAAATATATTCTAATATGCCTTCCAATGTAAAACTATATAACACTATCATGTTTCGTACCCTTATGCAATACTCTCCCTGCTTAACTATCATTGATATAATACCTTCACTACTTAAATAATATATGATACGCTGCGTACAATGACACACATAGACTCTCACTTCTTAACCTACATTAATATAATATTTTAACATTGATGCAATACTTTTATTTTTAAACTAACATCAATACTTTCACTGCATACAATGATACATATAAACTTTCACTTCTTAACTGATATTTATACAATGCTTTCCTTGCTTTATCAATATTTAAAAGTCTAAATATGTAGGGACCTTGTCGTTAATGAGAGCAATTTTTTTTTTGACTCTACTGAATAAAGATAATTATAAAATCACCACACTATTATCAAGAAGACTAAAAATAAATATTTCATAACTTTCCTACGTGAAGTTGAAATACGGACATGACTTATTTTTCCATGTAATTCGTAATGACACATAATGAATTATGGTAACCACACCATATTCCTCATCTAAATTATATCACCATATAAAAGTATTTTAAGTAATAACACCTTAGCCTTTCATACTATTCAAGTTATTACATAATGCAACATAAGAAATACAATTTCTCACTATTAGTTCTTGTCATCACATCAAAATTTTACGCAATGTATTTATGCATTTTATCTTCTCACACCATGCCATAAAAGAATCATAATATTTTATAGTTCTTCTACCTCGAGTTATACCCTAGGTAAAATAAGACATTAGATCTCATTAAATTCATACCGAACCATAATGAAGTGTGAAGTGCTATATGACTTATGGAATATATTAGTGTATTGTCCTTCAACCCAAATCATCTCGTTACATCATGGATTGGAAGAATTAGCTATGAAAACCTCCTCCTCTAAATCTTATCATTACATAGGTATACATACAAATTAGATGATATAATTAATTTTTCTTTCAACTATGCCATAAAAATTTTACTTCCAGACGATACATATTACTAAGCAAGTGGAATATGAATTTGAATATACGACATTAATTTTCGACTAGTTCTTGACTTTCACATGAATATATTATATCACAAAACAACATATAGATATTAATGAATAAACGACGGAGGGTGAAGATCGAAACTCGATCTGGGCGTTTCATTCGATCACAGTAAATAAATGATAGAGTTCGGTTACATATATGTTGATATAAATCGTGGATATATAAAACAAAGAGTTTGATTATATGTTTTACTAATAATCCGAATATATATAAAACTCAGGATTTAGCTATATACGCATTAGTATAAATTAAAAAGAGTATACATAACTCAGAGTTCAGTTATGTACCAATTTACAAGTTGTAATAGAGTCCTGAATGTGTTCCATAGAAGAATACTTAGTCATGATTATACAACGCTGTCATTTAGTTTTATAAGCAACCCAATACCACTAATCGTGTGCAGCAGCAGTATATATATATATATATAAAGACAACAATATATAAAACAAATTATAATCTAAATACTTGTAACTTGTCCGATACGTTTGAGAAAAAGTCCTTGTTGTGATAAAGGAGAAATCGCAGCTTCGATCCCACCATCGATCTCCACGGTCACCGACGAACCGTTAAATAATATGATCCAGGTGCCCTCAAGGCTCGACCGGCTCTAATACCAAATGTAGGGCCCCTCTTGTATGGGTCCTCACGAACTGAATCTGAAACTTAACAACTTAATACAAAACAAGTTAGATACCATCATTGATAGAGAAATAATATAATTTAACTAAATCACTTAGCAAATATTGACAAAACCATAACCTGTCAACCGTAAGTCGTGGTCATTGTTGAAGGAGAAGTTGTCGTTAATCCAATCCATCGTGTGCATTTCCGTCTATGTCTTCCGTAGGATCCCTGTAGCAAAGCTCGATTAACCATTGGCAAAGAAACTGTTAGCTTCGCCACCCAACCGTAGGCTTATGATTTCAGTCGCATAGCCACCCCCGAGCTTCGGGTTGTAGAGATCACACACACCAATACTAGAGACTCAGAAATGGGTTTCCCCCTCACCAAAATCTCTTGCCAAACTCCAATAGCAGCAAGTCACTCTCTTTCAAAAATTACGATAACCATCCAAAAACTAGGTCCCCTACCCATTCCCAAAGCCTTCCTTAAATAGGAAAATCCATTGCGACACATGTCACTTCATGCAAAAATATTTAATTTCTTTTTTATTAAAAAGTAATTTATCTCACCTATCCATGTGTCAAGTTTTCTAGAGAGTGCACCAACTTCCCTAATTTTACTCAAGTTTGTCTCCATGATGTTCCTTCTAATCTCTATTTCTGTGTGATAACAGCAATTAGTGTAGAGTTGTGTCTACTCTAAACATGCTATTTTACTAAGAAGTGGTGAGCATCTATGTCATCATATTAAAATGATTATCACAAGTCATTAATTAGATCTACATTCATTCATCAATTAAGATAAGCAAAGTTAAGATCGAATGCCATTTTAAACATCTAAACCATGCAAGATAAACAACATTCAAACGTTCAAATGGGACAAACTTGAATCATTTCATATTAGAATAATGAAGAGATACATTCTTACCATGGATCTTGGTGTGAATCCTTCCTCCATTGCTATGAGCTTTCCTTTCTCCACCCTTGCTTTTGAAGAAATTGAGCTTCTCCTCCTTCAAAATCTTTTCAGCATGCCTTTGTTCTTCCTTTGTGTACCTTACAATGCCTCCCATGCCTTTCTTATATAGCATTGAGAAATGAGCCTTAAGCTTTTCTTTTAAATGTGGGATTACTCATTTTCCTCATTTTAGATTATTTTAACCTGAAACCCACTTTTCCATAGTTTTTAGGCTTTTTGCACCACTTCATATTTTAAGCACGATTAATGCACTTTAATGCATTTCTCTTCACTTTTTGATTAATGTAGCTTAGTTTCGGACCTTTGGTGAGCAGTTCATTTACTGAACTTGGTCTCTTAAGTTCCAACTTTCTTCGCCTAATCCTTCCATTTATGGGAGAAGCGATTAGATCATAGAGGACTTGTATCTTAATGTACTTGTGTTTCTGTCTTCATGTTGCGGGCGCATAGTAAAAATGTGCTTCTTCTATCACATGACTATGGGTGTTAATTTGATTGTTAACACTGTGGGTGCAGGTGGTGTTAACTAAATGCTCAAGCCTAGGATTCCATTTTGATCCTAAAATAATGATTTCTATTATTTTAAATATTAAAGTGTATTTTCATGTGCAAATGTCTAAAATAATAATCTCTATTATTTCAAATACTAAAATGTATTTTCATGTACAAATGTTCTGAAATAATAATCTCTATTATTTCAAATACTAAAGTTTATTTTCATGTACAAATGTTCTAAATGCAATTTTATACGTTTTTATGCATAATGTTTAATAATTAATCCCTTCTAAGACCTAGGTACCACACCGTTGAGCCCATCCGTCCTTTATGCTCATCTTTCGACATGGTACCACTCCGCCGGGTCCAATTGTCCGTCGTTTCCATTTCTCAACAAGGTACCACATCGTCAGGTCCTTGTGTCCGTTAATTTCATTTCTCGGCAAGGTACCACATCGTCGGGTCCTTGCATCCGTTAATTTCGTTTCTCGGCAAGGTACCACATTGTTGGGTCCTTGCATCTGTTAATTGTGTTTCCCGGCAAGGTACCACATCATCGGGTCCTTGCGTCTGTTAATTCCATTTCTCGGCAAGGTACCATATCATCGGGTCCTTGTGTCTATTAATTTCGTTTCTCGGCAAGGTATCACATCGTCGGGTCCTTCTGCCTATATCCTTTCGTTTGACTTGCGGGAACTTCATATAGGGATTTAGGATCTGTTACCTTCAATCCTCCGTCTACATGCTATTGGAGACTAATGGCGCTGAGGAGTAAGTCTATTCTTACTGTGCGCCCCCCAACTCGTACATGACCAACTTCATCGTTGTCCACATCGCACGACCTCACACTTCCCCTAAGTAAACAAATCAGTGCTTCTCTACTCATACGTGGAATTCCATCAGAAGTCGACATCGTCGTCGTTCTCTCCGTGTGTGATTTATCTATACACTACGACCCTTTAATTCCTTTGTGTGTCCGTCGGTGAACCGTTTCACCTATCGCTACACACATTCTCAAAAGCACATATTAATAGTCATGTCCTCATTCGTCATAATTCATTTCCTAAACTCGCTAATCGTTAAGCAATTACAGTTTACTCAAAACATCATACATTCCAATAATCAATAAGGCATTACGTCAAAATGTACTCATTTCGTTCTCATCACATAATTCATCATACAGCTAATCGTTTAAGCACCATATTCATGTACATATAACACATTTTTCACAATCAAAGCTAATCATTAAGCAACATGCAATTATTCATTTAAATCAACTATCCAACTCCACACATGTCATTTAGTTCATTAATTCATTTATCGATTGTCGTCGTGCACATCATCGGATGATTTTCAATTATTAAGACACATCCTAACTCGAAGGGCCACTTTATTGAAGTCAGTTCAGCTGGGTCACTCAACAGGTTCCCTTAAATTCCACAGTCATTCTAGGGGCATTACAACCATGTATTTACATATTATCAACATAATAATAATATCAAGTTATCAAATCGATAATAACCATGTATAATGTTGAACATAATAGATAATATTAATATCAAACGTATCAAATCAAAATCAAGATTATGACCTTGTGTATTCCTCAACCTAAAATTAAATTCAAGTTGTCAAATCAAGAATATAAGCATGTATATTAGTCAACATAATAATATAAATCCATTCTCATGAATATAAGCATATATGCTTCTTGTTCCTCAACCCCTACTTCTACAATGAATATTCTAATTCTTATCATAACACCTATAATAATTTATAACCTCACTTAGTTAATCATTCTTTATGTTATGGTTTAAAACCCTTCTCAGCTAAGACAATACCATACTATTTACTTCACAATAAAAAGGTAACTATACATATATTTGAATATTAACTTTACTATTTACTTCACCTATGTTCCAAATATACATAAATTCTTCCCCATGATCACTATATGCACTTGAAGTATTATAATATATGTTATTTCATAATTCCTTCAGCACGTCCATTATATATGTATATAACTTCTCGTAACTTATCCATAACATCATTATATCACTTTAAAGTATTACTTTCGACCATGAACCAAAAATATTATATCACTTTTAAGGTATTACTTTTGACCATAAACAAACTAGGTTCCGTAATGGGACCATACTTTATTCATGAGACAAGTAAAGTGGCTTTGTTTCGAAGCCCGAGAGTTTTACATAATACAGTCATAACGAGATATGGAAAACTACGTCCCGTCGAGATGATAATTTAGGCGACGGAGCTCTAGAGGAGGAAAACATGGTGATAGAGTCTCAACGTATGGAATAACTAGGATTTCGATTCTCCTTTATCTGCAACAGATCTAGAAGAGACAGATCGAGATGTTTGCTAAATTATAGAAAAGGTTGAGTAACTAGTAGAACAGTTATCCATGCATCTAAATCTTTTATAACTACGGTTGCTAACACATTTTCTAACATAGATCCATTTTAAACAAGCCAGAATTCGGACTACGGTTACAGACATGTTCTTTGATATATAAGTATTTATTTAAATCTATCTACACATAATACCATAGCGTCAATCCAGAGGGATTCGCAGATCTGGTTGAAACCAAACTAGAATGCGAACTACTGTTGCTAACACATTTTTCTAACATATATATATTTATCTACACCTTTCTACCATAATATTATTCCATCAAAGGGAGAAAATTCCAGTTCCGAGCATAGGAAAACTTCCCATCCTTAATTTACGGGGTAAAGAGGAAGATTTAACTAATTGAACAAATAACATTCGATTACTAAATGACAAAATACCTGTCGAGGTGTTGCTCCAATTGTTGGCGGAGTATTACGCAGAGATGTCGTCGATCCTCTTCAACTTTTCTGAAATTTCACCGAATATCCAAGTTCTGCAGCGGATCTGGAGAAAGATGCATCTGCAGAAGATTATGAGTCCGGTGCCCTCAAGGCTCAACCGACTCTAATACCAAATGTAGAGACCCCTTTTCCAAGTCCTACTCAGAACAATTTCAATTAAAACTTAAAACCATAAAATAATCATTTTATGCATGATCAATAATAAGCATCAATAAATTAAGAATTTACAAGTAAACAAATAACATAGAACCTGTACTGTAGGTTGAATTTATTGTTGGAGAAGGAATCGTTGTTGTCCGATCAGCTCGGAGCCTTTGACAATTTACTGAAGACCCCTCGGTTGACCTCCCTACCGTATCGGGGTACTCTTCTTTCCCCCGAACCCCCGAGCGATTTGGGGTCGTAAGAACATACAATGTCATGGATTTCCATTGGGATCTCCCAATCCCCGGTCAAGTTGTCAACCCAACTCCAAGGAATCACACTTGATCAAAACTCTATTACAGTGCCCGTCCAGTACTAGGGAGAAAGAGAGCTCCTCTCCTTCTCCTCCCTTTCTTTTATAACCAAAAACTTCCATGCACTTTCCACGCAAAAATAATCCTTAATTAATAATTCTTTTAATATTTACTCTCATGCAACAAGTGTCACTCTCACATGAGTGTGCACCTAAACCCCTAAATTGTCTCTTTGTTGTCTCCTTAGTTAATTTCTCTAATCTCTAAATCAGTGGGATGTAGGTGGAGTGGTCTCTATATAGGTTTTATTCAAGTTTTGTTCTATAATTTATTTGTTGAATATTATCTCCCATCACTAGTACATGTGGACATTTTTCCCACGGAAAATCATTGCTATTGCAACACTTTTCCGTTGCTATAGCGACGAACATGAAGCCTTCTTTTCGTGGGAAAAATTTCCTCGTTGTAGCAACACTTGCCAAAGTATTTCGGTTGTGTTTTCAATTCATCAATTTTGTTGATGTGGGTATGCTTCAATTCACATTTTTGTGGATTCAGTTTCGATTTAAATTGAATGGGTTGAACCAAGGTGGGGCTTGGTTTTAATTAAAATTGGATGGGTTGGTTTTAGTTTAAATCCAATGCTTTGTTGTGGAATTGGAATTTTTTGTACTGTTTTGGTGGGATGTGGGTTTTCAATACCCCCTCACCGTAGTAGTGCTAGACCGCCTTAGAGTATCCTCCTGGTGCAAGCTCTTAGATCGGTGCTTTTACTGAGACAAAGGTGCTTGCATGTCTTGCTTTTTCATATGCAAGTGTGGAGGTCCTCATTCCGGTTGTGTTAATGCCTCTATCTTGTCGATGGGGTTGGAGTGGGATGCTTCTTCAATTCCTGTTCAGGATGAGGTTAAGTTCCCTCCTCTGGCCATGGTGGTTGTCTACAGTTTTGGTGGGATTTCTTCGGGTTTTCCATCTAGGAATTCTGTTGGGGACTATCCTGCTAAGGCTGGTGGTTTTTGTTCTTCAGCTGGGTTGTGTCCATCGCACACCCAACATTGGAATCACTATACTACTATTCATTGTACTTATTAAGATTAGGTTGAGCAACCCTATCTCTTATGGTTATGTTAGTATCAATATTCAACAACTTGCAGTAAGCCTTATATTAATCATTGTAACCAACACATAAATTTCCTGTATTGTTTTATATAGTTTACTCCTCTTTTTATCCATAATCAAAACATAAGCAACAAAACTAGAAACTATCAAGTCACTTAAATCTACTTTTTTTGCTGGACCAAGCTTATTTCAGTTTAACATCCGCACTGATTGTTTGGAATTGAGAATTTAGCAAGCCTCCTCCATATTGATTGTTACTGAGCTTTCCAGGCCATCCAACCCAACCCAAGCAGATTGATACGAGCAGTTGTAGTTTACTGGTGAAACAAACATTTATTTCAATATAATGTTTGGGCACCGTCACATAATTTTTGTAGGGTAACAACCCTCTGAAGAAATAGTGATTATAAAGCCTCTTAGTATAGTAAGGAAGTCCCACCAATCCCACAGCAGACTACTACTATTGAACCCTCAGGTACTGTTCCTATGCCTCTTTCTTTTTTAGGTTTCATGCTCCAAAGGTATTCTTAATTACATGGCTTGTCAACTGAGGCATTGTGCAATCAAATTGTTGATTTTTCAGACAAGAAATGATTGTCTTTAAATGAAGAAACCTTGCAGGTTTTTCAGGATTTTGAGGACGAGCAGGCTGTGAATGTTTCAGTAGTTCAGATTTATGATGAGCCCCATGAACAGTCCCACTAGTTCTGGGATGACTTCAACTATTTACTAATGAACTTCGTAGTACTTTTTGACTACTAGGTGATTAACTAAAATGAAAACTAATGAGATTGACGGTTCTTTATTTATTGTTGCATAAATTAACCTACTTTAATCTAAGTGGTTTGTAGCATACCTCAAACCTTTAAGCTTGGAATCTTTTTTCACATCGTGGGGATTACCAGTATGAGATTGGGATTGGTTCATTGATGGTTACAATTTTGAGGAGCCGTGAGGCCATTAGATTCAATCAAATTAACTTGAAGAACAACACATTATTTACGATTGTTGTAAACTTCACAAAATTCCAAAGCCTAAACGCAATGAAAGTCTCCTCCTCGATTGAAAAAACAGTGAGACTTAATGTTGTGAGCCAAAATTCAATGGCCATTTATGTGATGACGTTCATGACAAAATATATAGAGCCTACAATTTCTTCCGTTTTGAAATGTGTTTTTGTGTAAGTTCACACATTCCCAACCAAGCAATGCAATCCATGCATTATAGAACTTGTTTCATTCGTGTCAATATTTAGGGTTTGTATCTTTATGGGATTACGGTAGTGGAGACCTTGGAAATGTTAGATCATTTCCAAGGATAAAAGGCAAGATTCAAGTAAATGATAGCAATTAATTAATTAATATATAAGATTAGATCATTTTCAGGGATAAAAGGTAAGATTTTATATATATATATACGGTTTAATCTTATAATAAATCTTATTTTGTTTATTTGATTTCATAGTTTAAGTCCTGTGATGATGGATATATATATTCTTTTAAGATAATAATGTTTTTAATTTATACACAACATTGTTTATTATTAACATGTTGTTGATTTCATAGTTTAAGTCCAAATTTTATTGGGTTGTTGAATTAATGGTAAGAAAATACTACATAATTTTTCCAAACCTGAAAATAGTTATTTTTTCAATGATTTACAAGTTTATTATGATTATATTTGATTTTTTTTAATTTTTTTTATATGATTTTTAAAATCTTTAAATTTAAAATATGATTTTTTTCTTTTTATTTATTAATAAATTATATAATTTAATTTAAAAACATAATTGATAATTATATATTAATTAAATTATAGAAAAGATATACATATTTTTGTTCAATCTAAAAAGTCATTATTTCTTAAATTGCTCTCACAACATTATTTCTTAAATGGTTGTCATGTTTGATATGATTAATTTTGATTTATTTATTTATTTTTTTAATTATTTTTTTTATATTTTCAAATTTAAAATATTTTTATTGGTTAATAAATTATATAATTTAGTTTTTTTAAAGTTTAATTGATACTTGATATGGTTAATAAATTATATAATTTAGTTTTTTTAAAGAGTAATTGATACTTGATATATTAGTAAAAAATAAAATAGTTACAATCTTATTTACAATATGTAAATACATAGAAGTTTGGTAAAAACATGAATCTTGGTTGTGTTTTTTTATAAAATAGTAAAAGTAATATTGTCAATCAAATCCATTTCTTCATTGTTAATTACTCAATTTTAGAATAGTTTATTTACGATGCACACCTACATAGGTTTTAATAGCGATTCACTTATTGTTCATAAATGTTTCATGAATCCTTCCATGATTATTTGGCTTCTCCTAATATCAAAGTGGAATTCATGCTATCACAAAACCAAAACTATAACATGGCATAATTGATGAAATTACTATAGTCCATGATCTCTACTTGTCTTTTGACATGCTAATGAAACCATGAGGGATGAATCTTGTTTTCCTTTGTCGTATGGAGTCCATAGTATGATTATTCCTTAATAGTAGATTATTAAGGGGAGCTTAGTAATGGATTATACAATGCAATTCCTTCACTTTTTCATTTCTTCCTCTATTATTTCTTTTTGAAATTCTATATCAATTTTTGAAAGAACCAATTTACTTTTATACTCTACTAGCTATCCTTGCATTTAAATTAGTTCTCTTTTGATCACCTTAAATTTTTGTCATTATTTGCATCCCAATCTCTCTTCCAACTCTCCCATTATCTTAATGCTGAAGCTATATTGTCTTCACGGTAATCACGATGAGCTTCACATCTCCTGGTAGCAGTAGAAACACATATTGTGATGGCTACAAGAAGCACACATCTTTACCATGTTCATTTTATTTTTGTGAGTGCCTATCTCATTGAGCTAATGTTCCAAAGAAGAAGCTAGGGATGGGTATTTAAATCACCCTAAGATCATATGATAAGTGAGGACCAAAGGGTTAGAAAGTTTTGAGATAAGCAAAGCTCATCGACATACCCCTCTACTTCTTCACCAAAGAAGAGCTAATTTAAAATTGAAATAAGATGCAATGATTGAAGGCCTAGGTTGTATGGAATGGCTTGGTTAATCCCACACATACTATCACGTCGATTCACCTATATATTCATAATGCCAAGGCTGCCAAAGAATGATTGAATTGCACAAAGACTTATATGGAGGTTAAACTTGGTTTTCATGTGAAGGAGCATAAGCCAATCATATCCCATAATAAAATTCACAACTTCCATGACGATTGAGTCGAATAATTAAGGAAATGACCCCTATGATTGAGTGATAGTTGGGCTGCCTTGTTATATGACTTTTAAGTGCTCCAAACACTTAGTCTTAATACCAAGGTTGGCCTATTTAGTCATTCTTACTCACATCTAGCGCCTTCCTTACCCTAACCATTAGGGTTTCCTATGGTTTCATATTTCATCTTAGCACCCTCCTAGCCGCCTATTTTACTCTTAAAGTTTAAATTTATTAAAAAAATTATAAGTGAGATGTCAAACAACAATCATAGAAAGAAAGCATCAAAACAAAGGAATTATCATACTTTAAAAAGCCTCAATCAAAGAATCTACATTCTCTTCATGATTGAAGCTCTTTCGAGTAATCTATCAATGAGAGAGCCGTCAACTATTCTAAGAAATATTGATCGAATATCCATATAATGGATGATAAGATAGGTTTCCCTATTGATCAAAGTGAGATAAATGCAATTTCACTAGAAATTGATAATACTAATGTTGAAGGTTTTTCCCTAGAAAGCAACACAAACCATTCACAATCACAAGAAAGGAAAAAAGGCCAATGAGACAAGGGACACAATTCCAACGAGAATGAGTTTCAAAATTTCCATTTATTTAGCCAATATCTCCATCAAGAATGTGTTTCAAAATTTCCATTTATTGAAGCTTGTTATTTCAAGTAGTACTTCAAGAAACTAGTTTCTTTCTCGTAGTAATTTCAATTGAAGGGGATGATTCGGTCCCACATATTTTGTGAAAATTGATTGTACACCAAATGTCGTGGGATAAATTAATTGCACACTTTGACCAAGTGCTCAAATTTATATTGCAAATATTTATGAAATTATCTCTACATTATATCTTTAAGGAGGTATGAACTTACTAGCATAAGTAGTTGTGATGAGTAAAGTCAACAAATTAGTTTGGATTTTGTTTAGAAGGTGTTCGATTGTAAGAGTACATGGAAAATCCAAAGTGAATACAAAATCATCTAGGAAATTTTATTTTGTCAAATTTCAACCAATTTGCTAATAATTTACAAGATTTTATAATTCATTGAAAGATTCACCAATACTTTAGAAGATTTTATAATTTTGTGAAATATTCACCAAGGAATTTACAAGGTTTTATAATTATATAAAATATTCGCCATGATTTTACAAGATTTTATAATTCCATGAAATATTCACCCATATTTTACAAAATTCTATAATTTCGTGAATGTTTTGATAAGAAATTATATATACATATTATATTATTGATAAAATAGCCTTCACACTTTCCCATGTATCATGGGGATTTTCCCATTTATTATATACATAAATTTAGTAGGGGTCCTTAAAATTTTCCCTGTTTCCCCATTACTATTTCATTGGATTTTCCATATCCAATGTCACCCCTGCAATCCTAGTGGGATCATTATGAGCATTATACTATTATGTTATTTAGCATCATGTTTGCTTATACTAAGATGCGTTAGGGATCTTGTTTGCTAAAACTTGTAATATTATATAAAGGGGGTATTAAAAATGGGTTGATAAAAATGGATACCTACAATATTTGGTGAAACTAGGGGTTTTCTTAATTAGAAAGGTATATTGGGAGGGGGCTTCAACAATACAATTTTAGGAGGCATTTTCCAATATTTAGTGAAATTAGGGATATTATTTAATAGCTTGCGAACGATCGTGCTAGGTAACAAGTTCACTGAGTGAACCCCCCGTGCCTGTACTGTAGGTTGAATCTGTTGTTGGAGAAGGAGTCGTTGTTGTCTGATCAGCTCGGAGCCTTTGACAATTTACCGAAGACCCCTCGGTTGACCTCCCTACCGTATCGGGGTACTCTTCTTTCCCCCGAACCCCCGAGCGATTTGGGGTCGTAAGAACATACAATGTCATGGATTTCCATTGGGATCTCCCAATCCTCGATCAAGCTGTCAACCCAACTCCAAGGAATCACACTTGATCAAATCTCTATTACGGTGCCCGTCCAGTACTAAGGAGAAAGAGAGCTCCTCTCCTTCTCCTCCCTTTCTTTTATAACCAAAAACTTCCATGCACTTTCCATGCAAAAATAATCCTTAATTAATAATTCTTTTAATATTTACTCTCATGCAGCAAGTGTCACTCTCACATGAGTGTGCACCTAAACCCCTAAATTGTCTCTTTGTTGTCTCCTTAGTTAATTTCTCTAATCTCTAAATCAGTGGGATGTAGGTGGAGTGGTCTCTATATGGGTTTTATTCAAGTTTTGTTCTATAATTTATTTGTTGAATATTATCTCCCATCACTAGTACATGTGGACATTTTTCCCACGGAAAATCATTGCTATTGCAACACTTTTCCATTGCTATAGCGACGAACATGAAGCCTTCTTTTT
Source organism: Larix kaempferi (assembly GCA_027924585.1). NCBI lineage: Eukaryota > Viridiplantae > Streptophyta > Pinopsida > Pinales > Pinaceae > Larix > Larix kaempferi. Next base: position 20,900,609 of record BSBM01000047.1, on the reverse strand, counting down.
GTGGGAAAAATTTCCTCGTTGTAGCAACACTTGCCAAAGTTCGTCGCTATAGCAACATAATTGACATGGACCGTGCTTTGTTTTAAAAACCAAATTGTGTCGCTATAGCAACACTTTTTTCGTCGCTATAGCGACGAAAATTCCTAACAAGCTCCGACGAAGGGTCGTCGCTATAGCAACGAAGTTCCGTCACTATAGTGACGACATAGTACAGCAAGTTCCGACGAACTTGCTATACTAGCGACGAAAATGTCCATCTCTAGTATAACAAATTCGTCGGAACTTGTTATACTATGACGTCGCTATAGCGACAGACATGTATATTTAAAAAAAATAATAAATAAATGAATTGACATGCAAAACCCTGCCATCTCCTTAAAACAAGGTCAAATGGTGGAAATCTCTAGGGAAAGCTGCAAAAGAAGAGGAATGCTCCTCAATATAGGCATGAAGAATCAAACCATGTGCCATTAGTGTGAATCCATGTGCATAGTCACCATAGCTCGTCCAAATAATTTGATGTGTGTTCCTCTCCACATGTGTGCAAGGACAAGTGTGAATGAAACTAAGCGTGAAGATAGCCATCCATATACCAAGTGCTCCTTAAGATAAGCATGTAAGTGGTCAAAGGAAGCTCATCCCTTGAAACGACCTACCAAACAAGCCCCTTGATCTATTTCAAGTGGAAATGTGAAGTCAAATGTGGGCCAAAGTAGGTCAATAGGACTAGAAGTGTACATTAGATATAAAGTACAAGGTGGGAATGCAAAAGAATCTCCTAGATCGAAAGAAAGGAATATGTTACAGTCCAACCTGTGCTACTAATTTTCCAATGCTTTATATTCTACAAAATCCAAACTGTAAAGTGGAGCCAAACTATAAAGTGAAGATAGCCATACATATTCCAAGTGCTCCTCAAGATAAGCATGGAAGTGGTCAAAGGAAGCTCATCCATTGAAACGACCTACCAAACAAGCCCCTTGATCAATGTCATGTGGCAATGTGAAGTCAAATGTTGGCCAAAATTCGAGGCACTCATCCCAATCCATTCTTTGATGATTTGGCATGCCTCCATATATGTTCTTGTGCCCAATTTTATATTTAGATGTCCCTTCTAGTGAACAAATATGCCTGAAATTATGTAGATGACGACTTCAAAGGTTGAGAGCATTGCACATGTGCCATCATGCCTCCAAATATGCAATGCTGCCTTAAGAGATAATTGTCATTGAGAAAAGTAGACATCAAAAGATGGAACCAATGGCTATCAAGCCAAAAATACTCTATAATGCACCTTGATGAATAGGGTCTTTAAACATGACAGGGATCCTCATGTATCATATGCAGTGATAGGAGGTCAACATATAAGAGAGTTGGATTTTCTTCCTTCTCTCTAAATAGTAATCAATCATGATATGAGTTGTAGATAATTGAGTGGATTGATTGATTGCATGGTTGGATAAACTAGAGCTTTTAGGATGATGAATGTTCTGATAGGATTGACCATTTACATGAGTGACTACACAAGATTTTTGAGTATGTTGATTGGTCATGAGTGTTGTTGGTTAGTGTAAGTTTATTTTTCATAAAGTATGAGGCATTGTCTTTGAATTAATAAGTTTGTTTTGACAGTTTGAGTTCAAGTGTTGAGTATGTTTTGACAGTTTGAGTTCAAGTGTTGAGTATGTTTTGACAGTTTGAGTTCTACAACTACCTGTGGCATACAATCTGGATGATTGCAGTAACTTTATTTGGAAACATCAAAGTAAAGTTACTTTCTAGGAAAATCAAAGTTTAGTTACTTTTGATACATCCATCATTTAATTATGTACTCAAGGTAAAAAGAACTAATTTTGATACAATTGACCTTAAGTGTTTGCGGAAAATAGATGTGGAAACTAGTCTTGGAGAGCTAGATGTGCCACTAACAAAAAAAACTATGAAGGTGTTGTTATACTTGACTAAATTATGATTCCAGTTCAACAACTAATTTTTTAGATGTAGAGAAATAATGCAGAATTATAATAACAAATATATCAAGTGGTAAGAGTTCCTCACATTGACTACTCAAATGAAATGGTTTTCATTATTTGGCCTTCATATCAAGCCCCCTCTAATAGTTCAATAGGATATGCTTCCATAGTAGTCAATGACATGACAGCCTTCTGCAACAAGCTCAATAAAAACACACGATTTGTTGCATTGCTAACAATATTTGGAACATTTAACACCTGACCCCTCTCATGAGATGCAAAGATTACTGCAAACCGGTATCCTAAAGCCCAAATAGCAGCTGATCTAAATTAATTGATTGCATACCTTTTCCAAGCTATAGGACTAGATATTGTATCCTGGCCCTTGTGAATTTTTCAATAAAGATCTGTACTTCTCTAAATTGTTTCATATACAAATATTTTACTTGCTAGAGTCTTGGAATGACAAAAGAAAAGCATTGATTTCTCATTTACTTGCATGAGTGATATCATTTTATGTGTTTTGATGTTTTGGTGGTGTTTCCTAGTGCAAGATTATTGCACCCACTCTCGTGCTGGATGCTCCAATGGATTCTTTGATCATGATGGAGGAAATATTTGGTCCCCTGCTTCCAATAATCACTGTCAGTTTTCTATACATGCCTGATTAGAGATAAAATTTGAATTGAACTGCAAGAACATGATTGGGGAACAACATGATTTGTGAAAATACTATTCTGACAAGGGGGAACTACGACATAAGCACATATTTTAATTTCAGTATGATATAATTAAAAAAATTGCAGCCTAGTCAAGACTCAAGAGCACACGAGGATGTGGTTACAAAACTTAAGGCAGGTTCAATTTAGTTAAAAATGCACCTTATATCTTTTAGGGTGGTTAAATCCATAACATCCTCATAAATAATGGTGTAAAGCTTATAGAAAATGACCTTACAAGAAGCAGTGATAAAAGATACATCCATCCAGACCCATCAATGTATTGCTAATTTAATTGATCCATTCTTAGTCATTATAGAACTGCATCAGTTTTTGAAGCCATCCCTAAAATGTGTACAGTAAGCCCTCTGACAAGACATGTCAGTAGATGCATCATGTAGCCTACAAATCTTGAAGGTCTAAATATTTGTTGAAATGATATCCTTGTATGCCAAACAGTAAACTTCAATTGGTCCTTGAGCTCATAAACAATTCAAGTCTGTTTGGCAAAGCTGCAACCTTATTATTTATGTTTCCTTGCAATTCAATTTAAGAGAGGTCAGCAAACTTTGTATTTTATGGACTGCAAGTTTGCAACATAATGACTAGGGTCCTTTGTAACTAGATGAAACAAGACAACTTTAGAATAGCAGACTTGTGGCCTAATATTCCTTAAAAGGTTGTAATGACATACATGATTTATATCTCCAAGCTTGTTGAACCAAAAGCAGAGCTGATACAATATAGCTACATTTGTCAATAATACAATACTATAGTCCTTTGGGCTAGTTTTAGAAGTTCATCGGGACTCCAATTTGGAATTTGCTTGCACCAAACTGCTATGTGAGCCTTGGGGATTTTACTGGTAAATAACCATGGAGAATGCCAAGGGAACTCCGAAAAGGAGATTCCATACCTGGTTGCATTCCTATGTCTCATATGGAAAGGGGAACTTCTCATAAAATTGGGGATCTAAAGGTTAAAATAACTTTCTGAGCAATTCAATAGCCACAGTGGAACTTTGACCCTCCTCCCACCTTCTTCCTGAGAGACTGGCTCCATCATTGCATACAATTGGACCAATGGAAGCCTTTTATGTGTTCGATTATGCCTTATTTTTTGTTCTTAGAATCTCTCGGTTGGATGTTACTCCAATAATATTGCAATGATCTGGTTGGATTGGATGCACTTACTTTGACTTCTTATTCACTTAAGCTGCATATTATCCCTATTTCCTTCACTATCACTCACTGTTACAATTGTCTTAGGAATTTGATCTCAACCACTTGATTGTTTCTAATAATTTACCCTTGCTCTTGACTGTTTTCAGGAATTTCAAAGGCGATTTTTTAGTGTGCTAATTAGTTGGATTATTTACGCAAATCTATTAGTTCAATGATAGCATACAACCCCTATGGATGTGCCCCTGAGATAGGAAAACTGGTAGTTTGAATGGAGAGACATATATCAGTGATAAGGATATGTTAGTTTTTCAAAATTTAAATCATTCTGATCTAGGATCTTAACTGAAAGAACAACATGTATAGCATATCAAGCATAAGAGACAAGAGAAAAGATACAAGAGACACAAAACATTTCACCGGGGAAAACCAAGAAGGTGAAAAACCCCGCAACTTCCTCAGAGATAGAATAAACATCAATACAAGATCACAATGATCAAACCCAAGAGATAGATAACTTCAGCAGCATGCTCCTCCTCCACTTGTGCGCACCCTTCTCTTCTCTCACTAATGCGAAGTGAGTGAATGAATAGAATGTGTAAAATGAAAGAGATACACTCTCTATTTATACACTAACTTGACTTGCCCTTTACTCAACTAGGTCGGCCCCAACTTAACCACTTAACATAATGCTAACTGGGCCAACCCCTCTACGGTGGTCTAATAACCCTTTGACCCACAAGACTCATATAGGGCCGACCCCATCAAGGTGGTCTAATAACCCATCAAGTATAAGTTACGATACTTACAATATAACTTGCGACACTTGCAAGTACACATGACGACACTTCCAATCGGAGGAATAATACATCTACGTTGGGGATACAATAAAGTACAAATGCAATATACAAGTGAATATCTTCCAAAGTTACAAATACATCAACACTCCCTCTTAACTAGGAAGGTATTCTCTTGACACAAGTCATCAATACATATATGCACAAGTCTTCAATTTTGGAGTTGGATCATCATCACTAGATCACGAAGCATCATCGTCACTGCTATTGCTATCTCAATCAATCTCTAATCTACTCGTCATAGGAAGTTCTACAGAGCCAGCCCTTTTTCATGTTGGATGTAGGCCTAGCCTCCATGTAGGTATTCATCATCTCTGCAAGCAAGCCATCAAGTAAGTACACCTCAAGACTGATTACACTGCCTCTGCAAAACCTGTAAGATCTCCCAGGACTGATTACACTGCCTCTACAAAACCTGTAAGAGCATCTCAGGACTGATTATATACCTCTGCAAAACCTGTGTACTATACTGTCACCTCATCGTCTTCAGACCATCGTCATCGTCCACGGAGCACAACCCAGATGCACATCACACATCACTTACATTCATTAGCATGGGAAGACACACTTCAACCATCCGTGAAAGGCTCAACACTTATATCTACGCCATGGGAAGACACACTTCAACCATGCGAGAATGGCATCGCACTTATATCCATAGCCATGGGAAGACACACTTCAACCATGATAGGAATGGCACAGCACTTATATCGCAGCCATGGGAAGACACACTTCAACCATGCTCGAATGGCACGGCTCTTACATCAACGACCATGGGAAGACACACTTCAACCATGTCGGAATGGCCCCAGCGCTTATATCTGCACCCTGGGAGGACACACGTACCACCATGTGAGAATGGCTCGTATGCATCTGTGTCTCCGAAATCATCACTTCCCCTTAGAGGGAATCTCGATCTGAAGTACACCAAGCCTCTCTCTGAAGTACTCAAACTTCACTCTGGCCAGCGACTTGGTCAACACATCGACTATCTACTCGTCTGTCGCAACATACAGGAGCTTCACTACTCCTCTTTGCACCATATCCCTGATATAGTGATATTTGATCTCGATGTGTTTAGACCTGTCATGGAACACCGGGTTTTCAGACAGCTTCACACAACTTTGGTTGTCACAAAGGATACCAGTAGCATCCAACGGGAGATCAAATAACTCAGACAGTAGCTTCCTAAGCCATACTGCTCCACAACTAATCGAACAAGCTGCAACATACTCTGCTTCGACTGTACTCAATGCCACACAGGACTGCTTCCTGCTAAACCAAGAGATCACACCTGATCCCATACTAAAGCAGCACCCAGAAGTGCTCTTCCTATCTGCAGCACTGCCTGCCCACTCTGAATCAACATAACCCTCCAGGTTAAACTTTTGATTCGCATCATACTTGATCCCATAATCAACCATACCCTTCAGGTACCTTAGAATATGCTTTACAGCAACCAGGTGAACACTTCTCGGATCCGTCAGGAACTGGCTCAATGTGTTCACCGCAAAGAAAATATCTAGTCTCATGTTCGTCAGGTACATCAAGGACCCAATCATCTGACGATACACCGTGACATCAACCGGCTCAGATGAAGCATCACACAATAGCTTCAGGTTCGATGCCATAGGTGTGGCCATGGCCTTGCAGTCCATCATCCCAAACCTCTTCAGGATCTCTACTGCATACTTCCCTTGTCGAAGGAATATTCCATCTATACTCTGCCACACCTCCATGCCTAGAAAGTAATGCGTCATGCCCAAGTCCTTCATATCGAACTTGGCAGCAAGCTTCCTCTTCATGTCGGAAATCAACCCATCCTCACCTGTAACAAACAGGTCATCCACATACTGGATTTCCTTCCTCAACCTTGTAGTAAAGGTTGGAATCCACTTTACTCTTGGTAAAACTTAAACTAGATAGAAAGTTGTCTATCCTACCATACCAAGTCCAGGGAGCTTGCTTCAAGCCATACAAGGCTTTCTTCAATCTACACACATATGACTCCCTATCATGTCTCTCAAAACCAAGTGGTTGTTCCACATACACTTCCTCTTCGACTACACCATATCCATCTGGTGTATCTTCCACTTCATCACTGCATCCAGAGCAAGTATTGTTCTGATGGAAGTGTATCTAGCTACAGGAGCAAGAGTCTCTTCATAATCTATCCCCTCTTTCTGGGAGAAGCCACGAGCCACAAACCTTGCCTTGTATTTCTCTATGCTACCATCTGTAGCATGCTTAATCTTATAGATCCACTTGGAAGTCACAATAGACTTCCCTTCAGGTCTTGGGACCACATCCCAAACATCATTCTTCATAATCGACTGGTATTCCTCGATCATGGCATTCTTCCATTACTGCATCCCACATCCTGGGAACTTCAGATTCTTCAATATTTTCAATAGATAGTTTTTCTTTAACTTTGTTCCTGGAACAAATGTTGTATTCCTTCTTTTGTGGGTGATTGTACATGATCTTTCCTACAAGTCAAATTTAATTGCATGATTAAAAACTTCTCATAGTTTACAGAACAAAATCTTACACATAAGAATATATGTCATACAGTCATGCAATTATCTTAGCCAATGCTTCAATACAACATTTATCCATATCTCGTATTCACACGGTAACTTTCTAAATGCCTTCCATCTCTACCAGAACATTGTTAAGAGTTTGCACTACTCTCAACATGTTAGCAAAGAGGTTTCATTCTAGATAAGTAGCAATGGAATGTTGTACAGTACCATAGGCCACTAACCCATTACTTGCATATTAGTAGTATCTTGTTCATTAATGCAACTTTTCTAATATGCATAATACATATCCTAAATCTAGGAACATAAGTATGTACATGACTGGACAACATCTTTTAAGTAATAATATAATAAATGACAATTCAAATACTTATCTTTGTTTAGTTGTAGGGTGGACTCCCTTTTGATCTTTGCTTCTTGGAGTGCTCCCTCTTTATCTTTGCTTCCTTGCAGGAACTTTTGGAGTGTGCTCCCTCTTGATCTTTGCTTCTTGGATTACCTGTTCTTGAACTTATATCCATCCTGGACCACTATGCATGCTTTAAGTGTGCACTAGTGTCATGATAGGTCATCCTCAAGATCTCATACATAACCATACATACATTAGTATAATCTCAATACTATCAAAACATTATGATTCTAAATAATCTTAACATGTATGGTCATGATCATTTCATACATAGGTAATAAGCATTAGCATTCAAGGTTTCAGGGAAAACTTCTTTTACTCATGCATGTTCTTATTTGACCATAGGACTATTCTGGTTAGTCATATCATCAATCAAAGTAAGAAACATAATATGCATAAACCCTTGATTACTAAAACTTCTAATCTTCAACAATAATCATTATCATTCATACAAAAGTATAAGATCCTAACACAAGGTAGGATTCTAACTTGATATAGGAAAAACATACCTGGTTATCATGTTAGCTACCTATGTCTAACATACCCAAACAATGTCTTCTTGTTCTCTTCAATGACTTGTGCTAGTAACCTGCATATCTCATAGGTTCAGCATTGTAGAACCAAATTATACATACCTCGTAAGTAGAGCTTCTATGTGATCCATGAGTCTTTGTCTTCATGTCACCATGGTCATATGTTCTTGATCTAGAACTTGACTTGTACCTTTCATGTTAGCGGACAACATCATCCTCATACAATACCATAGTGCATTAGTACAATCATAAGTGTCATAACCCTAATCAATGAATGTCTTCTATATTCATTCACATGCATTCATACTAGGGTGATGAGACAAGTCTAAGATTAATCAAGATTGTACTAACCTCAATAATATGAAGACAAACATATCATAAACTTAATCATGAACAAATTTCAAAACATACCTGTATCTCCTCAAGTCATACTTGTGGGGATTGCTTGTAACCTTCTTATGTAAGGCCTTAGCCTCATCTCCCTCTGAAACTGGAACTTCTTTACTTATGCAAGTGTCCAATTCATTCTATTCTAGGATTAACCCAATCCACTTTGATTTGTTGAAACTGGATCTGGAGCTGGATTAGGGTTTGTCAGAGAAACCCTAAAAATTCAAACTTTGAATTTCAAACTTCTAAATGGATGGAAAGATGTGGTTTGTTGAGCTGATCAAGCTGGTATACTTCAATTTTGAAAACTACAAAATTTGACCCCTCAAAATTGCCTTTGAAACTTATGGATTCACTCGACGAGACCTCGAACTAGGGTTTGATAAAGCCCACCCTTCTTCCCAACCAAAAGGTTCGATCCAAAGCTCTAAACTTCTATTTTTCTGAGGAGTTTCCAGCCGTGGTCACAGACTTCAAAAATTCCAACTTTTGCAGAAGCCCTAATTTTCCATCTTTCCGATCAAAATCCCAAACTAGGGTTTGATCGAGCCCGGCCTTCTGCCCAACCAAAAAATTCAATCTTGGTCTCTAAATTTCGATTTTGATGAGGATCATTCAGTCGTGGTCTCCGATTCCAAGAATCCCAACTTTCTCCGAAGCCCTAAATTCCCGCAGCAATGATAAGTCAAGAATGAATGTGCTCAGAATCCAATTTTGTTTTGACAGAAATATGCACCTTGTTGTTTCTGGTGCATCTCTGAAATTGCGAATCCACAGGGTCTGAAAATTCATCCTATGGTAGTGTGATCTGTTATATTTCCAACCCCACAGGTCTGGCCTCAATTGGATTTTCTAAGAGAGAGTTATGCCAACTGTCGCAACGTGATCTGTTTATGGGATAAAACATGAGAGCGAATTTGTACGGAGTGCCACGTGTCACTGGTTCAATTTTGGCCTCTAAAAACCTTACCTGAGAAACTACAGTCCGTGATCTTACTGTCACTTTTTACGAAATTTCATTTGGAGCTTCCTAGCCCAAGTTGTGACCTTTTTTCCTAGGTCACTTGTTTATGATTGAGATATGGAAGAGGCAGAAACCCTAAATTGTACTGATCATAAAACACAAAGTACAACGAATTAGTTTCTGTGCTTTGGACACAAGATACATGGGAATGTTATCTACGACCTGTAGAGGTTTCAAATCCTGAACCTTCGCCAAAATGGAGTTATAGCGAAAGTGCTACGATGAATGGTTTTTTCTATATCAAGCCGTAGCTTGCAATTTGTCGCAAGTGCAACAATTCTCATAAATGTCATATCATGTCTTCCTTCAGGCTGGCTCTGATACCATGTTAGTTTTTCAGAATTTCGATCATTCTAATCTAGGATCTTAACTGAAAGAACAACATGTACATCATATCAAGCATAAGAGACAAGAGACACAAAACATTTCACCAGGGAAAACCAAGAAGGTGAAAAACCCCACAACTTCCTCAGAGATAGAATAAGCATCAATACAAGATCACAATGATCAAACCCAAGAGATAGATAAATTCAACAGCATGCTCCTCCTCCACTTGTGTGCACCCTTCTCTTCTCTCACTAATGCGAAGTGAGTGAATGAATAGAATGTGTAAAATGAGAGAGACACACTCTCTATTTATACACTAACTTGACTTGTCCTTTACTCAACTAGGTTGGCCCCAACTTAACCACTTAACATAATGCTGACTGGGTCGACCCCTCTAGGGTGGTCTAATAACCCTTTGACCCACAAGACTCATACAAGGCCGACCCCATCAAGGTGGTCTAATAACCCATCAAATATAAGTTACGATACTTACAATATAACTTGCAACACTTGCAAGTACACATGACGACACTTCCAATCGGAGGAATAATACATCTCCGTTGGAGATACAATAAAGTACAAATGTAATATACAAGTGAATATCTTCTGAAGTTACAAATACATCAACAAGATAGATTGCCTATATTTATTAGGGAGGTTTTCTAGTACATATTTGCATGATAACACTACCACAAGGAAATATTGAGGCTGGAGAAACTCCAATTGATATCTTTGTTATTGATATGACAAATTCTGCATACCATTTCAGGAAGAAACCGTAGGGCCTACTGGAATATTTTTTGTCAATTCCATATGCAATCTATCATAATGAATTGGATTAGGGAGATTTGGAAGCCTCATTGGGGCATCTCACATCACCCAAAAACTCACAAGAAAAAATTTGTTGATAGATACATTTAGGCCTACCTTTAAATATTTAAAGAAGAGGAGTGTCTTGGTTCAAGTTGATTCCTATTGTTTAATATCGGTACAACATGCCTACCATACTGGTCCAGGGATGTCACCATTATTTTATTGTTATCACCCTCATCAAATAAGTTCTATGCACATCTAGATTCTTAATTATAGGAGTCAAGGACCTTTTCCAAGCATCCCAAGACACTGTTAATTCAGATATTTCATGTGTAGAGTCCCTGTGTAGTGTATCATTAAAAATTGAATTAATGAGACTTGGGAACTTCGTGAGGACATCACTCAAAAACTGGCATGCAAAAATTTGTTAATAGATAATTGAGACCTACCTTTAAATATTTAAAGGAAAAAATTGTCTTGTTTCATGTGCAGTCCCTTCATTGAAAATTGGTAAAACATACCTACAATACTGGCATAGGGATGCAGACATTCTTTTATTGTTATCACTCTCACCAAGTAAGGTCTATCCACATCTAGCTTCTTATGTACGAGTTATCAAGGATCTTCTCCAAGCATCCTAGGACACTATACTAATTCACAAAGATATTAAACGCATGAACAACATGAGGAGAAGAATTTTCCAGATTTCCACTCTAAATGAAGGGAAACAAGAAGTTAATATCCCACATTTACGATATGTTTAATTTCTCATATCTCAATAGAACTAATCCATTGAAAACATAACTACCCACCAATCCTAAATGATAAAGGACGATTTACTTTGAAACATAAAGACATTTAACAACTTATGAGTTAGCTACACTGCAAATCCATCACTTTGTAACGATTTTATGGAATATGCTAAGTAACAATCAATCTCTAGATTATTGTTTATGGATATTTCTAGGGCCACAACACTATATGATTCTTTTTAACTAGGATCATTCAAAAATTGTTTCCAGGGATTTAAAGCAATAGGAAAATATATCATTGGGAAGACCAATGGAAGTTTACAAACTGCAAGACCAAGCCAAATATTGTGCGACATTCCTCTTAGATAATATGTTTCTATAGCCAAATGCTCCAAATATTAGACTCAAAATCAACTTATATGCATGTTAGTTTGAACTTTGAAATTCATACTGCATATTTCAATATAGTTCAAAGATTCTTCAAAAACAAAGTTTTCATCTTCTAGCCCCATGGTAAAGTGTATGGTTTGCATGCATGAAAGGAAGAGTACTAAGACAATGAGAGGAAGATTAAAGAATGGAATAAAACACAACAAAACCAACCTGATAGATCTGTCGACCACGAAACATTCCATGCTCCACAAAATACTTATTTAAGATCGCGGCATCTTCCATATCATACCTGCAAAAACAATATTAATCCAAATGATAAATGAAAACACTAAAATTGCAATGTAAATACAATCCACAAATATTATCTTACCATGTATAAGCAAGCACTGCAACAATTGCATTCGTCCCTGTAGGGAATTCATCAATCTTATACTTTTCGTATCCAATAGTATGTGCAATAGGATATTGAGGTGTCTGCAAAAGAAAAATATAACATGTTGATGAGTCAAGATTCCAGAATAATAATCCAAATAATAGAATAACAAAAAAAATCATGAAAGGAAATCTGAATGATAAACCTTGAAAAATATAGAGCACAATAGGAGTATTACTTTAAAAGTTTAGTGACTCCAAAATCATGATGTATAGGTTCAAAAGGGCATAAACCAGTGCCATCTAAATGAAACATGTAAGCAATAAAAGATAGGAGCAAAATATGTGAAGTAGAAGAGTACCTATGGAACAAAATAACATTCCACCTATAACCCTAAAACTAATATTATTTTGTCTATTATTTCCTCATCAAGGATACCAATGTTTATCAGTTTGTTGACTGGAGACATGAATCTCAGGTAGTGTTTGGGGTTGATAGGGAATAGCTTGCTTGATCAGACACTCTCTCCAGTGCAGAGTCACAATGGTTGCATTAGATGATTACGCAAGATTCATGTGGATTTGGGTCCATGGCTTACACCTTCCGTGAGACATCTTCATTGTAGTATGATATTTTCCACCCATGTCCTCAAGTATTTCTCCCATGGAGATTCAAACGAGGACCCTTACCAGGATTTATATGTAGATATTGCTCAAAACTCAACATCAGGGTATATCATCATATCGAGAGACTTCAATACCAAGAAAAGAGCCCACCAAATTCCACTTCATGATAGGTCCAAGGATTCTCTCTGTCTACACAAAATTGATCTAGATTTAGTGGACCTCCATAGGATTTTGGACAATGCTTTGGGAATTCTTAAAGCTTATGGCAGGCATCTTTGCAACCTAGTGAGTTTCTTGAACTATTGATCCTAAAAGGAATCCCTTGATTTTCGGATTCCAGTGGATTTATGTCTCTTCCTCATAGTGGGAGAGCTAGTGTGGTCGACTACATCCTGGGAAACCATACCCTCCTCCCCTATATCTGTTGTTTCTCTATCATCTCGATCCCTATATATGATCACTCCCTCCTATACTTCTCCCTCATTGTCGACCAACCATAACCTCCTCCCCTTATATCATTTGAGACTTCCTCAATCGTGGTCCCACCCTCTACTGCGTGGGTTTAATTGAAATGCAACAGTATACTGTAATCAACCCAATTTTTATGAGAGGAGTTGAACTAGATAAAAAATGTCGCTAAAACCACAAAAGATTTTAATTATCTACCTAATGCATATAGAGAAACTACCCAAAGTTCCAACAAAGTTCCAAGATTTTAATTATCTACCTAATGCATCATTGCATATGGAGAAACTACCTAATGCATAAGATTTTAATTATCTACACGTAAGTTTTTAGAAATGTGAATAGGGGTCCCTGGTGCTGTATTGTTAAGCCCAAAAGCCAGGGCCATCTTCTCACTGAGGTGGCGAAGAACATTTTCCTTCTCTCCTTCATCAACACTGTGTAGCACCACATTTGTGCTGGGCACATAACCTTCTTCCTTCATCTCGCCAGCCAATCTCTCCAACGTAGCATAAATTGCATATGTTTGAGGATGCAACCTGTCCCCTACAACAAATGTGTGAATGTTTTTTTTTACCTTAATCCAACTGCATCCCGGTTTCTTTTTAACCCCTCTGTCTTTCATCAAAATTCGTATTTTTGCTGCATCATTACACCTACCAGCTGCAGATTAAATGTTTGACAGCAACACATATGTACCTGCATTTTCTGGTTCCAGTTCAAATAGGTGTTCTGCTGCACGTTTAGCTACTTCAGTATTAACATGGACTCTGCATGCACCAAGCAAGGACCCCCAGTCAACAGCATCGAGTTTAAATGGCATTTCGTGGATAAATTCTTCTGCCTCTTTCAGACAACCAGCACGGGCCAAAAGATCTACCATGCAGGCATAATGACCTGCAGTTGGTGTGATGCAATGATCTCTAGTCATTGAGTAGAAATATCGCCAGCCTTCGTCCACTAGGCCTGCATGGCTGCAAGTAGATAAAATACCAATAAAGGTGGTGTTATTGGGCTTGATGTCTAAAAGTTGCATTTGTTCAGAAAGTTGGAGTGCTTCCTTCCCACGACCATGAAGGGCGAATCCTGTAATCAATGAATTCCATGATACCACATCCTGCTCCAGCATTTCATCTAACACTTGGCGTGCATCATCTATGTGCCCACATTTTGCATACATGGCAATTAAGGCATTACCCACAAATACTTCTGAGTTAAAACCTAATAAGAGCGTTCCCCACATAGAGATCACACTCGAACCCTGATTTCAATATTAGACTGTGAATCTGCTGCCCCTCCTTCGGTGCTGCCAAGGTTGCACATGCATTAAGAACACTGTTGAATGTAGACTGGTTCGGTTTCATTCCTTTCCATTGCATTTTTGAAAATAGTTTCAGAGCTTCTTCTCCTTGTCCACTCTGCGCATATCCTTCAATCATCGCAGTCCATGTGACAACATTCTTCTTATGTAACTCAACTCGTTTATGCATTTTATCAAACAGTTCCCTTGCATCCTCTGTTCTTCCATTCTGGCAATACCCCGCAATCATCGTTGTCCATGAGACTGCATTTCTCTCCGGGATTATGTCAAAGGAGTTGCCGTGCATCTTCCATTCTCCCATTCTGAACGTATCCTGATATCATGGCATTCCAGGTGATCAAACTCAGCTTAGGCATTGTATCAAACACTTGCCGCGCATCCTCAATTCTTCTGCTCTCTGCATATCCTGTTATCATAGTAATCCACGACAGCACATTCCTTTCAGGCATTTTGTCAAACAATATGCCAGCCTCCTCTATTCTCCCATTGTGTGCATATCCTGCAATCATGGCATTCCATGTAACCAAACTCGGCTCGGCTTGGGTATTCTGTGAAACAGCTGCCGCGCTTCATCTATTTTTCCATTTTGTGAGTATCCTGTGATCATGGTAGTCCAGGAGATCACATCTCGTTCAGGCATTTTATCAAACAGTTGGTGCGCATTCTCCATTCTTCCATTCTGGCAATATCCTGTGACCATGGCATTCCATGTGACCACATTTCGTTCAGGAATTTCGTCAAACACTCGACGTGCATCTTCAACTCTCCTGTTCCTGGCATATTATCTGAGCAATGCAGTCCATGAAACAACATCCCGATTGGTACCCTGTGTTCGATTTCGATGCTCAGCATCTCTATGTTTGGAAATTTCATTTCTGGCAATGTTTGGAGCAGTAAAACAAACGCTTCTGGAAAAACCCAAGTGGAGTACAAATGCATGCAATCTTTGTTTGCTTACATTACATTTAAAGCCTCTAGTAATCAGCATAGCACCTGCTAAATTCTTTCTGTGGTAAAAATTCTCCAAAACATACTCTGAATTGGCTTGTAATTTATGTCCATTAGTATCTGAATTGTTTGTACAGTAAAATGGGTGTATCTAGACAGGAGACCATAATCGTGTAGATTTTAACTCTTATACCCTCCACAAGGTTCCATTCTTACTCCCCCTTAGATTTAAACCATAATCATGTAGATTTTATTTCTTAAACCATCCACAAGGTTCCTTTCTTAATTAATGAAATTAAAATGAAACTTAATTTATGGGTTTATTGCGCATGAGGTTAAACTTCAACTGGGTTTTGCTATCCATGGGTTAAAGGTTACATGTTCAAATGAGACTAGTTGGTTTTGGAGTATCACTAAAACTACTTTTGATTTACTTAAAGTTAATTTTCTTCAAATGTAAGGAAACATGGTAATATTCCAAAATCGAGAGGTATCTAATAGATGTAGAAGTTAGTGTCCTTATGGTTTACTAGCAAGTTATTTTAGATGGATAGGTTTTGTTTACACACAATGATGTAACAGTACAGTGGGGTCTTGATATTGTATTAGTAGAGACTAGGTTGTTAGTTCCAAATATTATAGGTTTTTTCCTATTTTGAAAAAAAAATGTCATATTTCATGTTTAATAAAGACAAGGATTTTATAAATTTATTTTCATTTATTTAGTACGATCACTTGTTCATATATGAGATGCATAATATGAAAGGATAAATATCATGTAGCATAATGTCATATTGAATTGACTTGAGTGTCAGTGGTATGGTAGGGCGAGTCTATGCAGGTGTGTTTCATTGCCATACGGGAGAATTTGTTACACAACGTTGTACCACATGTATAACCAAAGGATGTCGCATCATCCTACATGTAACACACCCAAATGGTGCCACTTAAGTGTTGTAGCAAGAATAGTTTCTTTCTAGTCACATATTTAAGAAGAATCAAATAGATTTTAGTCATGATCAGGGTTTTGCCATGATCCAATTTTAGTGCATGCTGTAATGATGCCCTTAGGGTTTTGTCCAATTATGAATTGATCTATATCCTTGAAAAATTGATCAAAGTTTTGAATCTTATGAAGCTCTAACTTCTTATGTTGCTAAATTTTGGCAACCAAAAAGAAGTTTGCTAAATTTTAAATTTATATTTTATGAACCTACATTGATTTTTTTAATTACTTTTTATTTGGTTTTAACTTTTTATTTTATGAGCCAACATGAATTTTTTTTACTTACTTTTTTTTTTTTTTTTGGTAACATAACATTGTGTTACGTTATGTGACAACATCTCCCCCATACTGGGTTGTATAGCACTCACTACTCTTAATGCAATGACTATGTATCACTTATGCACATACAATATACCACCGCATAATAGCCTCCTGAAAGCATTCTCTCCACAATGAATGATAGTTATCATCACGCGTATAAGGTTGTTTGAGTTATTTAACATGTCTTATAGGTAAAGTTTAAAACATCATGTGGTAAGATATAATGATGATGAAGAAAACTTAACTTGGGATTTGATTTATGCAAGGCCAAGTTGGTGATACTTGCTTGAGGTGAGAAAGTACTACTAGTACATGTGTCAAGCTTATGGCTAATGTATTCCTTTTAAGCTACTCCTTTATTCTCACTATTTGTTTGATTACAAACAATAATATACTTCATTGGGATAACAACCATGCCATAGGGCTAAAAATATATTAGGTTTACATGGCTAACTAAGATGGAAGTCAAAATGTGTCTTCATTGAAATACAATAATTTCATTTGTCGAAACTTATATAATCTATCTCTTCATCGACTTACTT
Source organism: Larix kaempferi (assembly GCA_027924585.1). Taxonomy (NCBI): domain Eukaryota; kingdom Viridiplantae; phylum Streptophyta; class Pinopsida; order Pinales; family Pinaceae; genus Larix; species Larix kaempferi. Next base: position 20,883,093 of record BSBM01000047.1, on the reverse strand, counting down.
ATACTATGTGTGTGTGTGTGTGTTCCAAGGAAAAACTCACAAGGTCCCCACCTCTTCCCTCGAATTTTTAGATGAAGGGTAGTGCAATTGTCATATACAATACTAGTTGGTAACCTAGCGAGACTCATCCAGACTTAAGCCTCATCTAGCTTAGAACCAAAAACCTCATGACAAACTCCTCCTTGAAACAATATATTTGAATCAATTAAGCTATAACACACACACACACACACACACACACACACACTATATATATATATATATATATATATATATATATATCATGAATGAAAAATGAAATAATATTGATTTAAATCCATCTTATCCCTAAATCAATCTATCAAGCACCGAGAGAGCCCAAATCCTTTGAAGTACAAGCCTTTTCTCAAATTTTCAAAGATTTAATCTTTATTAGTGTTTGATAGATTTGATATTAAGATTAATAAAAAATAATCTTAGACTCAATGATTACAAATAAAGTTATCACACCTTATATATATAAATATTAAAGTAAATTAGATTTACCCTAGATGTGAGACCATTGCAACTTCCCACTAATCCCCTCTGTGACAATAGGGGAACCCCTAAGAATTTATATTCATAATCCACCATAACCACAAGATGTTCCTTAAAAGGTAACAAATCAACAAGACACAATCAACAACCATAACAGTAACATCCCTTAAACTTGACTCAGGGACATAAAGAATGAAAGCTATAAAACCAAGAGAGATAGAAGCAGAGCTTCAAGTCCCTGCCAAAACTAAAAGCAAAAGACGGGAAAGTTGCAATGCAACTAGCAGAATTGTATATGTGTGTTCAGTAAAATGCCTTGCATTTGACTTAAGCATGCGTACATGGAAACGGGTCTATAAGGACCGCATTACCAACGTGGTGGTGCCCAACTGAAGAATTGGACTTATGCATTTATTAGTAATTGTCTGACAATTATGGCATTATTATCATCTTAGACAAATAATTCAAGGTTTACAATAAACATCCTTTCAATTATTATGTGATTTGGTAGAGTCTTTGATTTGGTAGATTTTGTGATAAATTTGTTTTCAATGGCATGCCATAACTCAAAGACTTATACATAACACGCTTTGTAATAAACTCAAAAATTGTTTGCTCTGAATGAGATTGTTGACGATTACTCGCCAAGAATCTTGTATTTGTATTTAGATGCAATCACTTGAAAATCGTGGTACAAGTAGTAATATATGTTTCATTCTTGCATTATATAACTAAAAAGTGATCACTGTCGCCAACACAACCCGGATATCGAAAGAAGCATACGACTGAAGTGCTTTCAAAGAGACTAAAAACCTGGAAGGAGTCAAGGCTACATGGGGTCTTCGACCGAACTATATAAGGGAACCATAAACCTCTATGATTCTTAGAAATGTGATAATTTTTATTTATTTATATCCTTAAGAGTTTCTGGAAATTTTTTACAAATTTTACATTAAAAATTTTACTTTTTAATGTGAACAAGATAAAAATTTGGTAAAAAGTTGCTTTTCAATATAAATAAGACAACTTGTAATGTTGTCACTATAAAAAATACATGTATTAATGATTTTCCACATCATATTTGTAATTTTTTACATTATATTTTAATTGAAAATATCACATTACTTCCAAAGCTAAATTTACAATCACGTGACATGATTTTGAGAAATCTATCTAACTCTTTGTCATGAAGAAAGTAACAACTTATGTCATTTCATGTTAATCCTTATTTCCTTTAAATTGATTTACTCTTAACTACAAAATTTGACAATTCTCGACTATTGTCCCTCCACCTGCAAACAAGGTATTTGACCCAATAGAGAGATCATCTGCCTGCAAACAAGGTGAGCAAGGTTTACCTTTTGAAAAGGGAATAATTTGGTCAAACTCATGGAAAATCCAACCCTCACAATCATCAGCATCATCATCCTCATCGTCATCAGCATCATCATTGCCATCTTCATCATCTTCATAATCATCAACATCTTCGTCATGATCCTCATCACCAGCGTCGTCACCCTCTTCCTCGTCATCATCATCATCATCATCATCATCATCATCATCATCCTCATCCTCATCCTCATCCTCATCCTCATCCTCATCATCGTCATCTTCATCATCTTCATAATCATCAACATCTTCGTCATGATCCTCATCATCAACGTCATCACCCTCTTCCTCATCAACATCACCATCTTCATCATCATCCTCATACTCCTCATCGCCATCCTCATCATCATCATCATCATCAACCTCATTCTCATCCTCATCATCCTCATCATCATCTTCATCCTCATCATCATCAACATCATCATCATCATCATCACCATCATCCTCATCATCATCATCTTCATCATCATCCTCATCCTCATCCTCATCAGCATCATCATCCTCATCCTCATCGTCATCTTCATCATCTTCATAATCATCAACATCTTTGTCATGATCCTCATCATCAACGTCGTCACCCTCTTCCTCGTCATCATCATCATCATCATCATCATCATCATCATTATCTTCATCATCCTCATCATCATCATCTTCATCATCATCCTCATCCCCATCCTCATCATCATCCTCATCCTCATCATCCTCATCATTGTCGTCATCTTCATCATCTTCATAATCATCAACATCTTCGTCATGATCCTCATCATCTGCGTCATCACCCTCTTCCTCATCAACATCACCATCTTCATCATCATCCTCATACTCCTCATCACCATATTCATCACCATATTCATCATCATCCTCATCCTCATCCTCATCATCCTCATCATCATCGTCATCTTCATCCTCATCATCCTCATCATCATCATCATCATCGTCACCATCTTCTTCATCATCATCATCCTCATCATCATCATCATCATCATCATAATCATCATACCATCTTCGTCATCATCGTCATCATCCTCATCAACATCACCATCTTCATCATCATCCTCATACTCCTCATCACCATCCTCATCATCGTCATCATCATCAACCTCATCCTCATCCTCATCATCATCAGCAGCATCATCATCGTCATCTTCATCCTCATCATCGTCGTCATCATCATCATCATCATTACCACCATCATCAACATCATCATCATCATCTTCATCATCATCATCTTCATCATCATCCTCATCCTCATCGTCATCAGCATCATCATCCTAATCATCCTCATCATCTTCATCATCTTCATAATCATCAACATCTTCGTCATGATCCTCATCATCAGCGTCGTCAACATCATCATCAATACACTTGAATTTAATGACATAGTCATGGACATCTTTGCTTTTATAAATTTGAAAAATTTTAAGTTAATAAAATATGTTTCTCTAAAAAAATGCAATTAAATATATGGATCACAGGTTGGTTATGTTAATATTCTAACTTGGTAGTGTGTTAATAAACATTTGATTATGAATGAACCTTTCTTTCATTTTGGTTATGTTAATATTCTAATTTGGTAGTGTGTAAAAAAGCATTTGATCATGAATGAAGCTTTTTTTATTCATAGAATGCATAGTTATGAAAATAAACATATTTTAAAGTCACATAAGTATGTAGTTTTGAAGTGTTGAAAATTTGAGAATTTGTTTCCTTCTCACCATGGCAAATTATTGTGTTCAATTTTACCCGTCTCCAACTTTGAATCCAAACCCTATCTTGATTTCATAATTTCTAATTCCAGAACAGATAAATGAAAAATTGTTACTATTTCACATTAAAATATTAGAACCACGACACTTTAAAAAATATGTTTAGGGTTGCCAATTTGGCTATAGAGCAACATCAACTCGCCATGCTAGCCATGCTAGTCTAACAAAGCCACTTTTTACTATTTTGGGGTTTAAGATTTTGACCTATGTTTTTTTTCATGTGAAACACCTAGTAATACCACATTGTTAACAACATGGTCCAGTGTAAACATCTTGTTTCAACCACAACTTGATCCTCATTGACATGACAATACCCCTCAAACGACATCTCCTCATTGAGAGGAACTTCACAAAGTCTAACTGAACAATCATAGAAAATGCAATAATCAAAGTGACATCTTCACAAAGTCTTCCGTCGCTATAGCGATGAAAGTTCATTGCTATAGCGACGAAGGGTCTATACCGTCGCTATAGCGATGATCATCGGGGGAATTTTCAAAATTTCCAAAAATTTTAACTGTTTTTCCACGAAAACATCGATTTTAACTGTTTCGTGGGACTTTTTAGCCATATGTAGTAGTGCATGCATATTTATTCTAGTAAATATGGACATATATCTATTCCAAGTTTTCTCTTTTCTAAAGCTTTAGATAAAAACAATAAAATAAAATATTATTTTATTAAATTTTCTAAAATTCTATATGTTTCTTTAATCATATATGCACAGTTTTTCTAAATGCTAAAAGTGTGAGAAATATCATTTTCATGCATAATTAATTTAATGCAATTCTATATGCCAAGTACATAATTGAAATTACACCCTTCATGCATAACTAATTTAATGCAATCTCTATATGCCAAATATATGGGTGTTCGTTTTGACTTTCTTTTCTTTATTCGTCTCGGTACCACATCGTCGGGTCCTTCTAAATTTCTTTCCTTAATCGTCTAGGTACCACTTCGTCGGGTCCTTCTGACTTTCTTTCCTTAATTGTCTAGGTACCACATCGTCGGGTCCTTCTGACTTTCTTTTATTTTCCTCTTGTGGAGAGTACTGTGTAGCGATCGGGGAATCGTTACCACGATCTCTTGACTACACTTTCTTGGAGACTAAGGGCGAATGAGGGATAAGGCTCTCCTTATCGTGCGCCCCTCAACTCAGTGTACGCGACCAAGTCATTGTGGCCTTGCCCGTACGGCACACGCTTCCCCGGGTGAGCTGAACCGGCTTCCAACTCGTGTGTGGAGTGCTAATTCAGGGTCGATAGTCTGTCGTCGTACCCCTATGTATGTTTCTCGTTCTTACGACCCCTATTTTTCCATTGTGAGTCAGTTGGTAAATCGTTTTACCTGTCACCACACACACTCAAGGCACACATCAGTAGCGATGCACTATAAAAATCCTTCATTGCGTTTATGGGGTACATCATCATAATAGCTTGGTCAGTTGAGCATATTTATCATTCAATCACTTCCATTTCATAATCTCTCAGTCAGTCGAGCATATATCATTCAATCATTTCCATTTCATAATCTCTCAGTTAGTCGAGCATATATCATTCAATCACTTCCATTTCATAATCACTCAGTTAGTTGATCATATATCATTCAATCATTTCCATTTCAAAATCTCTTAGTCATTCGAGCATATATCAATCAATCATTTCCATTTCATAATCTTTCAGTCATTCGATCATATACAATATTCAGTCATCATTCATTCTGCTAATCATTAAGCAAAGCATTCATTCATTTATTATTTTTAAGCAAAGTATCTATTTCTATAAGTGTCGTTCATTGCGTAGTTTTCGTTTACCATTTGTCATGATGCAAATCATCATGTGTTTCTTAGTCATTCAAACATTTCAAATGTTCAAAGGACCATTTTACTAAATTTGATTCGGCCGGGTCACTTGTAAAGTGTCCTCAAGTTTACTATCAGTCAATGTAATGAGGCGGGCGTTACAATTGGCCTGCTATTTTTTTATTGAGTACAACAAGAAAAATAAACTTTGTTTTGTTTGAGTTCAAAGACTTAAACCCAATTTTATAATCTTCATTTTGAATTCACACGATGCCACTAGAAACTGGCTAATATGTCTAAGATTTAAAATTACTCTGTGATATAGTAAATTAGAAGAATGCATGAATATGTTATTAAAGGTTGTCTTGAGCTAGTTTTACATGATAGAAAAATTTATAAATTTAGCTCAGCGTCTCAATAGAATCCTATAGAATTTGAATGACTTCCACTCAAAGTTTCTCAGTTTATGGGATGTAAATTCTTTTAATGAACTCCATTCAAATTTTATCTCAGGTTATGGGATTTAAATTCTTTTAGTGTTTAGTGTACTTGTTCATTAAGTTTGATTTCATTTATTTTGTGATATGCAAGATGCCAATCGATCTGCATTTGTTTCATAATTTGAGCCACGTTCTTGCTTCTAAACATGAAAAGTAGGATTATCTTCCTCATGTGCCGTAAGTTGTGCTTACTCCATTTCATTTACAGGTCCATCGGAGTTAATGGAACATTACATAGATCTATTTGCTTTGTGTCAATTTTTAATCTTCAATTTCTGTTGCTGTTAAATTCTTGAGATGTAGCTCTGAGTGCTTCTAAGGTTTAACTATGAGTATGTGACAAGGGCAGAGAAAAAGTATATAGTTTTTTCTTTGATTATAGGTTTGCTTTCTACTACAGTGAAAATGAATATGATTAAAAAAATGTTGTCTCAGTTGTAAAATCAAACAATGGTGTGAAAATTGTTTAGTTTGAAATTTGTTGTGTAAATCACTCTCTTTTGATTAAAATTGCCTTATTGACTAAGATCAATATGGATTAGGCATGTTAAATTCATAAGATCAATGTGGATTAAGAATTTCAATATGTGATATTTGGAGATGATGTGTGGACTATGTACATTCAACTTGAACAGGCTTGTACTATACAAGATTGTAAATGCTTTTATTTATAGCCTTGCATATTCTTTTATATTTTTCGACCATTTTTAAGTATGAACAAGGTTATAAATGTCGTTATTAATATTTTGGACAGTTTTTTATGTTTCCTGTGAGGTTTTTAAAAATTTCTTTTAAGTATATTTTAAAAACCATGTGAATGCTGAACATATTTTTGTCATATACCAAAGTTATTTCTTTTCACAATGGATCTAACTCAAAAGTGTTTTTTTTGCTGGAAATCTAGAACTATGTTTGGAAGTAATAAAAAGTTGTATGCTCATGTGGTTTTTATTCAAAATCTCTTTGCTCACGAAAATTCACATAAATACATTAATTACCATCAAATCATTGGAAATACCATTGACCTATACTTAGGTCATAATGTCAAACTTAAAATTTGGTTGTCTTTATGTTGCATTCTAACAATATTATTATTGTTTGTATTTTCAAATTAACATTTTTTTTTATTGGATTATTAGCATTATTACAATATAAATATTAATTAATTAATATTTAATATTATTTTGTATACATTATTAATTACTATTTAATATTATTAATTTTTTATATTGTAAGGTAGGGACCTAAGCTGCATGCAATTCTTGTTTACATTTGTTTTGATCATGTTGTTTATGAACAAGCTTAGATTTGAGGAAGTTGGTAATTCATCTCGTACGCTTCTTTAAAGAGAAACTTGCAAATATTGATAAAAAAAAATCAAGTTTTATTAATGTGAAATCATATAGAAAGAGGAAGTATGAAGATGTTTCAAGGGACCTAAACACATCTGAAAACAATATTAAAAAATTATTAAATTTAATACAATTTTTAATTTATAAAATGATTATCCTCACGACATTTGCAAAGAGAGGATAATGTGGCCACAACCTAGCCTTGACACAATAATTGAGTGGGCCACATGGATACGATGGGATGTGTCAGGCACATGGCACCTCACACTATGCATTAATCTTGCAATGTGGGCATTAAATCGACGATACATTGGTGGGAGGGTGACGTTAGTCACTCATTTGCATACCAGGGTTGGAAGAGCTAGGACGAAGGCTAAATATAGGAGCATGATGGGAATTCATTTCAATGTTGAGTGAGCAACCATGGCAACCATGGATGTTACCTCCCGGAACTCAATCCTTACTCTAAATGAAACAACCTCTGATTTTTCCATATTTCCTCGGCTAACCAACCTCTCTGTGTTTGGGATGCTATGTATTCGAAGCACTAATAGAGTCGAGCTGCGCTATATTGGAAACAATGATAGTGTTGGAAGATTTGAAAGAGTTGGGATTCTCTATATTGGAAGCATTAACAGTGTTGGGTTTCCCTGCATGGTGAAATGAATCAAGGGTGGTAGGAAAGGAAAAGAGTCGACATCTCCCAACGAGCTCAACAAGGAACAAAAGAAGGCGGGTCAGGCTACAAGGTACTATAAGGAGGCCATTGAATCAGAAATCGAAGTCGCAGAATGAGAAATATGGAATGAGAGCGCCACATTCTAGGAAATGGGGAAATTCAATGAAATGATTGATTGGGTTTAGGACCCTAGGGACAAGAGATCTAGACTAGCCCTCTACTACCATTCCTTGGCAATGTATTGGGTAATGAAATCGTTGATGTGTCAGGATCTCATTGACAAAAGAAAAGAGACCGCTTCCCTCAAAGCAGAATTGCAGACTATATCCAGAATTGTGAAAGCGAAATTTAACATAATTGGGCATCGCTTGGGAGTGGAGTTCGTAGCCAAGACACCTCCTAAAGGGTGTACTCCATAAACCCCTCTCGTCATTGAGACCGATGAGGAAAACGTTGAAGTCGGTCCATATGCATGCTAGTTGGATTATGTTTTCTTATTATAGGTTACTCTATCATACAGTTATGTTTTTTTCAGTAACTAAATGGAGTATAGTTATAGCAATAGTGATAACCTTCATCCATTTCATAGTTATAGGCACTTCAATAGTCTCATTGTTTCTATTTTGAACAAGGCAACGCTAGACATATATATTACTCAAACTCTATACTTTAGCTTGGTTTCCAAAGAGATAGGTTGAAGCACACTCTAAACCTAAATTTAAAATGCTAATGGTAGGTTGTACTACTACGTTGTTTTCTTGGGTTTTTTTTTTTATCGTAATAGAAGGATCCTACTCTTCCACACCATTTTTTATGTTAATGATTGAAAAGAAGAACACTTGGAAAAGTAATAAAAATATATGATTTGATATTTAGAGAAAATGGTATATATCTTCTGAGAATTATGTATGTTTTTCCGTTTTTAAATAAAGTAAGGTGGTTTAGGTGTAGATGTGCTTAAAAGAATAAAGTGCTAGTAGGTAACTTTACCATGATTGTAATTATAAACAAATTTACTTTGAAAGAGTATATATCTTCAAACAATTTCAAGTTTTTTTATTTTAAAGTAAAGATGGATTTAGTGTGTATACACTTTATAATTTTAAATAAATTTATTATGACAAGGATGCAATTACCAAGCTATGGGTTGAAGTTATAAATAATGTTATTTATCTATTTAATATATAATTTAGAATAAGTTGGGAGAAATATGAATCTGAAATAAATTTAAATTATTTATAAACAAAACAAATGTAATTTGTTTTTTAGTTTACTTGAATGTTCCTAAATTATAGGACCACCTTTTGGTATAAGAAACCATGATCCAGGGGTATCTAATCCATCAAAATAACCTATGGGTCGCACCCATCCTAGGCCACACCAACCCTTAACATAGTTGTATTTTATTGGTGTCTCCTCCCACCACCGTTGAGTTTCAAACCTTGGGCCACCTAACAATCGGAACCCCTCAAATACCAATCGTGCTAGTGGGACTTGAATTTTAAAGTGAAGGACATTGTGGTGGTCTTTGGTCCACTTATGTGTGCACGGGTCACGAGATCATTTAATACAATCTCTTTGGTTGCAACCACATGTTCGACCACTACCTCAAGGTGACCCCATGTCTTCAGGCTCAACCCTCATTGGAATTGAACCTTTCCCACTTGTGAAAAGATTCTCACTCTTCACCAATGGATCAAACCCCTTTGGGATTTTAAATTTGAAGGATAGAGGGGTGGGATTTAATCCACTTATGTGTGCACAGGTCATGAGATTATTTAATACAATCTCTCTGGGTGAAACCACGCGTACCTCAAGGTGACCTCATGGCTTAAGTATTGACCCCCATTGGAATTGAACCTTTCCCACTATTGAAAAAATCCTTGATCGTCACCAATGGATCCAACACATTTGGGAAACAATTGTAATTAGTTGATATTTAAAAATTATAGTTAGAATTTTAATATATATATATATATATATTTTTTTTTAATTAGTAAAATGAATTTTGTTATAATTAATAAACATGCTATTTTTTTATAAATAATTAAAAGATATTGTTCGGGTGGGTCTGCAACTAGCCACTCTTGGAACTAGGCCTAACTCAAACCAACAATCCAACAGTGATGGATGCAATCGAGGGGGGAGTGTAGCTCCCTCCAACAAGGAGAGATTATCAACTTCTCCTATGTGGGTACCCATTACCCAGATCATGGTTCATTGCGGCTTGAAACAGAAGCAAAATCATCAGGAAAGGGAGGCATAGGGAATGCACCATTACAATAGGACACTCGTATGCCAAATGTAGACAATCCCCAACGGAAGACGAAAACCATGCCTAGTGGAATATCGGATGCCATGTGGCATGGAGAATCTTGCTTTGTGTGGGTCCCACGCCACCAATGTGCCCTCATGACCAAGTGCCACCTTATTTTCCTATTGTAAATATCTATTTAGCCCCTTTTAATAAATTTATGTCAAGCTAATGTCCATTTGGGGTTTAATAGCTCTCTTATTCCAAATCTATATGTTTCCACCCCAACCTAGGGAACTAGTAGATTGGTGGAATTTTCCCTTCTAGTGATTTATTTGGATGGGGACATTACAGTCCTCCGAACCAAAGATTGATTGCCCTCAAGCAATTCTAAATTGGGATGCTGCAAATTTTGTCCCTCTTTCCATGTGGCATCCTCACTTGGAAAATCCTTCCATTGCACCAAATATTCTCTTATGGTTCTGCTCCTCAATTTCCTTTCTCTTGTCTTCAAATTTTTTTATGGAATAAGTATGATTTTTCCTTCATCATCTAATGGAGGGAGTGTTTCTAAAATAGATATTTTTTGACCAATAGCCTTCTTAAGGCATGAGACATGAAATACATTGTGTATTTTGCTACCTTCCAGAAGTTCTAACTCATGAGCTACCTCCCCAATTTTTCGAACTATCTTGTATGGACTTCTTGTTGCTGCAACATCCTTCCCCAAATTTTTGAAAATGTTGGGGCCCCTCCTTCTACATTGTTTGCAACAAATGTTTCTCTTTTCTTTGAAGCTTATCCTACTCCATTTTGGCAAACTTCAACACTTGTTTTCCAAAGAAGTTTGTCATCCAAATTTTTCTAAGGCAAAATCACTTTTAGCTTTTGGCGCGAATTTTAATCATAACTCTGCCGCTTCGGCGCAAATATTAACCTTAACTCTGCTGCTTCGGCGATAATCCCAACCGTAATTCAACCAATTTCTAGGCTTCTTGCGCAACTTTTAAACTTAACTTGTCCACAAATCGCACAAAACTTAACAATAAGATTGCCGCTTTCGGCGCACTCTAAGGACTCATTTTTTGGACCCACTATGGCGCAAGTCTTAACCCTATGGTGGCTGCCTATGGCACAATTGCTAACAACATCTCGGGCGCTTTGGTGCATGATTTAACCCTAAAAGGGACGCCGATACGGAAACCCGTCGGATCTTTCCTCATGACTCTATGGAGCATCTTTCGTTGTCGCACAGGTTGTGACCAAATCCTCCACCGATGCACAAATTTTATCCCCAAAATGGCCGACATTATAACCGCGCTTCGTCCTTTGACGTAGCCCATGAGTTTAATTTTTAGCGCAATTCATCTTCGCACGATTTAAGACTAAGACGTCCGCTACGGGCGCAAAACTTAACAATAAGATTGCCGCTTTGGTGCAAAATTCGATTTGGGCATATGTGCGAATACGGAGTTGGTGGGGTCATTAGTGTGGCCATGTGTTGTTTAATTGCCTGTTTGCCTCGAGTCCCGTGCTCATCAATCCACCAACCTTTCACGTACATGAAGTTAATGCTTCCCCTATATGAGCACGTAGAACGGGGTTTAGGAAATTCATACCACCACTGCCGACGGAAGACATAGCTCGCCATTGGATTTATTTTTGGACCACCGTTTGTCTCGGAATGCCCACTAGCCACCAGGAGATACCGCGCAATTGACAAGTAGGTGCTCTATCCCTCCCTTTTTATGTTATCCGAGGTTCTTAGCTTGAATCATACTCCCTTTTGATAGTTTTGTTGCTATATATATGTCGAAGGAAACCCATACACGTTAAGTGGGTAGTTTTCATTTGATATGATGAGAACACGAAGCCATTCTATGCAAACCAGAGCCCGGAAGCCCCTATCCTCTCATGCACATCTCGGTCTTTTCCCACTGTTGCTTACTCGACGCCCTAAGTAAGACTTCTCACACTGCAATCCCACTGATAAGGAAAACACTCCCTGAAATTTCCGTTTAGAGCTTGACAGCCGTAACTTGCTCTCATAAATCACACTCCATGCCCAAACCTGTAGCTAACATCCCGAATAACAAAATTGTTTGTACCAAATCCAGGTTTTAGAGCCAAAATCGCCACAAAAACGTATTAAGAAAGCCTCTTGGCCCGCACTAGTAGCACCGTGACTAACCTTGCATTCATTTGTAAAAGTTTGCGGCAGTAGAATGATAGCTGTATCGTAAACTAGTTAATTGTGTTCAAAATAGCTTTCATATCATGAAAATGCACATTCCAGAAATTTTATGGATGCTCCGCTAATGTTTGGAAAATCATTTAGTTAAAATCCAATTATGTCACGTTTTTCACAATCTGTAGGAAGTATTGTGTTCAATAATTGCTAAATTTCTACATACTCCTTATTTGTGCTACCCGGCTCACCGCAGGTTTGACATGCATAGAAAGTCAGCAAGGAAGAAGGCCACGCAAAAGGTTGAGTCAGATTTGGACATAGAAATCCTGCTGGATACCTCACTTGAAACCATATTCACTGATACACAAGCTACCACTAATGTACCCCTAGGAAGCTCTGCCCTAGAGTTTCAGTGGGGTGACTTATATAGATTCATCAGAGATCAAGACAACTCTTAAAACTCCATAGAGGACACTATGGTATATGCAAATATCAGAAGTTCCTATTTCCATAAGGCAGCAACTCGTCCTGAGTTATTCCCATGTTCTGAAGTGCTTGGCTGGCTGATCCCTCATGTCAAGACTAATACCAGGTTTATAAATGATAAGAATGGAATGAACCTAGCATCTTTTGCTCCTTATCATATCACGACTACCTACAGATTGCCCCTAGCTAAGGCTTGTTTAGATAATGAATGGATAGCAGAACATCTCATGGACCCGCTGGACACCACCAGGAAAATGATGATAGTCGACAGACAGATAAGAAGGAGGAATAATAATGAGTATGAGAGCAACCTCCTAAAGACTCCTTATAGACTCATCGTTATGATGTTGAGCCGGATCTTTGGTATGCCAAATGGAAATATCTTTAAGCTCGGATGGGTACCAGTAATATTCCATATAGTTATGCATGGTACCGTCTTTAATTGGGCTGATATAATTTCAGACAGCTTGGTCTCACAGCTAACTACTGCCCAAGGAGGAACGACTAAGAAGAAAGCGGAATTCTTTATGTCCTCATACTTGATAGACTGCCTACTGAGCAAACACACCTTCCCTAACTTGGGTTGCTCATGGAACAAAAAAGAGACACCTCTCTTCATGGCCTATCAACTCACATGGGAAAGCAAGTATGCGGGATATTACAAGCAGGTTTGCGAGAAATTCATCATGCCTCTATACCAGCTTATTTTTGTAAAGGAACCAGATTGTATGTCAGAGAACGCCATGCCCATTATCGAAGCGTTTGGCGATTATTACCATGGTATGGAAGGTACCTATATCCGAATGAATGGAGGATCTGTAGCTCCCTTTTTGCTTCCCAGATATGCTACAGATTTTGTGATACACAGGGAATCCATAAGGAAACTCTTCAGCGTCGGTGGAATCAATAGAGTTCTCACTGAAAGGAAGAAAGGGATATATCCGCCAATGCCTTTCACTATTGGCGCATACAGCCTCCCGAAGGCCAGGGAAGGAGAAAACCATGTTCAAGATTTAGACATCTTCCATTTTGGTACAAAGTTTTTCAGAAGGCATGACCCTTGTGGTAAAGTTGCTGAACATATTATTGATGTCAAAACCAGTTTCGAGTACACCCATCTTATGGACCAAGAGGAAGAGTTTTTCCGTAGTGCTCAGAACTTAACGAAATTAGGCAAGCGCTACAAGAAGAAAGGTGGAAAGAGCTCTAACCCCAGGCCTGTCGGCCTAATCCAAAAGGAGCAGGAAGCATCAGTGTCCCAATCAGGAGATCCGACAGGAATAGAACAAGAGGAAGATGACAGGATATTACGGGAACAAACTATCAAACATCGGCAAGATCAAGAAGCAGCTAGGATTCAAAATGAACAAGCTGCCCAGTTTCGACAAGAAGAGGCAGCAAGAATCCAGAGAGAGCAGGCTATTCAATTGCAGCAGCAAGAAGAAGCTACTAGAGTACAGAGGGAGCAGGAGAAAATAGATTTGGAAGATGAGGCTGCTAGAATACAAAAGGAGGAAGAAGTAAGGGCCCAAAGAGAAGAAGAAGATAGAATCCTCCAGGAACAAACTACTAAACTGCAAGAAGAAGAAGAAGCGAGGATCTTATTGGAGGAGGCAGACAGATTACAAGCAGAATTAGCAGGGCTAGCTGAAAGACAACAGAGGGAGCAGGCTGAAAGAACTCCTGAACAAAACCCGTCTAGTCCACAAGCTATGGATTTAGGTATGTCAGAGATAGACCAACCAGGGATAGCTCATGAAGGGGTTGTTTCTACTGAAGAATTAGCATTGACCCCATACAACCCCAGAAAGCAACGCTAAGTGGCCAACCTATATTTCGTCTATTTTCACGAATGGAAAAAGGCTATTATTGACAGAAGAGTAAGGAAAATGGAAATTGGGGAGGACTTATATGAATTCAGAGTATCGGAGACCACACTAATCCAAGGGACTGACATCGACCCTTCATTCCAAGCAGGATGCATTGTAGCTTCAGCCGAGGCGAGTAAAGCCAATACTAATCGGTTAATAGAAGAGGTAAAACATTACAAGGAGAAATGCTTCAAAATAAAAGCTGACAGGAAGAATGAGGTGTTAGAAGCAAATGAATTGAAGAGGAAATACAAAGAACTCACAGAAGAGAAGTTGAGGATAAATTCGGAAGCTCCGTGGCTTGAGAATGAGAAGAATTAACTGGAGATGTAGCTGGCTATTTCAGAGGACGAACAAAAGAACTTAAAAACTCGTATATCAAAGTTGGAGGAACTCGAGGCCAGCAGGGCTCAACAGACTCATATCTTCAAACCTCAGTTTGAAAGGTTAATACAGGAAAAGGAGGAGTTAGTGAAACAACTCAAAGAGATAACAGAAAATAGGCAGGATCTGTCCACCTTCTGTAAGCATGCCAGTGATATGCAGGGGAAGATACATCAATTACTAGTATCCATTTCTGAGGAAATTTGTGGGATGAAGGAAATGATTGCAAAGATGACAACCATTGAGATTGAAGCATTTCTGGATTAAAGACAAGTTTGGTCAATGTGCGGTCTAGATTAAGGAACAGTCAGAATGGAGAAAAGGAAAGTCAAATTTTCCCCCAAATCTACATGTTTTAACCGATGAGGGGCTGGATATGGATATAGGAGTCTTGGAATTTTGTAGAGATTGTGGCGATAGATTAAGTATTGAAATCCGAAAAACAATAAAAAAGTGCTATGTTATCTATTCCAAGATCTGAGAGGCTCATGAGACATGTCAGATGCCTCTACCACAGGGCATTTATGAATTTCCTGAGAGAGACCAACGCATGAAGGAGCTAGAAGATAATCTAAACGCAAAATTGTATTATTTGAAGAAGATAGAAGCTATAGCCCCACAAGACCTCCATCAATTCATTGGGAGGATTGTTGTCCAAACTCACCTTCTAGAAATCTGTGCACAAAGGACTGTAACAGGGACAAAACT
This sequence comes from Larix kaempferi, assembly GCA_027924585.1. Lineage (NCBI taxonomy): Eukaryota > Viridiplantae > Streptophyta > Pinopsida > Pinales > Pinaceae > Larix > Larix kaempferi. Next base: position 20,867,193 of record BSBM01000047.1, on the reverse strand, counting down.
ATCAAATCAGATTTGCGCAAACATAAGATAGCGCGGAATGTGACGATCTTGTTGAGAGGGAAAACCATTTTGAGAGAAATTGGACAGTGGGAAAGCTATATTGACCAGGAGGATAAATCAACACCATCAAGCGAGCCTGTGGGAGCAAGTGAGCTTGTTAAAGAAAGCGAGTTGATAGGAGAAGAGCAACCCAAAGAATCAGCAGAGACAACTGGGCCTTAATTTGTCTTATTATACTATAGGAAAATGAGCTGAAAGTTTTCATATGCAAATACATTAGAAGACAGTTGTCTTTTATTTTGTCTTTTGTAAGGAGTTCCCCACGAATTATTTAGCTTTGTAATTACATACTAAAAGACAAATTAGAAGTTTCCAGAACTTTAGGGTACACTTGTCAGCTCAAGGAGCAATTTGTGAAACTATATATACAGAGATAAGAGAAGGAACCAGGACTTTTGGCAGGTGAATGAAGTTTCTTCCTTGTACGTGAATTATTTTGCTACTTGCTCCAAGAACTTGATTTTGCCTAATGAAAGCCTAGGAGAAGGCGTTTTTTTCCTAGGAAATGTGTCAAATGTGTGCTAGATTATTCCTGTATCATCTACATATTGCTGTGAGATCATTCTTTACTATCATGAATTGTTTCTGTGTGATGGATGCTCTTACATTTTCCTATGCAAATATGTTCATCTCAAATGAGTAATGGAATGCATTAAATGAATTAAAGCTATCTTTAATATCTTTCATATTCTGCTGTAAGTACATCTTTGTGATTAAATGGTTATCTGTATAATCTTTAGGTGTTTCCTACAGTTTATTACTCATCTTTACTGTTTGCTCCTTGCAAGGATAGGTTAAGTTTGCTTATACATTTTTAGATTAATTTAGATTAGCTACTTGCATTTAGCTTAGGGCACTTGCATTTCATCTTAAAGTAAAATACATAAACGGTGGATCGGACCGCAACCGGTGTAAAGAACTAAAATCTTTAAATCTCACGGTAGCCGGAATTGTTAACCGGATGGATTCTCTACATCAAATGGTGGACAATCTAATTGGGACTGTTTACCGGGGAGAATCCCTTGCTGATTGATGCTACGATTTTTGAGGCATCAACAGGACCATAATACCTTGGTTTAATCTTTTTTGATCCTTTCCATTTTAAGGAGGTTTGTTTATATGGTTGCAGCCTCAAATAAAACAAATAATTCACTTGAAAATTTATTTCCTCCCTATGTTGATCCACATACTGTTTTTGTTGATTTTGGGAAACCTGTAAATTGTCTTTTAGAAGATTCAAAATCTCTTGACTTTCCTCAACCCACTCCTTAGCTTTTGGGTCTCTACTATCACCAAAAATGTGCTCAACGAAGGTGAGTTCTTCATAACCATAAATTGCTTTGAAAGTATATATTCCAATGGACATATGGAAAGTAGTATTGTAGCAAAAATCACCCAAGTGTATCCATTTAACCCATGCTTTTTGCTGCTCACCAACATAGTTCCTCAAGTACCCCTCCAACCATTGGTTCACTCTTTCTGTTTGGCCATCAGTTTGAGGATTATAACTTGTGCTTGGATTCAATTGAGTTCCCACCAACTTGAAGATTTCTTTCCAAAAAACACTCATAAATCTGTTATCCATGTCACTCACAATGTTTTTGGGAAGTCCATGCAATCTAAAAATTTCTGTAAAGAATAGATCATCCACTTGTGTAGCAGTAAAATATGTTGTAATAGAAAATAAATTATGAGCAAATTTGGTGAGTCTATCCACCACAACATAAATACAATCCTTACCAAAAGCCTTGGGAAAATCGGTGATGAAATCCATTGAGATGCTTTCCCATTTTTGTTCTGGAATGGGCAATGGTTGCAATAGACCAATAGGATGTGTGTGTTCAACTTTGTTTTGTTGACATATCTTGCATTCATTCACATACTTTAGAACATATTCCTTCATCCCTTTCCAAGAGAGCCTTTTCCTTAATTGCCTATATATTTTGAAGAAACCAGGATGGCCTGCTAAAGGAGAATTGTGAGCTTCCTTCAAAATGTTGTGCTTTAGATTCGAACCATGAACCAAGTATATTCAATCCTTATAGTAGAATATGCCATTCAATATCTTGCATCTATTATCTCCTTTGACCCCATCTAGCACATCACAAGCAAAACTATCTTTGGCATACTCTACTATTAGCATATCTTTCCAATCTTTCGAAATGTCCATAAGGGAAAATGAAGGTCTCCTAGATAATGCATCTGCTACAATATTTTTCTTCCCTTTTAAATATTGAATGTCAAAATCAAAATCTTGGACCTTACTTACCCATTTTTGTTTCCTTTCATTGAGATCATTTTGTGTGAGGAAATACCTTAAACTGTTATGATCAGTTTTGACCACAAACTTGTTCCCCACTAGATATTGTCTAAACTTGGCCAAGGCATGCATGATGGATAACATTTATTTGTCATATATGGAGTAGATCTTATCATGTGGCTTCAATTTTCTGCTCTCAAAAGCTATGGGGTGTTGATTTTGCTTTAGGACCGCCCCTATTCCTTCTCCCGATGCATCACATTCCAAAACAAATGGTTTAGAAAAATTTGGTAATGCAGGTACTGGACAACTACTCATTACCTCTTTCATTCTTTGGAAATAATTTCCAGCCTCTTCGTCCCATTTGAAATCATCCTTCTTGATCAAATCAATAAGGGGAGTAGTTAGTTTGGAAAACCCCTTCACAAACTTCCTATAGTAAGTGCATATTCCAATGAAGCCTCTCAATTCAGTGATGTTCTTGGGTGTTGGCCATTCAAGAATAGCCTTTATTTTCTCCAAGTGTACCTTTACTCCATCTTTCCCAATGATGTTCCCAAGATACAAAACCTCTTTCAACCCAAATTCACACTTGGACAACTTATCAAACAAAGATTGTTCATGCAAGATTTTCAATACAACTTCTAAATGGTGCAAATGTTCCTCCCATGTCCTACTGTAAATCAAAATATCATCAAAGAAAACCAAAAAAAACTTACAGAGCTGCTTGCAAAATATCTTGTTCATGCATGATTGGAATGTGGCTGGAGAATTGGTCAAACCAAAAGGCATGACAAGAAATTTGAAATGACCATAATGACATATGAAAGCAGTTTTATGCACATCCTCCTCCTTCATTTGAATCTAATGGTAACCAGATCTAAGATCAATTTTGGAGAATAAATTTGCTCCAAATAGCTCATTCATGAGCTCATATATTATAGGGATTGGATATCTATTCTTAATTGTCTTCTTGTTTAGAGCTCTAAAATCAATGCACATCCTTAAGGTTCCATCCTTTTTCTTCACCAAAATAACTGAAGAAGCATAGGGACTAGAGCTTGGTTTAATGAGTCCCAATTCCAATATCTCTTGAATAGCCTTCTCAATATCATATTTGAACCTTTTTGAGTGTCTATATGGTGGTATTTGTATAGGTGAAGTACCCACCTACAAAACAATGGTGTGATCAGCTCCTCTGTCAAGTGGCCTTCCAGGGGGGAGGTCTCCAAAAACCCTTTCATATTTGCGTATTAGTTTCCTTATCTCCCTTGGATGTTCTTTAATATTTATGTTTGGATTGGGGGGAGTGATGAAACATTCAAAATCCCATTCAATATCCTCATGCCTCAATATGGACCTCATATTGTGGGAAGACACCACTTTATTCAGATAGGTATGCATTCCTCTCACTACCCTTTGTTTTCCTTCCAAATCTTTGAATCTCACTTCAGGTATTTGGTAGTTCATTGTATGTTCCCCTATAGAGTACAACCATTTCACTCCCAAGACCACATTTGTATCAGCAACATCCACCACATAAAATCTATCAGAAAATGTGTAATTACCTATGGTGACTTGTAGTTTTGGAATCCATGTTTTGCACTCCATAGAATTGTGGCCTGGAATGATGACTGTGAACCCATCGAATGGTTCAGAAGGTAACTTTATCCTCTCCACCATGGCTGCATCAATGAATTTATGAGTTTCTCCTCCATCTACGAAGACCAAAACTCTTTTCCCTTGTACCACTCCCTTGCATCGAATGGTGTGAAAACGAGGCACTCCTGAAAGCATTGCCATTCTCCCTTTTTCAAGTGATGGATGATCTTCTTCTGCTATGTCATATCCCTCTTCTTGGGATGAAAGATGTTCTTCTTCCTCCATGTCCCCTTCACCTTCATCATCATCATAAAATACTTCAATGCATTGTGCTTTCCCCTTAGCACATTTGTGCCCTGGTACCCATGCTTGGAAGCATGTGTAACATAGTCTCTTTCTTCTGAGATCTTCCTTGCTTGGTCCATATTTATTGTCCTTTCCAAATGCATCTTTTTTCCATGGCTTATTGTCAAATTTGAACTTACAAGGAAATTTGGGCTTGGGGGGATACCTTGTCTTGGGTAGCACATTTTGCATATATCTTGCCAAGTTCATGGCATCTTTCAATAAAGTAGGTTTGTGGGATTTAACTAAACCCTTCAAAGGTTCATCCAAACCTTCAGTAAAGTGAAATACTAATCGAACCATAGATATATCAGCCACCTTAACTGATAGTTTTTGAAATTCCAACATGTACTCATGAGGGGTTCCAATTTGCTTCAACTGTGCTAGTTCCTTGAAAGGCATTTCAGGGTCTTTTTGCTCGAATCTTTCCAATAACCTGTTAAAAAAATATGCATATGTTGTGACCTGATCATGTCCCAAGGTTTTAATCCCATGTAACCACCAATCCTTGGCTTCTCCTTCAAAATGCAAAATATCCATTTTTAGAGCATCCTCTTCAACCATTGGATTCAGTTGAAAATATACATCTAACTTTTGTATCCAAGTATTTGCAAAACTTTGAGATGAGCCATCAAAGGTAGGAAGAGGCATTTTAACTATGGCACAATTCAATTCTTTGTTTTGGAAAGGAGTTCTATTTCCTCCCCTCATATTGAGCTTGTTTGAGATAGTAAAGAATTGATTAAATGGTAAGGTCCTCCTACAATCTTCACTCAACTGTTGCCATTCTGCTAGAACTTCTTGCATTCCAAATTGAGTGTGAAGGTCCTCTTTGGTATCAAGAAACTTGGGTGTGGTGACTCTTATTGAGATCTGAAATTCCTTGGGTCGATTATGAGGCCCTGTCCTTGAGAAAATGCTTCCACCAACTGTCTTATTTTCCTCACTAAAGGAACTATTGTTGCCTTTTATTACCAATTTGACTAGCCATCAATTAGAACCCTGGAATTATCTGCCTTTTCATGTATTCAAAAAATGCTTTCATGAATTTCCTGAACTCCTCTTTCTCCTCCATGTCAGAATTTCCTTTCTCATCCTTAGCCGTAGTCTCAATAGAGTGCACATCTTCTCCTTCTTCTTCCTCTTCACCAAAGGTACTTTCAGTTTCGGTGTCTAAGGGTGGGGCTAACTTCTTGAACTCATAAATGGTCACCCAAACTAGGTACAAGGACCATGCTCTGATACCACTTGTAGTGTCATTTTTTATAAAATTGGAAAAATTGCAATTTTTGGTCAATTCGACCCTTACACTAGTGATGACTCAAATGCTTCCAAATGGATCCTAAGGCTTTTGAATTGGGTATGAAGGTGTTTGAAAGGTATTAAGACATAAAAATGAAGTTGATGGGTGCTTGGACACTCTCAAAATATTTCTGCAACATTTATATAACTTCAGGGGAAATTGGGGAATTTTACTAGTAATTTTGAGGTTCAAACCCCCAAGGGTAGAGGTCACTAATGGCTTCCCAAATGCAGTACGACCCTCCCAAATTTCAGAACAGAGACATGTATTAGTTATAGGACTTCAATGGGAACCCAAATGCATCATTAATCAATTCCTAAAGGCTGCTGAAACTCCCATAAATCGTATATTTGTAGACATGTCTTCACATAGGGGGAATGATAGAAAAACTCCACAACTTACTATGAATTTTGAGATTAATGTTCCAAAGACTTGCGTGATGTGTATGAAATTATTCACTACATTATTGGCTCTCCATACAAAAATAAAATCACAGATATTGACTGAAACAAATCAAAACCAAACAACTTGAAGCTCTCACAACAAGATATAGGGGAAAATGACACCATTCATACATAGTTTGGCATTTTTACATAGTTTCACTTGGATTTTCGAGTTGAGGTTATTCTAAGCATCAAATACAGAGTGAATACATCATATTACAAATAAATGGGGCCCTTTGGAATCCCTCAAATATATCATCATCTCACCATGTGCGCCCTTCCTCCAAGAGCAAGAATATGAAGAGAAATGTGGGAGAAATTTGAAGAAGAGAAGATCACGAGCAACCTTGTAGCTTCAACCTGCAACAAGTGAATCCATTGTAGCTCCATATGAAATTTCTGAATGGCCTCTCCAATTTCCAATTAGGATGGGAATCTTGCACCCTCGAAATTGGTACTAAGGCAAGTAGAGTAAACACTCCACTAGCATGGACAAGCTATGCTCCCCAATTTGCAAAATGAGAAATGATCAAAAGCCCCTCTCCTTCTTTTTTCTTGTCTTTTATATATTTCCAATTCCTCCATGGTTCGAATTCCTTCCAAAATATTCATGCCAACTCGAGTTGGGAAGAGATTACAATGAGTGCCACTTGTCCAACAATTCCTAGTCTCCATCTTCCATCAATTTGAATGGGGAAGCATATTGGCTTCCATAACACCCTTGTGCGCCCTCTTGGAGGCTACTTTTAGCGCTAACATGTCATATAGGTCAGATGTCAGCAATCAGGTTTGATCCTTGTCATAAGTGTCATAGCATCTTCATCATTGCTGTCATAGAAGCTAGGGAATCTAGCCCAAGTGTCTCAATATCTCTAGGATGCATCTTCCTCTTCCATGGGAGTTACTCTTCCACCCCAATTCGACCCTCATTGAGTCATGCCAAGTATAATGACCTTCAAAATCCCCCAATAACATTAGACTCCACCTTGGATTCGAATGGTGAGAGTAGGATGCCATGTGGCATGGAGAATCTTGCTTTGTGTGGGTCCCACACCACATTAGAGGAATTTTCAGGTAAAAAATGGGTCTCCTAAGAGAAATATTAAAAAATTGTGAACTAGGTATTTTATGGGGAAGGTATACTTGACAAGTCACCTTTCCACTACATTCAATGTCCAATTTAGATAACCATGGTTAAGTTACATACTAAAAGAAAAATTAATAAAATATGTTATATTGATGTGATTAAAAATCAATTCCAATTTCCCAAAAATATATAGTACTTGAATGCATTCATATCCTTGAACTTGGAGATCATTTTTAATAATAAAACATAAACACAATCAAACTTTTTCAGAAAATAAAATATAGATAAATGAAAAGAAAATCAATTCTAATTCCCCAAAATATATAGTACTTGAATGTATTCATATCATTAAACTGTAGATCACTTTTAATAATAAAATATAAATACATTCAAAAGTCAATCAAGCTTTTTTATAATAATAAAATATAGATACAACAATCAAATATTTTCTAGTAATAATGATTAGTCAAAGTAAAAAACAATCAAATCTTTTATTCAACCACATATTATAAATTGAAAATCAACTTCAAGATATAATATTTATAATAAATATTAATATTAATACTATATCAATTTTATCATAAATGTGCAAAGTTATTCATATACATAATATATATTTAATATTGTTTTCATTGTGTTTAATTGAAATGCATTATATATATATTTATTCTTATTATAATATTATATTATATATTATATATTATAATATTATTAATAATATATAATATTATAAAAATAATATATTATATATTATAATATATTATTATTATTATATATTAGTAATTTTTTTTTCCAGATATATTAGTAATTTTAATAATAGTATAATAATAATATAATATAGTATAGTGGGAGTTATTCTTCCACTCCAATACGACCTTCATTGAGTCATGCCAAGTATAATGACCTTCCAAATCCCCCAAGAACATTAGACTCCACCTTGGATTCGAATGGTGAGAGTAGGATGCCATGTGGCATGGAGAATATTGCTTTGTGTGGATCTCACACCACATTAGAGGAATTTTGAGGTAAAAAATGGGCCTCTTAAGAGAAATATTAAAAATTGTGAACAAGGTATTTTATGGGGAAGGTATATTTGACAAGTCACTTTTCCACTACATTCAATGCCCAATTTAGATAACCATGGTTAAGTTACATACTAAAAGAAAAATTAATAAAATATGTTCTATCGATATGATTAAAAATCAATTCCAATTTCCCAAAAACATATAGTACTTGAATGCATTCATATCCTTGAACTTGGAAATCATTTTTAATAATAAAATATAAACACAATAAAAAAACAATCAAACTTTTTCTAATAATAAAATATAGATATAATGAAAAGAAAAATCAATTATAATTCCCCAAAATATATAGTACTCGAATGTATTCATATCATTGAACTTGGAGATCACTTTTAATAATAAAATATAGATACAATGAAAAGACAATCAAATATTTTCTAGTAATAACTATTAGTCAAAGTAAAAAACAATCAAATCTTTTATTCAACCACATATTTTAAATTGAAAATCGACTTCAAGATATAATATTTATAATAAATATTACTAGCATTTGTCCCTGGAGGGGCAAAAGGAACGCCGAAAGGAAAAATCGAACTTTTTGATAGAACGTATGATTTTTCAGCCCACCCTCAATTGGATAGTTCATATAATTATTAGATAAGGGTCTTTGTATTACAAATTGTGAAAGAAATCTATCCTGAAGCAGGGTCACCATTGAATTGACCATCACATATGCCAGAAAACAATAAGGAAAAGCCTTTGTGGGGGCGATGCTAATTTCAAAATTGAAGAATGTGTCTTGACCATTATTTTTTGTTCGACGTGGTGGCCGACAACTTTGTATGCAACTACCTTTTGAAAATTCTACGGATGTGTGGCGGTTAGCGACTTTTCATGCTACTTTGAAAATTCTATCACTGGAACAAATCCTTTGCGCTTTGTCTAAGCATCACTACAGAAAAAAGCTGGCGAGATTGTTCAGCTTATGGACACCAACTACCATGCTTTCATGCTTGCAGACACGTGGAACTACTGCTTTTTTGAAATTGAATCCTGGACAACTAACCCTGAATGCGAGGAAATCGCCACCGCTGAGAGAACTCAATAATGAGCATGTGATCTTTGGCGTGTCATGCATTCTATTACACTACAACACTGTAATATGAAAACTTACACCCAATAGCAATTGTGAATCCATTTCAGAGCATATTAATTTCTGTTGTCTTCTTTGTTCACTTGACTCGTTTTTCTTATTTAGAAAATTTTGAAAAATATTATTTATTCAAACTGGAACATCCTTTTTGAAATGCATATGGTAGAGCTATGGAAAATGGTTGGAAGGAATGAGAAAGAAATTGGAATGTATCCATTGTTATGCAAGACATCATGCAGTGATAGCAGTATTGGAGAAGCAATAACAATCATCGGGAAGCCGTGCTCCATTAATCTTCTTATCGTTACAACGGCCAATTTTGTGATTTATGGCGGTGTGACTATCGTTGTATTTTGGATTTGATTTGTGTTTCTTTCTTTGAATTCCATTAATAATAATACTTGGTGTTCAACAGAAGAGAAGCTGCTCTTGGATTTCAACAGAGGATCATCCAAACACCTCGAGAGAAGCTACTCCGGGATTTCAATAGAGGCTAATCCAAACATCTCCAACATCAGCTATGAAATTACAAATTACAAATAGGTATATAAATCCGTGGGCTATCAGTAAGAGGGAGAATATAACTTCTTTTAAATATCAAAACTTGGTTTTCAAATAATTTCTTAACAATATTGATATACACGCTATTCATAATTATAAGATTTAGACATATAAATATGTCCCACAAATTACATATATGTCTATTTCTCCACATACACGTATTATAGAAGATCTGTGGGAACATTAATCCCCTCAATGTCTACACAAATTTCTCCATAATTGCATTATCGACAAAATCTTTTCCTTTAATGACAATATTTAATTTCTAACTATAAGATTCATCGAATTTAATAACATAGACATAAATACATGAATTTTCATCATAAACATATTATATAATATATATCCAATCCTCCCATTCATCACCTTAAAATTTCAAAATCTCAATCCTTAACTTTGGCTCTCCATTGCCTCTTTGTTTCTTTAAATGATCAAAGGGTTAATCAATAAGATGGGTTCTCCCTTCCCTCCACGTTTCCTTAAATGACTTTTTTACATCCTTGTTTGTTCTTTTATGCACTTTTTAACATACTTGGTTTTCTCTACTCTTTTATGGTGATTAGTGTATTTATAAGCCTCATTTTATGAGTGGCATTTTCTAGCATCTTGTAATCATCTTCTAACAATCTTGGGCTCATGCTATATCTCTTCCCTTGGTCCATTAATAATCCGTTGTCAAACCTTTTAACTTCAATTTAGAATCATGCTACCCAACATCTAACTTTTGTTTATTTTGTACATATAATAATTTATTATCTCATTTTTTTTATTATGTTTTTTCTCTTTATTTTCTTTTCCTCATTTTAATTTTTCTCTTAAAAGATGTTTTTATAAAATAAATCTCATTTATCATTTTTATTTCATCTTCTTTTCCTCAATTATATTACTTTTGTCATTTTTATTTGAGATCATATTTCATATATTTTGTGATATCTCATATTTTAATTCCATTCTTAATTTGGATACTTTTAATTATTTTATATTTATTTGTTTAATCATGTTATTATCTATATATTTTTATTGAAAAGTCAATTTTGGTTGATTTGCATTAGTTTGTTTTTAATCTATAAAATTTCACAAAGTTTTCTAAATGTTTGCTTAATTTTCATATTAAATTTAATTTTCTAAAAATTTAAAATAATTTAAACAATTTTGAAAATATACTTATTCCAAATTTTGTATTGGTTTATTCTCTTTTTAATTTAGATGCTTTTAATTATTTTATATCTATTTGTTCAACCATGTTATTATCCCTGTCAAGGCAGGGATATATTTTTCTTGAAAATTCAATTTTAATTGACTTCCATTAATTTATTTTTAATCTATAAAATTTCACAAAATTCTCTAAATGTTTACTTAATTTTTATATTAAATTTATTTTTCTAAAAATTTAAAATAATTTAAACAATTTTGAAATACAATATTGCAAATTTTTTATTGGTTTATATCTTCAATGAGATATAAATCCTTGTAAGAGCAATTTTAATTATTAAAATATAAATTTAAATAATAAAATTTTTACAATTACCATATGTCCAAGCCTGGTATAGTTCCCACACCCAATCGAATAAATATGGCATGACTTCTCCTGTGAACTCCTGTCAGTCTACGGGAGAGTTTTAGCTTGTGCCAACGATCTCTCTTTTGTATCTTTCTAGAACACATCAACTCAGCTTGACACAAACTTTTATTATGACAAGTCCTCAACTATAGAAAGTTAGAAAGGAGTTTAAGAATTCTTCACCATTTTCAGAATGGGTGAAGTCATCCCAAAGATTTTTGTTTATTGTTTAGCGAAGTAAGAAGTTGCCAACTCTTTAAAATAAATTTACCATTGTATCCATAATTTTCTAAAATTAATTTACTATTGTATTCATTATATTATTTGATTTGATTTATTTATTGGGTTTTAGTTTTTTTTTTTTTTGACAAAAGCGGGTAGGTTTTATATTAATAAAACAGTGACAAACCCACCAGAGTGTTTACAATATCAAAATGTGGTAAGCCACACAGTCTTTCAAGCTTTAAATACATATGCCTGTAGATAACAAAATCAGGACTTTTTAGAGTAATTTAACAGTAGAGGTAAAACAGGAAAAAGTCAGATGCTAGACTGATATCAACGATGACGAGCCCCAGAGGCTGGTTTAGTGGCCGGTTGGTTCTTGTCTTGACCTGCATTCTCGGCGTTTCACAATTTTGCCAGGGTGGTCTCCGCACGTTGCAGCCTGAGGTCCAAGTTTTCCGCAGCAACCATGACCTTTTCTTCCAAAGCCTCGAAGGCTTCCTTGAAGTCTGAGCGGATGAGAGCTATGTCCTCCTCGATTCTGTCCAGGCGTCGTCCTCCTTGATGGTCCAGCTGTTGCATGAAGTTCCCTTGGCGTCGTACCCTTCGGCGCAGGACTCGGACTTCTGCTTCCAGTTCCTGCAAAGGGTCGGGGGAGGAGGTTTCCGATTCCCCTGAGTCCTCCATTCCACCCACCTATACAGAATCAAGGGGATGGGCAGCGAGAAGAGTGAAACGTGGAACCAAAGACCTTCGCCACCCGGGAGAGAGCTCTTTCAGGGAGGAATGGGCAAAGCTTCTTGATGCAGCGCGGTGGAGAATTCGTCTAGTGTCCCGCTGATCTTCCATATGATAAAGAGGGAGCATAAATACCTTTAACCTGGGGCATGCCTCAGGGCCCATCATCAAATTGCGAGGATCGTCATTTACCAGAACCGTACTTCCCATTACATACCTGCTCTTAATACTGATTAAGGAAACCTTATGAGGATCCGGAGAATTAGCGTCATCATAACAAGACAAGGTACCATCCATCCAAGAAATTATGTCATCGGAGGGATTTACAACAGGTGAATCAGCCCATTGAAGGGACCTGCGATGATTGCAAGAGCTCCTCAGCTTATGTGATATCTTTCCCGTTAAATTCTCATGCCCTGAAGTACAGAAGTTGGTACACTCCCACATCAGCATAGTCGAAAGCAGCATCATTTTGGAGAGGGGAGGGCGTGCGAGCTGACGATTGTTATTAAGTAGGACAATAGGAGCCACACCTCGCTTGGAGAGGGACACCATCAGGCAGCGAGAGGGCGTGACATTTGGCTTATGATCCGTTTTCCAAGTTCCCCATATGCCCGTATGCAAGTCCGATTCCAGAGACTTAAGGAATAGGAGCCCAGCTAAATTCATTATTAATTTTAAGAGCCCCTTTACACAGGGATATTTCCTCGTTTGCTGCTTTATCCGCATGTCCATTGAGCTCTCTCAAGACATGGTGGAACTCAATATCTCGGAAGAGAGGGATGAGCAAAGAAATTCTTCTAAGAATTTGACATAGGCGATTAGCAGCGAGAAATTTCTTAGAGTTAATGCACTGGATGATCATCCTGGAGTCCCCAACAACGGTGAGGGTCTGGATACCATGGAGAAGGGCTTGGTTTAATCCTTGCCAAAGGGCCAATGCTTCAGCTATATTGTTGGTTTCAATTCCCAAATTCCAGGAGTATGTAAAAATCAAATCTCCAGCGGGGTCAAAGAGCACCCCTCCCCCTCCTGCCTCCCCTGGATTACCTTTTGAAGCTCCGTCAAAGCACAAGAGATTTTTCCCCAACTCTTTACACCAGAGATCATAATCCGTCCCATCCTTCCTGATTTCCCAACATTGCAGCTTGGGAGGTTTATGTGGGAGACTTGCGAAAGAGCCCGGGTTCAAGCTTTGAAACCAGTTGGCTTCCTCATGAGACATAGGAGAGTGATTGCAAAGAGATGGGCGAGACCGAATGAAATCCCCAAGCAAGGCTTTTATTTTGGTCACCACCTGAATAGGGGAGGATTGGATTCCTCTGAAGATCCTGTTGTTGCATTCGAGCCACAGCATCCAGCAGATAAACTTAGGGAGGGTCAACCAAGCAATGGCTAGAGGGTCTTTCACATGGATCCTTACAGGGGAGGAGATAGACCAACGGCAGAGGAGGGGAGAGACCTCGTCATAGTTCAAGGGGACATGCCAGGGGAGGGTCATTAAAATCCATACAAGTGAGGCATAGGGGCAGGAGATAAAAAGATGAGGGGACGACTCTTCCTCAGCAAAACAGAGAGGGCAGCGTGACGGACCTTCCCATCCTTTTCTCCGAAGGACTTCCGCAGTGAGGGCAGTATTATGAGCGAGAGTCCAGACAAAGTGATCAATTTTAGGAAGCGATTTGGTTGACCAGATGTACTTCCAAATTGCAGGATTTCTAGGAACATTAGGGATGGCTTTGATGCATCTATAACCTTCCGCCACAGAATAATGTCCGGATTTTAAACCCCATCCCCTTACATCTTTGAGGTGTTTGGCCACCGGTGATTTCCCATTCAGGCAGAGAAGGAGAAGAGCCTTTTCATTTTCCAGATTGGGAGGGTAGTCCGGGATGTCCCATCCTATCCAACTGTGATGTCCCTCCGGGTGCCATTTTGATATGTCCGCAAGCTTTGAGATCCTGAGGTTTGAAAGGTGTCTCCTAATACCATCCAATCCTTCCATATGTCCTATTGGGGGGCTGCCAGATATGGAATCTTCCCAAATTCCAATTTTTTTCCCATTTCCGGGGATCCACGTAAGGCCTTTAGAAAAGAAGGGCAGGGATTTGGAACAGAGCGCGAAAATGGAGGAACCTTTGGCCACTTTCAGTCCTTTGTCCACGCACCTGAGCCTAGTCCCTGAGAAGTATTTTTTCCATAAAACTTGTTTGCTCTAGGAGGAGTTCCCTGAAACCAGACTCCAGAGAAGCTTGGCCCCCAATGCTAGATTTTGGGTTCGAAGATCCCGAAGATACAGTCCCCCTTCATGATACGGAGCAGTGACTTTCTCCCATTTGACCAGGTGGAGCCTGTTTCCGCCTTTCCAGAGAAATCTTCGGAGAAGGGCTTCAATTTTCTTAAGAACAGAGACTGGAGCCAAAAGCAGGGCACATTGGAAGACCGGCATGCTTGCGAGGACTGCTTTGATAAGCACTGCTTTCCCTGCTAGATTTAGCCAAGAGGCTCCCCAAGCCTTAATTTTCGAGTTCAGTTTTTCAATCAGCGGATCCCAGCTGGAGACTTTAGGTTTGTCCTTGAAAATTGGCACTCCAAGGTATTTAAATTCGGTCCAGTGGTACTTCCCTTCTATTTCCATGATACGGGATATAGTTTGCAGCTCCATTGGAGTACAGTTCCAACTGTAGATCTGGATTTTAGAGCAATTGATCTTGCTTCCTGAAATACCCTGGTAATTATCGAGAACCTCTTTGAACTTCCTAGTAGTGGAAGGACTCGCTCCACTTAGAAGGAGAGTGTCATCAGTGAATTGAGTATGGTTAACTTCTTTAACCCCCCTCACAATCCTTAGCCCAAGAAGATCTTCATGAACACGGTAGTGTTCCAACAGAAAACTCAGGGAGGCCGCTTGGATGGCATAAAGCAAGGGGGAGAGAGGGCATCCTTGACGAAGACCCCGCGAAGCTTGAAAGAAATCTGCTGCTCTCCCATTAACCAGGGGGGCGATCCAAGGTGAGCAGATGCAGGCTTTGATCCAAGAGATCAAGCCTGGGGCAAACCCAAATCTGGTCATAACCTGAAACAGGAAGTCATGGCGAACTCTGTCAAAGGCGTTAGTTAAATCCAATTTAATAGCCATACCTTTTTCTTTTCTCGCCACGCTTGAGTGAATGGCTTCTTGGACTAAGATGATATTATCAGAAATTTGCCTGCCTTTAATGAACCCTCCTTGATTTTCAGGAATAATGAGTGGAAGAACAGCTTTCATTCAGTTAGCAAGAATTTTGGTGATGACCTTATAGCCAATATTACAGAGGGAGATAGGTCGAAAGCGGGAGTAAGAGATGGCTCCTTTTTCTTTGGGGATGAGGGCAAGGAAGGAGGAATTGGTCCCTCCTCCGAGTTTGAGACTGGACTGGGATTTCTGGACCATCCTAAACAGGTCAGACTGGATTATGGGCCAGCAGGAAGTGAGAAATCTGGCAGTGAATCCGTTTGGTCCTGGGGCCTTATCAGGACTCATGCAATCCACAGCAAATTTAAGTTCTTCAAGGGAGACAGACCGGAGGAGCGTTTGGTTCAATTGATCAGAAACAAGATGGGGGATATTATCCAGCAGGTATGAGTGAGTAAAGTCCATCCCAGGGGAGGTTTCAGTGTAGATCTCCAGAAAATGATCGTGAGCTGCTTTTTTAATATCATCAAAGTCGGATATCTGTTTCCCCATATGATCGATTTGAGAGACATTTTTAAAGTGTTTTATGATCTCAGCTTGTTTGTGGAAAAACTTTGTATTTTTATCCCCCTCTTGAAGCCAAGTATTTATGTATTTGATCTTCCAATAGTTTTCTTCGAACCTACAAGCTTCATGGAGCTTGTTATGGAGAGAAACTTCCTTATCCAAAGTGGCTTGGGAAAGTCTCCCTTCATTGCTGAGAAGATGGTCCTCCAGAGCTTTCTCCACTTCCATCCTTTGCTTCTTAGGAGACTTGATAAGTTTCGCCCAATCTTTAAGGGCCTTTTTAACATTCCTGAGCTTTTCTTCCCACACGTAGAAAGCAGACCCTCTAATTTTAGTTTTCCAGGCTGTAGCCACTATGTCCAGGAAGCCATCCATTTGGATCCAAGCCGGGCTAAACCTGAAGGGGATGGGACCCAAATTCTGATCTTTGGCAAGGGAGAGCGAGATCGGCTTATGGTCCGAGGCCCTAAACGGCAGAATGGCAGAGGTTGGATCATACCCTTGAACATGTAGAGACTGTTGTACAAGGAACCTATCCAGCCTTGCTACAATGTGACCCGGGCCCAACCTTTTATTAGTCCAAGTAAACCTCCCTTTTACAGGTTTTATATCTTCCAAGTCCCAGTCCGAGATGATATCTTCCACCCATTCTCTCGTAGGGTCTCTGACAATATTACCCCCTTGTTTTTCCTCAGAAGAGAGAGTGAGGTTCAGATCTCCCGCTATGACAAAATTCTCCAGATGGGAAGAAATCATATGGTCGTTCAGGGTAGACCAGCAAAATTGCTTTTCAGAAATAGCTATGGGGACATAGAAATTAAAAAGACTTATACGAAGATTTGCGTCTTTAAAGAGCATTTCAATAAAAATCCAATGAGGGGAGGTAGTTTGACTTACAACTTCAACCTTTGAGGGATCCCAGAGCGTTGCAATGCCTCCAGAAGCTCCTCTTGAGCTAACCGCTATACATTTTGCATGAAACCAGAACGAGGGAGCTGCTTGAAGAAAGGCATGCTCTTCCATTTTCGTCTCCTGGACCAGGAGGATGTAGGTTTTCGAGATTTTGATTAAATCTTTCATTGATAACATTTTCGATTTGCTTCCTAACCCCCTACAGTTCCAGGAGACTATCTGCATTACTTACCCTTAGAGGTGGTGGCTGCCCCTTTTGAGGCATTGCCTTGTTGTCTGGTATTTCTTGGATTTAGGTGTTTTTCCAGGGTAGATTGAACTCCAGCTAACCGATCTCGGTAAGTGGCAACTTCCCTTTTTTCCCTATCTGTTTTCCTTCCTCGATGGTCTTTTTTCGCCGGTATCATAGGGTCTGGATCATCCTCATCCGTTCCCTCTTCCTATATGCCTCCCTCGATAGCTGGGTCTTGCTGTAGATCCTCCTTTATTAAGGTAGCTGCTTCTGGGTCTGCAGTCTGATTTTCTATTATTCTGACTTCGTCTCTTTTTGCCTGGGAAGGGGAGGTCGCGGGAGAAATTTCCACTTCTTCATTTAGAGTTACCAATGGTTCCTATTCTCCAAGGATAGAAAAGCTATTGTCAGATCCAGATTTTTGAGTGCTTTCTTGGGCTTTCGAAGTATCCGGGGCCGCGGAGGTGGGTTTCAGGTGGCCTTCCGGTGGAATTCCTTTAGATCTCTTTCTTCTAGGATTTGATTTTTGCTTCTTGGTTTGCTGCCAGCCTTCTTCCATGGTCTTCTCAGTTTCTGCCTTTTGGAGTTTCGGACAGTTCCTTTGGAAGTGTCCATATTCATGGCAATGCCTGCACTTGAAGGGTAACTGTTCATAGTCAAGTTGCTGGTAATGCTGCCATCCTTTGATTGTGAGTTTGACAGCTTCTGGTAGACCCGCCTCTAGATCTACTTCAACACAGATTCGAGCAAAGGAGTATTGACCCTTTGGATAAGCTTTGTCAATATATTTGCCCAGGCCATTTCCTATAGACTGGAGAGACTCTTCGCCCCAACAATGCATGGGAAGGTTAGGAAGACGCACCCAGACTGGGACCGCTTTTGGAACATCCAGAGCAGGATCAAAGTCAGGGGTCCAACGATTCAAATATAATCCCTGGGGTCCCATAAAGTAAGGACCGCTTCTGAATATCAGGTCCCTATCAACTTTTGAGACAAAATCAAAGAGGAAATACCCTCGTCCGATCGCATAGCTTGTGACTTCCTGAGAGATCAGAGGTCGCCAGTTGTTCTGAATCCAGTTTTCCGTGGAGCGAGGAGATGGCCACAGGCTCGTGAACTGCCCTATGAGGGCCCGGTCTGCGAGGGAGACGGCTAAGTGAATGGGATTCTCAGGCGGAAGTTCAATCTCAGGGATGGCTTCCAGTTTCTTGACAAATTTCGGCGGCGGAGCAGGACCAACCTTCTTCCCATTCTCGTTAACCAATCTTGCGAAGGCGGCTTCTTCAGCAGACAGAGAAGGAGGAGGAGGCGATCCTCCTCCAGAGGGGCTCATCTTCGGTGAACCCTAATCGCAGAGAAACAGAGCAGCAAACCCTAGCAGAGTCGCGATGTTGTCTGGTTGCAGGTATCTTTTTTTTTGAGAAGGAGATCATCAACATGAAGGCAATTGGGTTTTAGTTTTTGGCTAAGTTCTTTAAAGGTAATTTTTTGGGCAATATGGAAATCAAAGTAAATCTTAAATGGGTGAGGGCATAACATTATTACATCAATATATTCTTATGTGTTTAGCATATCACTTACAATAATAATAATAAAAAATAGATTAATAAAATTACTGTTTGGTACTCTAAAATTACTGTGCTGCAAATTGAAGTTTCAGGAGACAACAACATTAATTCCGATTTCATTATGAGCTATCACCAAATATCCGGTCAAACTAAACCATGAAATCTAGTCCCATAATCAACCAGCTAAGAGTTCATCTATGTTGTTGCAATATTGGGAACGACCGACATTGACAATTCTGTCACGAAATCGTAAGCGGTTTCTCTAATTGAAATTTGTTTCTGCAATGAGAGAGTTCAAACGAGATTCAAGTTAATAGTTGATGCATATACCAACATCATACATCAATTCCTTTGTAGCGCTGCTATTTACTTCTTCTTCTTCAATAGGGTTGCTATTTACTAATTCCCCTGAGAAGTTACTCGTGCCAATATGGATAACTTCATATTTGAAAATAAAGTTACATGTACATCATTCTCTAAATGTTGTGTGATCTGACACGAAGAGAATTTGGAGTTCCATATAATTTGAGTTGCAGTGGAATAATGGAGTCCCTCGTTTCGTTAGCCAAAATCTTGCAGCAATCGGATGACAATAATATTGTTGGGCAATGTAAATGTTGTGAAATAATCTTCAGTCTCATGATCATATTCATTGATTCTCACACGATGTACGTTCTCTCCCACCCAACGATCATCTAATTCACATATAGCAACATTTTCTGATACAACTTGTAATTCAGTAATATTATACATCACTTTGGATACCGATTGCTCATCATCTTCATCTTTGATTTGGGGCATTTGTCATGAAGGAGGATTAGGAATTCCACCTTCGCCTAGTCTGGCTTCCACATCTCTCATAAGATTGAGAACCCGTTTTCTGTCAAATTCGTACTTCTGTGCATTAGTATTAGTATCAGCCCTCTGCTCCTCATTATTAATGCTATTGTTGCTGTTTCGATTTCCTTCCATTCTTTCCAAATGACTGATCTCAAATGATATAGAACTCAACAATCATTATTTTACTGCGTTCAGGAATTAAAAAATATTCATACAACCAATATCTATTTTTAAAAAATTACAAAATCAAATTATAAATCCTGTCACCTTCCACTTTGGTCAACCCGATATAAACATGATTTTCCAGGCTTTGACGGTATTGGGAATCAACGCACCTGTCATCGATGGTGGACTGCTGGAAGGGGATGAACGCGGGGGTCGACGATTGGCGTTCGGAGCTCGGAGAGTAGTGAACGCGGGGGTCGACGGTCGGTGGTCGGAGCTCGGAGAGGAGTGAACGCGGGGGTCAGCGGTCGGTGGTCGGAGCTCGGAGAGGAGTGAACACGGGGGTCGGTGGGGGAAAAGCTGTGGACTGCTGGAAGGGAGATGAATGCGGGGTCGACAGTCGGAGCTCGGGGGAGAGGAGTGAACGTAGGGGTCGGCAGGGGAAAAGCTGCGGACTGCTGGAAGGGGGATGAACCCGGGGTCGACGATCAGTGAAAGTTAAACTGCGATCAGTGACCAGCGAAGCGACCATAGACAAAAGTGTATACCGGTCGGCGGTCGCGGGGTGCAACATCAGGATGTGGTCATACAATAATATATATTGTGCGACCAACGACCAACGATCATATGAGTAAAGTGGAAAGTCTATGACGAGGGGCTGATCGCTGGTCGCTGGAAGCTGAAAAAAAATATATCCAATCCATTCTATTCCGCTGTAATAAGATAGCACGAGTTAAATTTAATTGCACAGGAAGCTTATTCGGATGTTAGAAATCAAATACTGTATGATTGAATTTGAATTCTCTCATTGAGAATTTATTTTGCTCAATTAAGAGAGATTTAGAGATAGTTTCGAAGTGATTTCCATTACAATTGTTGTGAATGGTAGAAGATCACAGATCTTATGCTATAGATTCTGAGACTCTTGCCACTTCGGCAACCTAAGACCGCATCAATGATGGGACGGTTCTTTTGTAATTCATTATAGTTAATGGGTCGATGATGTCCTGGCGATAAGACAAGGAGGCTATGAGCATCACGACGTCGGGGCCAGCGAGTGAGGGACGTGTAGCATAGCTTTGAGCCATCATAATTAATGGGTTTAAATGTTACATCTATGGACGTCGTCATCTCTTGACTGCAGGTCAGAAAGCACATTAATATTGTACCGTATGACTGCACATTCTCTAGCGGTGTGCTTCGACCTGATATAATATGGTGCATTTTAAGCTTGAACTTCTGAGAAATCTGTAGCATTTCTTCTGAAACGAACACCTGGACATATTTCATAACTTCTTTTCAGTTAAATTGGAAATAGAGATTATTATTTCAATTATGATATATCTCAATGCTTTGACTAAAATTTAATACCCACATTGAAATCATTAGCTTTTCCACTAAAGATGGCAGTTGATGGCTTCTGATGAGAGGGTGATGTCTACACATATTTCCCAAATTCGACGCAATCATTCAAATGAAACAAGTATAAATATATTTATGAAAACGCCACTCATTGAAGGAAAGGAGGTTGTCGCCACGATTTCATGGTAAACAAGCCACTAAGTTTACCAACTTTCAAGTTGATTACACCAAAAACCACAGTAAATAATGGTGCGCCATATTACTTCACAACTCCTTTACTATGGATGTGTCGCAATATTGGTTAAACGTCAAGCAGTTGAAAGAGTGTTAAACTGCGATCAGCGACCAGCGAAGCGACCATAGACGAAAGTGTATACCGGTCGGCGGTCGCAGGGCGCAACATCAGGATGTGGTCATACAATAATATATATTGTGCTTCCAACAAATTTTGATCAACCAAGTCGATGTAAACAAGCCGTGCCTGCTCAGCCTTGCCTTGTAAGTCCCCTATAATGTTGACTCAAGGATCATGAATGTCCGTCAGAACTGCAAGCTTCGAACTCACACCACGACTAATTTATTTTCATAATTTTGAACAGGAGGATTGAATTAGGGGACCCTCGATCTTCGACAAAGGAGATCAAGTCGAGGTCGCCCGACCAAGGAGAGTAAAGCTCGGGAGGCCTAATTTATCATCAAATCTCTGAAATGGATTTTCTATTTACTGCACTATACCCTTTCAGAATGCTTCCTTATGATTGCCAGGTGTTCATTCACTCAATGCAGTCGATCCAGTCGAGCATTCCCAGGGGTATGTACCAATTACTAGTATATTGTGCGACCAGCAACTTTTGATCATAGTTACCACATTCGACCAAATCGATCGAAAAAATCGAAAATTTGGCGATTTGTTTGATTCAATTGAATTGTTCATTCAATTTCAATCTTATTTCTGTGTAGGAGTAAATAATTTAAACCTGCAAGGTTCGTGTTCTCGCGGACACCAATTTGGAGGGCAACAGTGACACGAGGTTCTGTGGACGTTGGGACGGTTGCGCTCCTCCTCCGTTAGATTCGTGCAGAGAGGAAGCGGTCGCGGAGAAGCAGAACCATCCACGTGGCAAGATTTCATTCGCTCTATGAGCGAGGAATCTTGCTGATGTGGAGGTAATGCTTCTCCATGGTGAACGCCTACGGCGTAAATATTAATACTATATTAATTTTATTATAAATGTGCAAAGCATTCATATACATATATATATTATTGTTTTTCATTGTTTTGAATTGAATTGAAATGCATTATATATATTTATTCTTATTATAATATTATATTATATATTATAATATTTTATTATAATTATAAAATATATTATTATTATTATAATTTTTTATAATAATAATAATATATTATTATTATTATTATTATTATTATATGATTATAATATAGTATAATAATAATATAATATAGTATAGTGGGAGTTACTTTTCCACTCCAATTCGACTGTCATTGAGTCATGCCAAGTATAATGACCTTCCAAATCCCCCAAGAACATTAGACTCCACCTTGGATTCAAATGGTGAGAGTAGGATGCCATGTGGCAAGTAGAATCTTGCTTTGTGTGGGTTTCACACCACATTAGAGAAATTTTGAGGTAAAAAATGGGCCTCCTAAGAGAAATATTAAAAAATTGTGAACTAGGTATTTTATGGGGAAGGTATACTTGACAAGTCACCTTTCCACTACATTCAATGTCCAATTTAGATAATCATGGTTAAGTTACATACTAAAAGAAAAATTAATAAAATATGCTCTATTGATGTGATTAAAAATCAATTCCAATTTCCCAAAAATATATAGTACTTGAATACATTCATATCCTTGAACTTGGAGATCATTTTTAATAATAAAATATAAACACAATCAAAATACAATCAAATTTTTTCTAATAATAAAATATAGATACAATGAAAAGAAAAACCAATTATAATTCTCCAAAATATATAGTACTTGAATGTATTCAAGTCATTGAACTTGGAAATCACTTTTAATAATAAAATATAAATACATTGAAAAGTCAATCAATCTTTTTCTAATAATAAAATATAGATACAATGAAAATACAATCAAATATTTTCTAATAATAACTATTCGTCAAAGTAAAAAACAATCAAATCTTTTATTCAACCACATATTATAAATTGAAAATTGACTTCAAAATATAATATTTTTAATAAATATTAATATTAATACTATATTAATTTTATCATAAATGTGTAAAGTTATTCATATACATAATATATATTTAATATTATTTTATTGTTTTGAATTAAAATGCATTATATATATATTTATTCTTATTATAATATTATATTATATATTATCATATTATTATTAATATATAATATTATAAAAGTAATATATTATATATTATAATATTTTATTATAATTATAAAATATATTATTATTATTATAATATTTTATTATAATAATAATAATATATTATAATTATTATTTTTATATATTAATGATATTATATTATTATAATATAGTATAATAATAATATAATATAGTATAGTGGGAGTTACTCTTCCACTCCAATTCGATCATCATTGAGTCATGTCAAGTATAATGACCTTTCAAATCCCCAAGAACATTAGATTCCACCTTGGATTCGAATGGTGAGAGTAGGATGTCAATTGGCATGGAGAATCTTGCTTTTTGTGGGTCCCACACCACATTAGAGGAATTTTGAGGTAAAAAATGGGCCTCCTAAGATAAATATTAAAAAATTGAGAACTAGGTATTTTATGGGGAAGGTATACTTGACAAGTCACCTTTCCACTACATTCAATGCCCAATTTAGATAACCATGGTTAAGTTACATACTAAAAGAAAAATTAATAAAATATGTTCTATTGGTGTGATTAAAAATCAATTCCAATTTCTCAAAAATATAGAGTACTTGAATGCATTCATATACTTGAACTTAGAGATCATTTTTAATAATAAAATATAAACACAATCAAAATACAATCAAACTTTTTCTAATAATAAAATATAGATACAATGAAAAGAAAAATCAATTCTAATTCCCCAAAATATATAGTACTTGAATGTATTCATATCATTGAACTTGGAGATCACTTTTAATAATAAAATATAAATACATTGAAAAATCAATCAAACTTTTTTAAATAATAAAATATAGATACAATGAAAAGACAATCAAATATTTTCTAGTAATAACTATTAGGCAAAGTTAAAAACAATTAAATATTTTATTCAGCCACATATTATAAATTGAAAATCGACTTCAAGATATAATATTTATAATAAATATTAATATTAATACTATATTAATTTTATCATAAATGTGTAAAATTATTCATATGCATAATATATATTTAATATTGTTTTTCATTGAAATACATTAATTATATATATATATATATTATTAATACATAATATTATAAAAATAATATTTTATTATTATTATAAAATATATTATTATTATTATAATATATTATTATAATTATAAAATATATTATTATTATAATATTTTATAATAATAATAATATATTATTGTTATAATATTTTATAATAATAATATATTATTATTATTATATATTAATAATATTATATTATTATAATATAGTATAATAATAATATTATATTATATTGTGTTTGATCTTTTGGATTTTCACTATGTCAAAGTTTAAACACTATTGACACATTTCGAGTGGACACCACCCATTTTTAGGATATTATATTATAGTAATGCCGTAGGCGTTCACCAACGACAAGTGTGGCCTTCCACCTCAGATAGATTCCTTGTCTATAGATCCAATGGAATCCTAGCACGTGTTTTGCCTCTTTGACCCTACATATTTCTGACTGTTATGGCTTCTCCGCGGCTGCTTTTTTTTCACTGCACTCCTCCACGCCCAAGACTTGACAGCAGACTGTCTAATTCATGTTGGTACATTGACGTGATCAAGAAAAAGAGGAAAGTTAGAATCACATCATTGGAAGGATGCCTGGAATTCTTTGTCTCCACGCCACATTCAAGTTGCCGCTACAAAAGTAGGTGTTGCGTTCTATTCTGCAATGACAGCCTGGACCAACCCACACATCCGTTGACCAGAAGAATACGAGGACTCTCGATGAACTGTCGACTAAGTAGAAGTCCGACGAGTGGTGAAACTTGTCCAGTTAATCTGCGTGAGGACCTCCTCGACCTCCTCCGACCTCCTTCGACCTCAACCTCCTCGACCTCCTCCGACCTCCTCGACCTCCTCCGACCTCTCCGACCTCCTCGACCTCTCCGACCTCCTCTGACCTCCTCTAACCTCCTCGACCTCGACCTCCTCAGACCTCGGACCTCCTTAGACCTCAAACCTCCTCAACCTTTTCCGACCTCCTCCGACCTCCACCGACCTCCTCCCTGCTCTCTCCCGACGCAGACCACCGCCGACAGATATTCGGTGATGTTTTTTTGAAATCTGAATTTTGTGATGAGTAAATTCGTGATCGATTTAGCAGCATGATTTCAACATTTTTCTATTTCTGGTTGATGTAATGAAGTGGAAGACTGGTAGTTCTTCCTTAAGCTCTGTGTGACATAATGAATAAATTATACGTGGCTTAATTTATATTGCTCACGGAGAGTTAAAATCTGGAGATAAACTCACTCTTATATTCACATAAATTTCATTAAATACAAATTCCTTTTGACGTGTCCGGAAACTTGATCAAGTTGATGAACTTTTGCAATTGTGTCAACATTTAATATTTCCAACCTGGTGAGTTTGAAAACGAATAAGGATGAATGAACCCTTAATGTTTATAAAATGTCATCACTCGATCTTTAACACCTACCATAAAAAGATAAGTCCAACGTTCCAGTTCCACTTTACTTATGTCAAAAATAAATAATTTATAAGGAATTTCAAACAAAAAAAATCTTTATTTTAAAATAATCACGTCAGCTTTTGATGTAGGAAGACTGTAATTGGAGTGACGTATCAATCAGCTTTTGATAGTAAAATCGAATGAAATTCAGCTGAAAATGTGTGTAGGGAACGATGGGGCGTGAGGTTTCACACTATTTTTAGGTAACGTTAATTCAGGAAATTTATGTTTCCTCGTTATCACTCAAATCTAGAATGATGAGACTCGTTATATAATTGACTTATCTATTTGAAGTGGAGAATTTTGGAATATGCCTGGAAGTTGAAGTTGAAGTGGACCACTTTGAATATCGACCATTTTAAAAACTAAAATGGTCGCGGCTCGACTTCGACCAGGGTCATTGTTGGTAACTATCAAGAGCATTGTTGGTAACTATTAGTCCAACCCTATCATAATAATAAATAATTATTACACTTTAAATAACTGCATGCAACCATGCATTTATGCTTTTGCAATATAATCAAGGGGTCGATTATCTATTACCAATGTTCAAGGAATATTTATTACGTTAAAATCCATTGCACAAATCTCTGCATTTGCATCTCGGTGGTTGTTAGTATATTTATTACTTTTAATATCACTGCAGATATCTAAGTGTTTAAACTTATACACTATATCAAAGAATCTCTTTAACAATCTGATTATCTGGCTTGAAACACTAGAGCATCGTACCTATAGCAACGTCTCTGAAATAAAATCGTTTATTTTAGGTGAGTGGTAGTAGCTATACAAGTTGTCACCGCCCAGTCCGTTCAAAAGGCATGCATCGTGGCATCTTTACAAACTGACATTGTCCATGAAAATATCAAGCTAAGATTCAAAGCAACCCCCTTGTACCACTAGAATAAGTGGAAAATAGGGCGCGCATTGTGCATGTGGAAGAAACCGAAGCAAACTCCAACATTCAGATATCATCGTGACTCAGCGGCCAGGAGATAAGGTGCAGTAGACTCGAGACTGGTTATTTTTTGTAATTACGAGTCAATAATTATATAATTATATGACTGTTTGAACGCGGGCCGTAATTCCTCACTCCAATGCCTCCACCCGACTAAAAATAAAATGGTCATGGATCGACTTCGACCAAGGTCATTTTATTTTTAAAAATGGTAGCGGCTCGACTTGGACCAGGGTCATTTTATTTTTAAAAATGGTCGATATTCAAAGTGGTCGAGTCTCCAATGGCCTGTCGAAGCTTTGGTTTAGCATAATTGATCTGGCATGCCAAGAATTTACAGAATCACGTCGTGGTAATGAAAACTGACGAACTTATTTATTTGCATTTAGTTACTTTTGTATTTATATAGTTTTTTGTATTGTAATTATTTCAATTTTGTGTTTTTAATTTTATTAACCTTAGGTTGCTTTATATAACATCAAAATAAGTTGACATTTTATGAAGTGGTATAAAAATTAAGTTCACCGTTTATGAAATTGTATAAAATGTAAAATGATAGCATGTAGCTTGATTCTGCAGCAATCAATCTGTGTGTAGCAATGTTGTCAACTAATAGTGGTCGACATTCTTAAGTCAAATATTCAACGAGCATTGGTTAGCTGGCTGTAGTCGGCAGGCAAGTAATTGCATTAGTCGAATGGTGAATGTGATGAGTGTTAGATGGTTGGATTTCGTTAGCCTATTCCTGTTGACAATCCTCTCATCGGTTAATCCAAGCTTTACAACTATATTTCGAGCATACAATATTTAAAAAAAACCAGAAACGCAACTCATCCCTCAACACAAGCACAGTTTCATGCCGAAACGCCAATGGTTCGAATGGCATGTCGGAGCTTATGTTTAGTATAACTAATCTGGCATGCTTCTCAAATCTGTCGACTACAAAGATTGCTTGTATGTGTTTATGAATGAGAGACCTTGATTCCGATTTAGCACTAAAACATGTCAAGCAAATGCCTGTATGAAGAGAATCTTGTACACCTGTTCATGGGTAATGCACAGTCGACGATGGATTGTTGAGAGTTTATCTACACAGAATAAATGCCAAACTAAGTATCGTCTGCATTAAAACATGGTTGAGGCTGATTCATGTTGGTTGGGTCGCTATATAATTAGCGGGATCAACATTTATTGTAAAAATGATGGATGGTTCAAAATTTGATCAACCCTTCATATGGATGAATTAATTTTTGGTCAGCCATTTCTTTGAGTCAGTTATATAAAAATATGTGTCAACACAGTTAGCCGACCATTTATTGTTGAATCTGTCGATGAAATTTTGTCAGTTAAAAAGTAGTCGATTGTAAATAGGGTCCATATTATATTCGGTCGACTATTCATGTCAAGTTTGGTGGTCGATGAAATATTGCCGGTTAAAAAGTAGTCTATTGTAAATAGGGTCCATATTATATTCGGTCAACTATTCATGTCCAGTTTGGTCGAGGCTGTCAAATGGAGCCCTTTGATCGAGGCTGTCAAATGGAGGAGCCCTTTGGGTAGGTTGGTGTTTAAAAAAAGGCATCATTGCATTGTGGACATTTTGGATGCTTATTTTAATAATATTTTGTCCAACACATAGTTGAACCTTTGTGAAAAAATGGTTGAGTATCACATTGTTTTTTCTCAAAAGTTTTGTCAAATAATCATGAAATCTCTTAATAGTGAAAGCCAACTTTGTAAAAGGGTTCATATTCATCTTTTATGGTCAAAGAATTGAATTTTGGTTGAAAAAACAATGATTTCTTTTAACTATTTGAAAGGAGAAGTGGAGAATAGAGTTTTTCTCAAACTCATTCACGATCAAAGTGAAGTTAAGTGAAGTGGAGTGTTAGCACATTATTGTTTTTTTTTCACCCAAAAGGTTTGGGATGTAATGGAAAAATCCTAGAGTAAGAAAAGAGGTTGGTCATATTTTTGTGATCTTCTTTAGGAGAGGCCAGAAAGGTTTGACCTTTAAAGAAGAAGTCGAAGAAAAAGTTTAGTTGAAGGCTTCATATATTGCATTTCTTAATAAATTATTCATTTTGTGGTGATGAATGTGTAATAAACATGGACTAAAATCAAAATAAGGGGGTCTAGGTATCATTGTATACTCATGTGCAATTGTGTATGTTTTTTTTATGCTTGATATTGAGGATATTGGGTATCTAATGTTTGACACATTTAATTTTTCAGACAACACATGCATTGAAGACCAAGGATTAAAATTAGTGATTATTAAAAATATGCAATCTCATGTAACAAGGGGAATAAAATGTTCTTGTTCCTCTAATATTCATGAAACATTGATTCATTGAAAATTCAATAGTCAAGAGAACAATTTCGACTCATTCAATTAAGGGTAGAGTTGTAAAACCCTTTGTGAAAATTATAAAACATATACTTGCTTGAAATTTGAACAAGGACGTCGTTGACAATTGAAGTGTTAAAAATCATTGTAAACGATCACTTTGAATTACATGATTGTTGATACCTTACACCCTAAAGTTGCCATAAAATAAAGAAAGCACAAAATAAGAGAAATAAAAAAGTGAGTGTGATACAAGTGAATGAGTACAAGAAAGTGTGATGAAATTGTAAATAAAAATGTGTAAAGGCCGAAAAATGCTTGCAACATTCCAGTCAATAAATCAAAGAGTTACAGGACTCCTTACATGATCTGGGTAATTTGGTTATTACTCTTCATGCAAATTAATTGGAAGGATAATTTTGTCAAAGCACTCCAAATAAAATTAATTAAAAGGGAGCAATGAATTGAGAACATGGTTGACGGAACTTGTGACGAGTATAGCCACATAAAAATGGTTGATGTTACTTGTGACACAATGCATCCGACCACTCCAGTCGCTATACATCCGACCAATACAATCTAAGTCGCCCTCCAACATTACAATTGATAGACTAGATCAATTGACTCAGAATAGACTAGATCTGGAAGAGAATTACATAATATCCGGAATGGGTAAGATAGGATTTCTGATATGATCTCAACAAAATTAGTCAATGTCTGCTTGAGAGATAACACAAATCTCTTCGAATCTAAAGATTCTATGCCCTTGAAATGGTCAATGATTGTTGAACTTGAATACCCTGGAATCTAGAGCTTTAACTGCCACATGCTCTCAAACCTTCAACTAATCTTCGATTTGCTAATTTCATGCCTTGAAAATCTAGACTTTATCCTCTCATTTTGGAACTGATTGCTATAGATATCTGTCAAGTGTCCTTTGGCGTTGATGTGTATCTTCTCCATCGGCACACAATATCAATAGTACCATCAAAGCATAGATTACTATAGCAAGAGAAGAGAAGAAATAAATAGAGTTCTGGCACTTGACAGAAATGAGTTTTAAATGCCCTGTGGTCATAAAAAAATTATAACCAACAGAATTGAAAACATCATTGCCATTTCAAGAAGCAGCTTCACCACACACATTATCAGTCTTAGCATTTACAAAGTTTATCTATCCATGCATGAAACGAAACACTTGCACATTTTTTTATCTTCAATAACTTACTTAGAAACTCATCGAAACGAACATTGTGCTCTTCTCCTCTGGTAGAATATATGGAGAGAATCCATTTGATTGGTCGGTGGCGACTTAGATTGTATTGGTCAGATGTATAGCAACTGGAGTGGTCGGATGCATTTCTACTGGACAAGTCGTCTTGCTCATTGTCTGAGGTGGTCGGTCTCCGACTAACGTTACTTGCAAATAGTCTGAAAATGCTTCATTACCACGACGTGATTCTATGCAGTGTTAATTTTCATAACCTCGACTAGATAAATAATTCTTGGATTTTTCATGGCAGAAACAGTCGGTTCGACTGGACATCCTGGGCGGTAAATTGTTTGCAATAATTTTGTGGTTCTATGGGTACAGATGAGCCACAAATTACTTGCTTGTCGACTATAGCCAGCTGACCAATGCTCATTGAATATTTGACTTAAGAATGTCGAACACTATTAGTTGACAGCATTGCTACACACAGAATTCCCTTGAAGCAGAGAACGTTCATCCACATGAGGAAGCAGAGAACATTCATCCATGACAGGTTAGATGTGAGCCTTTTCAAAACTATTTCGGCCAACACATAAGGTGGCAGCAAATGCAATGGTATTTGTTTAACCAGAGAACGTTCATCCATGATAAGCTAGATGAGAGCCTTCTCCAATTGACGTGTCACTCAATTCAACGGAGCTGTGATCTGTAGAAAGCGAATCAACATCATTCCACCAATGCGAGATTGACTAGAAATGGACGGTAGGGACAATGCAACCTGGCGATATGCTTTTTCCACCATCGATATTCGACAAGATCAATCTCAAGTTTTTCCTCGACAATCTTCAACAAGTCTAGACTCGAACAATCCCGACGGGTTTTGGTTCGATAGTTTCAACTTGACCAACCTCGACAGGTTCAGGTTCGACAAGTCTTGACAGGTTTCGAGATCGGTACACATACAACACTTCGACGCATTTGACAACCTTAGACAATTTCGTGACCTCGCCCGTCTGCGTCAATATGTGACTGGCGACTACTAAGTCTCAGATAATCTTCGTTTCTGGTCCCACAACACTCTGACTTCGACAATCATCGACAAGTCTTAACTCAAACAATCCCGACAGGTTCCGGTTTGACAAGTTTCAACTCGACCAACCCCGACAGGTTCCGGTTAGATAAGTTTCGACAGGTTATTAAAACATTTAATTTTATTCCAACCAAGCATATATTGTTTGAGGGAGACAAGTGACACCATTCATCTATAGTTGCTAACTACACCACTCAATATTAGCCAATTGTGCCCATCAATTGTATATCATTTTCTTTTGCCAAGGTTTTCACTCATCTTTTCTGGTCAGGATAAGTGCTAGTCGACTGGACCCTGTCGGTTGATCTTTTGCAGTCGAAAAATTCCATCGCTAAATAAGAAATCATAAGGCATCATTTGTTTGCATAAAATATCAAGAGCGTATGCCTTTCTTTTTGCAAGTTTCTTTACTTGCTCCTTGAACAGGTTCTTGGCATGTTGCAGTCAGCACGGTGTAGTCGCCACGTGCTTTTGGTCGAAGATAGTCGAAGAGTTAAAGCTTTATCCTAATTTGTTTAGTGGGCATCATAAAACTAATGCTAGTACTTAACAACCATAAAGTACCAATAAGAGTGAGTTCACATAAAGGTCCAAATTTTAAAAACCATAAAGTTAAGGCACACAATATCAAGAGTGACACATTTACACATTGATAACAAATGTCTTTTGTGCAATGAACAACATGGGACCAATCTCCCCTTTTGTTATCTGATAACTCATTCTAATGTGGATTGATTTCCTAGGTGACGTTTTATGGCATGATTTCTTTATCTTAGAGGTGTTAAGGCCTAAATGTGGGAATTTATCATTGAATAAGGCAGGGAAATTATCATGAATCACAACCAATTGTTGTGTTGGTTACAATGTTAATAATTTGTGTGCACTACATCATGTATATATTGGTTGCAACCTAAACGAGACTGATGCTATTGGTGAGATAGGGTTGTTGAATAACTGGGGGACTTCTTTCTTAGATTACATAAGGCCCACCCTAATAATCAAGTGAGTGAACAAATTGAGTTTAACGAAGCTCAATCATTTACACTTTACTAGAGCATCAACATAAAGTTGGCCTTATGCACAACATCCTCCTTGAAGATGGTTAAGAAGTTATGAAGAGAAAGCATTAGATTGGATCTTCCCCACTTAATGTTAAATGCAATCTATCTAAAGATAGAAACTCGCTAAAACACAATAGAAACATGGTTCCACAACAAGATTTGTTCAATCAAGAGACAAGTTGTAGCAACAATATGCTTATGTTGACTTTTACTTACTAAATCCATTGACTTTGATTAAACTAGGGGAAAATAAGGTTATTGTTCAAAGAGTGGATGTAGTTCACGAAGGTCTCTAAGATGTGATAGATCAACACCAAGTGGTTTATGCTCTCCCCCAAAATTGTTTGTATACCTACAATATATGTTGGGTGGCTCCCACTAGATCGCTCATTGGTTTAACCAATTTTGGGTGATTGCCCATTTGCTATATAATCCACAACTCTCTCTTCTATATATGTCTATCTCTTTTGGTTCTTTCAGACCATTGGCATGTCCTTCTCTACAATGTCAATTTTAGGTCACATAACAATTTGTTTGCTTTGAAATGGTATGGACCTCCTTTCTGGGCCTTAGGGACACTGATTTCAATTGTGATGGGGATCACTTTGCGCATTCTTACAAATCCATAATGCATGAATTTCAATACAAGTCAAAGTATCTCTACATTTACATTAAGGTACAGAATAAAATAATATTGTACTATATATTTTAAAGGAGATATCACAACTACACACTTACATATTAACAAAGAATCATTGAGTCTCTTAGTCTAAATGAAATATAACTTACATATTTTTTCAAATTGCTTATATATTCCAGATATAGTAGTAATCTATATTGTTGAGCTTACTACTACAAAGATTGTGAGAAAAACAATTGTAGTTGGCTCACTGTGTAGATGAACTTAACATTCTTTTTTGTTATGGGTTGAGTGCCTATGTCTTTGTAATATGAGATTGTTACAAACTTTGCTCTTTTCCTACTGGCGTTCACTTTTGCCCCTCAAAGGGCAAATGCTAGTATAATAATATATTTTTAAATAATAATATATTTTACTATAATATTATATATAATAACTATATATATATATATATATATTAAATAAAATGGAATAAATATATAATTTGTAATTAAAGACATGGAAATGCATACATATAATAATTATTTGTTTTGTCTCAATTAAAAAATATGAAAATAAAAATAATATTATTTTATTATGAGTACTTTACTTTATGACTTCAAAACACTACCATGGTTGTTAACTATGGGTTTTCATCCACCATTGAAAATGTGACAAATAAGCAAGCAATGCCACCTCAACCATTGGGGATGATGTCATATTCTAAAATGTGATTGGTTGATTTTTAAAGTACATTTTCTTTGTTTTGAGACCCATTTTTTACCTCAAAATTTCTCTAATGCCAATGTGCCCTCATGACCAAGTGCCACCTTATTTTCTTATTGTAAATATTTACTTAACCCCTTTTAATAAATTTATGTCAAGCTAATTTCCATTTGGGGTTTAATATCTCTCT
The DNA here is from genome assembly GCA_027924585.1 of Larix kaempferi. Classification (NCBI taxonomy): domain Eukaryota; kingdom Viridiplantae; phylum Streptophyta; class Pinopsida; order Pinales; family Pinaceae; genus Larix; species Larix kaempferi. The sequence continues at coordinate 20,832,890 of BSBM01000047.1, read as the reverse complement.
TATTACAAATCTAGATGTTTCCACCCCAACCTAGGGAACTAGTAGATTGGTGGAATTTTCCCTTCTAGTGATTTATTTGGATGGGGACATTACATATATAGTAACACTTTAACTATATCGATGATTACTTATGCACACTTGTTATTGATTAAAAAAATGTTGTTTCTTAATATGCATCTAATGGATGCAGAAAACACAGATAGATCTCTTTAATGTTGATGCAATATATTTATAGCCAATGTGGATGTTTTTGTTGATTCTCACAAAATTCAAATACATAAAAGATACAAGAGTCAATCAATGCCATTGTTAAGGATTTTGACAAAGTTGATATTGAGCAGTCCATGAAGTTGAATAATAAAGAAATGAAAATTTGTTTTCTAATTAATGAAATCGATCTCTACTTTATGCTAATAAATATTTAGCCAACGCAATTTAAAGTCATAGTTTAGTCAAACCCTATTCATAGATTGACTAATACTAAAAGTAACTTAGAGAGTCATAGAAGTAAAATCTAGTCATCGATTCATGGCCATGTAACATAGAGTCCTATAATATTTGGTTTGATTTGTCCTTCTTGTACAATGAAAATTGTAGACTCGAACCCATTACTAGATACCTTGAGAGCATCCATGATTGACCAAGTAGAAGAAGGGATCTATAGATTATGATAGAGCATTAAGATTTGATCGAGTAGTCAACACATAGACATAGAAAATTTGAGTTGAGAAATTGATTGATAATATTTTGTACTAAACATTGTAATATTTGAGCTACATTCCCTTCATGCAAATTATTTTAAGTTTGATGTTTTGATAGTTAACTATCACATTGTATTTTTATTATTCGTGACAGGAAATGAAGCTAACATTTGATGAAGCTAGGACCTATCACATAGCATAGATAGTGTCCTAGTAGTAAATGTTAGATAACTAATTTAACAATACTTCTACTAAGCAACAGTGGGCTCATTCAAGACTCAAGTACATGAAATTGCCTTGGCAAATTTTAATGGTTTGTTTGTTGCTTGCATTTAGAGCATTTTTTCAAGTTTGAAAGTTTGATTTTATTTTGGTTAAACATTGTGTTAGTCCCTTGAATGCGTCCAGTTTCATTTTATGTTTGACTGAGGTTTCAACCCTTTTTAGTAGCTTGATTGGTTTCATTTTACTTCCATTGATTCATAGGGTTTGGGTTAAAGTTAAAGACAAATTTGTTGAGTAAGAAAAGTTTTCCTTCATGTTTTATCATGCTTATTTGATAAATATACAATATTAGGCTTAATACATGGCTTTGGTTATGCTCTAGGCTTCAACGTGTTTTCCATAATTATTATTGTTTTCTTATAATATTTGATGATTTGAGGAAAGATTTTTTTATTTCCTTTCACTTTGTAGAATGAACTTAAGCATCTTCACTATTTAGAATCTACGAGGTTTATTTTATATTTTCTTTCAAAAAATGTGTTCATATTCAGAAAGTGAAATAAGATCTTAGTTGATAAGAGATCATAAAAATGGTATGTGCACTAGTCTACTACGTTCATACACATGCATTATATGATACATATTGTCAATGAGTCTAACATTCCTATAATGCAGTTATAATTTTGACGTTAAGATTAAATGAGCATTACATGTAGCCTTTGGGTTTTTAGCTATATTCATAAATTCCTTGATAAAATTTAGTATTTGATCACATAATAATATGAGTCATCGAGTGGTATTGGTCACTAACACACCCTTGATTGCAAAGCATGGGAAGTAGAACTTGAAAGAATATGTTAAGGTGTGTGTTTCTAAATTTTTCCCTATTATGAATCATAATTAGATTAAGAAGAGCATTAATAGTATATGGAAATTTTGTAAAATCGAAAATAGGCTTATATTTAATTTTAATGTTTTGTGAGATGTAGCTTATTGTCCTTCTCTTACACAAATGATTCATTTTGATTGCATGTTGTGTTAGAAAATGGAGAGATCCATGTTAATAAGATGCCAATGTCAATGTGAATGCAATACAACCAACCATTGAATTTTTTCAAAGTGCTTATGTAGAGATTGTCAATCCTTTTATTTCAAGTGGTGCTTCAAACAACTAGTTTCTTTGTAGCTGTATATTTTATTGAGGGGGGTGGTTAGGTGTCACATAATTTGTGAAAATTGTTTTTACACTAAGTGCAGTAGGCTAAATGAATTTCACCATTTAATGAAGTGCTCAATTACATATTACAAACATTTATGAAATCATCTCTACATTTTTTGTATAAGTTTGAACTTAGTAGCATACTAGTAGTTGTGAAGAGTAAACTATAAAGTCAAGAAATTAGCTTGGATTTTGTTTGCAAGGTTTTCTAGGGTAAGAGAACATGACAAATATGAAATGAAAACAAAATCATCTAAGAAGTTTTATTAAGTGGCATTTAAACCAATTTGTCAAGACTTTACAAGGTTTTATAGTGCAATGAAAGATCTGCTAACATTTTGATTAATTATGTAAATATTCGCCAAGAGTTTTACAGAGTTATCATGCTTATTTGAGAAATATACGGTATTAGGATTAATACATAGCTTTGGTTATGCTCTAGGCATTCAACATGTTCTCCATAATTATTATTGTTTTCTTTAAATATTTGATGATTTGAGAAAGATGTTTTTGTTTCCTTTCACTTTGTAGAATGAACTTAAGCATCTTCATTATTTAGAATCTACGAGGTTTATTTTATATTTTATTTGAAATTTTTTGTTCATATTCAGAAAGTGAAATGAGATCTTAGTTGCTAAGATAATAGAAAATTTGTATGTGCACTAGTCTACAAGGTTCATACACATTCATTATATGATACCTATTGCCAATGAGACTAGAATTCCTATAATGAATTTATAATTTTGACGCTAATATTGAAAGGGCATTACATGTAGCCTTTGGGTTTCTAGCTATATTCGTAAATTCCTTGATAAACTTTAGTATTTGATCACATAATAATATGAGTCCTCGAGTGGTATTGGTCACTAACACACCTTTGATTGCAAATCATGTGAAGTAGAACTTCAAAGAATATGTTGAGGTGTGTGTTTCTAAAAAAATTCCTATTGTGAATCATAATTAGATTAAGAAGAGCATTAATAGTATATGGAATTTTTGTAAAATCGGAAATAGGATTATATTTATTTTTGATGTTTTGTGAGATGTAGCTTATTGTCCTCTTACACAAATTATTCATTATGATTGCGTGTTGTGCTAGAAAGTGGAGAGATCCATGCTAATAAGATGCCAACGTCAATGTACATGCACTACAACCATCCATTGAATTTTTTGAGAGTGTTTAGGTAGATATTGTCAAGCCTTTTATCTTAGGTGGTGCTTCGAAGAGCTAGTTTCTTTGTAGCTATATATTTTTATTTAGGGGGATGGTTAAGTCTCACATAATTTGTGAAAATTTATTGCAAACTAAGTGTAGTATGCTAAATGAGTTTCACCATTTAATGAAGTGCTCAATTGTATATTGTAAACATTTATAAAATCATCTCTAGATTATATGTCTAAGAAATTTTGAACTTAGTAGCATACTAGTGTTTGTGATGAGTAAACTATATTGTCAACAAATTAGCTTGTATTTTGTTTACAAGGTGTTTTATGGTAAGAGAACATGACAAATATGAACTAAAAACAAAATCATCTAAGAAATTTTATTAAGTGACATTTCAACCAATTTGTCAAGACTTTACAAGGTTTTATAGTGAAATGAAATATTCACCAACATTTTATAATTATGTAAATATTTTCCAAGATTTTACAAATTTTTACGATTTCGCGAGGAATTTGCCATGATTTTACAAGATTTTATAATTTTGTGAAAGATTCGCCCAGTTTTTACAATATTCTATATTTCAGTGAAAGATTCGCCATTTATTATACATATAAATTTAGGGGGGGTTCTTAAAATTTTCCCTGTGGGAAATGCCCCATAAATAAATCCAAAACTGCTACATCTGAAGCCTCTCAACAAAACCCAGATGGATTTATCAATATAGCTCTTAGGAAATGGAAAAGAAAGAAATATCATCCCCTTATTGAGCCAAATAACTTCAGCTCCAAAAATAGATTTGAAGCTATGAATCCCAACCCTGCTCAAAATTACAACCATGCAATTCCATATGACCCAATTTAGTGAACCCCCAAACCTTCCTACGAATTATTCTTAGAAGGAGATGCAGGCTTATCTATCAACTAGTAACCTTAGCGTCCTATTGTCAAAAGAAGAATTGATAATGGAATATGAAGAGGGAGAAGATCTAGAAACAAGGGATTTAGACCTTCAAAGAATATCAGGATGCCTATGAAAAGCATGAACCTAGTTCAATTCCTTCGAAACAGATCCAATTATTCAAGGAGGCTCTCTATAAATGCATATATAAACAAAAAGGATCACTACCAAAACAAAATCATGCTACAACATCCATGGGAGTAAACACTTGCGCAGAAATATCAGAAAAAAATCAATAAAACTAGGGAAAAAAAGAGGAAGGAAACCTATAAGTCAATTCATAAAATATCTAGGAGCAAAATTGATTGACTTAGGGATTTACCCATCAATGATGGACAAGTTCCAACCCCTTGATAATTATCATGAAGATTATAACCCATAATATCCAAGGTATTAATGGAAAGAGAAAACAAAGAATTCTACATAAAAAAAATCCTTGAAGAAAAGCCATCTATAATTATGATCCAAGAAACCAAATGTTTAAGTACTACTCTACACTCAATAGAAAATCACATTTGTAGGAACCGCCAGCACATATCCCAATATGCCAAAGGAAATGCAAGTGGAATAGCTATCCTATGGAATACCAATGACATTCAAATGACTAATTTCTTATGAACTCCATATACCCTCTCAGCAAGATTTCATCTCATTGGATCATAAGCATCTATATACATAACTAATGTTTATGGGATGCAAATACTCTAGGAAAAAATATCTTTTCTAAATAGTCTCAAAACTATACATTCATTAACAACAAATCAATATTGGATAATTGGAGGAGGCTTCAACCTGATAACCTCCTTGGTTGAAAAGAGAGGAGGCAACAGGAAATTAGATGAAGATAGCACATCTTTTTTTATCTCTCATTAATGATCTCAATCTTACGGATATTGAAACTACTAATGGGAATCATACTTGGAATAGTAAAAGAGGAGGAACCAGACAAGTTGCTACCCAATTATACCATTTCCTCATTTCATAGTCCATCATACTTCAAGGAACCACAACCCAAGAAATGGCACTACGATCCTAGGGAACAGATTGTTGGCTAGTTAGAATTCTTCTAGGACTAGGAGACTCACCATCAAGCAAGCCATTCTGCTTCGGAAATTTTTGTCTTGAACACCCAAAATTCCAAGAGAACATTGACGCAACCTGGTGGAAGGAAGCCAAAATCACTAAAGGAGCCGTAATGTATAAATTTTAACAAAAAATCAAGAACCTGAAAAGTGGAACAAGTATATATTTGGAGATATCTTGATTTCCCAAAAGAATATGTAAGTAAGAATGACTCAACTACAACAACAATTGATTTAGGAAGGTTGCACAAAGGATCTCATACAGGAAGAAATGGAGATACAAACTCAATTAGATCAAAGAGGAAGACAGGAAGAAATTCTATGGAAACAAAAATATAGAATAAAATGGTTAAAAGAGGAAGAGCACAACACAAAGTTTTTCCATAAATCAATGATACATCACATGCACAACAATAGAATAACTAAACTCATTAATGAGAAAGGTAATACCCTAAATTCTAAGAAGGATCTCAAAAAGGAACTTACAACCAATTATCAATCTCTAGTCTCGAAACCTCACATAGATATAAAAGATGTTATTCAACAAATACCCCAAAATATTCCTAAACTGATAACAAATGATAGCTTGATGAGACCTATAACTCTTGAAGAGGTTGAGCAAGCAGTCATGAATATCCCTAAAGGGAAATCTCTAGGTCCAGATGGCTTCACCACATATTTTTTTCACAAGTTTTGGCTATTGATTAAAATGGATGTATGGCAAGTAGTTGAAGAATCAAGGAAAAGAGTTTATGTGCTTTCGGCCTTAAACTCAACATTCCTCACACTCATACCCAATGAAAATCAAGCTAGGCCTATTGACAAATTATGACCTATATCTCTTTGCAATTCCATCTACAAAAAAATTACTAAATTACTTTCCAACATGATAAAATCATTGCTACCTCAACTTAGCTCTGTTGAGAAATGAAGCTATGTTGAAGGCTGATAGATTCTGGATAGAATTATTGTATCCCATGAAAACATTCACTCTTTGAAGACTCTATACAAGCCAAGTATGATTATCAAACTAGATTTATCAAAAGCATTTGATAAACTAAACTGGAATTATATTGAAAATATCCTTCTTTCATTTTGCTTATCCCCCAGACCAAGTGGATCCTATCCCTTACCTCTTTGGATTTCTTCTATATTATCCTTAATGGCTCCCTTACCCCAACCTTCTTCCCCTCCATAAGAATACGACAATGAGACCCCCTCTCTCCTTTCCTCTTTATTTTGATGGCTAAAGGATTGGGAATATCCATCTCAAAAGTTATTAACTCAAGGGAGATCTCAAGCCTAAAGTTCAATAATGAAGCCTCTTCTTATTCTCATCTTCAATTCGTTGATGAAAAAATGTTAATGGGTATCCAAAATATTAAAGAAGCCAAGGCCTTTAAAAAATATTACGTATCTTCACCTCTACCTCAGGAATTGATATCAATCTTGATAAATCCTGGATATTTTTTTTTAACACAACCCCCTTGGTCCAACTTCACATCTCTAGACTTATTGACTTCCAACACGGTACTCTTCCATCCAAATATCTTGGTATTCCACTCATAGAAAATTCCCTCCGTAATACCTCTTGGGAATCTCGTCAATCCTCTCTAGAAAACAAAGTTGCAAGTTGGACCTTTCGCTCTCTCAACTTTCCAGGTAGACTAATTCTTCTCAAATCTATCCTTCAAGCTATGCCTTTGTATCTTTTCTTTGTTTTAGCTACCCCCAAATTTATTCTAAAATATATTCGAAATATACAATGAACCTTCTTATGGGGAGGATTCAAATCTAAATAAAAATCGACTATGGTCTCATGGGAAAAAGTTTGTCAACCCAAGTTAGCAAGAGGACTTGACCTAAGACATCTGGAAATTGAAATCCAAGCTCTAGGTGCAAAATTATGGTGGAGATGGATTAACACAAAAGAATAATATTGGCAATAACTATGGTGACATAAATATGTGTCTAAAACTATGAATCAAGAGCTAATTAAGTTGGAAGGGGTAAGAACTAGATCAACCATATGGAATAATGTTTGGAACAATCATGTTATTGTTCAAGAAAATAACTTTTGGGATGTCAAGGATGGAACTGGAACACTATTTGGGATGATTCTTTGAAACTACCCCCGAAACTTAAAGACAACCCAAAACTCAAAAACTGCAGAGATATATTTTTAATGTCCTAGGTAAAACCCAAGTAGCTCACTACTGGGAGAATCACCAACCAAAATATAAATGGAGAAAATGGATACCAAAACAAATATGCCCCCATTCTCTATAAAATGAAATGGACTCTCTATGGCATACACTGCAACATAGAAATTTAAAAATATCTAAATAGGACAAACTCAAATGGGTAAATAATGCAACTGGAACCTTTAATATCCTAGAATCCTACTCCAAAGAAGTGGAAATCAGTATCATTGAAGATCAAATGCTCTAGAAACAAATTTGGAAGAAAAAGCTCTAGCCAAAAATATCTACCTTCACTTGGCTAATAGCGAAAGGAAAATTTTTAACATGGGATCAAATCAAGAAAAGAGGATTGCATAGGCCTTCAAGATGTCCATTCTATCAAAACCATGAAGAAAACATGGAGCATATATTCAACCAATGTCCATATGTTGTAGTCTTATGGGATAAAGGATCAATCTTATTTCATAAATTAAACCGGAACAAAAATGAGATCACACTTACTATTAAACACTAGAGAAAGGAACCTTTTACTCACCCAATTATAATTGAGCCTCACAACTTCTCACAGGATTCCTAGTATGGGAGACTTGGAAAGAATGCAATGGGAGAAGTTTTAAAGCTCAAATGGAACGACTAGATCAGACCTGGATAAGAATCAAAAGGAACATCATAGAAACCCTCATCCTCATACATTGGAATGAAAAAGAAAACATGGGTGAGACCATGAAATGAGTTTCCTCCGAGATCTCATATTCAAAACAAAACAAAAAATGCATCTCTTGAATCCATTAGGAAACCATTTAGCAATCCCAACCTCTTGGATTCCACCTCGTCTAGGATTTCTTCAAATAGATTTTGATGGAGCTTCTAGAGGCAACCCATGCCTTGTGGGTTTTGGAAGGGTATTTAGAACTTCAAGCATAGATATCAAAAGGATTTATGCAGGGGAAATGTACTATCTACAAACAACACAACATAACTCCTTGCTACATCTAGCGGTTTGCAAATAGCGATTAAACAAAAATTATCTAAAGTGATTGTGGAGGGAGACGCAAATACCATAATCCAAAGGTTAAGGAAGTTACAAAATGGAACTTCTATTAGAAAATTTTCTAAGGACTGGAAAATATAAATAGAGCTTGAAGAAATAAGTTCCTACATCCTTCTTATCCCAACACTAATACGTCTCCATGTTCGAAGAATAGGCAATAAGTTGGTTGATTGAATAGCAGATGAAGGACTTAGCCTACCTTAGGATGACATTGATCTAAATTGGAACATCATAACATCCCCAACTCTCAAATTAGACTGCATCAATTTACCCAAGCTATATCTCAACACCCCGGATTGGGTGTCTTTAAGTAATGTACATGTCAAAACAAGGACCCGCCCTGCCGAGGGGACACCTAGCAAGGCAGACATCAACCCTATGGTAGATCTGTCTGCCATCTAGCACCTCCATGATTATATGAAGGGATCTAAATAGATAGTATAGGATCATGTGTGAGTTCAATCTGCTCCATAGGATGGCCATAGGTGTAATAATGGCAAGCATATGTCTCTTAGGTGAAATTACTAGTCAAAATTATGAATTGATTAGTCATTGTAATTTGAAAATGACAAGGTACAATCATGGTTTCACTCTAGGAAGTTGCAATATAGTAGAGCATATCATCCCCACAGATGGAAACCAAGCAATAACAGGGAACATACATCATTGGGTTGAGTGGGAATGTAATATTGTTTTAGTGCAAATCCCTAGCTAGCGATAGTCAAGTCCAAAAAGAAATAGTTGATCTCAAATCTAGTTACTTTCATCTTACCCCTTCTCGTATTCAGAGAGAGATTGCAGAGAATGAGGAATGGCTTTAGTTGGAAAGGGACTATACTCAGGACACTAAGATACAGGAAAATATGGGAGCCTTTGTCCTAGATGATGGAAATACTAGATCCAAGGATACCAAACATTTCAAGACCATTGCCCTATATTGGAAGATCAAAACCTTGCTAGTCAAGGTTCTACTTGATACAAAGGAAGAAAGGAATGAACTTGTTTTGTTGATGGAGGAATTCATAGAGAAGAACAACAAAATATAGGACCAGGACAAAAGAATAGAGATGAATATTGATGCCATCTATATGGAAACTACTAGTATGGAGTTCACCCTTGAAGAAACTTCAAGCACCTATGCAAAGCAGAATTATGACAGCCACCCACCTGAAGATCATGCAATAGTAAAAGTTAGGTTCTTCAAGTTTATTTATTTTGATATTTTGGATTATAATGGGCTAGGCAAAATTTTAGGGGAAAAATTTTAGGGGCAAAATTTAACCCATGGGATAATTTTCGAGGTTTTATTCCAAAATAATATTTGTTGTTTTCCATTTTTCCAATATGATTTGCCCAAATTTCATACGATTAAATTTTTTTACTCTAGAAATCGCCAAAAATATCCAAAAGCTATATAAAACCCTTAGAAATTTGAATATCTTTTAGAAAATATCACCAAACATTTTATGGTTGAGAATTTGATAATTAGTAAGATTCATCAATGTTTCTACATTTTAAGAAAATTATGGATCGTTAAAATTTTCTTTGTAATGGGTATATACATAACTAAGAAATTGTTTATAGGTTCTTTTTTAGTTTTATCTATAGCATTAGTTCGATAACTAAAACTGAAATCTCTAAAATTTTGTTTAATATGTGGTTTGGGTTTCCTTCGGGCGGGCCATACTCTTGCTACTATGATTGTCTCTAAATCTCTTTTTTAAATACTAATAGAAACTCCAACTAACTTATAAAAAAAAAATTAAAAGAATAATGATTATATATTCTATTAGTTTATTATAAATAATATAATTATTTAAATTATTTTTAAAATTAATATCAAAACCAACCATTAAAAATAACAAGTAAAAATAGCAACAAAGTTGCTTATACCTGCCATTTGAAAATAGTTTATAAATAATTTAATTAATAATTGTACTTTAATAATAATAGCTATCTCTTATGCCAAAAAGTTCATTAATAGTAATAAGCCAAAAAAGTTTATTAATAGTAATGGCTAACTCCTAACCCAAAGAGTAGGGAACTAATAACTAGGCATGGGTTATTCCTTATTTTTCTTTGTTTTTAGGTTATGTGTGAATTTAATATGTTAAATCAATTTGATTTCTCTAATGAATAAAATCAACTCAAAAATAAAATATATATGTATATAAATTAAAATTATTTAAATTTTTTAATGAGTAAAATCATCTTATTTCTATAACTTTCTATATATAAGTGTATGGTTACTATCAATATTGGTTTTGTACATGCATGTATATAGGAACGAAAATTCGAGGACTGAATAAAAAAGCTTCTTTGTTGCCATTGGCATTAGGTTTTAGCAGAAGAAATGTTGTTGCATTTATTAGTTTCTCGAGGGCCACTTGGCAAAAGAAATGTTAGCATAAGCTTTCACTTGAATAAATAATGTGGAGAATCAACAGATTATATTCTTATTGTTCTTTTCCATGTAAAAATATAAAGTTTCTAAAATCTGAATAAAAAATTATAGTAAGAAAAGTAAATTATAATTATATTATTTTTAAAAAAATGTCATTATTTCTCAAACAAAAATAATATGAATATTATATGAATAAAAAATTATAGTAAAAAAAGGTCAATTATTAGATTTTTTCAAAGGGTTCTGGATGGGAAGATTTAGTAAAGTATTTATCCTGAATCGAAGGTCAGGCCATAAATCAAAAGTAAGATCATAAAGGAAATAACCCACCCTTAGCACTTTTTGTCTTTAATAGACGTATCAATCCCTGTCATGGGATCGATAAATATATTTATTAATTAAGTTACGGGGAAATAGTTTCTTTAGCATAATCCAAATAGAAACGAAAATAACTTTCGAGCGATACTAATTTATTTAAAAAGGAATACTCTCATTGGAACGAGAAGCTAACGTTCGAGTCACCCAATTCGTCGAACTATTCCGGTCATATCTAGTAATCAATGGAGCTTGTAATATAAGAATGCTTATTTAGAAATGTATCTACAATGGCTTTTACACAGTGATTCGTAGGGTAGATAGAACAAATAAAATAAAATGAAATGCTACTAATGTGATATTAACTACACCGGTTCATGTGTTATACATAATTAGTATGACTATGAATATTACGGATTTTATAATTATTATGTATATAAGGGCTTGACCATCGAAACAGTTGTCGCTACAATTTAATTAAACGGTGAAGTTTATCCATGACAATAATTGCAAGTTCAACTGTCCTTTCACATGGCTGCACATGCTCTCGTTCATAATAATGGATGTGGGGGCAGACGATAAGCAGAACAAAACAATATATCACGGGAGGTAAGGAGCGAGAGGATAATATATAACCCAACAACAATAGAAATACTCATATCCAAACAAGAACAAATGTTTATAGTAGGACCGTAGACGTTACGAATAAGCCCAAAAATCAATAACTGTTAAATCACAATCATATTACACATGTGTCCAATGAAATAGTAGATAAACAGTTTACCCCATAATGAAGAGAGACAGAGAGACAGATGTCAAATAAGTGAATTTTTGTTTTTTTATTTATTTTTAATTTTTAATTTTTTTTTACAATTAGATTTAGAAGCAAGGAATAATAGTCAATTCAAAACTTTAAACCAATTACAAATTAGAAATTTAAATTTATTAAATTTAGAAAATGATTTTTATTTTTTAAAATATTCAATTTAATATATAAATATTTATAAAAGTTTAAAAAACTATAATTTTTTTTTGGAAACAACAAATTAATTAAAAGTTGATTGCAAACCCATTACTATATACCTTGCCTTCAACGAGTATAATAAAATAAAAAATAATGATTATATATTCTATTAGTTTATTATAAATAATATAATTATTTAAATTATTTTTAAAATTAATATCAAAACCCACCATTAAAAATAATAAAATAAAAACCTGTTAAAATATATAATAAAATATACATATAGGATAACAAACTTAAAATGTTCAAATACAACAAATTATATATAAACCATACAATAAGAATGCAATTCAATATACTTTAAAAAATATAGATAAATAAAATAAACATTACATTAATTAATAATAATTAAGTTAGACAATTCAATATACTTTAAAAATATAAAGATAAATAAAATAAATATTGGATTAATTAATTAAGTTAGTTATTTAAATAAACTTGGATAAAGTTGATAGAATTTTATCTTATTAAAATAATGAATTTATATAAAGGAACTAGATTCAGTTAATTTAAAAAAAACATAAATTATTAATAAATCCTTTTCCCAATTGTATAAGAAAATTTATAAAATAATTTTAATTAAAGCACGTGAAATTTATATAAATAATAGTTATTTTCCTTCTCTCGGATAGGGTGTCAGGGAGGAGCGAGGATCCAAGCGGACACCTCTCGCATGCGCTCCATGTGGCGAGGTGTTTGACTGCCTCTGAATATCGAATGGAAGAAGCTGGGGCTTTCAAACCCGCGTCATTTTTTAGAGACAAGCAATATGGAAAGCGTCATCAAGCCTCGGGAAGCAGGCATCGGGCTCCACGTGCTAGACATGCTTCAAAAAGGGGCCATTTGCCATTTTCAGATGTTCCTGGGAGGACGTCCGGCTCCGACCCCTCCGTGGACAACGTGCGGGGTGGTCCTTCACATACTCAGGAGAGGAATTCTCGTCCGGCTTCGCGTGCGGCACACCGACTTAGTGAAAAATTTCAGCTGTCGCCCTGGGGAGGCTTGGCTTACCATGGGATGGGATTTGGGCTTAGAGGAGCTCGTCGAGTTCAACTTGACTGCTTTGGTGGGCAAATTCTCATATTTTGCTATGGACCGCAGGGATATCGTGCCGTGGGTTGAAGAGAAATGGAAGCCCATAGTGGGCTACACTCTGCGGGTATTTGCTTTAGCTCGGGGCTGGTTCGGCTTTAAGTTTAAGGAGGAAGCACACTGTTATGATATTTTATCCCATATATGGCTACATGGGGTTGGAAGCCTCATGCTTCAGAAATGGTACACGAACTTCGACCCGGATTCGGCCACTGTTCGTATGCGGCATTTATGGGCTCTCATTCCGGGCATGCCGCTGGCTCTTTGGAACCGGGGCGCTTTTGAAGCTATTGGCAATCGCTTGGGTCGTTTTCTTCATGTGGAGGATGAACTCCTTAATGGTTTTGATAGACGGATGGGCAGGATTCTGGTGGAGGTGGATATTTTGTTGGGACTCATTGATGTCCTCCATATCAATTGGAGGGGTCGTAGGCTGGACCTGGTCATTGATTATTGGGGCATCCCTTTTAGGTGTTCAAATTGCAAGCAGGTGGGTCATCTATGGCGTCAGTGTAATCAACGGTATTCTTCTAGCAGACCGGTGGGAGCGGACCCTTTTTGGTCCTCGGATGATGCCAGCGACCGGGACCTAGACACTAATGGTGGGCTCGATGGTTTTTCAAACAGGTTTACGTCACCGGCTACTGGTCTTTTGGGTAAGCTGCAATCGAATGACCCTTCCTTTTATCATTCATTGAATGAATTGGACATCAATTTTATAAATGCTTTGGAACTGAACAATGGAAATAATGGTAATTATTTAGGTCGTCTGTATCCAAAGCTGTCATCTTCTTTTGAGTCTGATAAGGATCCTGCTGTCTTGTCTGATAGTTTGCCTCCCCCCACTGAATCCCACATCCCAAATTGTACTACTTCCCCTGAGACCTCGTCTATCATTCCTATCTCTCCCATGGTGTCGGCACATACTCATAGTCCCACTGTTATCCTCTCCTCGGAAGGTGAGGAGACACAGCTCATGTTCGAGCCTATTATTGAAACACACAAACCGTTGAATTCCCCAGCCGAAAATAACCTCTATTCGACAAATCTCGGGCTCATTGAGGAGGGGTCTTTGTCATCGGCTCCCTTAGTTGACTCATAGAATCGCATTTTACACATTCCATCATATTCGGAAATGGTCCAAAAATCATCCCTCCCTGTATACTTAAATAATCGGATAGTGGGCGGTGGTGATACATATATTAAACCTGAGGCGGCTCCTACGGTCACTTCGTCATTGGCACCTTCTATGGAGGATCCGATAAACATCCCACTCACTGTCAATGCGGCCACAATAGGAGATCAATGTATTGCAAAGGGGGCTCGGCTCGGTGGGTTGGATGCCGATTTCTCTCCTATAAAAACTCGCAGTGCCAGGAAAAATCAAAAGGTCAACCCACGGGGGGGTGTTGACCTGGCCGTTCCAAATACCCCCATCTCCCCCGATACCAGGGCTCTTAGAGGAATCAAAGCCCTAGCCAGGGGTCGATAATGATTTTTCTCTCCCTAAACATCAGGGGCGTGGGGGGCATGCCCAAACAACTGGCCCTTAAGAGGATTCTGCAAATTGTAAATCTAGACTTGGTTCTTTTACAGGAAACTATGGTTTGTGGGGAGAAAGCTCGTATCTTTTTCAATAAATTAAAACCTGGATGGTGTTTGTCTTCTGTGGATGCGGATGGCCTTTCGGGTGGTCTCCTTGTGGCATGGAACCCCGGGGTTTTCAAACTGGACTCTTATATTACCTCATTGGGTATTCTTCTGACAGGAGGTTTCAGAGGTTCTGACATGGTAGTGAATATCATAAACTGCTACGGGCCCTATAACAACAGGGAAACTTTCTGGAATTTGGCCTGTACGGGTCATCTACTAGCACTGGAAAATTTGATTCTGGCAGGTGATTTGAATTTTACGTGGGGTGCTGAGGAAATCTGGGGTAGCACGGCCCGTAGGGACCCACTTGGGCAATACTTCAAAAACCCTTTCTCGACATACTCCCTGATAGAAGTGGAACCTCGGCTTTTATCCCCTACGTGGTCTAATGGTAGGCTGGAAGAGAATATGATATCAAAACGGCTTGATCGATATCTGTTATCTGAGTCACTTTTAAGTTCCTTTCATACATATAGATCGTGGTGCATGCAGACACATATTAGTGACCATTCCCCTATTATTCTGCAATTTGAAATCGATGCTGGGCACAGGATATTCCCATTCAAATTCAATTCTGTTTGGCTTAAAGATGAGGATTTTGATGTTGGTGTCCGTACTCTTTGGGCAAATATGGATGTTTCGGGGGAGCGGTCGGCTATGGACAAGTTGGCTGTCAAGTTAAGGGCCCTTAAAGAACATACTATAAACTGGGAACGCTCCAAGAAAGCAGAATAGACCTCTGAATTAAATGCCCTGGAATCAGAAATTGGAGATATCCGGGCGCATTCCCTGAGAGTTGGATCCACTCCTTCTGTCAGATCTCGCCTGGCTCTGCTGGAGGAAAGAAAGCTTAAAATACTACTCAACCAAGAGGAGTCCTGGCGTTTAAAGAGTCGGGCTATCTGGCTAATGGCGGGTGACTTAAACACTAAGTTCTTTCATCGTTTTGCTGATGGCCGCAGAATACAAAACAACATTTGGGATCTGAATGATCATGATGGGCGACGGAACCATGGGGATGATGAATTAAAGGCTGAGGCGTCGCGCCATTTTCTTGATTACTATACTGACCCTAAAACTACTTCTTTGCCAGAACAGTTTATACTTATTAAGGAATACCCTCGGATGTTCACGGATGAAGAGGGGGACGAAATTTTTGAGCCTATTTCTTGCTCTGAAGTTCAAAACACTCTACGGGCTTTAGCAAAGGATAAATCTCCTGGGCCGGATGGATGGACGGTGGAGCTATTCATACACTTTTTTGACATTATGGGTAATGATTTAAGGGAGGCGGTTGATGAGACTCGATCTTTGGGTTTGGTCTCTGGAGCACTAAATACCACTTATCTGGCACTGATACCTAAATCTACACATCCTGAGAGTTTTGACTATTTCCGTCCGATTGCTCTCTGCAATATTGTATATAAGATTATATCTAAGGTAATTGCACATCGGATCAAGCCGATCTTATCCACTTTCATTTCTATGGAACAATATGGCTTTCTGGAGGGGCGGCAGATACATGATGCGGTTGGTGTGGCACAGGAGGTCTTTCATAGTATATCTCAGAAGAAGATTGAGGCGCTCATACTACAACTTGACCTAGTAAAAGCCTACGAACGTGTCAACTGGACTTTTCTCAAGTTGATTCTAATACAGATTGGCATTCCGTGGAAGGTGATGAAGTGGATCATGGCTTGTGTTATGTCGGTCAACTATGCAGTGCTCATAAATGGCCAACCGACGGATTTCTTCAAAGCGTCCAGGGGACTCCGGCAGGGATGCCCTCTTTCCCCCCTCTTGTTCCTATTGATCATTGAGGGTTTGAGCCTCTCCATTCATAAAGCAAAAACTGAGGGCTCACTCATTGGTATTAAGATCTCGGCGGATGTTACTGTCACACATTCATTGTTTGTGGATGATGTGATGCTCTTTGGGCTGGGCATTTTGGCTGAATGGTTATAGTATAAGAGAATTCTTGACCTCTTCTGCTGTGTTACTGGTATGCTCCTTAGTATGATAAAATCGATTTTCCTGAAACACTCTTTGGAGGAAAACATTGAACAATCTGTCGGGGATTTGCTTCCTTTGCAATTTAAAGAGCTCATTGATGGCACAAAATATCTCGGTTACTTCCTCAAACCTACAAATTATAGAACAAATGACTGGCTTTGGCTAGTTAAACGCTTCGATTCTCGCATCAACCATTGGAGCTTGAGATTTCTTTCTTTGGGTGGTCGGATTACTTTGGCTTAGGCCGTCCTTCAAAACATGGGTGTATATTGGTTCTCACTCTGCAAAGTCCCGTCTTCTATTATGCATATTCTGCAGGGAAAATCTTTCCGGTTCATATGGTCTGGTGGAGGTGAAAAGAACAGATTTCACTTAATAAATTGGAAACGCTTGGCAAAACCATATTGCCTCGGCGGCTGGAATATTAAAAATATGGAATTGTTTGCGTTAGCTCTTCATGCAAAGAGCCTGTGGCGCGTCTTATTTAATAACTCATCATGGGGCCGTATCACCCGGGCTAAGTATCTTAAAAAACATTCAGTCTTGTCCTGGTTCTGGCTTGACAGGCATTTAGTAAATGGCTCCTCCAACATATGGCACGGGCTGATGGGGGATTTCTCTGTCGTGGCAAAGTGGCTCTCTTGGATCCCTGGTAATGGCCGTGACATCAGACTCGGCTTGGATCCCATCATGGGGACTGGGCCCTCGTTTCACTTCTCTCCTGCACTTCTTGCACACCTTCGTGCGTGTGGGCTCTTCAATCTGTCACATGCTGCTGTGTACAATAATGGGGGGTGGATCACTGCTCGGCAACTTGGAATTCATGGGGTTATGGGCAAAGAATGGTCGGATTTCACCATGCTCCTCTATCAAGCAAATATCCATCTCGGGGATTCTCCGGATAGGTTGGTTTGGTCTTGGAATGTGGCTCATGGAATGGTTACATCAAAACTTGCATATGATTCACTATTTGCTGACTGTATACCGATGGAGGTCTGGTGGCACTCGCGGGTCTGGAAACTTGCCCTTCCTCCGCGGATAAGAGGTTTTATCTGGTTGGCTTTGGGAAACAATATACTGACCTGGGATAACCTCTGTCATCGTGGATTCATCGGTCCTGGGTGGTGTCATCTTTGCTGTTCATTTGAGGAGTCGGTAGACCATCTTTTCTCTTCGTGCCCACTCTGGAAGGAGCTCTGGATGCTCACGGTCAACTCTATTGGTTTAATTGCTGATTGGAACTCGGTCTCATTACTGGACAGTTTCGGTAATTGGCTCTGCAATCCTCACTATGCCCGTTGGCTTGAACTCCCCTGTTACATGATGTGGGAGCTATGGAAGTTGCGTAATCGCCTCATATTTGATGGGTCACCTATTAATCTGCACTGGCTCAGTGGCCGTATCATTGCTTCATTTACGGAGTACAATTTAGGCACTGCTCAATCGAGTGGCACGACGGTCCCTTCTGGTTTGCTCCCCGGTTATCGCTTGGATCCCCCGGTTTTAATGTTCCCTTGCGGCTTCTTCGATGGGGCTGCGGCCGGGGGTGGTGGTGGGTGTGGGGCGGGGGCAGTGCTTCATCTAAACACCTCTGTTACCTACCGGATACATCTAAACTTGGGTCCTGGCACTAATACATGCAGTGAGTTATGTTCACTCTGGCTCCTTCTATTCTTTGCCCGACGCTTACAGGTTTCCTCTTTTGTTGTAATGGGCGACTCTTCAACCATTATATCTTGGGCTCTGGGGTCTTCCTCTCTGAATGTGTTGATACTCACTGAATGGATGGCAGCTGTAAGGAAATACATTTGTGAATTTCGGCATATTCATTTTGCCCATGTGTTCCGCGAGTCAAATTTGGAGGCGGACTTCCTTTCCAAGAGGGCTCTGATTTTGCCGGCTGGACACATTATGTGGGAGGAGTGGCACGAGGACCTTCTTTCCTCTCGGGGCTCGATTGACCTGCTTTGGAGCTGACTTATATTTTTGGATATGTTATGGGCTTTTTGGTATTTTTTCCTCTTGATTATATGCGGATATATTTTGGTGCAGGTACTTAGTTCACATTTCTCCAACTACTTGTTGGACTTTTGATATGGTTATGGCTTTGCGGCTCTATTGGACTTTTGATCTGGTTATGGTATTGCGGCTCTATTGTATATATAGACTTTTGTGTCCAGGCCTCCGGCTGTTTTGGACTACTATATATGCAGACTTATCATGTATTTTGTTTTGACACCTTGATACATTGCTACTTACTGACAGTTGGAGTGAGTATGTCCCTACTGGGAGATACCCTATTTGGTTTTTGGCATGAGATGTAATGGTAGATGTTGATGTGATTGGGGGCTCATGTGCCCGTATGTTCTTATGGGGCTCTTGGGCCCGTGGATTTGGGGCACATATGCCCGTATGTTTATGCTTTTATGTTCTTGGGGTTTGATGACCTGGTGTATTTGTTCCTATTTACTATTTCACTTTATTAATAGTAAGATAAATTTATGTGTGAAAAAACGGTGTCCTATGCACAATAACCTCATGCATGTGTCTTTATAAGGGGACAAGTGGTGGGATGTAACTCACTAGCCTTCATCATGTCTATCATGATTGAATATTATTGTTGTGACTATGGTTTAGGTTATGAGCACTTTGGTTTTTGTTTTGAGGATTTTCGATTGATCCAGACCTATTATGTGGAAGTTTATGGGATAATGATGGTCAAGTACAAAGTCGAAGGCAATGAAAGACAATGGTCTTCCATACCACTATTTTTTTAGAAGGTTATCTCGTGGATAATCTTGCCTTCTCCAATAAAATTTTTGGCTCTTGTATCTCGATCTCTTGAGGAAAGTTTCCATTTCGATTATCCATCTAGCAGTGTCCTATTGGTTCTCTCTAAATCTTAGAGACTTCTTTCCTCTTTCCCAAGAAGGCTTGACTCTGGATTTGTCTAGGATTTTAGTTAGTCAGACTGTTACCTTTGGTCTTTCCCCTTGGTGTGATGTTATCTAATATATTCTCCTTGGCTAGTCGAGGCAGAGGAAGGAAGATTAGGTGAGGTAGCAGCAGCTGAACTCCCACAAAATCATAGATGGAGGTTGAGGAGGTCGAGGAAACCTACTACCAGGAGGTTCCACCAGATACTTTTTCTCATCTTGCTCAGGCCGAGACATGGGTCAAATAGGAACATCATTACACTAGTTCGGAAGAAATTGAAACATAAATGAGACATTGGGTTCTTGGTTCAGGGAACACTCAAATTCATGACACCAAATATTACACAACACTAAGTCTGCATCAGATGACAAAATTGTTGTTGGAAAAGGTTTTTCTAGACACCAAGGAGGAAAGATATGAGTTCTTATTAGAGATGGATGACATCAATGAAAAGTTGAACTACCTCATCAAGGTCGCCGCTGGAAAGGAATATGATGTTGTTATTCAAAATCCATCCCTGACCCTAAGCATGAACGAGAGGTGCCTATTTTTACTATGACTGATGATCAAACTACAGTCTAGTTCTGTCCTACTCCGAACCATTTTTTTCTATCATATTGATATTCATGGGTTCATAGTTTTTACTTGTGTGGCAGTGCACAAAGATGCTCCCAAAAACTATTGCAACAGGGTCGCGCTAGTGGAAAACTTAAGACACGTGCACGCACCTACAGAAGCGCGCACACACAACTAGATTCAGTATCGGACCGAGGTGCGTGCACATGGCACATGCACATTGTTGGCACATATGCGCCCAAAGGCGCGCACGCAGGCCTGCTAAAAAAATAAAAATAAAAAATTGCAGCCATTTCATTTGCAAACGGACCAAGGGAGCACATTCACTCATCAAGGACAGCACATACATGGACCAAGGGAGCACATCCACTCATCAATTCTATCAAGGCATCCAATGAGTGAGTATCCATTGCACTGGATAGGTAAGGTCATGCTCTTATTTGTGTTTTTATTGTTTATTAAATTCTAGTTTCCAAATTAGTAAAAAAATGGATTTTTTTTCATTTGCAAAGTATAAACCTATACAATGAAGGAAGAAAATATTAACATGGATTCTGGTGGAACCCAAGAAGCACAAGAAAATATAAATCTTGGACCCAATCAAAACCACCAACAAAACTTGGACCATGATGAGTTGAGCCATTACCTAAACGAAATGAGAGAGTACACCCAAGAATTAAGTAACGCAGGGGAACCATCTCAATTGTCCCTTGCCATCTCATTTGAGAACTCAATTGAATCCCTTAACCATGCACATCGACAGTTGATAGACATGACTGAATATAGAGCTAGGATGCGAGAGTACTATTCCATCGACGTTTGTAAGGAAGAGATAAAAGCATTAAATATTACCAAGGCCCAATTATATAGTATCTTCACCAATCCAAGAACAAAACAACCACCTAATATGAGATATCCACGTGTCTGCATGGATTGGTGTCATTTCCAAACATGGAAGGACAACTGGATGAAAAGGTGGTTTATGGTTTATGATAAACCTCCCTACAATAATAGTGAGGTTCCACAATACTTCCTTCAACAACTCTGGGCTGAGTTTGTGCACAATTTACATGTCAATTATTTTGACATTACCAAGTTTCAGGGTGTTGGGCTTGGCTCTGCCCAAGATCGGCCTGTTTCCAGGAGGAACCCACTGAGAGGGCCACTAGCTCCTAGGTGTGAGCCTAACCCCCTTCCCCAGCCACCTCAATTACCCCACAAACTTGATCAGATTGAGGGGACGATGAGGAACGTTGCACGCGGACTCCTTAGACACACCGTGTTTGTAGCAGCGACTACAGTGGAGAGATAGGTTGACCTGAGAGAGACTCGGGTGCACAAACTTCACGACATATTCAGTATAGACTAGTGACTTGTGGTATCCAGGATGGGCCTTCCAGTTCGACGGGAACAGTGCCACATCTTTGTCCCCATTGAAGGCACACTTGCCCTGGCCCGATCGAAGGCTACTATGTGGAGCCGGTTAGCACTTTTTTTAATGTGTTTTCAATTATTTGTGTATGACTTAACTTTTTATTTCAATGTACATTTATTTAGAGCCGAGATGCCGTCATGGGAGAAGGTAGGATCTCCCAACCTGGATGCAGCAATGGCAACTGCAATTGAAATTGTGACACCTCACATGGAGTTATTTTCAGTACCTCACACAATATTGTTACTATCATTTTTAAGTTTACTTTTGCATCATTTTTATTACTTGCTTATGCCATTTCTATTATTTATTTATTTATATTTATTACATACACGATGATAGTTCCTACAATGCATTTAAAGTGGTCTTTAATGAATATTTTTTAATATTTTGATTTCCTAAATAATTACTTGTTTAATATGTTCATAAATTGCACGCATTTTGGTGTCCACAGGTATGTACAAACTATGGTGACCATCCATCTCCACTAGGGGTCAGTAGGTCATTGTACACACAGGTATGATGTGTAGTTAAAAGCACACTTTTAATTTCAATTTTTATGAATTACTATGGTTTATTATGATTTTTGTCTACTAAACTATGATATTACAAATTTGTATGTAGGTGCCACCATTCCACCTCCCCACTTCCATCCCATTTTTCCACTCTCTCCCACGATTCGCCCCCCCCACTTCCATCTAGACCCCTCCCTCTGTCCACCCCCTCCATCATACTCCCCCCTCCATCCATCCTCCCCCCTCCATCTAAACTCTCCCATTCGTCAATGCCCCCCCTTCCATCCATCCTTCCCCATTCGTCCACTCCCCCCCTTCCATCTAGCCTCCCCACTTCGTCCACAACCCACCTTGGATCCATCCATCTCCCTCTATTCAGGACCTCCCTCCCATCCACCATCCCTCGGCATCCCTTTTATTCCTTCTAGGTCGATCCCCGCTATCTTACAACCGGTAGGGGATCATCATCCACAACATCCTCATCCACCCCATACCACCATGCCCTCTTCCACACTACCTTCTTAAGTTCCCACCACTATTGTGGTACCTACTCTTGCAGCCTCCATTCATACATCTACAGTGGTTTCACATGTAGTTGTTGCAACCGCATCTCCCCCCCCATGACTACATCGGAGCAAGTTGTCCAACCAATTGCTCCACCTGCTAGCCCTGAAGCCCAATCATCTCCATTGACTGAGGTGTTCACGACGAAAATTAAATTAATTTATGAAAATATTGTGAAGCATTAACGAAAATTATTTTAAGCAATTTTTTTTTCAATGAAATGATTGTCGTAAATGTTGCAGGGCGACATTGCTGAGAGGCTCACTAGATCGAGGAGGACACCTGCCTCATGTCTCCCATTCCCATCAGCGATGAGTTATTTAAGATTTGAATTCTAATTTCATTTTATAAATGTGTTAACTATTACAAATGCTTGAAAATGATGGTATCTTATATCATTTGTTTCAGAGCTCGGAGAGGTGGTCTACTCCTAGACGGAAGAAGGCTCGAGATTACCCTAGCTCCAATAAGAGGAAGATCAATTTCAAAGATGTGCTTGGGAGTGCTAGGGGTGGGAAGGATGCTTGAGAGACCATGTTATGCATATTAGCCATGATGTGGCATTTTGGGGCATGAGTTGCCATGTATTTTGTATCTAGGACACGAGTTGCTATGTATTTTGGATGTAGGGCACGAGTTTCCATTATGTGTACATTGGGAACCATGTTCCACCATTTTCCAGAAAATTTATATGTTTGGACGAGTTTTTTAGCTTGGATGTACATGGATTTTCAATTATGTGATTTATATGCATGTTGTCTCTATTTGCATCTTGTTGTCTCTTATTGTGTCTAGTTTCCTAATAAACAACATTATGTTTTTAATACAAACGGTTGAGTTTGAATGGCTTTTGATATGATTTCCTTTGTTTATGATGAAATAGATAAATTTTTATCTCTAGTGGCCTCATATAGTCGTTGATCTTAATAATATAATATAGTAAATTGGGTCATATAGATAAATCTAGATGATGTAAGAGAGTCACATGCACTAAGAATCAACCATGGGCTATAAGTGACTATTCTGAAAGTCATTGTTGGATGGTTGATTGAAAAAACTATTGTGTTTGAACTCTAACAAAACATACTCACTTGACCATCTTTGTAGCATTTGGAACCAATGTCAGAACTGTAAAAATAATTATTTCCGCCAATTTTTAATATTTGATGATATACCAATAAATAAGGACTTGTCGATCGTACCTAGGTGTGCAAAACCTATGCTATCATCATTGTGGTAAAAAATATGAAAAATATCTCCCCATCCCCTTCACTTGGAATGTTTCCTTGTGAAGGGACCAACATCCCTCTGCCATTGTGTTTTTCTTGGCATGGATGTTTTTTTAGGTTGAAGTGTCACTCTAGATTTAGAAGACACATAATGAATATTATTTCAATTATTTTGTATTATCAAAGGTATTTTGATTGTAAAATGTCATTCTCACAAGATCCAACTAGTTTGTATACATCACAATGCAAGGATGAAAGTTTCATGGTAAAATTCAACACCTTGAGTAGTTATTGCCAAAATTTTATGGGGACCTTGATATGATAACTAGGGAGATACTTGACGTTTGGAGGTTTAAGAAATGGAGACTACATGCCCCACCATAGGATTGGGAAATAGGTGTGGCTATTCTGACTGTGAGTGGAGTTAGCTAGCGACATCCTAATATTTGAATGAAAAACAATTCCCATCGTTGTCCTTAGACAAATCATAGGGACACAAGGCCCAAGCTATGCCTAGTGATGGTTGGGAACTTATGTAGCTTATCAATGTGTATATAAACCCGATCTTGTATATAAACCCTAGCTTGCACAAACCCTATCTTGTATATAAACCCTAGATAGCCTATAAAGTGCATGAACTAGGGCATGTGCAAGGAGGGGATGTGCCTTAATGCATCATCCCTCCTTCCCTTGTGTCATTTAATTCTTATGAGACGTGGCCTATTCATCATTGATATTTCATGCATAAGACCTTAATGACTTAAGGGATGTGGAGGATTGAATCGACCCCATTTCCTATAGCCTCCTTCACCTAACATTGTGGCAAGGATCACCGATTGATCCTTTTCAATGTTCAACGAGTGTTTAAGGAGGGTAAGATGTGAACAAAATGAAATTATTTAAAATAGTGGCTTTTGATCCTTATTATTTTGACAATTTTTGCTAAAGAGTTGTCCTTGGATATGGAATTGTTGTGTAAGTGATGAATGATAATGGCGAAGCTCCAAAATACCAAAAGGTTCCTTATGTTTGATGAAAAGGTGATCTTGATCTCTTGAAGGAGAGCATTTAAGTCTCTTCTTTTCTGTTTGAATCATTCCCTAGACCCCATGATATTTTGATTTATTGAGTTCTCTCAGGATCAATGAGGATTCCCCAATGTGCACCTACTACCCCTAGATATATACATCATTTACACTCAAACACACACAAGTGATATGCACATAATTATATTTACACACATATTAAAGATATACATATACATATAGATTTACACTATAAAAACCTACACATAGAAAAAGATGTACATATAAACATACAAAAAATACATGCACATAGGCAAATATGCACATATACAAAAATTTACATGTTAAAAAAACACACACATAGACAAATATTTACACACACTTGCACAAAGAAAACCATATAAATATTAGTATACTCTAACAAACAACGTCATATTTTCAAACACAATTACACACCTAAACATTACTTTCAAATATTTTAAATTATTACAAACAATGTGCATTATTTAACTTGGACAATTTATTTACACACACCAAATATATGCACATTTCCAACTTTTCATGGTGCACACAAAAATGCATGCAAATTTCCACAAAAAATTACAAACAAACAAAAATACATGGAAAAAGGACATGCTCATATACAAATATTTACACATACATACACACATAATACATGCACATACACAATAAATAAACCCTAGCTTGCAGAAGGCCATGCCAATTTTGCACAAGGGGGTCAATTTTGAACCAAACGCTCTCGGTCGACCGTTTCCTGTTGTAATATTCTCACCATCATTTTTTATATTTGCATGCCTCCAGTCATCATGCATGCATCCAGTCATCAGCATGGCCGTATCCCTAGCACCTGGAGCCTATGTTTATCCCCCTAGATCTTTTTTTTAGCCCTCAGGAGCCCTCCTACCTACCTAGTGCGCCTTGTTTTCCTCACTAGGAAGACTAATGCGCCCTACTACACTACTTGGATCACTAATAGTCAGTTGCAGCATTTATTGACTAGTTTATTCATTTATTGCTTAGTTTAACTGCCTGTAGCTTCCAGTTGTTTGTATCAGAGTTCTACTTGACCTACTGACAGCCTCATGCGCCCTCCTTGGAGTCTTCATCCCAGGATTTGTGCTCACATGACTCAGTTAGACTCATTTGACTGACCTTTGACCATTTGTGACTACTACCACTGATTGGATGATGTCTCCAATGTTATCCAAGCCACACATTGAGGAGAATTCGAATGACCTTAGGAGGCATTCGAATCCATTTGATTGTATTTAAGTTATTATTCACTTTTCATAGTGCCAGCGTACAGCTGATGTATGATACAATTTTTTTTGTCATTTCTTGTGTTAATGAGTGATTATTGATTCAACAATTCTTCTTCTCTTCTCTGCTATTCTTGAGTGAGTTTTAGTGAGGTTTGCTCCATCTGTGTGATCTACTCCTGTAAATTATCACATGGTATCAGAGTTGGAGTCAGCTATTTGAATTGCAGCAGCAACAGTTGCAGCAATTCTTTCAGCACTTGTCTTTCATTGAGCACCAGAAGCCTATGGATTTCCACAGCAATTCCTGGTGCAATTGTCTTGAATTCACTAGAGCAATCCAATGAGGTCTAGCAAGGTGTGAAGGATCCAGTCACATGTTCTCATTGTCCTAAGGCAATGTTCAATTCGAATTGCAGCAGATATCCATTTACAATTTCACTGTTTTGCAGGTTATCTCCATCTTCAGCGGATTCGAATTCAGCAACTACTATGGATCTCCATTGTTTTTGCAGTTTATTCGAAGTTCTCTGCAGTTGTAGTAGTTTCCTGCAATTGTAGCAGTTTTGAAGTTCTCTGCATTGTCTGTACTATTCATCCTGCCATCGTGCTACATGGACATGTTGAACATACTGCTTGATATTTTTGTAGAATTCCTTCATGAAATTGCATATTTGTACCCGGTGCCACAAAACCAAGGGAATTATTACAATGTGACATATATATATTCAACATGTACAGTATGAAAGTGTGCAAACTTATATTACATGTGACTTCACCAATGCAATTTTTGTGTTTTCCTTCACACTGTCTACTTGATATGTTACGTACTTGAAGTTCCGCATTTATACTGTCATCCTCCCAAATTTGTGCTCCTTACCTTCATGGATGCAACGATTCAATAATGCAAATCCATTGCACCTGGAACATGTCCCATATAAACATGATTTTTTATAATATTTTTCTCCTTCATATCTTGGACACATGATGCTATGGATAAATTCTTTGGATGCATTCGGTGGTGGTATCGATGGGTAATCTTGCACAATGTTAGTATGCAAATCACAAAATATATGTCTATATGTATCATAATAATACTCAAATTCTACATGGTATCTACAACAGTATGTGTTGCGATCAATGCAAACTCTAACATACCAGGGTTTGCATTTTTCAAAGGACCTTTGGCCCAAGTTCCATTTTGTGTGCTCATTCGTGAATCTCTCATAGAGTTCCATTTGTGTCGTGTCAAGGAAGTGCTTCACATGGGTTTCACACCCCTTAACACCTTTTCTCAACTTTAGCACATCTCTTTGATTTGATGACGATCTAGTGTTATCATGCAAAAAAAATTGTACTAGCTCTTTAACAGCATCAATTAGCTTCATGTTTGAATGAGGTAACCTACCAACAAAGGACCAATAATATTTTTGGCTTTGGGTCTCAAGTTTTTCTCTAATAGCATAATAATTTTGAAGAGTCTTTCTATCTACTTTAAATATTTTGCATGTGTGTGATAGCAGGAAACGTTGCCTTGTGGATTTGTCTACAATTGATTCTGACAGTGCACAACGGGACACATTAAGGTCTTTTGTACAAGAAGTATTTCCAATCAAATTAAATGCAAACTGTAGATTTATAACAACATGAATATTGGCCTATGAACTTCTAACTACCTTTATGCCTAAAATTCTCCTAACATGAGCTAGATAATGTGGTTTTAACAAATCCTGTAACAATTGATATTGTGTTGCATCGGTTATGGATTCAAAAAATTCTTTGATGATCTTGCTACAATGCAAATCAATAGTGTGTTTAGGCAACTTACCTTCAAGTCCTGCTAAGGAAATTTCATCCACATGAATACATCTAGGATTTCTTCGCCATCCACTTGATAGTCAAGGTAAGGGAGTTGGACAAGAAGTACGAGTCTCATCACCAGTTTGTTGTGGCACTTCGTTCATAATTCGGTCATGAAAGGGAGTGCGTTCGACATGTGTGTGCTCTTCTTGTCGAGGTTTCCAATTAACAACTTGTTCAACATCCATGCCTGCATACTCAGCATCAATCAAGATTTAATTGACTTGAGCCACTTCATCATTGCTTGTCGATGGATTATTCATTGGATGATCACTTGATGTTGGATTTTGAGTGGGCTCCATTACCCGCATCCGTTTCACTTCTCCTAATGAACTAGAGGTCATTGTGTAATGCATTGCACTAGGATCTAATTCACCGATAGTTTGATTTCTACGTTTTTCCATGGATAACCTGGCCTTTTCTCTTATCTCATGGGCCTTTTCAGGGGGCAGGTCCTTCCTTATATAATTTCTTTTATTATTACGTATGTTTCCCATCTTCGATATGTTCTTTAACAAAACAAGAATATCACCCCTACAAAATAAATAACAAATAAGAGATTATTTTTCAATTATGAAGTGAGGAAAACAATCTTTTACCACAAATAAGATAGAAGGGGCACAAGATTTAGACAATGAGTGGTAATAAAAAATATGAATTCCAAATAATTTCAAGAACATAAGCCACTAGATGTTATCTTTAATGAAAATATAACAAATCAAATAACATCCCACAACTAAACCACAATTTTGTGAGGTCTTGAGGTGAATTTCTGAAGCAGCTATCATCATGGTTGATGCATCGATACACACGGGCCTAAAGGATCATACAAAAAACCTTTGAAGCATAAGATATGAATATAGTTGATAGACTTGGGCATATGAGCATATTTAAAAGCTATTGGGAATGCATTGGAACAAAGGGAAGTCGTTGGGGGTCATCTTGGAGCACCTTGTGGATTGTGTAGCTATCTATTGCTTCCTTGTAAGCTATATAATGTGCATTGCATTTATTTTTTGCTAACAAACCATCCCATTAATTTGTACATACATAGAGCTTGTGTTAATCATGTAGATAGAAAAACTTGTTGAAAGTGACCTTAAAAAACAAGTTTATGAATGAATAGAAAACAATGAGTAGGTTGTGAATTGCTTGGTTGTCTCTTGCTTCCCTTATCTTTGTTGAGGTAACTTGTATAATGTGCAAAATTTTTAAAACTCGTTGTAGCAATGGATTGGGTACTATGCAAACCTATATGTTTTATCTTCCTAAGTGTACAATGTAAACTATGGTCATGGAAGTATGTTTTGTTTTCTTGACATTGGACATATAGAACAAACTAATATGGTAGCAAGAATGAAGGTGGCATGAGGCCATTGCAACTATTACAAAAAATTATCGAAATGGTGCAGCAAAGATCTTTTTTGATCTCAACATCCCATTAGTGCGTACATGCATAGATCTTGTGTTACTGGTATAGCTAGAAAAACTTGTTGAAACTCATTGCATGGCTATTCTTGAGTGGCTATCTTCCCTTAATTATGTTCAGATAACTTACATGTAATGCGCGTGGCTATTTTTTTTTGCTTTCAACAATTGGTTAATATGTACACACATAGAGGTTGTGTTACATGTATAGCTAGAAAAACTTATTGAAACTCATTCATTGGCTATATATCTCTTCCTTAGCTTATCTATGTTGAGGTAACTTACATGTAATGTGCATTGTATTTCTTTTTTTCTTTCAACATCCCATTGATATGTACATACATAGATCTTGTGTTACTTGTATACCTAGAAAAACTTGTTGAAACTCGTTGTAAAAAACAAGTTTATAAAGAATAGAAAACAATGAGATAAACTAGATTCATATCAATATATGAAGATATGAATATACCTGTAACTTGGGTTATATGAGCATATTTAAAAGCTATTGAGAATGCCCTAGAATTAACAACAACATCTCCTCTAGGACCTCAGTTTGAAATGTTTTCTTATCATCTTGAAACAATCAACAATGAGCCTCATTTTGGTAGCTTGGCACTTGGCACATGGTTTTTCGACAATAGTTTGGGTTAGTAGATGGTATTGGATGGTGGTATGGATTGTTAGTAGGAGCACCTTTCCTATAAAAGGATAAGCTCATACTCACTTCATTTTCATGTTTTGGATGAGGGAAAATTGCCCCTAAAGATTAAGAATTGGATCCTTTTGGTGTTTGTGTGAGTTGATGTAGTGAAATCATGTGGAATTCAGCAAATGTTTGTGTATTGGATGGATTTATGTGATTATGAAAGGTTATTGGTGGTGATGCAAGTAAGTTTTTTGGTTATCTTTATGAAAGGTTCAAAGCATTGTTTGGTGCATGTTGTAGTTTTTTCTTGGTAAGATGTTTTTTATTGTCTACGATGAAGATTAAGAAGACTAAAATACATTTATCATACAATTCATTAGCAAAAACTACAATTCATACAATTCAAACAAAGTGAATGAAGACTAAAATACAATTCATAAGGAAAAAATGTCACCATACATCAAGGATTTCTCTTTGATTGCAATGTAGAATGGTATTTTTATGTGTGCACTAGATGTAAGTAGAGTTCAAGTGTGTCCAAGTGGCATGATAATTCAATCCAAAGATCCAAATAGAGTCCAACTGGTGCGTGTATTCAATCCAAATTGCCAAATAAACTCCAAGAGGTGTGTGAATTCAATCCAAAATGAAAAATATTCTCGAGTTGTGTGTGTTACAAATACAGATCGCAAGAATTGAGTGAAAAAAATTCAAGAGAAGAGCTTGGGTCATTTGGAAATTGTCATGTTCAATAGGGGCTCACAGGCAGGAAGAGCGCGCACACGCCAGTGTATAATGTTGCTTTGTTTGGTGGGTAACGTTGAGCACATTTATTGCCCAATAAATCCTTATTTATCCATTGATTCCTAGAGCCCCTCCCCCTTAAAGGCCTTTAAGCCATTAATTAAACCGTAATCCCCAAGTGCTTAGGTGCTTAGGGGATTTGGGATTTAGGGCTTGTGGGTTAGGGGGTTTAGGATTTTGGGGTTAACTAGGATTTAAGGGTTAGGGTATAGAATTTGGGGAAAGTATTTATCATCTACTAGTTAGATGCCATTTCACAATGGAAGTATGGTTAGAAGTGAGAACTCTAATAGGATATGAAGGATAGTGGAATGAAATCAGTCACTATATATTTCCAACAATGGATGGAGTATGTCTCACTTCAAGAGTTCATAAACTTACCTTTAATTTTTTTGTGGGTAATTTGTATGTCTACAATTGAAGTCATCTTTCAAAATGAGTTTCTTTCCTAAATTCAAGTATATTTTAGAATTCAATATAGTGTTGATATTTTAAGAGATCAATAGAAAAAAAATCCTCCAACGTATCAAGGACTTATGGAATTTGAAGAATATTATGCTCAGGGTTAACTCAATGGGGCCTCCTAGGGAAAATTGAGTAATTGTGAAGCCCCAATCGACAATATTATATCTAGCTCATTCACATATTTTTGTTCTTAATGGACTTAGGATCATATGGTACCAACAATTGGGTAGAATTACAAGCATTGGATCTTATTACAGATCATGGGAGATTTAGTTTCATGTATAGAGAAATCACTTGGCCTATGTTTCATACAAACATATAGACCATGAGATCAATTTCATGATATATGTATAATTAAAATAAGCAGTTACAACACAGTTGGGTTTTCTAAATCTTCAGGAGTACAAAGATGGCGCATCCACATCACGTTTTATATGAAAATGGGATTTTGGGGTTTTGGTATTTAGGGATTGTGGGTTAGGGGGTTTAGGAATTTGGGGTTAACTAGGATATAACCATGTTTAAAACCACAATACCATGCATACCTAGTGCACAAAATTTTTGAATGTTTCCCATATCCCCATTTGAAAGCCATAAATACGCTCAAGAAGTCATATATGGTGGTTCAAGGCATCATTCCAAGACCTTGAGCCCTATAGTGGTATTTATAAGAGCCTAATTCTTGAGCTTCCTTCACCAACCATGGTTAACACCCGGGCACCCATCCCTGGTTCTTAGAAACTGATAATGGAACCCATATACACCCTCAAAGGTCAATGGTACACTCAAGAGACGATGTGTGGTGGTTCCTGGTGACATTCTTAGACCTAGATGCTTGGAAGATTCTTTTAGGGCCTACTAAGCCCTAGGTTCCTACCCCCTACCATGTATATGCTGCCATGACCCAATCCCAGTACTAAAAACATTCTAATGGAACCCATACCCCCTCTCAGAAGCCATAGATCCCACCAAAGGCTTGAACACCTGGATACTAGGTATTGAAAACCTCCTAGTGGCACCAATATACCCACTTCAAGTCCATGGATACCTTGGAAAGGTCCTCTGTGATGGCTCAATGTGTCATTCATGGATTTAGATGAATCTTTACTTCCTTTGGGACCTAAGGAATAAGTTTAATCCCTTGACCATGTTTAAAACCCTAGTACCATGCATACCTAGTGCACAAAAATTTTGAATGCTTCCCATAACCCCATTTGAAGGCTATAAATACCCTCAAGAAGTCATCTATGTTGGTTCGGGAATCATTCCAAGGCCATGAGCCTTATAGTGGTCTTTATAAGAGCCTAATGCTCGAGCTTCCTTCACCAACCATGGTTAATACCCGGGCACCCATCCCTGGTGCTCACAAACTAATAATGGTACCCATATCCACCCTCAAAGGTCAAGGATACACTCAAGAGGCGATGTGTGGTGGTTCCTAGTGACATTCTTAGTACTAGATGCTTGGAAGCTTCTTTTAGGTCCTACACCCTTGGTTTCTACCCCCTACCATGTCTATGCTGCCATTACACAATCCTAACTTACTAAAAACCTTCTTATAGAGCCCATATCCCTTCTCAGAGTCCATGTATCCCATAGAAAGGTCTTGTTTGGTGCTTTAAGGCCTTTTCCATGTCCCTTGACCCCTAGAATCCACCTTTAAGGAATATTTCCCAAGTTTCATCCACTAGCCATGGTCAAGGCACCATAACCTATACCAAGTCCTCAAAACCTCCCTATGGTGCCCATATCCCAACTTAGAGGTAGATGATACTCTCAAGAAATCATTGGTGGTGGTTTAAGGCATTATTCTTCGAGTTGGATGCCTAAAAGTATAATTTAAGTCACAAGGGTTGGGTTTCCTCCCTTAAGAATGTCCATGGTGCCACGACCCATACTTGGTTCTAAAAACGTTCTAATGGTGCCCGTATTTGCATTGAAAGACAAAGATTCCATAAATAACTCATGTGTGGTGGTTTTGAGGCTTTGTTGATGGATTTTGAGCCCTAGGAGATACTTTTTGGGCCTAATGATTGAGTTTCATTGCTTAACCTTGCTCCAAACCTTGAGATAATTTCCTAGTTCACCAAAAAAACTAATGGTGCTAATATGCTAACTCAAAGGTGAAGAATTCTCTTGGGAGGTCATGTGTGTAGGTTCACGAAATTGTTTTTGGCTCTGGATGCGCAAAATTATCCTTTAGGGACTAATGCCTATGTTTCCTCCCATCATCTTCTTAAGGGACCTATGACTCATACCTTCTAATCATAAACTCATAATAGTGCCCATATCCCCATTGGGAGTTCATTTTTTAGGTTTGAGGCATCGATCTTGAGCCTAGATTTATTTCATCTTCATTAGGGCATAAGGCCTGAATTTTCTCCCTCAACCATGTCTAAGACCCTCAAACATATACCTAGTGATCATACATTCCTAATATCATTAGGATCGCTACTCATAGCAGAGGATATGCTTGAGAGGTCATGTGTAGTGGATTAAGGCGTCGTTCTTGAACTTGGATGATTACATTCTTATTTTAGGGATTAACTCCAAGGTTCCATCCCTCAACCATGTAGAGGGCCCAAACACTCATACCTAAAATCCAATAGATTAGAATGGCCACACCCATATTCATACTTGGAATCAAGGCTAGCCTTGAGATATCCTATGTCATGGATTTAGGTGTTATCCATGGAAACAGATGACTAAGTATGCTAACCCTTGTGGTTAAGGAGAGCGGGGGTGAGGGAGGGAGGAGGGATTGGGAAGAGTGGAAAAAAGAGGAGGGATTGGGTGGATATGAAGAGAGAGGGGGTGGGTTTATAGAGAGGGGGGTGGTGGGGTTATAGAGAGGGAAGGGGAGTGGGGTTATAGAGAGAGAGGGGGGGTTTAGGGAGAACAAGAAAAGAAAATGAGGGTATAAAACAAGGCATGCACGCTAGTACGCATGCATGCATTTTCTCATGTGTGCTATTTATGCGCACATGTGTTTAAATTCAATATTTTTTGGTGCCCTTGCATATTTGGTACTAGGCTTGGATTCCCAAACCTTGAGTCTCAGATTGAGTTATAGAAAAACACACCAATTTCTGTAACTTCATGTTTTTCACCCTTTGTTCTGCATATGCTCCACTTGTGCACTACTAATGAAACTACACACACCTGTTGAGCTCTGTGTGCAGATTCTAACTATATTTTTTTTGAATAAATCTGTTATTGTTTTATATTTTTAATTAATTTTGAATTGCACTCGTGTCAAATTTGTATAAAACATAGGTCGTTTATTTCGGCTATAACTATTGAGTGGCTTACCTATTTCAAAAATGGAAAATAACCTGCACAAGAGTACAAGATGTAATGTCCCTTTTTCAAAAATTTATTAAAATGAACAATTTTCCACTTTTTCCCCAATTTCGACCCTTGACTAGTTTTGTTGTTTTGGCCTCCAAATTAACCCAAATGCTCCCAAATATTCTGTAAGGGTATATGAATGATATTTAGACTTGAATACTAGGTTCATGGATGATTTATAACCCTCAAAAGACTTCTGCAAATTTGATTTATATTCTGGTCAATGTATGGTATTTTAACTAGCAATTTATGCATCAAATCCCCCTTGGGTAAATACTGAAATTGGCTTCCCAAATGCTTCCAAAATTCCTTGAATTTATGAACAGAGGTATGGGATTTATTAAGGATGTTAATAAGGTTCCCAATGTACCATTAATTGATTATTATGTTTGTTCCAAGCCTCTCCCATTCAGCTGCAAAAATCCCCAATTCGACCCTTGGGGAAATGGCACTATTTCTTCTCCTAATGCAATTAAACTGAGTAACAATACTTCAAATTCTCAAGTACAGTACATAAAACTTGTAAAATACATCCATGGCAGTCTATTAATCACAAATTTATCATAGAATCATCCATTCATTCGAAATCATGAGCATTATAATGATATACATCAATGTAGTGGGGAAATGGACATTGTTTGCTCATTAATCAACATTTTTGCATACAACCAGTGGGTATTTCAACCTGATACTTTCTGAATATTAATAACATAGGATATGAATCTATTACAATCAGAAATACATAATGAGAATCTCTCCCAAGAATCACAAGAGCTCACCAAGAACGCCCTCCCTCAAGGAGCATGAATATTCCTTCAAAACTGGAAATGGTTGAGAGATGGTGCTGCACTAAAAAAATCCACGAGCTGCCCTGTAGCTGATACATACAAATAAAACTCCATTAAAGCTCCATGAAAGACCTGAGTGGCCTCTCCAAACACCAACTTGGATGGGAATCTTTCACCCTCGAAATTGGCTAAGGAAAGAAACTAGTCATCCACTAGCTCTCTCTTCACAAATGCAATTTTTCTCAAATCATCAAAATCCATTCTCATAATTGATTTCTTCATTTTATAACAAACATTATCCTTCTCAAGGTCGAAATCCTCTCCAAAGCTTCAAGATATTTCCACTTAGGAAATATTCCCCATTT
Organism: Larix kaempferi; assembly: GCA_027924585.1. NCBI lineage: Eukaryota > Viridiplantae > Streptophyta > Pinopsida > Pinales > Pinaceae > Larix > Larix kaempferi. Next base: position 20,796,520 of record BSBM01000047.1, on the reverse strand, counting down.
GCCACTTGTCTCCTAGTTCCAACCTTCCATCTTCTCCCAAATTCGAGTTTGAGTCTCTTTGGCTTCTCCAACTCCCATGAGCGCCTTCCTTGAGCCTATTTTTGGGGATGACATGTCATAATGGTTATATTTCAAAGGTTAGGTTTGCAATTTTTCATAGTTGTCATAGATGCTCCATCATTGGTGTCATAGGAGCTAGGGAATCTAGCCCAAGTGTCCACAAACTTCCACTTTGACTCTTTATCTTCCATGGAGGTTACCAATCCATCCCAATTCGACCTAAGATGCTCAATGCCATGTGTTATGACTTACCAACTCACCCAAGAGTGTTCACCTTCTCATAAATTCGAATTGGCAAGAGAGAGATGCCATGTGTCCTTGAGAAATCAAGCTAGTGTGGGTCCCACATCCTCCATATGTCTTCAAAACCACTTTCCACGTAGAATTTCTCTTGAGTTTATTTATTCAACCTATTTATTAAATAATTGACCCTTCTAATGCCTAAACATCATTTATTAGCTTCCTTATTACAATTCCACATGTGCCCATCCAACCTAGGAAACTAGTAGGAATGATCGGATTGTCTTACCATGCAATTATTTGAATGGAGGCATTACAATCCTCCCCACCCAAGATTTCTTGCCCTCAAGCAATCTCAATTTACCATGCTGAAAACTTGTCCCTCCTCTATTAGGTGGCCTTCCATGAGTAATGTTTCCCAAAACCTTTCTATTCTGGTGCTTCATGCTGTGGGAAGAAACTACCTGATTTGGATAGGTGTGCTGCCCTCTCACAACCCTTAGTATTCCTTTTGAATCTTGGAATTTCATTTCCAGAATTTGGTAGTTTACTATATGCTCTCCTATTGAATATAGCCATTGTACTACCAAAACAACATTAGTATCAGCAACATCAACCACATAAAACTATCAACAAAAGTATAGTTACCTACGTTGACTTGCAGCTGTGGAATCCATGTTTTGCACTCCATTGTGTTGTGACCGGGAATGACAACTGTGAATCCATTGAATGGTTCAATAGGTATCTTCCTTTTCTCCACCATGTCTGCATCAACGAATTTATGTGTGGCTCCTCCATCTACCAAAACTGAAGTTCTTTGTCCTAGTACCACACCCTTGCATCAGATTGTGTGATATCGAGGTACTGCTGAAAGTACTGCCATTCTCAGTTTGGTGGGTGAGGGATGCTTCACCTCTTGTTTCCATTCTTCTGCTATAGTATATCCCTCTTCTTGGGTTGAAGTATGTCCTTCTTCCTCCATTCCCCCTTCATATCCCTCATCACAAAATACTTCAATGAATTGGGCCTTTCCCTTAGCACATTTATGTCTTGGTGCCCACGATTGGAAGCATGAGTAACACAATTTCTTCCTCCTAAGATCTTCCCTGCTTATTTCCTCTTTCTTATCCTTTCCATATTCATCTTCTTGCCATGGCTTATTATCAGGTACATCTCTTTGCCAAGGTTTCTTTTCAATTATGAAGTCAGGCTTGGGAGGAAATCTCGTTCTAGGAAGCACATTTTGGAGATCCCTAGTCAAGCTCATTACATCTTTTAATGTAGTTGGCTTGTGGGATTTGACCAAACCTTTTAAGGGTTCAACCAAACCTTCATTGAACAAAAATACCAACCTTCCCATAGATACATCAGCCACCTTGAATGATAATTTTTGAAATTCCAACATATATTCAGTAGGGGTCCCAGTTTGTTTCAGTTGAGCTAGTTCTTTGAAAGGCAATTCTGGATCCTTTTGTTCAAATCTCTCTAGTAACCTGTCAACAAACTCTCCATATGTTTTAACCTGATCATGACCCAAGGTTCTTAGGCCATGGAACCACCGTTCATTAGCATCTCCTTCCAAATGCAAAATGGCCATTTTTAATGCATCCTCTTCCAACATAGGATTCAGCTGAAAATATACATCCAATTTTTGCACTCAAGTGTTAGCAGAATTTTCAGAAGAACCATCAAAAGTAGGAAGTGACATTTTTCCAATAGCACTATTTAATTCTTTGTTTTGGAATGGACTGCTATTGTCTTCCCTCCTTTTAATTTTTTGTATAACATACTGAGTGGTACACCTCTTTTACACTCTTCATTCAAATCATTCCAATCGTTCGCTAGTTTCTTATAATCCACCTCAATATTGCGCTCTTCTTTGGGTGTGAGAAATTTAGGTGCAGTATGCCTTTGTGTGCTTTGGAATTCATCAGGTCTATTATGTGGTCCTATGCTTGAAAAAATATGCTCACTCCCTTTTATCTTTTCCCCTGAATGTGAACCACTGTTATCTCCTATCATCCCTTTGCCTGAAAGTTGGCTACCCAACAATTCAAAAAAATTCATCATTTGTCTACTCATCTCTAGAATAACCATGGTAATTCCATCAAAACATGGTTTTAAGGCTTCAATAAATTCCTCTTTATGTCTTAATTTTTCCTCCTCCTCTCTACCCATTGTTTTAGAAAAAAACTCTTTTTCTGCTACTATTTCTTCTTCAACTACTAATTCAAAGGGTGGTGGTTTATTTTTTTGGCTTCTTTTTAATACCATCAGGTGCCAAAACCATGCTCTGATACCACTTGTAATGTTCCTTTTTCAAAAATTTATTAAAATGACCAATTTTCCACTTTTTCCCCAATTTTGACCCTTGACTAGTTTTGTTGTTTTGGCCTCCAAATTAACCCAAATGCTCTCTGTAAGGGTATATGAATGATATTTAGACTTGAATACTAGGTTCATGTATTATTTATAACCCTCAAAAGACTTCTGCAAATTTGATTTATATTCTGGTCAATGTATGGTATTTTAACTAGCAATTTATGCATCAAATGCCCCCTGGGTACACTGAAATTGGCTTCCCAAATGCTTCCAAACTCCCTCGAATTTATGAACAGAGGTATGGGATGTATTAAGGATGTTAATAAGGTTCCCAATGTACCATTAATTGATTATTATGTATGTTCCAACCCTCTCCCATTCAGCTGCAAAAATCCCCAATTCGACCCTTGGGGAAATGGCAGTATTTCTTCTCCCAATGCAATTAAACTGAGTAACAATACTTCAAATGCTCAAGTATAGTACATAAAACTTGTAAAATACATCCATGGCAGTCTATTAATCACAAATGTATCACAGAATCATCCATTCATTCGAAATCATGAGCATTATAATGATATACATCAATGTAGTGGGGAAATGGACATTGTTTGCTCATTAATCAACATTTTTGCATACAACCAGTGGGTATTTCAACCTGATACTTTCTGAATATTAAGAACAGAGGATATGAAGCTATTGCAATCATTAATACATAATGAGAATCTCTTCCAATAAGCACAAGCGCTCACCAAAAACGCCCTCCCTCAAGGAGCATGAATATGCCTTCAAAACTGGAAATGGTTGAGAGATGGTGTTGCACTAAACAAATCCATGAGATTCCCTGTAGCTGATACCTGCAAATAATAAAACTCCATGAAACACCTGAGTGGCCTCTCCAAACACCAACTTGGATGGGAATCTTTCACCCTCGAATTTGGCTAAGGTAAGAAACTAGTCATCCACTAGCTCTCTCTTCACAAATGAAATTTTTCTCAAATCATCAAAAGCCATTCTCATAATTGATTTATTCATTGTATAACCAACATTAGCCTTCTAAGGGTCTAAATGCTCTCCATAGCTTCAATATATTTCCACTTAGGAAATATTCCCCATTTGTCACTTGTCTCCTAGTTCCAACCTTCCATCTTCTCCCAAATTCGAGTTTGAGTCTCTTTGGCTTCTCCAACTCCCATGAGCGCCTTCCTTGAGCCTATTTTTGGGGAAGACATGTCATAATGGTCAGATGTCAGAGGTCAGGTCTACAATTTGTCATAGTTGTCATAGATGCTCCATCATTGGTGTCATAGGGGCTAGGGAATCTAGCCCAAGTGTCCACAAACTTCCAATGCAATTAAACTGAGTAACACTACTTCAAATGCTCAAGTACAGTACATAAAACTTGTAAAATACATCCATGGCAGTCTATTAATCACAAATGTATCATATAATCATCCATTCATTCGAAATCATGAGCATTATAATGATATACATCAATGTAGTGGGGAAATGGACATTGTTTGCTCATTAATCAACATTTTTGCATACAACCAGTGGGTATTTCAACCTGATACTTTCTGAATATTAAGAACAGAGTATATGAAGCTATTACAATCAGAAATACATAATGAGAATCTCTCCCAAGAAGCACAAGAGCTCACCAAAAACACCCTCCCTCAAGGAGCATGAATATTCCTTCAAATCTGGAAATGGTGCTACACTAAAAAAGTCCATGAGCTTCCCTGTAGTTGATACCTGCAAATAAAAATCCATGAAAGACCTGAGTGGCCTCTCCAAACACCAACTTGGATGGGAATCTTTCACCCTCGAAATTGGCTAAGGAAAGAAACTAGTCATCCACTAGCTCTCTCTTCACAAATGCAATTTTTCTCAAATCATCAAAAGCCATTCTCATAATTGATTTCTTCATTTTATAACCAACATTAGCCTTCTCAGGGTCGAAATCCTCTCCATAGCTTCAAGATATTTCCACTTAGGAAATATTCCCCATTTGCCACTTGTCTCCTAGTTCCAACCTTCCATCTTCTCCCAAATTCGAGTTTGAGTCTCTTTGGCTTCTCCAACTCCCATGAGCACCTTCCTTGAGCCTATTTTTGGGGTTGACAAGTCATAATGGTCAGATGTCAAAGGTCAGGTCTACAATTTTTCATAGTTGTCATAGATGCTCCATCATTGGTGTCATAGGGGCTAGGGAATCTAGCCCAAGTGTCCACAAACTTCCAATTTGACTCTTTATCTTCCATGGAGGTTACCAATCCATCCCAATTCAACCTAAACATGCTCAATGCCATGTGTTATGAATTACCAACTCACCCAAGAGTGTTCACCTTCTCATAAATTTGAATTGGCAAGAGAGAGATGCCATGTGTCCTTGAGAAATCAAGCTAGGGTGGGTCCCACATCCTCCATATGTCTTCAAAACCACTTTCCACCTAGAATTTCTCTTGAATTTATTTATTCAACCTATTTATTAAATAATTGACCCTTCTAATGTCTAAACATCATTTATTAGCTTCCTTATTACAATTCCACATGTTCCCATCCAACCTAGGAAACTAGTAGGAATGATGGGATTGTCTTACTATGCAATTATTTGAATGGGGGCATTACATTCCTCCCCACCCAAGATTGCTTGCCCTCAAGCAATCTCAATTTACCATGCTGCAAACTTGTCCCTCCTCTATTAGGTGGCCTTCCATGAGTAATGTTTCCCAAAACCTTTCTATTCTGGTGCTTCATGCCGTGGGAAGAAACTACCTGATTCGGATAGGTGTGCTGCCCTCTCACAACCCTTAGTATTCCTTTTGAATCTTGGAATTTCATTTCCGGAATTTGGTAATTTACTGTATGCTCTCCTATTGAATATAGCCATTGTACTCCCAAAACAACATTAGTATCAGCAACATCAACCACATAAAACTTATCAACAAAAGTATAGTTACCTACGGTGACTTGCAGCTGTGGAATCCATGTTTTGCACTCCATTGTGTTGTGACCGGGAATGACAACTGTGAATCCATCGAATGTTTCAATATGTATCTTCCTTTTCTCCACCATGTCTGCATCAATGAAGTTATGTGTGGCTCCTCCATCTACCAAAACTAAAGTTCTTTATCCTAGTACCACACCCTTGCATCGGATTGTGTGATATCGAGGTACTGCTGAAAGTACTGCCATTCTCACTTTGGTGGGTGAGGTATGCTTCACCTCTTGTTTCCCTTGTTCTACTGTAGTATATCCCTCTTCTTGAGTTGAAGTATGTCCTTCTTCCTCCATTCCCCCTTCATATCCCTCATCACAAAATACTTCAATGAATTGGGCCTTTCCCTTGGCACATTTATGTCCTGGTGCCCACGGTTGGAAGCATGAGTAACACAATTTATTCCTCCTAAGATCTTCCCTGCTTAGTTCCTCTTTCTTATCCTTTCCATATTCATCTTCTTGCCATGGCTTATTATCAGGTGTATCTCTTTGCCAAGGTTTCTTTTCAATTATGAAGTCAGGCTTGGGAGGAAATCTCGTTCTAGGAAGCACATTTTGGAGATCCCTAGTCAAGCTCATTGCATCTTTTAATGTAGTTGGCTTGTGGGCTTTGACCAAACCTTTTAAGGGTTCAACCAAACCTTCAGTTAACAACAATACCAACCTTCCCATAGATACATCAGCCACCTTGACTGATAATTTTTGAAATTCCAACATATATTCAGTAGGGGTCCCAGTTTGTTTTAGTTGAGCTAGTTCTTTGAAAGGCAATTATGGATCCTTTTGTTCAAATCTCTCTAGTAGCCTGTCAACAAACTCTCCATATGTTTTAACCTGATCGTGACCCAAGGTTCTTAGGCCATGGAACCACCATTCATTAGCATCTCCTTCCAAATGCAAAATGGCCATTTTTAATGCATCTTCTTCCAACATAGGATTCAGCTGAAAATATACATCCAATTTTTGCACCCAAGTGTTAGCAGAATTTTGAAAAGAACCATCAAAAGTAGGAAGTGACATTTTTCCAATAGCACTATTTAATTCTTTGTTTTGGAATGGACTCCTATTGTCTTCCCTCCTTTTAATTTTTTGTATAGCATCAATGTAGTCATTAAGTGGTACACCTCTTTTACACTCTTCATTCAAATCATTCCAATCGTTTGCTAGTTTCTTATAATCCACCTCAATATTGGGCTCTTCTTTGGGTGTGAGAAATTTAGGTGCAGTATGCCTTTGTGTGCTATGGAATTCATCAGGGAGCCAGGATCATCAGTTCTCCTCTCTTAGGAAAATCACCTCCAATCCGGCAGCAAGTAGAGTAGAAGAGAGAGCAGAGAGGGAGTTCAATCTGAACTTGATATTCTGGAATATGGCAGCCTCTTATGTCTACAAATAACCACTGATAATCCTCACAGAAGATTTTGAGAACACCTTCCCATATACATCTTCATCTATGGTGCTTCCTCCTAAAAAACTGACTGTAAAACACCTCCAATGGAAGCCTCCTCTCCAATATGACAATAGATCTCAACTGCTGCTCCATACTAAATGTCATTGGCTGTAATACTATCTGTTGTACCTGCATAGCACTCATAGAAAACTCACAAAGCCTTGGGGCACATCTCCCAAGAGAAATTGTTGAGGCACATCACTCAACAGTTGAGTAGCTCAGAGCTCTCAAACCAAAATTGCAAATGACAAAAGTTCTCTACTGAAGTTGGAATCATGCCTAAATAGATGAGATAGCTTGCTTGGCAAGCCAAACCACACGTGTGAGGGAGGTAGGGCGCATTCTCTCTGATATTGGCAACTTTTGAGCTTTCTCCACTTTCTTTCCTTAACCTCCTTCAGTCAGAATTGGCAAGTGCGCCTTAGTTGCTTTTCTGGATGTTGCTAATTCTTTTCTAAATGCTTTTCCTGATTCTTTCCATTTCCTTTTCTTTCCACTTTTTTGCTTTTGCCAACTTTTCCAGCTTTTGTCAGTTTCTATTTCCATTCTGACTTTGTTTCCTTTCTGAAATATTCTCCACTTGGGCAAGGTTATCCACTTGCCACTAATTCGACCTCCTAGCCTTCATTATCCAACTTGGCAACATTTATTAGCATTTAAATATTAAAAATACCAAAATACCTCTCAACATTAATTCCAGCTTCCATAATTAATTAAATAACTTAATAATTAATTATTTTCTAAGGTGTACTTGCCTCAAAATTATACCCATGAATTAAATTCATAATTAATTAATCACCTAAACCCCCTAGGGATGGGAGGATCCAAGATGTGACCATGGTCATTAGGGAGGGGACATGACAGAATCCATGGGAAACACATCAAATATCAAATATAATGCCAACACTATAACTCTTAATATTAAAATTAGTCAAACACTACTCCCTCACAATGACCTTATGCCAATTTGGTAACCATGACACTCTATATTCTTTTGGATGAGAGTTGTACACTTCAATTTCAACTTGTGAACAAATTCATTCGACACCATTTTTTGAACTACTATCATCAATAATTAAATTACAACACTTACCTTCAATCTTACATTTCATTTTGAAGAATGTCTTCCTTTATTTTGGTTTTGTCTCAACCTCTTTCCTACATTGCAATAATACTTTCTACATCGTTGTTTTTCCCTTCTCTACCCTTATTTCCACCACCTTATGTGCTACTATTGTTTGTTCTATCTGAACGATATGAATTATCCCATCTTGCCTTATTCTCTCCTTTGACATTTCCGGGCATTCAAATGGCATATGGCCTTGCATTCCACATCTATAGAAAATGCCTTCAAATTTTTCTCCTCTACCTCTGCCTCTTCATGACGAACCTCTTCCACCGTCATCATTAAATCTTATCCTAACAAGTTGATCCACAATTTTAAAGATGATTTCATTCTATTCCACTTGTTTTTCTTCCTATTTTCTTCTTTTTCGTAGAATTTTTCTGTCAGTTTGTTGTTTCCTCGCCAATTTCTCCTCAATCATCAAAGCTACTTTGTAAGCCTATGCGATTGAATGAAAAATCAAAATATTAAATTCATCTGGAATAACATAAATTAGACCCTTCACATACAAGGCAACGGATTCTAAACTCTTTTTATTTTGCCCAAACCTTATTATAGAAAGTATGTAAAACTCCTATGTGTAGTCCTTGACTGACATCTTTAATTGCTTCAAATTCTATAATCTTCTCAATGGATTTAACTCATGAGTCATAGGAAAAAAAATTGTTCAACTCTGACACCATCTTGTCTAAGGTTTTAATCTTATCTCTACCGCAACTTTATCTATTTAGTTGCAACTTATCCGACCACAAAGAATCATGACTTTTCAATTTTGTATTGGTGAACCTAACCCTCCTAGGATCTCTAATCTACTCAAATTCAAAGAAATTTTCCATTTCTCTTATCCAATCTATCAAATTCTCAAGATTTAAACTCCCATAATAGACAACAATATTCAATTTGGGTTCACCTCAAACATAGTTGATTTCTTTAATCATTTTCTCTTCCATTGTCATGTGTTCTCATGGTTCTTTTCTTGAAGTCTCTAATTCCACTTCATCATCATTGATGTCTTGCACCACATGTAAAACACCTCTCCTGTGGTTCTCCTTCATGGCATGCATTCATGCCACCAATGTCCTCACCATCACTACAAGCTCATTCACATCTTTTGCACCCTCTAGTCATATGGGTCGTCCACAACCTCTTCCTCTATTTTCCATCACTATGATTATGTTCAAAGCTCTCTTCTTATATGCTCCCCACTTCACCAACATTCACAAATTCCTCAATATGAGACCAAGATCTCTTTGGTCCTCTCCATCACAAGATTGACCTACTTTAGTACCACTTAATGTAGATGGATAACACCTCTCCTGCGAGTCAAAGTAACAGTTCAACTAAACAAATCCAATCATATTTCATAAATCTTTGTAATATGAATTCATCACATATAATAATAATTAAAAACTATTAGTTATACAAAAATTAACCGCAACTTTGCAAATTTTATTTATGAAATTGGTCAAGCTCTTGAGCCTCCATTAGAATAATTTATTTGAAGAAATTGCTACTGCATATAGCTTTTAACTTGATCGACACCAGTACATTCACTCTTTAGGTAGCCACAATTTACCAAACAAAAGCTTTCCACCAACAACTACTTGAAATCTTAACCACACACCAACAACGCCTCTTTTCATCATGGAACTGAACAACGCCTCTTTTCATCATCGCAACCACTAGATAGATATTTCCTTGGAGGCCAAAGGTTTCATTCTCATCGCAAGGACAAAACACAAGCTTCTCCACCTATCTAGTGTCGTCATCAATGTCATGCTCAGTCACTTAGATATTCATTAGTTAACAAAGACAATCATGGAACCTCAAATATAATGGAAATTGGTATCTCCATCAAGAGGTCACCAGTTCGAACCCGATTGGGCCCTCCCTCCAATGGTTTTATTGTAATTTGCTTGCTCACAAATCGTTGATAGGCAGTTGCCCATAAAAAGCGTCACAGATCCATGGAATATTGTGATTCGCGAACACAGCACGACCTAGAACTGTATTTGGATGCTACAGAACAATGTTTTACACAACTAATCTCGGACCAGGCGTTGCTGCAAATAGGGTAACCCCATGAAAATGCCACATGTTTAGATTGGATTATAAATTGCAATTGTACGTGGACTTGTAAGCTTGGGGAGCATTCACGTTGCATTTTTCAAAAGAAATGTTAAGGTCAAGCCTAAGGCTAAGGCTGACTAGCGAATGCATATGAATCCATAGTGTGATAGGATTATAGTGTGGTTGTTATGTTTTTTTTATGGTGCTCTTATGTATGTAAGAGCATGATCAAAATGAAATATATAGTATAACGTAATATCCACCAAAAAGGTTGCACGAGAAGTAATGAGGGGACTATGATATCAGAAGAGGGGATTATGATATCAGAAGAGGCGAAGAGGAAACAAGGTGTATGGGTGATTGACTAGATTGTCCTTTGAAGGCATAAGCTTTCTTATCCCTGCTTCCTTACAAAGTTTCCCATTAATCATTGAATTGTGTTGTCATTTGATATTTTCCCATGCTTCTTGGGGAGAGTGAACTCCCATGCAAGGCAAGTATGTCAAGGGAAGTATGTCATGTACAATTTTTGAGGAAAAGTGCATTGGAAGAATTAGAGCACATAGCAAACACATGAAGGAGGATCACACAACACACACACTTTCTATTATTTGCATATCAATTACATTTATAGTGAAGGAAGGGTTTCAACAGACTTCGTTAGAAACCGATCTGAAACCTTTTATTCTCTAAAAACAAACTCTATCAGATAACAATACTGTATGGCATTTCGTCATTATCCTCTAACACTCCCTTTTAATGGAGAAATGTGATTCTTACAATCATTCTAAAATTCTGATCTTTGTCTGCCTGGTCTTCATCAGTATTCACACCCACTTTGAAATCTCCGACGCACACTCTTTCTTCTCCACAATCTCGAGCTTCCCTTTTGACTCATTTAAAATGCAAATGCTTTTGACCATCATTGATAAATTTGCAGGATTGAAGATTCTTGACTACCCCAAAGCATAACCATGATACTGAATCACCCTATGGATACACTTCCATCTGTGAAATTCCCCCGAAGAGCAAATTTCAACAATTATATAGGAAAGTGATCTAAATACTGGATGTCTCTAACAATCAATCTTATAAAATGACCCTTTATACTTACAAACACACAAAATAACCTATAACTATTGATTCTTGAAACCTGAAGCACAACAAGATTCACCAACATATAACAGACTTCAGTTATAAGAAAACCAATAATATGTACTTACATGGCACCCAAGTACGTCAAAAACCACATGTTTACATTACATTACTCTGTTTAATAATGGTCTTCATAATTCAGTCTACACATAAAATAATTGTAACATACATAACAAAATAGCTACATTCTAGAAAATTTTGAGAGGTTGTTCCGTTGGTTCCTCGTCACTAAGAGAATCCAGTGAGTCTATAAATATGGCATCTTCAGTCATGGCTATGTTGGCTGATTCTTTAAGATTTCCTCTTAGAAGATCTTTGGCCCGGATTTTACAATTCAATGCCATATGTCCATGCCTGTGACAATAAAAAAATTCAACTGCACTCCTGTTTTGATTCACTCTTCTTTTAGAAAACAATGCAATTTCATCTCGTGACCTGACTTCCAAATCTCCGGCTTTCACCCTCTTTTCTTCTGCTAACATTGCTGCTATCATTTCCTCTAATGTTCTGGAAGATAATTGGCTTAAAGTGAAAATAACATTTTCATAATTTGAGGAAAGACTGTTTTATAAAATCGCCTTTGCATCTTCAACGTCCACTTCAGAGCCAACATCTGCTAATTTTTTTATAAGAGACTTCAAATTATTTATATGAGTAAACAATGGTGTCTCATCATGCATTTTAAATTTGAATAATTGTAACTTTAAGGAAAATTTAGCATTTATAGCTTTTTCTCCAAATGTCTTCCTCAATTGTTCCCATATTTCCGTATATGATTTTTCTAAATCAATGAGATGTAACTGTGAATCTGATAGAGATAGTCCTAAGGTAGACTTAGCTTTGTCCTCCCCTTTTTTCCATTCAATTAACTGCTTGGGATCTGTGGGTTTCTGTTCTATACCCTTTACTATACCCCATAAGTTCTTGTTCATCATCTACAATTGAATCTTTACTTTCCAGGTATGAATTTTTCAACTAGTAGATATTCCATGATTGAAAGAAACAAAAAATTAAGCTATTACCTCAATCAGGTAGAAATGCATAGACTCGAGGACTGGATCTTTGAGATTTGTCCAATTTTGTGTTTTGCACGCAGAATAAGATTGGGCTTCTCTCTACCCTCGCCTGAGCTAGGGTCGCAGGATTGGACGACTCTTCACAAAGTATGAGGCAAATTCCTCCTTGAATGGATGTCTCTCACGCGAGCACGAGAATCTGAAACTTCACCCTGGTGTTGGACGACAGGAAGGCATAGGAGAGAAGGACTGCAAACGCAACAACGACCACGCGGTTGCTATCAAATGTGTCTGACGGACAACGCCTTCAAACCGGGCTCTGATACCAAATTGGAAGAATTAGAGCACAAAGGAAAACACGAAGGAGGAACACACAACACACACACACTTTCTATTACTTGCATATCAATTACATTTATAGTGAAGAAAAGGCTTCAACGAACTTCGTTAGAAACGGATCTGAAACCTTTTATTTTCTAAAACAAACTCTATCAGGTAACAATACTGAATGGCATTTCTCCATTATCCTCTAACAGAACTGTATTTGGATGCTACAGAAAAATGTCATGTACAATTTTTGAGGAAAAGTGCATTGGAAGAATTAGAGCACATAGCAAACACATGAAGGAGGATCACACAAAACACACACCTTCTATTATTTGCATATCAATTACATTTATAGTGAAGGAAGGGCTTCAACAGACTTCGTTAGAAACTGATCTGAAACCTTCTATTTTCTAAAAACAAACTCTATCAGATAACAATATTGTATGGCATTTCGTCATTATCCTCTAACACTCCCCCTTAATGGAGAAATGTGATTCTTACAATCATTCTAAAATTCTGATCTTTGTCTGCTTGGTCTTCATCAGTATTCACACCCACTTTGAAATCTCCGGCGCACACTCTTTCTTCTCCACAATCTCGAGCTTCCCTTTTGACTCATTTAAAATGCAAATGCTTTTGACCATCATTGATAAATTTGCAGGATTGAAGATTCTTGACTGCCCCTAAGAATAACCATGATACTGAATCACGCTATGGATACACTTCCATCTGTGAAATTCCCCCAAAGAGCAAATTTCAACAGTTATATAGGAAAGTGATCTGAATACTGGATGTCTCCAACAATCAATCTTATAAAATGACCTTTTATACTTACAAACACACAAAATAACCCATAACTGTTGATTCTTGAAGCCTGAAGCACAACAAGATTCACCAGCATATAACATACTTCAATTATAAGAAAACCAGTAATATGTACTTACATGGCACCAAGGTACGTCAAGAACCACATGTTTACATTACATTACTCTGTTTAATAATTGGTCTTCATAATTCAGTCTACACATAAAATAATTGTAACATACATAATAAAATAGCTACATTCTAGAAAATTTTGAGAGGTTGCTCCGGTGGTTCTAATGTTTTGGAAGATAATTGGCTTAAAGTGAAAATAACATTTTCATAATTTGAGGAAAGACTGTTTAATAAAATCGCCTTTGCATCTTCAACGTCCACTTCAGAGCCAACATTTGCTAATTTTTTTATAAGAGACTTCAAATTATTTATATGGTAGACAATGGTGTCTCATCATGCATTTTAAATTTGAATAATTGTAACTTTAAGGAAAATTTAGCATTTATAGCTTTTTCTCCAAATGTCTTCCTCAATTGTTCCCATATTTCCGTATATGATTTTTCTAAATCAATGAGATGTAACTGTGAATCTGATAGAGATAGTCCTAAGATAGACTTAGCTCTGTCCTCCCTTTTTTTCCATTCAATTAACTGCTTGGGATCTGTGGGTTTCTGTTCTATACCCTTTACTATACCCCATAAGTTCTTGTTCATCATCTACAATTGAATCTTTACTTTCCAGGTATGAATTTTTCAACTAGTAGATATTCCATGATTGAAAGAAACAAAAAATTAAGCTATTACCTCAATCAGGTAGAAATGCACAGACTCGAGGACTGGATCTTTGAGATTTGTCCAATTTTGTGTTTTGCACGCAGAATAAGATTGGGCTTCTCTCTACCCTCGCCTGAGCTAGGGTCGCAGGATTGGACAACTCTTCACAAAGTCTGAGGAAAATTCCTCCTTGAATGGATGTCTCTCACGCGAGCACGAGAATCTGAAACTTCACCCTGGTGTTGGACGACAGGAAGGCATAGGAGAGAAGGACTGCAAACGCAACAACGACCACGCGGGTGCTATCAAATGTGTCTGACGGACAACGCCTTCAAACCGGGCTCTGATACCAAATTGGAAGAATTAGAGCACAAAGGAAACACACAAAGGAGGAACACACAACACACACACACTTTCTATTACTTGTATATCAATTACATTTATAGTGAAGAAAAGGCTTCAACAAACTCCGTTAGAAACGGATCTGAAACCTTTTATTTTCTAAAAACAAACTCTATCAGGTAACAATACTGTATGGCATTTCTCCATTATCCTCTAACAGAACTGTATTTGGATGCTACAGAAAAATGTCATGTACAATTTTTGAGGAAAAGTGCATTGGAAGAATTAGAGCACATAGCAAACACATGAAGGAGGATCACACAAAACACACACCTTCTATTATTTGCATATCAATTACATTTATAGTGAAGGAAGGGCTTCAACAGACTTCGTTAGAAACTGATCTGAAACCTTCTATTTTCTAAAAACAAACTCTATCAGATAACAATATTGTATGGCATTTCGTCATTATCCTCTAACGCTCCCCCTTAATGGAGAAATGTGATTCTTACAATCATTCTAAAATTCTGATCTTTGTCTGCCTGGTCTTCATCAGTATTCACACCCACTTTGAAATCTCCGGCGCACACTCTTTCTTCTCCACAATCTCGAGCTTCCCTTTTGACTCATTTAAAATGCAAATGCTTTTGACCATCATTGATAAATTTGCAGGATTGAAGATTCTTGACTACCCCTAAGAATAACCATGATACTGAATCACGCTATGGATACACTTCCATCTGTGAAATTCCCCCAAAGAGCAAATTTCAACAGTTATATAGGAAAGTGATCTGAATACTGGATGTCTCCAACAATCAATCTTATAAAATGACCTTTTATACTTACAAACACACAAAATAACCCGTAACTGTTGATTCTTGAAGCCTGAAGCACAACAAGATTCACCAGCATATAACAGACTTCAATTATAAGAAAACCAGTAATATGTACTTACATGGCACCAAGGTACGTCAAGTACCACATGTTTACATTACATTACTCTGTTTAATAATTGGTCTTCATAATTCAGTCTACACATAAAATAATTGTAACATACATAATAAAATAGCTACATTCTAGAAAATTTTGAGAGCTTGTTCCGGTGGTTCCTCGTCACTAAGAGAATCCAGTGAGTCTATAAATATGGCATCTTCAGTCATGGCTATGTTGGTTGATTCTTTAAGATTTCCTCTTAGAAGATCTTTGGCTCGGATTTTACAATTCAATGTCATATGTCCATGCCTGTGACAAAAAAAAAAAAAAATTCAACTGCACTCCTGTTTTGATTGACTCTTCTTTTAGAAAACAATGCAATTTCATCTCGTGACCTGACTTCCAAATCTCCTGCTTTCACCCTCTTTTCTTCTGCTAACAGTGCTGCTATCATTTCTTCTAATGTTCTGGAAGATAATTGGCTTAAAGTGAAAATAACATTTTCATAATTTGAGGAAAGACTGTTTAATAAAAAATCGCCTTTGCATCTTCAACGTCCACTTCAGAGCCAACATTTGCTAATTTTTTTATAAGAGACTTCAAATTATTTATATGAGTAGACAATGGTGTCTCATCATGCATTTTAAATTTGAATAATTGTAACTTTAAGGAAAATTTAGCATTTATAGCTTTTTCTCCAAATGTCTTCCTCAATTGTTCCCATATTTCCGTATATGATTTTTCTAAATCAATGAGATGTAACTGGCGAATCTGATAGAGATAGTCCTAAGATAGACTTAGCTCTGTCCTCCCCTTTTTCTGTGGATCTGTCCTCCCCTTTTTCCCATTCAATTAACTGCTTGGGATCTGTGGATTTCTGTTCTATACCCTTTACTATACCCCATAAGTTCTTGTTCATCATCTACAATTGAATCTTTACTTTCCAGGTATGAATTTTTCAACTAGTAGATATTCCATGATTGAAAGAAACAAAAAATTAAGCTATTACCTCAATCAGGTAGAAATGCACAGACTCGAGGACTGGATCTTTGAGATTCGTCCAATTTTGTGTTTTGCACGCAGAATAAGATTGGGCTTCTCTCTACCCTCGCCTGAGCTAGGGTCGCAGGATTGGACAACTCTTCACAAAGTCTGAGGCAAATTCCTCCTTGAATGGATGTCTCTCACGCGAGCATGAATATGAAACTTCACCTTGATGTTGGACGACAGGAAGGCATAGGAGAGAAGGACTGCAAACGCAACAACGACCACGCGGGTGCTGATACCAAATTGGAAGAATTAGAGCACAAAGGAAACACACGAAGGAGGAATACACAACACACACCACTTTCTATTACTTGCATATCAATTACATTTATAGTGAAGGAAGGCCTTCAACAAACTTCGTTAGAAACTGATCTGAAACCTTTTATTTTCTAAAAACAAACTCTATCAGATAACAATACTATATGGCATTTCTCCATTATCCTCTAACAGAACTGTATTTGGATGCTACAGAAAAATGTTTTACACAACTAATCTGGGACCCGGCGTTGCTGCAAATAGGGTAACCGCATGAAAATGCCGCATGTTTAGATTGGATTATAATTTGCAATTGTACGTGGAATTGTAAGCTTGGGGAATTGTACGTGGAATTGTAAGCTTGGGGAGCATTCACGTTGCATTTTTCAAAAGAAATCTCAAGGTCAAGCTTAAGGCTAAGGCTGACCAGCGAATGCATATGAATCTCCAGTTGTTATGTTTTTCATGGTGTGCTTATGAATGCTAAGAGCATGATTAAAATGAAATATATATAATAACGTAATATTCGCCAAAAGGTTGCACGTGAAGCAATGAGGGGATTATGATATCACAAGAGGGGAAGAGGAAACAAGGTGTATGGGTGATTGACTAAATTGTCCTTTGAAGGCATGACCTTTCTTATCCATGCTTCCTTACAAAGTTTCTTATCAATCATTGAATTATATTGTTCTTTGATATTTTCCAATGCTTCTTGAAGAGAGTGAACTCCCATGCAATGCAAGTATGTCATGTACAATTCTTGAGGAAAAGTGCATGATCAATCACCATTATCATGGATCACCCTTCCATTCTCTCATTCAAATATTTTTTGTATCATTGTTCATTGAGAAACCCGTGTAAAACCATGGTTATGCTTACAATAGCAAGAGAACCCCTACATTCATAGTTGCTAAGAGCATCTAGAGGTTGGGGGACTTGCTGGTTAGAATATGAAAGCAAAATGGGTACTTGTTTTAAGGAAAAACCATGGTTGGAAAGTCCATAATGATTGATAAAACACCATCAAACCGACAACCTTGTTACTGTTGTCCATTTATTATTTTGATCAAGCGTTTCTCTTCTAGGTTGTTTTGACAATGCAACTAGAAATCTTGGACTATTTCTCCCTGCATTGAGAAACACTAGAATGGAAAAATATCCTTGTAGAACTATGGAGAAAACAAGGAGAAAATGTTCCTTGCATTACATACGGTAGTGGAAGAGAGTGCCATGGTTGATTGATGGATAGATGGATGCATGGAGGGCTCAACATTGAGCAGATTGAATTTATCATGAGCATAATAAGTTGGATATAGTGAAATTAAAGCTACATAAAAGCTTCATTCATCTTTATGATATCATCATTTAGCTTAAGGATTAAGCTATGGAATCCATAGTTGGGCCCTACACATAAAGACCTTTGTAAGACGTTGTAACAAAAAAATTTCCATTGACATCTAGCTAATACTTCTTTTTCCATATACATTCCAATTATAAGATGCTTCGAAGTTGGTTTGAATTTCAACCTATGTTCCATAACTACTAGGGCTTGAATCTCTGCTATCAATAATTACGCTATTTTATGAATGGAATTGATAAATTTACAATTTATGGTAAGAACAATAAGAATATATTAGCAAATGGAAGCGTTAGTAAACACTAAGAATATATTAGCAAATGGAGGCGTTAGTAAAAGTGGTAAGAATATTGTTGATTAGCATATATCAACCATATTAACAATTAATATGATTGTGCTAATTGATGACGACATTTAGAAAAATAAAACTATTATAAATATATATGTTTTAATATATTTTTATTCGTATTTAATAATTATTTAATATAATAATATAATTAATGTTAAAAAATTATATTTAATAATTAATAATATCAATATTAATTATATGATAATCTATAATTTAATATTATCAATAATAATAAAAGTGTATTTATATAATTAATAATTTAAATTTTAAAAAATCATAAATAAGAATAAGAATAATGGTTAGCCATGTTTGAGTATGGCTTGACCATTCTTGATGATGGTTGATGATGGTTGATCATGTTTGAGCATTGTTGACCATGTTTGACCATAATTAAATTTGGTTGACTATAATTTATTATATTTAATCATTATTAACTACGATGGACCATGTTTGATAATGTTTGACCATGATTGAACATGGTTGTTTATAAATATATTGAACATGGTTGATTATTAATATAAGATATTAATAGTAATTATAGATAGTTATATAATAAATCATAATTATAAATATTTATATAACAAATCATAATTATAAATATATTAATAATTTTAATAATATTAACATTAATCATTGGCTATTTAAATATTAATAATTTAATATTATTAAAAGTTAATTAAAATATAAAAATGTCAATAATAAAAAACAATAACCATGATTAACCATTGTTGACAAGATATGCATTGGTTGACTATGGTAGACCATTATATAGGATTGTAGATGACTTTAGTTGACCAAAAGTGCACATGTCTCGACATGCTTGCCCATGATTAATAATGCGGTTAGCCATGTTCGACTATGGTTGAGCATGGTTGGATGCGCTTAAACATGATTGACGATGATTTACTTGTGTTGGCCATGGTTCAATAGAGTTAAATAAGGTTTTCCATGGTTGGTTATGTTTGATTGTGGTTGACAATGTTTGACCATTGTTGATTATGGATTCCCATGGTTTAATATGGTTTGACCATGTTTGATGATGGTTGACGATGGTTTTCCACATTTAAGCATTGTTTGAACATGGTTGACCATAGTTGAATTTTTCTGACAGTGGTTGACTTTGTTTAACCATTACTGACAATGTTTGTCAATGCTTGACATGGTTGACTTTGGATTACTGTGTTTAACTATGGTTAGCTATGGTAAACCATATTTATCTATGGTTGACCATCTATGAATATTCTTAACAATCCCTAACTATGGTTGACTATGATTGATCGTATTTAACTATGGTTGACTTTTGATAACCATGGTTTAAAATGGACGACTTTTCTTTAACATGGTTGAATTTTGTTAAAAATGGAGTACTGTGGTTGCATATGGTTTACCATGGTTAACTATGTTTGAGCATGTGTAAATATGGTTCAACATATTGACTATGATTTCCCACAGTTGAATAATATTAATTTTGGTAAAGAGGTTGAATTTAAAATTATTAAAGGTTGGCCATGGTTGAATAATGTTGACTTTGATAAATAGGTTGAATTCAAAATTATTAAACGTTGTGACATATAGAAGTTGAATTCAAAATCATGTAACATTACAACATTAAAAGGTTGGCTTATGTCAAATTGTTATGGTCCTCAATGGTTATGTCACATTGCAACCATCCTCAAGGGTTATGTTGGATTTTGACGATCATCAATTGTTATTTCTCATGTGACATTCATCTTATTTTACTTATATCAAATTGTTACATTCGTAAAAGGATACATTGCATTTCAATGTTCCTTAAGGGTTATGTCACATTGTGATGTTCTACAGGGGTTGTGTTGGATTATGATGTTCATAAATTTTGTTGTCTCATTATGACTTTCATCTGTATAGACTTATGTTGAATTGACCTGGTTGACTACGGTTGAGCATGGTTGACAATGGTGTGATTGGTTAAGAATTGTTGATTATGGTTAAGAGGTTGAATTCAAAATTATGTAACATTGTGAAATAAAGAGGATGTCTTGAAAACAATGTCATGTTGCAACATTATGGGAGACAATGATATTATATTAAATCATGACATTAAGAAGTTGATAGCATGGTTATGTCACATTCTAGCATTCATATTGGTTGGCTTATGTCAAATTGCTATGTTCATGAATGGTTACATCCCATTGCTACATTGAAGAGTTATGTTTCATTATGACATTTCGTAAGGGTTATGTTGGTTGTGATGTTCTTCAAAACATATGTCACATTACAATGATCGTAAAGGTTCACTTATGCCAAATTGTTATCCTCCTGAATGGTTATGTCACATTATGAACTTCTAGAAGGTGTAGGTCACAATGTGATTAACTTGAAGGGTTATAATGGGTTGAATCATCCCTTAATGGTTACATTACATTGTGACATTCAACACGACGTGACTATGTTGACCATGCTTGATTATGGTTGACCACATTTAACTATGGTTGACCATGGTTAACTATGGTTAACTAGGTCTAAACGTGGTTGACAATGTTTGACTTTTGTTGACCATGGTTGAATACAGTTAAATAGGGTTTTCCATGGTTGACTATGGTTGACCATGTTTTACCATTGTTGACTATGGGTGACCATGGTTTAGTATCGTTTTCCCATGCCTGATGATGGTTGGCCACGTTTAAGCACTGCTTGAACATGGTTGACCATAGTTTAATTTGTTTGACTATGGTTAACATTGTTTGACCATTATTAACCTTGTTTGACTTAGTTGACAAGGGATGACTTTAGATTACTTTGTTTACCTATGGTGAGATATGGTAAACCATATTAAACTATGGTTGAACATGTGTGAATATGTTTGACTATACTTGAATATGGCTAACTATGGTTGACTATGTTTGACTATGGTTAACCATATTTGACTATGCTTGAATTTTGATGGTCATGGTTAAATATGGATGAATTTGCTTTACCATGGTTGAATTTTGTTAATAATGGAGTACTATCACTTGCTATGACCGCGATTAACTATGTTTCAACATGCTTAAACATGGTTCACCATGTTGACTATGATTGACCATGGTTGAATAATATTGACTTTGGTAAAGAGGTTGAACTCAAAATTATGGTTGAGAATGGTTGAATAATGTTGACTTTGATAAAGAGGTTGAATTCAAAATTAGTGGTTATTTTACATTACAACGTCCCCCAAAGGTTATGTTGGATTATGATGTTCCCCAATGGTTATACTGCATTGTTACATTCATCTTCATTAAAATATGCCAGATTGTGATGTTCAGTAAATGGAATGTTGACTTATGGCATTCCTTAAGGGTTATGTTCCAATGTGATGTACATGAATGGTTGTGATGCATGTGATATTCATGTTAGTCATTGTGTGTGGAATTACGACATTCCTCAGTAGTTGTGTTACATTGCAATGCACGCATTAGATATCATGTCCAATTTATGATGTTCTCTTAATGGATATGTCGCATTGTGATGTTTATTTATTAAACGCATGGTGATTGTTTTAAATTTATTTATTGAAATCACTTCAAGTGAAACTACACATTCATGTAGATATTTGAAATCCAAGTTTAAGTTGTTTAAAAAAAGTTGATTAATCGATAAATGTTGGTTGTTCTAAATTTATTTATATAAATTGCTTCAATTGAACCTACACATTCATGTACATATATTTGAAATCCAAATTTAAGTTGTTCTAAGCAAAAATTATATTAATCGAGGCACGGTGGTTCTTCTAAATTTATTTATTTATGTGGTTTTGAGTGATACTACACATTTGGTGTCAATTGGGTGTATCTAGGTGGTTGGGAGGAATGATTGTTACCCTCCCCACCCAGGATCAATTATTGCAAGCGACATGTTGATTTCTTAAATGAGCATATTTTTGTATTGGCCTTGAGCCATGAAGATTTTTTTTTACCTTGTGTACTATCCTCGAAATGAGGGGAAGTACCTAGCAGGTTTCACCAAGATATGCATTTTGAAGAAAGAAAAAATGTCAATTGGGTGTAGATTGGGTGGTTGGGAGGGATGCTCGTTATCTTCCCCACCCATGATCAATTCACGCAAGTGACATGCTAAGCTCTTAAATAAGCATACTGTTGTATTAGCCTTGAGCCTTGAAGAATATGGTTTACCCTGAGCACCATCCTTTGACATGATGGGAAGTACCTAGAGGGTTTCCCTAGGATATGTATTTAGAGAAAAAAATTTCACATTTGAAATCCAAGTTTAGGTTGTTCTAAATTTATTTATTTAAATTGATTAGTGAAACTACACATTCATGTACATATATGAAATCCAAATTGTTTTAAGAACAAGTCGATTAATCCAAGGTATTTTTTAGGGACAAAATTTAGCCAATTTGCTATCTTTTAGGATTTAAAAAAAAAAATTTGATATTTGATATTTTCACACTAAAACATTATCTATATCTACATAAAATCTGTTTTTTTTAAATAATATTCACCAAATTTTACAAGTTTTAGTAGTAAATTGTGTGTTTCTAATCTAATATTCACTTACCTATCTATATGTATGATTTTTTCAAAAAAATACATTGAATTATTAGTGTAGGGTCACTGATAACTCTTCAAGAATAAAAAAGAATTTAGGATAGATCAATTTATCATCTTATTGCACCGAGAGTAGCTAGGTGCTCTGCAACCCAATATGGTAGAGATGTTGTCACGTTCCTAATATTATGCTACCAAAAATAATTAAAATAATTCATGTCGACTCATAAAATAAAAAATAAAAAATAAAACCAAATAAAAAGTTATTAAAAAAAGCCGTGTTGGATCATAAAATAAAATAAATAAAAGCATAGATCAATCTTAAACACGGATCTATGAAGCACAATAAATTTCTTGAGGTGTAATTTTTTTTTGGATGTGTAACAAAATTTAAGATTAAAAAAAATACAGCTCAAGGAATTGGATCCCTCTCGGTGTATGATAAATCCAGGTTTAAGATGGATCTATGCGTGTAATATTAAATTCAATTCAACACTAATATAAATAGATACAAATGAACCAAGGGATTAATTCTTTCAAAGAGTTACATGTATTGCTCCTTCTAGATGACAGAAAATGGCATTGTAACACCACTACCAAAAGTATGAGTGGTTATGGAATTGTAACATGGTCACCAAAATTATAAAATTTGGTTGTGTATTAACCAAAAAAAATTACTATTCTTTATATAAAAGATCACAACGAAAAAATAAAAAAAACTAAACCTTAACATATGAAAAAAAGACCATTGTAAGGTTGGTTTTCCATAATTTGAAAAACTATTTGTCAATCTTCCAACCTTGAAAACTAGACAAATATGTTTGTAATTTTATCATTAGCAAACTTAGCAAACCATATTCTCTTTCTTCAAATAAAATCAGAAGCCAAGGATTATTAATATCCTTTGCAAGCTGGAAATGGTAAAACAACCTCACAGATGCAATTTTCAAGTAAAAAATAAATAACTTAGCGTATGTAAACAAAAGGAAAATAAAAAGTGCTTGATGCTTCTTTATATTCTAATTTTAAAAGTTATTTAAGTCATATATCACTAACTAAAGGAATTCAAGATGATATAAGGAATTCAAACAACAATAATAAAGCCACGATGGAGATAGGGTTTACGACAATCTCTGAAGGCAGAAGGACTGACGGCAACCATGGCTGCAAGTCTAGGGAGAGGTCTTCAAGCCCCCCCTGCAAATCCTCATGAGCATCTTCGTATCGGGGCGATCTCGATTTCCCTGGAAGGAATGGGTGGAAAGGGAACGAGTTCCCATGATTAATTTCCATCAGGCTCTACTGCGGGGAGGAAGCCGGGACAATGCATCCCTAAAGCGATCTCAATCCCCTCTATGCAAATAATATCTAGCACGTTAAAGGAAAAGATCCAATACATGCAGGATCATGCACTCATCGGTAAATTTGTGGGCATGCTTCCTTCGAAAAAAGCCCTTGTCTGGTGGATAAATTCGACTTGGAAACCGAGAGGGCATTATGATCTCCAACTAGGTTCAAAGGGTTTTTTCACCATTTCCTTCCTAATTCTGGAGAACATAAATAGAGTCCTTGATGGGGGGCCTTATTTCTTCTACTCTGCGGCTCTCTTTTTGAGACCATGGAAGGATAATTTTTGCCCAGATAAAGAGGACATGAGGGTTTCCTCAATTTGGATCCAACTTTACTCCCTCCCTGGCAAATACTGGGACTCAGAAAATTTGGAAGATATTGGGAGCAACCTAGTATCATTTATCAAGATATCAAAGCAAACTAAGGCTCAAAGGTACACTACCTATGCCAGGATCTGTGTTTACATGGACCTATCTAAAGATTTACCAGAAGCTACAAAGATGTCATGGGAGGATGAAGATTGGGTTCAACCTCTAGATTATGAACAAATTCTGTTTAGATGTCATAGGTGCCATGAACATGGTCATTTATTTAGATATTTCCCTATGAATAGTCCAAAACCATCTCCTAATAAGGAAGAGGAAAGTAAAGATCAAGGGTTCACTAAGGTTACCGACTGAAAAAGAGGAGGCAGGAAAACACGGAAAGCTCCAAAAATATTTTAACCTCCAATCAATTTGAAGCCTTAAGAGAACAATTGGAGGAGATTGTGTCAATGTCGACCAAGGACCAATGGGATCTGAATGACCAGGAAAAGGATAATGGAGACACAAAGGAAACCACATCTGTTGTGGAGGAAAACCCTAGTGATGAACCAGGAGGGGAAAATGGAGAAGACACTGAAGATATGGCTATTGGCGATCTAGATCTTGATGGAATAGAACAAGCTTGTGAAGATGCAGAAAAAGGGTATGACCCCAGGGAAAATTTTTCCCTTCTTAAAGAGACCATCATCAAAGCCATAGAATCCAATCATCTTGGCATTAACCCTGGATCCCACAGAGACTACAAGAGGAAACATGAAGAGAGCATTAGGAAACCGAGAAGGAAATCTAACCAGCAATGCATTGCTATAGCAGGATTAAAGTTGGTTGAATCAGGTCAGTACCCTACTATAAGGGAGGCTCTAGGGTTATAATTTTTTATTATTTTAATGAATATTGTATCCTGGAATATAAGAGGTCTTAACAACCCTCAGAAAGCAAAGATCCTTCGAAAAAAGATTAGGTTGACAAATCTGGCCATTATTTTTCTCCAAGAAACTAAGTAATCGGCAAGTCAGCTTCAGGAAATTGGTAAAAATAATTGGAAGGGAAGTGAAGGAATGGGCATCGATGCCAGAGGAATGGCAGGAGGGTTGGGAATCCTGTGGGATCCCAATAGAGTAATCCTGTCAGGTTTTCATGGGAATCATTGTTTCCTCTCAGCCGAATTCGTGGTTAATGGGTTCCCAGTATCCAACCTATTAACCAATGTCTATGGCCCCCATACTCTGCGGGAGAAAATTTCCTTCATTGAATCCTTAAGGAGATTGGGGGACGAGGCCAGGGATCAACACTGGATCTTGGGTGGAGACTTTAACCTCATCACTTCCTTAGAGGAAAAGAGGGGCGGAAGATGGAGACTGGAATAAGAGTGTGGTCGCTTCAGGGATACCATTAAAGACCTTAAACTAGTTGATGTTATTCCAGGGGAAGGTAGATTCGCATGGAACGATAAACGCAAAGGAGACCACCACATAGCCTCCCGTTTGGATCGCTTTCTTGTTTCTGGGTCAGTTATGGAATCTGGAAGTGAAATTTCTACCTCTATTCTCTCGACGGCTGGCTCTGACCACTAGCCAGTGGAATTGTGGTGGAGTGGATTAGGTTCTCAATTCAAAAAACCCTTCTGATTTGAACAATTCTAGTTAGGCCATCCAGAGTTCAAAGAGAAAGTGACACAATGGTGTTCTGACCTAAGCACAGGCAAGGGCCAAAGTATGTACAAGTTCCAACAAAAAATTAAAGAGTCTCAAAGAAAAAATAAAGAAATGGAACAAGGAGGAGTTTGGGAATATAATTGCGGAAAAAAAAAACCTTGAAACCAGACTAGAGGAAATTCAGAAAATGGGCATAAATGCAGGGTACACAACTGAACTTCAGAATGAGGAAGCTAGTGTTTATAACAAGCTGCAGGAGAGGGAGTGACAGGAGGAAACTATGTGGCATAAAAAAGCTAGAGCTAACTAGCTTCAATATGGGGAGAGAAACACTAAATTATTCCATAGGTCGGTTATTCAAAATAGAATGCAAAAGAGGATCCTCAAGATAAAAAAAATTGGAGGGTGAAAGACTGGAAACAAGAGAGGAGATTGCAGGGGAACTTAGCAACTTTTTTCAAGATATCATGACTGAAACAAATCTAGACAGAAGCAGGGATATTGAACTGATAACTCATCATATCCATGCTCTTGTCTCGCAAGATCAAAACGATCTTCTGATGAAGTCGATAATAATGTCTGAAGTCGAAGAAGCGGTTCATCAAATGGCAGATGGGAAATCCCTAGGACTGGATGGTTTTACCAAGAATTTTTTTCACTATTTCTGGGACCTCATTAAGCTGGAAGTGTGGAAAATTGTGGAATCATCCAAACTATCTAGGAAAATCCTTCTTGCTTTTAATGCAACCTGTTTATCTCTTATCCCTAAGACTGAGGGAGTTGATTCCCATGGAAAATTTCACCCCATAGCCCTCTGCAATGTTATTTATAAAATTGTTTCCAAGGTTATATCCAATCGCCTTAAAATAGTTCTTCCTTCGCTTATATCCCCGGAGCAATCTGGGTTTTTGGAAGGGAGGAAAATCATGGATGGAATTATCCTTGTCCATGAAGTTTTACACTCCCTCAAAAAGGAGAAGATCACAGGAAGGATGTTGAAACTCGACATTGCTAAAGCTTACGACAAACTAAACTAACAATTCATGAAGGCCATGCTAAGTGCTTTTGGCTTTTAGGATGATTGGATTAGCTGGATCATGAATCTAATCCCCTCTTCCTTCTTCTCCATTATGCTTAATGGTGTTCCGACAGGCTTACTAAAACCCTCAAGGGTTATTCGCTAAGGAGATCCTCTGTCCCCTTTCCTTTTCATTATTATGGCTGAGGGATTAGGAAGAACAATCAAGGCCATGCAATGCAACCATGATATGCAAGGGCTTCTCATTCACCCAAGAGCGGAACATCAAAATCACCAACAGTTTGTGGATGACACTATGCTGATGGGACACCCCTCAGTCTAGGAGGCCAGAAAGATTCGACTATGTTTAACTAACTTCGGCAAAGCTTCAGGCCTGGAAGTGAATGAACAAAAGTCCCAGGTCTTCTTCTTCAACAACCCCAAGATCACCAGACATATCATCTATCGAATCTTTAGGTTCCAAGAGAGCTCTCTTCCGTCCAAATACCTTGGATCCCCCTTGGTGGATTATATGGCCCATCAAAGGTCATGGAATGAACTCTTAGATAAAATGAGGAAAAAAATTTCAAACTGGACTCTCAGGCCTCTCAATTTTTTTAGTCGATTGGTTTTGGTTAAAGCGGTGCTGCAAGCTATGCCTATGTACATGTTCTCGGCCATGGAGGACCCAAAAGCAGTTCTAAAGGAGACACGAAATATACAATGCAACTTCTCGTGGAACAGGCTAGGGGAACACGGGAAATGGGCACTGGTAAAATGGGAAACTATTTGCTCTCTGAATTAACAAGGGGGTCTCAACCTCCGCGATCCTCAAAAAGTGAGTCATGTAACTGGGGCCAAGATATGGTGGTGCAGGGTTACTCATAGCCAGGAACCCTAGGAAAAGATCTAGCACATTAAATATGCTGAGGGGTGGGAGAAAGGCAACCTCATCTGCTTTTCTGAGAATGTTCTAGGATCCTATATACGGAAAACCGTTGCCCAAGGTAGAAGTCTTGTTCAGGATAATAGTTTCTGGGAAATTAGAAACGAACAAAGAGGTAAATCTTGGGAAGACTCTTGGAAACAATTACCTCCTCTTGAAGGAAATATTGAAGTTCCCCAAATCATCCAGGAGTTAATTACCAACCACAATAAAATTATGGTTAAATATATTTGGGAAGAAACCAACATGGAACAGGAGTATAGGGTATGGGCTTCTCGTGACTAGTGGGAACAATTTGGCCCCGAAGAAGAAATAAACAGAATTGTAGAAACTTTAAACAACTGAAGAATTAGGGTTCACTTGGGGGAGGACAAACTTCGCTGGGGATTTTAACCTAAAGGAATTTTCTGAATCAAAGAAGCATACAACCTCTGGATAGGCTACAATAATCAGGGCCCAGACAACAAATGGGGAAAATTATGGGATGCAAAATTATGGCCTAAAATATCAACTTTCATTTGGCTTGTAATTAAACGTCGAATCCTTACGGGTGACAATCTTCAAAAGAGAGGTTTGCACGGACCTTACCAGTGTTTCATGTACAATATGGAGGAAGAAACCTTGGACCACCTCCTTGACTCGTTCCCTTTCGCTTCAAATTTGTGGGACCGTGGCGTGACTGTCTTCAGAAGAACTGACAGGCACCGTGACAATCCGGATTATACCATATGTGAATGGACAAAAGACCCGTTCCAAAATCCCGTTGTTAACCGACTATGGAAAATATTCCCATATTTTGTGGTATGGGAAGTCTGGAGGGAGAGAAACTTCAGAACCTTCCGAGACAAGGCTGATTCTGTGGATAGGGTCTGGAATTCCATTAGAAGCAAGATGCTCGAAACAATGAAGTTGCATTCTTGGGAAAATTTTGATTGGGAAGCCAATGCTACGAAGACCATCATTCTGCAGGCCTGGCGAATATATGGTTCGATTTAGTGTTATGTAAAACATAGAAGATCGCTCATGACTAGCTCCATCCCTGAGTCTTGGTCCTCCCCTCCGGTTGTTTTTTTCAAAATAAATTTTGATGGAGCCTCAAAAGGAAATCCAGGACCAACAGGTTTTGACTGTGTGATTAGAAATCATGTGGGCGAGATGCTATGTTTCAAAATTGAATTCCTTGGAACTGAATCCAACAATGAAGCAGAATTAGAAGGATTGCTACAGGGTATACAGATGGTCGATGCTCAGAACTGGACCCCACTCATGGTGGAAGGATACTCTAAGATCATCCTCCACATGGCAATGGAGATCCATCATGGAAAACCAAGCTCCAAGGTGGCGTATTCATGGCGTTTAGAAGGGAGACTAGAAAATTTGGCAATGATTTTAAACCCCAAGATGGCCCTAACCTTCTCCCATGTTAAGTGCAATGGTAATAAATTGGCAGACATGTTGGCGAACCTTGGGAGTGAAAATCACATGTCCATTTATGCCAACTCGTGGGAGAGCCTTCCCGATCTAGCAGCCAGGGATAGGTGTAAGGACACTCTATATCAAGACATCATGTGGCATCATGCTGAAAAGGAAGCCCAATGTCAGGCTGATCCTAGTCCTGAAATGTGACTTCTCGTCTCTCTTGTCTAGCCTTTAAGCCCGAGAGGGGATGCTCCTGGGAGGGACTCTTCATTTAATCCAGTTTAATTTTTCAGTATTGTCTAGGTTAATGGTTATGGTTGCTGCCATGAATATTGAAAGTGCTAGCTCCAACTATTCGCATGGAGGATATCTACAAAGGAAAGGGTGGTACGAGTCGCCTTCAATGGAAGGTATGGTGTTAATTATTGTTTGGGATGGTAACTTCCCTTATAAGTACTGGAAATGTGGTGACCACAGACGTATTCAAAAGATTATTCTCTGTATGCATTTTCCCCGTGATATCATGTTCATGGAGAAAGGAAAAACCAAGGGAATTAACATAATGGGTGACCTGAGTCAGGAGGAAGGTCGGAATACCACCTCTGGTCATCGCCAGCGGTGCAATAGATATGAAATCCCTGTGGAGGATGGTTGCAGAATCTCCCACGCTCATCAAAAAGCTCGGTGGGAATCTATGATTTTCGAACTGGATTTACCTTCAGCAGTACAAAAGGAAATTCAGGATGTGAAGCAGCAGCTTTGGCAAAATCTCGATAAAGAGACCCTGCAGGAGGAATGCTGGAAGATGGAGAACTGGGTCATGGACCTGGGGAACACTGTTAGATGTCTCAACCTGTATGAAAAAATTATCGCCCTTTACTGGGTAACCAAAAACATGGTGGGGTATGCTATCTGGGACTAAAGGATCAGGTGCAGTCAGTGCTTCAAGCATAATCCAAGGAGCTGAACCGAAAGATGGACTTCCTACTGCATGCCATGGGCCTTTGTCTTCCTGAAGCTCCTGCGTCGACGCCGACCGATAATCCTCAGGGTCGCTTCCCGGATCTTCCTTATATTTTACTGTAATGTTGTTATGTTGTGTTTGTTGTCTAGTTGAAGTGTCGCTGGTTTCTACCACTTTGTCTTGTCCATTTAGGATTTTGCTTAGGGGTTAATTCGTCATTTGATAGGTTGTTATGGGGGTTCTTAAGGATGTTTTGGTTGATACCTACAACGTCTATAAGTCAAGCTTGTAATATGGTAATAAATGTCATACTATCTTTCCTTTCTGTCAGGCCTGAGAGCCCAGTCATGTAGAATATTTACAGAGCTTCGACCTATTTACATTTACATACTTATTGAGAAAACGCTGAAAACAACAAAAGTTCTAAAACTTTTGTGGAGCACAATTTAAATTGAATTTCTAGTACAGACTAAACCAAAAATATCTTCATTGAATAATTTTGGGCATATAAATTAATGAGCTCAAGTTGTAACAAAATAGCCTAGGCAGTTACCATATCGTTGAGACCATCAACAAATTTTCTACCAGCCAGCTCAAAATCAAGTTTTAATTACCTTTGAAAACTTAGTGTCATCTTAAATGTAGCTATAATTGGATGGAATGGACATCCCGCGGTTGTAATTAATCGATCTGTTGATTCCCATGGGGTAGATCAGTTGGTTGGAGCCTCTAGGAGAGGTAGATGTCAAGGGTTCAATTCTCTAGGTATTTCGGAGATAGGCACACAAGTTTGGTGCCGGGAATAGGCTCCAAATTTGCCTAACAAGGTGATACCTATTTGGGTGGGCTCATTGGATTGCTTCTCTGTGGATGAAGCGACCGGATCTTCTAGCGTGAACCACATTAAAAAAATTGATTGATCCATTGAAAAATGAAAATTAATTAGCTATTAACTTGTGGATTATCATCTCTTCATCTCCGTTTCATCCAAATTCTCCACCGAACAATACCAAGAACACTCGATCTTTCTTTCTGTCCTCCAGAGTTCAAGCCCTATAAGATAGATTGCATGGTTGATTCAGGTTGTTAGATGAATTTAGCAAAAGGAAGTGCAATCCCTTCATTCTATTGGAAGAAGGCTTCAGAACACGGAGTTGCTATAGAAGGTGCCCTTGTATAGATTTTGGGTAGAGTAGCAGAATTTCCTATTCAAATAGAAGGATGTACATAAGCTTTATCCTTGAATAGGTTGGTTAGTATAAAAGAATATTGTATATTAGGATCTGAATTCCTAAATAGAGTGAGCCTTGTTACTTTTGACACTGTTAAGATGTTGTTTAAATGTACCATAAAAGGAAAGCCGGTTTCTTGTCCTTTGTCCTTTGAAGCTCATTTGAAATGCAAAATCCTTATGAAAAGAACAGAGTCTAAAACAAACATTGCAAAATTGTTTAAGATGGAGAGATGTATTGCCTATGCAGAAATGCATAAGGACAAGGCCCTTGCTAATATCTCTGAAAAAGCTTGAGAAAGGTTGCACTTCAGAAAGCTCTAATGCTTTATGGAGCAGAGAAAAATATTTTGTTTCCCTTCCTTTTGACCCTCTGGTAAAATATAAATCAATGAAATCCTCTACTAGATTGATGTCTCCCTCTGAGAAAGAATTTTGTGCCAGTGAAATTAATTGAACCCTCTAAGAGTCCATGGGCTTGCAGAGCCTTTGTTGTTAATAGACACTCAGATATTAAGAGAGGTAAGCCAAGATTGGTTGTGAATTATAAACCTCTCAATGCAGTGCTCCATAAGATCAGGTATCCATTACCTGATAAAGCTAGTCTTCTGCAATGGATTGTTGGATGTATTATTTTCAGTAAGTTTGATTTGAAATCTGGTTTCTATCAAATTGGCATTGAAGCAAAATATGGGTTTAAGACTGCTACTGTTGTTCCCTAGGGCCAATATAAATGGAAAGTCTTACCTTTTGGAATAAACAATGCCCCCTCATATGCTCTAGGAACTTCCAAGATCATTTGAAGAATTTATAGGAATTTTATCATCTAGTTTATAAGCATGGTCTTGTTCTCTCAAAGAGAAAGATGGAAATTAGAAAGATTGAAATCGAGTTTCTCGGTTTCAAGATAAACATAGGGCAAGTAATTCTTCAGGACCATGTCTTAAAGGTGTTCTCGCATTTCCTAGATCAGATATTAGAAAAATTTCAGCTTCAAATATTTCTAGGAAGTCTCAACTACATCATACCATTATAAAGAGCAAGATGAATATATTAATATCCTTCAAAAAAGATTGAAAAATAATCCCCCCTAAATGGTCTTCAGATTTGACTGTTGCAGTCCAGAAAATTAAAACAAACGTGCAGCAACTCCCCGCTCTGTCTCTTCCCCCAGGAGGATCTTAGAGATCGATCAAAATTAAAGTCTTACAAATATGTAAATAATATTACAGGTGCATAGAGCTCGTTAGCATATTTCTGGCAATGCTTGTTTCGCGTGAAACGGATTTTAGATGTAAACGTTATTGAGTTTCAAAGTTTTGGCAAAATGGTAAATTTTGATGTAAAAAGGGTTAAAAGGGGGGCCACGTGGCACCCTCACAGGGTGCCACGTGGCATGGAAAAATCAGCAGTATTGACATGTGGAATCCCCATAGGGTGCCACGTGGACAGGTTGTTGGAATGCATGTCTCACACATGGACCAATCAGGGATTGCCATGTGGCAGCCATGTTGGCCACTAATTGTATGGTTTATAAAAAATTATGTGAGACCATGGGAATCGAACCCATGACCTCCAAGGCCTCCAGAGTCTCCACCGAACCCGCCTAGCCAAGGCTCCACGCATTGTTTCTTAACATGTATAGGTGTTAACTTTTATTTAAAGTTGAAGGCATTCTCGTTTGGGGAAAAGGACAGGATCAAGGGCTAGGCCCTCGACCCCGTGGCCAACACCGAGGCTGTTGAAAGAGCCAACGAAGAGTCCATTTAGAAGCCAAGTTACAACACTGACTCCAGTCAGGCACCAAGTCACAAGCAACACAGGGTCTAGTCACCATATGCCATCACAAAAAACAAACCAAAACAAATAACATATAAAGCAGAGACGATGGGGATGGATCCCATGACTGTCGCATTGCCAACACAACCAATTACCACTAGGCCATGGCATATTCATTGTATGGTAAGCGACGAGATTTCCTTAAGAGTTTGAAGGTGGAAATGGAGCCCAAAATGGGCGCGTGGCCCTCCAAACCGCGCACCCAAAACCAACCAAAAATGCTATAAAACCATAGTTTGGGCACGGATTTCAAGACAAAGAACAGAGCACGTTTGCACATAGTTCGAGGCACATTACGGGAAAAGATCCCAAGGCAGTTTCGACACAGTTCCCAAGGTAGTTTTGACACAGTTCACAAGGTGGTTTTGGAACAGTTCCTAAGGGAATTTTGGCACAGATCCCGAGGTCTGTATAGCCATTGATGGGAACGCTTCCTGAGGTGGGAATCCATATAGTCCATAAAGTTGTAGGCAAAGGTTGTCTCGATTTGCGTGCTAAAGGAGACCTCAGGCAAACATAGTCGAACTTATACTCATTTTTTCATAATTTCGAGAGGAACGTAGTGGTGCAGTTTCTTTCTGAGTTTTATTGATAGAACTCATAAGTGTTTCCAGAAACTCATATATGTAAGCTTTGAAGACAAAATAAGATCGCCCTTCTCATTAGAAGTGGCTTGGAGACATAGCCCAAGAAGGGTGAACTCGGTTATTAGTTCTTGTCTACAATTCTTGCTCTCTAATTTTGTCATTTAAAGTCTTTTTAATGATTTTAAGCATTCAAACTTTCACATGCAAATAATGGTTATAAAGATCCTGTCATTTTCGGATCACGTTTGGTATCAAAGCAGCTTAACCATTGCATTGTGATTGTGTGAATGTTAACAAGATCAAGGCTTAAAGCTGGTGAATTATAACTTGAAGAGTTTGATCCAGAAATTGGTTCAAGAAGAAGACAGAAAATGGTAGGTGAAGACTACCAAGAAGAAGAAGAGAAAGCTTTCCGCAAGGATTTCTATCAGATGGCAGATAGTGTAGAAACGTTGTTTGCAGATTATCAGGAGAGATTGGAAAAGAATAAAAAGAAGAAGGAGAAAGCAGAGAATGATACTTCAAGAAAAGGAGGAGACCCTTCTGAACCTTCTTCTCCATCTTCTTCTTCCTCTTCTGAAAGTTCCAGTACTACTTCTTCTAATTCAAAGAAATAGCCTAAGAAGACTAAGTCTGATTTACCTTATTTGAAACTTGATATTAAGTTTGATTTGCCTACAGATAATGGTGAACTTAACGCAGAAAAACTGGATGATTGGATCAGACAGATTGAAGTGTATTTCAAGATCCAAAATCTCACAGATGATAGTGCAAAGATCCAATTAGATACTTTTCATCTTGGAGGCACTACACTCATCTGGTGGGAGAGTAAGACACGGGAAGGTGTCCTTACAAAAGGTAAAATTATTTCTTCTTGGTATGAATTTATTGTTGCGTTAAATAAGCAATTATATCCATTAGGTTACATACAACAAGCCATGATGGATTGGAAAAACTTAAGGCAAGGTAAAGGTCATAATGTGCAAGAATACACTCAGGAATTCAAAAAGAGAGCTTTGGTTTTGGGTATACCTCTTTACACTCAAGAAACTCTTCTTACGTCTATTGGAGTATTACATAGTTATTTGCGTCATGCAATACTTATGTTTAATCCTACTAACCTGGATGAAGTTTGTGTTCAAGCCACACATATTGAATCCAAAAGGAAGAATGTTCATGATGACTTTTCCTCATTTGAATCCAGTAAGTTGAAAGAAGGTAAGGACAAAGGGAAGAGCAAGCATACAACTACCATGAATAAAGGGGATACAAAACTTTCATGTTCTCATTGTCAGAAAGATGGACATGATGCAAAACAATGTTGGAATCTACATCCAGAATTGAAACCGAAGTGGTTTAAACTTCATAAAGGGAAGCAAAAAGCCACGGTTATTGTTGAGGACCTTGGATCAGATTATGAGGAAGAAACAAAGATATCAATCATAGGTGTGAAAGGTAAAGCTATTGTTGGTAATGATTCTAACATTAGTTCTTCATGTGCTCCTACTTCTAAATATCATGACAGTTCTAAGGATAGAAAAATGAATGCATTGTTTCATATAAGGGTAATTACAAAACAAACTAAGATCGACACACTCATAGATAGTGGATCTCAAGCTAATCTTATTTCAGAAGAAATAGTTAAGCAATTGGGATTAACAACAAAACTAAACAGGAAAACTTATCCATTAGGATGGGTATGCAAAGATAAAAGGTTACAAGTAACAAGGAAATGTGATATAAAGTTTGCAATTACATCCAAGTTTATAGAAGAAGTTGAATTTGATGTGGTTCCACTAGATATCTGTGGAATTGTGTTGGGTATCCCATACTTATATGATCGACATAATCAATATCATTTGTTTAAGGAAGGAATTGAGTACATAGTACATTCACATTCATTTAAAAATGACAGATCATTGGGCACTACACAACAACTAAAATGGGTTGTTAATGCAAGTCATAATTTGGCACTTATGTCTATGCAATGTAAGGAAGAAAACAATCCTAAGCATGAAAATGAAGTGTTGTTGCATCACAATACATCTATTCTGGTTGATAGTGTTCCTATGATAAAGCATAAGCATGATATGGGTACAATCTCTTTCATATGTTCAATTTTGATATTCAACTTTCTACTGATCAGTAGTATATGGTTGATTCCGACAATATTGAATGTAGATTTGGTTGAAAAGGGGATTAATGTACTTAACAATGTCAATGCAATGTTGATTTTTATTATGATGAATCAAATGTACAGGTTCCAAGAAGAATGGACAAGTTATACGGAACAAGTGAGATGAACATGTCCTCACTTATTTTCTGAATGATTCAGGCTTTTGATGGTCCAAAAGCTTCTCAGTGGGAAGGTTTGATCCAGGAGGATCTCAGAGATCGATCAAATTTAAAGTCTTCAAAATATGTAAATAATCTTACAAACACATAGAGATCGTCAGCATCTTTCCGGCAATGCTCGTTTCGCATGAAACGACTTTCAGACATAAAAGTTATCGAGTTTCAAAGTTTCGAAAAAAAGGTAAATTTTGATATAAAAAAAGGTAAAAATGGGGTTTTGTGGCACACCCACAACATGTCACGTGGCATGGACAACTCAACAGTATTGACACGTGGCATCCCCACATGGTTCCACGTGGGCAGGTTGTTGGACAACAGGGCTCACACGTTGTTGTTCGGGATTTCTACCCTATAGTGAGGAGATGGACACTACCAACTGGGCAGGGTTGACAGGTAAACACATAGATTATACAGCATATGGTTATTTCAAAAGAAATAGATTGGGATCGAAGGACATACCTCTTTTCGATATTTGATCCTAGCTTTCACTTGGTCCTTCACTTGATCTCCCGCTCAATCTTCTGCTTGACGAACCTGCAATACAAGAGATACCTTCCTCAGCGTATCTTGACCATATAACATATGATGAAATGAAAAAGCAATCTAACATCAAATATAATCAAGAATTAAGCCAAATAGACATGCAATCCAATAGATATCATATTTGGAACAGGAAGGGTGTTTCGACCTCTTTATTGTCAAAAAACATGAAATCAGTACAATATACCTGACGTGTAGAGATGTTTCTGCAACCGGATCCTGGGCTCCTGCTCTTCACTCTGACTTGGAACTTTCCTCCAACGTAAAAATACTTCAAGCCTTCTCTCAAGATTTTATGGCTATTGTGATTCTTCTCAACATAATGAGTCTATGAGAGTAACCCCTCTCATGGATCCTCCTTTTATTTATGGGACAAGGTAGGCAATTTAGATCGAGAGGTGGTTGGATTGGGAGGTTGGGGAAGTTACAGAACCAACTACAACTAATCCCAATTCGTCAAATTAATATATTTTTGATTTCATCTTAAGATGTACGCGGGTTTCATACAACAAGAGTAGCATACAGGAAGCAACTTCTATGCTTTACAACAAGCATTTACAACTTTTTTGGAGGTGTATGCTGGTTGTCCTTGAGGAGAGTAGGGTACAGTACGCAGGTCTTGTGTACAGAGAGGAGCATACAGGTGGCAAAATCAGAAGAAATTGTTAAATTCTCAGGTGATAAGTGTACTTCTGGCAACAAATCATCTAAGGCAATCATGCTCTTCAATCCTTTGTGTCCTTTTGTGTGATCTACAAGGCAAGGTGATCACGAGATGGAGAAGTGTAGATTTGACCTATAATATATGCCCCCTAATGTGTGAGGTCAGAGGGAAACGATGGCCGAAATACATTATAAGTCCCAAGTCAAAGGAGGAACAAGAAACCACAGAACAAAGTCGCAAAAAACACCTGAAACAATGATCAAGGTCAGCGAGCAATTACAATATTGACATGATATAGATGTGTAACATGATCTCCAATACATAGCTAGGAGATGTATATATAGAGCATGGGCACTGAAATACAAACGTGGATCCATGTCAAAAGAGAGATCATAGCCATAACAACAAGCTGGATCTATGTCTCATGAAGATCCAAAATGAGTAAGGCTCAGTCTTGCGCAACTTGGGAGATAACATAAACATGGTCATACTATCATAGTCCCAAGGTCTTCATCCAAAACAACCCAAGGTACAAACCTTAACCATACAAATAAATGAGCTGAAGTCAAACATGGGGGGAATCGTTTGATTACCGGTCATTGATGTATACCGTTAACAAACACGAGGACTTCCATCGATAATGATAATTGGGTCCAAGGTACCTAGTATGATCCAACAAGTGTGAATAAGACGACTTGACGTCGAACAATTGAGGAACCTATCGAATAAGAGACATTGATGTATTCCCATTTATTCAACAACAAAGAAAACTGTCACTGATGACTGCAATCCCGAAGGTACTAGCCGAAACTCTAAACTTCGTTCCCAGAGCTTAATGAGTTGAGGTCAATGGGAGGAAGTCTGCTGGAAGGGAGGCATTAATGCATCCTCCATCATCCAACACGAGGAACACTCACAGGTATGAGTTGATATGGAGTAGGATGAGTAACAAGATGAAACAAACTGACACCAGGATGGCCGACAAATGAAATTCAAGGTAAACTGCAGAATGGCCGACACAGGTTGCATCCTTGAACAGTGAGCACGACATAAAGTGACTTAGGCAGTTTTCAACATAATGGGAAAAATTATATAAGTCTACAATGTAGGAGACATAACAGACCCTCCATATGGTTGGAAGAATAACCAACCGGGGGAGTGGAAACTCAGAGATCGGGTTCACCCTAAGGTCAAAAACTAAAACCCAACTGACATGAAAGACTCAAGTAGGTGCTTTGTTCAAGGATATGACTGACTTAACTACCTTTGAAACTGAAAGAGATGCAATACACCCTTCTTATCCCTTATTCTTTTTGGTAAAAGAATTTTCTTCTTGTTTATTTAATGAGTCCAAGAAAAATAGAAAACTCAATAGATCCAACCATGTAATAAGTTTAACGAGCCCATGGGAGGAAGACTCGGGAACTTCTTCATTATTTACAGAGTTCGAAGAAGAGATAGAAGAATACTCCATAGTACTGATCTCTGGATTTTAATATCGAGCCGAGATCTGTTCTTGCTCACCGGTGTTTTCAATTTTAAGGAGTCTGAAAAACTTAAACAATAACTCCATACACCTACTCGTGGATTTTAAGATTTAGCCCAAGTAAGTTAATGCTCATCGGTGTTTTCCTATTTATAGAGTCTAAAAAACTTAAAGAATCCTCTATTTACCCTCGTGGATTTCACATCGAGCCCGAGGAGGTGAATGCTCGCTTGGTGTTTTCATATTTAGAGAGCCTGAAAACCCTAAAGAGAGGCTCCAAAAGGACTTTTTTGTATAGTTATTCCCCTCCCCCGAAAAAGTATAAACAATGAGGGGAGAACTCTTCTAGCAACGGATGACTAGAGTATTCATTTTTCGTAAGTAATCCGCAAAGGTCTGGAAAAGGGTTAAACTTATACCTAAGCGGATGGGCCTTCAATTCCTTTAACGATCCTGAAATGAGAACTATACTCGGTAATCTTGTCATATTTAAAGAGTCAAACAAGAGCAAGAAAGAACTCTATAACGATCTTTTTCGTAGATTTTTAACAAGCCCGAAAAAGTAAACTCGTGACCTCCTTACTGTTTTTAACAAGCTCAAAGGAGATAGAAAAATGCTCATAACTTCCTAACTGTTTTTAAAGAGCTCAAAGTGAAGGTGGAATAAATGCTCGTAACCTCCTTACTGTTTTTAACGAGCTCGAAGTGAAGGTGGAAGAGTGCTCGTAGCCTCCTTACTGTTTTTAACGAGCTCGAAGGAAATGTGGAAGAGTTCTCGTAGCCTCCTTACTGTTTTTAACAAGCTCGAAGGAATGGTGGAAGAGTGGTCGTAGGTGGATCAATGTCCAAATGAATGGCAGATTGCATTATAGACTCTAGGAAAACTTCATCAGAGGGAAGTATATTATTCCAGATGGAACACATATCTAAACACTCATATGGAGTCATGACTTGGTCAATTGCCGGGACCCAGTCCCGAGAAGGTAAGCATGAATTCAGAGGCTTCTTCTCAGTAGAAATTGGACTTAAGGAACAATATGCCACATAATTTGATTGTGACATAGTAGTGCCTACTGACGAGGGACATACTTGGTCTATAGTTGGGTAATAAGAGGGATCAACAAATGTAAGTTGATCGATAGTGACAATGCTTCCATTGTGAGGAAAATGCATCACATGAAAGAGCGTAGACACCACAGCCTGCATAGCATATACGTAATCACGTCCAAGGATCATATCAAAATCCATGGGGTCCTTTAAAACCATAAAATCAACTAAGACTATTTTTCCACTCAAAGTAACAGGTACCTGAGGGATAAATCCCAATGGTTCACTAGGTCTTCTGTCGAAGGTCAGTGGCCAATTAATAGCTGTAACAAGGTTAGGGAAACCTAAATCTCTCCAAGCATAAGGGGATAAGATACTAACAAAGGCTCCTTCATCTACAATACATCGGTGAACCACATGGTTTCCGATATCAACATTTATCTGGAAAGGTGAAGAAGAAGGAAGGCAAGGCCCAGTTAGACTATTCCAATCAAAGGAAATGATCCCAGAGCTTGGTAGGGGTTTACTCGGCATAGATGTAGTGCCCCCATTTTCAGAGACATCCAAACTAGTAATGCAGAATACTTCAGGGACAGGTGCATCAATCTTTGAAGGACTGATGGGATCGGTCGAAGATTGCATCGATTCGATCACTTCACTCTCCGAAGAAAGAGTGGGGTTGACCAAAGATTGCATTGGTTCAACAACTTCATCAACCAAAGGTTGATCCGACTGTTGGGAATCTATAGACAATTCAGGAGCAAAGGATCCTTTAGACATGGATCACACTCTCTGCACCTATGGAATGGAAGGGCATAGGTGAGTAAGGTGATCTCCCTGACAAAGTTTACAAGGGAACTTTGGCTTGCGTCCTATAAGATTAGAATCAATAACAACAACAATACTCTCAGCATGACTAGCATTGGCTGACAGCTTGCCCCCAGCATGACTTGCATTGGCTAGTTGCTCAGAAGCAGAAGACTTTTGAACTATGGACCACACTCTTTACACCTATGGAATAGTAGGGCACCGGTGAGTAAGGTGGTCTCCCTCGCAAAACTTACAAGGGAACTTAAACTTCTGTTTATTAGGCTTGTAGACAATGTCAACTTTTTCAACATAACTTGCAGTGGCTGATTCAGTATCTCCAGTATGACTCACAGGAACTGGTGACTTGTCATTAATATGACCAGCAGTTATCAATGACGTGTCCTCAACATGAGAAACAGTGGTTGAAGACATGTTTTCAGTATGATTTGCAGTGACTAGAATTTTTCCCCCAACATGACCTCCATAGGTTGGGTGGGTGCCCCCATCATGACTTCCAAAGGCTGGGTGGGTTCCCCCAGCATGAATTTCAGAGGTTGGGTGGTTGCCCCCTTGCTTTGGCATCTTCTTCCTATTCTTCCCCTATCTATTCCTTTTAGACTGCTGGTTACTAGTACTACTGCTTTCACCACATGAGGTAGAAGGAGGAGAAGGAGATGTTACTGGTGAAGTAGGCATAGGGTTCTGTTACTCTTGATGTGAAGTGCTTACTTGAGAAGCATCGGGAGTATGCAAGGAATTCAGAGTGGAAAACAACCAAACCGGTAGCCCTATAGTGAATCCTAAAAGATTCAAGGTAGCCATTAAGGGAGTACCAATGTTCCCAATGAATGGAAAAGCACAAGGAGCTCATTGAACAGGGGTCCCTTGATCGGTGCTCACCGGGATGCTATCCATAGTTTTCAACTCAACGGGCCAAAAAAATATCTAAGGCCAACTTAGAAACAAACGGCACAAAGAGCACACCACTAAAAAGGTCCCAGGTAATCAAACCAGGCAATCAATGGCAAATACTCTCGGAAGCAAGTCTGGGATGATCAGGGCCCAGAACAGACTAACAGAGTATTGACGGTCAGTTACGTGGTGTCCTCCGGAAGTCCACTGGGTGCAGGCGCTTGGATCACCAAACCGCCTTCCCGGGATTACTGCCAGAGGGTTACCTTCCACGTCTGTCCGAGGTGAAGTGGGAATAACCACCCACTCTACCTATGTAGAATCCTAGAGGTATGATACTAAGGATACCATCAATACAAAATAACCTAGGGGGACAGTCGTCAGCCTAGTCGAAACACATGGGCGGGGTAGCAAAGCTCAAATTCCAAAAGGACCCCCGTATGTGAATCGACTCTGGTTTATGGTCAAAAGGAAAGTGAGGGGATATCCTCAACAATTCTAGTCTCCCACGGCCTCGTGCTTAGCTCTGGTTTAAGTAGAGTTTCCTAGGACTATTTGATATAGATGGATTTACCTAAATGAAAGTCGTACTACGATTGTTGAGTAATGAAGCCAGTTCCGACCAGTTTAAGGTGATTTAAGCTCGAAACTCTAGCCCAAGCTAGTTGATGTTGTGTATTCCTAAAAGGAAAATGTTGCTAATAAACTTTATTAATGATTCTTTTTAAAGGTTACTTGTTACTCAAGGGTTGTAGTGCGGTGTGTGGAATGGTTTGTTATGAAAGTAAAGTGCATATAAAGCAAAGCTTTCAAATTCACAAAAACTTTTTCTCTTTTCCGTTTGTATTCTTTCAAAAATCCAAAACTAGACAATAACAAAACAAAATATTTTTGTATTTTCTTTTTAATATTTCAAAGCAAACTAAGCTACTTCG
Organism: Larix kaempferi; assembly: GCA_027924585.1. Lineage (NCBI taxonomy): Eukaryota > Viridiplantae > Streptophyta > Pinopsida > Pinales > Pinaceae > Larix > Larix kaempferi. The sequence goes on along the minus strand of BSBM01000047.1, from coordinate 20,753,269 downwards.
AAATAAAGCAAGATCTTACTACTGGGCTATTGAAACAATTTTTATTTTTATTTTTATTTTTTATTTATTTTTTTATTTATTTTTTTTCCTGATAACTATAAAATAAAGAGAACTTTGTACAAAAGCAAGCAAGATCTAACTATAAAACGTGTGCAAGGAAAACATGTAAATGGCTCAAAGCAAACGAATCTAAAGACTCGATGAAGACTTGACTTACCAAGTTTTTGCAAAAGAAAAACTTGAGGCTTGGGAACGAAGTGAAAAGAAAAAAGGGAAAAGAGACACTTGTGACGAAAAGGCAAACCTAAACAGGTTGCTCCTAAGTATCAAAACCCTAAGAAACACTAAGCCAAACAAAAGTAAGCAAGTGAACCAAGAATGACTAAACAACACACGAATTCAACAACAAGAAGACTAAGAGGTTTTGACTTACTTGAACAAACTGATAAAACAATCAACAAGCGACTGAACCAAGCAACCTTCGGAAGTGACCCTAAGGACTCAAACTTAACTTTCAAACCCTAAAGAAGGATGAGACAAGTGAAAGCATGCTAAACATTGCAACAGACATTAAACAATCAAAGTGTAGGTCTGTAAGATTGCAACAACAACTAGGGTGAAGAGACGCAGCTATGTCCAAAAAGAATAGCGCACGAACTTCAAGGAAGGGCTTGTAAGCGGCAAAGACACTTAGACAAAAGGACAAGCAAGCAAAAACAAGATCAAAGAGATTGTAGAGGCTTACAAGACTCAACAAATGCGTAAGAGGTTACAGGGTTCAATGAAGACAGCAAAGCAACAGGCTGGAACAAAAACCAAAGCTTAAAAATCAAACCCTAACAGCAAAATAGGCCACTACAGGAACATACCCTACTGTGCAGTGTTGCAACCAGCATACATCAGGAGGTGTACGCTACTATGCAGTGCAAGGAGGGGCGTACATCAGGAGGCAAATGCCACTATATGTAGGGGAGACCAGCATACATGCCCTGAAAGGGCACAAACAGGATTTGCAAACCAAAAACTGAGTTGAATCAAGCATACAAGAAAGATAACACAGACCTATCAGGCCTCTCAGACAATCAGAAACTGAGAAAAGGGCTAGAAGAAAACCAAAATTAAGTCTCCTAGAGCAGAACAACCAAGCGGTTACTCCCCAACGGAGTCACCAGTCTGTTGTTCGGGATTTCTACCCTATAGTGAGGAGATGGACACTACCAACTGGGCGGGGTTGACAGGTAAACACATAGATTATACTGCATATGGTTATTGCAAAAGAAATAGATTGGGATCGAAGGACATACCTCTCTTCAATGTTTGATCCTAGCTTTCGCTTGGTCCTTCACTTGATCTCTCGCTCAATCTTCTGCTTGACGAACTTGCAATACAAGAGATACCTTTCTCAGCGTATCTTGACCATATAACATATGATGAAATGACAAAGCAATCTAACATCAAATATAATCAAGAATTAAGCCAAATAGACATGCAATCCAATAGATATCATATTTGGGACAAGAAGGGTGTTTTGACCTCTTTATTGTCAAAGAAACATGAAATTAGTACAATATACCTGATATGTAGAGATGTTTCTACAACCGGATCCTAGGCTCCTACTCTTCACTCTGACTTGGAGCTTTCCTCCAGCATAACAATACTTCAAGCCTTCTCTCAATATTTTATGGCTATTGTGAGTCTTCTCAACATAATGAGTCTGTGAGAGTAACCCCTCTCATGGATCCTCCTTGTATTTATGGGACAAGGTAGGCAATTTATATCGAGAGGTGGTTGGATTGGGAGGTTGGGGAAGTTGCAGAACCAACTGCAACTAATCCCAATTCGTCAAATTAATATATTTTTGATTTCATCTTAAGATGTACGCGGGTTTCATACAACAAGAGTAGCGTATAGGAAGCAACTTATGTGCTTTACAACAAGCATTTACAACTTTTTTGGAGGTGTACTCTGGTTGTCCTTGAGGAGAGTAGGGTATAGTATGCAGGTCTTGTGTACAGAGAGGAGTGTACAGGTGGAAAAATCAGAAGAAATTGTTAAATTCTCAGGTGAGAAGTGTACTTCTGGCAACAAATCATCTAAGGCAATCATGCTCTTCAATCCTTTGTGTCCTTTTGTGTGATCTACACGGCAAGGTGATCACGAGATGGAGAAGTGCAGATTTGACCTATAACACACGTGGACCAATCATGGACTGCCATGTGGCAGCCCTGTTGGCCACTATTTGTACGGTTTATAAAAAATTATGGGAGACCATGGGAATCGAACCCATGACCTCCAAGGCCTCCAAAGTCTCCAACGAACCCGCCTAGCCAAGGCTACACGCATTGTTTCTTAACATGTATAGGTGTTAACTTGTATTTAAATTTGAAGGCATTCTCGTTTGGGGAACAGGACGGGATCAAGGGCTAGGCCCTCGACCCTGTGGCCAACACTGAGGCCATTGAAAGAGCCAACGAAGAGTCCAGTCAGAAGCCAAGTCATAACGCAAAGTCAAGTCAGGCGCCAAGTCACAAGAAACGCAGGGTCTAGTCACCATATACCGTCACAACGAACAAACCACAACAAATAACATCTAAAGCGGAGACGATGGGGATGGATCTCATGACTGCCGCATTACCAACAAAACAACTTACCACTAGGCCACGACCTATTCGTTGTATGGTAAGTGGAAGGATTTCCTTTAGAATTTGAAGGCGGAAATGGATCCCAAAATGGGCCCGTGGCCCTCCAAACCGTGCACCCAAAACCACCCAAAAATGCTATAAAACCACGGTTTGGGCATGAATTTCAAGATGGAGAATAGAGCACGTTTGCACAAAGTTCGAGGCAAAGTACGAGAACATATTCCAAGGTGGTTTCGGCACAATTCCCAATGTGATTTCAACACAGTTACCAAGGTGGTTTTGGAACAATTCTTGAGGTGGTTTTGGCACAATTCCCGAGGTCCATACATCCATTAATGGGAACCCTTCTCGAGGTGGGAATCCGTATAGTCCATACAGTTGCAGGTAGAGGTTGTCTCGATTTGCGTGCCAGAGGAGACCTCAGGAAAACATAGTTGACTTTATACTCATTTTTATCAGAATTTCGAGAGGAACGCAGTGGTGCAGTTTGTTTCTGAGTTTGACTGGCAGAACTCATAAGTGTTTTGAGAAACTCATATATGTAAGCTTTGAAGACAAAATAAGATCGCCCCTCTCATTAGAAGTGGCCCAAAGACACATCCCGAGAAGGGTAAACTCCGTTATCAGTTCTTGTATACAATTATGTGGTTTATATATCTCTTTTATGTGTTTATGTAATTCAATTATGTTCTCTAATTTTCTCATTTAAAGTCTTTTTAATGATTTTAAGCATTCAAAATTTCACATGCAAATAATGATTATAAAGATCCTGTCATTTTCTGGTCAGACTGAGAACTATGTATTTGTCTACAAGGGTGGTACCCCTATGATTGATTGAAAGGCATGATGGGTCGCCTTAATAGGTTCCACATTGTAATACTTTTATTTTATGTTGTCGGACGTATGTCCCTTTGTATTAAAAGGCAAGTCAGTCTGAGTCTGTCTAAAGTAATTTATTTGGGTCCCCATATGTCTGTTAGACCACTTAAGGGATGAGATAAAGATGTGGTTGTCCCCACACTCTACCCCAAATCTTTACTTTTGATTGAATGTTGTCAGTCAGGAGTCACCGGGTAACTGGCTAATTTTTGTATAAATAAGACTCCAAGGCTCTCATTTAGGCTTTTAGTTTTTGCAATTTGAGAACTTTGCAAGTCTTTGAGTCGAGGTCTGTGTATCCTCTGTGCCCGCACTCAGTGCGAACTAGCATACGAAAAGCAGATATCTTAAGTGCAAAGAGTCTGTATGAAGTTAGTAGTGTATCCTCTCCCTCTGCACTTTGAGCGAACAATTGGGATCAAAAGCTATATGATCTTCAAGTGTGTTAATATCAATGATGATCTTCGTAGTCCGAAGACGAACTGATAATATGTATGTATGTTTCGTAAGAGTTTAGTAAGCATATGCCAATGTGTCCAAGAAGCCTTGGATTAGACTTCAGCTTTGCTGATGCTCGAAACATAAACGATCCCAGTACCTTGTGCTTAGAACTTTGTTTGTGTCTGTAATAGCATATACGTAAAAATTAAGTGTGAAAGATTTAATGAAAAACAAGCAAGTTTTCCAGACAAATCCAAAGAAGATCTTGGAGGTTCTAGCGTGAACCACATCAAAAAAATTCATTAATCCGTTGAAAACTGAAAATTAATCAGCTGCTAGCTTGTGGATTTCCATCTCTTCATCTCCTTTTCAACCAAATTCTCCACCGAACAATACCAAGAACTTGCATCTCTACTCTTAGGATCCACCAAGAATTTGTGGCTCTACTCTCAAGATCCACCAAGAATTTGTAGCTCTACTCTCGAGATGGGCGTATGTTAACCAACAATAAGAATATGGGTGATTGTTGGTAGAAACATCACATAATGGTCGTATTCATCTTGGCTAGTCATATAGTTCAAGTTCAAAAGATGATTGGGATTTAGAAAATGGAGCTATTTTTATTATGTTCCAAAATTGCATGCATTTACATAGAATGAGAGAAGCTAAAGACGTGCCCAAGTATCATGTATTTTCATAAGCATTTGACCAGACTAGAAGTGTATTATGTCTGAAATTATGAGTTCGTGTTGATTTTCCTTGTTACAATCAATATCTTCCATGAAGTCTTTGCATTGAAATGAACGCTAAGATGAAGACCAAGTTACTTAGGTAATCAAGTTGCTTTCAAAGTTGTTGTGGCCACCCTCCTTTCGGCCCTTAAAATGCTTGTTATATTTCATGACAATAGATATCGGTATATCTTAGGCCTCAAGTATGTCTATTATAAAAAAAACAGTATTTCTAATATTACTGAACAAGATCCGCATGTGGCAATGTCCGTGACAAAGCATGGAAACAAAGTTTGCAAATGCAAGAGTTGGAAAGTGAATTTATCATTTGGACTTGCAGAGGCATGCATTTGCAAATTTTGTTTTCATGCTCTGTCATGGACATTGCCTCATATAGATCTTGTTTACAAACAAGCAATGATAAAGTCCCATCATCTCCGACCCTAGCCTCCACGTATCATCTACTAATGTGTGATCTTCTAACCTTGATCTAATCAATAATTGTGATTGGCAAAGCCGTTATGTTTAGTTCCAACTATTAAAAGGTACTTGGTGTGGAATTCCATTATATGCTTATCTAAAATCAATATTTAATTTAAATTAAATATAAAGTTTGATGTAAAAATATTATGAACTAATCTACCAGCCTAAACCTAACCAAGAAATCAATCAGTCAATGCACGATAGATTTGACTAAGTGGTTGAAATTAGTTCGGTGACTATCAGTGTTGAGTTTGTTGAATGCCTAATGGGTGGTGGAAATTAGTTGGGTGACTATCACTGTTGAGTTTGTTGAATGCATAATGAAGTATTTATCCATGACACAATATTGTGTCATATGTAGATATGTACTTAGCAATAATGTATTTAGCAATAGTATCTTTAATATTATTGTTGTTGGTAAGATATAGACAAAGAAAGACAACATCGATTTATTTCTTACAACAACATTAAAGGCCAATATAATTTCTAGAAGGTTTTCAATCACGATGTGAATGGAGCATTAAAGTGAGTTTTTTTTTTCTTCGTAGAGGTTGGCAGTACGTCAAATCTACCGGCAATATCTCCTAAATCCAGACTTTGGAATAGCCGGTAAATAAAATGTTTCTTCAATTTTTGGGCCAGTTGGGTCACGAAATCGTCGCACTTTTAGACAACTTCTAAAGAAAACATACATATTAATTGAAATAGTTGATCGGTTCATATTACTCCATGAAATAGAAGAAGAAATGAAGAAAAAACATAATGTTGAACGGTTAAATTCTTAACTCTTGTAACGTTATGCAGACCACCTTTTGTAGTTAGAATTTTGACCTAACTTGTGTGCTACGATGACCGACTAAATTGCTTCCCTGCCAACGAATATCGCCAGAATATTTATTTGGATGGTTGGACTAAATCCCCAAACATCATCACTGAATTTGAATTTCCATGGCGCCCATCCACACTAAAAGATTTGTCATTTGAAGGTTTGTTGAGATGTGGAAAATACACGACATTAGGTACCTAGTCATGCTCTCGATGGGGGGAAGACCCACTTCTAGAAGGAGAATAGGGTAGGGTGTATTGCTTTTAATTTTGAGGTTATACATTATGAAACACTTATGTATTTGTTCAATCCTTTGTTGGGATTTTCTAGAGATGTTGCAGCCCCAAACTTCACAACCATACAAGATAACAGGAGTGACGAGAGTTTCAAAAAGAAACTTATTTTATCCCACGTCACAGGGTTTGCTAATTTACAATTGTTTTCAAGACCAAAATAAGTTTTCCACCCTCCATTAATCAATATCTCAATGCTATAGTTCTAATTGTTAAGCTTGTGATGAATATCAATTCTGAGATATTTGTAGGAAGACACTTCTCCAAGTTTCTATTGTCATATACAAAATTAGCGTAAGTGGCCTTCTTGGACTTGATAATTATAACTTTTGTTTTGTCGATGTTAATAATCATACCCATATGAGAATATAAATCCTTGAGAATTCTTAATTGATTATGAAGATCAAAGGGACACCTTTCCATAAGAACTATATCATCAGCATAGAGGAGGAGGAGGATGATTATTATTCCAGCTAAGGTCATGCCAGCACAACCTGCTTCTTCTAAACAACCTTCTAGCTCATCGATGTATATGCCAAAAATGGTAGGGGAGAGGGGGAAACCTTGATTAACTCCAATATTACAATTAATATATTTCAATCACCACTTAGTGATGTTAATTTTTGCAATGCCAGTATCGTACGACCTTATCGCAACAAATCTCAACTCGAAAAGGTACCTTTATCTCTTCTAATCTTTTCCACAAGTTATTTCTAGGCATCGTATCAGAAGCTTTCCTAAATTCCACAAAGAAGCAAAAGAGATTGAATTTATTATTATGACACACTTCTGCAATGATCCTAAGTGTAATGAGGTGGTCCATTGTAGAGTGATGTCTTCTAAATCCCACTTGACCTTTAGGCCACTTACCTTCACTTTCTAGCCATACGCTGATTTTCTTTTCTAAAATGATACCGTAAATATTGGCTAGGAGAGGGCTAATCATAATGGTTTGATAATTAGAGGGGTTATTTTTATTACCACTTTTAAAGATAGGAATAATTAGGCTCTAAGTCCAAGGATTAGGGAAACCTTGCTTGATTGCTAGACTGAAGAGTTTGTGGATGCGAGGAATGAGGACCAACCCTCCAATTTTTAAGATTTCTACTTGGTGTATTTCAATGTCCCTAGCTTTTCCATTAGCAAGACGCTTAACTCCAAAATCAATGTCTTCAAAAGAAAAAATTATTCCTTTTTAAGGAGGGTTTGAATGTTATCAATGACATCCGAGAATTCGTAAATATTTTTGAGAAAGGTATTCCAAAGAATTCCTATTGTTATCTTTAGTTTTACTAGTTAAAATTTGCCTCCAAAATTTTGTAGGAGCTACCTTAGAGAGGTGTAATTCATTTTATTTATATAGTGTGTTTTTTACTTTTAATTAGGGGTTTGTATCTATTTACCTTATCAATTTTTAGAAACTCTTCGATAGCTTCCTTGATGGCTCTTCTTGCAATTTTACATTCTTTATCATACCATGGGTTGGTTCTTTAAATTTTCCTTTTACTTTAACCTTTGATGGAGAACTTGTTAATGGAAGACGAGAGGACCGTAGTATAATTATGATAGAGAACTTCTATATTGTTTATTCTTGATAGAGGAAACAAGTCATATTTTAACTCATTAATGAAAAGATCATCCGCAATTTTGTCGAATACCAAGTGTTTTGTACTAGGAGAATTTTCTTATGTGAGATCACTATGCATGACAAAATTAAGGGTTACAATTAGGGGTCTATGATTTGAGTCAAGATCATGGTCGTTTAAAATGTCTAGATTTATCATTTTGTTGTATAAAGGGATATTAGATATGACATAATCTACCACACTACTACCAAGCATATGAATACAGGTCGTTTGACTAGAATTTGGCCACTTCATTAGAAAATTACAAATTATAATATCTTGAGCGCTATAGAGTTTGATTAGCTCGGAACTGAACAAATTTTCACCTAGATCTGCAGAACTTATTTTGTAGCAGCAGTCTAGAGCAGGGTCTTCATCTAACCAAAGAGGATTAAGAGGATATTGCCTCCATTCCTTAGACTGGAAATATCATTTTCTAAGCCATTGTAAGGGAAATTTTTAATGTCAGAAATATCTATCCAAATATATTGATTGTGAGGGTCTTTCTTACAGAGCTTAGTATGGGGGCGGATGTTTCCCCTAATGTAACAAGATACACCTCCAATTTCTTTACGATAGGATCGCTTGTTCCAGATCGGCCATGAGCAAATCCTTCTATGTTAGAAACTATAGATTCCTCGTGCTCCTAGGTTTCAACAAGAAGAATAATATCAATTTCACTCAGGATCCAACTTAACTTGGGCCCTTTGTTCCATGGGAATCCTTGACAGCTCCAAGAGAGGATATGGATCATGTTGAGTTTCTATTTATTAATATGTTTTTGGTTTTTGTCCCTAATAACAACTTTTATTTCTAATTAATGTCCATTTTCTTTCCTTCCTACCTTCGTTTACCTTTTGAACCTCATTTCTTAATTCAACTTGGTCTTCTGGAATGAGATCTTCATTTATCAATATTCTCGATCCTTTTAGATTGGAGGTTTTGTTGATTATGCCATACTTATGGTCATTAGAGCTAACTTTGACTTGGATCAGCCTTTCTTTATTCTCAATTAATTTCCCCATCCTCTTTGCTTCTGTGAGGCAAGTTGTTTCAATTTGTAGCCTATTATGTAGTTTTTCCTTGACTACGGCTAACATCCTCTTTTGCCCCTTCTTTTTAACCAAAAACTAAGAGGTTCAAGGCTCGTTTGTTGCGGTCATTTTTTAATTCTAACAACTTATTCATTTCCTCCTTAATGGGTTTAATATCTAATTAACCTTCTAGACTATTTAGGGTCACATTTTTTGTTACTTTTTCTTCTACCTCTTTAAGCATGTCTTTCAATCAAAGATTTTATGAGATTTTACGACATATCAACATCTCCTTGGTGGGTTTACTGTTTGATTTCTTGGCTTTCTTTTTCCATTACATGTAATCTAGTCTCCATTAACTCCATCTTATTCTCCATCACTTTTATCTTATTGTCTATTTTTTTTGGATCTTATCTTCAAAGGATGCAAATTTATTGTCAGACATGGCTACAAGTTTATTTTATAGCATAGCTGCAAATTTATTATCGACCATGGCAGCAAATTTATTTTCAAGCATGTCTGCAAATTTATTTTCAAACATGACTGCAAATTTATTTTCAAGCATGGCTTCTAACTCCGAGTTGAGCAGCTCTTTCTTCTATACTTTTCTCTAATGAGTCTATACGATCACTGAGAATTTGTAGGGTAGTTGTGCTAGGTCTTCCTTTCACAGTTTTTGGAATATGCAATGAATTGTTTATATTTGGAGTAAATAACATCTCTTTCTTCTATATTTTTCTCTAATGAGTCTATACGATCACCGAGGATTTGTAGGGTAGTTTTGCTAGATCTTCATTGCACAGTTTTTGGAATATGCGATAAATTGTTCATGTTTGTATATATATATATATATATATATATATATATATATATATATATAAGTAAATAAAAAAGGACGAAGAAAGGAACTTGTGCACCTGATATATTTGTATGTCGCAGATCAAAAGATGCACTTGATGTAGATTGTAAATCATAGGATGCCCTAGCCACAGGTCCAAATGATTCCCTAGCTGCAGATCAATAGCCACAAACAACAAACTGTGTGCCTCTCGATGCTGTAGAAACCCTAAAATTTATGTTGTCCAAGGAGAATATGTTCTGTTTAATATGTTTCAGATAACAATCGTCGTTGGACAATAGCTCTCAGATGCTGAATATGTTTGGATATGGAAAAAAACCCATAGAGTACTCGCTTCAAAAGAACACTTCAGTAGATTACCCGTAGAGTACTTGCTTCAATAGGGTTTTAAGACTTTCACTGCAGAAATATTCACCGTAGATAGATTCAATAGATCACTGCAAGATCACTTCAAATGCATGCCCATATTCAATAGATTCAATAGGTTCTAATTCTATTAACCCTTCCCTTCAATAGATCACAGGAGAGATTCTTCGTAGAGAGATTCAATAGATTCATCACAGAGAGATCGATCAAACCCTCCATTAGCCAGACTTACTTGCTTCAATAGATGAATTGACTGCAGATGAATGCGTGCCCAGATTTACTCCCTTCAATATATGAATTCACCACAGATCAATGTGAGCCCATATTCAATAGATTCACCATAGAGAATGCATGCCCATATTTACTCACTTCAATAGATTCACCATGGAGAATGTGTTCCCACATTTACTCAGTTCAATAGATTCACCACAAAGAATGTATATCTAAATTTATACATTTATTATAAATTTTATATATGTAACTCAAAAAAATACAATATTATATTATAAAACGTTATATAAAATATAATAATAGATATTGATTATTATTTTTCTTTTATAAAGTTTAATATATTTTTGTATATTAATTATGAATCTTTTATATATATATATATATATATATATATATATATTTTGATTGTTTATTTTAAGTATTATTGTAAGTATATATTTCTATTACAATTTTAGTTAATTTTTGAGTTTTGTATTTTTTTAAATATATAAAAAGAGGTAGTGGTACATTTATAAAAAGGTTTTAAAAAATATAATATAAATTTAAAAATTTTATCATTGTATTATACAATAAATCTATTGTAAAATTTATCATTGTATTATACAATAAATCTATTGTATGTGCAGAAGAATCTAGGCTTTTAATTAATATTTTTAACTTTCATATTTTAATTTTATGTTAATCTAACATATTTGCCAATTATTATTAATGAGACAATATAGGTTTATCTTCACTAAATAACATCTTTAACTTAGTGTGATATAGTTTTTTTAAATATTTTCTTTAAGAAGCCCATTTTTTCTTAAAACTGAATTTAAAAAGTTTAATGAAATAAATGTGTTTATATGATAAATTAAATAGATAAAAAATTAAATGACATGATATTATAGATGATAAACAATGAATCCTCTTATCATTGATCTATTTGATGGAATAAATGTGTTTATATGGTAAATTAAATAGAGAAAAAATTGAATGGCATAATATTATGGATGATAAGCAATGAATCCTCCTTATCATTCGTCTATTTACAAGATACTTAAAAGCATAATATGGTAAAATTTGGAAAGAAGTTTACTTTATAAGTTGACAAGAATGAAAAACTTAAGTGATGTTGAATATTATAATTCAAATTTTTAAGTATTTTCCACGAAGATTGATAACATAAGTGACTAACATCAATTGAAAGTTTATATGTTTATATGGTTATATTAAACAAATACATTAAACAGATCTTTCAAAAATGTATTTTAAGGAAACAAATACATTAAACATGATCTTTCCTTAAAATACATGTTTAATGTATTTTAAGGAAGGGGTTAAATTGGCTTAACACTTTCTCTAAATTCTTCGAAGATGTGACTAAATTTTAGGAAGGGGTTAAATTGGTTTAACACTTCTATTTTCTAAAATCATTAGATTCTTTTCCCGAGGTATCATGATTTCTTTTGTAGTGGTACTACCGCAAAATGATGTTGAACATTTTTATTAAAACATATTTAGAAATATTTACAATCACAACATTATATAATCATGTCTCATGATGTGTTAATTTCAAAGTCAAATAAGTGTTTAAATAAAAAATAATTAGAAACTAATTAACAATAATATTTATTTTAAGGGGTAATATATTGGAATATTACAATAGGGAATCCTTATCTTAAATTATTCGAATATCATAGAAAGAAATATATGAAAGAAGAGAAAAATGACTATGCTTTGGTTATAATATCAAATGGTCAATGGGCATAAATGTCAAGAAACACAATTGTTCACTTTAGAGAATAACGAGGAGGAGGATATCAAGGCATCCACACAAATGGGTGAGGATCAAAATAACTTCTAAACCAAAAAGAGGATGAAAAAGATCAAGAAATTTTGCAAAACAAAGATCTATGTAAGTGTCAAATAGTATTTCATGCATTGGCAATTTTGTCAGCACCTCAAACCCACAGGATTGTAGGATATATTAAGAAGCAAAGGGGTATAGTAGTTATAGATTTAGGTATTACACATAACTTAATTAATAAAAATATTATTAGAGCACCTCAAATGTTTTGTTTATATAGTGAAAAAATTTCAAGTATAATTTTGCTGTGGGAAGTATTGATTGTGAAGGGAACGCCATAACATTAAAATTAGTATGGAAGACTATAATTTATCAAGCCCCATGTATGCCATTCTCATTGGGAGTGGATGTCCTTTGAGGGATTTAATGGTTGAAAACCTTGAATATAGTTTCTAGAAACAATAATGAATTATTTATGAGGTTTGAAGAGGAAGGAATTCAATAAGAACTCAAACGGTTAAAAACTCGACCCTCTCATATCATCATCTCGCATAGAATGAAAAGATCCTAAAAAAGGGTTGTACTAGAGTTATTACTGTTGGTTGTGGAGCCCGATCTCCAGATTCAGAGATATTATTATTCAGTCGTGTTTGTACCCCAGCTTTATATGATATGTAAAAAGGACTGTACTGGGGGGGGGGGGGGGCGAAGCCTCCCCCACCGGGGTCTGGGGGTTATAACCCCCAGCTAGGGGGTACTGAGGCAATGCCCCTGAGAAAGGGGGTTTGAGGGAGAAGCCCCCAAAGAAAATTTTTGGGGTTGTTTTATGGGCCCATGGTTTTGGGTAACCCGTGGTATTTTCCCATTGTATCTCCCTTACAAAAAAAATCCATTGTAACACGTCTAGGGTTGATGTATTAGGTTTTATGCATTGTAAAGATCTCTGAGATCAGAAGAGAGACTGTGAGATAGTGAAGAGGAAGTGCAGCAGTTGTGCTGCAGGTTGTATCCCTTCACTTTGCTGGATGGAATAATAATAAGGACTAGCAACTTTAGTGTGGACATAGCCCAAGTTGGGTGAACCATGATATATCTCTGTCTCTCTTATAATGTGTATGTGTGATTATATTTGCATTTCTGTTTATTGTTATTGCTCTGCGATCGTGTTTTTCTAACAATTGGTATCAGAGCCAAAGGTCTATTTGGCAGATAAACTCGCTGGAAGCTAGGGTTTCTGGTTCGAGTGGGAGCAATGGCGGAAGAAGGAAAGTTTAAGGTCGAGAAGTTTAACGGCCAAAACTTCCAGTTATGGAAGATGCAAATGGAGTACTAGCTGTACCAGAAGGATCTATTCCTACCATTGGGAGGAAGAGCAAAGCAGTTGGCGGCCATGAAGGACGAAGAATGGGAGGTTCTTGATAGAAAGGCTCTGGGAATAATACGGCTGAGCCTGGCTTCGTCGGTGGCTTTCAATGTCTCAAAAGAAACGATAATGGAGGGTTTGATGAGCGCATTGGGTAAGTTGTATGAAAAACCCTTGGCATCCAACAAGGTATTTCTAATGAAGCATTTATTTAATATGAAGATGTCTGAAGGTGGATCTGTTACTGGTCATTTAAATGAGTTTAATACGGTTACAAATCAACTAATTTTTGTAAGTGTGAACTTTGATGATGAGGTTAGGGCTCTTCTAATCCTGTGTTCATTGCAAGAAAGCTGGAATAGTTTGGTCATGGCTGTAAGTAACTCTGTCTCTGGTTCAAACACCTTGAAAGTTGATGATGTTATTGGTATTATTCTTAGTGAGGAAATGCGAAGAAAAAGCACATGTGAGACATCAGGTAATGTGTTGACCATGGAGACCAGGGGAAGACAAAAGGAGAGAGGAAAGAGCCAAGGTAATCATGGGAAGTCTAAAACAGGCAGATCCAAGTCCAGACTGGGAAAGATAGAGTGTCGAAACTATGGAAAGAAATGACATATGAAGAAAGACTACATATCCCTAAAGAAGAAAGGAGATGCACAAAAGGAAACTACACAGGAAGAAAATGTAGCAGGTGATGTGTTACAAGATGCTTTGATTCTTGCATTAGATAATACTAGTGATTATTGGGTAGTAGATTCAGGGGCTTCATGTTATTCTACACCCCATAGGAAATACTTTCATGATTATGTTCCAGGCGATTTTGGACATGTATTATTGGGTGATGATGAGCCATGTAAAATTGTTGGAATGGGTAAGGTATGGATAAAAGTTAAGAATGGAACTGACTGGCTGTTAAAAGATGTTAGGCATATTCCTGTTATGAAAAGAAATCCGATCTCAACAGGGCAGTTGGGAGATGGTGGCTATCTATCTACATTTGGAGAAAAGTGGTGGAAGATCACTAAAGGACCAATGGCGATAGAAAAAGGAGACAGGGTAGGTACGTTGTATTTATGTCCTCATAATACTGACCATTCTATCTCTTTAGCTTCCACAGGAACAGATACAGCATTGTGGCATCATAGGCTTGGCCACATGAGTGAGAAGGGGATGCAGATTCTCCACTCAAGGAAGTTGCTGCCATATTTGAAGCAGGTGAGTTTGGAATTCTGTGAGAACTGTGTTTATAGAAAACAGAAGAGAGTCATGTTTCTCAGGGTTGGGAAACATAAGAAGAATGAAAAGTTAGAGCTAGTGCATAAAGATGTATGGGGACCGGCTCAGGTACAATCTCTTAGTGTCTCTCATTATTATGTTACATTTATTGATGATGCAACTAGAAAAACTTGGGTTTATTGCATTAGAAAGAAATCTGATGTGTTTGCTACTTTTAAGAAGTGGAAAGCTTTGGTTGAGAATGAGACAAGAAAAAGGTTGAAGTGTCTCAGATTTGATAATTGAGGTGAGTACTGCGTCAAGGAGTTTGAAAGTTACTATTCATACCATGGAATTTGTAGAGAGAAGACAGTCCCATGGACACCACAAGAAAATGGTGTGTCAAAAAGGATGAATAGAATGATCATGGAACGTGCAAGGTGTATGAGACTGCATGCAGGGTTGCCCTTACAGTTTTGGGTAGATGCTGTATATATTGTTGTTTATTTAATAAACATAGGACCTTCAAGTTCTTTGGATGGTGGTATTCCAAAGGAGGCATGGACAGATAAAAAGGTAAACTACTCATTTCTGAGAATGTTTGGTTGTGAAGTAGCATTTGTCCATATTGATAAAGAAAATAGAAAAAAACTTGAAGCTAAATCCAAGAAATGTACCTTTATTGGATATGGTGTTGATGATTTTGGTTATCGTTTATGGGATTATGAAAATCACAAAATCATTAGAGGTAGAGATGTCATATTCAATGAAAAGGTCATGTATAAAGATCAATTGCAGGGAAAGAAATAGGAAAAGGAAAACACATAGTACATAGCACTTGATGAAATTCAAGAAAATGAAGTTCCAAAGGTGCCAAAAAATCAAGAACAACAACAAGTACCTGAAACTCCTGCAACTGCAAGAAGATCTACTAGGTCACGTAGACTCCTTGAACGATACTCTCATTCAATGTATTATTTGTTGATGATTGATGTTGGTGAACCAGAATGTTATGAAGAAGCAATGCAGGTGAAAACTAGAAATAAGTGGGAGCAAGGCATGAATGAGGAGATGGACTCATTGGTAGGAAACCAGACTTGGGATCTGGTCAGTTGCCTATTGGTAAAAGAGCATTGCAGAACAAATGGATTTACAGATTGAAGGAAGAAGAAGGAGGTAAGAAGCGGTACAAGGCGAGACTTGTTGTAAAGGGGTTTGCACAGAAGAAAGGTATAGATTTTGATGAAATATTTTCTCCTGTTGTTAAGATGACTTCAATTAGGACTATCTTAAGGCTAGTGGCGGTAGAAGATTTGCGTCTTGAACAGTTAAATGTAAAAACAGCCTTTCTCCATGGGGATTTGGAGGAAGAGATATATATGCAGCAACCACAAGGGTATGAGGTCAAAGGTAAAGAGAACTTGGTATGCAGGTTGAAAAAGAGTTTATATGGCTTGAAGCAAGCTCCAAGGCAGTGGTATCTAAAATTTGACAGGTTTATGACAGAACAAGGTTATAGTAGATGTCATTCTGACCACTGTGTCTATTTCAACAAGCTAGACAATGAAAGATATATTATCTTGTTATTGTATGTGGATGACATACTTGTTGCAGGGTCTAACATGCAGGATATAAATGTACTCAAAAGGAAGCTAGCTAATTCATTTGCGATGAAGGATTTGGGTGCTGCAAAGCAAATCCTTGGTATGAGAATAACGAGAGATAGGAAAAATCACAAATTGACATTGTCTCAGAGTGAGTACGTACAAAAGGTGTTGGAGAGGTTCAGAATGCAGAATGCAAAACCAGTAAGTACACCTTTGGCTATCCATTTCACTCTAAGTAAGGAAATGTGTCCCAAGACTTAGGAAGAGACAGATTACATGTCCAAGATTCCCTATCAATCAACAGTTGCCAGCTTGATGTATGCCATGGTGTGCACAAGACCAGATAGTGCACAAGCAGTGGGAGTTGTGAGCAGATATATCAACAATCCAGGTAAAGAACATTGGAAGGCAGTACAATGGATTCTCAGGTATTTGAGAGGTACTACTACTCAAGAATTATGTTTTGGAGGTTCAAACACTGTTCTACAGGGATATGTTGATGCAGATATGGCAGGTGATAAAGATAGCAGGAGGAGCACCACAGGGTATGTGTTTACTGTAGGTGGAACAGAAGTAAGTTGGATTTCGAAACTGCAGAAGGTTGTTACACTTTCAACAACGGAAGCAGAGTATGTTGTTGTCACAAAGGCTAGTAAAGAGATAATTTGGTTGCAGAGGTTTATGGAGAAATTGGGTAAGAAGCAAAATGATAGCAGGTTGTATAGTGACAGCCAGAGTGCCATTCATCTTGCAAAGAACTCAGCATTCCATTCCAGGACTAAACATATACAGCTCAAATACCATTTCATACGCTCTGTTATAGAAGATGAACTGTTGAAGCTGGAAAAGATACACACTAGCCATAATCCTACAGACATGTTCACAAAGGTAGTAACTAGAGAGAAACTGAGTTCCTGCTCGGTTTCAATTGGCCTTCTAGCATGAAGGTGAAGAAGAGAAAGTTTCCAATTCCAAGTCCAGCAGCGGTGGAGTTGTTGTGATCAGTCTCCAAGTGGGAAATTGTTGGTTGTGGAGCCTGATCTCCAGATTCAAAGATATTATTATCCAGTCGTGTTTGTACCCCATCTTTATATGATATGTAAAAAGGACTATACACTCACCCCAACGGGGGGGTGTGGGGGTTATAACCCCCAACTGGGGGTCCGGGGACCAGCAGTCCCCCGACGGAGGTTCGGGGGCGGAGCCCCCGAAGAAAATTTTTGGGATTGTTTTATGGGCCCATGGTTTTGGGTAACCCGTGGTATTTTCCCATTGTATCTCCCTTATAAAAGAAAGACATTGTAACACGGCTAGGGTTGATGTATTAGGTTTTATGCATTGTAAAGATCTCTGAGATCAGAAGAGAGACTGTGAGACAATGAAGAGGAAATGCAGCGGTTGTGTTGTAGGTTGTATCCCTTCACTTTGCTAGACGGAATAATAATAAGGACTGGCAACTTCAGTGTGGACATAGCCCAAGTTGGGTGAACCACGATATATCTGTGTCTCTCTTGTAATGTGTATGTGTGATTATATTTGCAATTCTGTTTATTGTTATTGCTCTACGATCCTGTTTTTCTAACAATTACTAAAAATGTGTTATATGGAAATGAAGCATCAAGATGAAAATATTGTAGATTACTTAAAATGTACCTTGGAAAATCACCATAGAGTCTTCCAATATATTTATAAAGGGATACCTCCATATAGAGATCATGAACATCAAACTAAACTCATACCTGGAAGTACTCCTCTAATAAAACTCCTTATAGATATTGATATGCTCAACAAAAAGGGAGATTGAGAAAATGGTGTAAGACATGTTGGACGCAAGTATTATTCAACCAATTAGGAGCTCCTTTTTAGAACTAGTAGTGATGGTGACAAGAAAAGATAATGTTTGGAGAATGAATCCTAATTATAGATATCTAGAAACAAAATCACCATCAAGGATAAACTCCCTATTCCAAATATTGATGAGCTATTAGATGAGCTTCATGGTGTAACTTATTTTAGTAAGTTAGGTATTAAATAAAGATACCACCAAATCAGATGAAGAGATTAAGACATTTTTCAAAACCAATTTAAGAACTCATGAAGGGCACTATGAGTTCATGGTTATTCCTTTTTTATTGACTAACGCTCTTTCTACTTTTCAAAGCTCTGTGAACAAAAAAATCGACCTAATCTTAGACATTTTTTGTTGGTTTTCTTTGATGATATACTTATGTATAGAAAATCATGGAAAAAACACATTAAACATGTGGATCAAGTCCTACAAATTCTTGATAACAATCAACCGTATGTAAAAATGTCCAAATGTGCTTTTGGGAAACAAAAAGTAGAGTATTTGGGTCATGTTAGACCCTCAAAACATTCAATATATCACACAATGCACCATTCGTAAGAACATCAAGAGTCTTAGAGGATTTTTGGGTCTTACATGATATTATAAGAAATTGGTTTAGTATTATGCACACATTGCAGGCCCACTCACATTGCTCTTCAAGAGAAATTCATTTATTTGGAATGAGGATACCTTGACATTCTCACTATTAAAGGATGTTATGTCTTATTCACCACTATTGGAAACACAAGTTAAGGAATTGGAACAATATTGATGCAATAAAGCAGGCCGTTGGATTTTGAAAGTACACAATTCAAGGGAAAATACTTGGTGAAATCTACATTTGGAAAAGAAATGGTAGGAATTTTGCATGCAATAAAAAGAATGGAAACAATATCTGAATTGGAGGCATTTTAAATTCAAGACAAACTATGATAACCTAAAGTACTTTTTGGAGAAAATATTGTCATCAAAAGAGCAACAAAAATGGGTAGAAAAAATGCAAGGGTTTGATCTTGAAATTATTTACAAGAAAGAGAAGGATAATGTGCTAGTAGATGCCCTTTCAGGAATAGAAGCCTCTAGATTATATTCCATTACTTTTTCCATTCCTATGTGGTTGAATGAAGCTCACCATGACTGTCATGAAAAAAATAGTACTAAACAAGAAATATAATGTATAAAAGAAGGAAATAGCTCTATGGAACACTTGGAGTGGAAGAAAGATTTGGGTTGAGCAATGAATCATTCATCTCCTCAAGTTGTCTTTAAGCTCTTCATCTTCTCAAATGGTTATTGGTGTTCTCACAAGCCAATAATGTGCCCCTTCATTTCCTTAGTTGACCTTCCAACTAAGTAAACCCATCACATGTATTTTATTTTTAATGACAATCATTTTCTAATTCATCCCATTCTTGTAATGTTCCAACAGTAGCTTGAGGTTCTGAACAAGAGTAGTTCCATCAATCAATAGCACAAGGTTCAAATACCATAGATCACTTATGTAGCCACAATGATGCCTAGCTAGGAATCCGTGCACTTGCATAAATTCTTGTACAACAATTATTGAGTGTTAGTATCTCTTTTATGGCCATGCACTTCTTTCATAGCAACTTCTTTAGTAACCTCTTTCATGGAAAAAACAGTGAGAAGTTAGCATTTCGTTGTGGTGAAACAACTTTTGTAGCAGCATCTATAGTAGCTCATCTAACACATAAAATCTATGAAATATGAAATAAAGGACATGTAATTATTGAAAACTACTATGTGTAGGATAGTTTGTTGCACAAGGGATACTCACGCATCATCTCTCAAAAATCAATGCCTTCACTCGAGTGTTTCTTTGTTCCAACTAGGATGCATAACTTTTCATGGAGTTATCTCCTTGGTACTTCAGTTTCACTTCCAACACACATTTATAATCGATGGTCTTTCCACTCATAAAAACGATTTAGTCAATTTCCATTTATGATTTTACATAAAGGAGCCCTACTCCTGTTCTAAATCTTCCTCTCAACATTCATGAGCGATGCTACTAACCCATCGTGGGTTCAAATTTAT
The DNA here is from genome assembly GCA_027924585.1 of Larix kaempferi. Lineage (NCBI taxonomy): Eukaryota > Viridiplantae > Streptophyta > Pinopsida > Pinales > Pinaceae > Larix > Larix kaempferi. The sequence goes on along the minus strand of BSBM01000047.1, from coordinate 20,732,975 downwards.
CAAACGATAAAAGCATACAAGATTAGCCTATCTTTCTCAACTTGGTTGTAGGCCTAATAGAGTGGTGCAACGACACTTATGGGGTTCATAGGTCTTAGGATCCATTTGGGAGAGCTTGGGTTACCTTTAATTTCCATGAATAGATAACAAGATAGTGTAAAAAAAATAAAAAATTAATTAGATACTAATGCCTATAACTTCTAGTTTCCTGTTAAAAGAAGAAAATACATAACTTCAAGTTTCTTGTTACAAGAATAAAGTTTCTTGTTAAAAGAATAACATTTCCATGTTAAAAGAAGAAAATACATAACTTCAAGTTTCTTGTTAAAAGAATAAAGTTTCCTGTTAAAAGAATAAAATATGAAATTAATGCCAACGCTAGAAGGAGGGCTTGAACCTCCGACCTTGTGGTTAACAGCCACACGCTCTAACCAACTGAGCTATTCCAGCAGATATTGTTGTACAGACCTCAATACTTCTACGTCTTTAATCTTATTCATGCATACTCATTAAGACGAAAAATGGATACATGGCCATGCCTCTGGTGCTATGTTTCTATTCTTTAAAAATGACGAACCCACGAATAGCGATATAAAATTACGGGCATTCTTTAAATACTTACCTGGAAAACAATATTATAACGGCGTTGAATTTCTGAAAATTTCTGTAACCGCGTTTCATAAAATTTTGATCTGTCTTGTAGAACATTGTCAGAATGAAAGGATCTCGGGGAATCATCCTATTTTAATTTTAATAGCATAGGTTTGTAGAACAAAGATCTCGTGGAATCATTTTTTTTTTAAATTCATCGTAATGAGAATGTTAATATTAGCTTTCAAGGAGCAAGTGTCACAACTAAACTTGAATCCGAGTGAAAAGGATAACAATATTTTTCCGAACCACCGGATTTACATTCAATCAACAAAAATAATGTTATTTTAATAAAAGATTTTCTATTGGTTGCATTTCCCTAACATTTCTCTCTCATAACTTTCTAAACAATTATATATAATTTTTTTGTTTTTCTCATTTGATAACAACACTTCTATTTGGTTGTTTTTTCTGTATATCATTGTGAATTATATACTAACTGAGTGCTTTATTTCAACCAATCGGAACATGTTTTTAAACACATTTTACATCTACTTTTCGAAACTCATACAACCCTTATAAGAACTTGAAATATTTATATCAGTTGTGCATAAAAGAAGATGAGAGCAGTAGAGCCTTTAACTTAAGATTTATAAACTTATATAGTTGCATTCGTGAATGTATTTTCCCCACCTATATTTGACTCCTCTCTTTCATTATTATGATCTCCTTCTTGAGAAGAATGTGAAAAACCTATTCTCTTTCATTATTATGATCTCTTTCTTGAGAAGAATGTTAAAAACCTATTCTCTTTCATTATTATGATCTCCTTCTTGAGAAGAATGTGAAAAACCTATAGTTAGCTTGGCTATATGTGTTTATACTTGAAGAACAATCCATTAGAACATGCAAACATTTTAGGATGTCGATGTAATGTGAAAGCTTGCAACTGTAATTTATTTTAGTTTATGGTTGTTTATTCTATTAACAATTTATTATTTTTGTTAGTTCCTTCAATTTTAACGTGAAAGTATAAAAATCATATATTAAGAAAATTGAGAAAGAATATATGATTCTTGAAAATTTAGAGATTAAGGACTTATTGCACACCCTTAGGAGGATTAAAATTCAAGGGTTACGTCTTGTCTCTTCCCGCCTAGCATCATGGGAGGTTGAGTTTACTGATCTCATTAAGACCATTTTCAATATCAACAATGTCCTGGTCCAACATTGTTCTATAGCTACCCCACTTTATAATGTTTCTTTCATTCCTTGTGAATATACTCCACAAGTTTGCACTATATGTTTTTCTTTTACCCAAAAGGTTCTTATTTCCTTGCATTGCTCCCACTCAATGGTGCTTACTACCACCCTAACCTCCCTCTTAGGAACCATTCTTAATACTTGTTCTATGGACTACAAAATTATACACTTCTCCTCATTGTCAGCTATTCATTTATCTATCTCCCTCATAGAAACATCCTCTACTTTGTCTGTTGCATTTTGTGGAAACACACCACCACTTAAAACATTAAAGGGATGAAAACCTCCAAAATATAGCACCCATGTTCTACTCTTTATTTTCTTCATCCCACTACTCCATAGGTTCACGTTGCTCCACTTCCTGCACATACAACAACACTAGATTTACCATTGCTTGGGTAGCCAAATCCACTTCATGACTTGATGGATGTAAGCTAAACTTCATCCCATCCTTCTCAAGTTGGTAGGTATTTTTCCTCCCATTATGTACAACTCTTCTATCATGACCTCCCCAACAAAATATAATAGGAATCCATGGGAAACACATCAAATATTAAATAGAATCCCAACACTATAACTCTTAATATTAAAATTAGTCAAACGCTACTCCCTCACAATGACCTTATGCCAATTTGGTAACCATGACACTTTATATTCTTTTGGATAAGAGTTGTACACTTCAATTTCAACTTGTGAACAAATTCATTTGACACCATTTTTTTGAACTACTATCATTAGTTAAATTACAACACTTACCTTCAATCTTACATTTCAATTTGAAGAATGTCTTCCTTTATTTTGGTTTTGTCTCAACCTCTTTCCTACATTGCAATAATACTTTCTACATCATCATTTTTTCCCTGCTCTACCCTTAATTCCACCACCTTACGAGCTATTATTGTTTGTTCTCTCTTAATGATATGAATTCTTTCATCTTGTCATATTATCTCCTTCAACATTTATAGGTATTCAAATGGCATATGGCCTTGCATTCCACATCTATAGAAAATGCCTTCAATTTTTTCTCCTCTACCTTCGCCTCTTTGTGATGAACCTCTTCTATTGTCATCATTAAATCTTATCCTGACAAGTTGATCCACGATTTTAAAGATGATTTCATTCTATTCCACTTGTTTTTATTCCTATTGTCTTCTTCTTTGTCGCAAACTTTTCTCTTGGTTTGTTGTTTCCTCAGCAATTTCTCCTCAATCATCAAAGCTACTTTGTAAGCCTCTACGACTGAATGAAAATTCAAAATATTAACTTCGTCTGGAATGACATAAATTAGATCAATCACACACAAGGCAATGGATTGTAGACTCCTTTTATTTTACCCAAACCTTATTATAGAAAGTATGTAAAACTCATATGTGTAGTCATTGACTGCCATCTTTAATTGCTTCAAATTCTACAATCTTCTCAATGGATTTAAATCATAATTCATAGGAAAAAAATTGTTCTTCAACTCTGACACCATCCTGTCCAAGGTTTTAATCTTCTCTCTACCGCAACTCTATCTATTTAGTTGCAACTTATCCCACCACAATTAATCATGACTTTTCAATTTTGTATTGGTGAACCTAACCCTCCTAGGATCTCTAATCTACTCATATTCAAAGAAATTTTCCATTTCTCTTATCCAATCTATCAAATTCTCAAGATTTAAATGTTGGTTGTGGAGCCAGATCTTCCAGTCTCATAGATGATATTGTCTTAGTTGTGCACCCCGGAGGACTGTGCACCCATTTTGCATTTTTAGGGGTTCGGGGAAACGCCCTCGAGAAAAAAATTTGGGGTTGTTTTCGCTAGTTGTTTTGCGGGCCCATGGTTTTGGGTATCCCGTGGTATTTTTCCCATTGTATTTTCCCTATAAAAGAAAGACATTGTAATACGTCTAGGGTTGATGTATTAGGTTTTATGCATTGTAAAGATCTCTAAGATCAGGAGAGAGACTGTGAGATAGTGAAGAGGAAGTGCAGCGGCTGTGCTACAGGTTGTATCCCTTCACCTTGCTGGATGGTAATAATAATAAGGATTGGCAAATTCAGTGTGGACGTAGTCCAAGTTGGGGTGAACCATGATATATATGTGTCTCTCTTGTAATGTGTGTGTGATTATATTTGCATTTCTGTTTATTGTTATTGCTTTGCGATCCTGTTTTTCTAACAATTGGTATCAGAGCCAAAGGTCTATTTGGTAGATAAACCCGTAGGAAGCTAGGGTTTCTGGTTCGAGTGGGAGCAATGGCGGAAGAAGAAAATTTTAAGGTCAAGAAGTTTAACGGCCAAAACTTCCAGTTATGGAAGATGAAAATGGAGGACTATATGTACCAGAAGGATCTATTCCTACCGTTGGGAGGAAGAGCAAAGCAGTCGGCGGCCATGAAAGACGAAGATTGGGAGGTTCTTGACAGAAAGGATCTGGGAACAATACGGCTGAGCCTGGCTTCGTCGGTGGCTTTCAATATCTCAAAAGAAATGACAACGGAGGGTTTGATGAGCGCACTGGGTAAGCTGTATGAAAAACCCTCGGCCTCCAACAAGGTATTTCTAATGAAGCATTTATTTAATATGAAGATGTCTGAAGGTGGATTTGTTACTAATCATTTAAATGAGTTTAATACGATTACAAATCAGCTAAGTTCTGTAAGTGTGAACTTTGATAATGAGGTTAGGGATCTTCTAATCTTGTGTTAATTGCCAGAAAGCTAGAATAGCTTGGTCATGGCTGTAAGTAACTCTGTCTCTAGTTCAAACACCTTGAAATTTGATAATGTTATTGGTGTTATTCTTAGCGAGGAAATACGAAGAAAAAGCACAGATGAGACATCAGGTAATGCGTTGACCATGGAGAGCAGGGGAAGACAAAATGAGAGAGGAAAGAGCTAAGGTAATCGTGGCAAGTCTAAAACGAGCAGATCCAAGTCTAGACTAGGAAAAATAGAGTGTTGGAACTGTGGAAAGAAAGAACATCTGAAGAAAGACTGCAGATCTCTAAAGAAGAAAGGAGATGCACAGAAGGAAACTACCCAGGAATCAAATGTAGTAGATGATGTGTTACAAGATGCTTTGATTCTTGCATTAGATAATACTAGTGATTATTGGGTAGTAGATTTAGGAGCTTCTTGTTTTTCTACACCCCATAGGAAATACTTTCATGAGTATGTTCCTGGAGATTTTGGACATGTTTTATTGGGTGATGATGAGCCATGTAAAATTGTTGGAATGGGTAAGGTATGGATAAAAGTTAAGAATGGAACTGACTGGCTGTTGAAAGATGTTAAGCATATTCCTGCTATGAAAAGAAATCTGATCTCAACAGGGCAGTTGGGAGATAGTGGCTGTCTATCTACATTTGGAGAAAAGTGGTGGAAGATCACTAAAGGATCAATGGTGATAGCCAAATGAGACATGACATGTACGTTGTATTTATGTCCTCATAATACTGACCATTCTATCTCTTTAGCTTCCACATGAACAGATACAGCATTGTGGCATCATAGGCTTGGCCACATGAGTGAGAAGGGGATGCAGATTCTCCACTTAAGGAAGTTGCTACCAGATTTGAAGCAAGTAAGTTTGGAATTCTGTGAAAACTGTGTTTATGGAAAACAAAAGAGAGTCAGATTTCTCAGGGTTGGGAACAAAAGAAGAATGAAAAGTTAGAGCTAGTGCATACAGATGTATGGGGACCGGCTCAGGTACAATCTCTTGGTGGCTCTCATTATTATGTTACATTTATTGATGATGCAACTAGGAAAACTTGGGTTTATTGCATTAGACAGAAATCTGATGTGTTTGCTACTTTTAAGAAGTGGAAAGCTTTGGTTGAGAATGAGACAAGGAAAAGGTTGAAGTGTCTCAGATCTGATAATGGAGGTGAGTACTACGGAAAGGAGTTTGATAGTTACTGTTTATACCATGGGATTCGTAGAGAGAAGAAAGTTTCAGGAACACCACAAGAAAATGGTGTGTTAGAAAGGATGAACAGAACGATCATGGAGCGTGCAAGGTGTATGAGACTGCATGTAGGGTTGCCCTTACAGTTTTGGGTGGATGCTGTAAATACTGTTGTTTATTTAATAAATAGAGGACCTTCAAGTGCTTTGGATGGTGGTATTCCAGAGGAGGCATGGACAGATAAAAAGGTAAACTACTCATTTCTGAGAACGTTTGGTTGTGAAGCATTTGTTCATATTGATAAAGAACATAGAACAAATCTTGAAGCTAAATCCAAGAAATTTGCCTTTATTGGATATGGAGTTGATGAATTTGGTTATCACTTATGGGATTATGAAAATAACAAAATCATCACGAGTAGAGATGTGATATTCAATGAAAAGGTCATGTATAAATATCAGTTGCAGGGAAAGAAACAGGAAAAGGAAACCACAGAGTACACAATACTTGATGAAATTCAAGAAAATAAAGTTCCAAAGGTGCTAGAAAATCAAGAACAACAGTAAGTACCTGAAACTCCTGCAACTACAAGAAGATCTACCAGGTTAAGTAGACTCCCTGAACGATACTCTCCTTCAATGTATTATTTGTTGATGACTGATGCTGGTGAACCAGAATGTTATGAAGAAGCAATATAGATGGAAACTAGAAAGAAGTGGGAGCAAGGCATGAATGAGGAGATGGACTCATTGGTAGGAAACCAGACTTGGGATCTGGTTCAGTTGCCTGCTGGTAAAAAAACATTGCAGAATAAATGGATTTACAGGTTGAAGGAAGAAGAAGGAGGCAAGAAGCGATACAAGGCCAGACTTGTTGTAAAGGGGTTTGCATAGAAGAAAGGTATTGATTTTGATGAAATATTTTCTCATGTTATTAACATGACTTCAATTAGGACTATCTTAAGTCTAGTGGCAGTAGAATATTTGCATCTTGAACAATTAGATGTAAAAACAGCCTTTCTCCATGGGGATTTGGAGGAAGAGATATATATGCAGCAGCCACAAGGGTATGCGGTCAAAGGTAAGGAGAACTTGGTATGCAGGTTGAAAAAGAGTTTATATGGCTTGAAGCAAGCTCCAAGGCAGTGGTATTTAAAATTTGACAAGTTTATGACATAACAAGGTTATAGTAGATGTCATTCTGACCACTGTGTTTGTTTCAAGAAGCTAGACAATGAAAGATATATTATCTGTTATTGTATGTTGATGACATGCTTGTTGCAAGGTCTAACATGCAGGATATAAATGTACTCAAAAGGAAGCTAGCTAATTCATTTGCGATGAAGGATTTGGCTGCTGCAAAGCAAATCCTTGGTATGAGAATAACAAGAGACAGGAAAAATCGCAAATTGACATTGTCTCAAGGTGAGTACATACAAAAGGTGTTGGAGAGGTTCATAATGCAAAATGCAAAACCAGTTAGTACACCTTTGGCCAGCCATTTCAGTCTAAGTAAGGAAATGTGTCCCAAGACACAGGAAGAGACAGATTATATGTCCAAGATTCCCTATCAATCAGCAGTTGGCAGCTTGATGTATGCCATGGTGTGCACAAGACCAGATATTGCACATGCAGTGGGAGTTGTGAGCAGATATATGAACAATCTAGGTAAATAACATTGGAGGGAATTACAGTGGATTCTCAGGTATTTGAGAGGTACCACCACTCAGGCATTATGTTTTGGAGGTTCAGACACTGTTCTACAGGGATATGTTGATGCAGATATGGCAGGTGATAAGGATAGTAGGAGGAGCACCACAGGGTATGTGTTTACTGTAGGTGGAATAGCAGTAAGCTGGATTTCAAAACTGCAGAAGGTTGTTGCACTTTCAACAACGAAAGCAGATTATGTTGCTATTACAGAGGCTAGTAAAGATATGATTTGGTTGCAGAGGTTTATGGAGAAAGTGGGTAAGAAGCAGAAGGATAGCAGGTTGTATAGTGATAGCTAGAGTGCCATTCATCTTGCAAAGAACTCGGCATTCCATTCCAAGACTAAACATATACAGCTCAAATACCATTTCATACGCTCTATTCTTGAAGATGAACTGTTGAAGCTGGAAAAAATACATACTAGCTAGAATCCTGCAAACATGTTCACAAAGGTAGTGACCAGAGAGAAACTGAGTTCTTGCTCGGTTTCAATTGGCCTTCTAGCATGAAGGTGAAGAGGAGAAATTTGCCAAGTCCAAGTCCAGCAAGTGCAGCAGCGGTGGAGTTGTTGTGATCAATCTCCAAGTGGGAGATTGTTGGTTGTGGAGTCAGATCTTCCAGTCTCATAGATGATATTGTCTTAGTCGTGCACCCCAGAGGACTATACACCCATTCTGCATTTTTAGGGGTTTAGGGCTGTTTTCGCTAGCTGTTTTGCGGGCCCATGGTTTTGGGTATCCCGTGGTATTTTTTCCATTGTATTTTCCCTATAAAAGAAAGACATTGTAATACAGTAGGGTTGATGTATTAGGTTTTATGCATTGTAAAGATCTCTAAGATCAGGAGAGAGACTGTGAGATAGTGAAGAGGAAGTGCAGCGGCTGTGTTGCGGGTTTAATCCCTTCACCTTGCTAGACGGTAATAATAATAAGGGCTGGCAAATTCAGTGTGGATGTATCCCAAGTTGGGGTGAACCACAATATATCTGTGTCTCTCTTGTAATGTGTGTGTGTGATTATATTTGCATTTCTGTTTATTGTCGTTGCTCTGCGATTCTGTTTTTCTAACATTAAACTCCTATAATAGACAACAGTATTCAATTTAGGTTTACCTCAAATATAGTTGATTTCTTTAATGATTTTCTCTTCCATTGTCATGTGCTCTCATGGTTCTTTTCTTGAAGTCTCTAATTCCACTTCATCACCATTGATGTCTTGCACCACATGTGAAATACCTATCCTCTAGTTTTCCTTCATGGCATGCATTCAGGCCATCAATGTCCTCACCATCACTACAAGCTCATTCACATCTTTTGCACCCTCTAGTCTTATGGGCCTTCCACAACCTCTTCCTCTATTTTCCATCGATATGATTATGTTCAAGGATCTCTTCTTATGTGCTCCCCACTTCACCAACATCCACAAATTCCTCAACAAGAGACCAAGATCTCTTTGGTCCTCTCCATCACAAGATTGGCCTACTCTAGTACCACTTAATGTAGAGGGATAACATCTCCCTGCAAGTCAAAGTAAAAATTCAACTAAACAAATCCAATCATATTTCATAAACCTTTGTAATATGAATTCATCACACATAATAATAATTAAAAACTATTAGCTATGCAAAAATGAACCACAACTTCGCAAATTTTAATAATGAAATTGGTCAATCTATTGGTCCTCCCGACACCACTACATTCACTCTTTAGGAAGCTACAATTTACCAGACAAAAGCTTTCCACTAATAACTACTTGAGATCTTAACCATGAACTGTTGTAATGGAACCGAACAACGCTCTTTTCACCATCACAACCGCTAGCTAAATATTTCCTTAGAGGCCAAAGGTGCCTTGATTAAGTGTGGGTAGGTAATTTTATACACAACGATTGGAAGTGTAATAGCTCAAGCTATTCAATTGCCAATTATCTAGGTTTATCAATGAATTGGTTCCTTTCCTCAACATTTCTTTTTAAAGCTCTCCATCGTCTCAAATGGTTATTAATGTGCCCTTCATTTCCTTAGTTGACCTTCCAACTAGGTAAACCCATCACATGTACTTTGTTTTTTATGACAATCATTTTCTAATTTATCTCATTCTTGTTCCAAAACTAACTTGAGGTTCTCCGAACAAGAATGATTCCATCGATCAGTTACACAAGGTTCAAATACCATAGCGCACTTATGTAGTCACAATGATGCCTAGCTAAAAACCCATGCACTTGCACAAAGCCTTCTACAACAAGTATTCAGCATTGGTATCTCTTATATAGCCACATACTTCTTCCATGGCAACTTCCTTAGCAACCTCTTCCATGGCAAAACCATGAGAAGTTATCATTACAGGATAGTTTTCTACACGATAGATACTCCTACATCATCTCTCAAAACTCAATGCCTTCCCTTAGGTATTGCTTTGTTCCAATTTGGATGAATAGCTTTGTTACTGTCCTGTTTGTTTGGCCTTGCAGCTTTCGACAAAACTAAATCTAATTCATCTTAAAGGGGAGGGAGGGGCAGGAATGCCATTAAAATGTAAACCGCAACAAATACAAACCACGAACATTGAAAACCGCGACGGATTGAATTTTATATATGCCGAAATAGCAGACAAAGATTAGCAATTAGTTATCATATGCAACAGTAAGGACGTTTTTAAGCACAGTATGGAATAAAAAATTATGTTTTTCACAATTGGGCCTATAGCTCAGTGGTAGAGCATTTGACTGCAGATCAAGAGGTCACCGGTTCGAACCCGGTTGGGCCCTCCACTGGTATTATTTTATTTTGCTTACTCACAGATCGTTGCTAGGCAGTTGCCCATAAAAAGCGTCAAAGATCATTGCTGTCGATAATAGGTCACGTGCCTGTTGATCCATGGAATACATGAATTTAGTATTTTGACTAATTTTCAAAGTTTAGAAAATGATGCAGCGTCACGTGCCTGTTGATCCATGGAATACATGAATTTAGTATTTTGACTAATTTTCAAAGTTTAGAAAATGATGCAGCTACAGGAAAGAGTATCAATAGAAGCTAGGTAATAGTCCTAAATACTAAAAAAAAATTAAAAATTAAAAGAAATTTTAGGACCAGACCAAGCTTAAGGATTTTCAAAGTTTAGAAAATGATGCAGCGTCACGTGCCTGTTGATCCATGGAATACATGAATTTAGTATTTTGACTAATTTTCAAAGTTTAGAAAATGATGCAGCTACAGGAAAGAGTATCAATAGAAGCTAGGTAATAGTCCTAAATACTAAAAAAAATTAAAAATTAAAAGAAATTTTAGGACCAGACCAAGCTTAAGGCTAAGGCTCGTTAACAAATGCATATGAATCTTTATATTGCACTAATATTATAGTGTGATTGTTATGTTTTTCATGGTGTGTTTATGTATATAAGAGCATGACCAAAATGAAATATACATAATAATGTAATATCCACAAAAAATGTTGTATGAGAAGCAATGAAGGGATTATGATATCACAGGAGGAGAAGACAAACCAAGGTGTATGTGTGATTGACTAGATTGTCCTTTGAAGGTATAACCTTTCTTACCTATGCTTCCTTACAAAGTTTTCCATCAATCATTGAATTGTGTTGTCCTTTGATATTTTCCACATGCTTCTCGGGAAAAGTGAACTCCCATGCAAGGCAAGTATGTTGTGTACAATTCTTCAGGAAAATTGCATTAATCACCAATGTCATGGATCACTCTTCCATTCTCCTTTCAATTATTTTTTGTCTCCTTGTTCATGGGGAAACCCATGTAAAACCATGGTTATGCCTACAATGGCAAGAGAACCCCTACATTCATAGTTGTTGAGAGTATCTAGAGGTTGGGGGACTTGCCACTCAGAATATGAAAGGAAAATGGATGGTTTTAAGGAAAGGTAACGGTTGGGATGTTCACAATGGTTGATAAAATACCATCAAACCTACAACCTTGTTATCATTGCCCTTTTATTGTTTTGATCAAGTGTTTCTCCTTTAGAGGTTATTTCGACAATGAAACTAGCAATCTTGGACTATTTTTCCCTGCACTGAAAAACACTGGAATGGAAAAAGATCTTTGTGGAACTATGGAGAAAACAGGGAGAAAATATTCCTTGCATTATGTAGGGTAGTGGAAGAGAGTACCGTGATTGGTTGATGGATGGATGGACGCATGGAGGGATCAACATTGAGCAAATTTGATTTATCATGAACATAATAGGTTGGGCTTAGTGAGATTAAAGTTACATAGAAGTTTCATTTGAATCCTTATGGTATCATCATCTAGCTTAAGGCTGCAATCCATAACTGGTCCCTACAATTGGACAATGAATTACTCCTTAGCAACTGGTTTGGTGGATTTGTTGTAATTGACAAATAAGTGTCATAATTATCCTTTGGAAAAATACTTTCTATTTGTAATATATTATGCCATGAATGAATTTAAAATATACATGTAAATCTCACCACTATTTATTGTACATATACATTCTCAAATATATTACTCTTAAAATTCAAGTTTAACCTAACCATGAATGATGATTAATGGTGATTAGATAAAGAATTTCAAATTGAATACCCCAATATAATAACCAAGATATCCACGTACATGAAAGTCAAATTCCTAATCTTTATTATACCTGCCACCGAAGGCCCGGTAGCGGGTATATTGTTTTCGATATTTGGTCAAACACTATTACTTAGTGTTTTGACTAAACATTTATATCATTTATCCTAAGTCCTACGTTAAGTATCATTTCTTTTATTTATCTTTTCAAAACAAAATTAATTTATGCCTCATGCAATTGGCTAAGAGGTTTAGGGTGTTATTGTCGGACTTACGACGGTCTTCTTGGTTTTCAAAAATCCTTCTTAATTATTCTTGGTTTTAGAAAAGCTTTATTAATTCTCTGGCATGCAACTTGCAACTGCACCGCCTCATCACCACCATGGTTTGCACTGCACCGCCTCCACCTTCTGCCTCGTTAGCGCTACCACCATGGTTTTCACTGTACCGCCTCCACCTTCATCGCACCGACTGCACCTTCTCATCACCGCTTGACTGCAGTGCCTGCCTTCTCATCTACAAATTCTACCAATGATAAGATTGATGAGAATGTGAGCATGGAGTTGCTCAGCTGATAAGAATTCGCTTAGCAATGTGAGCATGCAGCTGCCGCCTCTGCTTTCCCAGGCTCATGCAATGTTAATCTTCCTCTCAAAATTTCCCTCCAGGCCAACTGGAACACGCGTATTACTCTCTTCTGCCACAAATACAAAAAAATTCTTCAATATGATCATTGTCGAGATATACACAGGGATAAAGCTTGCAATTGCAGTTAAAAAATCTTTGTATTCGAAGCTTTTAGCCATTAAATACGGTAAGTTATTCTACCATTCTCTATGGAGATATCAGAGTTGTCTCTGGATCCCATGTATTTCCATATTCGCTATTGTTTCTTGCAGTCCTATATGCATCTTTGAACGTTTTAATGTTAAAAATCGCTATTTTCCAAATTTTGCAATCACTGGTTTGTTTGATTTGGGTTTTCTATATGAAAGTTTTCTAAAATTTGGTTTGTGATGTAACAGGCACAAAAATCGCCTTGCAGATCAAAAGTTCGAGCTGCCTTGGATACCATGAAAGAGTTGTTTCAACATAGTGTTTTTACAGCAGAGTTTGAACATCTTTCGAAGAAAACACAGATTGAAGAAATCGGTGAAAAATGCACAGTTTGGATCTACATTATGGCTTTCTTTAGAAATTCATGGATGAATTGTTCAAAGGACCTGCTACATCCTTTGCCTGAGCCTCCCTGGGCAGCTTCTCCCTCATCCAGGAGCGTCCGACCACCACAGTTGCTCCGTCAGCATGAGCCTCTCATCAATGCTTTAACCCTTAGTTATTGCCAACTGTGTTGCATGCAAACACTAAGCATGCCCGATAATGGGCCTCTAAACCTCTAAACCTACAGTGATGTTTAGACCCAAGTGCTAAACAAAAAAATGTGCATGCATTTGTTGATTATCCTTGATAGAATTGGGGTAATATGTTGGGCATGGTCTGTGCTAATGGATGAACAACGCATGCTTAAATCTCTATCTTGACAGTGGAGTCTTTGAGTGTATACAGGCATTGAATGGCAACTGTCCTTGGAGCTGCACTAAAAACCTGTTACCTGCACTAATGGGCTCTTAGCTGAACATAGGACAATTTATACAACTTGCATTTTTCACAACAGAACATACTTTGGATTCTGTAAACAAATTCCACAATCACAACAAAATCTAGCCTTATATCATAGAAAATCTAGCACCTGGTTAGTTTAGACATTTGCAATAGTTACCTAGCTCTGAATCATTATATTATCCTGGAGCAATCCACCATACCGTCAAAGCTGACATGGGATTTCAGATTTTTTAATTGTTGTCCATGAATCTCCCATTCCATTTTTTAGACTTATTATTAACACAACCTATTACTTTTGAAAGCAATCTATGGTTCACGGGAATTCAAGGGAATATTGGAGAGAATTTCAACATCTTACATTGAAATTGTTGAGACGGTTAACAGTCCGCTTGTAGTTTAGTCATGAAAGCCATGTGACCGGAGCCTTTGAGAAATCTGGAAATGGAAATCCGAAGGGTTGAGAGGCTTGTAGTTTATCCATGAAAGCCATGTGACCGGAGCCTTTAAGAAATCTAGAAATGGAAATCCGAAGGGTTTGAATTGTGGCCCTTGAAATCAAGATTTGGACTAGGCTATTGAAATTGCTCTAACTATTTGGATGCATTCAATTTAATGGACAAACGTGCATGCATCATTGGATATTAAGGTTGCTAAGGATGACACTTTTCTTACATGCATGAGTTAGGTATAATCCTTGAGCTGTACTATGCATGAGTTAAGTATAATCCCTGAGTTGTATGCATGGGGCCAATGTTAACCCATCTAGGGATCATCTTAGTTCACCTAAGACTTGTCTAGGAGATCATGTTGCCAGCTGCAATAACAACTGCATGTTGGGCTATGCAAACTGGCATCACAACATATTCCAAATACAGAGGTATTAAAGAACAGGCGTCAAAGGATTGTAAATGGAACAATTGTAACCTTTATGTGTGTCATGCACAACAAATTCCCCTAGATAAAACACGTACATGTTGGGCATTCAGTAGCATTTGGTTATTGAGAATCCTTTTAAAATGGTTTCACTAACAAAATGAGTAGGCACAAATTTTGACAATAAGTTAAAGTTTGTACTATTTTTTTATAAAAATGTTTGCGTTGCTTATTTGTTAAGTTGTTCGTGGCTGACGTTCCAAATTTATCTGCATGCTGGAACTGAATAAGAAACTGTAGAAAACCGCACCATCTCATAAAAATAGTGAGAAATCATCATTAAATAAGTTAAAAGATCTCATAACTACCTTATATGTAAGTCAAAATTGCATAAATTAATAAGATAGTTATGCCCCCTCAACAAGCTAGGTGCCTTCTCGTTTAGCTCCTTAGCTTGGTATCCAATGTAACAAACTAGCAAGGTGAAGCGCTCTTACAAGTAAGCACCCTTTGACCATATCAATGAGCTGTTAATGTTGGACATCCTCCCTTTATGATGCTTGACCACAGCATGTATATATATTCAACAAAACAATGCCACAAACCTCCAAACGGGCTCTTCAAATGAAGAGCTCTCTCTCCTTTGACCTATAACAAATCTGTAAATCGACAGTAGCTCCCTACATCCTTCATTCATGCAATACTATTTGATTTCAGAGATAACAACCTATTTGTTATTTACAATATCTCTTAAATAATGCAATTCTGCTACTTTAAAGTAGCATTGTAGGGAGTAGTAGGTTTGGGTAAGATAAATAGCCGACCGTTTTTCCAAAAGCAATCATTTAGAATTTGTGTTGACTTGTCAATACTATGAATCTGCTAATATAATTTTTAATAATATTAAAATAAAAAATTCAATATCTATATATTGGTTCATGATCCCAAATTACATTTAATAGAAAACACATATTAGACTTTTGCTATATAAAACAAAGCAGCTAAAGCAGTTAGATGATTAATATGTAAATTGTATTATATACCATCTGCATTCGCCTAAGCTCAAATTTATTTCTTTTAAACATTAAAATATCAAAATCCTCACATCTTATATAACTACATCGATGCATCTTTGCATTTAACAAATCAATGCTTTATGAATCTTTTTTCATTTAACAAATCAATGCTTTGACGTACCAATCTAACCTAATCTCGGCAGGTATTAGCTGCCCTGCAGCACTTGTTAAGCATAGAGTTAGTATTGATTGCCTTATAAATAGAGACGTAGCAATCCCTCTTTCAATTTCGCCATCGTTACCAAAAAGATATGTTTTTTTTAATGTTTACACTCTACGCATAAAGACCTTTGTAAGACTTGTAACAAAAAGTTTTCCATTGGCATCTACCTAATACTTATTTTTCCATATATATTCGAATTATGGGATGCTTCATAGTTAGTTTGAATTTCAACATATGTTCCCTAATTAGTTCTGGTTATTGAATGGAATGTTCAAAGGATGGCTTGAATTTTGGAGGTATTATTAAAGGTGGTAAAGGAATGTTCTCGATTGACCTATTAATATGGTTGTAATAGTTGATTATCATAAATAATAATAAAAGTATATTATAGTATAAATATTAAAAAAAATAAAATAAAAAATATTATAATTAAGAATAATAATTATGGTTGACCATACAATGGTTAGCTATGGTTGATTATCTATAGTTATGGTTGATTTTATATGACTATAATTGTCCATGCTTGGTCATGGTTAATAATGTGGTTGGGCATGGTCATGGTTGACTGTATTGTGTTTGACTATTGCTAACTATAACACACCATGGTTGAGTATGGTTTGACCATGCTTAAGGATGGTTGATCATGTTTGAGCATGCCATGGTTAAGTTTGGTTTGACCATGCTTAATGATGGTTGACCAGGGTTAAAATATCAATTAAAATTTAAAATTTCCATAATTAAGAACAACAACCATGGTTGACCATGTATGGTTATGATTAATTTTGGGTTACCATAATTGTCATGCTTAACCATGGTTAATAATATGATTGAGCATGGTCATGGATGAACATACAATGTTTGAAAACTGCTAACTATAGTACGCCATGTTTGAGCATGGTTTGACCATACATGGTAATGGTTGACTATGTTTAAGCATTGTTGACCATGTTTAGCCATAGTTGAATTTGATTGACTGTGGTATACTATATTTGATCATTATTAACCATGGTGCACCATATTTGATAATGATGTATGTGATTGACCGTGATTGAACATGGTTGATTATTAATATAAGATATTAATCATAATTTTAAATATTTATATAATAAATAATAATTATAAATATATTAATATTTTTAATAGTCTTAACATTAATCATTGGCTATATAAATATTACTAATTTAATAATATTAAAAAATAATTTAAATATAAAAATGACAATAATTAAAAATAATAACCATGGTTGACCATCATTGACAATATATACATTGGTTGATTATGGTAGACCATGTATGAATGTACATGACTTTGGCTAACCAAAAGTGTGCATGTCTCACCATGCTTGAACAAGGTTAATAATGTGGTTGACCATGTTTGACTATGGTTGAGCATGATTGGTTGGGCTTGAACATGATTCACCATGTTTTGCTTTTGTTAACCATGATTCAATAGGGTTAGATAAGGTTTTCCATGGTTGATTATCTTTTACTATGGTTGACCATGTTTGACCATTGCTGACTATGGATGGCAATGGTTTAATATGGTTTGACCATGCTTGATGATGGTTTTCCACATTTGAGCATTGTTTGAACATGGTTGACCATAGTTGAATTTGTCTGACTATGGGTGACTTTGTTTGACCATGGTTGACCATGTTTGCCAATGCTTGACATGGTTGACTATATTTGAATTTGGATTACTTTGCTTAACTACATGGTTAGCTATGGTAAACTATGTTTAGCTATAGTTGACCATCTATGAATACTCTTGATTATCCCTGACTATGGTTGACTATGGTTAACCATATTTTGCTATGGTTGAATTTGGGTGACTATGGTTAACAATGGATGACGTTTCTTGACCATGGTTGAATTTTGTTAAAAATAGACTCTACTATGGTTGTCTATGGTTGTAATGTCCCTAAATTAGTGAAAATAAAAAATAAAAAATTCTTCTTCTTGCAAGTTTTCCTGACATGGATTATATATTCATAGAATTAATGTTCAGCAATGTGAAGAGTATCGGTTCTTGCATACAGTATCTAAGTGTTTAGGAAAATTCTGACAAGGTAGTTTTTATCGGTCTTGCTTTTGTTGCGGAATTAATTATGATGAATATGTTGTGTAAAGTTCAGTCATGGAATAATACTAGCAGTCTCTTTCCCTGCTTTTGTTGCGGAATTAATTATGATGAATATGTTGTGTAAAGTTCAGTCATGAAATAATACTAGCAGTCTCTTTCCCTCTTATATGATCTAAATGTATGTTTAAAAGGTCAATTGTCTAAATGTCCATCCTTAGGCATGATGAACCCGATGAGAGAAGTTGAACACACCATGAAACCTTGGGGTTGGTCTAAACACTCCTGGCGGAGTCGCCAAGAGGTAAGGTGTGAATGTTTGAAACCTATGGAATTACTTAGCGATTTCGCTAATGCATAATCACTTGTCAATTCCTTGCAAGTGCTCCGTGGTGACCATCAATTGAGTAACTTCATCGAGTAAAAACTCTCAAAATGCAAACACCCCTTATATTAAACTTGTGTGGGTTGAGGTCTTTGTCCTTATGAAAAATAACCAAGTGATTTGGACTCATAAGACTATACTATATAGTTTGCAATTCGCATTTGGGTTCTATCGTGGTGGTTGGAGGTATTAAATGTGCCCATGGCATTCACGTGGCCTTTGGCCAGCTGGCTAAGGGTTTAGCAAGGGTTTGCCCAAAAGTGGTCAATTTGGGAATTTGCTTGTCTTTTGGCTAAAAGGGGGTTCTAGTTTTTGTTTGTGAGGCTCTCAATGTGGGGCAGTAGGGAACCAATACGAACTATACGAAGCGTTGAAGTGGTAATTCCAGGGTTCCCTCAACCCCTCACACCCATCTGTCTCGGTTATTGGAGAAAGTTTTGATGGTTTGCAATGGAAAGACTTCGTGATGTCGTTGGCTCACTCAGGTTTTGGGAGTCTCCATGGTGGTCACCTTTGTCTTGACCAGGTGTTTGAAACTATCGTTGTAAATATTATTTTTGATGGGTGAAACTTCTAAGGGTTTCCATGCTTGCAGTAGGGTCTAAGGTTTCGTTCTTGGTTGCTTTTACTGGACTCGTGCCTGTGTATAAAAGGGTTTGAAAGAATATTTCCATGTATGATGTAATGATTGTGGGTTCTCATTTTGCTGTTTATAATGGGAAATAACCTCTGCGTTTTCTTATTTATGAGACCCAAATGTATGCGTGGAGAATATGGGGTCTATGCTAGTGTATGAAAATCGCCCTTGCTCTGTTCTGTGTTTTCCTGTAGCATAAAAATTTATATATGTGTAACTGTTGATAGTGCTTTCAAACTGGATATAATCGCTTTGCTCTTCTGTATGGAAAATTTGGTTTAAAAGTTGTTGCAAATTATACTTTTGCCTCTTGTCTAGATTATTAAATGGGACCTGGGCTTTTGAATTCCTCCCGGGGTTCAATAGCTGACCTCGGGATTTTAATTCTAATAGTATGAGATGTCTAACATTTTTATCGTGGGATTCGATCCTTGAGCCCGTCAGGGTTCTAAAGTTACAATGTAAGTTTTACGAGTCTGTATCTGTTGTGTTGAGAAGTAATAACCCTTGAAATTTCTACTGTATTTTCGCTATGGCTTCAATAAGTCATGGGTACTGTGTAATGTTTCCATGTTTAGTTCCTGAATGTTTTAAACGATGAAATTTTTTGTTCAACCTGCAAATTCTAGTTTCTTGTTTGCCTGAAAGGTTTGAAAGAATGAATGGTAGCTAAAGTAGAATAAAAGGTTTGCTGTGAGCCTGTGAATTTAAATATGAAAAGTCGTTTAAGAGAATCGATGGCTGGTTTGTTGTGATGCCATTCCTAAATGGTGGTTATTTAAGAATGGAAAAGAGAAATAAATAAATAGACAGAAATAAAAATCCTACTCCAACAAATCGTTTTACTAATTGCATGGAAACGTTTTCCTATAATGGATAGAATGGGGAAGGCACTGGGATTCGAAAGGTACTACTGTATAATTTAAAACTATGAATAAAAATTGTTTTCAGCCTTTGAGAGCCTTGAGGGTTTCGATACCTAAACCAAACCCTTACTAGCCTATATTTTTAAAAGGAACCTTGCAGGCAGTCGTGGGACCTATACTATGAAAGGGTAAAATGATTATAATTTGTTAACAATATTAAAGTTTAAAGAACTAATAATCCTAGCTTTAACGAATGGAAATAAAAGGGCAAAGCTCAGTTATAAAATCTTTCGTTTAGCAATGGGAGCATTCCTATGTTTTCTGATGGTATGATATCTAGCACAGGCTAGCTTGGCTAGACCTGCTAGACCCTCCACTAGTTTCTGGGCCAAACCTCTAAGTTGATAATAATATATTTTAGAAATAAACCATGCTGAGGTATTAATTCTAGTCTGAAAGCCTTTGTCTACAACTGGAAATGGAAACAATTAATATTACATACCTGGCTGCATTGGCACTTGATCCCTTCCTGTAGAAACCTGGATATATTGTGGCTTGCTCCTCTCCTGTAGCAACCTGCACACTCAAACAATAATTAGTGTAATAGCTACTGTACTGACCTGGCCTGTTAGAATGATTCCTTAGCTTGATAACTTTGTGGCTACCATGTTCCTCCCAACGATGATCCTACAACCATTCCTAGTTCTGTGTGGATTCCCTCGAGCTGGATTCCAACATGCAAAAGAGATAAAGGTCCTAGGGTCGCTGCTGGTTCCGATATGGAAACTTATGTGGCCTGTTTCAATTCTTGGAACAGAAAAATCCTCTTTGATTACCATAAGAGAATGATAATGAAAAAGATGATCCCCAAACTTGGGATCTGCCCTCTTTAAGTAGTGGAGTCTTGAATTAGGACTATTGAAATAATTAGTTTCTTTAAATTAAATCATTAATATTTAAAATATTTTACTTGATAAACATCTAGTCTTTTGAACTAGGACTTTTTCAAATGTTCTAACTACAAGTGATTTTTTATTTAAGCTCATCATAATAATTTTTTTGATAACAATATTTATATTTCAGCTTAACTATTAATACATCATTAACAATATTAAATGATGCATAAACTATATATAATAAATATATTTCATAAATAAATAATAACAACATTATTATTAAATCTATTTAATAATAATATTAGCCTTGAGGCTTTTATGCATGTTATTCATAGAATACTACCATTAGTCATCCCATGCTTTAAATGGTAGTAATTATCTTTTATTTAATTATGTATCTTCACATGATACTTCTTTTAACTTTTAAGGACAAGGTCCAATTCTTTGGACGGTCTTGGTAAGCTTGGCTAGGCACCTCTAGTCTCTCTCTTTGCATGTTGGATTCCCTCGTTTAACATGGTAGTTCCCGCAGTACTTGATGATAGATAAATGATGAATCATTTAATCAAATTAAATAAATGTAATGAAAGTAAAAGTGCTATTCAGAGTCTTTCTGACTCAACACTTTGAGATCTACTAACCCCGAGTGCTCTTCAAAGCCTTTTAACTCAACACTCTTGCATGGGCATTACGCTAGTGCAATTCCAGAGCCTCTACTCAACACTAGTGCTAGAATGTGGTTGTGAGGCACATATAGAATATTTAAGTTGCCTCAGATCTGGTATTCGTTTATCAAGCTTGGAGTGCTCCAGGGCTTAGGCCCAACACTCAATGTACCTCAGGGCTTACTCCCAGTACATAAACATTTTTCTAGGTACATCGGGGCTTATGCACAATACGTAGGTTATATGTGTGTTTCTGACTCCACGCTCAACATACTCATAAGTCAAACCATGTAAAATCATAGCTTTTCACAGTAAGTAACAAAAGATCATCTCAGTATATTAGGGTTTGTACCCATATCAAAGCTGAATAACATCATTAAAACATTGGGGCCTTCCCGCCCAGTATATACTCAAATAAAGAAGTCAGTCAAGGTCCATGCTCGATATGTCAATATATAAAAGAATAAATCATAGGTGCTAGGGCTCATGCCCAATACTCAAAATAAAACATATGTTCTGGGGCCGTGGCCCAATATAACAACAAAAATAGTTAGTTCGAAATTCAGGATATTACATCCCTCCCTGCTTAGAAACAACACCGTCTTAGTGTTTCTAGGGACTAGGAATGAGGTCATGAAACAAGGTGGGGTATACCTCTTTCATGGTGGTCTCATTCTCCCAAGTAGCCTCATCTGGTCCAAAGTGCCTCCATTGCACTTTCAGCTGAGTAATGGTCCTCCTCCTAAGATGCACCTCTCTCTTGTCCAGAAGGTGGAGTGGTTCTGGCATGAGCCCCCCTTCAGGCTCCACCTGTAATAAGGACCAATCAATAACATGTTTAGTATCGTATACATATTTCTTTAATAATGAGGCATGAAAAACATTATGAACTTTTATATGAGCTGGTAAGGCTAACCCATAAGCCACTGGGCCCTTCTTGGCCAGTATTTCAAAAGGTCCACAAAATCTTGGGGCTAGTTTCCCGCAACGTCCTAAGCTCAACGAGCTTCGTTTTGCCTTTATTTTTAGGAACACATGTTCACCGACTTGGTAGTCTTTGTCTTTTCTTTTCTTGTCCGCATAACTCTTTTGGCGGTCTTGTTCTTATTTCAAGTTCAGTTGTACCTTGGAGACTAGTTGTTCCAAATCCTTTAGTAGGTCGGGTCCTAACATAAGTTTGTCTATCGGACTGTCCCAAGTTACGGGTGTCCGTCATTTCCGGCCGTAGAGTACCTCTAAGGGGATCGTTTTGGATGAGTTTTGATAACCGTTGTTGTACGTAAACTCTACGAGGTGCAAATATTCTTCCCACTTAGTGGGGTTATTCATGACGTACATTCTCAGCATGTCCTCGAGAATTTGGTTTACTCATTATGTTTGTCCATCGGTCTGGGGATGGTACGTGGTACTGAATTGTAACTGGGTCTCCAAACCGGAGAACAATGCTCTCCAGAAGTTGCTAGTGAACTTCGTGTCTCAATCGGAAATGATTGCCTTGGTTATCCCATGAAATTGAAAGATCTCCTTCAAGAAGATGTCTGCAATGTGGACCGCTTTGTAGGTACATTTTACCGCTATGAAATGAGTTGCTTTAGACAGCTTGTCCACCACTACGAAGATAGAATTATTATGTTTCTTACTCTTGGGTAAGCCTGTAATGAAGTCCATACTTATTACCTCCCACTTCCATTCCGAAATGGGTAAAGGTTGAAGCAATCCGGAGGGGTGTTGGTGTTCTGATTTGACTAGTTGGCACTCCTGACATTTCACGATGAATATGGCGATGTCAGCTTTCAACTTAGGCCAAAAGTAATGTTTCTTTACTGCCGATATCATCTTTTGATATCCAGGATTCCCTGAATAGGGTTTCTGGTGAAACTCGGTGAGAATGTTTGATCTAATGTCTCCACTCTCCGGGACGTAGAGTCTTCCTTTCGACCACAGTAGTCCTGACTCGTCTATCTTATATTCCTTTTGTTGCTGGAATAATCTGTCTTCCTAGATCTTTGCAAGGATTTCCGTGTAGTAACGATCATTCTTACATGTCGTTCGAATCTTGTGGTGTAAGTCTGAGTTGGTTTGACTCACTGTGACTTCGTAAAGCATATGTGCTTGACGGCTCAAGGCATCCGCAATCTTGTTTTCCTTGCCTTTTATATGCTTCAGTTTGAAATGGTATTCACTAAGGAAGGCTAACCACCTGGCCTGCCTGGCATTTAGGTTGGGTTGGTCGAAAAGGTATTTCAAACTCATGTTATCAGTCATCAATAGGAATTTCTTTCCCATGAGATAATGTCGCCACATCTTCAGAGCATGGATGATGGAGGATAGTTTGAGGTCATGCGTAGGGTAGTTCTGCTCATGTTCTTTTAGTTTCCTCGATTCATACCATATGGAAAAATTATTTTGCATAAGGAATCCCCCAAGTCCTTCCTTGCTTGCATCCGTGCAAACGACGAAGTCCCCATTAGGATCCGCAATACGCAAAATCGGTGCACTAATCAATAGTTGCTTCAGATTTTGAAAGCTTTCTTCACACTTATCCGTCCAGATAAACTTGTTTGCCTTCTTCTGCAAGGCAGTCATGGGACATGCAATCCATGAGAAGTTCTAAATGAACTTTCGGTAATAACCGGCTAAACCTAAAAATGATCTTATATCGAATACGCATGTAGGTGTGGGCCATTCTTTGATAGCTTTGATCTTTTCAGGGTCGACGGCTATTCCCTTCTCAAAAATGATATGTCTTAAGTATTGAATTTGGGGTTTGTAGAAATTGCATTTACTAAACTTGGCGTACAGTTGGTTTTCCCGTAGTATACGTAAAACCATTCGGAGGTGTTCCTCATGTTCTACTTCGTTCTTGGAGTAGATCAAAATGTTGTCAATGAAGACTAGAATGAACTTATCGAGGTATTTACTAAAGATGTTGTTCATCATGCACATAAAGTTGGCCGGTGTGTTCGTCACCCAAAGGGAATCACTACGAACTCGTAGTAGCCGTAACGGGTTCGAAATGCGGTTTTGTTGATATCCTCATCACGGATTCTCACCCAATGGTATATGGATCGTAAGTCGATCTTTGAGAAGATCTTCGCTCCTTTGACTTGGTCAAACAAGTGGTCGATTCTAGGTAGTGGGTAACGGTTCTTAATGGTCATCTTGTTGAGTTGGCGGTAATCGATGCACATCCACATCATTCCATCTTTCTTCTTGATGAAGAGTATCAGTGCACCCCAAGGGGACACACTTGGTCAAATGTACCCTTTGTGTATTAACTCTTGTAATTGAAGCTTGAGCTCCACCAATTCTGGTTTGCTCATGTGGTACGAGGCTTTGGAAGCTGGTACTGACCTGAGTGTTAGTTCGATGGAAAAGTCTAAGTCTTGTTTGGGTGGTAATCCCGGTATTTATTCGGGAAATACATCTTTGAACTCTACGAGGAGTGGAAAGTCTTCTATCTTCTGTTCCCTATCAGTTTCTATGTTTTGGATATTGACGGCAAAGAGTTTGCAACCTTTTTTGATACATTTCTTTGCTTGCAAGGAGGAGATTTGTCGTACAGACACTTTCTTAGGGATACCCTGAATCGTCTTCTGATCCCCCTGGTCATCCTTGTAGAGTAAGGATTTGTTTAGGCAGTCTAGTAGTACATGGTGTTCTTCTAACCAATCCATGCTGATAAGTACATCGTACGACCCTAGGGGTAGAATGTTTAATTCTAGCCTATTTTGGAAACCGTTTAAGTCTATCTCACAGGTTTTAACTAACTCGGAGATCTTTTGTTTGGTACTGGTGGCTAGTTGTACTAGCCACGGTCTCTCGTGATGATCTCGGTTCAACTTACAAGTGTCCACTATCTTAGGGGAGATGTAACTTCGACATGCGTCGGGATCTATTAAAACTGAAATGGTTGTGTTAGAGATCTTACCCTCAATTTCAACCATAGTGGCTTGGTGATCTTCCTGTTGGCCATCAAGAGCGACATAAATCCTGGGTGTCTTTGCCATGTATCCAACAGTAGGTTCTGCT
This sequence comes from Larix kaempferi, assembly GCA_027924585.1. Lineage (NCBI taxonomy): Eukaryota > Viridiplantae > Streptophyta > Pinopsida > Pinales > Pinaceae > Larix > Larix kaempferi. The sequence continues at coordinate 20,707,655 of BSBM01000047.1, read as the reverse complement.
TGGACGTTGTGTAAAACGCCATCCGTTTTGCTGGGACAGTCTCTGTAGTAGTGGGGCCCTTGGCATTTCCAATAAGAAATGGTTGGTGGGACAGCTTTTTCCACTTTGTTGAAAGCTAGTCTATTGAAAGGTGATGGGGTGTTGACAGGTGGTGGGGGTTCACTTGGTCGTGCTTGAGGTCGGTTGAAGCCTCTATTGGGCGGAAAATTGTTGTTAAGTTTTCGATATGGTGGAGGTCTAAAACCTGGTCTGCGGTTGTCCGTGAAGGTTCTGAACCTATTTCTATTTTTGTTGATGTTATCATTTCTTGGTTGTCCGTGTTCATAACAAAGTCTTGCTTTATGTAAGTTTACATCAAGGGTTGTGGGCATGTCAAACTCTATCTTTTCTCTAAAGTTTGTTGGCATCCCTCCCAAGAATTGTTGTATTTTGACCTTCTCGTCTTTAATGTATGGCACATAGTGCAGCAAGTCTAAGAATCAGTTTATAAATGCCTCCATAGTTAGGGAGCCCATTTTCAACTCATGAATTCTTTAATTTTCTTTTCAAAGAATCTTTCAAACATATATTTGTCCTGGAATGTCCTGCTAAAAGTTTCCCATGTTATGTCTCTCAGTTTTTGTCCCTTGGTGTGTTTCAAGTCCTACCACCATCTGGATGCTTTACCATTCAGGTTGTATATGGCTAGTCGGGCTTGCATTTCACTGGAGTAATTATGAACTTTGAAGTACTTATTCATTTCTAGTAGCCACTCCTCAGCCTTTTCCCCAGAGTTAATCTCTCCATCATAAGTTGGGGCTTTTATCTTTCTGAATTCTCCTTGCCAACTATCGTCACTTTTCCTCCTTTTTTTGCAAGGAGGTGGTGAACCTTTATCGTTGAAAGAGCTCTTACAGTCCTCTTCCATTGATTCAAGTATGTGTTCTACCTACTCTTCTTCCTTAGGGATGGCAGTCCTTTTTGTGTGACTATTTCCCTTTTTAAAAGTGTTGATTGAGAGTGTGGGCTGTCCGTGAGGTTTTGCCCCTGTTAAAGTCTGAAGCAGAGCTTCATTTATGGCTTGCTACTCTCTTCTTTCCTGCATATTTTCATCTCAGAAGCTTTGGAGCTCTGCCTACAAATTTTGCATAGATTTCATCAAATCTAAGGTTAGTTCCACCACCACTTCTTGCTCTCGTGGTGGTGAGTTCAGATTTCCATGTATGCTGCTGCCATGTTCTGTGTTCATTTTTAGACAATGTATGTACCTGAAATGTTATATAAGTATAAAGAGCAAAAAAATATGTTAGTTTATTTCCACATAAAACAAAAATAAAATTTTAAATGTATGATTATGTTTACTGTGTATCTGCAGCGGATGTTCTGTTTGTAATGAGCCCAATAGGTCACTTAGTTTTGTAGCTGGGCTATGATACCACTTGTAATGTCCCTAAATTAGTGAAAGAAAAAAAAATCTTCTTCTTGCAAGTTTTCCTGACATGGATTATATATTCATAGAATTAATGTTCAACAATGTGAAGAGTATCGGTTCTTGCATACAGTGTCTAAGTGTTTAGGAAAATTCTAACAGTGTAGTTTTTATCGGTCTTTCTTTTGTTGCAGAAGTAATTATGATGAATATGTTGTGTAAAGTTCAGTCATGAAATAATACTAGCAAACTCTTTCCCTCTTATATGATCTAAATGTATGTTTAAAAGGTCAATTGTCTAAATTTCCATCCTCAAGCATGATGAACCTGATGAGAGAAGTTGAACACACCCTGAAACCTTGGGGTTGGTCTAAACACTCTTGGCAGAGTCCCCAAGAGGTAAGGTGTGAATGTTTGAAACCTATGGAATTACTTAGCGATTTCTCTAATGCATAATCACTTTTCAATTCCTTGCGATGCTCCTTGGTGGCCATCAATTGAGTAACTTCATCGTGTAAAAACTCTCAAAATGCAAACACCCTTTATATCAAACTTGTGTGGGTTGAGGTCTTTGTCCTTATGAAAAATAACCAAGTGATTTGGACTCATAAGACTATACTATATAGTTTGTGATTCACATTTGGGTTCTATCATGGTGGTTGGAGGTATTAAATGTGCCCATGGCATTCATGTGGCATTTGGCCAGCTGGCTAAGGGTTTAGCAAGGGTTTTCCCAAAAGTGGTCAATTCAAGAATTTGCTTGTCTTTTGGATGAGAGGGGGTTCTAGTTTTTGTTGTGAGGCAGCTGTGCCTGGTTTGAGCTACGCTCATGGCCAGGGTAACGTTTGGTGGTCGTGGAGATGATGAAGAAGAACTCTTACAAATAACTACCTCTACTGTCACTCCTTGTAACTCCTCAGGTTTTCCTTTCATAAGTAAGGAAGTATTCAGGTCATGACTTCGTGTGGGTTTCCTCCATTTGTAGGTATGGTGTGGCTCTCAGCGTGGGGCAGCAGGGAACCAATATGAACTATACAAATCGTTGAAGTCGTAAGTCAAGGGTTCCCTCAACCCCTCACATCTACCTATCTCGGTTGTTGGAGAAAGTTTTGATGGTTTGCAATGGAGAGACTTCGTGATGCCGTTGGCTCACTTAGGTTTTGGTTGTCTCCATAGTGGTCGCCTTTGGCTTGACCAGGTGTTTGAAACTATCATTGTAAATATTATTTTTGATGGGTGAAACTTCTAAGGGTTTCCATGCTTGCAGGAGGGTCTAAGGTTTTGGTCTCGGTTGCTTTTACTGGATTCGTGTCTGTGTATAAAAGGGTTTGAAAGAATATTTCCATGTATGCTGTAATGATTGTGGGTTCTCATTTTGTTGTTTATAAGGAGAAATAACCTCTGCGTTTTCTTATTTATGAGACCCAAATGTATGCGTGGAGAAAATGGGGTCTATGCTAGTGTATGAAAATCGCCCTTGCTCTGTTCTGCGTTTTCCTGTAGCATACAAATTTATATATGTGTAACTGTTGATAGTGCTTTCAAACTAAATATAATCGCTTTGCTCTTCTGTATGGAAAATTTGGTTTAAATGTTGTTGCAAATGATACTTTTGCCTCTTGTCTAGATTATTAAATGGGACCTAGGCTTTTGAATTCCTCCCGGGGTTTGATACCTGACCTGGGGATTTTAATTCTAATAGTATGAGACGTCTAATGTTTTTATCGTGGGATTCGATCCTTGAGCCCGTCAGGGTTCTAAAGTTACAATGTAATTTTTACGAGTCTATATCTGTTGTGTTTAGAAGTAATAACCCTTGAAATTTCTACTGTATTTTCACTATGGATTCAATAAGTCGTGGGTACTGTGTAATGTTTTCATGTTTAGTTCCTGGATGTTTTAAACGATGAGACTTTATGTTCAACCTGCAAATTCTAATTTCTTGTTTTCCCGAAATGTTTGAAAGAAAGAATGGTAGCTAAAGTATAATAAAAGGTTTGTTGTGAGCCTGTGAATTTAAATATGAAAAGTTGTTTAAGAGAATCGATGGCTGGTTTGTTGTGATGATGTTCCTAAATGGTGGTTCTTTAAGAACAGAAAAGAGGAATAAATAAATAGACAGAAATAAAAATCCTACTCCAACAAATGGTTTTACTAATTGCATGGAAACATTTTCATATAATGGATAGAATGGGGAAGGCACTGGAATTCGAAAGGTACTACTGTATAATTTAAAACTATGAATAAAAATGATTTTCAGGCTTTGAGAGCCTTTAGGGTTTCAATACCTAGACCAAACCCTTATTAGCCTAGATTTTTAAAAGGAACCTTGCAGGCAGTCGTGGGACCTATACTATGAAAGGGTAAAAGGATTCTAATTAGTTAACAATATTAAAGTTTAAAGAACTAATAATCCTAGCTTTAACGAATGGAAATAAAAGGGCAAAGATCTGTTATAAAATCTTTTGTTTAGCAATGGGAGCATTCCTACGTTTTCTAATGGTATGATGTCTAGCACAGGCTAGCTTGGCTAGACTAGCTAGACCCTCCACTTTGGGGCTACCATGTTCCTCCCAACCATGATCCTACAACCGTTCTTGGTTCTGTGTGGATCCCCCCGAGCTGGATTCCAACATGCAAAAGAGATAGTGGTCCTAGGGTCACTGCTAGTTCAGATCTGGAAACTTATGTGGTTTGCTTCAATTCTTGGAGCAGAAAAATCCTCTTTGATTACCATAAGAGAATGATAATGAAAAAGATAATCCCCAAACTTGGGATCTGCCCTCTTTAAGTAGGGGAGTCTTAAATTAGGACTGTTGAAATAATTAGTTTCTTTAAATTAAACAATTAATATTTAAAATATTTTATTTGATAAACATCTAGTCTTTTGAACTAGGACTTTTTCAAATGTTCTAACAACAAGTGATTTTTTATTTAAGCTCATCATAATAATTTTTTTTATAACAATATTTATATTTCAACTTAACCATTAATACATCATTAACAATATTAAATGATGCATAAACTATATATAATAAATATATTTCATAAATAAATAATAACAACATTATTATTAAAACTATTTAATAATAATATTAGCCTTGAGGCTTTTATGCATGTTATTCATAGAAGACTACTATTAGTCATCCCATGCTTTAAGTGGTGGTAATTATCTTTTATTTAATTATGTATCTTCACATGATACTTCTTTTAACTTTTAAGGACAAGGTCCAATTCTTTGGACGGTCTTGGTAAGCTTGGCTAGGCACCTCTAGTCTCTCTATTTGCATGTTGGATTCCCTCATTTAACATGGTAGTTCCCGCAGTACTTGATGATAGATAAAAGATGAACCATTTAATCAAATTAAATAAATGTGATGATAGTAAAAGTGTTATTCAGAGTCTTTCCGACTCAACACTTTGAGATCTAGTAACCCCGAGTGCTCTTCAAAGTATTTTAACTCAACACTCTCACATGGGTGTTATGCTAGTGCAATTCCAGAGCCTCTGCTCAACACTAGTGCTAGAATGTGGTTGTGAGGCACATCTGCAATATTTAAGTTGCCTCGGATCCGATATTCGTTTATCAAGCTTGGAGTGCTCCAGGGATTAGGCCCAACACTCAATGTACCTCAGGGATTACTCCTAGTACATAAACATTTTTCTAGGTACATCGGGGCTTATGCCCAGTACATAGGTTATATGTGTGTTTCTGAGTCCACGCTCAACACACTCATAAGTCAGATCATGTAAAATCATAGCTTTGCACAGTAAGTAACAAAAGATCATCTCAATATATTAGGGTTTGTACCCATATCAAAGTTGAAGAACATCATTAAAACATTGGGGCCTTCTCGCCCAGTATATACTCAAATAAAGAAGTCAGTCAGGGTCCATGCCCGATATGTAAATATATAAAAGAATAAATCATAGGTGCTAGGGCTCCTGCCCAATACTCAAAATAAAACATATGTTCTGGGGCCGTGGCCCAATATAACAACAAAAATAGTTAGTCCAAAATTCGGGATATTACAATGGTTGGCCATGGTTAAATATGGTTCAACATATTGACTATGATTGACCATGGTTGAATAATATTAATTTTTGTAAAGAGGTTGAATTCAAAATTATTAAAGGTTGAACATGGTTGAATAATGTTGACTTTGGTAAAGAGGATGAATTCAAAATTATTAAATGTTGTGACATGAAGAAGTTGAATTCAAAATCATGTCATGTGACAACATTAAGAGGTTGGCTTATGTCAAATTGATATATTCTCAATGGTTATGTTGGATTCCAATGATCATCAATTGTTATTTCTCATGTGACATTCATCTTAGTTTACTTATATGAAATTGTTACATTCCTGAATGGTTACAATGCATTACAATGATCACCAAGGGTTATGTCACATTGTGATGTTCCACAGGGTTTGTGTTGGATTATGATCATTATTTTTGTGTCTCATTGTGACTTTCATCTTTATAGACTTATGTTGAATTGACCTGGTTGACTATGGTTGACTATGGTTGACAATGTTGTTATTGGTAAAAATTGTTGATTATGGTTAAGAGGTTGAATTCAAAATTATGTAACATTACGACATAAATAGGATGTCCTAAAAACAATGCCACATTGTAGCATTAAGGGAGACAATGATATTATATTAAATCATGACATTAAGATTGTGATAACATGGTTATGCTGCATTCTAACATTCATCTTTGTTGGCTTACGCCAATTTGTATGTTCATGAATGGTTACATCTCATTGCTACATTGAAGAGATATGTTTAATTATGACATTTTCCAAGGGTTATGTTGGTTGTGATGCTCTTCAAAAAATACGTCACATTAAAATGATCATAAAGGTTGACTTATGTCAAATTGTTATGCTCTTGAATGGTTATGTCACGTTATGAACTTCTCGAAGAGTTAGGTCACCATGTGATGATCTTGAAGGGTTATGATGGACTGCGGAATCCCTTAATGGTTACATCACATTGTGACATTCAACACGGTTAACTATGTTCACCATGCTTAACTATGGTTTACCATGGTTGACTATGGTTAACTAGGTCTAAACATGGTTTACAATGTTTGACTTGTGTTGACCATGGTTGAATATGGTTAAATAAGGTCTTCCATAGTTGACTATGGTTGACAATGTTTGACAATTATTGACTATGACTGACCATGGTTTAGTATGGTTTTCCCATGCTTGATGATGGTTGGCCACGTTTAAGCATTGTTTGAACATGGTTGACCATAGTTTAATTTGTTTCACTATGGTTGACTTTGTTTTACCATTATTAACCATGTTTGACCTAGTTGACTATAGATGACTTTGTATTACTTTGTTTACCTATGGTGAAAATATGGTTGACCATGTGTGAATATGTTTAACTATGCTTGAGTATGGATAACTATGGTGAGCTATGGTAAACCATGTTAAACTATGGTTGACCATGGGTGAATATGTTTGATTATTCTTGAGTATAGATAATTATGGTTGACTATGTTTGAATATAGTTAACCATATTTGATGATGGTTGAATTTCAATGACAATGGTTAAATATGGATGACTTTGCTTTACCATGGTTGAATTTTCTTAAGTATGGAGTACTATCACTTGCTATGACCATGGTTAACTATGTTTGAGCATGCTTAAATATGGTTAAACATGTTGAATATGATTGAACATGGTTGAATATATTGACTTTGGTAAAGAGGTTGAACTTAAAATTATGTTTGAGCATGGTTGAATAATGGTGCCAACTTTGATAACGAGATTAAATTCAAAATTAATAGTTATGTCGCGTTGTGATGTTCCTCAAAGGTTATGTTGGATTATGATGTTCGCCAATGGTTATATCGCATTGTTACATTCATCTTCATTAACATATGTCACATTGTGATGTTCAATAAATGGAATGTCGCCTTATGACATCCCTTAAGGGTTATGTTCCAATTTGATGTACCTAAATGGTTGGGATGTATTGTGATATTCATGTTAATCTTCATGTGTGGAATTTCTACATTCCTCAATAGTTATGTCACATTGTGATGTTTATCAAGTGTTATCTAGTGTTCTCTTAATGGATATGTTGCATTGTGATGTTTATTTAATAAAAATATGGGTGGTTGTTTTAAATTTATCTATTGAAATCGCTTCGAGAGAAACTACACATTCATGTAGATATTTGAAATCCAATTTTAAGTTGTTTGAAAAAAGATGATCAATCAATACATGTTGGTTGTTCTAAATTTATTTTTTTAAATCACTTCGAGTGAACTACACATTCATGTACATATATTTGAAATCCAATATAAGTTGTTCTAAACAAAAGGTAGATAAATCGAGGTAGGGTGGTTGTTCTAAATTTATTTATTTATATGGCTTCGAGTGAAACTACACATTTGATGCCAATTAGGTGTAGCTTGGGTGGTTGGGAGGAATTATTATTACCCTCCCCAACCGAGATCAATTCGTGCAAGTGACATGTCGAGCTCTTAAATGAGCATATTGTTGCATTGGCCTTAAGCTGTAAAGAATTTGGTTTACCCTAGGTACCGTCCTCAAAATGAGGGGAAGTACCTAGTAGGTTTCACCAAGATATGTAATCTGAAAAAAAAATGCCAATTGGGTGTAGCTTGGGTGGTTAAGACGAATGATTGTTATCCTCCCTACCCTAGATCAATTCTCGCAAGTGACATATTGAGCTCTTAATTGAGCATATTGTTGTATTGGCCTTGAGCCTTAAAGAAGCTAGTTTACCTTGAGTACCATCATTGAAATGAGGAGAATTATCTAGCGGATTTCCCCATGATATGTATTCTAAGAAAAAAATAATCTACACATTTGAAATCCAAGTTTAGGTTGTTCTCAATTTATTTATTTAAAATGCTTAGTGAAACTACAAATTCATGTACATATATGATATCCAAGTTTAAGTTGTTTTAAGAACAACTCGATTAATCCAAGGTATTGTTTAGAGGTGAAATTTAGCCAATTTGCTATCTTTTAGGCTTTTTTTCAAAAATAAATTCGCTAATTGGTCATTTCACTCTAAAAAATCATCTATATTTACATAAAATATGTTTTTAAAATAATATTCACCAAAATTTACAAGTTTTAGTAGTAAATTATATGTTTTTAATCTAATATTCACCTACCTATCTTTTTTTCCAGAGAAAAAAAACTACTATTGATATTCAAAAACTGAATCAAATAGTACAATATAAGTTCATGATCCAATTAAAAGGATCTTTCTGAAAAAACCCCAAGCTGAATTCTGAAAATGACAGCCAATACATGGAATGTAAATAACCCCAGATGATGATCACAAATCAGAATATTCCCAAAATTAATTTTGCCCTGCAAAATGCCCCTTACAGCAAAAAAAGATGGGTCCACCACTATCAGCAAAAAAGAAACTGAGATAGACAAAAAGATTAGTCATAGAAATAAATAGATCCACAGTCTTGGAGGCTGTCTTCACACCATTCTTCCCAGAGCAGGTGTCCTTCACATCCATCTAGAGCTTGTTTTGACAGCTTGTCCGCCATACTATTATGTGCGCGATAGATGTGCTCAAACAGGATGTTTTGCTGTTTAGAAATTTCTTGAAGTGTTCTGGAAGCCCAGTGCCTTAAATTTAATACATTGAGATTGAATTTTCCTTCTGCCCATTTAATGGTGACCCTAGAGTCACCGTATACCTTGAGATTTGACAACCCGAAAATGTTGGCTACCTTTAAAACACACCAGAGAGCAATTAATTCCGCCTTCATATTTGATCCTTTACCACAGTTTAGCTTGATAGAAAAATAGTGAGAGTCATTCAGATAAATAACACCTCCAATAGCGCACATTCCCGCTTGTGATGCACCGTCAAAGAAAAGGACAGGTCTATCAATAATAAGGTTGAAAATACTGATGCGATCTGATTTCAGCATCATCTCATCCACCTTGCATGAGCTGAACATTTTGAGTGCAGTCAAACAGCATTGGATGTGATCAGGTGTGGAGTTTTGAAATATGACACAATTCCTGATATGCCATATTGCCCAGGGAATGCAAACTGCCAGGTAAAAGAACTTTTTGCAATGCCTGTACCAGTTTAAAAAACACAGATTGAAGTCCCCTATTGCCCAGCATTGGGTAATATTAAATTGTATGGACATCACTTCCCAGACCTTGTGAGAGAAAGAACATTGTACAAAAATATGCAGACGAGATTCAGCATTTGCTTTGCAGAGAGGACAGTAGCTCGGACCTATCCAGCCTCGCTTGCATAGATTGTCCCAAGTCTTTAACTTATTCTGTAGAATTAACCAAGTAAAACATTTTAATTTTACAGGGATGTGCCACTGCCAGATTTTTAAATACCACCAGTCCAGAGGGAAGATGTATTTATGCTGAAGAATTCTTTTATATGCTGATTTTGCCGTGACAATGCCAAGTCCAGTATTGCTTGCCCAGACAAGCTTGTCTTCAGACCTGCACAAACGTACACCAGCCGAGTTCAAATTAATTGTGTAGTTTTCCCAACTACGAGCAAGATACCCCGATAAGCCTATCTCATGTGCCGAGAACCACTTCTGACAATTAGCATGGCCATAATTCTGGTGATGTATCTTATCTAAGGTGGATAATCCAATGATTTGTAAATACTGAGGAATAATGGGTGGAAGCAAATGTTCATGATCTAAGCTGATAATGGGATCAACTCCCACCCTGATCTGTGAGCCGCAGCCAACTTGCCAAATAAGATCACATTTAATCCAATGAAAAACTTTCATAAACCCTCTCCAAATGGGAGAGAAATTCCAGCTTGACAATTTTGGGTTTCGCATCCAAGAGTTGACATCAGTCTTTATATATTTTGAATGTATGATTCTAGACCAGAGGGAGTCTCCATAAATACCACGCCAACAACTTTTTAACTTGATGGCGATGTTAAAAACCTCCAAGTCCTTTATTCCCCAGCCTCCAAATTTAAATGGTCTAGCTAGAGATTCAGCTGCTACCATAGGGATGTTTCTACTTTTTGCTGTACCATTCCACAGAAAGTTAAAAAAGAAACTCTTTATGGTTTTGATGATAGAACTTGGAACCTCCATCAATGAAAACCAATATACAGGGATGCTAGATAGCACCGAATTCACCAGAATAAGCTTTCCTCCGATTGAAAGAAACCTATAAGACCAATGTGCTATTTTATCTTCAATTTTTTTCAACAGCCATTGCCAATCCCGTATTTGATAATTGTTTGGTTTTATCACATAACCCAGGTATTTGAAGCCCTGCTCTAGGGTGGAACAATTGAAAGGCATGACAGATCGGATGTTTCTAATCTGTTCATCTGATAGTGAAAGATGAAAAAAACTGGATTTTTCTTCACTGACTAACATACCTATAGCTTTGCTGAAAGTATGTATGATGTTTTTGTACATCCCCCATTCATCTACAGAGTCTATACCACCCACAAGAACATCATCTGCAAACATAACATGAGTGAAAATAACATCTTTTATAATTTTGACACCCTTAATTTTGCCTTCCAGCAAAGCCCTGTTCACCAATCTGCTGAAACCGTCCATTATCAAAATGAACAGATCTATATGCATGATGCTTACAATTCAAAATAATACCCTAAAATACCATACTTAAGTATACTATTTGAATCCTTAAAAATAACATAGAATTAATCGATATACATAATAATTATTCTAAATTATTTATTTAAATCAATTAATAATTATTCATAAAACGAAGGATAACATATAACTCTTCAACATTAAAAAGTTATTTAAGATACATATACTTATCACCTTATAATATTAAATTCAATTCAACAATAATATAAATACCATTGAATCAAGGGATTCATTATTCCAAAGTGCTACATATATTGCTCCATCTCAATGAGAATATCGATGAGAGAGAATGGCACAATAACACCATTACCAAATATATGAATGGTTATGGCAATGTAACATGGCCACCAAAAACCTAAAATGTTATGCCACTATAACACGAGCTCCAAAAATGTGTGTATTCAACCAAAAGATTATTGTTCTTCTCCATTTAAAAGAGTACAAAATAAAAAAGAGACTATACCTTAACATATAAAAGAGTACAAAATAAAAAAGAGACTATACCTTGACATAGGAAAAAAATACCATTCTAAGATTGTTCTTTCCATAATTCTAAGATTGTTCTTTCCATAATTTGAAAATCTATTTGGCATTTTCCACCCTGAAAACAAGATAATTATGTTTGTAATTTTATCAAAATATTCTTAGTAAACTCATCAAAACAATCTTGAATGTAGCTATAATGGGATGGAATGGATCCCGTAAACTCATCAAAACAATCTTGAATGTAGCTATAATGGGATGGAATGGATCCCGCAGTTGTAATTGATCGATCCATTGCAAACTGAAAATTAATTAATTGCTGGCTTGTGGATTTTCATTTCTTTATCTCTTTTTTCAAGCCAATATTTCTATTGAACAATACCAAGAATTTGCAGTTCTACTCTTAGGCTCTACCAAGAATTTGCGGCTCTACACTCAAGATCTACCAAGAATTTGCGGCTCTACACTCAAGATCTACCAAGAATTTGTAGCTTTATAACTTAATTGTCGTGAACAAGTTATATATTACTTGTTCTCCATGCTTAGTTGTATTCACATGTTGTCTATGCCTCATCTACATGTTATTTTCTTTAGTTAAATGGGTTGCGTGTCACTAACTATTATCCATGCATGAGCTACTAGTTATTCATACATGAGCTACCAGTTATTTTTTATATTTCTTTTTTTATAATTGTTTATTTTGAATTTTGAACGATGACCATAAAATCAATCTGGACGATACACTTGTCCCATCCTCCTTCAATCTATAAAAAACATAAATAGTAGTCCACCCCAAATTCTAAGATATAAACACCTATCCATATAAATATGGGTGACTACTAAGATATAAACACCTATCCATGTAAATATGGGTGACTATTGACAACAACCTCACATAATGATCATATTAACCTCGGTTAGTCATAAAATTTGGGTTAAAGAGATGATTGGGATTTAGAAAATAGAGTTATTTTTATTATGTTGCAAAATTTTATGCATTTGACCATAAGCTAATGATGTGGCCAAGTGCCATGTATTTTCGTAAGCATTTGACCAGACTAAAGTGTGTTATGTATAAAAAAAATGAGTTCGTGTTGATTCTCCTTGTAATTAACATCTTCCATTAAGTCTTTGTGTTGAAATGAACGCCAAAATGAAGACCAAGTTACTTAGGTAATCAAGTAACTTTTCAAAGCTGTTGTGGCCACCCTCCTTTCGGCCCTTAAAATGCTTGTTATATTTCATGACGATAGGTGTTTGTACATCTTAAGCCTCACAAGTATATCTACAAAATTCAAATTCAACTTACCATTCAAGTAAGCGACCCTTTCTTATCATCCTTTGAATGGTATAATAAGTGTTGGGACACATAATCCTATGGGATTATGGAAGAATTTGTAAATATTGTAAATATATAAATGTGAAGAGTAACATAATATTTTGAAATATGAAAAATTAAGAGTTATTTTTTTTGTGTATAAATAAAAACTCTCATTTAATTGAGTGTAGATTGGGTGGATCGGAGGAATGTTGTTATCCTCCCCATTCGGGTTCAAATCTTGTTTTGTGACACTTTCTCCTTGGGAGCTAACTTTGATTATGTATTGCTCGAATGGATGTATTTTTGGTCATACCTTGATTCTACAAAATATCAGGTGTTGGCATTCTTGAATAAACAAAAAACAAAAAATAACTCTCATTGATAACAAATTCATCCTTGGAGTTATAGTCCTAGCTTGACAATGGCATCAAAGCACATACTCTATCATAGCTTCAGTTTTGTCCTCTCTAGCCTAGCATATTCTCTATCTCCCTACCATATCTTTTTCCTCCTCAGAACTGTCATTGTGATGGTGTTTTTTTCTTTGGCGTGATTCCTCTCTAGTGCATTGAATTATCGTGAGTGTGGGCTCTCCCTTTTTGTGCTCTCTCTGCAAATTTCCCAAAACTTCATATGTAAGTCTCTACCTACGTGAATCCTCATATGTGAGTCTCTACCTATGTGAATCCTCATATGTGAGTCTCTACCTACATGAGTCTCTACATGCATGAATCCTCATACATGTGTCTACTATGAGTCTAAAACCCTAATTCATATGTGTGATATTCTTCATACCCGCACTTGGATATCTTTGGATGTGTGGATTTCTCTCTAATTATGTGTGCATACATATCTCTATGATTGAGGAGCTGTGTGCAACCTAGTGCCTCTCCACAAGGACTTTTTGTGGAATTATCTCTAATTATGTGTATCTCTGTGTGTATACATATATGCATATTGCGGATACACAAGAAGAGATGCGCTTGATTATGCAGTTGGCTATGGACTCAAAGAATGTGTAGAATTTCTTTTGAAGCATTGAGCAGTTGTGACCTTTCAAAATTTGGATGGGAGGACACCTATTAATGTCGCCAAAATGAATTCTCATGAGGAATTTCTGAAGTTGTTGGAAAAAGGTACATGTAGTCTTGAGGAATTCAAATTTGTTTAAAATTTATGTAATACAATCATACACTTCCTCTTGCTTGAATATTAATGGTAGGTGACTTTCAATTTCTATTTAGATTACTCTTGTCACCTATTTCAAAGAGAGGAGTAACTTCCCCTTGAGTTATTTGCAGAGATTGTAGACCTGCGTAGATATTTTTGTATAGATGAAAAGTTCATTGTAGTAAGAAAATCATATTTTATCATTATTGTACTAGACTTTAAAACGTTGTAGATACTTATACATGCACTTTGTATTATTTTCACTGTTGGTTGCAGAAAAAATATTTTCATTGCAGAGTGTTTTGAAAAAGATGAATTCTTTGGCTTCTATTGTCGGAGTAATGCTCCCCGACAAGGACAACTACCCATAATGATTGAGTAATATCAAGCACACACTCATCTTCAACGATCTATAGGATGGCATCTATGAAGGTTAAACCATTGAAACAATAGATGGCCCTACGATCCTTACACTAAAACAACCTACAAAGACAAAGAGCTCACCACATGGAAGAGCATAGATAAGAAGGCATATGCACTAATAGTTGCTACAGTAAATGAAGAGGTGAGTCGGCACATAACACCTACTAAAACCTCTCATGATGCCTTAAATCTAAGTTAAAAGGCATGTTTGGCTCACATTTAGAATTATAACTAATTCAGTTGATGGTGAAGCTCTTCAACCTAGAGGTGAAAGAAAATGATCCCATGACTGCAACATCTAATATTAGAGCAATCATGTATAACATCAATGTCACTGATGCGAAGGTAGACCTTCCTCTCATAGTCTTTTTCAAGTTCCTCTACCCCACATATTCACACTACCTTGAATCACTTCAACCTAGTGGTAATTTGAGATATCTTACCTTTGACACTATGGTGGAGAAGATTGCACAAAGAGAGAAATTTTTCGGAAAGAACATAGTCTATCCCATTGGAGAGACCTTTTACCTTACCTGGAAAGGGAAGAATCATCCAAATTATTCTTCTAAAGGAAAAAACAGTAAGAGAGGGCGAGGAAGAATGAATTTCAGAGGCATGGCGTGTAGAAAACAATCACAACAAGAGACCTAACCTTCACTGTGGTCACTGCATTAAGAATGCACACTATGTGGATCATTATTGGGATCCATGGGAGAGGATTAAAGAGAAGCATAAGTAGAAGAAAGAAGACAAAGATAAAACTCATGAGACTATTAAATATCTTGAATCCTCTCACTTTATTACTGCTCATTGTGATGTTGGAATAATGAAGTCACATTTAAAAATCCATTTGCATCTTGGAAAGACACTTGGTTGCTTGACATTGCTTAGTGGTAGAGAATTTGACTACAGATCAATAGGTCTCTGATTCGAACTTGGTTGGACCCTTTATATTGAAACGATGTTTTGCTTTCTCACAAATCATTCCTAGGCAATTTCCCATTCTTGTCAATAGTAGGCCGCATGCCAGTTGAACCATTAGAATATTGCAAACACAACACAACCTATAATTGTATTTGGATTCTAAAGTAAATCGTTTTACACAACCAATATCAGACCAGTTGTTTCCGCAAACAAGGAAACCCATGAAAATTACATTGTTTTTTTGTAAGCTATGCACATTGTATTACTTCAAAAAGGATTTGTACCATAGTCAATTAATGGTTGTCCTACCCAGAGAGAAACTAGGCCATCAACTTAGCAAAGTATTCAAAGTTCCACATATCGAAACAAAATTAAAATAGTAACAATAGAGACACCAATCCATTAAGGCATGGCAAATTTTCTAGACATCAATCCTAAATAAAAAACAAGAAAAAAAATTGAACGTCTCCTTAAGCTTCATTAGAAATTGTAACCACGTGCACTTTATCCTCTAGAGGAGGGTTCCTTGACTATACCTCAGGGGGATTGGGTTTAAAAACCATCCCAATGGTGATCTTAGCCAAAGTGTTTATATGGTTGATCAACACTTTGATGGAATTTGCAATCAGGTTCAAACCGGCATTGATTTTTAGGATCTGGCTTTGATTCCATTTAGTGTTCTCCTCCAACTGTTTTCGCAACTCGGGCCCATCTTTGTGAGTATCCATCAGATATTTCCCAGCTAGGGTTTTCATGTGCCAATAAAGAATCACATCCTTAGCATGCTTATTTTCTCCAGTCCTCGAAGAGCCTGCATCATCAACCCAAGCTTCACATTCCATAGGCGCCTCGGCTACCTTTGGAAGAGGGTTGCTTGACTGGCTCTCAAGGGCTTGGGATTGAACACCCTCCCAATGGTGATCTTAGCCAAAGTGTTGATATGATTGATTAAATATTTGATGGCATTTTCAATCATGTTCATACTATCGTTTATTTTTAGGATCAAGCTTTGAATCCATTTAGTGTTTTCCTTGAACTATTTTTTCAACTTGGGCCTGTCTCTGTGAGTATCCATCAAAACTTTCCCAACCAGTATTTTCATGTGTCAATAAAGAAGCAAAACCTTAGCATGCTTAGTGTCTTTGGTCCTCGAAGAGCCTGCATCAACAATCCAAGCTTCAAATTCCATATGCGCCTCAGTCACTTCCAATATCCCCTACTCATGCTCAATTGCATCCTTGGCTTTTCCTAGAAACTGCTTGGTATCCTTATAAATGGCTTGAAAGTATACCTGCTTCACTTCCATGATTTCTCGTTGCACCAAGAATGTGTGAGCCTCGTTGCACCCTCCCTTTACCAGTGGTTTTTTTGGGTCTCTCCACTGTGTTGAGGGACCTCCAAACTGATCCACCCCCATCCCAAATGCATCGCACACTCATCCATCTCAACACCTACTCACCACTCTTCCAATGTGGGCCACTTCCACTAGATCTCTAGTGACAAAGAGAAAGGACGTACCATTATATAACTGAAACCTCCACCAGAGCAGCATGATAACTATATATGGGTGAGTAGACTCCATTATTTTCCTACAACCACTCACCAGGAACCTCCATAATCACCAACGAAATGGAAATAAACAAACTAGTGTACATACACCCTATCATGGCGTCACCTTCGATCACCCTAACTCCTTTCCATGTCCTTCAGTTTCGTGCCTAGTACAAATCCTATCAAACCACAACCTTCCAAACCAATGTGAATGAATAAACCCCATCCTTGAACCATGCACGGGGGCTTCACTAGAAGGAAATATATTATCACGTTCATTCATATTGCGGTATTAAATATTCATGAAAACCTAAAAATTATATTACTTATATATTAAGGGGAAAAGGTTTTTTTATTTATTTAATGTAACAATACAAAAATACTTTGGGGTCTTTTTTATATGGGCAAGATGACAAATATCCGCCAAAAGGAGATGGTGTAATCACGACCGGATGAGAAATCGGGTTGAGGCAAGGCTCAGGCTTACCAATATGCAGGGAAATCATATCTTGAGGCATGCTTGAGGCCAGGGGTTTCATGATGAAGTGGGTTTCCAGTCGATCATAGTTGAGAGACAGTGGTCATTGACAGCCAATTGTTACCAATAACACTCAGCCACTTGCTTCCAATAGCGTTGGGAGGATCTCAGGCTCCAGGGCCTGTTATAGGCCCTTGATAGGCCTTGGGGGCATGAATACCCAACCACTCGTTCCTATTACAGGCATTGGGAGGTTTAGTTAGCCTCCTAGAGCTTGTTACAGGCCCTGGGGGCTTGGATAACTAGCCCACAATAGGCTTAGTCAGCGATTGGGGAAATGCAACATGCAATCTAAATGTTGTACTATGTGCATTGGCTCTAGTGACATACAAGAAGTGATCTCCTATCTCTTCATTAGACCATTAGATGTTGCAAATCATAATGATATGTGGTTTAGTAATGGCATTGTGGGTGAAGTAATGTGCATCCACAATATACATCAAAAGAAGCAAGGTGCATTGTAGAATGCATGTGGGGTCATAAGAGGGGTATCATATAAATATACTAAGTAGAAATATAAATGGGTATAAAAAATGTTAATGAAAAAATTGATACATACAATATCTAGTGAAAATAGGGTTTTTTTTAAATTGGGAAGGCATATTGGGAGGGGGTTAAAAAAATGATTTTGGAAGTTATTTTCCAATATTTTGTGAAATTAGGGGTATTGTTTCATATGACACGAACGAACATGCTATGATAGCGGTTTATTGAGTGAAGCCCCCGTGGAACCATGCATCATGCAATTTGTTATAGGTTTAATGCCACTTGTCCTTGTGTTGGGACAAGCATCATGTCCTTATCAAGGGAAGTGGGACCTATGGTCACCTCTAGCTCTGACACCCAGATCTGGGACGACCGGTCCTAATTACTGAGATTTGTACAATCTTGACCCAATGAAGAGGTTTCAATAACCTATTGGTCTGAATCTAGGCTTTCACCTTGTCGGTTGACACCAATGTTTGGCAAGTAATACGCAAGCTTATTTGTCAATCATCGAACGTGAGAAGGAGAAAGGGCCATGTTACTCTACAAAATCCTAGAAAGAGACTGAGTTTTTCCTTCCAATCTCCAATTATTGGAGATTTTGTTAATGGGAGCATCATTCATAATCTTTTTGAGCATATGGATTATTAGTTGAGAATCACCCTCCACTATAAGCTTAGTAAAACATTGTCTAGAGGTGATAAGGAAGCCTTGAATGAGAGCTTGTAATTATGTTGCATTATTTCTATCTCATCCAAAAAAGATAGCATAAACTCGAACGATCCTTCGAGATTCATCTTTGAAGACTCTTCCCACTCCAATTGGGCTTGGGTTTCGCAAAGAGGCCCCATCAAAGTTGAGCTTTAGGATCCCTAAAGGAGGAGGAGACTAGCAACCTAGAATAGAAATTGATGGTGCCTTTAAGACAGGAGGGAGAGAGAACATAGAAAGGTGTAGGATCCAAATATCTAGGAGGGGTGCTCCATATTTGAACACTATCGATCATCTTCATGCCAGGGTAAAATGTTGATAGTTTCTAGAATTTATTTCTTGCTTTGGACCCATACCTATCCCTTAGTTGATTGTGTGTCTTTGAAGATCCTGCGATCTCCCTCTTTCCATATTTCCCAAAGGGTAAAGACAGGGAGAAGTTTCTAGATCCTATTAAGAAATTTGTTCTTGAAAGCATTTGTTCTCTAGGATTCAATGGTACATTGGGTCCAATTTCGCTTCCTATCTGAGGTTTTAAGGGTAGTAGAACACGGATCCCATAGAGATGGCGAAAAAATACATAAATTGAGGAGGTGGTTAAGGTTTTCCTCCTCTTGCACACATAGTGGACATCTTGAGGTTCCATCAAAGCCCATTTTACTAATTTGATCTCAAGTCAGGGGTTGTCCTTTGGCTACCAACTAGATGAAGATATATATTTTGGGCCAAATATTATGAGTCCAAATTTGTTGCC
Source organism: Larix kaempferi (assembly GCA_027924585.1). Taxonomy (NCBI): domain Eukaryota; kingdom Viridiplantae; phylum Streptophyta; class Pinopsida; order Pinales; family Pinaceae; genus Larix; species Larix kaempferi. The sequence goes on along the minus strand of BSBM01000047.1, from coordinate 20,688,223 downwards.
ATATCCTTTTTTCCTCTCGTCGATCCCCATGCAAAAGAAGGGACTACGCTTCTTTCATATTGTAGCTACTTCTGGATTGATAGCCCCATAAGAGAATGTCCCATCCCTCAACAAACTGAATTCGTGGTTGGTTTAGTTCGGAAAAAGGATCCTCCCAACCAGGAGAGTTTCCATGAAGATCCCATTGTTCCATGGGGAGCCACGGTATATAGAGTTGAGAGTTACTATTGGTCGGACAATATTGGTGGACTTTATTTATATTTTGAGCTAGCATTTGCTCATATATAGTCTACCAACTAGTTTGAAGACTCAGTTGTGGGGTTTCTACCAAGCATCCTCCCAAAACAAATCTAAATTTCCATCCTTAATTTCCTAGAAGTTGTGTTTTTTAAAAAGACATTGATTATATCAGGTTGTGTTCCAAACCATAGATCCAAACCGCTGGCCTGCCAATATGATGAGATTTTGAGGGTCTATTCCTGGCACATATTTCTGTGTCCATAGTTTTCCCCTAGGGAAGAATGGATTCATTATCCATTTTCACCACATTTTAGATCCCAGAGCTTCATTTTCCAATTATGTATCTCTAAAGCCCAGGCCTCCTTCTAGCTTAATGCGAAATATTTTTTACCAAGCCATAATGTCGCATTTCATGTGATATTTGGTCCCTCCCTATAGGAATCTATGTTGCAAATTTTTGATAGCCTTCAAGATGAATTTGGGGGCATTCAGGATAGAGAAAAGATAAATAGGAATTGATTGGAGCACCAATTTGATCAAAGTGAGACACCCAGCCAATTTAAGAGAGCATAAGGCCCAATTGTCCAGATGTTTCTCTAGTTTAGAGAGAATAATTACCCAAGACAAGTTTCTTCTAGCCTTATCAACCAGGGGATCTCCCAGATAAGTGGATGGAAGAGATATTTGTTGGAATCCCATAAGGATGCAAGAAATACGAACTTGGAGCCTGAGGGGAACATTGAAAAAGAAGATATAGGATTTATCTTTATTGATTGAGGTTCCTGAGGAATCTAAATTTTTTGCATGACATAATCTATGGCCATGGCTTGAAAGATGGAGGGAGTTCCAAGAAACATGGTTTCATCTACAACTGAGAAACGACATGCTCATCCTCAAAAATATTAAGGCCCTCAATGAACCTTCAAGGATAATAAATTTTAATGAGAAACCAAGCCCTTTATCCATCAACATGAATAAGAAGGAGGGAAGAGGATCTCCTTGTCAAATACCCCTTGAAGGCATGAAGGTAGAGGTGGGGTAGTCATTGATCAAGATAGAGAAACAAGTGGATGAGGTAAGTGCTAGGATCCAGGAAGTCCAATTTCCAGAGAATCCAAAATATAAAAGAACCTGCTCCATATAATTCCATCTCAATTTATCAAAAGACTTCGACATGTACAACTTTAGAAGCATCCTTGGATTCGTTTGGCTCTTGAGAGAATGAATAGTTTCATGGGCGAAGATGATTCCATCTAGGATTTGGTTGCCTTCCACATATCCAATTTTTTGGGGGGAGATGAGAGTGATAGTAGGGGCATCAATTGGTTGGCAATAACTTAGTTTATGATTTTATAAATAACATTACAAAAAGATATGGGGCGAAATTTACTTGGGTGCATAGCTCTTTCCTCCTTAGGATTTAGGGTGATCAACTTACAACTCAGGGCGAGGAGCACATCCAAGCAACATTGAGACTCCACTACATCCCAAGCATCCATTTTGATCACCGACCAGTAAGCATGAAAAAATTTCATGGTGAATCCATCATGTCCATGGGATTTACTAGTATCCATTTACATCACTGCTTTTTCAACCTCCTTAATGGAGATTTGGCGCATTAGTCTTTCATTCTGGTCATCTGAAATAATCTTGAGGATATTGTGTACAATTCGTTAAATGGCATGACCCCTGCTGCCTCGAGGCTCTATGAGAATAAAGTTGTAAAAGTAAGTTAATTCTCTTTCCATGTATTCATATCTTAGCACTGAGTTTCCTTGCTCATCCTAGAGAGAGGTGTTGTGGTTGTGGTTACAATGGTTAATCATGGAGCGATGGAAAATTTGTGTATTGCATTCACCCTCTTTTATCCAATGAACACTTGATTATTGTCTCCATAGAATCTCCTCTTACTTATATTTGAGGTAAATTTGTGATTGTAGAGCCTTGTCTTCAAGAATCAACAGTTATGATCGTCTCTCTTCAATTATTTTCTACTGAAGTTATTCCATTTGTTATTCGAGATCATTCCTTGCCTAGAAGATATTGCCAAAGACTTATTTGTTAGAATTAAAAACCTCTCATAGGCTCATTGATCCGGATTTATGTGAGAATGAAATGAAAGAGCATATATATATTCACATACACATATATATGGCAAGAAACACAACGATACTGTAAACTCATATTCTATTAAATGAATGAAATATAACAAACTGTAAAATAAAAGCAACTATAATGGTGGTAGTTATATCTCTGAGAAGAGATGTGGAGGCTACGCTCATTCGTGACAAGCTCAATACAAGAAGAGGCCTAAAGATCCTATTTATCATAGGCATGAGGTTAAGAACCCTAAACATCCAAAAACCTAACCCTAGAAGATGAGCCGTCATAAATTTTTCAGCCCCAAGGTGGTAAGTTGAACAGTCAACTTCTCGAGGTCATAACTTTTGCATATGATCTTCGTTTGGGGTGCTCGATAGCCTGTTGGAAATTTCTATCCGATATTTACAACTTTCGAATGGGAAAAAATGTATGTCAGTGGGAACAATTTGCCCCCCATAATTTCCAAAAAATGTCGTTTAGGGCCTTAAAACAACCCCAGAAGTTTAGGACCCGAAAAACCGTAGAAAAATTACTAGAAAATTGCCAAAATGGGAAACTATTTTTGATCCAGTGGAATAGGTGGGTGGCCACCGATATCCATTTGGATCATTCCTCCCCCATTAGGAAGAAATGGTCTCCATTGATTCAAATCCCTTATCATATGTCGAACTGTGTGTTGAGTTGAGTTCCTGGTGCGGCATTTGCAAAATGAAAAGATTTCCTTTCTTTGACATCTTCATAGGGTTGTAATTGTTGTTGATGGATGTGATGTAGCTATTCAACAAATTTGGTTGTCGTTTTATCCTTGGTCTACACCGGTGTGGATGATTTCTTTATGGAGGAGCACCTTGAATGTGTGGCCTTGCACTGTAGAGGTACTCGGATAGACGATGCTGCAATGACTTTGTGTTCTTCTTGTTTCTGCTGAGTAGAGGGATAATGTGCAAAGGTTGTGGATGTCTCTGTGATCTAATGTTCTCCTTTAGTGTCAATTGCGAATAAGGAAAATTTCCCAGCGTGGGATATTATCTTCCTGCATTGCTTGATTGGGGTAGGTGCAATTATCTCTGGTATCTGATAGAGTTGTCCTCCCAAAATGACAATGACACTACGAGGTCGTGATTCATATACAACATGACGCTTCCACATATATGGATGTCCTAAAATAACATCACATACTTCAAGTGGCCACATCACACAATACCTCATCTTTGAAGGGCTTGATGTTGTATAGTAGGTAGAATTGATGACTAGCGTGGATACCTCGTCCTTGGCTTAGCCAACCAATGGTGTATGGTTGCGGGTATGGTGTTATTGATAGCTCCAATCTCTTGATGACTTATGTCGAGATCAAGTTATTTTGGTTTCCACTGTCCACAACAAAATGTAGGGGAATTCCCTGGTTCCTCTGGTTGAATCTGTGTGGTAGCAACAGTGACACTGGGTTTTGCATCAATGATATTCACACACATTCAAAGGATGAAAGAGGCCCCAAAAGCTTCAGAACATATGGACTAAGAGGACATATTCACATCCATGATCCACTGCTTAGTTGAGGAAGACCCTTTTACAGGACCAGAAGAACTACAAATTTATTGAAGAACTTGTCCCAAATAAAGTTCAAATTGAAGAATCCATTGAAGAACTTGTCCCAATCAAGTTATTGTTGAAGAATACCTCCATAATGTCTTCTCATTCTCCATATCTACAGCCTTTACTTCTACATTTCACCAAGTTCTGCACAAAATATTCAAGGGATTTCCTCCATTCGAAGTAAGGAGTGGTTAAGAACCACCATTCAAGCACTTCAAAGTGTTTGGATCTAATGAATGGGCTCACATGCACTTCAAAGGAAGGAGGAGTTCACAAATCCCTTTACCAATCAGTAGTTTACTCGGTTGAGAGCTTCTTTCAAAGTAAAGGCATTTTCTGAGGAGGCTCCTTAAAGTCTTCTTTTTAAATTCTCTATTATGGAGGGAGGGTTTCATGTCCCCTCTTGTCGATCCAATGCACCGAAGGGATCATGACTACAAATCTGGGGTTTTTACATAAACTCATCCCATTCCTTAGATTCATACAAATGAAATCAAAAGTGTGCAGATACAAATCGAACAAATATGCACAGCGGAATAAAACATCATCCACACACACATTTCATACTCATCCAACATATCAAAATAATCTTCAAATTAAACATTGCAGAAGTAAATACACATAGAGAATTCTTATCTTCATTGTGCAATTGTCCCAAGCAACTAGCTATGTCGCTGCAACATTCCACCCAACCATAGGTCTCTGCCCAGCTTGTATTATTTCAGCACTCAGAGACCACCCCCGAGCTGGGCATGATTTCTACAAGGAAAAGGGGACACTCAAACTCATACACAACCAAGTAATCATTGCATCTAAGCCAAGCCAGTCCACAGCTGGGTTTATCAAGCTAAATTTGAACCCTCTTCATTTATGGATGCTTGCACTCAAGCTCAAGTCAAAGCAATGGATACCCATAAGCCATACCCCAACATACTCTTTACACACACAGCAAAACACACTAATTGGGCATGGAGAATACATTTTAACAATGGGATTTAGAAACAAGATGGCCATGGGTTTTCCCCAAATCATGGGCACCCCAAAAACGGATTGGGAGAGGGAAATTCGACCATAGGGAAGAAAATGATTTCTCCCATAGATAGATAAGCATTCAGTGGGCCAAAATAGCCTCTATAGACCCCAAATCGATTTCCCCTTCCTTCCCATGGTTCGGCAGCATGAAAATGCCCTTCTCTCAGCTAGGAAACAAAGAAAAACCATAAAAAAGTGGTTGGAAAATGTCTAGGTAGCTCCAAACTCATGAGGGAGAGAAACTGGTTGATGGGTAATGGCTTGGGGAGAAATTCATGGCTCTTTTCTTGCCCAAGGAGAAAAACAGGTTTTTCCATGAAGGGTGGCTTTCCCATACTTGAATTTGGACATCCATACCTCCCATTCCCCAAGGCATTAACTACTTCACCCAACTCTTGGGATAAATGAATGATTGGGTACAAAAGTCAACATGGGTAGTTGAGGGTTTATGGGTTCTCTCATTGAAATTTAGCTTGAATTGATTGGCTCCAAGGGTTTGAATATTTCCCTCCCAATTCCTTGTAAAATCATGCCCCCATCTCTTGTTGCATTCCATAGCTAGTTGTGGGTATTTTATTAAAATGCATATTTACATTATATTTGCAATTCCATTATGCCTGGCTAGCACGTAAACCATATGCATCACTAAATCGATGGCGGGGCCTTGGCCTTGATCTCCTCACCATGATTTTATAATAATATTACATCATTTACATTTTAATGCAATGGGGTCAAACTCGAGATATGACAGGGGGTTTTCTCATGTGGATTTTTTCCCTCTTTCCCAATTTATAGAGAATTCTTTTTTGTGCATGAGTACTTAATATGGCTGCAAATTTTAGAGACTCGTTTCTTTTCTTATTTCATCTAGTTAGGATTATGGGGGGGGTTTAGAACTAAAAACCTCTCATAAGGTCCTAAACCTTAACTTTGTGACTCCTTAGGGGCGAACCACACTCATTTTGGCCACCAAATTCATCCTAGGGAATCTAACCACCACTCATCACAAACCCTAATCACCAACTGAGATTAACTGGACTATTTCCTCAATCGGAGGACACATTCCTCAATCAGAGAGCATTACTAGTAACTAATCTTGGTTGGTAATCGGGTGATCCATTGCAACTTCACTCCTAAATTACCTTACACACCCTAGTTCAACTTCATGGACCCAATTAGGACTTTTGCACTCCTTTCTGAGTTAGTTAACTAAATATTCAATTAGTTAACTAAGCAATTAGTCAGATAACTAGTTGGTGTGAAGTCTAGAGTCAGTTGTTATGCAACAAATTTCCAAAAAGAGAAGAAATAGATCAAAACGAGCACTCCACGCCTTTAATGAATAAAATAGATGAATAGAAATCCTCTTTGAGGGGGAAACCTCCTTATACAATGTACCAAGTACACAAGACAAGATGCTCCAAATGAAAAGGTATCCTTCCAATATATAGGAGACTAAGAGGTACAAATCCAAGTAACTGACCCAAGCTGACATAACTACTATAACGATGCTAATGATAATTACAACTAATGTACCAAGCCAACATCAGAACTAATGTAATGTGACCCATATAAGGGGAAATGTGCCCACATTTAGGGCTTAACATGCCCCTCCCATTCAAACAAGTGTCGTCCTCAACACTTGGTTAGTTGTGAATGCTTTTGTATGAAGGACTCATCTTCTCGTGTCGAATATTCAACTAGGAAGTTCTTCCACTTGATGAGGTACTTTGTAATAGCTCGATTATGTAGCTTCTTGGTCCTTGTGTCAGTGATTTGTTCAGGTTCCAATATGAATTTTCCTTCTTCATCAAGCTTCGGTAGGATTGTTTGAATGGGAATCTTGTCTCCGATTACCTTTTTTAAGCAAAAAACATGGAAAATTGGATGTACCCTTGAATATGAAAGGAGCCCCAATATGTATGCCATACTACCAATCTTATGCAACACTTTATAAGGACCATAATACTTGGGTGCTAATTTATTGTCCTTATTTAGTTGCTTGAGGGACATCTGTTTGTAAGGTTGTAACCTCATAAATACCCAATCCCCTTCTTCGAAACATCTTTCACTATGATGTTGATCTGCTTATTGTTTCATCCTATTTTTTGACATAGCCAAGTTGTCTTTCAGTATTTGGAGAACTTCTTCATGCCGGTGCTCTATGTGATCTTCCACAACTTGAACTTTAATTTTTCCTTTTATGGGAGATGTGATAGATGGAGGTTGGTACCCATAAAGTGCCATAAATGGAGACATTTATTATGATGTATGGAAGGAAGTATTGTACCACCATTCTTCCAAGGACAACCATTTCACACATTGTGTTTGTTTATCAGATGCAAAGCAAAGAAGATATCCTTCCAGACATTTGTTCACTATTTTAGTTTTCCCATCAGATTGAGGATGATAAGATGAATTGTGACCCAACTAGGTACCCAAACAAGAAAATAATTCAGTCCAAACTTCACCAGTGAAAAATGGATCTCTGTCACTTACAATAATCTTCAGGTTTCCATGTAAATTAAGAACTGTATCCATGAAGGAGGAAGTTACTGTACTTGCATTAAAAGGGTGAGAAAGTGCACAAAAGTGTGCATACTTCACGAGTCGATCAACAACCACCATAATAGCATTCTTCTCTTCTGACTTGGGTAGTCCTGTGATAAAATCCATTGACACTTCCTCCTAGTGTTGGAAAGGTGTGTTCAAAGGTTGTAAAAGACCCGGGGTCTTAACTGTTTCAACCTTCTTTTGTTGGAAAACCAAACATTTTTCCATGAACTTTTGAAAATAAGATTTAAGACATTCCCAAACAAATTCCTTCTTGATCATATGGTAGGTTTCCAAGAATACTGAGTCCCCACCTATAGGAGAGGTGTGCAATTCCAAAAGGACCTTTTGTTTGAGTTGGGAGTTATTGCATATATATAAGCAGTCCTTATAGTGTCCTTATACCATAGTGAATAATTTTTCCATGCAAAAGTATCTGATACACTGGGATCCTTCTGTAGCTTTTGTATGAGAATCCACACAGATGTGTCATTTTTCCATTCTTCCCTTGCTGCTACCACCCAATCGGGTTGTATAATGGAAATCGCACAAAGTATTGCCCCAACATCCTCATCTTTTTCTAGATATTGCATCTGCCACCACATTTTGTTTCCATTTTTATAGATGATTTCAAAGTGATATCCCAACATCTTGGTTACCATTTTATTTTGCTCTTATGAAGATAGTCTATGTTCCAAGAAGTATTTAAGACTATCATGATCTGTTTTGACCTTGAAGTGCCTACCTATTAGGTAAGGACACCATTTCTTAAGTGCATGTAGTATTTCCATCATTTCCTTCTCATAAATGGGTGTTTGTAAGTTCTTTCCCTTGATTGATCAAATGGAGAAAGCAAGGGGGTGTCCTTCTTGCATTAGAACAACACCAATGCCATTTCCTGAGGAATCACATTCCACAATAAAGGTTTTTGGGAATTCTGGTGTGGCCAATACAGGAGCTTTTCACATTGTCTCTTTAAGTTCTTCAAAAGCTTGAGTTTCCTATGGAGTCCAAAAAAATGCTTATTTCTTCAATAATGTTATTAGAGGTGTTGTTATTCTTCCATAGTCACGAAAAAACTTGCGGTAGTACCCTATCAACCCTAAGAATCCTTGAATATTCTTCAAGGTTTTGAGAATCAACCAATCCATCATGGATTTAATTTTGTTAGGGTCTACCTTGACACCTTCATGTGATCAATATGACCCAAATATTCTACCTCCTTTACCCCAAATGAACATTTGGAAGGTTTTGCATATAGTTGTTGTTCCTTTAGTATTTGTAGCACCCTGTCAACATGTTGAACAATTTCTTCCCAAGACTTTCTATATATTAGTATATCATCAAAAAATACTAGCACAAATTTTCTAAGGAAGGGCTTGAAAAAAGAGTTCATCAAACCTTGAAATGTGGAAGGTGCATTTGTGAGACCAAATGGCATGACCAAAAATTCATAATGACCTTCATGAGTTATAAATGTTGTTTTTGGGATGTCCTCATCCGTCATTCTAATCTAATGATACCCAGAATGGAGATCCAACTTTGTGAAGAAAACTGCTCCATGTAATTCATCAATGACAGGAATAGGAAACTTATCTTTATTGGTGATCTTGTTGAGATCTCTATAGTCTGGACACATATTCCATGATCCCTCCTTCTTGTGTACCATTACCACTTGTGCAGAGTAAGAACTTTGGCTATGCCTAATTATGCCAACCTCTAACATTTATTCAACCATAAGCTCAATTTCACTCTTATGGCCATAGGGGTATCTGTAAGGTCTATTGGTAGGGGGAACACTTCCTGGAATTAAGTGAATAACATGATCAAAATCACGAATAGGGGGAAGACATTTTTGAATATCTTTAAATACCTTGGAATGCTTATTAATGACCCTTTGGAGATCTAGGTAAATAGGAGTCTTAGATGTTTGAACATCTAATGAGCATAATTGTGCAATTACACCTTAATGTCCCTTTTTCAATCATTTTGTCATACCATTAGAGCTTATCACCTTGATTGGTTTCCCTGTGATACCTTTTAACTCATGTTATTTTCATTCCCATGAAAATTTCATGAAAAGATTCTCAAAATTAAAATCCATTATTCCCAATGATTGTAACCATTGAACCCCTAATACAACATCAACACCACCCATTGGGATATAAATCATTGGAATTTTCAATACATATTCCCCCATCGCAATATTAATATTATGGCATTTCCCTGAGCAATTGATAGTTCCTCCATCTGCAATCATTACTTGAAACTATGGTGCTGGATATACAAAGCAATTGAGAACTTTGGCTAATTTACAGTGAATAAAATGATGAGTACTACCAAAATAAATCAACAATGTTACATTTTTCTTTTTGATATATCCTTCGATATTGAGAGTTCGAGGAGTGCTAATTACAACTAAAGAATGACAATATATGGTGGGAGTAATCTCTTCAAAAGTAGTATCTTCTATTTCTTCATCTTGATATGGTTCCCTTTATTTTGCTTCTTCCTCTTCACAATCTATGTAGAATAATTTCTTCTCACCACACTTATGTCCCTTTCTATATTTGTTGTCACAATAAAAGCATAGGCATTTTTCTCTTCTTTCATGCATTTGTTGAGGTGTCAACCTTTGAGGTGAGTTAGAAGAAGGAGCATTACTCTCTTTGTATGTGTTGGAGGTGGTCTTTCTGGTAGCCATCGCAATATTTTTAATTTCAAACTTCCTTGCCATCATGAAATCCTTCTCTAAGGATGGCGGTTCAAGGAGATGCATCTCGTGTTGAATGTTATCCTTCAAGATTCCAATAAAGAGGTCCAACGGTTTATCATCTGGTATTCCCTCCACTCCGAGACTCAAATTTTGAAATTGTTTAATGTGCTCACTTACTGGTCCCTTTTGACATATATTTATCAATTGGGTAAAGAAGGAATTTCTCTTGACATCATCATGGTATGATATCAATTCTTCTATAAAAATGGATGAAGAGATAATGGAGCTCTTTTTGCATTCACAAATCCATTGGTACCACACAAACTGCTCTGGTTCTAAATATAAAGAGGCAATAGGTACCTTTTGAATATTGGGAACCTGGTGTATATCAAATAATTGCTCCATCTGGAATATCCATGTTATGGGGTCTTTTCCATCAAAATTCCTCATGTCAATCTTGAGGAGTTGGATACCGCTTGGGGACCATCCCTAGTTACTTCCATTAATAGAATCATTTACTCTTGGAATATTCTTATCCATGGAATGTTTCTCAACATGGACCTTATCTTTATCCTCCTAAGTATCCTGGAACACATCATCACCTGGAGGAGGAGTATCCTTTGAATTGTGTATGAGCTTTGCAATATTGTCCATATTATTATCCATATCTTCCATCAACTTCTCCTCTAAATCAACTAAATCAATTGTTTTCACAGAACCTTTCATATTTTCCTCCGTCTTATTATCCATATGTTCCATAAACGTCCCCTCTAGATTAACTAAATCAATTGTTTTCACAGATCCTTTAATCATATCTTCCAACTGGGACACTCTAAAAGATGGGTCTTCCCTTTCATCGTATGGAAGGGATGAGTCCTCTGGTGGTTTGAGTGGAGTGTAATTTTTCACTTCATTTTGGTGGAATTTTTAACAATATAAATAGATATCACACCCTGTGTTTCAACTCAAATAGATCCTTTTACTCAAATTTATTCAAATTTAAAATGACATACCTTTTTCAAACCCTGATGAGAAGACTGTTTTATGTCCGTCTTTGGAACTAAGGTAAATTTGATATTTCTACTCCTCTATGTCTAAAACTCCGTCCTGTTATATCTTGATGTGTCCTCTTTCCAATGCCCTAGGTATGACCTAGTTCTGATGTGCCAGTAAAACGTTATTGCAAATCTCCCAAAACTTCTTATTTTTTGTACTTTCAGAAGAGCGAACTTGTACGATATGCCATGTGTCCAATATTTTGGATTTGAGTCTGAAAAAGATACAAAAGATATTGCGGTATGTTTTATTTCTAATTCAATAGTTCTCACTCAATTTGGATCTTGCATGCCCCATATATGACCCTTTTTCCCATAACAATTTATTTAGACTAGTTTTTGGACTACTCATAAACCCTAGCTTCCAAAGAGAATATCTCTAAACCTATAACTGATCAGGATCTGAAAATTGGACCACAGATGTTCGACATTTTTCCTATATGGGTTTTAAGCCTTGATGTCTGAAATCCCGAAGAAGAAAAAAATATAGTGAAAATTCCAAGAAAAATCGTTTTGAAGAAACCAATTCCAAGGAAAGAGCTTTGATACCAAATGTTATGCAACAAATTTCCAAAAAGAGCATGAAAAGAGAAGAAATAGATCAGAAAGAGTACTCCACGCCTTTAATGAATACAATATATGAATATCAAGCCTCTTCAAGGGGTAAACCTCCTTATACAATGTACCAAGTACATAAAACAAGACAAAATGCTCCAAATGAAAAGGTCTCCTTCCTATATATAGGAAACTAAGAGGTACAAATCCAACTAACTGACCCAAGCCGACATAAATAATATAACCATACTAATGATAATTACAACTAATGGACCAGGCCGACATCAAAACTAATGTAATGTGATCCATATAAGGGGAAATGTGCCCACATTTAGGGCTTAACATGGTATAACCCAGTTTAGGATAGTTAACATGGCTAACTGAGACCATTCATGCCCCAATTCTCCTTTATGGACCTAATTAGGGATGTTTTGGTTAGTTAACTCAACATCAATTCAGTTAATTGTGCTTTCACTTGGTTAACTCAGCACTACATCAATTAACTAGTCACTCCTTCAATTAACAAGTCTAGATTGAGTTTGACTTATAGTAGAGTTAGCATGGGTAACTAAGGGTTTTTTAGTTCTTGTTAAGCCTAACAATCATGGGCAATTCGAATTCCTTTCAACCCTAATTCGAATTGCTTCCCTTCAAATATTGTACTCCACCTCTCTTTTAATTCATTGAACTTGATCATTCTTTTCCCTTCCGTTCTGAGTTTCTTATGTAGTAATTTATGTTATCCATTTATTACATAATGTTTTGATGGCTAATTTGATTCTCATTTCGTGTCTATTTAGTTTGTGTACCTAGATCTATACATGTTCAAATCTCATACTCTTTATTCCATGTTTTCAACCTATGTTTGAGATGTTTTAGGAACTACTGAAATTGGTGCATCTTGCTGCAATTCATAACCTCTGCTTCTTCCCACCACAACGTGATGTTTTCTTGAAATCTAGGGTATTGTAGCTAGAACTGTTCAAATCAAAATGGTCTATTCTAGGGACGATCATCTAGTTCAATGGAGAGACAATTAAGCCAATGGTATGACCACACACAAGGTAGAATATTAATGGATTCAATGATGATAATTTTTTCAAAGATGAGAAATCAGTCTAGACGAGTGGCTACCTACTGAGATCCACCCCTCCAATTATTCCAGGTGTAGGTATCATTGAGAGTCTCTATGTCAATCAAGTTGAGATCCTTAATGGTATCCCTAAACACTTCACTTGCAGGTTCCAATCGGTGAATACCCCCTTTCTTTTAAAAAAGGGAGGTGATTAAGTATAAATCACCCCCAATGATCCATTTATGGGGTCCCAAGAGAGAATTAGTAGCACTCAGAAATCTAAGAAAATTGATCTCATCTTATGATGTCGTTGCGCCTTACACATTGGTAATATCACCTATATCTTATGTTCCCAAAAGAAGGAATGAGGCCGAAATATATCTACAGGTGGAAAATAAATCCTTAAGAGTAATAACTCAGGGATCCCAAAGGAGAGAGGCCCCCTATCATTCCCTGGCCATCAACTTCTATGACTTGAGCATTCATCCAAACATATATAACAATTATTTCTAGCATATCACTACTACATTTTGTTTCTTGTAACATGCGAACACTAGGTTTTTCATATTGGATTTTGTTTCTCAACATTCTTTGCTTGCTTTTTCCATTGAGGACCCTAATGTTCCATGTGATTATCTTCATGACTAACTAGATGGAGAGGGAGAGAAGTACCTAGCATCTGCATCTGCATATAACCCTGAACCAATCAATTTTTCACCCAATTCCTATTGTAATTGCTTCTTGCTTTTCCTTCCCCGTCCTTTCTCTTTCTTCGGAGGTCATTGTTTATCTTTCATAGAATTGATATTGACTCCTAAGGATGGATGGACACAGCTTCCCATAGGTTTTGATGGAACTTGGTGTGATCCAGCTTCCAAAAGAGCTTCCTTGAGCAGATCAAGTTGCCTTGTAGGTAGGGTTTGAGCCCATACCTTTCCTTTCATCATATAGAGTTCCTTCATCTTCTACCATGTATATTTCTTCCCTAGTAGGATTAGAGGTTGAAGTTCGTTGATCTTCCAATTATCTTCATTTGCTGCCATTTGTTTGCATATAATATAGGGTATTGCTTCCTTGATCTATTAGGTTAGGATCAAATTTTGGGGCACCTAGGTTTTCTTCCAAACCCCCTGCATTGGCTAAAACATCGAAGCGATTTTTGGATTGAGGGTCGGAAGTTATAGAAGGTTGTATCAGTTTTTTCCCTCCTCGGTGCCTACGATTTGGGACTATGGTGAAGCCATCTAGATCCACAGTTGGTTCTAGCTTTCCATTTGGGGGTTACTTGTCCAGAGGACATTCTATGAATATATGGCCATGCTCATGGCACCTTCAACAACAAAATGGAACGTGCTCATAATCCACAGCCTATATCCATTCTGTGTCATGGTAGTTTAAGCAGATCAAGACGAGTAAATCCCACAAAATGTTTATATACACATGGATTAGCGCGTAAGAGGTATACTTCCCTTGCTCTATAGTTTCAACTATCTATACAAAGGATCCAAGTGTGTTATTGATGCCTTCTAAGGTTTCCTCATCCCAGAACTCATGTGGTAGAGAGTATAATTGTATCCATACTAGGGTTGTTGCAAAGTCTTCCTTTTTAGGGAAAATTCTTTTCGTCCAATCTTTTAGGAACAACCCTATAGAGTTAAAGAAGTAGGGGTCATTGTTGAACCCCATTTTTATCCTCCAAGTTGGTAAAAATTGAAGTAAAAAAACCTTTGGAGCCAAGTTTCAACTCTACATGGCTTTTTGGTTTCCATTTTGTTGCGATCCACCCATTGAGAGCTTTCACTGTGGGCCAAAACCCCAGAAACTCATGACCACGACATGATTTTTCATGAACTGAATGTAGCTTCCAATCCTAGGAGAAGTGATCTCATATCATGGAATAATAGATACTTTGAGGATGCATGTTCGTTAAGGATGAAGATTCACTACATGATTAGGGCTCTCACTCCCTCCATCTATGGTCGAATGCATCGAATGGGTATTCCCTACCCCTCCCTTTACCACAAGTTGTGTCTTAGTTACATCCCTATTCTTGTGGAGGAGGCACCTCCACCTCACCATGAATTCATACCCTCCTTATAGGAGGGAGTGGCGTTCCCTCCCTACTCCAAGACCATCAAGGCTTGCCTCAATGCCGACTGAAGCTCTCAAAAACCCCTAGACGCTGCATTCTCGCATTGTTATTACATATATGAATCAAGAAAACAATTAGGGGAAAAATTTAGCCCATGCGCTAATTTTCGAGTTTTTTTCCCAAAAAAATCATTATTTTCCATTTTTTTCTAATATGATTCACCCAAATTCCATAGGATTAATTTTTTTTACTCTAAAAATCACCAAAATTGTATAAACCCTTAGAAATTTGTACATTTTTTTAAAATATCTCAAAACATTTTATGGTTGGAAATTTGATAATTAGTAATATTCACCAAGGCTTCTACACTTTAAGAAAATTATGGATCCTTAAAATTTTCCATCTGAATCATAAAAATTGCATTGATGAGATTGGGTTATAATTGCAATTGTACATGGAATGTCTAGTGAACTTGGAGGAGCATTCGCATTGCATCTCTTATGAAATGTAGGCTTTAGATAGGTATGAAATATTTAATTTATATTTTTTCATTCTTAATAGTTTTGTTAAATTTAACTTTAAATTAAATGTAAATCAATTTTGCAACTCTTAAAAAATTATAAGTTAAATATTAGAGATGATTTATATTATCTCTTTGTCACATAATAAATTATATTTATAAATTTTAATTTTAATCCCTTTAAGTCTTTAAATATCTCATTATTTTACAAAATAAAATCATTATTTCATTTAAAAAATGGACTTTATATAATAATAATAAAAATAACATAATTTTAAGTTTACGGTCAAACCAAATACCAAATTGGTATATGAGACTTTCTTGTTTATGAGACAAAGGATTTTTTGGTCTTCTACACACAATGATTTAAGAGCTGAACTTAAAAATTTGTGTAGATATACATACTCTACCTTCCTCTAAATTTGAAAATATACACTCTTAAAACAAAAGCTGCGTGCGGCTTAGTCCCTGCCTTAAATAAATATATATAATAATAAAAAACAATTTTTTAGATAAATAAAATCTTAAATATAAATTAATTAATTAATATATAGAATGCCATTTTTTACATTATAATAAATATAAAAAATCAAAATTTGTTTATTAATCATTCAAAAACATGGTTCATTGCCATAATATTTTATGGCATACCTTTTCATTATAATGATAGTATTATTATTTACATATTTATAGATAATTTTCCATTATGATATTATAATTATTTTTTACATATCGAAATATAATTATAAGTGTTAGTAATTTGACAACATCTATTTTTTTTAAAATATTTTTGCTAATCAATTTCTAATTGGTAGTATTTTGTAACTTTTTATGCATTTATTAGTAAACCAAAATGACTCCCATTAATAATAGTTTTTAAAATTAAAAACAAATATGAATTCAAAATTTTAATCAATATTTTTAAATTAAAATGGATTTATAATTATATAAAAAATTATTGCAGTTCTTGAATATTGCTTGTAATTGGGATATTTTCATCTGTTGTTACATCTTATAGGCGACTGATTGTTTCAAGAAAATCTTCAAGGTGGAACAATCCAAAATTATCATATGGCCAAAGTGCACCTTAGTAGGCAAGTCTCAAAAATATTAATTCAAAGCATTTTCATTATGTAAATATTTTAAGAAAAATGGCCACCTCCTTTGGTGCAGGAGGGTTAAAAAACAGTCTATTTTACAACTTTTTTTTAAGCTATTGAAAAGGGAATCCAATTTAAACAGACTATGTTATACTATCTAAAAACACGCTAAATCACATTAGAAATGCAGAACTGTAGTTAGATAAATGATTAAATCTATTTTATTCAGAAGGGTAGCAGCCCTCTGCTACAAAAAATGTGTCTAACCAAAAGTTATTCTGAAACAATCCAATACAGGGCTGAGAGGGGTCAAACAAAACACAGAAGAAAAAATGGTAAGAATCCTTAGTTCATACTCCATAACAACAAGAATCCCAAATAAAAACCTGCAGTAGTGTTGCACTTAAGTGTTGTGAACCATGTAATCAGGAGACATTCCTCCCATCATTCTTTCTTCCAGCCACTTGTTACTATCACCCATAAGGCAGCTTGAAGTCATCATTCCCTTCAACATTTGAAAAACTAGAACTGGTATGGTTATTCACAGCATTTGTTTCTCTATGGTCTAAGATTCCTAAACCACTTTTCATCAGATTTGATGAATCAAAAACATCATCAGGCTTTTGTTCTATCATCTATGGGGATGAATTGTGCTTAAGCTTGCTAAACTGCTGTTGTTGCAAGTCAAATGATCCTGTTGTGGATGCTGCTACTTCTTTCTGCATTTTTTGTTGCTATTTCTCCTGATATAGTGGTCTCAGCCTCTGAACTTCCTTTTGCAATGCTTCGCAGTGAGCTGCACCATCATTTATTTCTCCCATTACTTTGAGCTAATAGATAGGCATTGCCTACTGGCGAATGTTATTAAGATAAGTAAATAGTGAACTCACAAGAATGTGTCTAAGCCATCTATGAGCAATAGTAAATTCATTTCGTTATGATGTAACTGGGATTGAATACTTACCATCCTTGAAAAGTTTGTCTTGAGCAAGGGCAGCAATTCTTTGTTTTAAGCCACCGTTTCCTACATTCAACAGGACTCGCTAATGATCCAGATAGGCCACTTGAGGAGAAAGTGTCGATACTTATGTTTGTATTCAAATTAAAAGTTAATGAGTACTTGTAAGGAGCAATATGCTTTTAATGTGCAACAAATGCACTGGGAACATCTTGTTGACCAAATCATCTCCTGGTTCCAAACAATCACTCAAATATACAAAAAATTTAAGACACTGTTGTTCTCATCAGTAACCATTACATGTAATGCATTGACACTTCTTTCAAGCTCTGAAATATACTGCAACTTCCTTACTCGAGATCTTTGTGCGGATTGTCTATTAGCTAAAATTCTAGATAAAAAGAGTATCAATAACAAGAAAGTGCTTGGAACAAAGAAAAAACTACCAAGGATCTTTGACAAATAAACTGCTAAATCGATGCTTAGGATTGCATGGTATAGACATTAACATATTACTATTACCATTTCTATATTGAAAATGCTTACCGTTTCACCTTTTTTGGATCAATGTTTGGGTTGAGCTCCATTGTTGGTGACGATGTGGCCATTTCAATCTTTACCGCCTGCTGGAATGGATGCTCACTTTTGCAAATGCTTTGAACTTCTGGCTCAATTTTGAACTAACCTGATACAGTTATGACTTTCTCCTCCATAGAAGTCTCATTTATACTGTTGTGATCGGATGGAGTTGAAGGGTTCTCAGAAATTGTCTGTCTCTCTGAACATCTTTTATCCAAAGCAGTCGGTGGTGTAGAAGGATGATGATTAGAAGCTGATTGATTTGACTGATTTTGTTGTTTATGGAAGGGATCAATGTCAGCAAACATTGACGTGAGCTGCTCCTCATCCAATCTGTCGAAGTCTTGGGATCCTTTAGATGGTATGGATGCTGCACTCCTGCAATCGAATTCATCTTCCTCTGCAATGTCCTCTATTGGAGCAGAATTCACTAGCGCTTCAAGGAAAGCAAGCGCGTCACTTGTAGATCGTCTATGATGGGGGCCCTTCTTTGTTGGATTTTCAGAGGGTGAGTCCAGTAGATCATCGATCCATGAAGGCTGGCCATGTGAAGATAGATAGCCCATTGAGGGTGTGCGCTGATGTTTCAAATTGTTTCCTTGGAAGGAAATATTAGGCCAGCCCATATACATAACATTGTTATTATTGGAATCTTGACCAACAATCCCGAAAGATGGACTCTTGGGAGGGAGCTGCGGCAGTTTTGATGACAATGATGTATATCCCCAATTTGCAGCATAATTATCACCAACCCCATGGTGAGCCATTGAAAATCAATCCCCACTCGAATGTCACTCAATATCTATGTGCATTACAAACAAGACACTGCAAATCGTGCAATAAGCAACATACCACTAGGTTAAATGCCAAGCACCCAAGATATCCTGCATTAGATTTTATGTATAGCTAATGCCACGAAAATAAACCCATTTAGGCAATGATATAAAGTCCATTTCTCTCTAGATCATAACACTACTTGAACACAGAAGTAACAATACACCCAATCTTCTCATACCTATTAGAGGCAATGCTTCTTATGGTAAACTTAATGACACTGGATGTGTACATTGTCTCCAATACTATGTGAATGGATGACACAGTAAAGCATAAGCACTCAATAAAGCATGAAGGTTTGAATAGTTTCCATAGATTGTTTATCTTGTCTAGTTTTCCCCAGATTTAAATACTTTCCAGAGCTTGTTTAGTTTATCCCATATACCAGTAGGTAATTTAGGGATGACCTTGAGTTAAATAACAGCTAAGCAGATTTTTTTGTGCAAATTTCATTGTAACTTTGTGTTCTATCCCATAGATCCGACAACATCTGGGAAGGCCGTATGTAGAAATATTCTATTTTATTTTATTGGATTGAAGTGGTGCAATGCCATGGGCTAACAACATTGCGAATATACTGGTATGTGTGAATCAGCTGCGATTTCAGAATGCCATAGATATGAACTTACATAAACATGGAAAAGAGAGAGAAATGACGAATCTCATACATCACAGACAACAAATGAGATGACTGGACATCAAATTGGATATATGATGGCCATGCCCCTTGCATGCATTGCCTCAATTGATTATCCATAGAAAAAATCTAATTTACAGCTCATGAGCCAACCACAATGCCAATGAACATCAACACGAGAGAAACTGGATATCAGCTAGATTGTCCCACAAAATGGGGACCATGTACCTAGTATGCATTACTCAAGATAATCGATTATAAAAATGAAGCTTGGCTCTAAAATTCAGTCATAAATCCTAGTCCTATCTTCCTCTTTTTGTCTCACTGCATTTTCAATTCTATTAATGGAAAAACTAAATGCATAGATAAATCTATGTTGCCTTTTGATTTCTATCGGTGGTGCAACTAAATATATCAAAGAAAAATGTTTTGTTACCATTAATGATGTTAAGGTGACATTCAACTAGAATGTAATGTTCAGAAAACACATCTCAGATTTCAGATTTAAGACAACTTCTTTAGGAACAAAAATCTGATAATGATTTAAAGAAAATCTGATAATACCATTAAATTATTGATGCAGAATACCATTTCACATTGCATAATTTAGACTCGTTGCTGGACATTATTTAAAAAAAAAAAAAGGCAAATTTCTATTGAAAACTTCAGCAAGTACTGAACCATATCAAAATCCCATGATGAGAAAAATCTGATATTATTCTATAATGAAAATCCATTTCCCATATTGGAAAACCAACACCCAATTGCATATTGATAAACAAAAGCAATGTAACAGTCCAAACCTTATCCAACCGGACAAACACATAGCATCATGCATTTTTATTATTAGCATCATCATCCACATCTGTAGATCCAATCGAAAACGACACAACAACAGAAAAAACCTGGTTATAGAGCAATATATATGTAAGCTACAAAATTAGGAAAACAACTTCAGGTTTTGCATATAAAGATTCAATTACCTCTGTGATTGGAATGTCTATAATTGGGGAAACAACTTTAAGATTTTGTATGTAAAGATTCAATTACCTCGCTGGCTGGAATATCTATAATTTGTTTGGTTCCTGCCTTGATGATCAACTCTGTAACTCCGCCATCTGCACCAGAGAATTCCTGATCGTTCTCTATTCAAACCACCATACTGCACTAGCACATATTCTGGTGATATGTACCTATAAAATGAATTCCAAGGGTGTGAAGTTAGAATAGAGCCAAGCATTTTGACAAAACATACAGAGACACATAATCAGGGCAAGCTCAAAGGCATGAAGTATTAAAATGTTTTCAAGAAAATAGGTCATACTTGAATAGAGTCTCAGTGACGCTGGAGGCCCGAGCAATCACAAACTTGCTCTTCGTTCTCTGTGTGATGAATGGCGATATCATTGTGAAAAATGCAAAGTACCACCAAGGCACATTGATAAAAATCTGTATATGTTCACAGTACATTTGATCATTGTCATCCATAGCTAGATTGAAGAATTGAACAGATATGGATGAATTTGTTGATCAAACAATAATCAAAACATTTGCAGTTTACCTTTCGGGCAATGAACTCGGGATAATTGTCCTGCAGAAGATCCAAAGCCTGCTTGGTAGCTTGTCTCAACTCTTTCTTTCCAGGGCCGGGGGAATTCTTGAGATCAGTGATGTGAACCATGGAGTTCACACCTGCAGGGTTGAAACTGAGCTGTTGAATCCCCTTCTCCAATAACTGAACTCTCCATCGCAAGAACCTCTGGCGTTTCTCTTCTGTGCCAAACGTTTTCTGATAAAGCTCCCTATCCTGGAAGACACCATAAACATTGTAACAAACGGGATGACCTTCTTTGTCATATCCATTCATGTAAGCTACTCCATCAAGGTCATTACCAAAGTCCTCTTCCAATATGGAGTCCGTTTTGAAGCTCTTTCTCCACAGAACGGTGTTCTTCAGCATTTCTCCAGGGCCTGCGGATCAAATATCCACTGCTCTATATCCCCAAATAACAAGAAGCTGAAAAGAAAATAAAGAAAAAAGGAAAGAGAGCCACCCACCCACGGGCTTTTCTGATTTATCTCATCTGTCCATCAAATCAAATCTAAAGCACAGATTCCTGGAGCACAACGACCCTTCTACAGACATATAATCTTTTGGGTTTGCAAATCGCTGTGAAGATCTATATAATTCCAATCCATT
This sequence comes from Larix kaempferi, assembly GCA_027924585.1. Taxonomy (NCBI): domain Eukaryota; kingdom Viridiplantae; phylum Streptophyta; class Pinopsida; order Pinales; family Pinaceae; genus Larix; species Larix kaempferi. The sequence continues at coordinate 20,666,381 of BSBM01000047.1, read as the reverse complement.
GCCAGTCATAACACTGTCTCACATCGTCATTGCCATTGCCAGCTTCAACCTGCCATTTCCATTGCCTGCAGGTTGATGCTATAAGGTATAACATCAACCTGCAGGCAGGAATTAGGGTTTCTAGGTACCGAGGTTTGAGAATGGGGAAGTGTATGACTACAAGTTTGGGATTGAATCGAAAAGGAGGAGAAGGAGTGCATACTTGAATACAAGTTTGGGATTGAATCGAAATGGAGGAGGAGGAGTGCATATTTGAATAGCCGTCGGTGTTAAATGGAGTTATGTGATGGAAATTTGTTTATCCTACAAGTGGAGGACATGCATTCAAGTGCATGCATTTGATCTGAAGTTGCAGCCCTCAGAAATTGCAGGTGATTTCAGAAATTGCAAATGATTGCTTGAAGAACAAGTAAGTTAGAGCGTGAAGTTTCAAGTAAAGTTTTAAGGTAAGGTTTTTTTTTTTATTATCTATTTTTATATTTATTTTAATGTCTGGCAATTAGAAAAAATAGTCAATTCAAGGTTATTGTCCAATTATAAAATAGTAATTTCTTTTTTTTAACTAATTATAAATACAAATTTTATGTTAACATTAATCTAACTTTAGAAAGAAAAAAATATTAATTGCAATTAATAGAAAAAACCGAAACATATAGTAAAGTTTAAAACCAATATTTTATACAATAAAAAAAACCACATACTCTTCCCTCAAAGTTGTTGTATCCATGAAGGTTCAATGAGAATATTAATGAGAATATTATTAGAATCATTAGAAAATATTGTATGGTATTTAAGATTTGTGTTTTATTAGGTCCTAAAATCTCATTTCAAAATAGAATTGGAAAAGTTTAGTACACTACGAGATGTTCTATGCATGATAACAACAAATAGATTTGGTTTTGGAAAGAAAATCAACATATTTGCTAAATTTCATTTTTTTATAATGATAATAAATAGAAATTTACAAAATGATAAATAATAAAACAAATTTGATTTATAAATTTGAAAAGTTTATATCTTTTTAACTTATAAATTATTAAGTTTAATATATTTTTGAATTTAAAAATAGATTATTAGTTTTTAAGTTTAAAATGTTGATGGCTTTATTTAAGGTACATGATGAAAAATAGAAGTTCTAAGATATAATTTTAGCAATGAATGATTTACTTTTCCATAGGTTCTCTTTTCTCTTCCCCTTTAGTAGAATCATAGCTTCTCTCATTATCTTCGCAAACATCTCAAATCATTTATATTATATTCCAACATTAATGTTTCCATAACTTGATTTCATCCTAACAAGCTTGTTTCCATTTATAAATGTATTTACATAGTACATGCTTAATCATTCACAAGTCAAGCTTAATCCCTATGTTTGTTGTGTTATCTCTCTTATCATGACACATTACGGACCGAAACCTTGCATTGTCGACGATTTAATAAAGTGGGTGATTACAACAGTACATCAAATAAATGTAAATGTACTTGGGCTTATAGCTCAGTGGTAGAGCATTTGACTGCAGATCAAGAGGTCACCGGTTCGAACCCTGTTGGGCCCTCCATTGACATCATGTTTTTATAAAAAGCGGCACAAATCGTTGTTGTCGATAGTAGGTCGCATTTCAGGTAAACCCTTAGAACACTCCAAATTAAGCAAACCCATGAAAATGGGTCATGTTGAGTTTGGCTTACGTGGAATAATTAGTGAGACTCGAGGAGTATATAAAAGCTAAGCCATTTTAAACGACGAAAAAATATTCATATATTTATATATATATATGATTTAATAAGTAGTAATTTTCTTATAAGAAATAAGGTGTATTTATTTTATATTTTAATATTAATTTTTTTATAATGTTAATAACTAGCCATTGTTTTTAATGGCACAAAGATATGTTGATATAAAGGCTCTTATAAGAAGGCTATTTTGAGATGTAAACAGCTAATTCATGCTGATGGTGCATTGAGATAGCTAAGGGTTATAGATGTGATATGAAATTGTTATGTTAGTTGTAAACTTTGTGTAATAGAAGCAATAAGGGTTGAGGTTTGAGGGGGTGGTAGAGGAGGAGGCCATAATAAATGGCAGCAATGTGAAGGATGGGAATTTCAAAGTATGTATGTATGTTGAAGGTTGTGATGCCAAGTAATGTAAGCAATAACAAGCAATTGTTTTTATTGACCATGGTTGCCAAGAATGCATGTTTTAATGTACCCGATCAAGCATAACCTTTTACGTGTCAATAGTTCTATAGCTAAAGGTGTGAAAGTTAGGCATTGAGTGGGGAACAAAAAATCATCGAAAGGGGAATCATTTTCATAAATATGTTCCTTATGTTTGTCATATATAATGCCACAATCCATCGCCCCAATGTTGAAGGTTGAAGTTTTTTTCATATATATGCATGTTTCACCAAAAAATAATACAAGTATATCTTCCTTCCTTGTTTTGCCAAAAATTAATAGAAGTATCTCTTGCCAAACCTAGAAGGGTTATCTAACTTAACCTTTACAATGAATTTTTTTTAACTAATGAATTCATTTTTTTTTGTAAATTAGAACTTATATTACACCGGTATAAAATTTACATAAGCATACCAAGAAAAATGGCCATGGACTCTCCAAAAAAAAGACTTTGCCCAAGCCAACGTCTGAAATTAAACTACAATCTTCCTTCCCAAGGATACACATAAAAAAGATAGATGTTGCCCCTGTTGGGCTACAAAAAATTGGCAAAAAAATGAAGATGACCAAAGAAAATTGCATTGAAACATGAATAAAACATGACATGACAAAAACTACAGAAAAAGGCTAGTTCATCATTTCCACTTCAGCCAAAGAAAGCACACAACATACTCATATATTGGTGCACAACAGAGGGACCAAGGTACAGGCATTGACGTTGTGTAGGGGCTCCCTTTGAATAGTTGGGTCATCGTCTCAAGCCTGGTAAGGAAGAGACCAAGATTCACTTCGACCAACGAGGGAGCCGCCGAAGCCTGGAAGGCCACCTCAAGTTGCATGCCCTCCATAAAATTCAGAAGAGGAATATTGTAGAGCACAACTACATCTATGCACCAATATGCCACAACCTGCACCTTATGATCCAAGTCCCCCACTCTAGTCTGTGTGTCATCGCCATAATTAAGCAGGTCATTTATGATATCAAGAAGCATCTCTGACATGGAGGCCGCTTGCCTTGCAACTACTCTACCATCTGTCTCGCCACCATGCATCTGGTGAGAGATACCTTAGTAGCTAGAATCTCAAAGGAATTCCCGTACCATGTCTACACTATCATTTGCCAAATTCCAATTATTCTTAGACTGAGAACCAACACTCTCAGGCTCGAAATTGCTCTCAGCGATGTTGCTCGTGTGATTTGAATGTGCTCCAATTCTCCGTTTTGATCCCAGTGGATGATCTGTCGCCATAATGGTGCCGAGGTTAAGCATTATGAGGCTACAATTAATGACCACAGTGGTCATGTGCTCTCATGCATGCAACAGGGAGACACATTGAATTCCCTTCTACTTCAAGCCTCGGGCTTGAGCTTCTCCCAATCACATCACCATTATGTCATCCACCCTGGCAAGAAGTCACCGAATCCGAGAAACTAATGAATTCATTAGTAGTAATTATTGTACACAAATATAAATTATAATTATTATATGTAATTTTCTCACTTAGTAACTTATGTGAGGAGATGTTTAAGTTTCAGTCCTTCTGTGGAGTTTTAATATTCCAAGAAAAGACTATTTTTATTTTTAAATGTTAATTCATTTTGCCAGGTGTTGAGCAAGTGAGCTTTGGAGCACCCAGACTACTTATTTAGGTGTTGATCAAGTGAGCTCTGGATCATCTGGAATATTTGTAGTAGTTAACTGGTGTTGAGCATAAGCTCTGGAGCACCATGACTATTGATTTAATGGTGTTGAGCGAGTGAGCTCTGGAGCACTATTAATTGAGTGAGTGTTGAGTAGTAAAGCTCTGGAGCACTTACACTCATGGTGATTTACTGATGTTGAGATGAAGGCTCTAGAGCATTAATAATCTGTTAAACTATTATTAAATTATCTAAATTATTACTTGTCTACTTAATTCCTTCTAAACTGACTAGGACTACCACTCAAAGAGGGATCGAGCATGCAAGAGATTAGAATGGTTGAGTAGTTGATAACAATGACCAACTAGATGTTAAGATGAGTAAAAATCCTATTTTTATTAAATAAAGAAAAAATAAATGGTTAGAGTTAAAAATAAACTAATTTATTAATTAAAGATAAAAACAAAATAGTCAGTGTGTCTAACACCTAAACTGAGTGATTTAAACCTAATCCTAGAAGCCTTCTCCTCATAAAATCTTATAAGTAGCAGAGAGAGAACCTTGCAAGGGGCAAGTGATTCCAAGTTCAATGGAGGGTTCATTCGTGGATCTTTGAGTGCTCAGATTACCAAATTGTGTGATATTTGGTGTGTCCAAGAAAGTGGACTGTGGGAACATTAAGGGAAATTATTTTACAAGATCTACAAAAATGGTTGGAAAATGGACCTTGTGACTACTCTGTTGTTAGTAAGGAATATAGCAAATTTTACCCTAGGCCTTCTAGTTCTTGTCATGCTCAGTTCGGCTCGAGGGTGACCTATTGAAGAAACCAGGAACAGTTTGAGGTAAATGGTTGGGAGGAACGCGGTAGTTCCTAAGTCAATCGGAAAGCGGAAAAAGGACTGATAAGTATTTTTATGTTGTTATTATTAATTTAAAGTTATATATATATATGATCTGATTCTTCTTATATTCTAAATATGTTCATGCAAGCCTCTTATTTGATAGGAAATCTACATGATGTGATTTTTATTCATAAATATGTTAGTTTTGTTCATTAAAATCTGATTGAGAAACTAATGGATAAATATATTTCTGTTGAATTAATTCTGATAATTTATAATACAGTCCCATTTTATATATATGTTGCAAAAATTGTTTTAAATTCTGAATTTACAGTCATTGGCAGAACTATTTAGTCATGGCACTTGGGTTTTAATTCTTTATTTCATCATTATTAATTATTGTCTTTAATTTCAAATTATAGTTATTTATCATATCATAAGTTGTTTAGCCTAGGGATAAACCTACCGTTATTCCTAAATAGGGAGAGGATCGTAGATTCGGATCCCAAGACCAAGTCCTTAAATCCTATATAGGTTATTTAATATATATTAAATAAACCAAGTATACGTATAGTACAAATCATGTCATATAAAAATAAATCCTATTATAAACCAAAATCCATTATTAAAACCATAACATATTATATGCAACGAATAGAGATCAAGTACTCATATTATCCATGCTAAACGTATACCAATGATAACTCTTTAAAAGTCAACATTAAAACATAAAACGTTTCCATGCAAAAAGCTTGGTCAAAGCACATCCAAGGCTCACGATATCGTGACAGCCTACTTCAACTCAGAGTTAACCTCTATAAAACATAATATATATGTTATTTTATATACATCAAAATAAAGGATCTCAGCCATCAATTGAAATATTGATGCTCTTTGCATGAGAGCTGGGCGTTAAACAACATGTGAAAGTCACATTCAAGCAACCATTTATACCATAACATTCGGTCATAGTAAAAAATGAAGTCCACAGGGTTCACGCTTTAAACTTTTGAACAGGGATTGAATCCCTTTAAGAACAACCCACAAACTCGGCAAGAAGCGAAAGCTTTGCTTCTAGCACAACATACTCTCAAATAAGAAAACATAGACAACAGTTAAGACTTGAGAAAATGGTATGGGATCGAATCCCATAAGCAACAAGGTTCCTATAGTTATCAAACCCAGATTCTCATACAGCTTACACAAACAAAAGTCCATCTTATACACAGTATATTATAATCCATTAACAGAGCATACATATCTATACACAGTCAATATTTAAACATAGAGGATAGACGCTTGGGAAAAGGGGACCACAATTATATTTCGTTTTACACAGAACCTTCAAACCAAAAAATAGAGTTCAAACTCTAAAAACCTTGATAAGTTACATATTGAAATCGTAAACATCATTCTCATAAGATTAAACACGGTCACACTTATCTCAAACAAAGATTCCTTGTGAAAACACCTTGAAAGGATTGGAAGATTTTATTTGAACCATAAACATTGGTTTGAACCAGTAGTAAACAGTTATACATCAAATTCTTTTCATGTTCTTTTAATTTTCTGGATCCGTAGGCCATGACATGATTCTCTTGAATTAGTACCCCTCCTAATCCTTCATTACATGCGGCGATGCATATGACGAAATCCTTAAAAGGGTCATCAATTTTTAGTATAGGGGTGGTGGTTAACAAATGTTTTAATTTATTAAAACTTTCCATACACTTTTCATTCCAGTCAAACTTTTTACCTTTCTTCTATAGTGAAGTTATGGGGTAGGCTATATTAGAAAATCCTTCAATAAATTTATGATAATAACCCGTAATCCCCATGAACGATCTTATGTCCGTTACATTTTTAGGAACTGGCCATTCAGTGATAGCCTTAATCTTGTCGGGGTCGACAGATATTCCATCCTTAGACACTACGTGTCCTAGATATTGAATTATGTCTTTAAATAAATCGCATTTTCTAAACTTAGCAAACAGTTGTTGTTCTCTTAAAACTTGCAGAACTATTTTTAGGTGTTCTTCATGTTCTTGTTTATTCTTCGAGTAAATCAGTATATCGTTGGTGAAGACGACTACAAGTTTATCTAAATAATTACTCAGAATACTATTCATTAATCACATAAGCTGTAGGTGCGTTTGTTAATCCAAATGGCATTACGACAAACTCGTAATGACCATAACGAGTTCTAAAAGCAGTTTTAAAGATGTCTTCATCTTTGATTCGTACCTAATGGTATCCAAAACGTTAGAAAAGATTGTCTCCCCTTGGAACTAATCGAATAGATCGTTTATCCAGGGTAAAGGATATCAATTTTTAATAGTCATTTTATTTAATTGTCGATAGTCTATGCATAATCTTAAAGTTCTATCTTTCTTCTTTACGAATAAGACCGGTGCTCCCCAAGGGGAAACACTAGGTCGAATGTACTTCTTATCAATTAGTTCTTGTAATTGTGATTTAATTTCCGTAAGTTCTATTATATTCATCTGATACAGAGCTTTTGATGCTGGTACCACTCCCGGTATCAAATCGATTGCAAAGTCTATGTCTCTTTTTGGAGGTAGTCCATGGACTTCTTCCAGAAAGATGTCTTTAAACTCTTTCAAGATAGGTATATATTCCACTTTAAGTTTGTTATCTTGATCTTGATCATCTATTACATAAACATCAAATACTTTACATCCCTTACATACAGATCTCTTCATTTGTAAGGATGAGATCTCTCTGATTGCAATCTTTCTGGGAATTCCTGTTACTTTAATTGTGTTTCCAGTATTATCTATGCATGTAAAAATTTTGTCATAACAATTCAACATGAATCTGTGTCTTTCCAACCAATCCATTCCTATCAGCATATTATAGGAACCTAACGGTAAAATATTCAGATCAACATGCGTATTAAATTCATTCATAAATACTTCACATTTTTTCACATAACTAGTGACCTTACATTTAGTACTTGTGGCTAACTATACCAGCCAATATTTTTCAAATTTTTCTAGTACTAATTTACATAATTCAACAATCCTAGGTGATACATAACTCAAACTTGCACCTGGATCAATTAGTATGGAAATAGGTTGACTTTTTATCATACATTCGATCTCGACCATTGAAGCTTGATAGTCTGCTTGTCGATTCTCTAATGCAGCACTGATTCTGGGCATACTTCTCGCCATATCTCCAACTGTAACAGCTTCCTGAATGGAGTGAACATTATTAAAGGTTTTCTTTCTTACAGGATAGTCTTTAAAGTAACGTGGGTCACCACATTCCCAACATTTTAAGGGTTCTCTCTATGTAGTTTTTTTATTAAAATTAGTGGAAGGTTATCTTTCTTTTGCTGCAGGGTGTTGTGGTTTGAAACCTTTATTAATGACCCTTTGGAGATCTAGGTAAATAGGAGTCTTAGATGTTTGAACATATAATGAGCATAATTGTGCAATTACACCTTAATGTCCATTTTTCAATCATTTTGTCATACCGTTAGAGCTTATCACCTTGCTTGGTTTCCCTGTTATACCTTTTAACTCATATTCTTTTCCTTCCCATGAAAATTTCATGAAAAGCTTCTAAAAATTAAAATCCATTGTTCCCAATGATTGTAACCATTGAACCCCTAATACAATATCAACACCACCCATTGGGATAGCAATTATTGGACTATTCAATACATATTCCCCCATCGCAATATTAATATTATGGAATTTCTCTGATCAATTGATTTCATCCATCTGCAATCATTACTTGAAACTTTGGTGCTGGATATACAAAGCAATTGAGAAATTTGGCTAATTTACAGTGAATAAAATGATGAGTACTACCTGAATCAATCAACAATGTTACCTTTTTATTTTTTATATATCCTTCGATCTTGAGAGTTTGAGGAATGATAATTCCCGCTAAAGAATGAAAAGATATGGTGGGAGTAATCTCTTCAAAAGTAGTCTCTTCAATTTCTTCATCTTGAGATGGTTCTTGTTCTTTTGCTTCTTCCTCTTCACAATCTATGTAGAATAATTTCTTCTCACCACACTTATGTCCCTTACTATACTTGATGTCGCAATTAAAGCATAGGCTTTTTCTCTTCTTTCATCTAGTTGTTGAGGTGTCAACCTTTGAGGTGAGTTACAAGAAGGAACATTATTATCTTTGTATGTGTTGGATGTGGTCTTTCTGGTAGCCATCTCAATATTTTTATGTTCAACCTTCCTTGCCATCATGAAAGCCTTCTCTAAGGATGGTGGTTCAAGGAGATGGATCTCATGTTGAATGTTATCCTTCAAGATTCCAATAAAGAGTTCCAACAGTTTATCATATGGTATGCCCTCCACTGCAAGACTCAACTTTTGAAATTGTTGAATGTGCTCACTTATTGGTCCCTTTTGCCTTAGATTTATCAATTGGGTAAAGAAGGAATTCTCTTAACATCATCATGGTATGATATCAATTTTTCTATAAAAATGGACCAAGAGATAATGAAGCTTTTTTTACGCTCACAAAGCCATTGGTACCACACAAACTGCTCTGGTTCTAAATATAAAGAGGAAATAGGTACCTTTTGAAGATTGGGAACCTGGTGTCTATCAAAGAATTGCTCCATCTGGAATATCCATGTTGTGGGGTCTTTTCCATCAAGTCAAACTTCCTCATGTCACTCTTGGGGAGTTGGATACACCTTGGGGACCATCCCTAGTTATTTCCATTAATAGAATCATTTCCTCTTGGAATATTCTTATCCATGGAATGTTTCTCAACATGTACCTTATCTTTATCCTCATAATTATCCTGGAACACATCATCACTTGGAGGAGGATAATCCTTTGAATTTTGTATGATCTTTGGAATATTGTCCATCTTATTATCCATATCTTCCATCAACTTCTCCTCTAAATTACTTAAATCAATTGTTTTCACAAAACCTTTCATATTTTCCTCCATCTTATTATCCATATGTTTCATCAAATTCTCCTCTAGATTAACTAAATCAATTTTTTTCACAGATCCTTTAATCATATCTTCCAACTAGGACACTCTAAAATATAGGTCTTCCCTTTCATCGTATGGCGGGGATGAGTCCTCTGGTGGTTTGAGTGGAGTGTGATTTTTTCACTTCATTTTGGTGGAACTTTGAATAATATAAATAGATATCACACCCCGTGTTTCAACTCAAATAGATCCTTCTACTCAAAGTTATTCAAATTTAAAATGGCGTACCTTTTTCAAGCCCTGATGAGAAGATTGTTTTCTAGCCGACTTGGAACTGAGGTAAATTTGAGATTTCTACTCCTCCGTGTCTAAAAATTTGTCCTGTTATATCATGATGTGTCCTCTTTCCAACACCGCGGGTCTGACCTAATTCTGATGTGCCAATAAAAAGTTATTGCAAATCTCCCAAAAATTCTTACTAATTCAATAGTTCTCACTCAATTTGGATCTCACATGCCCCATATATGACCTTTTTTCCCATAACACTTATTTTAGACTAGTTTTTGAACTATTCAGAAACCTTAGATTCCAAAGAGAATATATCTGAACTTGTAACTGATCAGGATCTGAAAATTGGACCACAGATGTTTGAATTTTTCTCTAGATGGGTTTTAAGTCTTGATGTCCGAAACCTTGTAGAAAAAAAAAATATAGTGAAAATTCCAAGATGAATCATTTTGAAGAAACCAATCCCAAGGAAAGAGCTCTGATACCAAATGTTATGCAAATTTCCAAAAAGAGCACGAAAAGATCATAAATAGATTAGAAAGAGTACTCCACGTCTTTTAATGAATAAAATATATGAATATCAAGCCTCTTCAAGGGGGAAACCTCCTTATACAATGTACCAAGTACACAAGACAAGACAAGACAAGATGCTCCAAATGAAAATGTCTCCTTCCTATATATATGAGACTAAGAGGTAGAAATACAACTAACTGACCCAAGTCGACATAAATAATATAACCATACTAATGATAATTATAACTAATGGACCAAACCCACATCATAACTAATGTAATGTGACCCATATAAGGGGAAATGTGCCCACCTTTAGGGTTTAACACAATATAACCCAGTTTAGGATAGTTAACATGGCTAACTGAGACCATTCATGCCCCAATTCTCCTTCATGGGCCTAATTAGGTATTTTTTGGCTAGTTAACTCAACATCAATTCAGTTAATTGAGCTTTCACTCAGTTAACTCAACACTCCATCGATTAACTAGTCACTCCTTTAATTAACAAGTCTAGACTCAGTCTAACTTAGTCTAGTAGAGTTAGCATGAGTAACTAAGGGTTTTTTAGTTCTTGTTAAGCCTAATAAGCATGGGCAATTCGAATTCCCTTCAACCCTAATTCAAATTGCTTCCCTTCAAATATTGTACTCCACCTCTCTTTCAATTCATTGAACTTGATCATTCTTTTCTCTTCCGTTCTGAGTTTCTTATGTAGTAATGTATGTTATCCATTTATTACATATTTTTTTGATGGCTAATTTGATTCTCATTCGTGTCTATTTAGTTTGTGTACCTAGATTTATACATGTTCAAATCTCATACTCTTTATTCCATGTTTTCAACCTGTGTTTGAGATGTTTTAGGAACTACTGAAATTGGTGCATCTTGCTGCAATTCATAACCTCTACTTATTCCAACCACAACATGATGTTTTCTTGAAATCCAGGGTATTGTTGTAACTAGAACTGGTCAAATCACAATGGTCTATTCTAGGGACGATCATCTAGTTCAATGGAGACAATTAAGCCAATGGTATGACCCCACACAAGGTAGAATATTAATGGCTTCAATGATGAGATTTATGATGATAATGTTTTCAAAGATGATAAATCAGTCTAGACAAGTGGCCACCTACTGAGATCCACCCCTCTGATTATTCCAGGTGTAGGTATCATTGAGAGTCTCTATGTCAATCAAGTTGAGATCCTTAATGGTATCCTTAAACACTTCACTTGCAGGTTCCAATTGGTGAATACCCCCTTTCTTTTTGGAAAGGGAGGTGATTAATTAGAAATCACCCCCAATGATCCATTTATGGGGTCCCAAGAGAGAATTAATAGCACTCATAAATCTAAGAAAACTAATCTTATCTTCTTATGTCGTTGGGCCATACACATTGGTAATATCACCTCTATCTTATGTTCCCTAAAGAAGGAATGAAGCCGAAAGATATCTACGGGTGGAAAATAAATCCTCAAGAATAATAACTCGGGGATCCCAGAGGAGAGAGGCCCCCTGTCGTTCCCTGAGTATCAACTTCTATGTCTTGAGCATTCATCCAAACATATATAAAAATTCTTTCTAGCATATCACTACTACATTTTGTTTCTTGTAACATGAGAACACTAGGTTTCTCATATTGGATTTTGATTCTCAACATTCTTTTCTTTTTTTCCATTGAGGACCCTAATGTTCCATGTGAGTATCTTCATGAATAACTAGATGGAGAGGGAGGGAATTATCTAGCATCTGCATCTGCATATAGCCCTGGACCAATCAATTTTTCAGCCAATTCCTATTGTAACTGCTTCTTGCTTTTCCTTCCCCATCCTTTCTCTTTCTTCAGAGGTCATTATTTATCTTTCATAGAATTGATATTGACTCCTAAGGGTGGACGACCACAGCTTCCCATAGGTTTTGATGGAACTTGATGTGATCTAGCTTCCAAAAGAGCTTCCTTGAGCAGATCAAGTTGCCTTGTAGGTAGGGTTTGGACCTCTTTCTTTTCATAAGCTTCCATGACACCTTGTAGGTCGATGTCTCCAAGGCCCATACCTTTCCTTTCATCATATAGTGCCTTCATCTTCTACCATGTATATTTCTTCCCTAGTAGGATTAGAGGTTGAAGTTTGTTGATCTTCTAATCGTCTTCATTTGCTACCATTTGTTTGCATCTAATATAGGGTATTGCTTCCTTGATCTATTAGTTTAGGATCAAATTTTAGGGCACCTAGGTTTTCTTCCAAACCCCCTTCATTGGTTAAAACATCGAAGTGATTTTTGGATTGAGGTTCAGAAGCTATAGCAGGTTGTATCAATTTTTTCCCTCCCTGGTGCCTACAATTTGGGACTATGGTGAAGCCATCTAGATTCGCAGTTGTCTCTAGCTTTCCATTTGGGGCTTACTTGTTCAAAGGATAGTCTATGAACATATGGCCATGATCATGGAAGCTTTAACAACAAAATGGAATGTGCTCATAATCCACGTTCTGTATCCATTATGTGTCCTAATAGCTTAAGCAGATTGAGACAAGTAAATCCCACAAGATGTTCATATACACATGGATTAGCGCGTAAGAGGTATACTTCCCTTTCTCTGTAGTTTCAACTATCTATACAAAGGATCCAAGCATGTTACTGATGCCTTCTAAGGTTTCCTCATCCCAGAACTCATGTGATAGAGAGTATAATTGTATACATACTAGGGTTGTTGCAAAGTCTTCCTTTTTAGGGAAAAATATTTTCGTCCAATCTTTTAGGAACAACCCTGCAGAGTTAGAGAAGTAGGGGCCGTAGTCGAACACCCAATTTTTATCCTCCAAGGTCGTAAATATCGCAGTAAAAAAAACCTTTGGAGACAAGTTTCAACTCTACATGAATTTTTGGTTTCCATTTTGTTTCGATCGACCCATTGAGAGCTTTCACTATGGGCCAAAACCCTAGAAACTCCTGACAATGACATGATCTTTCATGAACTGAATGTAGCTTCCAATCCTAGGAGAAGTGACCTCATATCATGGAATAATAGCTACTTTCAGGACACATGTTCGCTAAGGTTGAAGATTCACTACAGGATTAGGGCTCTCACTCCCTCCATCTATGGTCAAATGCATCGAATGGGTATTACCTACCCCTCCCTTTCCCACAAGTTGTGTCTTAGGTACGTCCCTATTCTTGTGATTTTCCCCTATGGAGGAGGTACCTCCACCTCACCATGAATTCATAGCTTCCTTGTAGGAGGGAGCGATTTTCCCTCCCTTCTCCAAGGCCATCAAGGCCTGCCTCAATGCTGACTGAAGCTCTCAAAGAAACCCTAGATGCTCCATTCTTGCATTGTTATTAGATATCCGAATCAAGAAAAATTTTAGGGAAAAAATTAAGGCCATGGGCTAATTTTCGAGTTTTTTTTCCAAAAAAATATTCGCCATTTTCCATTTTTTCTAATATGATTCACCCAAATTCCATAGGATTAAATTTTTTACTCTAAAAATCACCAAAATTGTATAAACCCTTAGAAATTTGAACATTTTTTTAAAATATCATCAAAGATTTTATGGTTGGAAATTTGATAATTAGTAATATTCACCAAGTTTTCTACACTTTACGAAAATTATGGATCCTTAAAATTTTCCATTTGAATCATAAAAATTGCATTGATGAGATTGGGTTATAATTGCAAATGTACATGGAATGTGTAGTAAACTTAGATAAGCATTCACATTGCCTCTCTTTATGAAATGTAGGCTTTAGATAGGTATGAAATATTTAATTTATATTTTTTCATTCTTAACAATTTTGTTAAATTTAACTTTAAATTAAATGTGAATCAATTTGGCCACTCATAAAAAATATTTAAAAAGTGAAAATAATTTTAATAAATATGTTTAATGAAAATTATAAACCATAAAAAATTATGAATTAAATATTAAAGATGAATTATATTATCTCTTTGTCACATAATAAATTATATTTATAAATTTTAGTTTTAATCACTTTAAGTCTTTAAATCTATGATTATTTTAAAAAATAAAATCATTATTTCATTTTAAAAATGGATTTTATATAATAATAATAATAATATAATTTTAAGTTTATATTAAAACCAAATACCAAATTGATATATGAAACTTTCTTGTTTATGGGAAAAGGGATTTTTTGGTCCTCTCCACACAACAATTTAACCGCTGAACTTTAAAATTTGTGGAGATGTACCTACTTTACCTTCCTCTAAATTTGAACATATACACTCTTTAAAAACCACACATTCTTTCCAATAAATAAAGTTTAAAACCCATATATATATACACTCTTCCCTCAAAGTTGTTGTATCATGAAGGTTCAATGAGAATATTATTATAGTGAGTATACTACCCACTAGAAACATTAGAAAATATTTTATGGTATTTATGATTTGTGTTTTATTAGGTCCTAAAATCTCATTTCAAAATAGAATTGGAAAAGTTTAGTATACTACCAAATGTTCTATGCATGATAACAACAAATAGATTTGGTTTTGGAAAGAAAATCAACATATTCGCTGAATTTCATTTTTTTCATAATGATAATAAATAGATTAATTTACAAAGTGATAAATAATAAAACAAATTTAATTTATAAAATAAATTTGATTTGTAAATTTCAAAAGTTTATATTTTTTTAACTTATAAATTTTTAAGTTTAATATATTTTTGAATTTAAAAATAGCTTATTGGTTTATAAGTTAAAAATGTGGATGGATTTATTTAATGTATATGATGAAAAATAGATAAGTTCTAAGGTAGAATTTTAGCAATGAATGATTTACTTTTCCATAGGTTTTCTTTTATCTTCCCCTTTAGTGGTTTAGTGGGATTATAGCTTCTCTCATTATCTTCGCAAACATATCGAACTATTATATATTATATTTCAACATTAATGTTTCCATAACTTGAGTTCATCATGGCAAGCCTGCCACATGGTCCTTATAAATGTATTTACATCGTACATGCTTAATCATTCACTAGTCAAGCCTTCGCCTTAAGCTTTGCACTATTTTTTTTCAACAAGAAAAAAATTTCAGTTACTTGATATTCAAAGTATTAAATCAAAGACAACAATACAATAAACCTCAAAGAGATATGTATCCTTGATCATGATTAAATGTTATCATTCCCATAAGGGAATTTTGTCCTAAAATATATATTTCCTTCTCCATTGTAAAAAATAAGACATAAAATGACTCTATCTGTCAATAAATATTACATATAAAGGGTTCATAGTTGACTTTGAAAATAGCTATAATAAATGTTTGCTCTTCGCCTATATATGATAGATACAAAATGTAAGACAAAAAATCACCATAAACAATAAACAATACAAAAGAAGGAAAAACTATGTCCCTCCATAAGCCTGGCAGGAGTCAACATCAATCCTTAAACTCTCTCTGAATTCTTCAAAAAACAATAGACCCTCTATATTTCCCACTACCCTCTTGGACAATCTATCTACTTTCAGGTTCAATTGTCTAAATATATGCTTGAATTGTAAAGACTGAAAGGAGGATTGAAGGTCCCTAATCTTACCTTTCCAATCTTCAAGAGCAATTACCAGGAGAGGAGATCGCCCAATCACCCAATCTAAAATAGCCCGAGAGTTACCCAAACTTTGCAAGGAAAGAATGCTCTTCTATCTGGCAAAGAGTAAGAGCCCCTAAAGGGCCAATAACTTTGCTCTAGAGTTCATACCATAGCTACATGCCATCCAACATTGGAAGAAATGATCCCTGTCTAATTTAAGGACCGTCCTTGAACCACATTGCGCATTTTGTTCTGCATCATCAAAAAAACCAGTCGGGCAATCCTGTAAAATATTTGGCAATATTAAATAATGCTTCCTGAGAACTAAATCAACTTGTGGATGTTCCTTAAACTCCCCAATGATCTTTGAGGTGATGCAGTACAATGAATGCCTCTTGTTCTCGAAGATTATCATATTATGATGGCACCAAATGTTCTAGATGATAAAAAGAGGTAGGTTTTTCAAACTTCCCGCAGATTAAGTCCATGATCTAAGGCTATGGTCGAAAGATAAGATATGCTAAGAAAGGTTTCTCTTCATAACCCTGTTAACTTCTACCCAAACTTCTTGAGAAAAAGAAAAAGCTACAAATAGGTGATCCATGGAGTCTTCCCCCCGACCACATAAAACACAATGAAAAGGCCCAAACATGCCATGCTTTTGCAAATTCACACCAACCATAATTTTTCCTTCTAATACTAACCAACAAAAGAGTTGACATTTCAGCGGGGCCTTCCTTCGCCAAAGTATCTTATACCACCATTTTTCAGAAAAAGGCCTTCCACACCATAAGCAAAAGTGTCATAAGCGGTGAAGGTTGTGACCTACTGAGACAAAGTATTCCAAGTCCAAGAACTTCGCACTATGTATCAACACTAGCATATTTACATCATTTAAAAGTGGAGACATGTTTTTAAGACCACATGGATTGATTCCCATCATTACAAACTTGAGCATATACAATTATACATAATTTGATCCAATACGTTCAAAAGGGTCTTATAGGTGTTCATTAAAGCCATATTGGCATTAGGAGCAACAGGGTTGTCAATAATAGTGGAGGACATGTAGTGGGCATAATAAGCAAGGTCTTGATGTTGAGATTTCAAGGCACAACAGTGAATAGTGTGATGTGTGATGTGTGGAGGTATCCAAACTGGCCTATATCTCAAGAAGTTGGGGTTTCCACTCAAGCCGTTGTCCTTATAAGTGTGCAATTGTTAGGGTTTCTATCTTGAGTATACTTGGGTTTTTATGAAAACTTAATAATTTAAACAACCATGAAACAAAGAAAAGTTGTAATAAAAAACGCTGGTAAGAGGGATAAACCTCCAACCGTGTCGTTAAAACTTAATAGTGACCTGAACATATATTAGAAACTCAATAATGAATTCATTGAATGTATAAACCTAATTAATAGAGCATGTATGTTTGTTGTGTTATCTCTCTTATCATGATACGATTTAATAAAGTGGGTGATAAAATTTAATAAGTAATATGACTACCAAAGTACATCAAATAAGTGTAATTGTCCGTGGACCTATAACTCAGTGGTAGAGCATTTGACTGCAAATCAAGAGGTCACCCGTTCGAACCCGGTTGGGCCCTCCATTGACATCATGTTTTATAAAAAGCTGCACAGATCGTTGTTGTCGATAGTAGGTCGCATTTCAGGTAAACCCTTAGACCTCTCCAAATTAAGCAAACCCATGAAAATGGAATAATTAGTGAGACTCGAAGAGTATATAAAAGCTAATGTGTTTTAGTGGCTTTTTTAAACGACGAAAAAATATTCATACAATTTTATATATATTTATGATTTAATAAGTAGTAATTTTTGTGTTTTAGTGGCTTTTTTAAACGGCGAAAAAATATTCATACATTTTTATATATATTTATGATTTAATAAGTAGTAATTTTATTATAAGAAATAAGGTGTATTTATTTTATATTTTAATATTAAATTTTTTATAATGTTAATAACTAGCAATTGTTTTTATCGGTTGAAAAAAAACTAGAAATTGTTTTTAATGGCACAAAGATATGTTGATATAAAGGCTGTTATAAGAAGGCTATTTTGAGATGTAAATAGCTCATTCATGGTGATGGTGCATTGAAATTACAGATGTGACATGAAATTGTTATGTTAGTTGTAAACTTTGTGCAATAGAAGCAATAAGGGTCGAGGTTTGAGGGGGTGGTAGAGGAGGAGGCCATAATAAATGGAAGCAATGTGAAGGATAGGAATTTCAAAGCATGCATGTATGTTGAAGGTTGTGATGCCAAGTAATGTAAGCAATAATAAGTAGTTGTTTATATTGACCGTGGTTGCCAAGAATGCATGTTTTAATGCACCCTATCAAGCATGACCTTTCATGTGTCACTAGTTCTATAGATAGAGGTGTGAAAGTTAGGCATTGAGTGGGGAACAAAGAATCATTGAAAGGGGAATCATTTTCATAAATTTGTTCTTTATGTTTATCATATCTAATGTTACAATCCATCGCCCTAATGTTGAAGGTTGAAGTTTTTTTCATATATATGCATGTTTCACCAAAAACTAATACAAGTATATCTTCCCTCCTTGTTTTGCCAAAAATTAATAGAAGTATCTCTTGCCAAACCTAGAAGGATTATCTAACTTAACCTTTACAATTATTTTTTTTAACTAATGATTTTTTTTTTTTTTTGTAAATTAGAACTTATATTACACCCGTATAAAATTTACTTAAGCATACAGAGCAAAATGGCCATGGGCTCTCCAAAAAAAAGACTTTGCCCAAGCCAACGTCTGAAATTAAACTACAATCTTCCTTCCCATGGATACACATAAAAAAGCTAGATGTTGCCCCTATTGGGATACAAAACATTGGCAAAAAATTGAAGATGACCAAAAAGACTTGCATCGAAACATGAAAAAAACATGACATGACAAAACCTACAGAAAAATATTAGTTCATCATTTCCACTTCATCCCAAGAAAGCACACAACATACTCATATATTGGTGCACAATAGAGGGACCAAGGCCTAGGCATTGACGTTGTGTAGGGGATCCCTTTGAATAGTTGGGTCATCGTCTCAAGCCTGGTATGGAAGAGATCAAGAGTAGAGGTATGGAAGAGATCAGGATTCGCTTTGACCAACGAGGGAGCCGCTGAATCCTAGAAGGCCACCTCAAGTCGCATACCCTCCATAAAATTCAAAAGAGGAAGAGTATAAAGCGTAGCTACATCTATGCACCAATATGCCACAACCTGCACCATGTGAGACAAGTCCTGCACTCTAGTCTGTGTGTCATCGCCATAATTGAGTAGGTCATTTCTGATATCAAGAAGCATCTCTTTCATGGAGGTCACTTGCCTTGCAATTGCTCTACCATCTGTCTCGCCACCATGCATCCAATGAGAGATACCTCAGTGGCTAGAATCTCGAAGGCATTCTCATACCATGGCTGCACTATCCTTTCCCAAATTCCAATTATTCTTATATTGAGAACCAACACTCTCAGGCTCAAAATTGCTCTCAGCGATGCTTCTTGTGTGATCTGAATGCCCTCCAATTCTCTTTTTTGATCCCAGTGGTTGATCTCTCGCTATAATGGTGTTGAGGTTAAGCATTACGAGGCTGCAATTAATGACCACAGTGGTCATGTGCTCTCATGCGTGCAAAATGGAGGCACAATGAATGCCATTCTACTTCAAGCCTCGGGCTTGAGCTTCTCCCAATCACATCACATTATGTCATCCGCCCTGGCGAGAAGTCACCACATCCAGGAAACTAATGAATTCATTAGTAGTAATTATTGAACACAAATATAAATTATAATTATTATATGCAATTTTCTCACTTAGTAACTTATGTGAGGAGATGTTTAAGTTCCAATCCTTTTGTGGAGTTGTAATATCCCAAGAAAAGACTATTTTTATTTTTAAATGTTAATTCATTTTGTCAAGTGTTGAGCAAGTGAGCTTTGGAGCACCTAGACTGCTTATTTTAGTGTTGCGCAAGTGAGCTTTGGAGCACCTAGACTGCTTATTTTAGTGTTGAGCAAGTGAGCTTTGGAGTATCTGGAATCTTTGTACTAGTTAATTGGTGTTGAGCATAAGCTCTGGAGCACCAGGACTATTGATTTAATAGTGTTGATCCAGTGAGATTTGGAGCACTATTAACTGAGAGAGTGTTGAGTAGTAAAGCTCTGGAACACTTAGACTCGTGATGATTAAATGATGTTGAGCTGAGAGCTCTAGAGCATCAATAATCCGTTAAACTATTATTAAACTAAATTATTACTTATCTACTTTATTCCTTCTAAACTGATTGGGACTGCCACTCAAAGAGGGATCGAGCATGCAAGAGATTATAATGGTTCAGTAGTTGATAACTAAGATTAACTAGATGCTAGGATGACTAAAAATCATATTTTTATTAAATAAAGAAAAAATAAACTGTTAGAGTTAAAAATAAACTAATTTATTAATTAAAGATAAAAGCAAAATAGTTGGTGTATTTAACAACTAAATTGAGTGATTTAAACCTAATCCTAGAAGCATTCTCCTTATAAAATCTTATAAGTAGCAGAGAGAGAACCTTGCAAGGGCCAAGTGATTCCAAGTTCACTGGAGGGTTCAGTCGTGGATCTTTGAGCGCTCAGATTACCAAATTGTGTGATATTTTGTGTGCCCAAGAAAGTGGACTGTGGGAACATTAAGGGAAATTATTTTACAAGATCTACACAAACGGATTGTAAATAGACCTTGTGACTACTCTGCTGTCAGTAAGGAAGATAGAACATTTTACACTAGGCCTTCTAGTTCTTGTCATGCTCGGTTCGGCTCGAGGGTGACCTATTGAACAAACTAGGAACGGTTTGAGGTAAATGGTTGGGAGAAACGTGGCAGTTCCTAAGTCAGTCGAAAAGCGGAAAAAGGCCTGATAAATATTTTTATGTTGTTATTATTAATTTAAAGTTATATATATATGATCTAATAATTGTTATATTCTAAATTTGTTCATGCAAGCCTCTTATTTGATAGGAAATATACATGTTGTGATTTTTATTCATAAATATGTTAGTTTTGTTCATTAAAATCCGATTGAAAAACTAATGGATAAATCTATTTCTATTGAAGTAATTCCGATCATTTATAATACAATCCCATTTTATATATATGCCTTCAAAAATTGTTTTAAATTCTGAATTTACAGTCATTGGCAGAACTATTTAGTCATGGCGCTTGGGTTTTAATTTTTTACTTCATCATTATTAATTAAATTGTCTTTAATTTAAAATTATAGTTATTTATCATATCATAGGTTGTTTAGCCTAGGGATAAACCTCTCGTTATTCCTAAATAGGGAGAGGATACTAGGATCAAGTCCCTAAACCCTAGATAGGTTATTTAATATATATTTATAAATTATATATATTAAATAAACCAAGTATTACGTATATTACAAATCATGTCATATAAAAACAAATTCTATTATAAACCGAAATCCATTATTAAAACCATAACATATTATATGCAATGAATAGAGATCAAGTACTCATATTATCCATGCTAAACTTATACCAACGATAACTCTTTAAAAGTCAACATTAAAACATAAAACGTTTCCATGCTAAAAGCTTGGTCAAAGTGCATCCAAGGCTCACGATATTGTGACTGCCTACTTCAACGCAGAATTAACCTATGTAAAACATAATATATATGTTATTTATATATACATCAAAATAAAGGATCTCAGCCATCAATTGAAATATTGAAAGTCCTAGTCAATAAACCACATATACCATAACATTCGGTCACAGTAAAAACTGAAGTCCACAGGGTTCACGCTTTTATCATCAAACAGTTAGGGTCACGCTTTAAACTTTTGACCAAGGATCGAATCCCTTTAAGACCAACCCACAGACTAGGTAAGAAGCAAAAGCTTCGCTTCCAGCATAGGATATATGGACAACGATATCAATTTATTATATGAGTAATTATTTACAATCCTAGACAGTAACATAATTTGAGTTATACAAACTTAACTCATTCATATTTATTTTGGTAACAAGGTAACTAGGAATCGAACAACTGTCACCACAGATTGGTTCCTCTACATTCTTGTGGCTGGAATGCACTAGCTCAAGATGCAGAGGAGCCAAACAATGGTGACAATGGTCAAATTCCTAGTTACCTTGTTACTGGATGGTTTCAAGTGCTAACAGGTCATATATATATGGGTGTCGATAGGTCACAACCCTTTCAATATTTCATTTTATATGGGCCTTGTGTCCTATGTATTGAAATTCACATAGAAATTTCATCATATTAAATACCTACCTTTCAGGCATATGCACCTATCACTATGTAATGTGTTGTGTAGATTCCACAGAATAAATTATCCCGATGTTTATAACGTAGTTCTAGTAAGTAGTTCCTGATCGTACAAACTCAGTGTGTTCATGTGGCTGGTGTTGCATCAACGGTTTCCCTTCAAGTCAAGGTCAGCCAAGACTGGATTAAGTGATTAGAAATGCCTCCATTGTGGAAAACAGAGAGTCAAGCACATCCTTTGGGAGTGTATCTTTGCAAAATGTTGTTGGGAAGCAGTCCAGAACAGATTCGCTTTAGTCATTCAGGGAACCATTCATTGGAGTGAAAATTTGTTTGGGGATTGAAAATCAGTTGTCCTTTGTCACTTCCATGGCTTCTTGCACTGTCTTTGTGTTTTGGTATAGTATGCAGTTCGGAAGATGCAATGTAAGTATGTTTTTGACGGGTTGATAGGTACTATTGAATCTTTTAAAATGTTTAAATTTTGATGAGTTAGTTGTTGAAACTAAATCTAAGGAGTTCTTGTTGTTTAAGGATGCAAAAAATATTTATGCTTGTGCTTATTCTGACCGCAATTAGCTAGTATTCGCTGTTTGTTTTAGCTATATTTTTTCTTGTATAATATAAGAAGTATTTTTTGAAAAAAATTCTTGTGAGAATCCATCTCAACATGGCACAAGATGGTACCAATAAATTCAGAAATTAGAGTAGTGTGCTCCAATGAAATGAGAAATTTGACATGCTGAAGTGGAATGTAAAAATATCTTTACCTATTTTTGCTTTCAAACTTTACTATTCCTTTTTCAAAAAGATGGAATAAGTGGCTGTCTAAGCTTTCTTGATATTCCAACAACACTTAGATTTGGAGTGCTAATCTCTACCTTACCATTAACATACTAATCAATTCTTCATTTAGATGTATTGATGCTTCTCGTGTGATCTCACAATTGTACAAGTCTGTACAGGATTTCATTTCCTGATTGTCCTCTCTTTTGAATATGATTTCCGATTGAACTGTTGCATGCTGGTGATTCAATCAGGTTGATCCCATAGTGGCATCATTCTGAGGGGGAGAAGTAGGTGTTATATCAACTTTAATGGTGGTTGAGATCAACAATGTCAAACAACAAGAGCAAAAACGATGTAGATATTGCCTTGGAACAGGTATGGAGAAACTTAGTAGAAAATTACTATTATTGCCTGAATTAATACAATTTGTGTTTTACCTTTTCTTTCTTTTTAGTTGTGTGGGGGCCCAACCAACTATTTTTTTCAAAGGAAATAGTATCACCACAACCTCATCCACTTAAGAAAAAATATACAGCATGAGCAGAATAAGATATATATTGATACATAAACACAAAAACTAGTAGCAACAAAGGCTTCTTATAGTTATTAGCAAGAGTAATCTATACTATTCATATACAGAGCATAGTAATATATCACATCAGCAGCAACAAGCAGATGCTTTCGGTATCAGATATAATTCCACAAATATATATCAAGACCTAATTGGAATATATATGTGAGCAATAAGCATCACCGTGGAGAATATCATATACCCGTGGTGCACTGTACAGAAAACAACTGTAACCAGGACAAAAACCACCCTAAAAAACCATGAGGATTCATATGAAGCTTAATTGAGAGGATTTAGAGAAACAAAGGATAAGGAGGATGGACCATCAAAAATAACAATATCAACAACAACAACTCAATTGTACTAGCAATGGCATCATTTCCCTCGTCAGCAGCAGTAGTCTCTATTAGACACAATAACTGTTACAGTGGCTGGAACGCCTATGGGCCAATGGGTTGATAGGGGCCAAATTGATAATGGGTTGATTGATTGGCTGTCTAATTAGTGTTTTGTATACGATCTGTAAGTGCAACAAAAGGTAGAATCCATACACACTTCTACCATACACAAGTAGAGTGTTCATTCGACAACTAGATAGGGTCGATTGACTCCCTACTCTTTGTCAATATCTCAGTGGCTTTGAGAACTAGATGGGAAAGAAAGAATGATTTTGGAAAAATGCAAGCTTGGCCAATTAAAACTTGAGCAATTATCTCGTGATGCTTTTTGTCCATGGAGTCAAGCCACATCATTAGTAATATCTTGCTCTTAAAGCCACAGTCACATTATAATGCCATGGAGTTTACTAATGGGTTTTTCAATTTTCTTGATTCCTTTCTGAATTTTGGGATTTTTTATATTTGATCTTTTTGGTTTGGGATTCATATTTGTGTAAGACTTTTCATGTTTACCACAGGAAAACCACAGGAACTTGATTATGATTTAGCTGCAGGAATTTTATTATGTGAGATAGTGAGACAACTCAGAACTTAGAAGACATAGCTTCATTGACTATTGAATCTTATAATTTTCTTGCTCAACGCAAAGTTGACTACATTTCATGAAGCAATGTATGGTCCAGATTAAGGCAATACAGAAAAGTTTAGTAATTTTAAAGTTGATGCTTTTCCAAAGAAATTTTTAATTTAATCTGATTCTGGATTCCCTTTTAGTATACCCTATTGTATAATGAAAGATAACAGTCTGTCATGGTAAATTATTCATAGTATTCCAATCTAAAGGTTACCATTGAATTTGCAAAAGATATATTCTTCATTTGCTTCTCTTTTATATGGCACTACATTTTTCCCTTTGCAAAGCTTCCTTTTCATATAGCATGTTCCCTGTCATTTGAGCTATGATCTCACACTCTGGCAGCATTCACACCATAGAGATGATTGAAGAAATCCATACTCAGGTCTAAATTCATTGCACTGTTGCAAGGTGACAAGCAAATCCCATTGTAGGAGGATTTTTCCATAATTAGATTATTGTCCTGATCCTCTTTTGCAGACTTGGAACTTGATATTTATTCATCCATTTAAGAGTAACATGCTTTCATGTTTTCCAATTTGTGGGAATTAACGTGAAATTTTGTAACATACGGTTCTAGTTATTACTTTGGAAAATATTATCCAGGCAATATAGGTTGCAAGGAAATGCCAACAAATGAGGTGGAATATGAAATAGTTAGGCATGACTACTTTTGTTACATAAAAAGGAGCCTATGTTGTTCTTGGATTTTAGTGGGACTTTCTTGAATTTCTTCAACATGGAGTGCCAGAGGTTACTGGCATCTTGGACATTTTTGTTGTCACATCTTGGATCTGAAGTTCCACATCATTAATGTTGCCCGTTGTTCTGAGAATGTTGTAAGGTAAGTGGAATTAGATCTGAATACAAAAACTAACATGGGTAAAACCTATGTTCTGTTTTTGTTTTCTACAAAATAAAGCTGAGGAATTGCATTCAAGGATATGTCCTTGTCCAAATTAGGTAACTCTGGTTATATTTTCCATGTCTTGCTAGACTCCTTATAATTTGGTGAGGTGGCAATGGATAAATACATGTGCAAAATCTTGTCATTATCCATGATGGCTTGGAGAACATTAGCTGAACCCACTGATTTTATTGCATCACTGCCTTATCATTGAGCATGCCACATAGATGGGATTTGATCCTGGTGTTTAGGCTATTGTATTCCTTACTGCTTTGTCAACTTGGCTTTGCTTTTCTCCAGTTGATGGGTTAGCAACAGAAAATTGGCTCCATGATCAGCTATAGCCCCCTACAATCTCCCCTCTCACAAAAATAAATTTCCAAAGTAGATCTCTTGGATTTGATTTCCTGTAATGGATGGGCTAGCAGCAAAAAATGGACCCCATGATTTGCAAAATGGAAAAGCTCAGGAATAAAAAAAAATCTCCTGTTGGGACTCCATAGTTTCAAATCTGTTCATTCCTAAAATCAAGTCTCAGCTCAGGAAAATCGTTTTTTAGTCTAGAAAAATCTTAGTCTAAATATCTCTTCTTGGCTCAAAAAAATCTGCTTAATCCAGAAAAATCTATCCTCCAAAACCTAAAATATTCCAAGTCTCTCAGTCCCACTGCTCCCAAATTTGGATTTAAGCTGATCTCTTAACATTTTGCAAACAATTGAAAAGCACCTCATTCAAGGAAAAGTTGCATTTGTTTGTCGGTCGCATTATTTCTATTATTATTATAATTATTATTACTACTTATACCATTTTTTGTATCCATTGTTTGACGATGTCTCAGATGTACAAGAGTTGCATCCCGTATGAATTCCTCCCATATCTATTTTGAACATGAATCCAATTTTGATACAGATCCACGATCTATTGAACTCCTAACCAAATCTAGCAACATATGCGTGGGACCTAGGTGCTGGTTCTTATATCCTAGATGAAAATCTTTTAAAAAAGATTCTATGAAGATAATTATTATTACTACTTATACCATTTTTTGTATCCATTGTTTGACGATGTCTCAGATGTACAAGAGTTGCATCCTGTATGAATTCCTCCCATATCTATTTTGAACATGAATCCAATTTTGATACAGATCCATGATCGATTAAAATCCTAACCAAATCTAGCAACATATGTGTGGGACCTGGGTGCTGGTTCTTATATCCTAGATGAAAATCTTTTAAAAAAGATTATATGAAGAAAAGGGTGCAAAAAATATTCAATTCTATTTTTTTGGTTATTGTTAACATTATTTCAAATGTGGGAATTGCATTTAATCTTGTTGGTGACAAGATATAGTGTGAAGTGAAGGTTGATCCTTACAGACCATCCAAGCCAAATGTCCCAAACTTTGCTAGGAAGCTATGTGGCATGCTTGAGGAATTCTTGGATATCATGTCTCCTCCTGTCACCCTTTTGTATATTTGCAAATGTTGAACTGGATGTCCAAATGTATCACCCTAACAAAACTATGTGAGACATCTTATGAAATATGAGCACCAGTAGCAACTTAAAGACGTAGATGTAGAATAGAAGGTCGAACTAGCAAAACAATTAATCTGAATCAATTCACAATGTCTCTTATCTATGTTCTTGGCACTTGGCCGCTGCCATTTTAACTAGAAGCTTTCCTCTTTTGTTATTTTCTTATATTTTAGATGGTGTTTTTGTGAATTGAAACTGAAGCATATAGTTATTATAAGAGTACATGGATATCCACATCACGATTCAAGGAAAAACAATAATTTGTTGTTGTTCATGTGCTTGTAGAACTTAGGAAAAACTATTTTCAAGGAGAATCTGTTCTTAATGTCATGCCATCTCCTTCATCAATTTTTGTTTATAATATTCTAACCTTTGGCAAGATGGTGTTAACTGTTGGAGATTTTATTCTCATATCAATCCATAAGGAATTCTATTCAAGGGTGCTAGCTCAATGGTAGAGCACCTGCCTTATAGGCAGGAGGTTGGTGGTTCGATTCCACCGTGCCTTATTTATATTCTGAAACCACTACAAAGAGATAGATGACTAAAAAAATGACCAAAATTTGCATATAAACGACCACCATTACAACATGAGAGATAAGTGACAAAAAAAATGACCAAAATATGCATATAAATGACCACTTTTGAGTTGGCGATCGCTGGTAGCAAATTAGCGGTCATTTATCACGTGACCATTAATGACCAAATATATTACCAAATTAATGACCAAATATATGACCACAAGATAAGCTATAAATGACCAAGCTAAATATTACCACATTTTTGGTCGCGTGATATATGGCCACTAATTTGCTACTAGTGGTCACCAACTCAAAAGTGGTCATTTATATGTGGATTTTGGTCGTTTTTTTGGTCACTTATCTCTCATTTTGTACTAGTGATACTCTCAAATAAGAAAACATAAACAACAGTTAAGACATGAGAAAATGGTATGGGATCGAATCCCGTAAGAAAAAAAGTTCCTACAATTATCAAACCCACATTCTCATATAGTTTACACACACAGAAGTCCATCTTATACACAATTTTATAATCCATTAACAGAGCATACATATCTATACATAGTCAATATTTAAACATAGAGGATAGACACCTCGGAAAAGGGGACCACAATTGTATTTTTGTTTTACACAGAACCTTCAAACCAACAAATAGAGTTCAAACTCTAAAAACCATGATAAGTTACAGATTGAAATCATAAACGTCATTCTCATAAGATTAAACACAGTCACGCTTATCTCAAACAAAGTTTCCTTGTGAAAATGCCTTGAAAGGATTGGAAGATTTTATTTGAACCATAAACATTGATCTGAACCAGTAGTAAACAATTATACATCAAATTCTAAGTTACACATTCAAAATTCCAGTAGGGAAGAGTTTACAAATCGAAACAGGGTTAGCCCTGCTAAAACCATGGCTCACTAAACCCCTTGTCTCTCCACTTAAAGCGCATCCAAGTCGGTAATGAGAACACCAAACAACAACGACTTACAAGAATCGATATCTCTGCAAGGTTGCTTCACCATGGATGAAAATGAATCCATAAGGGAGCCATGAGCTTACTCGGAGACCACTAGTTGAAATCTAAATGCAAGCGTGGTAGCTCCAAGCCATACCTTTCATGTGCATAAACCTCATGACATGGATCATATTCAAATGTTAGTATAAGATATATATATTAAAAACACAGAGATACATTAAAGAACAAATCCTACGCTCAAAACAATCGATACATGCGTAAGAGTGGGAGTCTCTTTTCCACGAAGACGCCTCCATTGAAATACCACGAGATCGAAACTGAGACCAAGAGCTAAAAATCTAGTTATGTGCAAAGCGTTTCTAGAAATGGTGCAAAGAGGAATACCTCGACTTCCCTCTCCCATAAAAGAAATCGAAATGACCAAGTGAACCTTCCCGAAAGAGAATCGTAGGTGAAAACCCTACCTCATGTGCAAACGTAAATATTGTGCTAACATGGAGGGATATTATTCGCCCCATGACTTCCCATCACATGGGATGCATTTAACACAAATCTACCTCCACTATCATCACTTGGTTGTATATTTTGAGTTTGCATATTTTTTCCCAACGTTTAATACAAGGTATTTTTTAAGGATTATAAAAGTATACTTAAGTATAGTATTCTAGGAGATTAACATTAACTAACATAAAAAAGCATTTCAGACTCAAATGATGCAATGTTTGATTCTAGTTAATCTGGTGAAACTATTAGTGTACATGGGAATGTGAGCCTTAAGCTAGTAGCTAAAACAAGTCCGTATGCAATTAGCGTTTGTCTCTTCTTTCTTGCACATGAAAATCATTTTGTTGATAGGATTCTCCTTTTTTCTTTTTTTATATCTTAATCACATGGATATTCTTGCTTTCTGTGATCATATATGGGTAGCATGAATATATTTTAATTTCCTTTGTGGTCTGGCATTTATCACAATATGCCCCATCATTTTATTTCTCTATAGAAGAATGGATTATTAGATTTATTGTTATGTTTTATTAGAATGGATGCTATAGATTTTTTGAAACCTTTCATAACTTTAAGGAAGATCTTCCCTTATGTTCAAAACCATTTAGTCCAAAACTGTTGTGGCAATGCCTATAACTAGCATCTATAGGCTAAAATATAGTCTAGTACTTTATCCTTTTTCAATATTGTCATGTTTTTTCACAGACATTAGCAACAATTGCATAATCAGGTCTGTCAACTTGAAGTCCAAAGGGTTGCAAAGCAATGACAACAAAACTAGTTGTATAAGCTTACCCCTTTTCTATTTTGAGTTATAGTTTACAAGACTCATTAGGTTCCCATGTTATGGGTTAATGACACACTCCACACTTATTTGGTGCCCATGTTCTACATCCGCTTGTAGCACTAGGTCAACCACTTCCCCACCTCTTCCAAGGAAAGGGGTCCTGGTGACCCAGTGAATTATTTGAGGTGTTCAACTCTGTCAAGTGTTGATTGGGTTCTTACACATCTAGATTTTTCATGCTTAGTTTCCATTACTCATACTTGACTCATACTCACAGAGGCAAGCGATTTGACATACTCTACATGATTGGCATACTCATGCTTGACCTAGAACTATTTAAAAATGGCAAAAAATTCAATTTTTAATGTCGGAAAGGGTAAACAGTGCATATATAAACATTAACTAACACAAAAAAAACAAGTTTTCCACATGTTTGGGACTACTAAAACACACATTCATTGAAATCGTATTCTTATAAGTATAAACCATAAGGCATAAATAGACAATGCATAGATTATAGACATTAAAAATTAAATATCATTGAAACACATTTTCCACATGTTTTAACCATACATAATAAATATTAAAACCATGTATTTTCTAATTCTCATTAGTTCCTAATACATAAATCCAATAGGGCATGGTACATACTATAAGTGCAAATTACAATGCATAATACAAATTTCAAAACTACAAGACTATTAAGATTTAACTGCTAGTCTATCTATTGATGCCCCCAGTTAGTATTTCACAATCGAGATTGTGCTCATAGGTGAAATGCTGGCAGCTAAATTTCATCCAATTGCAGCATGTAGCCTCAAATATGCATTGGTGTTCTAGTGGTTCTTCTCCAGCATGTAATCTCTGAATTTTGGTGGTCACTCAAATTTATCCATCATCTTGTCAAGTGAGATCTTCCCCAAGAAAATTGTGCTCTTCATCCCGATGTTATGCATGAACTGAATTTGGTAGTGGATCAACGTAATCTCAAGATATAGGACTTGCATCTAATGGGATCTCATTGCATAGTCCATTGTTAAAGTGGACAAAGAAAAGGTCAAATTACTTTTCCTTGTCCATCTTGTTGCACATCTTGGAGTGCATATGCTTGGATACATTTTAGTTGCATTTTCAACGAGAAGCATAGAAATCAGCAAATCCTTGCCACTCTTTCCTTTTGTAGTTGTCCCACCAGATACCTACATTGAAATGTCAATAATGGATATAATTACAAATTGATGTGTATGTTTATAAAGAAGAAGTTAAAGCTGAAATATATCAAGTACTCTAATAACATGAAAAATCTAAAATCATCATGATTCCAAACATTGTACTTGGCAAAAGTTGGCCCCTATCCCACATTGCAACACTCTCATATTGCTTAAGTTTGTGTTGTATTGAATCCTTCCTTCTCTCATCAAGAAATGTCCTCTAAATGCAATCTAAGAATCCCTTCCTCAACTTGTGATCCTCTCTCACTAATACATTATAAAATAATTTTGGGTTTAGGGAAGCCTCAACAAAATTTATGAATCAATGGAGCATGGCATTCCACATCTAATCTACAATACCTCCAATTTATCCTTATAGCTACCATAGACCATAGTTGCATTGATCTACCTCCCCCTTGAAGCATTGATACCTAATCTACCCTTGATCAATTTTTGGTATGGATCTGCATACCAAAAATGATCCAAACTGATTTGAGATCCATTTTTGATATGTTTCTGGTCCTTTGATCCATACCATAAATTTGTAATTATCTACATAAAATAATAACATTACTCAGTGACACCAAATTCAAGACAGAGCAATCACCCTGTGCTCCATTAGAATTGTGTTTTAGTATGAAAATTCTTTCAGACATATGTTATTGAATGGGTTCCACTGCATAGAGCAGGTTGCCATCAAGTTGGGGCAAGGTCAAAGGGGTATTTATTAATGCAAATACACTACTAGACGTGCACCTGACCTTTTTTCCTTTTAAACTAATCCCAAATCAGTGGGGTAATGGATATATCTCATGGAAAATGGAATTTTAGTGGGATGCTTAATACTCAGTTGACTTATCACTGAGCCATTGCTCCATTCACTGTGTTTTCCCTTTTTCCTTTGAGCCACCCCCAAGGTATTTACTTTCCACCCGACTTAATACCTCCTACCACATTTATCTTTCAATTCATCTTACTTGCACATGTATTCATTCATCCATTGTCATGTCAACTATTAGTTCCATATCATCTATCTCACCACTTTTTTCCATGTCCATTTTATTCAAGCTGATATATTAACCCTCAAATGGGTGTATGGAATTTTATGGGGATGCTATTGCATCATCTAATCCTAATAATACATGCAGTCAAAGGAGTATCTTTAAGGGTAAAATTTACTTAGAATGTGTGGTCAAATACATTATGCATGTTGTGGCCAATGAAAACATTGAGAGCGCGTGGAAATTAGTGAAGAAGTATATATATTTATTTAAATTCCACAATAAAAGATCAAGGAGGACAAAAAAGGACTTTGTACTAGGTAGTATGAATTGAGATAACTGAAAAGAACGACATAATCGACATGATTAAATATATAATCACCAAATATAGGGTCAATCAATCGTTGGGAATGGGATGTAACATAGTGGACCCTCTGGAGATGACCAACCAAGTTAAAGATCCTAAATCCCACTTAAGTAACTCTTTAATATACTTATTTATTTTATTGAGAGATCCCTGGCTTGGGATTTTTTTATGGAGCCTTGTAGGGATCTGAGGATTAATGCAGTCTTGGAGGTATCCTTTATATTTTTTAATCGCGCAAATAAAAATTGAACGCACGTTTTGGGAAGTGTAGTAAATACTTTGCAGAGTTTATGACCCGGAGGATGCTGCTTAAATTTGCATTATAAATGGAAGTGAAACAGATTAAGATCTATGGAGATTATTCTTTGGTGATTGATTAGATGAAGGGCACTCAACATGTATACAATGTAGTATGTACAACTCAGGCCATTAGTGGAGCAATTACGATAAGTGTCCAATACTTCTGAATTTGGTTTATTTTACTTATGTTTCAGATAGCATAATGTTGACGCATATCTTCTATCAAAAGAAGGTAAACATATGGCAGAAGGTTCTGTGAACTTGGAAAAATTCAAGGAGGGAGAATATAGTATCCTCCCTGCTCTATTTTTGAGTTTATGATATATTTGGGTTTTAGGTTTCATTTTAATGTCTTTAATATTTTAAGAGTGGATTCAACTTTTATTTTTATTTTTAAGTATATGTTTGGACCTATTTTGACCAAATTTTCAATGCTTATTAGTATCATGAAGTATTGTGAGGCTACACTCAAAATCACACTAAAGGCACTCTTAAACAGGCCATTATGCTCGTCTACTAATATGGGTGCCCTTCATCTAGTGCCCATAGTCTTTATCCTGTAGTCAGAGGTACTGCCCGTCTTTACATATCCAAGGTTAAATTCATGTTAGCTACCATAAGGAGTTTAAAAAAATTGAATTGGTGAGCATAACAAATGTTGTAATTTTTAGAGGCTATTCTCATATTCCAAAAATGTGAAACCTACTTGTGAGTTTTTGCAAGAGAAATAGATATGTAATGGTTTGGAATTTAAAGAAGTTGCAGTATGTGGTTCTACATTAACATCAGTTAATGGAACTGACTAGACAAGTCTTGTTGTAAATATTTCTCAATTGAAGTCGAGTTAAAGAGATATTGGCTATTACTGGAATTTTATGTACCAAGGCCATTATAGGAGGATAACTATGATGTTTCTCATCTCTTTAGAAGTTTCTTTTTTGTTGACCTTGGATCCACAAACACAATAATTCCATGTCTCGCAGTTCATGGTCGAGTAGGAGCACTACTTGGATCTGGTTGCTCTTCACAGTCCACCCTTGTGGCCTGTATCCAATTTGACCTAGGATCCTTTATATCAAAATCTATCAAGGAATGTATTATATAATATTTATAATCGAATAAATTGTATCAAATGCAGATTGGAATAGCAAAATCTTTAGCAACTACTAGGATGAATCATGAGTGTTTAGATAAATCCCTTAAAATAGTATAATGCTTAAAATATCATCACTTGTCATTGACTTTGCAATATGAGATGAATTATATCTAGAATATGTAACACTTGTTTATAATTTTTAAAACCATCTCAAGGGAAAAGCATGAGGCCTTGGAAACTATTACAAGATTGGATGATGAGAGTCTTAAAAATTAAAAATGGTTCACATTTTGTATTCCATACGATGGTTGTTAAACAAAGTAATAATAGTTACTACAATGCAAATTGGTAAAAATTGCATAGGGAAAAAGGACTTCCATGAAAATATCTCTATGAAGGAAAAAAGTGGGTTTGCTAAAATTATTTCCTAAACATGGAGGATAGAAACAATGCAGGTGAATGACCATATGCCTTATAAAAGTGATTAAAGTGGATTTATTGGAATGATAGTGTGCCTAATCCTAATGAGGATATTGAATTCCTTTAAAATGAAATGGATGGGTATACTACAATCGTTTAGGAACGCGACAAACAAGATTCATGCAAGTTTAAGAACATCCTCAATTTCCATTTGTTGTTCCTTACACACAAACCTCTAAGGCTTAAGAGTTTTATTTTAGGAGATAATGTTATTTAGTCAAACAACCACAAGTTCTTCTCTATGAGACTGGAGTCTATCGGTGGGTTGGAAGATGCATTGATTCCAAGATTAGCACCTCGCATGACATAGTTCCAATGCCAGCTCACAACTCTATTTGAACATATTCGTGAGTTGTCATTGGGTAAGCAGATTGGGGGAGAAGTAGTTTGGTGTACACTCTGAAAAATAGAAGGTCTCCCATGGAATAATGACTTCCCATGGTGCAGAGGTATACCGATGCTATTGCTAACCCATTTGTAAGAAAAGTGGAAGTGGGATTTTGTCTACAACTTATCTTCTATATGGGTGGGACAGATCACAATGAAAGTGGAACCCTGTTGTGGATGGCTTATAACTTTGTTGACTTAACTAGGGGACCAATACCTGGTTGGCTGCATTATTTATCTTGTTATATTGGATTTGAATCTTGAAATGAGTCTTCAGGATATAGGGAAGTTTAGGGTGGGGTCGGCCAATCATTTCTCTTTACTCAGTGATTCCCACTTCAAAATAGACAAGTTGCTATGTGCCCCATTAAAGATGGAATTTTGATTTGTGATTCAATACCCTTGAGTTTTGGCTAACATGTTTGGATGTGTTTTCTCTTTACTAGTGGTTGTATGCTCCAAATTTTCTTTTTCTTTTTTCTTTGTTCTATCTTATTTGATAAAAAAAAAGTCATTTTCTTTACAAGCTATGCATTGCAGAACCTCTAATACCAATTTCATTTCCTTGTCATGTTCTTACTTATTAGCTAATGGGTTCTAAATATTATGAACAATATGTCGATTATGTTGAGAAACTGACATCACCGATTGATCATGATGAGGATATGAGTGATTTGGACACATATCACATAAAAACACTTAGAAGTGGAAAGGTTGTGAAAGATCTAGATTCTGAAATCAAAATTACCGCTCTCAATAAGTAAGATGGAAGATGTGTTGGGTATAGATGAAAGTATAGCATCTTCTCACATTAGAAAATTTATGGCCAATACCAAACCTCCCATGAGGAAAAATTCCACACCTGGTCAACACTACTTGATGTCCATTATCATTATCCTTTCAATATAATTTCTCATGTGGCCCTGGCTTGTTATTCTCTGGTTCTATAGATATCTCGAATTGTATGTTTGATTGATTCTTGCTGGATTTAACTCAATTAGAATAGAAGATGCTTCCTTATAAAAAACTGGAAGTGACAAGTTAGTTCTTAGTAGAAAATTCTACATTTATTGCTTTGAATGCATTTTTTTTCATTCTTGTACCTTTCTAGGAATATGATGTTTGTTAATGCTTTGCCAGGAGCATCATATATATCAAAGCTTGATGAGTTTGAAGCATTTTTAGATGCTATACGAAAATATACAATATTGAGTATGGGCTCATCAAATGCAACTAGCAGATCACAAAAATGTATGATACTTCTAGTAGATGACCTACCCACCGCAAATAGTTGGGAGGCTTGCCAACAAATCTGTGAGGGTATTAGAACTCTTGCATTGTCAGCTCAATTTCCAACAATTGTATCGATTACTGAATTCACTAAATCTGGAGATGGCCGAATGATCCAAGAATTGGAGTTAGCTCTTGAGCATGGAGGTGCTACAAAGGTAATAAATACTTCCTACGCAGTGTTTTAACATCTTATTTTTATTTGTGGTCCTTGTATGAAGTTGATTAGTAGAATAATTAAGCATTTGATGCAGATAGTTTTCAATCCTCTTACATAAAAAAGCATCACAAAGACACACAAAAATATGGATAACATAATATCAATGTCCGCCTCCATCATGGATAAGTTATATATCTGAAAGTAGTGAAGGTTATCTTAGACACGTGATCAATTCTTTACAATTCTACTGCCTCAGCCAAGCACCTGACAATTGGGACCAGGGGAATTTGAATATCCTAGACTTCCTAAAGTAAAATCTAAGAAACATAAGATGGTGAAAGTTGCTCAATCGTCTATGTTATCTTCTATCTTCCCAGAATTGACAGACAATGTAAAGTCGAGCATGGGATGTGATGGAATTTTCTCTATATTTTATGCTCTTAGAAATTTTTTACACAACAAGAGACATACATAGCAGATTGCATATTCAGGTATAGTCTATTTACTGAGAAAACTTCATTTTGAAAATCTAGCACTCGCTTTTTTAGAAAAACTGAAAATGTGAATATCTTCAATAATCTTTAACTATTTGTGTAATATTTCTTGCCATGGTTAGAAATTATGGTTGGCCTAAATGTTGTCAGGGACGGGGTGGGGTAAATATACTCTTCCACTTTTTTCTTCATTGTTTGTAAATATTAGATGCACTTAAAAAAAGGAGTTTCCCAGATCACCACCAAAAGTCACACAGATGGTCTTCTCCACTAAGGGCATCAAGTTTGTTTTATGAGTCAATAGATGTGGAAGGAGATGACTTAGCTCCCAGCGCACCTGATATTTTTGGGTGGAGAAGCTTGGACACCATATTTTACTGGCACTTCATATTGATTTAGAATCGAGAAAAAGCTCATTTCTAGTAACACAAAAAGAAGAAATAATTTTACTTGAATATGAGGAACTAGGGCTCTCCTAGTAGAAGGATATTTCAAGGGAGTTGGAAGAGGCCAACATTTGCGAGATCATGTTTGCATCAGTGATGATGTAAAGAGACAAATGGTGGTAAGAAGTGCCCATAATAAAAGGTACTCCTCAATTCTGCTAAAATACTAGGTTGCCCTTGAGGAATTTTTGTTTAGGACATGCAACCTCTTTCTGTACCAGTCTTAATGATTTTTCAATTACCCAGTCTTTGGTGTTGGCTACTAATACATTTTTTTCTCTATTGTTTTCAGTATTTACAAGGGTAATTTTATTCCCTTTGAGGATGATACACAAAGGGTTGATGAGTATTTTAATCCCTTACTTGATGTTTTACATAATGATGACTTTGGCATGATAAATTCCATTGTTGAGATTGAATCCTCTTGGTGTATCACTATCATTGTCATAACCATTGAAAACAATGGAAATTTTTTTGTCCATAACTTTTACTATAGTGTGAAGTTGTTAACCTATGCATTGGTAACAACTTCATCATTGACATATGCAACAATATGAGTACTAGTCTCTTTATCTTTGATGAGAAAGAAATCATTACAGATGGGAAGGAAATTAGTCCAGTTGTTGGAAGCGTTGAGTCAAAGGTTTGAGTCCATAACATTAGGGAACAAGGATTAATACCTTAACAGATGAAATCAAAAAGAAATTTGAAGTTAGAAAAGAGAGAGCATGTTTAATGATTTTCTAATAGATCTATAAACATGAAAGATGTGTATTTACAAAATGTGTTGGGATAATTGTAGATTTTCATAACAAAATATGAAGGCTATTATAGTTTTCATAGTGAATTTTTGAGGAGTGAAAAGTTGTTTGGGAAATCGGTGTTCAACTTGCTTCAAAATCATAGTCATCAAAGCAATAAAATTTGTTGCAGTAATTGGCCCAATATAGACAATTAGCATTGACAAAACTAGACCATCAACAGTGACAAAACTGGTGGGAAAATACATGATCTTGCCGTGAAGACTTGATAATTTTATTAATGTCCAATAAGTGACCACAATGCTAGTCAATGGGACTCAAAAGTACGGTGATTGTGAATACATAGTGGGAGTGCAAAAGCAACTCCTATCTCTACAATTCAAAAAATGGAGAAAGATATAACTAATTAGTCATCTAAAACATAAGAAGTGGTGCGCATACAAACCTTTAACTAAGAAAAAAACCATACTGAGCATTCAATGTAGTTTTCAAGGCATGCTTAGGCAAGAAGCAATGCAGATAGAAAGGCTCATTATTTGTGTCAGAACACTGTGATGAGACGAATGCACTACCTAATGATGTTTTCTAGAGAATATCAGTGGTTGAGGGGGCCTGTGTGTAGAGAGTTCTTAGAAATTTGTCCCAACAATAGAATATTTGTGAAGGAGGATTCCAACATATGATTTGAGAATTGGAGTAGAAGATGTAAGAGTTGGAGTCCACCTTGACCCATGAGCGGAATAAGAAAAACATGTTGTTGAAGCATCCAATGTTTTAGGAAAACCCTTTTTGTGGAAAAGGTACATGCATGTAGGTGGTTTTAGTATCTTCGACATTTACACTGGCCATATAGATGATGCTAATGCCAGTACAAACGTTTGGAGCCAATGTGATTATGGGATTTTCCTTTTTTCTCTTCATCCATGTCGGCTTCTCATAATTACTTGACCTGTGTTGGCCCTAACAATGTGCCCCTAGTGTTCTTGCCACTTCAACTCCATTGTTTGGACTTTGTTTTTCAAGATGTAGTAAATTGTACATTGTTATTCAAAGAAAATGGGGATTGATGGGGTGTAAAGTAGTCTTAATTTAGTATATAGTTAAGTGTTGACAGGCAGGAAGTTGTGAGTGTAGAACTTCCCAGCCATTAGTCAATTGATATATATTATATAGGGACATGTTGCAAGCAAACGAGATGTAGGGGGTTTCAATCTCTACAAGTCTTGGTGCATACATATTTCCTATGACAACAATGAGCCTTGAAGGCATATTTATAATTTCTGCTATATGTGATTGTATCCATGTGTGTGTATGTTGACTCAATTATGTATCTCTATTTTGTAACTTGTTTGTATGTTCTCTACACGTCATTCTAAATCTTGTACTAGAGAAGAACATTGAAGACCATTGAAGACTACCATTATACTTATGAAATAGAGTGCAACATTTAGAGCCTCTTTGAAGACAACTGGAGACTCTAGAGGCCATTTAGAGCCTCTTTGTTTATGTAGTTTGAATCAAATATGGATTGCACATGGTGCTCTTTTAGTTATCTCCACCCTTACTTGCTATATACATGAGAACATTGAAAAACATAGAAAAATCGTAGTCTAAATGTTCTATGAATTGACCCATTTCCAGCTGCTTAAAATAACAGTAAGGGAAACCGACATTTTTTACCCAAAAACCATCAAGAATCATTTTGGATTTATGGAATTGCATATATCATAAGTTAACATTGCACAATCCAGTTGCAGTAGAGATATTCGAGGGTGCTCATTCTATTTCTACACTGAAAACAACAATTTCATCAATCCCAAATTGCAATTTTGGCGAAAAATGTCTAATCGGATCCCAGTGATGGAAAACCGTTAAGAGTGGAAAACATAGAATGTTTTACCTTCTTCCAAAGAAATGAAATCAACTAGGTGATGCCATTTATTAAAAGGAAATAGGTGCAAAAATACACACAAGTCAGTGGGGCATACACATTCTTACAGCTTCCAAAAGAGTTTTAGTCTTTAACATGTTATCTTTTGTTTCTGAACTACAAGAGACATTATACTTTAAAGGTAATTCCAAGATAATGTCATCTTCTACTGAGCTTCCCAACTAGGTAATCTATTTAATGGTGACATTCTATCCATTAACCATATCCAAATTTTATGGTCAATTTTCAAGCATGGGTACATGTTTGTATTAGCATTCAATATTCTTGCAAGTGTTTTAGCTATGATTTGGTTGTAGTTCAAATGATTGCATGTACTATGGTTTGACTCTTAACAACCTTAGTAGTTATCATACCTAAAGCACTATGATTGGTTGGTAGTAGATATGAAGGAAACCACCTAAGGCATAAAATTTCCTAATATCTGGTTGTAAATCCATTAAGGGAGAGTCACCATCCATTCACAAAGACTGTGATAAGAAAACAAGGTTTTGTAGAAGGCTACAATAAATAGCTCCTTCAAAGAGGATCTTCTTTCCAGTAAGATCCATAAAAATATGGCAAGCACATAAAATCTGTCCTGTTTAGAGTTCATAATGTTTCTCATAACGTGATCCTAGATCTCAACATTCATAAATTCTAATTTTGCAACAAAATCAATCTGCTCCTCTTTGTTGGCAAACTGATTCTACTCAGATAATGGCTATCTCCTTTAAATTGAGATTAATTGGAATTGAGGAAAAAGTACATTTTAGTTCACTAAGGTATGTTTCCATAAAATCATCAGGAATGATTGTTTAAATATGTTCTTCTATTATTCAATGATATTGTAATGTTCAACCCTAACAATCATTAATTTGAGGAGATTAAAAGATTTTGAATGTTCTTCTAGTGATGCCAACTTGTCCCAAGTATTCCTCCTCTAAAATGAGTGTTGTCATTCCAAAGATCTCCATTCTCTGTTGTGTTTTTCACATAGGCCATCATCTTCAAGTACACCATCCAAGTAATTAATGTAATGGCTATTAGTTAGGTATTTGAGAGTTAGGTTATCTAATTCTCTTATCATACTATGTAATGAGATATTGCATTAGCTAATGAGATGAATGGATCCACTCTTTCTCATTATTATGTGTATTCCTATCCATGCTTGTGTGTGTAAAACTCACATACGACAATACAAAAAAACAAAAAATACATTCTAAATCACATGAAATGTCTTCAAGAACATGCCTTTGCTTTTATCGGTATGCAACAAACTTAAAGGGTTAGCCACAATAATGAACTAAAAGTCGACCCACTCAGAAATTTCTACACAACCCAATGCCAATAAGACATAAATATAGATCATGAACTCCGAATATTGACTAACGAATTAGGGATGCCACTAAAAATTGTTGATCTTTATGTTGAGGGATTACTGTACTATAGAGTTGATGTTGACAATAAGTTGGCTTGAATTGGAGCTCCAAAGCCAATATAGAAGCTACAGTGTTGACATCGGAGTTGTAGGGCCAATGCTTCATGTGTCTTATAGGATTGATGCCATGCTACAGGGGTAACACTTCATGAATGCTACAATGAGGAATTATTGTTTTAGAGGAAAGTATTAAAAATATACTACAAAAAATTTCTAAATATATGATAATGCTTTAGGTGTCACAAAAACAAAACTGGTAGAATGTGGAGTCCTTTGCACCAAGCACTTTCATTGTAAGACATAATATTAGTCTTTAAGTGTATTGTATTATTAGCATATTTATCGACACCATTTGATTAGCTCCTTTTAGATATGTATTCACTCACCTATTGTAACATAACATACATAACTTTGACCTAAGTGAAAGCATGTGAATTTCAAAAAATGTACAGCTAGGTTTTAACTATAGCTAAGATACCACATAAGGAGAGCTTATGTGTGGAATTTTTCCTCATGGGAGGTTTGGTGTTGGTTTGGTAATTTATGACCAACACTAATGTATAAAAATATATAGAAATTTATGACCAATACAAGATAATATAATAAATAAATAAAAACAAGCTTACTAAGCTCCGAGATATTTGTTGTTCTTGATAGATATCCTATGTGCATCATCTATCCTTAAATCAACAGTCCCAGGTGGTGCAACAACATGAAGAGAACCCATATCTATGGGATCATAATCTGGATTTTGATCTTCTCGCTTTTCCTTGGCATATCTCAAGACTGTATAGGGATAGGATTGGAACAAGCTATTTCATTCTTAGATCCATTCTTAAGCTCGATATATTCAAGATATTTCTTGACATATGAGGCTGGAATATCTTTCATCTCTTTTCCTGTAGCTTTTAGTGGCTAGAAAATACCCTCAGATCTGAGTGCTCCAAAGTTTGATCATTCACTTAACCAAGTGTAAAAATCATGCTACAAGTGGATCATTGCCCAGGAACACTGGTTGAATGTTGCATCCTTCATGTTGTTCTACAACCTTCCTATTCAACTAAAGTGACCGTTGTTGTCTTGTATTAAACCCTGAGCTATGGCTACTAGTGGATTCCTTTGAATACAATTGTAATGTTACAGAATTTACATGTGTTTCTCGAATAGAAACCAATAGAAAACTTTCTTGACACCTTTGAGTGCTCACTTAACCAATGTCTGAGCACTCACTCAACCAAGTGTAAAGGGCATGCTACAGGTGGATCACTGCCTTTGAATATTGGTTGAATGATGCATCCTTCATGTTGTTCTGCAACCTTCCTTTTCATCTGAATTAACCATTGCTACCATGTATTACACTCTGATCTATAGCTATTTCTAGATTCCTTTAAAGACAATTGGAACATTACATAATTAACATGAGTTTCTAGAAATATAAACAAATAGAAAACTTGCTTGACACCTCTGGAAGGAAAGGAACTGAATTGTCCATGGGATAATAGTTAATTTCTTGTGGATGCTGGAGATATGGACCATGGAACATGAAAAGGAAGAATTCATGTCTCTTCCTTTGTTATATTTTCCTTCTTAAAAGAAGATGGATGTACTCTTCACCATCTTGTACAACTAACCAATGAGAAACCAACATAGTGAATATTACCTAATGTAAAACATACCATATTACCGTCTCCTTTCTAGAGCAGTCGAGGAATACCATATATATGTTATATAAGCATATCATATTCTCCATCCCAAATATTAGCTGCATCGAGTATTCCTCACAAGTATAACCATTTTATTTTATCTAAAGAACCCCACAAAAATGGATCCATGTGTTATGAACATCTGATGTATGAGTGAAATGCAACATTATCTTCTAACTAAATACACTAGAGGAAGGAAAACTATGTCTGCTCAAATCTTTTCCCTCTTTTGGACTATTGAGGAGTTCCTAGTCATAGCCTTGGAGGAGAAAAAAATGGAGTTGAACAAGATCTAGTTATGACTGGATGGGTTTAAATATGGAGGATAAAGAGAGAATCTATACTCCTATACATTCTATGTATATTTTGTCTAGTTTCTCGAGGTACAATTGGGAGTTATTTTTGCAAATCAGATTTTCTATTAATAATGACAAAAAAGGCTAGGCATTAAAAGCAATGGAGTATAAAGGATAGGCTAAGTGTTGTCAGTCATCATGTGTGAAGACATTTATGTGTATAAAGAGAACTCCAATTTCAAATAGAGTTATCATCATGGATGGAGGCAATGTCATTGTATGTATG
The DNA here is from genome assembly GCA_027924585.1 of Larix kaempferi. NCBI lineage: Eukaryota > Viridiplantae > Streptophyta > Pinopsida > Pinales > Pinaceae > Larix > Larix kaempferi. The sequence goes on along the minus strand of BSBM01000047.1, from coordinate 20,622,809 downwards.
CCACATCCCTATCTCTATTGAAGCCTTGTTCTGATGAAGGTTGAATCCATGAATAAAAAGGATAACACCTTCACTGGCATTAATTCATAGATAGGATCTTAGTCAGAATAGTAGAACGAATAGACACAACAACATAATTTCAAAGGAAAGAAAGAACATAGAAGGTTGACTAGGCATAGAATTGTTAGCTTCTTGGAAAGGTTGTTTAATAGTTATACTAAAGCAACACTCATGTGGTTGTGGCTCTGCTTGCTCTAGTTGGGATATTTTACATCTTTTATTAGGAAAAAATTCAGTATACTATCCAGAATTGGGATAACAAGGATTATCGATCATGCAATGTATATGGAACCTTGTTTATTGATACAATAACATGGTAGTTTGATAGGAGTCATTTTTTTATTGTAAGATCACGATGTAAAGCATTCATGTCCACATAAAGCATTCAAGTCCTAATGGCGATGGAAACCATTACATTCTGCTTTATGTCTTTGAATAATGAGTTATCTATAAAGATTACCTTTCATTTAGTGTGTCTGAACCTGAAGTGATATTAAGAATATTTTTTGGCTTTGATTTTGCAGTTCTATTGAATAATACACAAATCTTTGAAACTTTTTTCAGTGATGAGTATATAATGGATATTGTGGGTGTGCTTTTCATATTATGATACTTCTACTGGAAAGTAATTTCAAATAGTCTAAAGCTTGTAAATATTGAAAATTATAATAGATGTAAAACCTTTTGTCTTTTTCACTCAACATGCACTCTTTTTTCATTTTTTATATAATTTTGTTGCCACATGTTCATGCTAGTCATTTATTAAAAATGTATATTTTACATGCTGAAGCCATGGTAGCAAAGTGGAAAGACTTTTTATGGGATGTGCCATAAGACCAGTCTTCTTTGCGGGGCCACTGTCCATATATTTTTATAAAATACTACTTTCTCCCATTGTAGGTCATATCAGTTTTCTTATGGAAATGAAATCTGGTCAATTTCGGATTCCTATGAACAAAATCTTCCTATTTATAGTTTTGAACTGCGAGAGATTAGGTTGAAAGAGTGTGTGCAATGTTGTCTACTATTTAAAGCAAGTTATTTGGTGCAGGCAAGTATGTTTTTACTAAAGCATGCAGAGGCTATTGAAAAGGATGTTCCAGCATTAGAACTGCATGGAATTCTATTGCTTGGCCTCATAAACTAGTAGTAGTAGCAAAAGTTTCAACAAGATTTTTGGATGAATATTGGAGCACAAAATAAGGGGTAGTGTTGAATAATTTAATGTGTTGCTAGAAGTAGTGGAAAATTTCAAGAACAAAATTCAATGTTATTTGATATTATGTACTTTGTCATTATCTTAAGAATCCATAGGTTAATTTTATATGATATTTATGTGGATACAAGAGTGATCTTGACTTCATGTACTATACATAATCTAGAACGCAACTTGTAAGTCAATGTCTCGGGAACCTCTCTCCTTCACTTGACCAGTAAGATGGTTTGCCATCTTCTACAAGCCTTGGTCTAAAGTATACATAATTCTCTCATCTAGAAAATTGTTAGTGTTGGATGCACTAATAGGTTGTTGTATGCAACTCTTATCTATTGGAAATGCCATAAGGTTACGAGCTAATTGAGTATATAATCTATGTTTTGCTTCGTGATTTTTCCACTTTGAGCCTTTACTTGAACTAGTTCCTTCAGTATTGATTGTTTGGAAAACTTGAACAACACAATTAAAACTAGATACTTCTGGAAATAACCCGATGCAAATATCTTTAGAACATCCACATTCAACAACTGCAATGGAAGGAAACTAGTCAGAATTCAAGAAAATCTAAGAATTGTGCCACTAGTACTCGTTATAGATTTAGAATATATGCTTACACTTTAACCACACCATCTCAATCCCCCTAGTTAATGGACATTATACCTTGGATAGAATCCCAATCTGTTTTTTTGGCCTTCAAACTTAGAGCATGTATGTCCACAGAAAATTAGATGTTTAGGCTATATATGAGCAATTATTGGGTTTTGAAAATTGAAAATATTAATTCAATGAGACATCAAATATTATGTATATTTATTGACAGTTAAATGCCAGACTTCACAAGAACACTTTACAAGTATGTAAGAAAGAATTATGATTTTCAACTTCCAACAACATACCGTTCACATTTTGACTAAACAGAAGTAAAATGATTTTACATTTCACTAATCTCAAACCTGAGTATGAATTTCTAATTGTCCTATAAATTCCATAAACCATCCTACCTATAAATTCCAAGAAACTGTTGTCCTACTTATGTATTTGTACTCATCAAGTTATTTCTTAGTATTCCTAAGCCAAGTCAAACTCTCGACTCTTTTTCCTTGCTAAGATTTTTCCCCAAGTCAAGTATGGTAACATTGGCTTTCTAGTCCCTAGGATATCTTATGGTTGATCTTGTATCTTTTGCTACATTGAGTCACATGCTTAGTTTTCAGTCTTTCAGAAACAATTGTGTGCACACAAGAGCTACACCACATTAAACTAACTTTATGGTGATCAATCATATTTTCTCACATGTATCCTTATCATCATGAACATTAATAGCATGCCATCATTGTAGTAGTAGCGGGTTCTCTCTTCTTTATATCAATTGATAATATTCAAACTCTTATTCATAAGTTGGACAACAATATAAAGGGTGGTTGATGTATGCATGCTTCTTTGGTTTTCTCTATTTCTTCTCCTCCCCTTTCTTGGGGAGAACCATTCACCCAACTCAAACTCCAGTTGTTGGTATTTTACTTCCTCTCAAATATTGACTAAATGACTAAAGGCTTAACGCCTGTAATATATTGAATAACTTACGTATGGATAAGTGATATTCTTTCATAAGCATGTAATCCCCACTCATAAACATTCCCTCATTACCGATATTGACAAAGGACATGGATTTTGTATTGCATGTATGTATTATGGCTTTTAATTGCCACGGTGTATCATTTTCTGAGCATGCAATCAATGGGAGTTGACATCAAAATGAGTCTTTTTATATTTTTAACATTATTATTTTTGTTCGTCCTTGCTCTTCTTGTTTTCCATATTACATTTCTTTTTCTATGGTATATGCGTCTTGTTGCACACTTTGCAAGGAAGCAGCTTGAGATTCTAACCATTTTGCAGAATGGTATTGTAAGAACAATGTCTCTTTGAAACAATTAGAGTTTGTTTATTTGAAAAAAGAGTTTGGATGTTGTAAGCCAAGTATTTCTTATTATGGCTAATTTGGTCTTCTGCTTTGCTGGTGTAGGTTCTAAGTATAGCATGTTGTGTTTTTTATAGCTATTGTGGCAATAGAACCCCTACGAGAGAAAAGGGAAGCAAAGGTTTTGGTTTGTTGGAGACTTTTATAAAATGGGACAATGGTAGTTCGGTCTCTGGATGGCCACATGTGCATGAATTGAAGGAGCAGGTTTTCTCTACTTGGCTTTGCTTTGCAAGAGATTACCGTGTGTTTTCCAAATGGGTTATCTATGGGGGAGTATGCATTCAAATTTTTCGGTGTACCTTATAACAAATTCTTGTTTCTCTTTATGTCATGTCATCTCTTTCTTATTAGTATATGCAATGGTTAGTTGGGGCTCTGATTTATGAAAAATATGTTTCTAAAAGTAGTGCGTTATCTTGCTCTTGTTACCAAAGTAAAAATATAGGATATGACCAGTGAGAATATTTTATTAACTCTTGGTTTCTTTTGTAGTCACTCAAGGACATACCACCTGTTTATTCTCTGTGAGAAGCATTTATAGGACTCTATATTGCAAATTATGTAGTCAAAAGGTCAACCGTGTATGTTATTAATTATTGATTTGTGGTGTTGAACTTTCTTGGATTTCATATTTAAATTTTCCTTCATTACTTTGTAATTATTATTTTTCTTTTGAATTGCACTACGGAGTTTTTTTTTTTCCCAAGAAAAAAGCGTAATTTTATTCAACATAGGTGAACAATTACATTCTGTATATGCGTATAGCATGCGTTTATCCTTTGCAGGACGATACATTAGTAGAAAAAAAGTTTCAGTTTTGCAGTCCAATGAGTTCCATCAAAAACCATTATATGGCCAATAGTTACAGTATAAAACCATCATATGAAAATATGTCCAAAAAACCAAAAAATAAAAACAGTTGGATCCCCGATCCTCCTGTTTCCCAAAAAGAACCATAATCGAAAGAGTATGAAAGGGCGCAGCCTTTCTATAGTATCCAGAAATATATAAAAAACCATCCATAATACATAGTGCCATCAACAGTAAGCTGCTCCAGCAACTAATCCTGTAAAACGTTGTCCATAAAGGGTCGATGATAAAATTCATAGTCAGTCCCATCTCGATGTTCTATCACTTTCCACAGCCCCACTGCCAAGTCCCTGCCAGCCTTAGCAGCCTGGTCCGCCTCCTGGTTGTTCTCCCTGTATATATATGTCTGCAAGAAAAATGTAAGAAGAGCATCTTCAGTTCCAAAATATCCCGTAGAATATTATCAAGTCTAATATCCCTGCATAGTTGTGTACCAGATGTCCAATTTGTGACATTCATAGAGTCTCCATATACATTTAGCTGTTGACAGCCAACCTCCCTAGCAAACAATAGAAGCAGCATAAGGCTCATTAATTCTGCATAATTGTTCCCACCCTCCCCCAATCCCCAGTACATATGGTAAGAGTGGGTTCGTGATAAATGTAGGATCGCCCCTCCCCCACATTTGTAATCTGAAGAAGAACCATCATAGAATCCCCAAGGTAAGGAGTCATCAATATCAAGTGCAAGGACTTCTCGTTGTTTTGCAGCTTTGATGTGGTGTGGATAGGCCTTTAAAAATCCGCAGATCTGTACAGCAGAGACCACTGGTGTACAAGGTTTATCATTGAAAATCATACCATTCCGTGCCAGCCAGATTCCCCATGCCACCAGTAAAGGAAGATTTCTATAGGACGTGCCAATAGGGTCCCTAAACCACTGTGACCATGCGGCCAGGATCGTATCCCCATCCCAATTAAACATGGTGTTTGTCAGTCGGGAGCACTCCGCCCAAACCTGCACCGTGTATGGGCAACGCAGGAATAAATGATGACATGTTTCCTCATGTGTTTTGCACAGAGTGCACCACCCTGGCCCCGTCCTATTTTTGCGTTGTAAGAAATCCCAGGTAGGGATGGAATCATTGAGAACACACCACATGAAAATACGATGTTTCAATGGGCAATTAATCCTCCAAAGTAATTTCCACCACCCCACCAAAGCACGAGGATTATTGAAGTGACATAAGCTTATGTAGCCATTCCTAGGTGTGTACATTCCATTTGGTGCCCCCTCCCATACCAGAGTGTCCTCCCTGTTACGGATGTGTACATGAGAGCAATTGAGTGCTCGGTAATATGTTCTCAATTCCCCCTATTCCTCCACAGAGAGTTCCAAAGTATCAACCCCGATCCACATCTGATTCCAAGGGTTGGTTCTATCTTGAACAACGAGCTGGGATAAGTAAGTGATGCCAATTTCACGCAGGGATATAATCAATTCATCAGATAAGATATGTCTTCCAACACTCCCATACTAGGGATCTTCCCCAACCCATAGAGCCAGTCCATTCCCAATATTCCAAGTAAGAAGATCACCAATCACCGAAAAATATTTGATAACAGCTTTCCATATAACAGAGCAACCAGAATGAGTCTTATTCGTGGCCCGAACCCAGTCCATTAAAGAAACAGGGAAAATATACTTATGAGTGACAACTTGTGTCCAGAGGCTTTCAGTTTTCAGCAGTCTCCAAGCCCCTTTCGCCGCCAGTGCACTTGAGAAGAGATGTATGTTCTTTAGACCCCAACCCCCTAAGGTTTTTGGGATTGCGATTTTCTGCCACCGAACCCAAGGTGAAACAAAATCTCCTTTCCCACTCCATAGAAATCGAAAGCACAATTTCCTAGCAGTTTCCAGCGTCCCTTTGGGGATCCAAGAGAGGGACATCCAGTACACCGGTATGGCCTCTAAAACAGATTTTACCAGGACCAGCCTCCCAGCTCGAGATAACCACCGGTGACTCCAAATCTTCAATCTCTTGTGAAATTTTTCAATGAGCTAGTGCCAGTCCTGTTTGGTGTATGAATTAGGTTTTAAGTGGTATCCAAGGTAGCAAAGGCCATCATCAAGAATTAAGAAAGTGAATGGGAAAAGCCTCCTAATAGCAGTGATCTCATCATCCCCAAGGAGGTGTGTCGAAATAGTAGATTTTCTGTCATTGATCTCCATTCCCGTATCTCGAGAGAAGAGTTTAAAAATGTCCTGGAGAGTTTCCATATCCCTAGCCGACCCAGAACAGAAGATGAGTATATCATCCACGAAAAGTAGATGAGTGATAAATAGATCAGGAGCCACTTGTATCCCCTGTAGTGTGCCATCCCTACAAGCCCTCTTCAATGCTCTACTAAGTCCTTCCGCAACCAACATAAACAATAAAGGGGATAGAGGGAAACCTTGACGTAGACCCCTTTCAGACCGAAATAAAGGAGATGCTGCACCATTTATTAGTACCGCAAAAGATACTGTAGAAATACAGCTCATGATCCACCTAATAAAATCCACAGCAAAACCCAGATGTGTAAGAAGTAAATGAATATACATCCAGCTCACCTTGTCGTATGCTTTTGACAAATCAATCTTGATAATGGCTCCTTTGATTCTCTTTGATTTCATACTATGTATGCCCTCCTGGGCTACTCCAATCGCCTCGTGAATTTGTCTGCCTTCCAGAAATCCAAATTGTTCCTCAGAAATATGCTTGGATAGGATGATTTTCAGTCGCCTGGAAATAATTTTAGACACCACCTTATATACACAATTACACAATGAGATGGGTCTGAAATCACTTAAGGAGGAAGAATTGTCAGATTTAGGGATGAGGGCTAAAAAAGTGGAGTTTAATGCAGCTGGGATCCGCCCCGAAATTCTAGTATCTTCCACCATCTGTAGTAGATCCTTCCCAATTAGTTCAAAGAGTTCTATAAGGAATTCCACATTCCATCCATCTGGCCCCGGGCTTTTGTCTTTTTGGAAACTCTGTAACACTCCCTTCAACTCCTCTTCATCTACTACAGCCATCAGTGCTTGATTGTCATCCTCATCCACAAACCTAGGAAAAAGTTGTGCCATCCTGACAATCTCCAGAATACTAGCCTGTGTAGGTGCCTTAAAGAGTGATTGGAAATGATCAACCCCCACCCCAGCCATACTTTCAAAAGTAGTCTGGGGATCCCCCGAAGAGTCTTCCAGGCTCCATATGGTATTAGACGCCTTTCTACCTTTAGCATATGCATGAAAAAATTTAGTATTCTCATCGCCAGCCGAGAGCCACAGTGCCTTGCTTTTAAGTCGCCATGTTTCCTCTTTTTCCAATAAAAGCAAGTTCCTCCTACCTTCCAGAGATGTCAAATGTGCTTTTTCTTCTATAGAGCCAAGTCCCCCAGTGCCAGAGTCATAAATAGACTGTAGTTCCAATTCAATCGCCTTCAGTTCTCTTTCATCCCTACCCTTCTTTTCATGGGCCCATTCCTTCACAGGTCGCTTAATTCTTGTGATATTAGCAGAGAACTGATGAGAGGCAGATTATCCCCCCCCTGGGTTGTAGTGTACTCAAAGGGATCCCACCAAGTCAAAAAAGGTCTCATCTTGTAACCAGATCTTATTGAATTTCATCGGTCCTGCTGGTTTAGTAGGTCCGTCCCTAATCTCCAAGAAAATGGGAAAGTGATCAGATGAGCCCCCCGACCCAACCCACTGTCTCAATAGGTATCTTCTATCCACAAAAAGTTCTGACACAAGAAACCTATCCAACCGTTTCTCAACCCTATAGTCACCTGTCCTGTTATTCCTCCAAGTAGCTTTAAGAAGGGTAGGTTCAATATCCAGCAAATCATGTGTAACCAGCTTGTGGGTGAAGTAGTCAGCCAATGGTTCAGGCCTAGCCCTACTACCCCAAACTTCAGCTGGGCCAAGAGAAAAATTTAAATTCCCACCGAGGATCATATTTCCATCCTGCATCTCAGGATTCGAGAGGAGAGAATCCCAGAATGGAACCCGGTTCAAATATGGTCCATAAACATTTACCACTGTAAAGAGTTCACCAATATCAAGAGAGCTGCAGGTCATTCCCAATGCCGCTTCCACACCCCAGAGGTTGAGGCACTGCACAGAACGTGAGTTCCAACCCATAGCCAGACCACCGGACCGACCACGAGCATCCAAAGTAGCAAAGAACCATCCTCCAAACTAGCTTTCAAGTAATGTTTTAATACCCTCACCAACACCCATAGTCTCCTGGAGTAGAATGATATCCGGGTGTTCAATGGATACCACTCTACGAAGTGCTTCTTTTTTATGGGGACCAGCAAGACCCCTGCAGTTAAAAGACATAATCTTCATTAACGACCCCTCTTCGAGGCACGCACCGCTCTAAGCGCCCGATCAATCGTCACCTGTTTTCCATCCATCAGATCTATCTTGGCCTTGGATTGTGCTTTAGAGAGATTAGATTTCCTACCTCGGCTCTTCCCAATTTTAATCACCCCAGCACCCAGCCCACCTAGGGAAAATTTGGTGAGAGAACGAAGAAAATATCCAGAGTCCGATGAGGTAGTAGTAGCAGGTGAAGAATATCCATCTACAACCCATGATCATATCCAAGCGGTAGGTCCAGCAGCCCCATCCCCGGGTCCGACATAGAAGGGTGAGTGGAGGAAGGGGTAAGTGGAGAGGTAGGAATGTCAGGTTCTATACCAATAGGTTCCCCCATATCCAAAGCCGACGAGATATGTAAATTTTTTAAATCCTCTAACCATTCCGGATTATCCAAAGTGTAATTTTTTAAAACAAAATGAAAGGAGAGGGGGTTAATTGAATGAGTAATACCTGCCGACGATGGCCCGGGAATCGTTGCAGGAGCAGTTTGTAGCACCATCGCTGAAGATCCTGATACCGGATGTCCAACATTGGTCACCGCCAAACCCTGTTCCTGTAGTAAGCCTTCAGTTCCATCCGTCGAAGCCCCAGGTCCCGTGTGAGGAACACCCTGTGGGTCATCCATCTCCCGTGTGTTGTCATGGCCCTCATCCGTTTCCAAAGCCACGTCAAGAGGAGGTCCGGTAACTGGAGCAGCAGTCGGCCGTGTAGTTCCCGCAGCATTAGTAGTTTTATGTGTCCCTCCAGATTTCCTTCGAAGAGGAAGATGACATTCAGCCACCGGGTGACCATAAGCATGACAACGGCGACATCTGAAAGGAACGTTTTCATAGTCCAATTTCTGAACATAAACGAAGGGTCCCCAAGTGAGGGTTACATCCGGTGCTAACCCATCTCTGATATTCAGGTTTACAAGAATACGGGCAATCTTCCTTTGTCGGGTCTGAAGAAAACTATAATCCCCATCCAAATAGGTACCAATCAGATTACCTATCCCTTGAAAGTGTCTCTCCGACCAGTAATGTAGTGGAAAACCCGGTAGCCGAACCCACAGAGGAACAATATCAAGCCGTTCACGGCTCGCATCAAACATCGGATGCCAGGGTTTGACCATGACTGGGCAATGATCCCAGCTCCAGTTGGAGTTAAGTACCCATCTAGTATGTGCCTCCGTGTGGAAGTTAAAAGCGAACCAGTTGCGGGTTAATTCCACAACTTCAGGGGAATAACCCAATTCAGCAGCCCAATTTTGTCCCACCCATGCCTCAATGGTGCTCAGAGAGAAAGATCTACCCAGGGCCTTACCAACCAAGGTTATACTGGACATCGTGAGTAATTGATTCCACTCAATGTCTTCCCCTAGGGCATAGTTATATTTGTGTCGGCTCAGCTTGAGCCATCGTTTTCTGCCTCGTTTCACCCGATGTGAGGAATCATCTGTTGATGGCCCTCCCCACTCTTCAGAACTAGTTCCAGATCCCACACAAGGGCTAGCGAACCCACGATGTTCATGCACTTCCAGTAAACCCTGCCGTGAAACCTCCTTCGCCCCAGCAGTGTTTAATACAGGAGAAGGGTCCATAGATGATACCACCCCACCAATTCCCTGAGTTCCATCAAAAGCCGCAAGTGCACCAGTCTTACCCACCGCCGAGACCTCGAGGGCATTGAGAACCTGTTCAGAAGACCATAGAGCAGTCCCAACCTCCGATAAAGGTGTAGCTGAAGGAGTACGTTCTGTCAAGACGTTTAACGGCCCGGAACCTGGGGAGCTGGCAAGAAAACCGGAAGGCGAGAACCCTAGTCCCGAGTTGTTCTCAATAGTAGGTATTAACACCGCCCCACCCGCAGCAGAAAGTGCCCCATCATGCCACCCGGCACCCAAAGGCTGGGTCCAGATGCGCAGATCATCCGACGTATCAAATGCATAATCCACTAGCTCTTCATAACGCGCCATGACGGGCACGCCCACAGTAAAATTAAACAGTATAAAAAGCGAATACAAACCCCCGAGGGTTTAACCAAGAACCAACAGACCCAGCGAAAAACAAACGAGAAAAATCAGTGTGCTATGGTGTGGTTCGTCACCTCGCATGAATTAGTGTCAGGCTGATAAGCCTGACAGTGATCAACCCCTGACGCCCTTCACAGGATTTCTGCCATATGCAAACCCTCGAGAGCTCCAAGAAAACCTCCAGTTCATCATCGTAATTTTCTCTAGGCGAATATCTAGTGCTTTACCAATATCATTTGCACTACAGAGTTATATATAGGTAACTGAGAATTTGATAATGTACAGATGGCTTTGACACATCCTCAGTCAGCAACATTTTTTGATATCCAAAATACATCCATGATTCCATATTTTTTACATATGGTTCCTTGGTATTCAGGGCAAATGCTCTATCCCATTAATTTTGGTGATTTTTATTTGTGAGAGAGCATGCCAATGAACATAACATTTTCTTCCAAGACATCGACATATTTTTTCAAGACATCGTTTGATCTTTTGGTATTTGTAACCTTATTTCTTGGACGCTTTGATATGAGAATGATACAGGCAAGTCCAATCAATACATGAAAATCTCATTTTCTTCAACACTATTTGATTGTTGGGTTTGTTCTGTTTTAAATGCTAATAAATTTGTGAAGATATTAATTTCCATTTTAGGAAATTTTTGAGCATTGCTTTCTTCAATTTTGCATGCTTGTTTTATGTTATCGGGAAGCAATGAACAGGGCACAAGACAGTGCCTCAAAAGAGGGTTTTCTCTTTGATCATCTAAATGCCAGTGAAGAGTTGTGGTTTGACTTCATGGCAGACGCTAGAGATGGTGGAAATTCTACATACCTTGTAGCTCAATTGTTTGCTCAACCTTGCCTTTGCATAAGCATAACGAATCATTCAAATAATTTCCACGTGGAAGGTTGTTTTGTGCTTACAACAATTGGTACAGAAGGCTCAATATTACGGCTTCCCAAAAGCTTTGTCAATCTAGTCTCCTTTGGAATTGCCTCCCTACTTAATATGTGTCTTAAATCATTTTAGAGCCTAGGAAACAAGCAAGCAACCCATTTTTCCTTGATTTTCCCTTACAATTTTTATTTTTGGCAATTTATTTATGTATGTTTTCCTACAGTCGTAGGCCCCAGTCATGGCAGTCCATTATGCTCATTAGAACTTCCTCCATTACTTGATGTTGGGCTTTAGAGAGGCTCTTCTCAAACCCATTCATGTGTTTCCAAATATCTAATAGTGAGGGTAAGGGATTGGAACCATGCTCTATCCCTTGAAACCCAAGAATTTTTGCCAATCCTTTCAAATTTGCTCTTACCGTCTGACAGAATTGAAAGTTGAGATGTTAATATTGGCTATTGTACAGTGTGTTGCTTTCTACTTTAGTGCTAACTTATAACTGTGTCTTCTTTTTTGCAGTCAGATATGAATTTAAATAATTTCATGCACATTATTGAGAACTCATTAGTATTTCCAGTGATTTATGATAGCAAGATGTCACAACCCCAATTTTACTCAATTAAAATATATATATATATATATATATATATATATATATATATATATGCATGTGACGACATAATTTCTTGTGTTGCAGCTGGTATGAAATACCAAGAGGATGCAGTTGTGAATTTGCATTGTCAATTGATAAGGTAAATGTATTTATGTCCTATACATGAGTAATGCTTATTAAAGTTCTACTTGCAGAAAAGAGCCAGCCTTAGCTTGGTGAATACATAATGATTAAGGTTAGTGTTAGGATATTCCTATACTCCATCCTAGTCCCACCAGTATTTTGATCATTTACATTTTCAGTCATGCATGCACCTTTAGGGTTTGCATACACTCTAGGGTTTGCATGCATCCCAGTCATCAGTCCAGCACCTAGCCCTCAGTTAGCCAGCCCCCAGGAGCTTCTCACTATTCAGTTTTATCCCTCCAGTTGATTAATGCGCCCTTCTTCCTTGATTTTAGGGAGAAACTCACCCTTCTTCACCTACCGGTCCAGTTGTCACTCAGTTACAGTCAGTTACAGTCAGTTACAGTCAGTTACAGTCAATTACAGTCAGTTACACTCAATTACAGTCAGTTACAGTCAGTTACAGTCAGTTACACTCAGTTACACTCAATTACACTTAGTTACATTGAGTTACACTCAGTTACACCTACCAGAGTTAGTTTGACTGATGGTTGACAGTTACTTGAGCATTGATGACTCCACTGATGATGATGAAGACTTCCAGTTGCGCTCCGATGATCATGAGGACACCTAATTGTGCTCCAATGACACTCTATTGATCTTATGATCACTCTGAGAGGCTAATTCGAATTGCCACCTTAGGCATTCGAATCCTCTCTACCATTGTACTTTTTATTTGTCCATACTGTGATTAATCAATTAGTGTGTGTGAAGTATTATTGCTTCTATCTGAGTTCTACTGTACCATATTATTCTATTGCTCATTATACTGTATTGTTCACTCTTCTTCTATTTTCCTACTTAATCATAATTACTCTTGTGAGGTATACATCAGCTCTTAGATCTGCTGTGAGGATTTTCACATGGTATCATAGCATGTTGAGAGTATTGTTTATCTCCATTCTTGAGAGTTTTTTGCAAGTTATTACCAAGATTTCGAGTGCAGCAGTTGCAACAGTTTCTGCATTTTTGCAGCAGTAGCAGTTGCAGTTATTCTATATTGTTTTTGCAGGTCCTCTACAGCTTCTATGTATTCATCAGGAACTACTCCTCTTGATCCACTCAACTATGATGAATGGAAACCAAGAATGATAGTAGACTTGAATATCCATGATCTTTTTTATTGTTATTTTGAAAGAGAGTTCGAATCCCCTGAAGAGAAGATTGACTGGTTAAATAAAAGTGACATGCACTTTCAAGCAATAATGTTTTCTTTGTTTGCACGCCAGAGATTCCAATTCAAATACCATAATGGTGTTGAAACTCCAAAGGAGTTATGGACTCCAAAAGAGATATGGGCTCACCTGGATGGAAAATTTGGCAGAGAGAATGAAGGACTTGGTCCCAACCCATTCGAAAGAAAAAAAAGTGATGCATTCGCTCCTCTTGATGGTCTCTCAGATCATGCACCGATATCATCTCATATTGAAGTTGTTGACAAAGAACTTGCAGATTCTACACTCATGCTCAAACCTTCTTCTCTTTCTGTGCCAGCTCACACTTTAGATATTGCAGAAGGTCCTAAATCCTCTCTTGCACCAGAGTCTGTTGGTTTGCAACATGATCACATGATTATTTCGGAGGTCAAAACAGCTTTTGAAGGTAATGCATTCGCTCCTCTCCAACTAACTCCTCTTTTATACTACTATATGATCATAATTCCATGCTTCCAGAAGGTCATTGAAGAATATGGCCATTGCCATTCGCTTGGGATAATTTCTCATGCATCTACTGGTTTTAATCTCACCTCTCATGGTTCAAAGGAGATCTCAAGAAACCATGATTCAAGTCTTGGATCTAATTTGGATTCTAAGCAATTATTGCTTGGGATAATTTCTCATGCATATGATAGTTTTGATCTCACCCCTGCTGGTTCAAAGGAGATCTCAAGAAACTGTTTTTTAAGTCTTAAATCTGATTTTGATTTCAAGCAAACATGTAATAGTTATTTTTGGCATAATCTCACCCATGGTGGTTCAAAGGAGAAGACAAAAGACTACATGCACTTTCACAAATTTGATCCTACCTCAGCTGATTCGAATCACAGGTTCAAGGATCATTCTCATACTGTTGGATTTGTTCTCATCACATTCGATCTGAAGAGCAAGTACAAGCACATGCTTTTTGAGCATGATCCACTTCTTCCCAAGAAGAAGATACCTCTAGACATATGACCAAGCATCACACATGATTGAGTTTGGAGCATTTATTTTTATGTGTGCCTTACAGTCTATTTTTTGAGGAGGGGATATGTTTCCCATGAAATTTTCCCCCTTCCTTGGTTTATTGATTGTTATTATTCATTGTATTGGGTGACCTTTGGTCTTAGTTACCAGGGCCCATGATGGATTAAGGGGGGGTGTTAGGATATTCCAATACTCCATCCTAGTCCCACCAGTATTTTGATCATTTACATTTTCAGTCATGCATGAACCTTTAGGGTTTGCATGCATTCTAGGGTTTACATGCATTTTGCATGAATCCCAGTCATCAGTCCAACACCTACCCCTCAGTTAGCCAGCCCCCAGGAGCTTCTCACTATTCATTTTTAGCCCTCCAGTTGATTAATGCACCCTTCTTTCTTGATTTCAGGGAGCAACTCGCTCTTCTTCACCTATCGGTCCAGTTGTCACTCAGTTACAGTCAGTTACACTCAATTACACTTAGTTACATTGAGTTACACTTAGTTACACCTACCAAAGTTAGTTTGATTGATGGTTGACAGTTACTTGAGCATTGATGACTCCATTGATGATGATGAAGACTTCCAGTTGCGCTTCGATGATCATGAGGACACCTAGTTGTGCTCTGATGACACTCTATTGATCTTATGATCACTCTGAGAGGCTAATTCGTATTGCCACCTTAGGCATTCGAATCCTCTCTACCATTGTACTATTTATTTGTCCATATTGTGATTAATTAATTAGTGTGTGTGAAGTATTATTGCTTCTATCTGAGTTCTACTGTATCATATTATTCTGTTGCTCATTATACTGTATTGTTCACTCTTCCTCTATTTTCCTGCTTAATCATAATTACTCTTGTGAGGTATACATCATCTCTTAGATTTGCTGTGAGGATTTTCACAGTTAGCGCTTCTCTTTGCTATTGTCATCATTTATTTTATGTGTTCATATTAATGGAAGCGCCATGAATTATGCTCGTCGGGCTTCGTAAGTACAATCCGAAGTGTTATGACTTAATGACTCTAAAAAACAAATGCTATACTCTATTTATAAGTGTGATCAGATCGTTCTTTGCTTACTATTTACCATAGTATATATGACTATATATCTATGTATTTATATTTATACAATTTTATACATAAATATATAAAAAACCTATGCTCATTTGAGCTTTGTGTTGGCGTTGTTATAAATGATTGCACGATCTTATGGATTAGACTTAGCATAATTGTTACGCTTATTATGCTTGTAAACTAATGCATATTCCTACTTTGACTATGCTCTTATTATCAATTTACGCTTATGTTTTAAGCTTACAAGATTATGCTAAAGTTCCACGATAATACCAATCTACAATGTATTGATTTAACATATGATATGGCAACATTATTATATATATAAACTATATATATATTAATACAATGCATTATAAGGAAAATCTCAGGTTTTTTTCGTCAACACTACGGGCCCAACCCATTGTAATATCCTGAGGATTCTTGGTTTCAATCGCGGAACATTCCCTACCAAATACCTTGGGGTTCCTTTAGCTGAGGGAATGATTCGCCAGATGTCTTGGTAGGAACTTCTAGACAGAATGAAAAGAAAGCTCAATAGTTGGACTCTTCATCCTCTGAACCTCCCCAATCGTCTGGTTCTGGTCAAATATGTTCTCCAAGCTATGCCAGTGTACCTGTTTTCGATGCTCTCGGCTCCAAAGGTGGTCTTGAAGGAGACCAGGGGCATTCAGAGGTCTTTTCTGTGCGGTGGCAGGGAGGTGAATTCCAAATTTGCACTGGTTGGATGGGATAGCATATGTCGTTCCAAGCTTTGTGGTGGTCTTGGCATGAGGGATCCTGCGACTTTGAGTGAGATATATGGATCCAAAATATGGTGGAGATGGTGTACCCATAATAAAGAGCCATGGGAAAAGCTATGGCACATTAAGTATGCTAGGGATAAAGAAAGATGTCAATTAATCTAATTCAATGAAGAAATCCTGAGCTCTCATATTTGGCTTAAGGCCTCCTTTGGTAGGAAGCTGGTTCAAGATCATTGCTTCTGGGAAATCCATAATGGCAAGGAAGCCAATTTCTGGGAAGACTCTTGGAACCAATTCCCTAAGCTTGGGTATGACCCCAAATGGCAATCAATAAGGGATCAAGGAATTGCAGCAGGAAAGACAAAGGTCATGCACTATTGGGATCATAACGACTAGTCGGATTACCGAAAATGGATCAGAACGGATCTATGGGATGGATTATCGTCTGAGGAGAACCTTTCCTCCTTTGGCTTGCAGCTCTAGGAAAGATTCTTCAAGCGGTCCATGGATACTGACAAACTTAGATGGGGATCATCCCAGAAGGGCATTTTTAGTATCAAAGAGGCTTACGATATTCGCTCTCAGTCTAATGAGGATGGTGGAGAAATATGGGGGAGGATATGGAAAATGAACATCTGGCCCAAAATTTTTGTGTTTTGCTGGCTAGTGGTCTGGAGGAGAATTCTGACAGGAGATAATTTAAGGAAAAGGGGTATTATGGGTTCCTCCTGATGCCCGCCGTGCCTCAATTGTGAAGAAACTATTGGTCATCTTCTTGATTCTTTTCCCTTCTCGTCTTCGATTTGGGATAAAGGGGCCTCCATTTTCACGCGAAGTAATCAAACAAGAGGACAGCCTGATCAATCTCTAAAGTCTTGGGATCTAAAAGCCTTCTCGAATCCTATCATCGCCACCATGTGGCAGGTTTTCCCAGGTTTAACAATTTGGTCTATTTGGAAAGAACGGAATGAACGCATTTTCAAGGAAAAAAAAAACCAAGAAGAGGTGGTGTGGATGAAATTGGTCAGAAATATGATAGAGACCATCAAAAGCCAACAATGGAATGAAACTAATAAAGACCTCACTGAGGGGGAATTGCGCATTGCCGCAGGTTGAGGTCTTTACCGGTCAGACCTAAACGGTCTTCGTCAGAAAGTGGTAATCTGTTGTCCTTATATCCCCGCTCGATGGTCTCCTCCACCCCCTTTCAGTTTCAAAGTCAATTTTGATGGGGCCTCTAAGGGTAACCTAGGCCCAGCGAGTTTTGGTGGGGTTTGCAGGGATAGCAATGGGAGAATTCTGAAAGTGTTCTTTGGTTACAGAGGGCATGACTCCAATAACTCCGCGGAACTTGAAGGCGTTATCCAAGGTCTTGTACTAATTATTTCTCATGCTTGGTATCCTGTTATCCTGGAGGGCAATTCTCAGATCCTAATTCACATGGCTAAAAAACTCTTCCTTGGGAAATCCCCTGAGAAAGTTTCTTCCAGCTAGCATCTTCTCGCTCGCTTAGAGTACCTTAAGGTTCTGTTGTCCAACCGGAATGCCATTTCTTTCTCTCATGTTAAAAGGGATGCCAACAAAGTGGCGGACTACCTGGCTAATCATGGTGTGGATGAGGGTATTACTCTTTCGATCAGTTCACTGCTGGATTTTCCAGCGGATGACTGGACTAGGTCATGTAGTCATCTGGCCAACGACGATCTGGTGGGGTCAAGGTATCCCAAGGTACAGGTTGCAGCCTCTCTAGCAGATGACAGAGGATGTGTGGGGGTAGTTATTAGGGATCCATGTGCCCGAATTTTCCCACGCCTCAAATGACGTTTACCGCTCTACCTTTCATTTCGATGGTTATGGCTAATATTATTGTTAACACCCAAAAAGTGCTCACTAGCTCATTCCATGATTCACATGACCCTTTTGTCCACTTTTCCACCATTTGAGCCTCTAAAGCCATCAAAAGGTCACCAAAAATACCATAATACACCTTTTCCCACTCAAAATATATATATTTTTCCTCAAAAAACACAAAAAACCCTCTAAAAGGGTCCAAAATTTCCAAAAATATTAAAAGGGAATAAAAATATTCAAAAAAGGAAAAAAGGGGGAAAAGAGCCATAAACCATGTTGGTCAATACCATTGGTTTCCACAAAACCACAATGGTATTCCCCATCACCAAAAACTATAAAAAAGTGACAGGGGCTCCTCACTTTCCATCCATCCATCATCCTATCCTCATGCTGTCAAAATCTCTCGTGAGTTATTTGACCATTGTAGCAATCTTGGGGAAGAGACCATTGGAGCCTGGAGCATCTCAACCATGGAGCTGCTCAACACCAAACATCCTCACCATTTGATGTATTATAATACAAAAGTCATTTTTTATTTCGTTTCTTGTTCTTGTTCTTAAATCTTTTCAAGCTTATTGTTATATGCACATGTTAGATTCAGATTAATTCATAGTTGTATTTGCTTTCAATTTGACGACTACTACTACAAGTTAGTAGGTGCATCCATTACACATGCTTGGTTGAAAAACCAAGCAATAGTTTTTCAGCGACTCCGTTGGATTTCAAGCTTTAAAATTTTTAATTTTTTGCTTTAGATCTTAGTTCTTAATTGTTTTTACCATTCAAATTAGAAGATATGCCATCCTAGACAGCATACCCATTGCTGCCCTAGTTGTTGGCCCTTTATGTAGCCTCTAACAGACCGAAACTTTACTTTTCAGTTTCATTTTCGGCGATCTGTTTTCCGTTTTTCGCATTGTGATTTTTCGCCTGACAGTCGCACGGCTCATCGCCACCTCGTGCCCTTTTTCCGCACAGCGCGCCGCGGCTTCGCGGCCTTTTTCTGCGCTACACATCGCGGCTTCGCGGCCATTTTTCGCGCTGCACATAGCGGCTTTGTGGCCCAAATCCGCGATGCACATCGTGGCTTTTTACCTAAAACCCGCAATGCACATCGCGGCTTTTGCCAATGATGCTGTTATTTTGAATTCAGCCAATGTTTTAGAAATTTTTTTGCCCATTTAGCCTATTTTCTAGCATTATTTTTTCTGCATTATTACAGCCATAGTGAAACATTTTCCATTTACATATGCTCCATTAAAAGTCTTTTTAAAAATTTTCAGTAAGTGAAAGAAAGATTTTCAACACTATTTTTAGATCATAGGTTTCACTTTAAATTTGCTCAATAGTTTTCCCAAGCATTTCTTAAGAAATCCATTTATTTCTTGAAATTGTTATGTTATTTGCTTTCTTTTAAATTATTTCAAAAGTCCATTATTTTTGAATTGTTTTTATTAAAGCATTTACATTTCAGAAAACGCCTTTATTTTTTGCAAATTGGAAGCATCTTGTTTTTCATTTGTAATCAATCGCCCAAGCGAAGCAAATTCATTTTCAGTTAAATAATCACACGTGCACCCAATCTGCCACATTTTTAATTAACTGAGCCTTAAATCTACCTTAACTCAACAAACTTTTTAACCCCACTTGGGGAGCACTTAAAAGAATCTTGTAGTTAGGTAGGATTGAGGGGATAGGTGTGCCAATAACACCCCTCAATTATTTACATCTGAAACATAGTGGTTGTCTTTTAGGGTCCCAAAAATCCCTTATAATTTTGACACGGTTATCAACCAATTTATTGGGAAGGCCTCTCCCTTAGGAGGGTTGAAGTAGCCAGATTGGTTCCGGAAGCCTGAGTGGAATACCGCAATCAATTCAGTAACCGAAGGATACCTTTCAAAGTTCTCGGTGTACACCCGTATGCGGGTACAGCGGCGATAGAACCAAACTGCAGATTCACCCAACCAAACGTGTCATGAACGGGGTATCCTAGTTGCCATTCTTTAGGATTGTCTACTCGGTGTCCCTCTCGGTAGGGGGATATCTAGCCGTTGATTCTACACTCTATATTGTCTGACTTGGATTTCATCACCTTGCAGAGGATATAGTTTGTTGACTCACAATACTTCTAGTTAGGTGTTTGCATGATACAATACCCACCTTTGGTCTAGTGAGCACCACTTTTTTCTAGGAATTGTTTGACTTTGGTATTCTGACCGCTTTTTTGGATCCCTTCACTTATTATAGCACAGTTGTTATAATAAGTGTCTTTGAGGTTGGTTGTTGGCCTGAGAGCCATTATTTTTTCACTCCCCTATTGCACACATTGTTGCACTAGGGTTTTGAGTTTTTTACATCACCACCATCCACTGAATTTTTTTTTACATTTCTCACCATTGAGAATTTAAGATGATCCTGCTGTTTTCACGGTGAACCCCCTCAGTTCGGTACACTTGACTCTACACATCACAGACATAGAGTGTTATCCCTTGACTCAACACGCCATCGGCATAGAACACAGTCATCTGATTCTGACATGCCTCACTTCACATCTGATTCTGAGGCTGAATCTAAACATCCTACTGAAACACCACCAACCAACCCCATGGCTAAATCACAATACGACCCCCTTTTCACCAGTGCTATTGAAGATACATCAACAAACCCTACTACTACTGTGCCACCCATGGTAACAACAAACCCATTAGGCATGCCTAATATAGGGGCCATTCCCCCTTTAGGTATGCCCAACACAGGCCCACCACCTATTATGGGTATGCCCAACATAGGGGTCACACCCCTCTCATTACCACAACCCAGATCCCAGGAATTCCTGGCACTATCCCTAACCCCTCTGCAACCCATGCTGCACTTGGGAGCGCAGGTCCTCCCCACACCACATCGGTTGGAGGACACATACCTACCATACCTAGCATACCCTTAGGGGCCACTGGACCACTACATAATGCTACCATTAACAATTATGTCCCAGTCACTATGCCACACCCATTTGCTAGTCTACCATACATGGCTAGTATGAACTTGCCATACCTAGCCAGGTTAACCAACGATCCTATCAGACACAACCCTACATGGCCACCCATGCCTACAAAGCTTCCCTCAAACATCCCGAAGTTTGAAGGAAAAGCCGGGGAAGATCCCCAAAACCACATAATGTCATTTCACCTATGGTGTTCCTCTAACTCCATAGTGGATGACTCCATTAGACTAAGATTGTTGCAACGAACGTTCACTAGCTCTGCAGCCAAGTGGTACATTGAGCAACCACATGGGACCCACCATACATTTACGTCCCTCGCCTCCACTTTCCTCCAGTTTTTTAAGTTACCTGTACGCTATGATGTAGGAGTCGAAATACTTTTGTCTTGTAGACAAAACACGGCTACCCACATCACCGACCATATCCATGAGTGGCGTAAGCGCCGTAGCCTCTGCAAGATAAAGCTTGACAATCGTATATCTTTGGATTGGTTTCTCAAATCACTCCTACCCCTCATAGCCAAAGATGTAGCTTCCGAACAACCCCAGTCAGAAGAAGAAGCTATCTTAAAAGCTCAGCAATTCGACCTGATTTATGCCCAGTCAGGCTATCTCTACATTATCATACCAGACGCCCCACGAGGTGATTCTTCATGAGGTGATGCTCCGGGGGCATCCCATGCCGCTGATGGTATTATTGGCCAAGTCACGGCACAAAATAAACCTTTTACCATAACGAGTACAAATAACACCCCAGACCTTTCTAGGGCTTCATCCAATTCTGGGGCTACAACTTCGTATGCTCCCGTAACACACACCCATCACATCCATGGACCTTCACGTCCACCACAATATTATGGGCAAGCACCACCAGCTTATGCGCCAGCTCCATATTATAACCAACCGGCCCACTAGACTCCGTTTCAGCCACAATCCCAAGTGGCTTATTATCCTCCGCAGGCAGCACCTCTTGCTCCAACACTTCCAGCAGCTCAAAGTTATCCACAACAACAACCAACAAGGCCACCTCCGAACCCTCCTGTTTACTGCCCACCGCAACCTTCTCCAGAGCTGGCACGACCTCAAAACCCACCTATTGCCCAAGGGCATGTTTACGCACAGCATAACCAACCCCCAAACTAGAACCATCAGCGTAACCAAGGAGGTCAACCAAACCGCGGAAGAGGACATAACCGCGAAAATAACTAGCAACATAACCAAGGTGCAACACCACCTAATCCTCCAAATAACAATAATGCTGCTCCCCCAACCAAAATCCTAATCGCCCACCAAAACAGACCAAAAATAATAACTTAAGAACAAACCATCCGTGTTCCATATGTGGAGTCTACGGCCATTACACACACAATTGTCCCCATTTAGATCGTGCGCGTCAACTCTAGATCGACGACGCCCAACAGCAAGGACATGCTGCACATCCAACACCTCCTCCTCAGCAACAACCTATGATATTGCAAAACCCCTTACCAAACCAAGGCATGGTAAACACTCATCCGAATGATCCCCCTCAAGGATCCGCTGCACCACAACAAGAAATCACCTATGCAGCCGCCGATTACCAGCATGCTGAGTCCAACACTCACCATTTGCTCATGATGTCATCTAATGATGTCAATCTTCAAACCCATCGCAATCAATATGGACACCCCCCCCGGAGACCACACCTACCGACCCATCGTCGAGTACTCTCCCAACTAATCAACCACTTCGCATACCCACTATGCCCATGGACGGAGGCCCCAAAGCACCTCGTTTCCCTTTGATGCGGATTAACAATAACCCAAACGCTTGTGCAACTTCCAACTACAACATCGTAGAGGATTTAGCTCAGTCCCCTGCTGCTATGTCCGTTCTTGAAATATTAAAGAATTGTGCTGCACAGAGAAAGTTGTTGTTATCTGCCATCGGTGCCATAGATCCTAACGACTCTAACATGATGGCTTTCGACTTAGAACAAGCTGAACCTCGCATGCCTGCATCTCTAGATTTTCAAGTTTCCGTCTCCATTCAAATCCTCGTCGTTCATCGATGCATAATCGATGAAGGGGCCTCTACCTGCGTTAGGTCAACTTTCGTATGGCAGAAACTTGGATCCCCAACACTACAACCGTCCACTACTGCATTACGAGCATACGATGGCCGTGCAGCTCAACCTCAAGGTTTGCTAGTGAACATACCCATACAACTTGGGGTCAAATTGGTTCTCATAGATATAGAGGTCATTAACGCCCAACTTGATTACAATCTCCTTCTGGGACGAAGCTACATGTATAAGATGAAAGCTGTCGCTTCTTCAGTTTTTCGCATCATGATGTTCCCCCATGAAGGACGCGTAGTCACAATAGACCAAATTACATACTATGATCCCAATGCCCCCGCAGCACCAGAGAATGTTCTTCCCATGATCGAACAACCCGTTCTTAGTGCACCAACATCCTTTGTCTCATCAGTCAAACCCGGGATATATTCGGATACCCCCATGACTGCCACTTTCCCTTCTATTCCACCTCCTCCCCAGGTAGCTAAAGTATCCAATTTGTGCACCTTATCGCACAATGAACAACAACATCCTCAACAACCTCAACAACCGCCACTAGCACCCATCGTGCCTACTCATATCGGAACAACACCGATCCATACCATACCATTCTTGTTTCAGTTTTCTAGAGTTGTTCGCCAGTAATGGCTACACTCAACCTCCCAGGTTTAACAATAGGGTTACCAGTATGGTACTTACCTGCACCGAACCCCCTGCCGACTCCGACCATTGTTTTATAACCGGTACAACCCGTGAATATGTCAAACCATCCACCACTTGGCATACCAAACCACCAAAATCATCCACCACCTGGTGTTTCGCACCCCCAAAACCGATCAATTCCAACAGGGGGCACTACATCAACATCTAATTATGCCCCCCCCTCAATCTCACCACACTCGGGGCAAAGGTCCTCAAACCTACAACAATGCACCCACAACTCGCACCCCCATAGTGACTCCTAAATTGGCTAAGAATCCCCCAACCCATGTACTCCCTAAGTGCTCCTTATGTGACGATATTGGCCACGCCACACATCTATGTCCACAACTACCAGCACTTCAAGAACACATGAATATGTTGGACGATGACGTCAACATTCTAGTTGTCAAATTAGAATTACCATCTCAACCTCGTGATAAATCATTGCGCACAAACCACCCTTGTGCAATATGCGGAATCTACGGTCATTATTCACATCACTGCCCAGATCTCCCAGATTACAGAGTAGCACTATACGAGATGAATAATGCCAACCTAGAGATATCCCCTCCTCTCATTGAGGAAATTCATCCCCCACCATCTTCCTCCTCGGAAGAAATTAACACCATTTACACGGTTTCCACTGGATACCCCTCTGTCTGGTCGACCCTTTCCATTGATCCCTTTGACACACATGTTCAACCCTTTCAAATCGACGAGGAAACCACATGTCCACAACATGGGGGTAGGCCCAAAACCTTGCCTACTCATCATCATCATGATTCTCGTCAGAGATACTAGGGGCATCCACCTCGCAAGGGGAATCCCCCATCATCATATCATCACTTCAGTATGCCACCACGGCCCACAACCTCATGGTATACCCCCCCGCCAATAGTTTCTCAATGCCCTATTGATCCCTCTCTGAGACAACATCTGCACCACATTGACACCTCTGAGTTAGGGGGCATAATTGATTACCTCAACCCTGGGATAGGGGGCATGATCAATCATTTTGAACCTTCCCCATCACATCTATCTCATTATTTCAATGACCCCATTGTTTAAACCAACACACATGTGATCCACAATCATAAACCCCATGCACATAGCATGGGGGCAGGTCATTGACCCCATTGTTCAAACCAACACATATGTGATCCACAATCATAAACCCCATGCACATAACATGGGGGCAGGTCATTAACCCTTTCTCACCACCATATTGTGAAGGCATTTTTCCCATGCCCCTCGTCGCCTCGATTTGAGTGCCACATCGACCGTGGTCCATTTTTTACGAGTCCTATACTGCCGGATTCAGTTTTCTGCGCTCGTGATGATGCTTGAGATCATTTCTCGCTCTCACCACCTGATTTTTCGGGCATTTTTTTCCATGCCCCTCGTCACCTCGATTTGCGTGCCACATCATCCGTGATCCATTTTTGATGAGTTTTATATCACCGGATTATGTTTTCCATGCTCGTGACGATGCTTGAGCTCATTTCTCGCTCTCACCACAAGATTTTTCGAGCATTTTTTCCCATGCCCCTTGTCGCCTTGATTTGCGTGCCACATCAATCATCGTTCATTTTTTACGAGTTTTATATCTTCAGATTCAGTTTCCCACACTCATGATGATGCTTGAGATCATTTCTCGCTCTCACCCCCATATTTTCTTTGCATTTTTTCCCACGCCCCTCGTCACCTCGATTTACGTGCCACATCGATCATCGTCCATTTTTTACGAGTCTTATATCGCTGGATTCATTTTTCCGCACTCGTGATGATAGTCGAGATCATTTATCGCTCTCATGCCCAAATTTTCTGGGCATCTTTTACATGCCCCCTCGTTACCTCGGTTTGTGTGCCACATCGGCCGTCGTCCATTTTTTACGAGTCTTATATCGCCGGATTCAGTTTTCTGCGCTCGTGATGCTGCTTGAGATCATTTCACGCTTTCACCTCCATATTTTTTTGGGCATTTTTTCAAAATGCCACTCATCACCTCGGTTTGCGTGCCACATCGCCCGTTGCCCGTTGTTCACAATCTTTATGTCGTCGGATTCAGTTCTCCATGCTCGTGACGATGCTCGAGATTATTTCTCGCTCTCACCAATACCTTTTTTGTTTGGTATATTTTTATCCCTTTTTTGGGCCGAGCAATTCTTTTACGAAAAAGGCACTTAGGGAGTTTTTGTTAAGCTCTTTTATGACTCCTAAAACAATGAAAAGATCGCCGAGCAACCTTGCTTCCTTTCATGCTCACTAAAAGTATTTGAAAGGGCGTCTACCTGGTATAAGTTTACCCCTTTTCCGGAACTTGTAGATTAATTACGAAAAAGGAATACTCTAGTCACATCGGCTAGAAGAGTTCTCCATTTGCATCATTTTATGTTTTTTCAGGCCTTGGAGACTAACTTACGAAAAAGAACACCAATGGAGTCCACTTACCGCTTTCAGACTCTCTAAACATGAAAGCGACCACGAGCAAACAACATCCTGGGCTCGTATAAATCCACAGGACGGTACTCCACCACCACTGCAAAGTCTTCTTATCGTTTTCAGACTCCTTAAAAATGAAAGCACCCATGAGCACGAGCAGTCCTGGGCTCACAAAATCCACAGGATAGTACCATTTCAGAGCACACTTTTATCCCTTCTTCGAGCTCATTAAAACTACGAAGAAGGACCCAATGGTGCTTCTCGGTGCCACAACAGATCACGTCTACTCATATGACAGCTTCCCCATTTTGGTCGCCTTTGTTAAGAGTATTCTGTAGTATTTCACCCTGAGAGTCCCTCTACAGCATCCATCAGCTTGTCCCCCCAGAGTTAATACATACCCTTCAATCCTTGAAAGCTATCATCCCCACACCTACAAGCTAGTTTCCTACGCTGCCAAGTCAACCATGTCATCATACTCTGAACAAAGGAAGTTTGAGTCCAACCACTCTGTGAACCCAGTTATTTCCCATCCCCACAGTATGTTAGTCCTACCATCAGTACTACCACACTTCAGTTGTAAACCTTGCGCTCCTATCAAGAAAACATCATTGCCTTGATAGTTGCTGGTCTCCCTCTGTCGACGCCAACCAAATTTATTCCATAGGATAGACCTAGAGGTCTCTGTTCCTTGGACTCATCACCATTAGCGATGAGTGCCTACAGATCATTTTGAAAGGAGTCCTCAGTGCCTCTCGAAATGATTGTTTCTCACATGCTCGATTTCAAACACCTTGATCACATCGTTGAGACTCGCACAGGGTATTGGTCCTTTCAATTATTTGTTGAAGACCCCGGATACCACCAGACTCTTCCACATTTGAGAGTCTACTTATGGAAACAACCAGTTCCATTTTCCTGTAGATATCCGGGTTGTGCATGGCGATAGTATTCAGATATACACCAGTTTCATACTCCCCTGAGTATATAGTTACATATACTCCTCAGAGTAGACTCACAGCTGTTGAGTCCCTACAGATGTTGGACACCTTCAGTTTCAACATTTCATCAACCCTTCTGATACCTTTTTCAGAACGGTTATTACATTTTTTCCAGTGTATCAGTTATTCAGATCAGTCATGATATGACCATGAGTATATCCCAGCATTGTGTCTCCTCTAGACCATTTTGATGTACCAGCAGATTTTTTATGTATTATTCAGGTCCCCCTTCTTGGGACTAATCGTTATGTATATGTCTTGATACAAGCATGGGTATGCCCGCCTTGTCCATTATCAAAGGTTATCCCTCATTCATATTGAGGCCATGTAATATTTTTTGTTTTTGCAGCTTCCAAGGGGTCGTTGATCCAGTCTCCAACCAGTCTCTTCTATACTCCAAACCCCAGGAAAAACACAAAAGAACTATGATGTCTATCGGTCATACGATGAGCTCCTACCCTCACACATCAAGGGGCAATCTGTTGACACCCAAAAAGTGCTCACTAGCTCATTCCCTGATTCACATGACCCTTTTGTCCACTTTTCCACCATTTGAGCCTCTAAAGCCATCAAAAGGTCACCAAAAATACCATAATACACCTTTCCCCCCTCAATATATATATATTTTTCCTCAAAAACACAAAAAACCCTAAAAAAGGGTCCAGAATTCCCAAAAATATTAAAGGGGAATAAAAATATTCAAAATATTCAAAAAGGAAAAAAGGGGGAAAAGAGCCCTAAACCATGTTGGTCAATACCATTGGTTTCCACAAAACCACAATGGTATTCCCCATCACCAACAACTATAAAAAGGTGATAGGGGTTCCTCACTTTCCATCCATCCATCATCCTATCCTCATGCTGTCAAAATCTCTCGTGAGTTATTTGACCATTGTAGCAATCTTGGAGAAGAGACCATTGGAGCCTGGAGCATCTCAACCTTGGAGCTGATCAACACCAAACATCCTCACCATTTGAGGTATTATAATACAAAAGTCATTTTTTATTTCGTTTCTTGTTCTTGTTCTTAAATATTTTCAAGCTTATTGTTATATGCACATGTTAGATTCATATTAATTCATAGTTGTATTTGCTTTCAATTTGAAGACTGCTACTACAAGTTAGTAGGTGCATCCATTGCACATGCTTGGTTGAAAAACCAAGCAACAATTATCCCTAAGTGTGGCAATCAGTTTGAAAAAGGTGGTGGTAGATTTCTTTGTACTATTTTCGGATCATTCCTCATCCAGGCATATGGACTCTTAATTGTGCAGCAAGTTTTTCCATACCTCTCAACGTCAGTCTGGCCAGGCCCGTTCTTTTCCATGATTATGCTTCAAGTTTTTATTATGAAGGATTTCCTCAGCTCCTTCATCGTTATTTTCTTTGCTCAGCCTGGTTTTTGGTATTCTGATAGTGTTGATAGCTCATTTGAGAGGAAGCAGGGGTGGTTCTCTTAGGTTAGACCACCTGAATTGTGAAGGTTTCACATCATGGCCCCCTCTCGTCGTAGCAATTATAGAAATCCTTTGGTTCCGGGAGGCATAGGGAGTTTGGATGCCGGGGAATCCTCTGCTCAAGGCAGTGCCAGAATCGGTCAAGTAACTAGGGCGTCCTCAAAAGCTCATCTTCGAGCATCGACCTCCTTCTTCCGTGGTCGTATTCCTCAGTCTGTCGGAGATGAAGTTGAGGGGACCGAAAAAACTCTCTGGAATGAGGTCTAGGGCATTCCCATCGAGGATATCCGAAAATAAGTAGAGGAGTGGGTGACGGACCCAGGTTCCACTGCTGGTTGGGCCTCTCTCTATGACCGGACCCTGATGACTTACTGGGTCACAAAGAAACTTATGGAAAATGTGCTCATGGAAACCTACATTAAGAATCTTGGGGATAACGAACCAGTTAGATCATGGAAAATGCACAACCTGGACAACCGCATCATGCACGCGAAGATTGATGCCATCGCCAAGAAAATTGGACTCGTCTTCATTGCTCAAGGGAAAGGTGCTGGGGAGACTGGGGGCACGACAGGCATCGGGATCCCTCCTGTAGGGGATAGTTCAGTCGACAATGCCCAGGATTTGCAGAGGGGTTTCAGGCATGAGCAGGACACTGCGGTGGGTGGCCTGGCTGTCAGCATTAAGAATCTATCATATGGAGCCGGTCAGGAGGAGAACTCTCTGGGTAGGGATCCTCCATTTGTTACTATTAACTAGGGCCCATGCTATCTTACCTTTTTCCTGTTATTAGCTCTGTGATCAGAAAAGAAGTCTTATTGTTTTGTTTTCATGGATACACCAGTAAATTTAGGATTTGAACATCTCTGTATATGTCAAATTTCTGTTTGGTGGAGTCTCTGTCGGGAATAGCTCAACTCTGTTTAATTTTGATTTTTGTTATAAGGATTCATGTTTGGATGTCACCGGCCAGGAATACCTAAGACAGTAATGGTTCTGTGTACAAGCTCTGTACTTTATGATATGCAGTAATATATAATCCTTTTTATTTAAAAAAACATACAATGCATTATAAACAAATAATGCATAACAACTATATCTACATGTCAATATATTGGTATGTTACCCTACCATGCATAAACTATATATATCATACACTTATGCTCTTTTGAGCTTACCCATAAGGATTAAGGGTCTTGTAACTATGGGAGCATGCGCTCATAAGCCATTGTTAACCAAGGCTAAGAGCTTATGCTTATGCGTTATGTGTCATAACCATGGTATTGAAACAACTATATACAAGTTATGAAATCCAATGATTTGAACAACGGTTTGATTAATTGTTTTACCAACCAGTTATAAATGTGATCGATGCGCATTTGATTTTCTAAGCTAGAAACTATGGTTACAATCTTCATTACACAAATTATGTGTTTTGAATCCCGATTTCATAGCTGTAAAAACTAACTGGAAATTCGTATAAGATTTGGCATTTAATAAAAATCTTTGCTTAATTGTATTGACGTAAGGTTGTATTAATGTGTGACCTTCTTTGGTTAATGCAGGACCACTGGAGGCTGCTAGCTCAGATAAATGATGGTGAAGCCATGTGATGGCTTGATCCTGTATTTGGTACTATATTTTTGGCTCTAAAATCATGGCACCATTTTGATCGTCGATCTTGATCCTTAGGATCATAACCACTTTCCCTCCAGGGTTTAACCAACTATGAGGTAAGGTATTGTGCATTTGGTGTTCTTCGGGGCAGCGGTATGTTGCTACAATGCAGAATGTCTCTGTGTAGAGCTTTCCAGTTCTACAGTCACCAAGGTTAAATATTACTGTCTTTTGTATTAGATAAATCTTACAGTGGTTTCCCTTCAGACCGTAAGGTCTCCCATGCTCTTAGATTGACTCTGTGATTTCGTTGTTGGAGATCTTGGTGCTCTCAGAAGTGTTCATGGTTTAAAACTTAATCCCGAAAGGATTGCTAGCAACCCATGCTGAGAAATGGAACTCTTGGCATCTCTATCGACTTTCAGGGTAAGTATAGAATCGTTTAACCTATACTGCATTTGTTATACAAGTCACAATGCCATTGTATTTGTTTCATTTTACAATTAGATATTTATTTGAATATAACCTTGCTTCGTTGTGTTGTATGTTTGTAGGGAGGCGTATGGTGCCATGAACATAGGGAGAAATGGAGGCCACCATAACCTGGTAAGCATTCTCCTGTTTCATGCTATAGTTCATTTATTACTTATAACTCTTAGACCCTAACTTACTTGTTAATTTGTCATGCAAGTGGTCTTCGAGGTCATGGCTAATATTTGGGCATTTATGCCAGCACTTGTAATGGAACCTCCATAAGAGTATGATAATGCTTATTGATTCAAACTTATGCATGGGATGAGATAGGCACAGTGATTTTTAAGGGTTTTGTTTGATGAACAACCCAAAATGGTTGTCTCTTGTTTAAATATTTTACCAACTGGTTTTAAAGATGGAAATGCCTGTCGGCATACAACTCTGTGTTGTCTTATGAGAATCCTTCGACGTTGTTGTTTCATTCAATATTAAAGAACTATTGCATTTTTTATGTGTTTCAATTGTTATTCTTGTGTGGCCTTACAACTCTATAAATACCTGGTTATTTAGTTTATTCGTATGCAATGCACTTATTCTGGGATTTTTGGCACTGTTTGACCCATTTGGTTTTTACAGAGATCGCTCTGAATTAAAATAGTTACCCACGAAAATATTAATGAATGCGGTTGAACTCTATATGTATTAATGTATGGTTGCATTGTTCGTTCGACCTGAGTTTTATTATGGTCATACGACCGGTTTATAGTTGTTAACCTAACTTGTTAAAAGGACAAGCCTTATAGCTTTGTTCCTAACCCTTGCAATGATGGTAACTCATATTAAAGAGTCATACAACTTTGTTTAGGATTTAAGTGTTGTTATTTATCTTAGCAAGGCCTTCATACTAAAATCGTAAACGTTTTCATGCTACAATCTTAACCTAGCATGTAATGCATGCGAGCTTATCATCTCAATGCATTATGATGTAAACCCTAGTTACTATATGAACAAGCCTCATGGATTGGTTCGATTTAAGGACACTTGCAATGGTAACAAAATCGTATGCCAATGGTTGCTAAGAGTTATGCAACTCTGTTGTAAACGATGAATACCTACAGAGGTAAAATCGTGGCTCTATTGATATATTATTACAATATCTTTTCAACACTATTTGACTATGTTGTTTATCCATGAATTCGTATCGAAACTCTTAGAGTTGTATATTGCTTCACTTGGTTATTAACTTGATAATGTTAATGTGTTTTAACATAAATGAAATATTGGTATATACAGTTTCATTTAAATATATATATACTCTATTTCCATGTTGAATGTTTATATAATAAAAGTATGTATATTTAGGTCAAACCCTAGTTCAGTTTAGCTAAATAAATAAATGATTACAAGACATAGTTATAATGTTGTATATAAACATTCTATCTACAGTAATATAATGAAAATTCACAGATATAACAATGATAACAGAATGTATTTAGCATAATTTAAGTAAACAAGTTTTCACATAATTTACCTGAGCAAAATCATTAAAAATGGATATAAAATATAGTTCATTATCAACTACAAATTTTACACAGTAAATATATAGTAAACAGGAACACATGTAAATCTCAGCCATAAAATCATTAGCAGAATAAAAAAAATATAAAACACAGTTCATTATTTACCATAAATTCTACACGGTAATAATTTAAATAGATAGAGAATAAAATACAGAATATTAATAAACAGTAATAGAACCTGAATGAAAGAACAGACCGAATCCAATCTGAGTTCGTCATTACTCCCAACCAATCTTCCAGAACAATCAACTTGCTGATACTGAAACCCCCAAGCCTGTTTGCTGGACCATAAGGACAAAGACAATTGAAGGCAACCAGATCTATCACTCAGTTCTCAACTCAACAAAATAATTTCCCTCTTCCATCCAACCATCATGTTTATCTGATGGAAATAGCTTAATAAAGCATTGCCTAGGACTTAGGTCTATAATGAGTCTCCTGCTCTAGAACCTCCTCTTGGAGTTCTGACCTTAAAATAGGGATGATGCCTCCTGCACCTGTTGAGATATTAATTAGTGGTTTCCACCACTATGGGCATTCATCCCAACACATGTCATTCCTCCTTATGGGCCAGTAAGCACTCTTTCAACAACTACTTCAAATTGGATTCTCCTATTTTATTTATTAAATAATAAAAATAATACAATATCCTCAAACATGTGTCTTTGACCACACTTGGTCAAATCATTGTTCAACAATAATTAAAAACATTATTACAAAGTATTTAAACTTTAACTAAGGGTCTAGGGGTATTAAATACACCCCCCCTTAAAGATAACATCGTCCTCGGTTATTCAATCTTCCATTGTTTCATCTTGAAACAAAATTGGATATGCCTCCTGCATTTTACTTTCCAATTCTCAAGTAGCCTCTTTTGGACTAAGGTACATCCACTGCACTTTTACTTGTCCAATAATGCGGTTCTGAAGGATAAGCTCCCTCCTGTTGAGGATGTATTTTGGTTCCACTTGGAATTCTCCTTCCGGTTCCACCTGAATATCATTCCAATCCACAACATGAGTAGCATCATGTATGTATTTCTTTAACAAAGAGATATGAAAAATATTATGTACTTGTTACCGTAGGTGGTAATGCCAATCGATAAGCTACCGGTCCAATCCAATCTAGTATTTCAAAAGGAACACAATACCTAGGTGCTAGTTTAACACACTTCCCAACCTTAAGGAACTTTTTTTGGCTTTATCTTTACATAAACATGGTCTCCAACCTGGAACTCTTTATGAGTTCTTTTTAAATCAGCGTAGCTCTTTTGTCTATCTTGAGCTACCTTCAAATTTTGTTGCACCTGTTTCACGGTTAGATCCATATCTTTGAACAATTCAAGACCTAGCATTAGTCTATCAACGGGATTACTCCATGAGACTGGAGTGTTTCACTTACATCCATACAATATTTCAAATGGACTCATTTTAGCAAAAGTCTGAAAATGATTATTATAAGCAAACTCAACCAAGTGTAAATAGTCTTCCCAATTTCCAAGTTTATCCATAGCATACATTCTAAGTATGTCCTCTAAAATCTGATTAACTCTTTCAATCTATCCATCAGTTTGAGGGTGAAAAGATGTACTAAAATTAGTTTAGTATCTAACCCTTTAAACAAAGCTTTCCAAAAATTTCCTGTAAACTTTGAATCTCTATCATAAACAATTATTAATTTTAGGCACACCATGCAATATGAAAATTTCTTTCTTAAATATCTCAACAATATTAATAGCCTTATAAGTATATTTAACAAGAATAAAATGTGCAGATTTACTCAACTTGTCAACCACAACCATGATATAATCATTATGTTTATTATTGCTAGGTAAACCAGTTATAAAATCCATACTAATAACTTCCCATTTCCATTCTGGAATAAGTAATGGCTGTAGTAAACCTACTGGATGTTGATGTTCAGTTTTTACTTGTTGACATTGCATGCATTTAGCTATATATTCAGCAACTTCATTTTTCATATTAGGCCAATAATATTCCTTCTTTAGCATTGTAATAATTTTCTGATAACCTGGATGTCCTGAATAAGGTGTTTTATGCATCTCATTCAAAATTAACAGCTTTACTTATGCATAATTTGGCACAAACAATCTGTCCTTATACATGAATAGTGCATTTCTGCTAAATTTAAAATCTGATTTTACTTGCCTATCTTCATTTTCTGTTGTTTTATCTTATATTTTCTAATGTTCTTCATCATTACTTGCTGTTGTTTTTATTTTAGCTTCTAAATCCGTTTCGTAACTGCTATTTTCATCCATGTACAACATGTTAGCACGATGACTTAAGGTGTCAACTACCTTATTTTCTTTTCCTTTAATATTTTTTTATCTCAAAATCATATTCGCTTAAAAGGGACAGCCATTTGGCTTGTCTTGCGTTTAAGTTTTGCTGATTGAAAAGATACTTTAAACTTACATTATCTGTTTTTAATAGAAAACCTCTTCCAATCAAGTAAGGACGCCACATTTTTAATGTGTGAATTATTGCATCCAACTCCCAGTCATGAGTTGCATAGTTTCTTTCGTGTTCTTTTAAATTTCTTGACTCATAAGCTACTACGTAATTTTCTTGCATTAGCACCCCTCCTAATCCTTCCTTGCATGCATCTGTACAAACAGTAAACTCTTTATAAGGATCTGTAATCTTAAGGATAGGTGTGGTTTGTTAATAAATGTTTTAATTTGTTAAAACTGTCTTCACATTTAGCACTCCATTTGAATTTCTTTCCTTTCTTCTGTAAAGAAGTTATAGGATAAGCGATTTTTGAAAATCCTTTTATAAATTTTCTATAGTAACCAATTATTTCCATGAATGATCGTATGTCAGATACTTCTTTAGGTACTGGCCAATCCATAAATGCTTTTACTTTATCAGAGTCAACTGATATACCTTCTTTAGTTATTACATGTCCTAAGTGTTGAATCTTATCCTTA
Organism: Larix kaempferi; assembly: GCA_027924585.1. NCBI lineage: Eukaryota > Viridiplantae > Streptophyta > Pinopsida > Pinales > Pinaceae > Larix > Larix kaempferi. Next base: position 20,587,436 of record BSBM01000047.1, on the reverse strand, counting down.
AAGAAACTACATTTGCTGAACTTTGCATAAAGTTCTTGTTCTATTAAAACTTGTATTACAATTCTTAAGTATTCTTCGTGTTCTTGTTCGTTCTTAGAATAAATTAAAATATCATCAATGAATATGACAACGAATTTATCTAAGTATTTACTTAGCACGTTGTTCATTAAACACATGAATATTGTTGGCGCGTTTGTCATCCAAAAAGGCATCGCAACAAATTCGTAGTGACCATACCTGATCCTAAATGCAGTTTTATAAATGTCTTCATCTTTTACTCTTACTTGGTGATATCTCGATCGCAAATATATCTTGGAAAGATTGTTGCTCCTCTAAATTGATTAAATAGATCATCCATTCAGGGTAGAGGGTATCTATTTTTAATAGTCATCTTGTTTAATTGTCTATAATCAATACATAATCTTAAATTGCCATGTTTCTTTTTAACAAAGATTACTAGTGCTCCCCAAGGGGACACACTTGGTCATATATACTTATTGTCAATTAATTCCTGAATTTGAGCTTTTGATTCATTTAATTCCAAAATGTTCATTCGGTAAGGATCCTTAGAAGTTGGTATTGCTCCTGGTATGAAATCGATTGAGAAATCAATCTCTCTTTTAGGAGGCAGTCCTGGAACTTCTTCTGGAAATACATCCTTAAATTGTTTTGTTATGGGAATGTCATTTATGTCAAGTTTATCACTTTTATTTCTTTCATCTAAAATGTGAATAGCAAACACTTTACACCCTTTTCTAACTGATCTTTTCATTTGTAAAGCAGAGATTTCTCTTATTGTAACTTTTCTAGGAATTCATTTCACTAAAACAGATTTGTTTTCTTCATCCTTACATGTAAAAGACTTTTCATACAAGTTCAAAATAACTTTACGTTTCTCTAACCAATCCATTCATATTATCATGTCATAGGATCCTAAAGGTAAAATATTCAAATCAGCATGTGTTTTCATGTCATTCATGTAAAATTCAAAGTTTTCAACAAAACTAGTAACTTTTCTTTTGGTACCTGTAGCTAACTGCACTAACCATGATGTATCAAAATTACTTTGTTGAAGTTTACATGCATCTACCATTCTAGGAGATATGTAACTTAGACTTGCATCTGGATCTATCAACATAGAAATAGGTTTATTTTGTAACATACATTCTATTTCGACCATTGTTGAATGATGTTCTACCTATCGATTCTCTAATGTTGCACTAATCCTTGGCATACTTATGCCCACATCACCTACAGTGGTTTCTTGCTGTATAGAATGTATATTATTAACAATTTTCTTTTTCTTTGGACAGTCCTTAAGATAGTGTGGTTCACCACATTCACAACAATGTAATGGACCTTTTGGATTATTACCCTTGCTATAGTTAACAGATGTATCTCTTCTTTGATAATTTGTTGCATTCTTAGTTTTATTTCTGAAATTATTACCTTGATAATTTGCTGCATTTTTATTTCTGAAATTATTGCTTTGATAATTTCCATGGTTATTTCCAACGCTTTTGAAAAATTTATTAACTCTTTTTTGTCGGTCAAAGTGTTTTCCTTTCCATACTAGTAAACTATCTCTTTTGTTTTTATTTTGATCAAAACATAAATTAGCTTTCCTCATTGCCTCTTCCAATGTTTTTGGATTATCATACTCAATTCTCTCTTTATACATAATAGCAAAACAACTCAGAAACCTTTGAAATTTTGGTTTCTCTTCAATAATGTAAGGTACATAGCGTAATAAACTTAGAAACTTACTGCATAATTCTTTCATAGTTAATGTTCCGAGTTTTAAATCATAAAATTCCTTGGCCTTTTCCTCATAGTATTGTTATGACGGGTACTTTCTTTTAAATAATTTCTTGGATGAACTCCATGTGATATTACGTTCTTTTATGTTCTTTACTCTTTTAACATCTTGCCACCATATATCTACCTTGCCGGACAGATTATAGATAGCCATTCTTGCCTTAAGTTTTGTGGAGTAGTTATAAATCTGAAAATATTTATGCATTCTAGACAGCCATGCTTCGGCTTCCTCCCATGTTTCCACTTCACCATTAAACATAGGTGGTTTGATTTTCTTGAACTCTCCAGAAATTTCTTCATAATGTTTACTCTTTTTAGGAATTCGTTCTTCATTACTACTATCACTTGTATTATCTTTTTGTTTATGATTTCTTGCTAAAATACCACTTGACGAATCACTGTCATTATCAACAAAAGTTAAATTTATTCCCTTACGTTTATATGATGGAGTTTTCTCATTCTCCTCATCTAATGGTTTATTCTATATTGTTTCTTGTTCAAGTAGTTTAGTGAGCAACACATTATTTAACTCTTCTTGAGCCTTCAAGATGCGTTCGTTATCTTCTTTAACACAAATTTCTGCTCTTAATTCCTTAACAGTTTGTAAAATTCCAGATTGATTATCATTTATGTTATCGTTTAAATCAACCCATAGATTATCATTATTTATGTTTTGTTCAAGATTATTCTGTTCATGATTTTCTTGTTCACTGTGATGTGAATCTTCTTCAACGGATGTCTCTACTCCTTCCATTTTCCTGCAAAACAATGATTATATTTTTGTTTCAGAAATACCATAAGAAAAACATAAGTCAGTTTTATTTTCTGTTTTAAAATGTTTATGCGTGTTTGAGCCAATGTTCAGGCCTAGTGTTGTACAGTGTTGTAACTGTGCTCTAATACCAATTTGTCACAACCCCAATTTTACTCAATTTTAAAAAAAAATTGTATATGCATGTGACGACATAATTTCTTGTGTCGCGGGTATGAAATACCAAGAGGATGCAGTTGTGACTCTGCATCGTCAATTGATAAGGTAAATGTATTTATGTCCTATACATGCGTAATAATTATTAAAGTTCTACTTGCGGAAATGAGTCAGCCTTAGCTTGGCGAATACATAATGATTAAGGTTAGCACTTGTCTTTGCTATTATCGTCATTTATTTTATGTGTTAATATTAATGGCAACACCATGAATTATGCTCGTCAAGCTTCGTAAGTACAATCCGAAGTGTTATGACTTAATGACTCTAAATGAAAAATGCTATACTCTGTTTATAAGTGTGATTAGATCGTTCTTTACTTACTATTTACCATGGTATATATGACTATATATCTATGTATTGATATTTATACAATCCTATACATAATTATATAAACAACCTATGCTCATTTGAGATCTGTGTTGACGTTGTTATAAATGATTGCACGATCTTATGGATTAGACTTAGCATAATTGTTACGCTTATTATGCTTGTAAACTAATGCATATTCCTACTTTGACTATGCTCTTATTATCAATTTACGGTTATGTTTTAAGCTTGCAATATTATGTTAAAGTTCCACGGTAATACAAATCTACAATGTATTTATTTAACATATGATATGGAAACGTTATTATATATATATATTAATACAATGCATTATAAACAAACAATGCATAACGACTATATCTACATGTCAATATATTGGTATTCTACCCTACCATGCATAAACTATATATATCATACACTTATGCTCTTTCGAGCTTACCCATAAGGATTAAGGGTCTCATAACTATGGGAGCATGCGCTCACGAGCCATTGCTAACCAAGGCTAAGAGCTTAAGCTTATGCGTTATGTGTCATAACCATGGTATTGAAACGACTATATACAAGTTATGAAATCCAGTGATTTGAACAACGGTTTGATTAATTGTTTTACCAACTAGTTATAAATGTGATCGATGCGCATTTGATTTGCTAAGGTAGAAACTATGGTTATGATATTCATTACACAGATTATGTGTTTCGAATCCCCAATTCATAGTTGTAAAACCTAACTCGAAATTCGTATAATATTTGGCATTTAATAAAAATATTTGTTTAATTGTATTGATGTAAGGTTGTATTAATGCATGGCCTGCTTTGGTTAACGCAGGACCACAGGAGGCTTCCAGCTCAGATAAACAATGGTGAAGCCATATGATGGCTTGATCCTGTATCTAGTACTAGTTCAGCTCTAAAAGCGTGGCACAGTTTTGATCGTCAATCTTGATCCTTGGGATCATAACCACTTTCCCTCCAAGGTTTAACCGGCTACGAGGTAAGGTATTGTGCATTTGGTGTTCTTAAGGGCAGCGCTATGCTACTGCAATGCAGAATGGCTCTGTGTGGAGCTTGCCTGTTCTACAGTCTCCAAGGTTAAATATTACTGTTTTTTGTATCAGATAAAGCTTACAGTGGTTTCCCTTCGGACCGTAAGGTCTCTCATGCTCTTAGATTGACTCTGAGATTTTGTCATTGGAGGTCTTGGCACTCTCAGAAGTGTTCGTGGTTTAAAACTTAATCCCGAAAGGATTGCTAGCAACCCATGCTAAGAAATGGAACTCTCAGCATCTCTGTCGACTTTCAGGATAAGTACAGAATCGTTTAACCTTTACTGCATTTGTTATACAAGTCACGATACCATTGTATTTGTTTCATTTTACAGTTAGATATTTATTTGAATATAGCCTTGCTTCGTTGTGTTGTATGTTTGTAGGGAGGTGTATGGTTCTGTGAACATAGGGGACAATGTTGGCTACCATGACCTAGTAAGCATTCTCCTATTTCGTGTTATAGTTCATTTATTACTTATAACTCTTAGACCCTAACTTACTTGTTAATTCGTCATGCGGGTGGTCTTCGAGGTCATGGCTACCATTTGGGCATTTATGCCGACACTTGTAACTGGAACCTCCATAAGAGTATGTTAATGCTTACTAATTCAAATTTATACGTGGGATGAGATAGCCACAATGATTTTTAAGGGTTTTGTTTGATGAACAACCCAAAATGGTTGGCTTTTGTTTAAATATTTTACCAACTAGTTTTAAAGATGGAAATGCCTGTCAGCATACAACTCCAAGTTGTCTTATGAGAGTCCTTCAACTCTGTTGTTTCATTCAATATTAAAGAACTATTGCATTTTTTATGTGTTTCAGTTGTTATTCTTGTCTGGCCTTATGGCTCTATGAATACCTGGTTATTTAGTTTATTCGTATGCAATGCACTTATTTTGGGTTTTTCGGCATTGTTTGACCCATTTGGTTTTTACAAAGATTGCTCTGAATTAAAATCATTACCCACAAAAATATTAATGAATGTGGTTGAACTCTATATGTATTAATGTATGGTTGCACTGTTCATTCGACCTGAGTTTTATTATGGTCATACGACCAGTTTATAGTTGTTAACCTAACTTGTTAAAAGGACAAGCCTTATGGCTTTGTTCCTAACCCTTGCAACAATGATAACTCGTAATAAAGAGTCATACGACTCTGTTTAGCATTTAAGTATTGTTATTTATCTTATCAAAGCCTTCATACTAAAATCGTAAATGTTTTCATGCTACAATCTTAACCTAGCATGTAATGCATGCGAGCTTATCAGCTCAATGCGTTATGATGTAAACCCTAGTTACTATACGAATAGGCCTCATGTCTTGGTTCGATTTAAGGACACTTGCGATGGTAACGAAATCATATGCCAATGGTTGTTAAGAGTTATGCAACTTTGTTATAAACGATGAATACCTACAGAGGTAAAATCGTGGCTCTGTTGATATATTATTACAATATATTTTTAACACTATTTGACTATGTTGTTTATCCATGATTTTTTATCAAAAACTCTTAGAATTGTATATCGCTTGCTTGGTTATTAACTTGATAATGTTAATGTGTTTTAACATAAACGAAATATTGATATATACAATTTAATTTAAATATATATATACACTATTTCCATATTGAATGTTTATATAATAATAGTATGTATACTTAGGTCAAACCCTAGTTCAGTTTACCTAAATAAATAAATGATTAGAAGACAGAGTTATAATGTTGTATATAAACATTATATCTACAGTAATATAATGGAAATTCATAGATATAACAATGATAACAAAATGTAATTAGCATAACTGAAGTAAACATGTTTGCATATAATTTACTTGAGCAGAATCATTAAAAATGAATATCAAATACAGTTCATTATCAGCTACAAATTTTACACAGTCAATATCAAATAGATAGTAAATATATAGTAAACAAGAACACATGTAAATATCAGCCATAAAATCATTAGCAGAATAAAAACAATATAAAACACAGTTCGTTATTTACCATAAATTCTACACAGTAATAATTTAAACAGGTAGAGAATAAAATATAGAATATTAATAAACAGTAATAGAACCTGACTGAAAGAACAGACCAAATCCAATCTGAAGTTCGTCGTTCCTCCCAACCAATCTTATAGAACAACCAACTTTCTGATACTGAAACCCCCGAGCATGTTTGTTGGACCACAAGGACAAAGACAACCGAAGGCAACTAGAACTATCACTTGGTTCTCAACTCAACAAAATAATTTCCCTCTTCCATCCAACGCCATGTTTGCTTGATGGGAATAGCTTAATAAATCATTGCCTAGGACTTAGGTCTATAATGAGCCTCCTGCTCTAGAACCTCCACCTGGAGTTCTGACCTTAAAATAGGCACCTATTAAGATATTAATTAGTGGTTTTCACCACTATGGGAATTCATCCCAACACATGTCATTCCAACTTGTGGGCCAGCAAACACTCTTTCAATAGGTACTTCAGATTGGATTCTCCTGTTTTATTTATTAAATAATAAAAATAATACAATATCCTCAAACATGTGTCTTTGACCACACTTGGTCAAATAATTGTTCAATAATAATTAAAAACATTATTACAAAGTATTTAAACTTTAGCTAAGTGTCTAGGGGTATTACAAAGAGGCACATTTTAGGTTGATGATAGAAGTGTGTACGTTTAAGTAGTGTGATGGATTGAATTGTAAGAAATTATTTGGTTGTTGAAGAATCACTATGTGTGGTTCTAAGACTAATGCAGCTAAAGTGGGTCAATAAATGTGAGCCTTGGTGTTAAAGCTTATTAAATATGTGGTTGATAAAACATTATAGACTATTCAAATAACATTTAAGATAAAATTCAGATTTGGAGGCAAGATTCAACTGCAATGCTTCTAGAAATCTATGTCATGGTTCTTAATACATTACAGAACTTCAAGGGTACTAGCTCAATGGAAGAGCACTTGTCTTACAGACAGGAGATTGGTGGTTCGATTCTTACATACCCTATCTACAGAAATCAGTGAATGTTTGCATATAAAATGGCTAAAAAAACTAAATTAGTGACCAAAAAATGAGAGATAAGCGACCAAGCAAATGACCAAAATTCACATATAAACGACCAAATGACAGTTTTGGTGGCTAATTTCTGGTCTCTTATCACGTGACAAAATATGTGGTCGCTTCTAGTTTGGTCAGTTATAGCCCTTCCGTGGTCATTAATTTGGACATATTTTTTGTCACTAATTTGGTCGTATATTTGGTCATTAATCGTGACAATTAATGACCAAAACTGTAACCAAATTAATGATCAAATCTATGACCAGATTAATGACCAAATATATGACTAAATTAATGACCACAAGAGAACCTATAAATGACCAAACTAAATATGACCATATTTTTTGTCGCATGATAAGAGACTGAAAATGAGCCACTAGTGATCGCCAAATCAAAAGTGGTCATTTATATGCGGATTTTGGTCATTTTTTGGTCACTTATCTCTCATTTTGTACTAGTGGAAAGTCGAGCTAAAGACGACATTTTAAATCTGCACAAGGACTGTGAAAGAACAAACAAATCACTCGAAATGCAAACAATTACAACTACCAATAATTACTCAGTTTTGAAGTTAATTTATGTAATCATAAGGGAAATATTGACTACTTCTCATTACTGAAGTTAATTTACAATAACATGTTTTTTTACGATAGTTTGGAGGCCTTTATAAAAAAAAATAGGGTGTATTTTGAGGGACATTACAAGAAGTATTAGAGCCAGGTTCAAATACTCGAGACCTATGATCTTATTTACTTAACCACTGCACATTTAAATTAGTAAACTAATAAATCTTGTTTGTTGCACATTGCATAAATTTTAGAACTGGAAAACATCATGAATGTTGAAAAAGACAACATTCAACATGGGAACTTGAACTCACCACCTCGGGAAGAGGAGATGATAGTAGAATTGAATGACGGCCTTAGGAAAATCAAACCTTTTGAACTACTGAAAACAGTAGAGAGCCTGCAAGCTGAATTTCGAAGTTTCAAAGATGATAACCTAAATGAGAGACGAGAACAACATGAAGTGAATGAAGCACTCCTGCAAACCTTAACCGAAAGAAGAAATCACAGACAAACAACACACTCAACAAATAGATCTGTGGATAAACATCACCATAGATAGAAGACTAGAAGCTCAAAATTTAAGAAACATGAGGAGTTACAAGAAAATTCTGACTCATCCAATACCATGGACTATGACAGTGGGGATTCTTTTGATTCTTATTCGTCATCCCCTCGTAATAATTAACACAAGAGAGATGATGGTTTGCAAGGAGAATTTGGGAAAATCAAGGCTCCAACTTATGAAGGAGACTTAGATTCAGGAGATAAAGTTGAAGAATGGATTTTAGGGATGAACAAGTACTTTCAAGTACATAAGTATTCCAGCAAAATGAAGGCTCGTTTATCCATCTACAATTTGAATGTAAAAGCTACCAAATGGTGGAAAAATTTGTGACACGCTAAGAAACTGAGGAAGAAGGAAATCGGATGGAGAACCTTTAGAAAAGTATTTCAATAGAAATACACGTCTAAAATATTTTTTGATAAGAAGATAAAGGAATTCCACGAGTTGCAAATGAACTCCCTTACCATGGATGCTTTAATCAACATATTCATCGAATTATTACACTATGTGCCCTACGTAAAGAATGAAAAGGTAAAAATACAATAATTCTTAGGGTGCCTTCCTACTTTTTACGGAGATAAAATTGAATTTGATGCACCTAAGACATTGGAGGTAGCCTTACACAAGGAAAGACTCTACTATGAGCATATCCAGCACCAAATTGAAACCATAAACAAGAATAAATAAAAAGTTAGAGTCTCTTTTGATAATCGAAGATGAGGGTTTAGACCACCTCCTTACTGAAAGCAAAATAACAGTTTTTTAGCTAACCAAAATTTCAACAAATTTGGGACACAGTCAAATATGCCAGCACATAGTGTTAATGAGCCGACAATGGATGGTGGAGCTATATCCACCCGATATCAGGCATATGTTGGGGATGTCAAGGATCCCACTACTACAAAGATTGCCTGATTAAAACCACTAGAGTTCTAAATAACTTACAAGAGGAAGCAACCATGGAAGACATGGCAAGGACACCTAGGATTTGTGCTGCCCTAGAAGGCAGACAGGAAGACCATCAATATACCATGGTCAAGATAGAAGGTAAAATCTCAACTACACCTATTTCCATTTTAATTGATCCAAGAGCTTGTCGTAGTTATGTTTCCCCTAAAGTTGTTGAAAATTGCAATTTAAACAAAGAGAAACATAGTAAGCCATGATTAGTACAATTAGCCATGGGTACGAAAATGAAGATTTAGAAATTATTAAAAGTTGTAAGATTGACATGAACGGTTTCCAAACCAAAGCATATTTAAACAGTTTACCCTTAGGTTCATACGACATACTAATAGGCACGAATTGGCTAGAACAACACCATGTCATTCTTGATTGCTTAAACAAAACTTTCATATGCACAAATAAACAAGGAAATCAAAGAAAGGTTCAAGGGATGCCTAAGAAGGTCTCTGTCAGACAGATAATGGCCTTACAAGTTAAAAAGTGTGTAAGGAAAGGCTGCAAACTTTATGCAATTAACATTCACAACTTAGAAAAAGAGAAGGAACATAAAATTGAAAACTTTCATGTTCTAGAATATTTTAAAGATGTATTTCCATAAGAGATACCAGGGTTACCGCAAAAAAGGGATTTAAACTTCTCCATAGAACTAGTACCAGGATTGGTACCAATTTCAAAATACCACTACCGCATGAGTACCCCTGATTTAGTGGAACTAAAACTACAATTGCAAAAACTGATTGAGAAAGGGTACATCATACCTAGTGTGCCCCCATGGGGAGCACCTATACTTTTTGTGAAGAAGAAAGATGGTACCATGTGGATGTGCATTTACTACCGACAACAAAACAAGTTAGTTATAAACAACAGATATCCACCCCCCAGGATAGATGATCTATTTGATCAAGTTGGAGGAGCAAGAATATTCTCTAAAATTGACTTACGATCCAGATACCATCAGGTAAGGATCCAAGACGAAGACATAAACAAGGCTACTTTTAAGACCCGATATGGTCACTACGAGTTTGTGGTAATGGCATTCCGGCTAACTAATGCACCGAAAAATTTGATGTGCATGATGAACAACATTTTCAGTAAGTAATTGGATAATTTTGTACTAGTATTCATAGACGACATAATAATCTATTCTAAAAGTGAGAAATCACATGAAAAACATCTTAGAATTGTATTGCAAGTCCTACGAGAACATCATTTATATGTTAAATTCAGTAAGTGTGACTTCTATAAACCTCAGATACAGTATCTAGGCCACATCATTTATGAGGAAGGTATTGTTGTAGATCCAAAAAACATCAAGTCTATTGAAGAATGAACTACACCTACTTGTGTCACAGACATCATATCATTCTTGTTATTAGCAAGTTATTTTAAAATTTTCATTGAGAACTTCTCCCAGATTGCTTGTCCCATGACCTCCTTACAGAAAAAGGAAACAAAATTCTTATGGACAACTAAATGTAAAGAAATATTTCAGAAACTAAAAAAATTATTAAATACTGTACCGATACTGAGAATTGTGGATCCCGATGGTGATTTTGTTGTTTGAACAAGAGCAAGCAAGGAAGGACTTGGGGGAGTCCTTATGCAGAATGATTTTGAGATTTGTTATGAATCATGGAAATTGAAAGAGCAAGAGAAAAACTATCCAACACATTATCTTGAGTTAGCTGCCATAATCCACGCCTTGAAAATATGGAGGCACTATCTCATGGGGAAGAAATTTCTCCTGAAGACTGGAAATATAAGTGTGAAATATCTTTTTGATCAACCAGACCTAAATGCTAGGCAAGCCAGGTGGTTGGCTTTCCTTAGCGAATACAATTTTGAACTAAAACACATCAAGGGAAAGGAGAATAAAATTAATGACACCTTAAGTCGTAGAATTCATCTACTTTATGAAGTAACGATGAGTCAAACAAGTTTTGACTTACATGACAAAATAAGAACAACAAGTAAAGGTGATCATTTCTATGTTGAAATTATCCAGAAAACACAAGAGAACAGGTTGTTTCAACAATAGAAAAATATAAAATTGATTATTTAGGGTTATTATGGTATAAAGACAAACTTTATGTCCCGGTGAGTGGGGATATCAGATCTGAAATATCACTGAATTCAATCATAAGCCTTATTTCGTACATCCAGGATATCAGAAAATGATATCAGCAGTAAAGAAACACTTATTTTGGCCTAAGTTAAAAAAATGGACATAACATTATTCATTGACAAATGCCAGGGATGTCAGCTAGTTAAAGCTGAGCATCAACATCCAACATGTTTGCTTCAACCTTTTCCCATTCTAGAATGGAAATGGGAGGTGATTAGCATGGATTTCATCACAGGTTTTCCTAAAAGCAAGAAACAGAATGACTCTATTATGATTGTAGTAGACAAACTATCCAAAGCCGCACACTTCATTCCGTTAAAATCTACTTATAATGATGTTCACATTGCAGATATTTTCTTAAAAGAAATTTTTCGACTACACAGAATACCTAAAGCCATTATCTATGATAGAGATACAAAGTTCACAAGTAACTTTTGGATATCATTATTCTCTGGATTGGAAACACAATTAAATTTTAATAATGCTTATCATCCGCAAATGGATGGACAAACAGAACGTGTGAATCAAATACTAGAATATATGCTTAGAATGTATGTGATGAATAACCCCACAAAGTGGGAAGAATATTTACATCTTGCAGAGTTTGCATACAACAAAAATTATCATACCTCAGCTAAGATGAGTCGATTTGAAGTGCTCTATGGATGAAAGTGCAGAACATTGGTAACTTAGGATAGCCTAATGGATAGGCTCATACCCAGGCCATATCTATTAAAATATTTGGAATAGTTGGTTACCAAGGTGAAACCGAATCTAAAAGAAGCACAAGACCAGTAGAAAATTTATGCCGATATAAAAAGAAAAGACAAAAAAAATCAAATTAGAGAACATGTTTACTTAAAATTAAAAGCAAAAAGGAGCTCATTTGAGCTTGGGAAAATGCGGGAAACTAGCTCCTGTATTTTGTGGGACTTTTGAAATATTGGCCAAGAGAGGCCTGGTGTGGCCCATGAACTAGCAAAACCTACTCATGTGAAAGTTCACAATGTTTTCCATGCATCATTACTTAAGAAATATGTTTATGATACTAAACATGTAATTGATTGGTCATTGTTATGGGTAGAACCCAAGGAGGAGTTTGTCCTAGGACCCCTTCATATACTGGACAAGGGAGAGGTACAGCTTAGAAAGCAAAACATTGTCTAGCTGAAAGTGCAATGGAAGCATTACGGTCCTGGAGAGAACACATGGGAAAATGAAACAGTAATGAAAGAGGCCTACCTCTCCTTATTTGAGGGTTTCATTTGAAGTCCATAACACCGGGACGGTGTTGTTCTAAGCGGGGAGGGATGTAATATCCTAAGAAACGACTATTTTTTTTTTTTTTTTTTATTTTTAAATGTTAATTCATTTTGTCAGGTGTTGAGCAAGTGAGCTTTGGAGCACCTAGACTACTTATTTAGGTGTTGAGCAAGTGAGCTCAGGAGCACCCAGACTATTGATTTAGGTGTTGAGCAAGTGAGCTCTGAAGAGCACCTAAATTATTTTAAATGTTGTTTTATTAAAATATGTTGAGCAAGTGAACTCTAGAGAATCTGGACTATTTGCACTATTTAATTGGTGTTGAGCATAAGCTCTGGAGCACCAGGACTATTAATTTAACAGTGTTGAGCGAGTGAGCTCTGGAGCATTATTAATTGAGTGATTGTTGAGCAGTAAAACTCTGGATCACTTAGACTCATGGTGATTAACTGATGTTGAGTTGAGAGCTCTGGAGCATCAGTAATCCATTAAACTATTATTAAAATAAATTATTACTTATCTACTTTATTCTTTCTAAATTGACTATGACTTCCACTCAAAGAGGGATTGATCATGCAAGAGATTAGAATGGTTGAGTAGTTGATAACTAAGATCAACTAGATGTTAGGATGAGTAAAAATCCTATTTTTATTAAATAAAGATAAAATAAACTATGAGAGTTAAAATAAACTAATGTATTGATTAAAGATAAAAACAAAACAGTGAGTGTGTCTAACAACTAAATTGAGTGATTTAAACCTAGTCCTAGAAGCCTTCTGCTCATAAAATCTTATAAGTAGCAGAGATATAACCTTGCAAGGGGAAAGTGATTCCAAGTTCATTGGAGGGTTCATTCATGGATCTTTGAGTGCTCGGATTACCAAACTATGTGATATTTGGTGTGTCCAAGAAAGTGGACTGTGAGAATATTAGGGGAAATTATTTTACAAGATATACGCAAATGGATGGTAAATGGACCTTGTGACTACTATGATGTTCGTAAGGAAGATAAAAATTTTTACCCTAGGCCTTCTAGTTCTTATCATTATGAGTTCGAATCGGGGGTGACTTGTCGAACAAACCAGGAACAGTTTGACATCTATGGTTGGTAGGAACGTGGTAGTTCCTAAGTCAATCGGAAAGCGAAAAAAGGACTGATAAGTAATTTTATGTTGTTATTATTAATTTAAAGTTATTTTTATATATATCTAATCTGATTCTTCTTATATTCTAAATATGTTCATGCAAGCCTCTTGTTTGATAGGAAATCTACATGCTATGATTTTTATTCATAAATATGTTAGTTCTATTCTTTAAAATTTGATTGAGAAACTAATGGATAAATCTATTTATGTTGAATTAATTCTGATAATTTATAATACAGCCCCATTTATGTATATGCTACAAAAATTGTTTTAAATTCTGAATACAATCATTGGAAGAACTATTTAGTCATTGCTCTTGGGTTTTAATTTTTAATTTCATCATTATTAATTATTGTCTTTAATTTCAAATTATAGTTATTTATCATATCATAGGTTGTTTAGCCTAGGGAGAAACCTCTCGTTATTCATAAATAGGGAGAGGATACTAGATCCGGATCCTGGGACCAAGTCCCTAAACCCTAGATATGTTATTTAATATATATTTATAAATTATATATATTAAATAAACCAAGTATTACATATATTACAAATCATGTCATATAAAAACAAATCCTATTATAAACCAAAATCCATTATTAAAACCATAACATATTATATGCAACGGATAGAGATCAAGTACTCATATTATCCATGCTAAACTTATACTTGTTACGGAGAAAAATTTCTATGGCTTGGGGTAGACCACAATAGACAGTTGACTACCAGAAAATAACTCAATTCCCAATGCAATGCTATATAAATGACAATGCTAAGATAATGGAGAAAAGACCAACCTTCAGTCGGATGTTCGAAGTAGATCCCCGTTGAGCTTTCAACTTCTACACTTGGACCTGCATATTAGCGTCAACAACAAGTACAAGCAAGTGCATATAACATGTGAAAGACATTAGCATAATCAATAGCACGATCCATGATATCATAAGAGAATATAACCCAATGTAATTTAACAATATTCATGAAATCAATTGGACGAGAAAATGAGTATTTCCATTAATAAATAATAAGAAGTACAATATATGACCTCTTTCCAGCAACCAATCTGAACCAAGAAGTGGGTCTCTCCACTTGTGCCTCCACCACTTCAATCCCTCATGCAATGGAAAAATCAAACTATGAAAGGAGTTTGGTAGGTGAACATAAGGAGTTCACAACAACAAGGATCAATGAGTGTAGACTCAAGTCATGGCAAAAATCCACTAGAGTTATCTTGCTTTCTCTTTCTCCTCCCTTCCATACACCATAAGAGCTCAATATATAGCCTTCCAAAGGTAAGTGAAAGGTCGAATCGAGTCGTTTTGGGGTATATGGAGGGCCAAAGGTCACCCTAGGACTGCTTTTGGGAGTAAAAAGTAATTTTCTATTGGTTTTTACCATTTTACTTGGTGTCTGTGGGCTATAGTGAAACAGCCTGCGTGTATGCTGGCTATAGTGGAACAACTAGCGTAAAGGAACAAAAATAGGGATTTGTGTGTTCCTAGAGGGAAAATGATAGATATGAGTCAATGAAATGGATCCTGAAGGCCAATCAATGTTGATGCTCACAAGGTGGAAAATTACGCTATAACAAATGCCCCCTAATGTGTGACGTCAAAGAAGGTACTACAATGGACGAAATACATTATAAATCTGAGAAGTGGAGTGATGGAGACACAAATGGAGAGAGTAGCTCACTCGTCATAATACAATAATATCTCTGAATACATGTCGGTACAATACAAAAATATGATATAATGGCCATGATAGGCAGTATCTAGTGAATACATGTCATGAGTGTTCATAGTCATGACCCATACAGTAAGATATGGTCTCCTGTCGAGAAGAAAACAACCAGTGCAATACTGGAGGTACAAAATGTTGATGTATGAGAAATAATCTCTCATGAGTATAGTCACGATCAAGAGCAGCATACTGAATGCTACTATCGTCTGGGGCCTTCTACACAAATTGTTTGCGGTGCAAGTCCCATCAAGTGAATAAAGGTGTTGAGGTCAAATCAAACCTAATGTGACATCGTCTGATTACCGGTCAATGATGTATACCGTTAACAGACACGAGATAACCCACCAATAATGATTATGGGAATCAAGGCACAGAGTACAATCATCAAAGTGTGAATAGATGTGTTGAGGTCGAACACTAAGATGAATCCATCAATCAGGGGACATTGATGTTTTCCCAAAACTTTCGATGGCGAGAGAACCTCCCACTAATGACTGCAAGCCTTAAGGTACTCAACCGACTCTAAGTCTCAATTCTGGAATAAATGAGTTGAAGTCGACGGAATGAAACTCGCTAGAAGGAGGGAATTAAGGCATCCCCATCAACCAACACGAGGTAACAGCTACACTGAAATATTTGGATGAACTCCAATGAACGAACTGACCCAATAAGGATGGCCGACATGCAATAGTCAAGAGATATGAGGAGTGGCTGACTCTGGTTTCAGGACTTCCTTTGAACAAGAGCATGAGAATATGGATAGACTCATGCAGCATGGACTCAAGATAACAACAATTGTGCGATGCAGGAGGCATCCAAAAAAGGGCTCCATAGTGACTAGAAGCTTAACCAATCGGTAGAGTAAAAAACGAGAAACGAGTACAGCTCCTAAGGTCCTACTATAGTCCCAACTCATAATGGATGGAGTGGAATGAGTGCTATATTCAAAGGTGACACAACAACTGCCAACAAAAAAGAAGTAAATATTCTCTCGTCCGGCTTTTTGGAATATTTTATTTTTTTGGTCTTTTTCATATTTGGAAAAGCTTGAAAAAGAATAAAATTGCTTATAGTACAACAAGTGAGGGAACGAGTGCCAAATAGCGAGCAGACTAGTCCCAAGCAATGGAACATACCTATGATCAATGCAAGGAAGCATGTGCAGGTTGGGGACACTCGGGGGGGTGTTCCCTCGGGGTCAAAAGGTCATCAAATTGTGAAAGGCGAATGAAAGCTCTGGAGGGCTCGATAAGGGAAGTGCTCAGGAACCAGGCTAACAATTGAGTAAGCGGGAGCCAACACAAGGCTCAAGTAGCAAGCAGGATGATGCAATGCAAACACAACTTGGTAAAAATGGGGGAGTCCTTATGGGAGATGGCCAACATAAGACAAAGTAGAGTATGAGTCTTTATCGCAAAGTCATGGCATAACTATAAAGGACTCCTGATCCTAGGGAGAAATAGCGGCATGGGCGCCAAAAGGCATAACAAGGCTCTAACTAGGGCACTCATGTTTGGACAAGCCCTACCGCTAAATAACGACACTTCTATAACAATGTGAAGGTTTTGTCAGTTACAAAGCGAGGTCGCACCTAGGGTTAATCACAAATTGTCAAAGGTCAAATGCATAATGTAGGTGAAAATGACATCTAACCTATATGACGGGTGTGAAATATACCTGCCGTAGGTGCGAAACGGTCAAAATTTCAACTCTCATCGGAAAAATCTGTTCAAAATAGTGCTCCAAGACATTTCATTAGTTCGAAACAACTTCAAATGGTGAAAACTATAGAAAAGTGGGTTTACAAAACTATAAATAGTAAAAATAAATTACTATTTACCAATTCATTTTCATTTTCATCCAAATAGTGGTGCTGGTTAGTTTTCACCTTCGAAGTTCAGTTGTTGATTCCGAAAGCTGTGGGCGTCCATTTCACAAACCATCTCAAGCAGGTTAGTCATTTCATCCCCCTCTTTCATTTGATAGCTTTTGTTTCAATTTTTAGTGGTCCATTATTTTTATTAGGCAAGCCCTACTCCTCCACGGTGTTGTACGCGAGCTATAGCTCTATGGTTTGTGGGTAGGTCCTACTAGACGCGATCAACGCATGCGTTGACCGCGGGTAGATGCCCCTGTCTACTATTTTTGCCGTAGGTACGGCCGTGAGGTTGGTTTTTTTAATGTTAAAATCTAAAAAACTTTTGTTTCTTCCTCCAGGATGGTTCTAGAGTGGAGGGAAAGAGAGCATGATGTTGTGGATGAGATGGTCTACCAAGATTTTCCCACACAACAAGCACTACAAGCATATGCCCTTTAGAAATTCTAGAACATTGGGGGTTTAAGGGCCCAAAACCAATTGCTCTGTCGGCTGATAGACTACCGGGATGTAGACGCATAGAACTTCAACATGGATGGTCAAACACTCTCCTTAGAGGTGTATGACATATATTTCATTACAAGGTTGTCCCGCCGAGGGGAGGTGGCTAGTCTTCGATCTCACACTGTAGGTGGTGGGATCACTATTCCCGACTATATAGGGCGGTACTGTCCTCCCGGCACCCAAAAGGTGGGGAGTCAGGTACCCATTGGGGCCATAGTCAGTATGAGTATGAAGATCATAGTGTCCACTCTCGTAAGGATTATAGATTCAACAACTCTACACCAGGCTTCGAGGATGGTGATGTTCTACGCCTCAGAGTGCATGAGGCCCATAGTATATGACTGGTGCACAATGTTACTGGCGTCTATGAAGACCCAGTTAATAGAGTGCAGGCATGGGTAGGCAAAGAACTTCGGATATGGCAATATACTATGCAAATTTTTCTTCAAGAGAGTTCTAGGGCTTAGTCCAAGGGTTAAAGTCCCTCTGTATAGGCTCCGTGACCCAGCCTTGACCCGGTGGGCTAAGGTACTGATGCGACAGGGTGGTGGCCGACAGGCATCACCATATACAAATGAGTTCTTCCATTGGTGGGATCGGTAGGTCATTGCCATTGACGACTACCCATATGCCGGGATAGACTTCTGTGGCGATCGCGACATGTCGCTTCCTCCAGGGGCCGTGTTCAGAGACATCAGTATGTTTCTCTTTTTATGTTTTGTATATTTAAATTTTTGGGATTTTTTATTATATATGAATATGCAAAAATCTTTTTGGTGTAGCATCACATATTGACATTCCACTATTTGCTCGCAGATGCTGGTCCGCAAAGACCAGAGGGATTCCCGAGACATCGTCAACGAGGCAGGCATGGAGAGGTAGCTGGCACTGCAACAGAGCGCACGTTAGAGACCGTATGGGTCAACCTGTCTCTTATGACCAACAGAGTACCCATAATTGAGGTGGAGCATCTGCTAGAGGTGATGCAACGACATGTTGTGGGAGTACCGGGCACCTGGGTGTGCCTACTATGGCGCATAGCCCAAGCAATTCACTACTACTATCAGACTCATCCTGCCGAGGCAACTAGGTCTCCTCCTAGGGCTTAGATATCTCAGAGTCCCATATTTTGTATCGATTATGTATATTTTTTAGAGCTACGGGCTCCAGTTTTGTACTGTGACACCACCTTTTTGGACATGTTATTTATAAAAAACTATGATTCTCCGGTTCTACTATATGTGTATGTAAAAATGTGTGAATGAATGTTTATTTGTGTGCTTCTTTATTGATGTGACAAATGCCAATCTAGGACATAATTAGCATATGCATCAGATACATGATTAAAACATCTTGGAACATGAATGTTTGTAATGGAAACAAAATGACGCTCTGAGAGTCTTACCTTTAAGAACCTTTGTAGTAATGTAGGATCCCTCACGCGATATCGGCCATCCAAATGAGACACAACCAGTTGTGAATCCAAGCGAACCTCTAAAGATTGGATACCATGCGAAATGGCATCCTGAAGTAGCTCAACTACAGCACTGTACTCAGCCATATTGTTGGATGTAGGACTGAGACAGGCACCTCCTAAAGACACAATCTGATGATCCAGTGAATAAATAACCCACGCAGCAGAAGCGAGTTGCTGCGTATGATGGCTAGCGCCATCTGTGAATCCTGAGAACACAGGAGATTCTGCTGACATCTGTCAACCAAATGGAAGCGAATCAGCAGATCCAAACAACCAAAAGAGATCTAAACTATGTACAGAAAAAACTATACAATAGTATACAAAAATATTAGCTCGAGCTAGAAGCTCAAGCGTAATACCGCTTGAGGTAGAGCCCATTCTAGGCTCCTTCAAGGCGTTCCCCTCATAATATTCCAATTCGTAGGCTTCTTTCTCAAGGACACGCCTCACTATGTAAGGACCGTGCCACATGGGTTTAAACTTGCCTGCCCCCAAGGGTTCCTTAGCTTGGTCATACAAGAAGACCAAGTCACCTTCAGCATACTGTCGGGGATGGACAGACCTATCATATTGAACCTTGACACAACGTTTGTTGGCATCTATAGCCACGGTGGCATCTCGACATTGCTCGTCAAGCTGCTCAAGGTGTATCAAATGTTGCTCAACATCTGACGTATCAGGCAAGAGCTCTATGGCTAGTTTTAACGAAGGGATTTTGCATTCAATTGGTAATATAGACTCCACACCATGCACTAGCTGAAATGGTGAGAACCACGTGGCAGTCTTGACTGCGGTTTGATATGCCCACAAAGCAGGATATAACATAATATGCCAGTTTCTCTTGCTTTGCTGGATGGTACGTTGGAGAATGGTCTTTAAGGACTTATTGACTGCCTCAACTTGACCATTCGCTTGGGGGTAGTAAGAAGATGAATGCTCTTGACGAAACCCAAGCTTGAGTGACAAATCCACCATCATTCTGTTCTGAAAGTGACTGCCATGGTCAGTGACAATATCTTTCGGAATACCGAATTGAGTGATAATCTGATTGAACACGAAGTGGGCTGCTGTATCACCATCGGCTTTTATGGTAGGCATGGCCTGAGCCCATTTGGAAAAGTAGTCCGCGGCCATAATGATATGGTGATTCCCCCCAGCCAAAGCTAGTTTGCAATCCATGAAATCCACCCCCCACTTAGTGAAGGGACCGACGGTGACGACCGGATGGAGGGGCACTTGATGCGAGTGTATATTTCAAGAAAACACTTAGCAAGGGTGACATCTCTTCAAAGCATTCATACAATATTCAAAGATCGAAGGCCAGAAGTAACCTGCTCGCATGATGCGTTGGGCTATCGCAAGCCCAGATAAGTGACCACCACACGCCCCGCTGTGGCATTCATTCAGCACTAACTCTGCTTCTTCATGATTCAAACAATGACGGAGGATAGAGTCCTTTCCCCGATGATACAAAGTGTCACCGACGATGACATAATCTTTAGCTTGGTGGCTCACACATCGCCGTTCATCCCGTGAATAGTGTGAAGGGAACTTCAAAGTTTGGAGATATATGATAATATCCCCATACCAAGGGTCCGCTGATGAGATAAGAAACAAATGCTCATCCACAAAGGAATCTTCATGGATGATGTCTTCATCAAGTCGCGAAAAATATGACATGAGCTCAGCGAAAACCAAGGATTTCACTGACTTCGCCGAAGCAAAATCGAGATCAAACTCCTAAAGAATAACAATCCATTTATTGTACTTCCCCTCTATAAGATGTCGTGATAGCACGAACTAAAATGGATTGATATGTGCTATAACAGTGGTTTTCCTAAGCATGATGTAATGTCGTAAACATTGGATTGCATGGACAGTCGCAAGTGCCAACTTCTCCATGTGAGTGTATCTCAGCTCAACGTCTACTAAATTTCGACTAAGATAATAAATGACATGCTCTTGGAGCGCATCATCTACCTGAACTAAGACCATGCCAATCGTCTCAAGAGACGTGACCACATAAAGCAGGAAATATCTAGCAAGGTCAGGTGGACTAAGCATAGGGGCCGATACCAAGGCTTTCTTCAAATTATCGAAAAACTACTGGGCTCACTCATCCCAGATAAATAGTGTGTCCTTCTTCAATAGTCGCGCAAAACCTTTGGTAAGAATAGCATAATTCGCTATAAAGCGTCATAGAAAAGTGGCTCTCCCTTGGAGGCTCTGAAGTTGAATTAGGTTACGCGGGGGAGGCAACTGAAGTATTGCCTCAACCTTAAGAGGATCGACTCTTATACCCTCTTGTGAAACTATGAACCCTAAAAGGCGACCCATTCTCACGACAAAGATGCACTTGTTGGGATTCAAATGAATCTTATAACATCGGCATCTTTCAAAAATAAGGCAGAGGTGCTTGGGGTGGTCCACTCTCTTACGAGAATGGCCCGCAAGATCGTCCAAGTAAGCCTCCACTATACACTTAAGGTCGTGAAACACATAGGTCATAGCACGTTGAAACGTAGCTCCGACATTTTTAAGGCCGAAAGGCATTTTCCGGTACACAAATGTACCCGAAGGACATATGAAAGCCGTTTTATGTTGGTCCTCGGGTTTTATCTGGATCTGATTATATCCGGAGAAACTGTCCATAAATGAAAAAACCTCGCTTCCCACAAACGCATCCAAAATTTGATCTATGAATGGTGTGGGAAAGTTGTCTTTCGTACATGCACAGTTCAAATCTCTAAAGTCTATTCATACATGGATGGTTCCTTGCTTCTTATCTATAGGAACAGGATTCGACACCCATTCAGTAAGGGGAACTGGGTAGATGAAACCAGCTTTAAGTAGTTTCTCCACCTCTGCCTTGATCGTGGCTGCCTTTCGAGGATACACAACACAAAGTCGTTTCTGAACAAGTTTGGCATTGGGATATGTCCTAATCTCGTGTTCGACAACACTAGGGTCTATTCCTGGCATCTCCTCATATGACCAGGCAAAAATTTCCCGAAATTCCTTGAACAGTTTAGTGTAGATATGGATCTCATCAGGAGAACAATCAACACTGATATAAATGTTCTCTATCTTTCTGGGTGTGCAAGAGATGTTGATCGGTATGGTTGGGGAGATATTAGCCATATTCCCCTTCGCGTAAATCTTGTGTGAATCCAAAGGAGCCATGGGGTGACCAACCTTCTCTGCAAGAGTCGTCCTAAACTCTTCTCGCTCAAGAAGATCAAGGTTAGCAAGAAAATAAGATCGATGATGCAAATCTTCCCATGGCCTCTCACTACCGCACATGGCCTCAATGATGGCTTCATCCAAAGGTAAAGTACCATCAAGAAAATCGTGCGAGCAAGACGAGTCGGCTGCCCATGCTAGCAGAATAACGGGATCTTCCTCCTCAGTCCGTGAAGAGGGTGGATCCGGCTCTACAATGGCTTGTAGAATTTCACGGTAAGCAAGCTCAGCTGCGAATAATGGCATAGCCATTCCAACGTGCGAAATGTCTCCAAACGATATACTCATGGATGGTACAGTCCACGAATAATTAAAATACGAGGTCTGGAATGGTACATTATTCAATAAAGAAGACGCGCTATCGGAAATGGTCCCAATAAAATCAATTGGTGCAACAAATTCGAATGATCCCATCAAGGATGGATACAATCCTACACCAATGTGCCCAGCTGTTGGCTGAGAATCTTTGATCTGGGGAACAACAGTTCCCGGCGATGCTACGGAATTAGAACTAGGGAAGGCTAGCTGATCAATCCTCACAATCCTGCCTTCATAAGGAAATCAAATAACTCTAAATATGGAGGATACGATCGCTTTCATTGCGTAGATCCAATTCCTTCCCAGTAGAAGGTTGTAGTCAATGGGCGCATCAACCATCTCAACTTCAATAGGCACGTATTTCCCACCCAAGTGGTCCTCGAGGGAAGGGATAATACCATCCAGCCTAAATGATCGACCATCAAACGCAATAAGCATAGTCATAGATTTAGACAGGGGAGGAGAGCCAAGAGCCTTCCAACAATCCAACGACATTACCGAGGTGGAAGCACCTTCGTCAACCACCATGCGTTTAACAAACTTATCCAAGCACCTTACATGGATTTGAAAATCTACATGGTAAGGTAAGTGAGGCTGGACATCAGTAGTATCGAATTTAATGATGCTAGGGATATTCTCATCCTGAACTCCCAAAGCAGATAAAAGAGCGTGCCGCTGTGAAGGACATGCATGTAACACCTCAAGAGCCGACATGGCACATGGAGTTTGGCTCAAATCTTCTACAATAGAGTAGTTCTAGGAGTCTCGGGCATTAGGATTGTGCACCAAGCGCTTAAGAACACCTTTCGATATCCACAGCATAGTAGTGGGCTTCTCGATATGTAGTGAAGTGTTAGGAGGAGGAGGAGGCTCATTCCCCATATTCGGATGTGGTGCACCATAATCGTGTTGACGAGTAGCAACACTAACCTGAGATTGGACCATGTTCACACATCTGTAGCCACCGGCCTAAGAAGAAGACATTGAAGTTTCATTAGTCCCATAGTCAATAGCAGGAGCATTCAAAGCCATATTCTAATGATGTGGAAGGGGATCTTTCAACATAGCTAGGCTCTGTGCAAGATGCTTCGATACTTCTTCAATTCGAGGACACAAGTGAGTTAGGCGATCCTCCCTACAAAGTTTGCAAGGGAATTTCACTTTGCGTCTCGTCTTACGGTCCCCACTAGCATTTTCGCCATCCTGAGGAGGGTTGGCATTCTATTTCCTAGGAGTGTTTCGATTACTTCCATTATTTGAATCATTCCCACCCTTACGGTTGTTTCTCCCCTTCTTTCCACCAGGGTGTTGGTTACCTGATGGGTTTGCCGTATGTATAGAATGAACATCAGACGACTGGGTAGGAGTGGACGAGGCGTGAGCCTGTCCGGGGGTAGACTGGCTAATAGAAAAATTATGCATTTGATTGGTAACCAAGTCTACGGATCGAGTACTCGTGGATCCCACAATTCCATCAGCATGTGGTCCAGGAACAGGCTTGGTTTCATGTCATGAATGTGGTGCGTCATGGATAATATCATACAAGATGCCCGATCGAGCGTAGAGAAAATATAGCTATTGGGATTTGAATATAGCTTGTTCCTCCGTCGTAATACTGGACATCGAAACGTCCTTATATATATATGGAAGCAAAGACTTGAGGAACCATTCCAACAGAAACTCTAGAGGAATGTTGGCTTTCACTAGCCTTTTCCGTCGACACCATTCCTGAATATGATCGGATATGTGCGTGACCTTATTCTAGCGGAAGGTAGATAAAATCTTGGTTCCAGTATTGTAGCGAACCGGCAACTGAAAGTGATCTAAGAAAATCGAAGCTATATCATTAAAACCCCTGTAGGTTCCCCCAGGAAACTCGACATACCACTTCGCGGCTGCCCCCATGAGGGTGCATTGAAATAGTCTCAGACGGATAGAGTCATGATTTAATGAATTAGAGGAGAACCAAAGGTGAAAATTCATAACATGATCACCCGGATCCTCACCACTCTTCCCTTCGAACTTCGGAATGTCGGAAGGGAGCTTGGTAGGGACTGGAGGCCAAGAAGGATCGTGACACACCGGATCATTCGTAAGCTTCGAAAGATTGGGTAGGTCCAGACGAGCAAGAAATGGGAGCGGTGGCTGTGAAGCTGGATTAAAGGCTCCCAAAAGAGGTTGTCCTTGTGGACCGTAGGGATGATATGAACCATGACCATGACCATAGGGATGATAACCGCCCCCACCTTGACCCGTATAAGGGTACGAAGGCATATATGTGTTTTGAGTACCATGGTGAGGAGGGTTGTACTATAAGGGCCATAACCAGCTGCATTATAAGGATTGCCACCATATTGATGGGGCATATAAGTGTTAGTTGTAGCAGGAGCAGTTGAGTAATGACCATAATTATAGGGTATGTTTCCACCCCAGCGTTAGGAATGTGCCCACCCCAGCGTTGGGAATGTACCCACCTCCAGTGTTGGGAATGTACCCACCCCCAATGTTAGGAATGTGTCCACCCCCAGTGTAGGGTTCTCATGTTGGGAATGTGCCCACCCCTAGTGTCGGGAATGTGCCCACCCCCAGTGTTGGGGATGTCCCCACCCCCAGTGTTGGGGATGTGCCCACCCCCAGTGTTAGGAGGGACATGCTGGTTAGCAGTTGTGGTCGTATTCACATGTATATGTGTAGAAACATGCGCGTTAGGTTGTGTAATGTGAGCCGTGTTATGTGAAGTGTTCCCACTAAAATGAGGGGCAGTCCTAAGATGTGGTCCTCCCCCAACAGCTGTAGAAGCTGAAGGGACATGACCAGACGTAAATTGAAATGGAGTGGAAAAGGTCATGCTGCCCCTGGATGGAGAAAAAGTAGATGTGCTGCCCCCAGAGGGAGCAGAAGAGGTTATGCCGTTGTCGGAGGGAGCAAAAGAGGATGCGCCACCCCCGAGAGGGATAGTGCTCGTAGCTCTAAGGCTAATGCTAGCTTGACTACCTGACGAAGTGGATGTAACATTTGAATTAAGACTATGCATACCAAGTGAAGAAGGATTAGTGGTCAAAGGGTTTGTGGTGTCATCGATATTTCGCATCCCATATCGAAATCCCTGTGGGTAAGTACCATGAGATGGATTTGTCTCTGTGGGTGGATATGGCCCAAAACTTGCAAAAGTGACATGTGGGGGTGAACCTTCCCCTCCAAGTTCCCTAGGAGTGGAAGGAACAGGTTTTCCATCGACATCCACTGACAGAGTCACGGGAATTCTTCCCGGTGTGCCAGATGCAGAAATCATAATGTACTCGTGAAGTTTATCAAAATTCTCAAAAGTGTCGGAGGGCATCCTCCAGTGTCTCTTATGAAAAGGACGTGTTACCTCATCAGCTAGTAAGCTAGCTAAACGACGAGATTGGCGGAGAGGTGGATCTCGCTCCACGATAACTCCAAATAAACAGAACGCCTCCTAATGGCCAACTATCGATCAAAGAGCACACACCTAAAGAAACTATAGCCAAATGCACACAAACAGGACTGGCTCAAGGGACCTCCCAACACTACAACCGGTATGTCTCGCCTAGGAGAGGCTTGAGACTCCCAGACTATAACCGAAGGTAACAGAATCAGTTATAAGGGTTCCTGGACTTCACTGCGTGCACAAAATCAAATCCCTATACAATAGGCAACTGTGCTCTCCAACCCCTATCTGACTCTGGATACACACAGTATAACCACTGCAAGCACCCTATGCGATACCTAGGTAAGGAAACTAAGGTCACAACAATATAACCAATGCTTAGGTGGACAGTCGCAGGTGGGATCTATCATATGGGAACGGTAGCTAAGCCCGAAACTCAAAAGGTACGGATCCCTCAAGAGCTCCCATACACGACCAAATCCTGGAAATATATCCCACGTTCAGCTAGTATTGGAGGGCTATCTTCGCAACCAACCTCCCGTGACCTCGTGCTTAACTCTGGTTTGAGTAGTGCTTCCTGAGAACAATGATGTATACCATGGGTTTCACCACTCCCTGTTCAGACACATAATGTTGGTTCAATAGTCTTGGATTGTTAACTCACAATGATCTATTCCAAGACTCTAAACCTAAGCTAGTTGGTGCATCCTATAAAATGAAAATCGTTTCTAATCAATTTTAAGATTAAGCATTGATTTTAATGGTTGTAATTACTCAAAGGATATGGTCGTGAAACTGATGATGTATAAGACTCAATGGTATGCACAACCGAAAACCACTAGACTCATCTAATCAATAAAAGAGCATGCCACTAATATGACAATCAATCCAACGGTTCGAAATAAAATGCAATCTCTTTAACGTTTCAATGCACAAGCATGTCCTAGATGAAATCACAAGCACTCAGATGCAAAATGCAGTACATAAATCAAATATTTTTGTATTTTCTCTTATAAATACAAGGAAAATGCAAAACAATGTTTTTGTATTTTTTCAATATAGTGAAATGAAACAATGCAAGCAAAATCTAACTATTCAGCAAAGAAATGCACAGCATATCAAATAGACAACCCAGCAAGACCCAAACAGTAAGATTCAGCCAAGCTAATGAGCTATAAAACAAGAAAATGTGAAAAATCTAAAAGCTCAAAAACTAAAAGAAATAGGAGTTTCTGGTCACAAATAGAGCATGGAACAATCAGGAAACAGGCCAACTAAGACTCGAGAACACTCAGAATCAACCCAGCAAACACCCAAGGCCAAAAATCAACCAATCCCAGAGTTGTACGCAGTTGTTCAAAGAACAATTACGGGTAGACGTGGGCTATAGTTCACATAGAGGCGGGTAGACACGGTCAAAACTAGGTTGACCCACGTATAGGGAAAAGAAAATGAGCCCCAAAAAGTTCAAACGGCCCAGAAAAAGCTAGTTTTCTATTGTAGATCCCAACGACCAATCAATGACATAGAAGCTCGACAAACAACAACTCAAAATAAGGACAAATGCCTAAAAATCCCCAAAAATGGATGTTCTCCCCAGCGGAGTCGCCATTTCTATTACGGAAAAAACTTCCTATGGCTTGGGGTAGACCACAATAAACAGTTGACTACCAGAAAATAACTCAATTCCCAATGCAATGCTATATAAATGAAAATGCTAAGATAATGGAGAAAATACCAACCTTCAACCGGATGTTCGAAGTAGATCCCCGTTGAGCTTTCAACTTCTACACTTGGACCTACAGATTAGCGTCAACAACAAGTACAAGCAAGTGCATATAACATGTGAAAGACATTAGTATAATCAATAGCACGACCCATGATATCATAAGCGAATATAACCCAATGTAATTTAACAATATTCATGACATCAATTGGACGGGAAAATGAGGTTTTCCATTAATAAATAACAGGAAGTACAATATACGACCTCTTGCCGGCAACCAATCTAAACCAAGAACTAGGTCTCTCCAGTTGTGCCTCCACCACTTCAATCCCCCATGCAATGGAAAACTCAAACTATGAAAGGAGTTTGGTAGGTGAACATGAGTTCACAACAACAAGGATCAATGAGTGTAGACTCAAGTCACGGAAAAAAATCCACTAGAGTTATCTTGCTTTCTCTTTCTCCTCCCTTCCATACACCATAAGAGCTAAATATATAGCCTTCCAAAGGTAAGTGAAAGGTTGAATCGAGTCGTTTCGGGCTATATGGAGGGCCAAAGGTCACCCTAAGACCGCTTTTTGGGAGTAAAAA
The DNA here is from genome assembly GCA_027924585.1 of Larix kaempferi. NCBI lineage: Eukaryota > Viridiplantae > Streptophyta > Pinopsida > Pinales > Pinaceae > Larix > Larix kaempferi. The sequence continues at coordinate 20,558,673 of BSBM01000047.1, read as the reverse complement.
GTAATTTTCTATTGTTTTTACCATTTTACTTGGTGTCCGCAGGCTATAGTGGAACAGCCTGCATGTACGCTGGCTATAGTGGAACAGTTAGCGTACAGGAACAAAAATAGGGATTTGTGTGTTCCTAGAGGGAAAATGATAGATCTGAGAATGAAATGGATCCTGAAGGCCAATCAATACTGATGCTCACAAGGTGGAAAATTACGCTATAACAATACCAACGATAACTCTTTAAAATTCAACATTAAAACATAAAATGTTTCCATTCTAAAACCTTGGTCAAAACACATCTAAGGCTCACGATATCGTGACTGCCTAATTCAACGCAGAGTTAACCTCTGTAAAACATAATATATATGTTATTTATATATACATCAAAATAAAGGATCTTAGCCATCAATTGAAATATTGATGCTCTCTGCATTAGAGTTGGGCGTTAAACAACTTGTGGAAGTTGCAATCAAACAACCACATATACCATAACATTTGGTCATAGAAAAAACTGAAGTCCACAGGGTTCATGCTTTTATCATCAAGCAGTTAGGGTCACTCTTTAAGAATTTGACCATGGATCAAATCCCTTTAAGACCAAGCCATAGACTGGGCAAGAAGCAAAAGCTTCGCTTCCAGCGTAGCATACTCTCAAATAAGAAAACGTAGACAACAGTTAAGACATGAGAAAATGGTATGGGATCGAATCCCATAAGCAACAAGGTTCCTATAGTTATCAAACCCAGATTCTCATACAATTTACACAAACAAAAGTACATCTTATACGCAGTATTATAATCCATTAATAGAGCATACATATCTATACATAGTCAATCTTTAAACGTAGAGGATAAATGCCTGGGAAAAGGGTACCATGATTATATTTTGTTTTACATAGAAACTTCAAACCAACAAAGAGAGTTCAAACTCTAAAAACCATGATAAGTTACATATTGAAATCATAAATGTCGTTCTCATAAGATTAAACATAGTCACGCTTATCTCAAATAGAGTTGCCTTGTGAAAATACCTTGAAAGGATTAGAAGATTTTATTTGAACCATAAACATTGGTCTGAACTAGTAGTAAATAGTTATACATCAAATTCTGAGTTACACACTCAAGACCCCAATGGGGAAGAGTTTACAAATCGAAACAAGGTAAACCCTGCTAAAACCATGGCTCGCTAAACCCCTTGTCTCTCCACTGAAAGCGCAGCCAAGTTGGTAATGAGAACACCAAACAACAATGACTTACAAGAACCGATACCTCTGTAAGGTTGCTTCACCATAGATGAAAACAAATCCATAGGCAATCCATGAGCTTATCGGGAGACCAGTAGTCAAAATATGAATGCAAGCATGGCAGCTCCAAGCCATACATTTCCTGTACATAAACCTCATGACACAAAACATAGTTAAATTTTAGTATAATATATATATATTAAATACGCAGAGATACATTAAAGAACGGATCCTATGCTCGAAACAAACGATACTTGAGTAAGAGTGGGAGTCTTGTTTCCACAAAGACGTCTCCATTGAAATACCACGAGATCGAAACCAAGACCAAGATCTAAAACTTTGGTTATGTGCAAATCGTTTCCAGAAATGGCGTAGAGAGGAAGCCCTCAGATTCCCTCTCCCACTACAGAAATCGAAATGACCAAGTGAACCTTCCCAAAAGAGCATTGTAGGTGAAAACCAACCTCATTTGCAAACGTAAATGTTGTGCTAGCATGGAGGGCTACTATTCGCCCCATGACTTCCCATCACATGGGATGCATTTAACATGAACCTACCTCCGTTATCATCGCTTGGTTGTAAAGTTTGAGTTTTCATATTTTTTCCCAATGTTTAATATAAAGGCTTACTACAAATCATTTGTCTATGCATGGGACTTACACGACCAACGTCGTTAAGCTTGGTCTTCTCATAAGCTTCATTTGTAAGTTTTATATATGACATTAACCAAAAGTTGTGTTATGTTCTTCATTTAGGACTTAGGACATGATGTAACATGTTCTTATGTCTAGGAGTATAGTATAGGTTAATCCAGTGCTTGCAAGAATGGCATATAAATAATAATGTTAGCTTAGAAAAGCTAAGTAAGACTCGGGCATCTAAATTAGAAATCTACCCATGGAGAAATCGACCATCAATAAGAAATTTATAACATAAGACAAACAAAGTCAAATAAAGTTCATGGCAAGCTTGCAATCATCTATAAGTAAACAATCTCTATTATATTATCTTATAAATCAAGCTAAAACACCAGATCATGCTATGACGGATAAATAACATAAGTAAGATACACAGTATTCTTTAGAAGATATGCCAATACATTAATGGAATCACATACAGTTCTTTCAAAGACTATAAGACAAAAGTCTAGCTAAAGACGGCATTTTAAATCTACACAAGGACGGTGAAAGAACAAACAAATCACTCGGAATGCAAACAAGTAAAACTACCAATAATAAATCAGTGTTGAAGTTAATTTATGTAATCATAAGGGAAATACTAACTACTTCTTAGTACTGAAGTTAATTTACAATAACATGTGTTTTTACGACAGTTCGGAGACCCTTATAAAAAAAAATAGGATGTATTTTGAGGGACATTACGGGAGTTCATTTTTGGGGTGAGTGATCAATCACTTGGTAACTTCAAAATCATTTTAAATGAGATCATCCACAAAATAGTAGTGCATTATAATATTATAATAATTGATTGATTATATTTTTACTTAAATGAAAATAAGCTCTTAATCCAAAATTCATGAACATCACCATTAATGAATGTAAAGAAGAAGAGCCAACAAAAACATTAATGGAATTTAAAGAAAAAGATGTCTAAGTGTCAAAGAAAATAAGAGCCACGTTGTGGCAATGTCCCCGACATTTCCACATGTTGTTGCAACAAGTTAACTTGATAGTAAACCTAAGGAAAGCAATTTTGTAGTTGTGAATTGATCATGTTATTCCTTGTTTGATGTGAATTGCAAGTAATGCATAGAAAGCCAATAACCATAAAGCATGTAATCCAAGCAAGATGATAATAATGATAAATCAATTTCAACAAATATAATTTAGTCTTTGAAAACTATAAGAAGGGAGGAAGAATGTATGTGCTTCTATCTTTTTTTATTGGAATAGAGCTAGAAACTAATTGTCAAAGGACAAATTCGCCAACTAGCCATAGGCATGGCTCTCACAAACCCCAATGATGTTGTGCACCACCGCTAAAAGATTGTCTTGAAACTTAGAGACTTTCTACAAAGAAGAAGCTATATAATAATTATTTAAACACATTGTATTCATTATTTATAAGCAACAAACAATAATGTGACAAATTGCACACTATTCTTGAAGTCTGGAGACATCATTTAGAAAAAAATGCTAATCATACAGCACATAAGACTTAATTTCCCAAGTGACGTTTGTCAGATTTCTCTGCATATTCCATGAAAAGAACAACTAAAAAAAGTACTTGGTCGAGTAGAGGACAACTACAACTTGCAAGGCACCATAATTATGGGCAATAAAAATAACCAATCAATTTTCTGCAAGGAAAAATACAAATAGGCATATATGAAGGATTTAACCCTTAATGCTCTCTTAGTTAGTGTTTTTGCTTCTTGTTCTAGAAGAAGAACGCTAAAGCTATAGACATTAGCTTTTACAATTAATTTCCCATGCATATCATAGACCTGTGCCATATACCCATTGCTTATTTCAAAGTAGAGTGACGTCACAACAACACAAGGGATTAAATATGTTCTACATAAATCAAAATTATTAGGAGGAACTAACAACGTACAACCATGTTGTATTATACAAAAGAGATACGTTGGATTTAACCTATAAGTAACTTTGGAGGCCATATATACCCTTTTGTCCTCCAATGCCACTCATTTTATAGCCACCAAAAGGTATATCGGCATCAAAAATGTAAAGCAACTAACCCAAACTGAACCTACACGTAATGCACAAGCCAGGGTGTTTGTAGTATCGACACTCTTTGTAAACACTCATGTTTCCAAGCCATAATGAGTAGCATCAGCTCGCTTTATGACTTTGTCTAAATTTCTACACAAGATAACATTAAAAAGTGTGCCACCAAAAATAGAATTAGTGTGAATTCAAAATCTTGAATGGCTATCAAAATATATCTATAATTACAAATAGACACAAATATGGCCATAACTATTTCCATCATATTTTTGCGTAGTGTAAAAGTCATGAAGGAAAATTCAAAAGTACCACCAAATGCATACTAATTACATTCACTAAATGTTCTCCATATGAAAAATCCATCGACTTGAAAATGGTTGAATTTTAAAAAAAATGCTCATATTAGGATATCAACCATGGGCATACAATCCAACAACATTAGTATATATGGCCTCATGAGAGAGAGGGTTTTAAAAGGAAATTCTAGTGGGTTTTTCTACAAAACAAGGGAAACTAAGAGTAGTAATACTACACAACTCAAAACTCAAAACAAGGGAAACTAAGAGTAGTAATACTACACAACTCAAAACTCAAAACAAGGGAAACTAAGAGTAGTAATACTACACAACTAAAAACTCAAAACAACTAAAACTTTTAGGTAGTGCCCTCAAAAAAAAATCAAGAGAAAATAAGGTATAATAATAATAATAATAAATAAAAATATTAGATGCTGGCAAAGAGAGGACGGGTTAGAGTGGTGTTTATCTCCTTGGCCTTGGCTTGGCAACTGAAATAGAATGGAAAGGACCTTATTCTTCCCCTGAAACAAATACATATATGGATAAGAAATCGGTTATTCGTGCTAGAGATAACCTTACTTTCCGGAATGATAATCTAGAGAAATAAGCCCTCCAGATGTTGTATACTCCTTTTGCAAATCATCTTAAGGTGACTAGAAAACCCCCCTTATTGGCACCTCTAGTACCGTTCATATACAGAAGAAGGAATCGAAGCTTGTATTTGTACTTGACCCTAAAACAAAATCCCTTCAACTGACCCTTCGTCAAGAGCTAGACATCAATTTTCATGCCGCTACTTCACCCACCAGGATTAGCTTCTCTCCTTTGCACCAAATATTTTTGCACTTTAAATCCTACATCATGGGAAAAGATCTAAATAGAATTTAAAAAAAAAACTCTAGTAACATACATTGCTTAAGCCACAAGGTTCGAGAACATAACTCTCGTCGTTATGAGTTTCTATGCCTTATCCTATTCATGCACAAGGAATTCATGTGACCTGGGCCACAAGGTGAGGAATATATCACCAAAATCCTATCTGAGCGATTAAACCTTTTCTTGGTAGAAACATTTATGAAGAACAATTTGGCTTCCTCCCTAATCGTCATATTCTTGATGTGGTTGGAATTGCACAAGAAGGATTGCATTCTGTAAAAATGAAGAAACCGAATGCTATAATACTTAAGATGGATCTTATGAAGGCTTATGATAGGGTCGATTGGACCTATCTAAGATTTATTCTGATACAAATTGGTCTTGCAGTGGAGATTGTGAATTAGATTATGGCTTGTATCTACTCGGCTAGGTATGTTATGCTAATTAATGGCTCTCGCACTTCATATTTATGTGGTAATCGTGGGCTCAGATAGGGATTCCCACTCTCTCCTTATTTGTTCATATTAGTGATCGAAGGGCTCATCTTATTGATTCATAAGTCTAAGGAACAAAGGCTTATTACAGGTGTTAAGGTCTCTATCTCTCTTTATATCTCTCACCTTTTATTTGTTGACGATGTACTCTTGTTTGGTGAAGGATCTATTTCTAAATGGAGGCAGTGTCATCATATTATCTCTATTTTTTTTTATTCCTCGGACATGGAAATCAGTGCTCATAAATCTTGCTTTACTGATCAATGTCAAGATCCTCTTATAAAGGGCCAGATTGGGGCTATCTTTCCTTATCATATTTCTGAATTAGGGAATGGAATTAAGTATCTTGGATTCCTTCTGAATCCCAATGGTTACAGATATCGAACTGGAATTGGCTTATTCAAGAAATCCAGAGGAATATTGGCTCATGGTATTTTAGGTGGTTGTCACTGGGTGTTCGACTCACCTTGGTAAGTTCTCTCTTGCAAAGCATCCCGATGTACTGGTTTTCCTTATTTATGGTTCCTAGTGCTATAATCTCGGTGATTAGAAGGATTATCTTTCAGTTTCTATGGGTTGGTAAAGTGGCGGCTTAAAAATTCCACCTTGCTTCTTGGGAAAGTTTATCCCTGCCTAAGCATTTGGGAGGTTGGGGAATTAAGCATCTTAATCGCTTTAATCTTGCGTTATGTGTCAAAAATTTTGGCCTAGTATTTTTTATCCTAGCCTGTGGGGAAAGGTTGTAAAATCCAAATATCTTAAAAGGTTGCCACCTGTATTTTGGTTTCGATCAGGAAATAAGAATTGTTGTGGTTATGCTCTACAGAGAAGCTTGGTTAAATCTTATCCAGTCATCAACCATGCTATCTATTGGGATATTTGTCATGGGACGCAAATATACTTGGGTATTGATCCTATTCTTGGACTTGTTGAGGGTTATAAGTTGTCTTTGTCCTTATTGAAGCTTTACACAGGAAGGATATTTTTGTCCTTAAGCAGGTGGTGGTCTCTCAAGTGGAAGGGATTGTTAATTGGTGCTCAATGGTGGATTTATATTTAGACAATTCTCTTGCTCATGAATGGGATTCTTATATTGATAATCTTCGACATGCAGGTATCTACCTTATCCATGAAGAAGATAATATTGTTTGGTCCTTCAATCATTATGATGGTTTGGTCAGTGCTTTCATAGCATATTCCTATTTGTTGGAATCGGATTTAAAGATTGTCCCTCTCTGGTGTTGAAGAAAGTTTGGAATGGAAACTGTCCTCTAAAAATTAGTTGTTTTATTAGGCTCTGTTTGCAAAATAGGATATTAAACTGGCAGAATATACAGAGGCGCGATTTCATGGGACCTAGCATTTGCTTGATGTGTCTTTATAATTCGGAGGAGATTAATCATTTATTTGAAAAATGGAGATTAATCATTTATTTGAAAAATGTAGTTTCTTTCAAACTCTTTAGGTGGAATTGAGTAATTCTTTCAATTTCTCTGTCTCATGGAATCGGTCTTCATTTGAAGATAATTTGCACCGTTGGTTTTCTCATCAAAGAACATATCGATCCCTAAATTTTTATGTTTTCTGGAGGGTTTGGAAGGTCCAAAATGGATGATTTTCCAAAATGTGGGGCCAAATGTTCTTGTGGTCTATACCAAAATCATTTCTAGTTATATGATCGGCAGAGGAACTGTGTCCATCAAGGGTTCAAAGAATATTTATTTCTCTGAATCATACTTGACTTATCCTTCGAGTTATTTTGATGGAGTTGAGCAGACATGGATTTGTGGGGCTGGTATGATCCTTAAGATCATCAATAGTCATGTGTTCCGCATATCTTTAAAAGTCAGTTGTGAAGAACCTGCAATATTTAATTAATGAAAACACACAAGATAGCAGAAATAACAGAACTCAGAATCACTTTTATATTGATCACAGGCCACTTCGAGGGGGCAACCTCCTTTGAGCAAGCTCAATACAAATAACTTCACGGCGCCTTCATAGGCCTCAACACACACTTATATACTAAGTCTAGGCACCAATACTATGGGTCAAAACCATGGGCCAATACAAACTATGGATCAACAATACTATGGGCGACTTACAAAGCATATGTGCCAAACAATAATAACACAACTATGGATCAACAAATACTACGGGACGACTTACAAAGCATATGCGTCCAACAACAATATACTAACAAAATAAATAGAAGGGTTGACATGGGTTCCTAACATCCCCTCTCCCTCAGAAAAATCTTTGTCCTCAAAGCTTTAGATGTGGAAATTGATGCAGAATTGGATGGAGTGGTTCCCCTGTAGCATCTTCGTGTTGTATTCCGGGCCACTGACGCCTTTTGAGTTTCAGAAGGATTGCTTGGAATGCTGAAGAAGAACCATATCAGCTGCGTGAAAAGTGCGCTCTGAACGGTGCTGAGCGGCTTGTTGTTTCAGTCGAATTCTTGCCATGTGAAGATTGTCCTGCAGAATGAGAAGAATCTGATCGCGGTTTCGAAGAACCGAGTCAATTTCCTGAACTGGGGAGCTACTGAGGGTGTATGGAAGAAGAAATGGTGGTGCCTGTCCATAGACTGCTTCATATGGTGTCCTTGTAGACGTGGTATTGTACCACTAGAGCGCTTCTAGGAAATCCATAGAAATAGTTGTCCAAATCTGTGTAGGGATGGGAAAGGGTTCGAGTAGTCCCGAAAGGAGTGTCGTTTCACCCTTGTTGACCTAGAAAGTATCACAGTCAACTACCATCTGTTGAATTGGCATTTTTAGTCCCTGCCAAAAGAAGTTACATTATTCCCGGTCATACTTTTGGAGGAACCTAGAGTGCCCTGCCGATGAAGAAGCATGGAGTTCATAGAAGAGATAGCCCTGTTGAACATATTGCAACCAGTTTGGAACAAGCAGAGAAATAGCTGTAAGAGACACTGAGTCATCAAATGTGCGAGAAGGAGCATCAGCCACCATATTTTCCTTACCCTTCTTGTAAGTGATCACATAGTCATAACCCATGAGGTGGATAACCCATTTCAGGTGTGTTGGGGAGGAGACCCGTTGTTCCAAGAAATTGTTTAGACTCTGGAAATCAATCTTGATGCATAAATAATTCCCTAATAGGGATGGTTTCCACATCGGTACTGCATGCAAAATAGACATCATTTCCTACGGAGATGTAGACGCGGCTAAATGCTTACTGAAAAGGTCTCTTGAAGGCAGAAATCCCACGGGTGCAACAAAGACACCTGCATATCTATCCAAGGAAGTAGTGGAGACCGTTGATGGGTGCATCAGAATGGAATGGAGCTGAGCAATTACACCATGTGAATTCTTCTTAAGGATATTTTCCAGGCGATGTGAACTGATGATGTGGACAGACCCTGGTTGTAAGCTTGTAAATTTGTGTTGTGTCCCATGGACTGAAAACTGCATCCAAAGTTCAACAAAATCCCATAAGATGGGGCCAAGTGTGCGTAACCATTGAACGCCCAAAACCACATCACATCCGCCTAAGGACAAGGCAAACATGTCAAAGCGCAGGTTATAATCTTCCAGAGAGATACACACATTGTGACACTTTCCCTTGCAAGGTAAGGTGCCTCCATTGGCAACCATGACTTCAAATTTGGAGCAAGGATGGACAAAACAATCAGCCTGTTTGGCGATCCGGGGGTCAATGAAGTTATGAGTGCTACCAAAACAAATGAGTATTATAAGAGGAAGCTTCTTGAAATAACCCCTGACCCGCATTGTTTGGGGGGTGGTGACGCCGGATAAAGCATGGATAGATATCTCTGGTTGTTCATCCTGAGATGGGGGATCAATAGGAGGCTCCTGAATGTCGACCGGAGCATCCATTGTATCTGGAGCTTCTTCACCAATTTTAGAGGCAGGCGGAGAATCCATATCCAAGAGATAGAGATTTTGTTGAACACATCTATGTCCCCGAGTGAATTTCTCATCACAATTATAGCAAATCCCTTTTTCTCTGCGTGCCTGCATCTCTGTTTCATACAAATGCTTGATAGGAGTTGATCGAGTTGCTGGCGGAATGGGAGGTCATTGAGAACCCATATTTTGGAAGGGAACAAAAATGGGTTTGGAGCGTTGTTGGGCTGCAATCTTGTCTTCTGCCAACTTAGCTAACCCTAGGACTTCCATCATTGTGTTAGGACATAACATTTTAACCTCTGACCGGATTTCATCCTTAAGACCACTGATAAAACAACTCCTGTAGAATTCATCAGATAAGCCTTCTGTGTGATTGGCTAGTTTCTCAAATTCGGTCTGATACTCTCTCACAGTGCCACTTTAACGGAGTTTAGTGAGTGCTCCGGTGAAGTCATCAAAAGCACTAGGACCAAATCGTTGCAAAAAGAGTTGGCAAAAATCTGTCCATTTTGGTTCGTCATGAGCCTTGATGTACCAACGGTACCATTGAAGGGCTTCCTGTTTCAAATGAAAGGATGCAAGTGGAACTTTTTGGACATCAAAAGTATTATGTAGACTGAAATACTATTCTGCACGATAGATCCATCCAGTCAGATCAGTACCATTGAAGCGAGGAAATTCAAGCTTCGGACCACAGAAATTGCTGGAAGAAGAGAACCCAGTGGCTGCAGAAGATTCTTGCTGTCGGTTATTGTTCATGGCTGAATGTTGAAGATGGAGGCTGAGAAATTTTTCATCCAGATCTTGAAGTTTGGTTTGGATAGCTGCAAGTGCTTCCTCCATGGTTTTTGTTCCGGCGCAGGTGACAACCATAACCAGGAGTTTTTTTTTTTTTTGGAATGGATAAAAAAACACAAACAAAAGCTTATTTAGTAAAGGAAAATTTGGATTTGGGAAAAACTCGGAGGGGTAATTGGGGTTTGACTAGGTTTTGGACACTTTCTAATGGACAGGGAAGCAAAAAATGAGGATTTTAGAAGCGGGGTGAAAGAATGAGAAAATTTGGCAAAGAGGGACAAAGAAGCAGAATTAAGAAAGGAACTCGGTGGAAAAATTTGAAGGCAATTGGGTGAAATCTGAAGAAGTTATGGCAAACCCTAAAAATAGACAAATATGGGATTTCGGGCTTTGGGAAGTGGAATTTGGGATAGGGTCCTCAGGAATGAAATATGCAGAATGGGATTGCAGGGGTGTCAATGAAGTTTCAGGGAAAACGGAGTGAAAACAAAGGAGATGTGGCCAAAAAATAGAATTTTATACTTTTTTTCAGGAATGGATCTGCAACGGCGCGGAAGGGATCTGAAATAGATCTGAAACGGCTGGATCTGGAACGACTTTTAGAATGGATCTGAAATGACGCGGCAACAGTTCAACTGAAAATAGATATGGACCCCAGGTATGTGCGGCTTCCTAACAGTTCAGGGGTTGCACTCGGCCACCAATGCTATCTGACGGCTTGCGTATTGGGGCAGTACCCCTCACTCCACGGCTCAGGTAAAACTGATAACCGCTTTGCCACAAGCGATGGCTCTTGGTTTACCTCACAGGTGGGAACTAGTCAATCAGGTAGGGGTCGTTGCCCTTTTCGCTGGCAGGTCCTCTCAATGGGCCAACTACTTTGGGGTTCCTGTGCTACTCCTCACAATGATTTTTAGGGCTTATGCCCAAGTACTTCCCATAGTTAAGCAGATAGGGATTATTCCCATATCCGAAGCTGCAACAGATGTGAAAAAAAAAAATTGGCAAAAATTTCACCCAACAAGCCCAAGAAAGTGCTCTAATACCAGATGTGAAGAACCAGCAATATTTAATTAATGAACACACACAAGATAGCAGAAATAACATAACTCAAAATCACTTTTATATTGATCGCAGGCCACTTCAAGGGGGCAACCTCCTTTGAGCAATCTCAATACAAATAACTTCACGGTGCTTTCAGAGGCCTCAACACACACTTATATACTAAGTCTAGGCGCCAATACTATGGGTCAAAACCATGGGCCAATACAAACTATGGATCAACAATACTATGGACAACTTACAAAGCATATGCGCCAAACAACAATAATACAACTATGGATCAACAAATACTACGGGACGACTTACAAAGCATATGCGTCCAACAACAATATACTAACAAAGTAAATAGAAGGGTTGACATGGGTTCCTAACATCAACAAGGGAACCAATACGAGGGCAGAGCTCTTGGCACTATGGGGCTTATTATGGTTTGCCAGACTTAAAGGATTGCAGCGCTTATAGGTGTTCGGGTATTCTCAATGTATCATCGATTGGGCAAGTGGTATATCTTATTTGAACTCTTTACTACTGGAGTATTGGATGAGGAGGGTTAAAACTTTGATTTCTGCCTTTGCGCAAATCTCCTTCAGGCACATTTTCCAGAAATTTAATTGTGAAGCTGACTTATTATCAAAGCTTTCCCTTGGTACTATGGATGGAAAGCTTAAAATTAATAAATTTTTATTCAATAAAATATTATGTACTTAATTTTAATAATTCAATTAATTTTAAAAAATACACATTAAAATATATTATATCTATAAATAAATACACATTAAAATAAATTATAATTTTTTAGACTGATATAAATACCTTGTACCTTTTGATTTACTTAAAATTTATAAAAAAAGTTATATACAAAACTTTATTTATCTTTGATAAAATGATAATAACTTCAATAATCATAGAAATAAATAAATCCACTCGAAACAAGAATGCAGATGTCAATGTGGTGAATTGAGAGTCTGCAATTCTGTGTTTCGATGGCAGGAAACGAAAATAATTGCAAAGTCGGCTGGTGGATTTGAGAGCCCTACCCATATTCATTATTATGTCAGGTTGTAAATGGGATATTATAAACTTTTTCAAATACCATGAAGATTGTAGTCAACTTCGCAATAAAACCCTTAATCTATTAACCAATTGGAGGGAACATAAATGGGTTGAAATATTTGATAAATGGCTTGAATTTTTTTTAAACATTGGATAGTTTCAGCACATAAGTTGTCAACACCAAATATAACCATATATAATAATAATAGTATTTTATTAAGTCTAGTTCACGTTGTAATCAAAACTTAGATGATAATGAATTGATTTAGTTTTAAAGTGCTCCCATTCAAGTTTTGTTGATTTAACCTTGCCAGTGCCATTTTTCAAACCATAATTTAATATGCTAACATTTTTCTTTGAGAACGAGTTACAAGAATTTCATCGAGTTTTATATTTCTTCTTTTTGGTTGGATTTAGGTTGGTGCATATCATGCAACATTGCTTTTAGTTGCATCAAAGGCACCACCACCTGGGGTTGTGAGTAGAGGAATTGGTTTGGAAGGCTTGACAAGCATCGCAGTAGAGCTTTGGGGTATGGGCACAAGTCCAACGACTCTGACTGAAAATGTCCATACCATTGTTTTACAAAGATGGGAAGCAAAAGGGTTGTGGAGCTTGGTGTTGGATTCTTAATCCCTGCCTCCCTTGTTGGTTAAGAATTTTGTTTGTTCTTTTTACGTCTAAGTTTGTGCATGTGAATTTATTCCTATGACAAAGAAGTACTATTTGACTGGATGTTTATATGCCTAGAAAATCCTTATGATAAATTTGTTCTCATTTCCAAGAAAATTAAAGATGTTTTTTTTGGTAATTTGTTATTAATCAAACTACTTCCCATAATTCCTGGGGAAATTCTTGTTTACCATTTATTATGTTTCGAGAGTGGGAAATCAGGCTTTTAAAGTAGAGCTCTCATTTGTTGGGGAACTACTCAAAGTTGCACAAAAATGCATTTCCATTCAAATCTGGTTAAATTTACCATATATTTTTATCTTTATTGTATTATGCTTTGCTTATTTGCTTGCTTATCGTCTCACAATTTTCAAGATATTAAACACCAACATTATGTGTTTGGCAGGAAAAGTGGGATCCATTTTAGCTTTGATTCCACCAGCCATGGTTTTTTATCTGCTATGTTTTATGTGGCCTATGCTTGCAGCACTAGGTTTATCAAATTTAAGATACAGTGAAACTGGGAGGTCAAGGAATGTTATTATTGTAGGTCTCTCCCTTTTCCTTTCGCTATCAATACCTGTATACTTCCAACAATATGGAATTTCACCAAATGGAAACACTCTTGTACCAAGTATTATCTACCTTGCATACTGGCTTCACATGGACCCTTCCTTAGCAATAATAGTGGAGTGAGTACACTTTCATTTCCTAGTTTTTTTAAATTATGTTTACAGAGATCAAACATCGTTAGATTTGCAAAAAAACTTGAATGTGTTTTTTGTTGAATGAGGGATAGGCCATGACATCTTTGGTGTAATGTGTTTGAGATCCATATAAGCAATTTTTACTGCAATTCAATCATTATGAGGTCTCGATATGCTGTGAAGGTGATCATGTTTTCAAAGAAGGATATAAATAAATCATGCACTTCAAGCTTTAAGAGTTGACATTGCATTGATTTTCATAACTACTTGTGTTTGAGACAAATTGTCTTAATGATAATCCTCGATTCATAGATACCTATTTCAAACAATTATCACAATCAAGGTTAACATATCAACCTATTTACATATAATTTATATGGATTTTGCATCTATATTTATCCATCTAATGCTAAATTTTGTATAAAGGTTGCAATCAAGAATAACCTATCAACTTATCTACACACAATCTACATGGATTTTACATCCATATTTATCCATCCAGTGCTAACTTTGTATGAGGATGGATTGTTTGTGAACCTATATTATATGAAAAGGATAACATTTGGAAACTAGATTGTGGAGAAGATTTATCTATGTGATCCAATGTGCTAACTCTTGTTTTGAATTGTGGTAATGGAAGGTTAGTGAAGCTTAAATTTTGACTGTGGTTTAATTTTTTATTATGTATGGTGTTTTCCTAGGAGATATAGGGACCCTACACTATACTTAGCACACAATGACTTTGTTATGCAAAACCAATAGGAATTTAATGTGGTATTTGGCAATGCATCTACACAAGTTCAATTAAGGTCAATATTTATATTTAGAGACTATTGTTTCCTATTTTTATATTATTTTGTTTAGTATTTACAAGTGTGTAAATTTATTTAATAGGATTATATACCTTTTCATTAGATCATAGCCCTATTTTGATAGAAAAACAAATATAATACCCTAGTATTATTTCTAATTTACAAATAATACCCTAGTATTTCTAATTTACAAATAATATTTACATAATCGATATCTAGATGTAATACCCTAGTATTTATTCTAATTTGATATTTTGTATCTCTGTGATTAGGGATTTTAGCTTCATGATAAGCTTGCATTTACTTATTATTGTGAGTAATGTTGCAATTACTATATATATATATACAATTTCACTAACTCTCCTCCTGGTTTTATGCAGATCAAATACTTCCGCAACCAGTAAACTTGCATAGGAGTCAATTTTTTTTTAATTAGTTCATCTTATCATGTTCTCCTTTCATTGTAGTAAGCCCTATGGTTCCATATTTGGAACCATGGCTTGGATTCCATGTGCAGGACCCATGTCCTAGTTTATCTAATGTTTATAAATAAATTTCTAACTTTCGTGTGTTTACATACTGTAACGATTTCTATTGTGTTTTCTAGTTTTGTTTACTTTCATGGCGGTAGAAATAAGGTTTTGCATGCCTGTAATAACATATTGTTTACATTTACAGGTTGAATTATACATAAATGTTATTTAATTGTTCCAACATTTACTAATTTACAGGTGCAACAGCATACATAAATACATGTCAATTTTTCGATAAATTTCATTATGAATTATAACATGGATATTAAATATTGACAGAGTTAGAATGGATAATATACCTCTAGGAAAAATACCTTTAAATAGTTAGTAGATCCCTTGCTGCTTTTTTTTCCTTGATATATGCCCTACAACCAAAATCCTTCCAACCCTAGAAACTCAACCGACTAGACAATCTGGTATGCCACCCTGCCAACTGGAGAGGTCTCACCGACCACCCAGCTCCAAAATTTCTCCTTTGGACCCCCTAGCCCAAATTGAGTACAAGCAAACCAGTTCTCCCTTCTGCAAATTCTCCAACAAACCCCTTCTCTTCTGCTCTGCAATTTTCTAAGCTCTCCTACATTCCAAAACCTCCTCCCAAAAAATGATCCCCTCTTCCCCTCTCTTCTCAACCTTCTTCCCCCCTTCCATTGCCGACTCTTTGCTTCCCATTACTACCCTTAACTCTATCATAAATTTCGCAAATACCAAGTTCTCCTTGAGCCCTTAACATTTGACTCAAACATTTAAACTCTATTATTCTATTGCATAAATAAATGCCTCAGTTGGTTCACAAGTGTTTCACTTTTACACGTTTCAACCGTAATAAATTATAATCAACCCTCGACATTACAATTCAAGGTTTTATAATTAAATTAAATTAATTAATCCTTTGTATTTAATTAACTCAAAATATAATTCAACACTTGTTTAATAATGGCATAAGGCAACTTCTACCACATTCAATCATTTGAACCTTAAATGTAATTACCCTAATTAATACTTATTTATTACTGTATCTTAATTAATTAATTAATCCTAATTATTTATAATTAACCTAATCATCATTCATGGCACTATTACCACATTCAACATTACACTCTTAGTTATGTTTAACTTAATTAAAAATTATTACTAAAGATAAGAATAGTCTCATTAACATTAATAAATCATTATTAACACATAATTAACATTAGTCAACATTATTAATCATTAATCGACAATAATTAACATTAATCAACATCACTAACATTAATCAACATCACTAACATTAATCGACAATATAATCAACATCACTAACATTAATCGACAATAATTAACATTAATCAACATTACTAACATTAATCGAAAATAATTAACATTAATCAACATTATTAACTGTTAATATTTAATATGCTAAGACAGAAAATAGCAGCATTGCATTCCATTTCACAATAATAGCATATACAGGATCACTGAAGAAAACAACAAGCATAGCATAAACACAAGAGACACAAATTTATCCTGGGAAACCCTCATAGGGTAGAAAACCGAGCAAAGCTTCCTCAATATAGATGACCAGCAATATACAAAGATGTAACCCTGAGCATAAGCTCCTCCTTCTCCATAGCAGACCTCTCCTCCACAAGTGCGCCACTCTCAAGTGAGTGAGTGTGTGTAAAATGAGGAATACACCTCCTCTATTTATACACTATTCTAACTTGTCTTTTACACAAATCATGTAGGCTCGTATTTAACCATTGGGTTAAATACCCCACTACAACTGACTGGGCCAACCCCTCTAGGGTGGTCTAATAACCCTTTGACCCACATAACACATACAGGGTCGACCCCCACTAGGGAAGTCTAATAACCCAAGTTACCACATTCCGACAGAGGAATAAACATCTCCGGATATACAATAAGATATTCAAGAGGAATGAAACATCTCCAGAATAATAAAGTACAAATATAATATTCTTTGAAGTTACAATATCTCAACACTCCCCCTTAACGAGAAGGATATTATAACAGCATCTGCACAAGTAAGGAGTCATCAACATCATACATGATACATCTATAAATCATTGGAAGGTTTCTCAACATCATCAATAACTCAAGCAGTTACTGGAACATCTTCAATACTGGAACATCAACATCTTCAGTACTGAGTCTTTATCTTCTGCAGCACTCGAACAGCTATAACAACATCAACATCTGGATCCTCACGATCATCAGCATCGTCATCATACGATCATCAGCATCGGGATCATCTCGATCTACAGCATATGGATCATCTCGATCTACAGCATCTGGATCATCACGATCTACAGCATCTGGATCATCTCGATCTACAGCATCTGGATCATCTCGATCTATAGCATCTGGATCATCATGATCTACAGCATCTGGATCATCTCGATCTACAGCATCTGGATCATCTCGATCTACATCATCTGGATCATCACGATCTACAGCATCTGGATCATCTCGATCTACAGCATCTGGATCATCTCGATTAGTATCCACACCAATACATCTATCATCAAAACATGTATTCTTACTAATACATCTATCATCAAAAGCATGTATTCTCACTAATACATCTATTATCAAAAGCATGTATTCTCACTAATACATCTATCATCAAAAGCATGTATTCTCACTAATACATCTATCATCAATAGCATGTATTCTCACTAATACATCTATCATCAAAAGCATGTATTCTCACTAATACATCTATCATCAATAGCATGTATTCTCACTAATACATATATCATCAATACATAGCAGCATACCCTGCAACACACAAGATCCTATTACGGGATGATCAATCCCTCTCACTTTAGGACATAGGTCCAAGGATGATACAATCCTGATCCACTTACGGGATGATCAGTCCCTCTCAGTTTAAGACATCTCTCATGTCTATGGATGATGCAATCCAGATCAACTTACAGGATGATCAATCCTTATCCTTTTAAGACACCTCACCATGTCTAGGGATGATGCAATCCCGAATCAACTTACAGGATGATTAGTCCTTATCACTTTAAGACACCTCACCATGTCTAGGGACGATGCAATCCCAATCTACTTATAGGATGATTATTCCTTATCAATTTAAGACACCTCACCATGTCCAGGGACGATGCAATCCCAATCTACTTACAGGATGATTAGTCCTTATCACTTTAAGACACCTCACCATGTCCAGGGACGATGCAATCCCAATCTACTTACAGGATGATTAGTCCTTATCACTTTAAGACACCTCACCATGTCTAGGGACGATGCAATCCCAATCTACTTACAGGATGATTAGTCCTTATCACTTTAAGACACCTCACCATGTCTAGGGACGATGCATTCCCGATCAAGTTCCAGGATGATCAGTCCTTATCACTTTAAGACAAGTCTCATGTCTAGGGACGATGCAATCCCGATCAAGTTCAAGGATGATCAGTCCTTATCACTTTAAGATAAGTCTCATGTCTAGGGACGATGCAATCCCGATCAAGTTCCAGGATGATCAGTCCTTATCACTTTAAGACAAGTCTCATGTCTAGGGACGATGCAATCCCATCACGTACATTTTGAACTGAGGTCCAGGGACGATGCAGTCCTATATTCAATTCTCGGAGACATCAGTCTATGGATCAATTCTGGGACTGAAGTCCGGGGAAGATACAATCCCCTACCTGTTCATTCAGGACTTCATTATTGGAGACCCAGTCTACGGCTCACTTTAGGACTGAAATCCAAGGATGATTCAATCCTCACATGTCCACAAAGGACTTCATTCTCGAAGACATCTGTCTACGGCTCCTTTTAGAACATGTGTTCAAGGATGATGCAATCCCTCTCACGTCCACCAAGGACTTCATTCTCAAATACATACATCTACGGCTCTCTTTAGGACTGAAGTCTAGGGATGATCCAATCCCCTCATGTCCACTAAGGACTTCATTCTCGAAGACATACGTCTACGGCTCTCTTTAGGACTAAAGTCCATGGATGATCCAATCCCCTCATGTCCACTAAGGACTTCATTCTCGAAGACATACGTCTATGGTTCTCTTTAGGACTGAAGTCCAGGGATGATCCAATCCCCTCATGTCCACGAAGGACTTCATTCTCGAAGACATACATCTATGGATCACGTTAGAACTGAAGTCCAGGGATGATACAATCCTCTCCTGTCCACTACGGACTTCATTCTCGAAGACCATATGTCTACGAATCCTTTTAGAACATGTGTTCAAGGATGATGCAATCCCTCTTCTTTCTCGGAGACATATGTCTACGGATCCTTTTAGAACATGTGTTCAAGGATGATTCAATCCCCTCGTCAACTTAGACCCTGTCTAAGGACCATCCACCAACCTCTCTGTCGGCATCACCAATATAGGTATCCACATCATCGACCTCACTGTCGATGTAGGCAATCTCGTCATAAGTGACCACATCACTCCCCCTCTCGAGGAGGGTCCTACCAAGCTTGTCTCAGAAAATACTCAAACTTTTCTTGAGGTAGAGGTTTGGTTAGTACATCGGTAACTTGTTCACTTGAGGTAGAGGTTTGGTTAGTACATCGGCAACTTGTTACAAATTCAAACTTTATAGTTCCTTTCTGCGTCATATCATGGAACACTGGATTCTCTGCCATCTTGATACAACTTTGTTTGTCACATAGGATCACAGTTGGGTCTATCTCTAAGTCAAACAATCTAGAAGCCATACTGCTTCACAACTAGCAGAGCAACCAACCATATATTCCGCTTGTGCTGAGAGCCACACTAGACTGCTTCCAGCTAAACCACGATATCATGGCTGGTCCCAGACAATAACATCCTCTCGATGTGTTCTTCCTGTCTGATACACTTTCTGCCCAATCAACATCTGTGTAGCCATATGAAGTCATGATATCCAAGATAGCATAGATCAAATTCTATCGTATCCTTTAGGTACCTCATCACATGCTTTGCAACTATCAGGTGAACACATCCACTAGATACTGACTCAAGGTGTTCATAGCAAAGCATATATCTGACCTAGTACAGTTCGACACATCAATGACTCAATAATTTGTCTATACATATTTATATCCACTAACTCTGATGAGTCATCTGCTAACAACTTCAAGTTGGAATCCGTGAGAGTGGCCATTCCAACACATCAAGTCCTTTTAATATTTCTCAACATGCTTTCCCTGGTTGAGAAAGATTCCTTCTGAGCCTTGCCATACTTCCAGACCTAGGAAGTAATGCATCAACCTGAGATCTTTCATTTTCATTTCTGTAGCCATCTTCTTCTTTCTTTTCATGATCTGTTTCTCTTTCCCCGTCAGAAAGATTATATCTACATACAATAATAGTATGACCATAACCTTTAGGAACAACTTTACTTTTGGTAAAGCCCAAGCTTATCAAGAAACTGTCAATTCTCCCTTTGTGACTGAACATCATTCACACTCTGCATTGAATAATCTTCTGCATATCTATCTGTGCCATCTCTCGTTAGATGGGTCTACTGATATGAGCCTCAATATCATTCGAACTCTGTGGTAAGTTCCTTCTTGCATCCATGTCATCTGTGTATAGAAACCATATTCAACCTTGTAGCAAAGGTTGAGATCCACATCACCCATGGTGATCATTAAGCTCATCAATTGATTATCGATCCTGGGTACCCATACAGAACCTGATTCACACTTCTTCTTTAATTACACCATTAAGAGAATGGTCTTATCTAGCCACTTGTAGCAAACATCTCATCATGATTCTCTTCCTCTTTCTAAGAGAATCTTCTAGCCACAAGCCTTCTATAGTGTGTTTGATTTGTAAATCTTTTCGTTGAACATCCATCGCTTGTTCAGTGTTCATCATTCATCATGATCTTTCCTACAAATCAAAATTAAGTACATGATTAGTAATACTTCATAATCATCAAATCATATTGACATGATAACCTATTATGCATACAGATATCATTTACATAGTTATGCAACTATTTTGACCAATACTTTGGTACAACACTTTTCCATATCCTGTATGCATACAGTGGCTATCTAGATGCCTTCCATCTCTACCAGAACATACTATCAAGAGTGTGCACAGCTCTCAGCATGTCAGCAAAGAGGTTTCATTCTAGACAAGCAACAATGGAATGTTTGTCCAACTTATCAATCATATGCATATTAGTAGTATATTGTTCAATGCTCTATGAATGTTTACACTCATCATCATATATTCTAGAAATACAAATATGCATACAACCTATTACAGGCAATATCATTTACTATTTCAAATAACAACTCAAATACTTATCTTTTATGTTTGTGTGGTTGCCTCCCGCTTGATCTTCTGTATGTTTTTTTTTTTTGAACTTCTATTCATTCTGTACCACTGTGCATGCTCAAGTGTCATCCTCATGATCTCATACACAAACATACATTCATTAGTATATTCTCAACATTATAGTTCTAAATAATCTTGAAAATGTATAGTCATGATTATAGATAATATTCAAGGTTTCAGGGACGTCTTCTTTTACTCAAGCATATTCTGGTTTGATCTAGTTAGTTAAATCATCAACCAAGATAAGAGACATAATATGCATAAACCCTTGATTACTAACTTTATGAATAAGCATAACCAATCATACCAAGTATACAATGTAAGATTCTAACATGACATAGGAAAACATACCTGGATTAGTATACCTGCTTAGTTATGTACAACATACCTAAACAATCTCTTCAATGATTTAGAGATCCTGAGCTAGAACCTGCATGTCTCATAGGTTAAGCATAATATAACAAAGTTATACATACCTCGTAAGTAGAACAAAGATTATGGATGAGTCTTTGTCTTCATGATGTCATGGTCATGGAACTTGATTTGTCTTTTGTGATGTACCTATATCTTGTTAGCAGACAACATCACCCTCACACCACACCATAATGCATTAGTACAATCATATAGCCCTAATCAATGAATGTCTTCGATCATTCACATGCATTCATACTGTTACTAGGGTGATAAGACAATTCTAACATTAATCAAGATTGTACTAATAAATAATATGAAGACAAACACATTATGAACTTAATCAGGAATCAAATTTCAAGACATACCTAAACCTTCTTAAGTCATACCTGTCGAGATTTCTTGTACTCTTCTTATGTAAGGCCTTAGCCTCAACTTCCCCTGAAACTTGATCTGGAGCTTGATTAGGGTATGCTAGAGAAACCCTAAAAATTCAATCTTTGACTTTCACACTTCTGAATAGATGGAGGGATGTGTCTTGCTGAGCTGATCAAACTAGCATACTTCAATTTTGAAATCTCCAAAATTTGACCCCTCAAAATTGCCTTCGAAACTTCTGGATCTTCTGTACAGGATCCCGAACTAGGGTTTGATGAAGCCCATCCTTCTTCCCAATCAAAAGGTTTGATCCAAGGCTCTAAACTCTTATTTTTCTGAGGAGCTTCCATCCGTGGTCACAGACTTCAAAAATTCCAACTTTTGTTGAAGCCCTAATTTTCCATCTTTCCGATCAAAATCCCGAACTGGGGTTTGATCAAGCCCGGTCTTCTACCCAACCAAAAAATTCAATCTTGGACTCTAAATTTTGATTTTCCTGAGTAGCATTCAGGCGTGGATTCCAATTCCAAAAATTCTAACTTTCTTCGAAACCCTAAATTCCGGAAGCCATGAATGAAGGTGTTCCAAAAATAATTTTGTTTTGACAGAAATATGTACCTGATTGTTTCTGCTGTAACTCCAAAATTTTCACTCCATAGGGTCTGAAAAAAAAATTTGTGGTATCCTGACCTGTCATCTTTCCATCCTGATAAGTCTGGCCTCAATTGGATTTTCTGAGAGAGAGAGAGAGTTATGCCAAGTGTCGCAACGTGACTTGTTTATTGGATAAAACAGGAGAGTGAACTTGTACGGTGTTCCACATGTCACTGGTTCAGCTTCGGCCTCTGAAAACATTTCCTAATATAGTACAGTCTGTGTACTACCTTTCATTTTTTACGAAATTTAATTTGGAGCTTCCTAGCCCAAGTTATGCCAAGTGTCGCAATGTGGCCTGTTTATGGGATAAAACAGGAGAGCGAACTTGTACGGCATGCCACGTGTCACTGGTTCAGATTCGGCCTTTGAAAAAGTTTTTTGAGATATTATAGTCTGTGTACTACCTGTCATTTTTTACGAAATTTCATTTGGAGCTTCCTAGCCCAAGTTATGACCTTTTTTCCTAGGTCACCTGATTTTCACAGAGATCTGGAAGAGGAAGAAATCCTAACTTGTACTGATCATAACTCACAAAGTACAACGAATCTGAGGGTTCCCTTTGGACACAAGGTACCTAGGGATGTAATCTACGACCTGTAAAGGTTTCAGATCTTGAACCTTTGCCAAAATGGATTTATAGCGAAAGTTCCACGATGACTGGTTTTTGCTATATAAAACCCTAACCTTCAAATTGTCGCAAGAGAAGCAAGTGTCGTAAGTGCCATACATTGCCTTCCTTCAGGTTAGCTCTGATACCATGTTAAGATTTAATATGCTAAGACAGAAAATAGCAGCATTTCATTCCATTTCACAATAATAGCATATACAGGATCACTGAAGAAAACAACAAGCACAGCATAAACACAAGAGACACAAATTTATCCTGGGAAACCCTCATGGGGTAGAAAACCCAGCAAATATTCCTCAATATAGATGACCAGCAATATACAAATATGTAACCCTGAGCATAAGCTCCTCCTTCTCCATATCAGACCTCTCCTCCACAAGTGCGCCACTCTCAAGTGAGTGAGTGTGTGTAAAATGAGGAATACACCTCCTCTATTTATACACTATTCTGACTTGTCTTTTACACAAATCATGTAGGCTCGTATTTAACCATTGGGTTAAATACCCCACTACAACTGACTGGTCCGACCCCTCTAGGGTTGTCTAATAACCCTTTGACCCACATAACACATACAGGGCCGACCCCCACTAGGGAAGTCTAATAACCCAAGTTACCACATTCCGACGGAGGAATAAACATCTCCGGATATACAATAAGATCTTCAAGAGGAATGAAACATCTCCAGAATAATAAAGTACAAATATAATATTCTTTGAAGTTACAATATCTCAACATTAACATTAATCGACAATAATTATCCGTGAGATGTAGAACAGTTGGTGGCGGGTTAAGACACCCCCTAAGCGGAAAGGTTGTCGGTTCTAATCTCGTGGATACCAAAAAATCCAACCATGTTAAGGGTTGATGCAGTCCAAGTCGGATGCGATCCCCTGGTGATTTTGACGGCTTAGATGCCCCTAGTTCGTGGTAACTTAGCCAAAGGCAAACTTGTTAGTCAAGGAGGTTCCACCACTTTGCCAACAAACAAACAAAAAAACATTAATCGACAATAATTAACATTAATCAGCATTATTAACATTAATCGATAATAATTATTATTAATCATCATTGTTACCTAATCATCATTCATTACCACCTAAGTTACTCATTCAGCATGTTCCATTATTTTGATCATAAATTACTAACTCAACGTATTAATTTAATTTCCTGGTTAGATAAGTAGTAATAATGTAATTAATTCCTAAACATTATAGTATTATTTCATGCAATTTATTCATATGTAGGCGAGTCATGTAAGTGTAGCTATGGCTTACATACCTCGTGTAGGTACACTAATAGTACTAAACCACACAACATTCTCAATCAATTAAGTTATGGTTTACTGACGCATTCTTAACACAACTTGATTGTTGGATCATTCACTTTGTTACATAAAATTAACCGACAGACAATAATACCAGTTACTAAGTTACGACACGTGACTCTGCAAGGTCCTCAACATACACAGATAGATCAAGTTTACTTCCCGACCTCAAGCTACACCTATCTACCTACATCGTCTACCTAATTCACAACTAACTTCCACATCCAATCATTTCCGATGTTGAACTACCCTGAAGTGTCAAGCCATGACCGGCTCCAGTTAGAACCCGTAAGCAGAAGTCTCAACTACATCAACCAAGCTTCTCCAGCAGGAAACCACCAGTCATCATCACACACCTTGGGGAGCGCGTCATAGCACAACCCTGTAACAACTATAAAAATCCAACAATAAAAAAAAATTGTATATGATATAACTACTAAATATGATCTAGGGTTTGCCTAGGACTTACTTCATTTCCGTGTTAACTACCAGAGTACACACTTGTACATACTTGTTATTACTTTTGTTTGTGAGGCACATATTAGTTGATCTCTCACTGTGTTAAAAATCGATGTTTATTTGTCGGATAATAAATTCATACGTCCTAAAACCATTGTATGTCAATTTTTCGTAATTTTTTATGTTGTAATGCTTGTTATGTTCTTTTGTTTGAAGGGTGTGTTCTTGTGATGACCCGAGATTACTTAGCTTTCGTAAAAGCTAATGCATGTTGATGTACTTGTATATGTCCAGGTAAGGACCCATACTACCAAAGATTTGGGTTGGATTTAAATAGTTTACTAAGGGGCAATGATACCCTAGCTATGACTTTTAAAGTAGCAAATAGAAGTTAACAAGGACTACCAACTATAGGTTAGTGGACATCCTAACTAACAGTTCGATGCATTAAACCAAGTTTTAAAACATGTGCATGTGACTATATCAAGTGGGTAAGAAATTAAAATGTAGTGGAATGCAGCTGCAAGTTTTAAAGAGGCCACGTGAAGGCCCTTTGGTAGAGATCCACATTGGAACAACCTTAAACCCTCATTTTGAAAGTGGTTGTATCAACAATTTTATGTTCATTTGTTTTGTGGAAGAGATCTTGGCTCTCGGTCGACATGGATGTGGAGAAAAATCCACACAGAGGCTAACTATTTCATCCTGGTTATGGAGAAAGCTCCAGGACAACCATTCTACACCGAGGTAATATGCTCTACACCATCTCTTAGTTAAAATTTCGAAGCACATCATTTATTTTTCCAAATGGAACACTTATTAATGCAATGTATTTTGTGTATGTTGTCAGGTGGGGATTCGCACTACCTTGGAGTTCTCTAGTCGTGGGTTAAAAACTTGGAAGTGAATGTGGAGGCTCCAGGGTTTGGAACAGCCTCGGTAAGCCCCGAGCCTTCCTGGAAACCTCTGTTCAAGCATTTTCCTACCTTGTTTCTTCGCGTTGTGATGTTGTTGTACTGTATTAAAGAGATGAGCCGGTCCTGTGTAACACCTTCTAATTTTGAAAATCATTGTCGGGTTTATTATTAGGTTTTAGTTTTTCGTTTGAAGCCATAAGGCGACCCCTATAGTGATGTTCTCACTACATTGTAAGTTATTTTTTGGGGGCTAAAAGCCCTTGGGATTACACCCATTTCCATGGGAAGCCATAAATGAATATTTTGATATTTTTTATATGAAAACAGAGTTTTGGTTAACTCTCAGCTATGTGCCATTGTAAGGGAGAAATTCGATTTATTAATGGAAATAAATTTTACAGTGAAATCTCTGTTCATTGCTTGTTTGTGTATGCACTCGTCCACAGTTTAGTTCTCCAGGGTTTTTTAGTTCTACAGTGAAATCTCTGTTCATCCTTGTTTTTGTATGCACTCGTCGACAGTTTTGTGTGAAATTACTTAAAACGACTATTGAAGTTCTATTTGTTCAAAAGATTAATGGATTTGTTTTTATAATTTTTGGGCAAAGTCCTAACTGTATTTATGTGCTCAGTTATACCGATTGGCCGTAGATTCTTGCCATAGATGCCAGCAATGGCTCTATTTATCCCGTTGTGGTTACTTATGTATGAATTTATTTATCCCGTTCTGGCATAACAATAAGTTTGGAAACATTCTTCATTCATGTAATTTTTCATAAATATACAGAAAACAAAGTAAAGATAATAACCAGAACAATGAAGAACCTGTTAACTTTTGAAGTGGACAATATCCAAGGAAGACCGTTCCTCCCAACCGTCTCCTAAAACAACCAAGTTTACTTGCTTCAGGACCCCCGAGCATGTTCACTGAACCACCAGGATGAAGACACAATGTAGAATACTCTATGTTGCAACTTTTGTTCTTGTTAGTCACTTAACCATGGTTCTACTTCAGCTCTCCCCTCGTCGAATTTTTTTGTGTGCTTAAATTTTCAGTATACAGCAAATCCAAAAAGATCTAGTGTAGTGAGCCTCATGCTCATTCGATGGTTACATTGCTTGTCATGTCCCAAAATTTTGCATTGGGTCACAATGGCCTGAGCCCCTTGGCCATACTCATGATAGTTTGTCAAATTGATGCTAAGGGACAAATAATTGCCAAGAATGAAGTCCAAGTTAGTAATAATGTGAAATTAGATCCCAATGGAAAAGGGGGGTCACATTAAGAGAAATTCTCAATTCAAAGTTTGTAATATACCCATCCAAATGAACTACCATAAAGGAAAATTACTAGTTCCCTAGGTTGGGGGTGGAAGCTTTGGGATTTGAAATAAGGGGGCTAATAAATGATGTTTGGGCATTAGAATGTCATAAATATTTAATAAAGGAGCTAAATAAATAAATACAAGGTAAAATCAAAGTGGCAATTGATCATGAAGACACATGGAGGATGTGGGACCCACACAAGCTAGATTTTCTATGCCACATGACATCCTCCTCTTGTCATTTCGAATCCATAGGAAGCCCAATGTTCTTGGGATGAGTTGGAAATTAAATATTCTTGGAATGACTCAATTAAGGTCGAATTGGAGTGGAATATTAACTCCCATGGAAGAGGAAGAGGCATTTTGGAACTAGTGGGACACTTGGACTAGATTCCCTAGCTCTAGGACAACAATAATGAAGATCCCATGACACCTATGACAAAAATCAGACCTGAATGATGACATCTAACATATATGACATGTCGGGGCCAAAAATAGCCTCCAAGAGGGCACTCAAGGGAGTTACGGCAGCCAAAGAGACACCAATTCGAATTTGGAGAAGGAGGGGACTAGAATTGGAAGGACAAGTGGCATACTTGGCAATCTCTTCTAAAATTGAGTTGGCATGAAGCTCTTGGAAGGAATTCGACCCATGGAGGAAATTAGAAGTTTAAAAAAGACAATAACAAAGAAGGATGGTGTATTTTGATCATTTTCATAATTTTCCTTTGAGAAGAGAGCTAGTGGAGTGCTACTCTACTTGCCTTAGCACCAATTTCGAGGGTGAAAGATTCTCATCCTAGTTGGTAATTGGAAAGGCCATTCAGACATTTCATTTGGAGATTTAATGTATTCTTTTGTTACAGGTTGAAGCTATAGGGAATCTCATGGTCATATCTCTTTCAGCTTGCTTCTACAACCATTCTTCTATTCCTTGGCATATTCTTGCTCCTTGAGGAGAGGCTCACTTGTTGAGGTGATGAACTCTTTGGGATAGATATTGAGGCCACCTATCTTTGTAATATGATATATATACTCTGTTTCTACTGCAAAGAATACTTTCAGGTCGAAACTCAAAGGGATTTGATGTAAAAATGCTAAACTATGAACACTTGGTGTCATTTCCCCAATACTTTGTTATTTGCACTTGAAGTGGTATCAAATTCAAATGGTTCAGTCAATGTATGATGTATTAATGTTTCATGGAGTGCCATTAATATTCTGAAGAAGTTTCGTATTCATTATACAAGTATTTGGAGCAATATTCTTAAGTTTCATAACCATTTGTGAAGATTTATTATCATTCCCCCCATGTCGAAACTAGTCTTTTGTATCCGATTTAAGAGGGTTGTAGCAGACTTAATAAACCGAATGATGATGCATATGAGACTATATTTATGTCCACTATATATCCCCTGCCTCTGTTGATAACTTCGATAGGTTCCAATAGCATTTGGAGAGCCATTTCCAGCATCTACCCCATGGGGAATTGAACCCCTAATTGCTAGTCAAATTCCCTACATTGGCCAAAATTCAAAGGAGAGTTGAAGAAGAATTTTGAAGACTATAAGGAATCCATGAATCTCATAATCATTTCCTAATACCATCCATATACATTTTGTAACAATTTGGGAGCATTTGGAGGTATTTAGAGATCAAGAAACCAATATTAGTTAAGAGAAATTGCTAGTCAAATCCCCTACCTTGGCCAGAATCCTAAGGAGAGTTGCAGAATCCTTTTGAAGACTATAAAGCATCCATGAGCCTCATAATAATGTCCTCATGCCATCGATATACCTTCTGTGACAATTTGGGATCATTTGGAGCCATTTGGAGATCAAGAAACCAATACTAGTCAAGGGTCGAACTAGTGGAAAAATTGAAAATTTCACCATTTTAATAAAATTCTAAAAAGGGACATTACATTGCTTGCCTAGGTATTTGGGTCATTTTTGTAATTAATGAGCCACCTGCTCAATTTTCCCTATCTTTTGGTAACATGACCACTTTTTAGGGAGGATGCCTCCTACATCAGCTGAACATTAAATATTGTTTCTGACATCTGTAACTTCTGCATTCTACACTTGACATTCCTCCTAGTGGGTCAGTGAACACTCTTCAACAATCCCTTTGAATATGTGTCTCTCCTTTTTATAATTAAAATAATAAAATATTCAATTATAGTCATCTTTGACCATCTTTGGTCAACAACATAAAACTTTACCCTGACTTTTAAGATAATGTTTTTCCACAACATAAAATGTTAAGTTCTAGGTGTGTCACAAACACCCCCCTTAAGTTCAACATCGTCCTCGATGTTACTTAAGTATCTTCCAAGTCTTCCAGAAACAAAATTGGATATGCTTCCTACATATGACTCTCCAATTCCCAGGTTGCTTCATCTAGACTCAGGTGCTTCCATTGCACCTTTACCTGTCCAATGGTGCGATTCCGAAGAAAAATTCTCTCCTATCGAGGATACAATCTGGTTCCACCTGAAAATCTCATTCTGGTTCTACCTGGATAACATTCCAATCAATTACATGAGTAGCATCATGTACATATTTTTTTAATATATAAATATGAAACACATTATGTACTTTGAGATTAGGTGGCAAAGCTAACTGGTAAGCCAACAGTCCAACTCTTGACAATATATCAAATAGTCCACAATACCCGGGTGCTAATAACACAACTCCGCAACTTAAAAGAGTTTTTTCTGGGTTTTACCTTGACAAAGACATTCTCACCTACTTGGAATTCTTTCTGAGTTCTTTTAAGATTTGCATGACTCTTCTGTCTGTCTTGTGCAATTTCAGATTGCTTTAAACCGGTTTCATCGTTAGTTCCATTTCTTTCAACAATTCAGGTCCTAACATTAATCTATCGACCGGATTACTCCATGAAATGGGAGTATTACACTTCCTACCATACAGTATTTCAAAAGGACTAAGTTTAGCTGAAGCTGGATAATGATTGTTATAAGAAAACTCGACCAAGTGCAAATATTCTTCCCATTTGTTTGGTTGATCCTTAACATACATCCTAAGCATATCTTCTAAAACTTGATTTACTCTTTTAGGTTGTCCATCCGTTTACGGATGATAAGCTGTACTGAAATTTAATTTAGTGTTCAATCCTTTAAACAATGACTTCCAAAAATTACCAATAAACTTGGAATCTCTATCAGAAATCATTATCTTAGGAATTCCATGCAAACGAAAAACTTCTTTCATAAAGACCTCAGCAATATTAACAGCCTTATAAGTAGATTTAACAGGTATAAAGTGAGCTTCCTTGCTAAGTTTTTCTTCTACTACCATCACAGAATCATTTTGCTTGATTTTTACGCAGTCTTGTTATTAAATCTATTCTGATAATTTCCCATTTCCAATCTGGGATTAGGAATGGCTGCAATAGACCTGCTGGGTGTTGATGCTCAGCGTTAACCTACTGACATTCAATACACCTAGCTATATATTCCGCCACTTCATTCCTCATGTTAGGCCAAAAATAATCTTTTCTTAGCATTGTTATCATTTTTTGGTAACCGGGATGCCCTAAGTAAGGACTCTTATGCACTTTGTTCAAGATCAGCAGTTTAATTTCTGGTACATTAGGTACATATAATCTGTTCTTATACAGCATTAAACATTTTTCATTCAAACTGAAATCTGTATGTGTATTTTCACATTTGTTTCCTGCAAATTTTTCTCTTAAATTTTGATAATTCTTATCCATTTTTATTACATCTTCAAACTTATCTTACAGATCTGTTTTGTAGCTGCTAACAACGGCTATAAAATTTGGTCTTGTGTTTCTGCTTAAAGCATCAGCCACCTTATTCGCCTTCCCTTTTATATGTTTGATTTCAAAATCATACTCGCTAAGGAAATCCAACCATCTTGCTTGTCTAGCATTTAGATTCTGTTGATCAAAGAAATATTTTAAACTTATGTTATTGTCATTAATAGAAATCTTCTACCAGTTAGATGATGGAGCCATATTTTAAAGGCATGGATTACGGCAACCAACTCTAAATCATAGGTAGCATAATTATTTTCATGTATTTTTAACCTTCTTGATTCATATGCTATTACATGAACTTCTTGTGTTAAAACTCCACCTAGACCCTCATTGCATGCATCAGTGCATACAACAAAGTCTTTGTATGGATCTATTATTTTCAAGATAGGTGCAATAGTTAATAATTATTTTAACTTTTTAAAGCTTTCTTCAAATTTTAAATCCCATACAAATCTCTTTCCCTTTTCTTATAAGGATGTTATAGGATTCGCAATTCTCGAAAATCCTTCTATGAATTTTCAGTAATAACCTGTAATTCCCAAGAATGATCACACATCTGATACATCCTTAAGGAAGAGCCATTCAATTATCGATCTTATTTTATCAGGGTCAACTAATATTCCTTCTTTGGATATCACATGACCTAAATATTGTATCTTATCTTTAAAGAATTCGCATTTACTGAATTTAACGTATAATTTATGTTCTCTTAGGACTTGTAATATTATCTGCAAATGTTCATCATGTTCTTCCTTTGTTTTTTAATAAATTAGTATGTCATCGATGAAGACAATTACGAATTTATCCAAATATTTACTTAATACATTGTTCATTAAACACATAAAAGCTGCTGGAGCATTCGTTAGCCTAAAAGGCATAACTACAAATTCATAATGCCCGTAATGGGTTCTAAATGCAGTTTTAAATATGTCTTCATCTTTAATTCCGACTTGATGATATCCAGATCTCAAGTCTATCTTTGAGAATAACGTTGCTCCATGTACTTGATCAAACAGATCATATATGCGGAGAAATGGATATATGTTTTTAATTGTCATCTTGTTTAACTGACGATGATCTATACACAAGCCTAAGGTACCATATTTATTTTTAACAAATGTGACAGGTGCTCCCCAAGGAGATACACTCTGTCTTATATAATTTTTATCTATTAACTCCTGCAATTGTAGTTTTATTTCATTAATTTCTAGGATATTCATCCGGTAAGGGGCCTTTGAATTTGGTACAGCTCCAGGTACCAATTCGATAGTAAAATCCAATTCTCTTTTCGGAGGTAGTCCTGGAATCTCTTCCGGGAATACATCTGAAAAATCCTTTAAGATTGGTATGTCTCCAAATTTTAATTTATCTTCTTTATTCATGTGTTCATCATTCATTACATGTACAGAAAAAACTTTACAACCTTTACGTAAAAAAAATTTCATTTGTAAGGTTGAAATTTGTCTACAAAAAACTTTCTTAGGGATTCCTTTCACTATGACAGTTTATCCTTTTTCATTTAAACATGTAAATGTTTTCTCAAAACAATTTAAAACTACTCTGTGTTTTTCCAGCCAGTCCATGCCTATTAAAACATCATATGATCCAAGAGGTAACACATTCGATTTCACTTGAGTTTTGAATTGACTCATAAATATTTCACAATCTTTAACATAGCTAACTACTTTTCTCTTAGTTCCTGTAGCTAACTGTACCATCCAATACTTTTCAAACTTATTCAAATGCAGATTACAACTTTCTGTTATACTAGGTGACACATAGCTTAGGCTTGCACCTGGATCTATCAAAATAGAAATTGGTTTGTTCTTTATCATACCTTCTATCTCAACCATAGATGTCTGGTGATCAGCTTGTCGATTCTCCAAAGATGCATTAATTACGAGCATCTCGTTCGCTATGTCACCAGCAGTTGCTTCTTCCTGTATTGTATGCACATTGTTAAAATTCCTCTTTCTATTAGGGAAATCCTTTGCATAATAAGGTCCCTGACATTCCCATGGTTCTCTTTGTTCAGTATTTTTAACATATGTATTAGGTATTTCTCTATTCTTTACTGCTGAAAAATTCTAATGTGTTACCCTTAAAATTTGTCCCTTGATAATTATTTTTAGGATAGTTTCGAGAACTATTTCCAAAATTTATGTTAAACTTAAAGTTCTTTATTCTTTGTTCAAATTTATTTGATCTTTTAACCTTCCAGTTAGGTACACCTTCTCTTTTATTTCTACTTTGTTCCTAAGAAAAATTAGCCTTCCTCGTTGCTTCCTCAAGGGTTTTTGGATTATCATATTCAATTCTATCCTTAAAGCTAAGAGGTAAGCAAATTATGAACCTCTGTATATTGGGCTTTTCATCAATGATATAAGGTACGTATCGTAGTAAACTTAAAAAAACTACTTAGTTCCTTCATAGTCATTAACACTAGCTTTAGATCATAAAATTCATTAGCCCTTACTTCATAATATTGTTTAGACAAAAATTTTCTCTTAAAGTATTTTTTAAAGGTCCTCCAAGTTACATACTTTTCCTTAATATTTTTCACTCTTTTTATGTCCTGCCACCAAATATCATCTTTTCAAGTTAAGTTGTAAATAGCCATTTTTACTTTTAGTCTGTCTGAATAATTATAAATTTGAAAATACATTTTCATTCTAAACAGCCATGCCTCTGCTTCTTCTCCTTTTTCGACCTCACCATTAAACATTGGTGGCTTTATCTTTTTAAATTCTCCTGAGATTTATTCATAAGGTTTATATTTTCTCTTTTTAGGGCTATTATAACTGCTTTCTTTGGAATAATTATATTTCTCTCGATGTGTCTTAACATTATTTTCTGTGGAGGAATTACTTTCATTATCAGAAAATTTTAAACTTTTTCCTTTACGCTTGTAAGATATAGTTCCAGATTCAGATTCAGGTTCTTTCATGTTATCCTTCTCTTCATTATGTAATTTACCTAGCAATACATGATTTAATTCTTCTTGTGCCCTCAGGATTCTTTCGTTATCTTCCTTAACATTTTGTATTTCAGCTTTTAAGTCTCTCATGGTTTGGAGTAATTCTGTTGAGTTAATATTTCTATTATTATTCAGTTCCACCCATATATTATCGTTATTAACATTTTCTTGTTCATGACTATGATGTGTTCCATCGGAATATTTCTCTACTCCTTCCATTTCCTGCAAAATAGAAATTTATATTTCTGTACAGAAACAATTTAAACATAAGTCAGTAATTTTTGTTTTCCCGTTTTATATTGAACACGCGTGTTGAGCCAATTTTCAAGCCTAGTGTTTGTAATCATGATTTGATACCACATGTAACAACTCTAAAAATCCAACAATAAAAAAAAATTGTATATGATATAACTACTAAATATGATCTAGGATTTTCCTAGGACTTACTTCATTTCCGTGTTAACTATAGGAGTACACACTTGTACATACTTATTATTACTTTTGTTTGTGAGGCACATATTGATTGATCTCTCACTGTGTTAAAAATCGATGTTTATTTGTTGGAAAATATGTAGTGCCCCTAGACTATTGTAGACATTGAGGGCACTTGTTGAGTGACCCGACCAATTGAAACATTAATAACTCTTTGATTTCATTTTTTAGTATGTGTATCTAAACAATAGATGTAAATGAATGATTACATGTGTTTAACGATTAACGATGATTATGGAAAATATGTTTATGAATGATTCTTAACAACTAGCTAAACGGTGATTATGTGATGAGAACGAAGAAATTTTATTGACGAAATGCATATTTGATTAGATGAATGAGTAATGGTTGAGTGAATTATAAATGCTTAACGAAGTAGCAGATTTATGAATCAAATGATGATTATTGAGGACAGTACTACTAATAATTTGTTTGTGAGAAATGTGTGTAGCGACAGGTGAAACGGTTCACCGACGGACACACAAAGGAATATGAAGGGTTGTAGAGTACGGGTAAATCACACACAGGGAGAACGACGACGATGTCGACTTTCGACGGAATACCACACTGGGCAGATAAGCACTGATCTGCTTGCTCAAGAGGAAAGCGTGAGGGCATACGAAGTGGGCCACGACGGAGCTGGTCATGTACGAGTTGGGGGGCGCGCAGTGAGAACGGACTCACTCCTCAGCGCCATTAGTCCCTAATAGCATGTAGACGGAGGATGGAAGGTAACGGCTCCTGAAATCCTTACATGAAGTTCCCGCAAGTCAAAACGGACGGATGATGGCAGAAAGGCCCAACGGTGCAGTAACCTGCCGAGAACGGAAAGAATGGACGCAAGGACCCAATGATACGGTACCTTGCCGAGGAATGAAAACTATGGATGACTGGACCCGACAGAGTGGTTCCATGTCAGGAAAAGAAACTAAAAGAATGGGGAGGCCGAATGGCGCGGCACCGGGGTCCTAATGAAAAAGATGGTTAAACTTAGTTACATAAAAACGTATAAATCGTGCACCTAGAACAATACTAGAAAATGCATTTTAGTACTTGGGACATTTGCACATAATTGTTTGGTTTAGCATTTAAAATAATATTATTGGTATTTAGGCATGTGCACATAAAAGACTTTTTGACTTTTAAATCATATTGATTAATGTAGGCATTTGCACATGAGATATTATTTTTGAGCATTTAAAATAATATAAACCATTATTTAGGAGCAAAGTAGAATCCTAAGCATGGACACCTAGTCAACCTCAACTTCACACAAATATAGGAGTTAAGTGAAATATCTGGGGGACAAACATGAGCAAACTTAGGAATGTTGGTGCATCTCCTAGAAACGCTGACACTTGGATGGGTGAGTTATTTTTATTTAGAATTTAAATAAAATAAATAATTATGCATGAAGCGACATGTGTCGCATGAGATTTCCGTTTATAAGGAAGGCATTGGGAAGGAAAAAAGGACCCAGATCGTGAATGACTATCGTAATATTGAATTGCCTCATGACTTGCTGCTATTGAGGGTTTGGTTTGAAGTCTTGGTGGGGGGGAAACCCAAGCTGGATTTCGTGAATTTTTGTGTCTGGAATCTATGGCCCGATTAGCTCGGGGGTCTGGAAGGAAGGAGAGTACTTCTCGAGTGCTAGGGTGGTTAACCG
Source organism: Larix kaempferi (assembly GCA_027924585.1). Classification (NCBI taxonomy): domain Eukaryota; kingdom Viridiplantae; phylum Streptophyta; class Pinopsida; order Pinales; family Pinaceae; genus Larix; species Larix kaempferi. The sequence goes on along the minus strand of BSBM01000047.1, from coordinate 20,522,139 downwards.
AGGTGTCCACCACTGGATTTCTGAATATTCTCGGAGGAGGATTGCGAGCGTTGGATTCGGTAACATCATCATCCATTGCTAGCTGCTGGTCGGACAAGTAATTATCCTTAAACTTTCAGGTTGTGTTTTATATGTACAGAAATATATATTTGGATTATAACAATGCACAATATGAAGTTCTAGCTATAGTTATTTAGATAAAAATTAAGTCAGAATTGTCATCAGGTATGTTATCAAGGCTCGTATGCATTATATATGATACATAAAAATAGTTGGGCTTGCACAGAGGCATATTATTAAATTCTGGGTTAACTCTATTTTTCTTATGTATTGTGGTGAGATTCAAATCTTGTTCAAACGATCTCATAGATCTCAGCGTGGATCTAATTGTATACTCTGTCATGGAGAATTAAACCTTGTTCTAGTAACCTTATATCTCTCTGCGTGGATCTATTCTTATGTACTGTGGTGAGATTTAAACCCTATTCGAGTGACCTCATAGATCTCTGCGTGGATCCATCCTTATGCCCTGTTGGGGAAATTTAAAACCCTGCACCTCTTAGAACCCTGCGCGGATCTATCTTCATTGCACTATTGTAGGATGAGACTCTGCTTGGGCATACACTGGATTTCCAGGTGAATCATGACTGGTGCGCCCAGATTTGTTTTACTTAACTCTGTATGTATGTTGTTTTTAAGTTATTAGTATATCAATGTAAATGCCCAGAACGTGGAAGCTCCAGCTCGATGCCATCGAATGATTATCGACCTTTGTCATTACAGATGATTCCGTTGATAATCGAACTCTGTGGTATGTGTCACTTGATTGAAAGTCTTATAAGGTTATTTCTGTTACAGCTCGTAAATCCCTTTTTAACCAACACTCTGTGATGTATATTCCTGATGTAATATAGTGTTATTATGTTTCTGTTTAAGCTTACAACTCGGTTATAAATCGGACTTGTGATACATAATTTGGGTGTATAATGGTATCGATCTCTTTCTGCATAGCATACAAGTAATTCATAAAATGATCCTTGTGATTCGTTATCTTGGAAGAATGACGATATCATTCTGTATCTGTTATAACATGTAATTAAATTATAAACTGAACTCTGTGTTATATATCTTAGATGGATGAGTATATAGTTATGTTCTTGTTATAGCTTACATTTCTTTTGTAATCGAACTCTACGATATATGTATCATCGGGTGTAGGTTAGAGTCATCCGATTTGTGTTTGAATTGATGAATCGGTTATAGATGAGTGTGGTGCTACACATCTTCGGCTTCTGCTATCAGTTTAATGATGTCTGTGGATGTCTGACCTCACAATTCGATCGTAGTAGTTCCACCTACCTAGATCTAGAATGTTGCGCCATTCCTTTTGAGCTAAATTGTTGTAATCAAGAACCTTTGCCATGATTAAATTGAGAGAGCCTGTTTAAATTCGCAGTCCTGATTCCTCCCTGTGCGTTTGTGTTTCTCTTGTGTTATGAAGGGTTAGGACAGACCTCTGTCCAGTACCCAGCCCACTTAGCCACTCCTCTCCTCTGTACTTAAAGGTCTATGAGTTAAATTGTATTTTGCCCTGCGGACTAGATTGCCCAGCAACTCAACCGATCTTGCTAAACGTCGAGCTCCTTCACTGAATACTCTCATCTGAATGATACTATACTCCCCAAAACTAATAAGCCGGATTATCCAGCAAGGAGAATCTTAGTTTTAAAACAATCATAACCTTAAGCTCACGATCCCTCTTCAAGATCTTTCACTAAATCCAAAACGATGGTATGGGTTCCTTCACTTTAAATTGATTGTTGGATTCAGCTAAAAGATCAAATTACCTACCAATTCTACCATCACCATTTTTCTTTTACGATATGATGATATACTAAGATTGAACTATGAGTTAGGATTAAGTTTCACCGACAGCCCTTCAATTATGGGACATGTGGTGATATCCTTTTGAGAGCCTAAGAACAATTGAATAAAGTATTTAATTATATATTATTATAAGCCCAAGATCATTATGAAGATAGTTAGTCGCTAGGTGGAATAGTTCTACCTAGTGATAGTTAATTTAATAGAAATAGTGTAATTTATCTATGTCTTAACATAGTACTGTCCATTGACCAGCGCATTATTAATTTGAAATTACCTGTATTTTTGCATTATCACTTAGTTATTTATGTGAAGTTATATTTATTAATGCATATCACAAACCATTGTTAGAATGCCCTAACTTGTGCTTTATCTATCTTGTCGAATTAAAATAGATTAGGAAAGTTAATTCATCATTCTTTTTTTATATCATTTATTTGAAGAATTAATACATTTTATTATAGCCTTTTTTTAATGTAATGAACATAAACTATTTGAAGGAGAACGATTTACTTTGAATTACATTTCCTTAGATAATGATAGGAATCAACTTTTTCTTATGTTAATTCTTTTTATGAAATTGATAAAAACTATTTGAAGAGAATGAATTACTTTATTTTACATTTCTTTAGATAAGGAAATGGTTAAGGATTATGATAATATTTAATTCATTATCATTACATGTTGGAATGAAACAATACAATATTTATTTCTTATAGGTCTTTTATTTTGAATTAATGGAAAGATAAAAACTAATCAATGTTTATTACATTTATAGCTCATGTATATGTTGGTAAGATACAAGGCATTATTCTATTTCTTAAAGTTATTTATTAGGTAAAATGAAATGATCAAGTATTGTTTTTAGATAATTCATTTATATGTTGATAGGAAATCATGCAATATTTTATTCCTCAAGTTTTTTATAGAAATTAATGGAAAGATCAATACTTCGTTATAGTTATAAACTATATATATTGTGTTATGAAATAGAAGTTAGAGATGGTAAAATTGACATTAATTTCTATGTGATAATATGAATTATGTGAAAATGTAAGCTCTACTCATGTTTCACCTTTTGGAGTAGTGAGTTTGTAGAATATTAAAATATAAATTTCCATTTGGTTATAATATTGTGTTATATGATTGTATTTCTTACACAATGGAGTCGCAATCATCTTTTTGAAAAGATTTTCTTTATGCATTTATTTATGGGTATATGGATTGGTTTTGTAGTTATGTATTTTAGGAATTTTAGGCGAATCATAATCCAAAACTTGTTCGGAGATAAGTATTGACTAATTTTAGATAACTATGAAACTGATCTACTGTTTCTTAACAACAACAATAACAACAAAAGTATACTTAGTTGAGTCCTACATAATAAATCCATACGTCCTAAAACCATTGTATGTCAGTTTTCGTAGTTTTTGATGTTGTAATGCTTATTATATTCTTTTGTTTGAAGGGTGTGTTCTTGTGACGACTTGGGCTTACTTAGCTTTCGTAAAAGTTAACGCATGTTGATGTACTTGTACATGTCCAGGTAAGGACCCATACTACCAAATATTTGGGTTGGAGTTAAATAGTTTACTAAGGGGAAATGATACCCTAGCTATGACTTTTAAAGCAACAAATAGAAGTTAACAAGGACTACCAACTATAGGCTAGTGGATATCCTAACTAGCAGTTCGATGCATTAAACCAAGTTTTAAAACATGTGCATGTGACTATAGAAAGGGGGTAAGAATTTAAAATGTAGTGGAATGCAACTGCAAGTTTTAAAGAGGCCACATGAAGTCCCTTTGATGGAGATCCACGTTAGAAAAACCCTAAACCCTCATTTCGAAAGGGGTTGTATCGACAATTCTTTGTTCATTCTTTTGTGGAGGAGAGCTTGCCTCTCGGCCGTCATGGCTATGGAGAAAAATCCACACAGAGGTTAACTGTTTTGTCGTGGTTATGGAGAAAGCTCCAAGAAATCTAGTCTATGCTGAGGTAATATGCTCTACACCATCTCTTAGTTAAAATTTTGAAGCACATCATTTATTTTTCCAAATGGAACACTTTTTAATGCAATGTATTTTGTGTATGCTGGCAGGTGGGGATTCGCGCTACCTTGGAGTTCTCTGGTCATGGGTTAGAAACTTGGAAGTGGAATGTGCAATCTCCAGGGTTTGGAACAACCTCGGCAAGCCCCGAGCCTTCCAGGAAACCTCTATTCAAGCATTTTCCTACCTTGTTTCTTCGAGTTGTGATGTTGTTGTACTATATTAAAGAGATGAGTCGGTCCTGTGTAACACCTTCTAATTTTGAAAATCGTTGTCGGGTTTATTATTAGGTTTTAGTTTTTTGTTTGAATCCATAAGGTGACCCTTGTAGTGATGTTCTCACTAAGTTGTAAGTTATTTTTTTGGGGCTAAAATCCCTTGGGATTACACCCAGTGCCATTGGTAGCCATAAATGAATATTTCGATATTTTTGATATTTCGATATTTCGGTTATGTGCCATTGTAAGGGATAAATTCTATTTATTAATGGAAATAAATTTTACAGTGAAATCTATGTTTATTGCTTGTTTTTGTATGCACTCATCCACAGTTTAGTTCTCCAGGTTTTTTGGTTTGGCTGGTTAAAGTTTTGACCCTAAAATTACTTACAGTGACTATTGAAGTTCTATTTGCTCAAAATATTAATGGATTTGTGTTTATAATTTTTGGGAAAACTCCTAACTGCATTTATGTGCTAGGTTATACCGATTGGTCGTAGATTATTGCCATTGATGCCAACAATGGCTCTGTTTATCCTATTGTGGTTACTTATGTATGAATTTATACCTTTATGATAGCATTTCAAATTGAAGAAGAGTTAGGTTCTAAATGTTTGTTGTTTTTAAAATATTGATTTAATGTTATCATATATTACTGTATACACGATTTCATGGAAACCATGTCTTTCAAACCCTACTCTGTTTAGAATTCATAAAAAGAACTTGGTTGTCTTTGTTTTAATTTGATGATTGAAATTCTAGTTGTTAAATCAGAGTTATGGCATTTTTCCTTGATGTAATCGCAGTGCGACTTGGTTTACTCCAGTTTGGGCTAGTAATAATAAGCAATGACCCTCTACAGGATTCGATTAAACCTATGGTTTAAAAGATGTTTAAATTCTTTGCAGAATGTAATTCATATTCTATATAGTTGTATAATGTGTTTGGAAGGGTACTATAATATGTGGAGTTATATGTATGAACAAAATGTGATAAAAAGAGGTATTATGAAATTCAAATGTACTTATTTGAATTTAATGATAATTGTTAAATATATATATAGTAGCTATTTGTGTTGTTTTTACTACTGTTAGTCTACTTGCATTCATAAACTCGATTATACTAAAAACAAAGTAAATATAATAACCAGAACAATGAAGAACTTATTAACTTTTGAAGTGGACAATATCCAAGGAAGACCATTCCTCCCAACCGTCTCCTGAAACGGCCAAGTTTACTTGCTTCAGGACCCCCAAGCCTGTTCACTAAACCACCAGGATGAAAACACAATGTAGACTACTCTATGCTGCAACTTTTGTTCTTGTCAGACACTTAACCACAGTTCTACTTCAGCTCTCCCCTCATCGAATTCTTTTGTGTGCTTAAATTTTCAATATACAGCAAATCCACAAAAATCTAGTTTAGTGAGCCTCCTACTCATTCGATGGTTATATTGCTTGCCTAGGTCTTTGGGTCAGTTTTGTAATTAATGAGCCACCTGCTCAGTTTTCCCTATCTTTTGGGAACATGACCACTTTTTAGGGAGGATGCCTCCTGCATTAGCTGTAAAGTAAATATTGTTTATGACATCTGTAGATTCTGCATTCTACACTTGTCATTCGTCCTAGTGGGTTAGTGAACACTCTTCAACAGTCCCTTTGGATATGTGTCTCTCCTTTTTATAATTAAAATAATAAAAAATTCAATTACAGTCATCTTTAACCATATTTGGTCAACAACATAAAACTTTACAATATATTTTAAGATAATGTTTCTCCACAACATAAAATGTTAAGTTCTAGGTGTGTTACAAACACCCCCCCTTAAGTTCAACATCGTCCTCGATGTTGCTTAAGTATCTTCCAAGTCTTCCTGAAACAAAATTGGATATGCTTCCTGCATATGACTCTCCAATTCTCAGTTTGATTTATCTGGACTAAGGTGCTTCCATTGCACCTCTACCTGTCCAATGGTGTGATTACGGAGAAACATTTCTCTCCCGTCAAGTATACAATCTGGTTCCACCTGAAAATATCCTTCTGGTTCTACCTGGATAACATTCCAATCAATTACATGAGTAGCATCATGTACATACTTTTTTAATATAGAAATATGAAACACATTGTGTACTTTGAGATTAGGTGGAAAAGATAATTGGTAAGCCACTGGTCCAACTCTTGACAATATCTCAAATGGTCCACAATACCTAGGTGATAATTTAACACAACTCCCCAACTTAAAGGAGCTTTTTCTGGGTTTTACCTTGACAAAGACATGCTCACCTACTTGGAATTCTTTCTGAGTTCTTTTAAGGTCTGTATGACTCTTCTGTTTGTCTGGTGCAATTTTCAGATTGCTTTGTACCTATTTCACTGTTAGTTCCATTTCTTTCAACAATTCAGGTCCTAACATTAATCTATCGACCGGATTACTCCATGAAATGGGATTATTACACTTCCTACCATACAGTATTTCAAAATGACTAAATTTAGTTGAAGCTTGATAATGATTGTTATAATCAAACTCGACCAAGTGCAAATATTCTTCCCATTTGTTTGGTTAATCCCTAACATACATCCTAAGCATATCTTCTAAAAATGATTTACCCTTTTAGTTTGTCCATCCATTGGCGGATGATAAGCTGTACTGAAATTTAATTTAGTGTCCAATCCTTTAAACAATGACATCCAGAAAATACGAGTAAACTTGGAATCTCTATCAGAAATTATTATCTTAGGAATTCCATGCAAACGAAAAACTTCTTTCGTAAAGACATCAGCAATATTAACAGCCTTATAAGTAGATTTAACAGGTATAAAGTGAGTTGCCTTGCTAATTTTGTCTACTACTACCATCACAGAATCATTTTTCCTTTGATTTTTAGGCAGTCCTGTTATAAAATCTATGCTGATAATTTCTCATTTCCAATCTGATATTGGTAATGGCTGCAATAGACCTGATGGGTGTTGATGCTCAACTTTAACCTGTTAACATTCAATACACCTAGCTATATATTCTGCCACTTCATTCTTCATGTTAGGCGAAAAATAATCTTTTATTAGCATTGTTATCATTTTTTGGTAACCAGGATGTACTGAGTAAGGACTCTTATGCACTTCATTCAAGATCAGCAATTTAATTTCTGGTACATTAGGTACATATAATCTATTTTTATACAACATTAAACCTTTTTCATTCAAACTGAAATTTGTTTGTGTATTTTCATATTCATTTCCTACAACTTTTTCTCTTAAATTTTGATCATTCTTATCCATTTTTATTCCATCTTCAAACTTATCTTCCATATCTGTTTTGTAGCTGCTAACAGCGGGTATAAAATTCAGTCTTGCGTTTTTGCTTAAAGCATCAGCCAACTTATTCTCCTTCCCTTTTATATGTTTGATTTCAAAATCATACTCGCTAAGGAAATCCAACCATCTTACTTGCCTAACGTTTAGATTTTGTTGATCAAAGAAATATTTTAAACTTATGTTATCGGTCATTAATAGAAATCTTCTACCAATTAGATGATGGCACCATATTTTCAAGGCATGGATTATGGCAGCCAACTCTAAATCATAGGTAGCATAATTATTTTCATGTATTTTTAACTTTCTTGATTCATATGTTATTACATGACCTTATTGTGTTAAGACTCCACCTAGACCCTCATTGCATGCATCAGTGCATACAACAAATTCTTTGTATGGATCTGTTATTTTCAAGATAGGTGCAGTAGTTAATAATTTTTCAACTTTTTAAATCTTTCTTCAGATTTTAAATCTCATACAAATCTCTTTCCCTTTATCTGTAAGGATGTTATAGGATTCGCAATTCTCAAAAATCCTTCTATGAATTTTCGGTAATAAACTCTAATTCCCATGAATGATCGCACATCCGATACATCCTTAGGGACAGGCCATTCAATTATCGCTCTTATTTTATCAGGGTCAACTAATATTCCTTCTTTGGATATCTCATGACCTAAATATTGTATCTTATCTTTAAAGAATTCACATTTACTGAATTTAGCGTATAATTTATGTTATCTTAAGGACTTGTAATATTATCTGCAAATGTTCATCATGTTCTTCCTTTTTTTTGAATAAATCAGTATGTCATCGACGAAGACAATTATGAATTTATCCAAATATTTTCTTAATACATTATTCATTAAACACATAAAATATATTGAAGCATTCGTTAGCCCAAAAGAAATAACTACAAATTCATAATGACCGTAATGGGTTCTAGATGCAGTTTTAAATATGTCTTCATCTTTAATTATGACCTGATAATATCCAGATCTCAAGTCTATCTTTGATAATATCGTTGCTCCACATACTTGATCAAATAGATCATCTGTGCGGGGCAATGGATAACTGTTTTTAATTGTCATTTTGTTTAACTAACGATAATCTATACACAGGAGTAAGGTACCATCTTTCTTTTTAACAAATATGACACGTGCTCCCCAAGGAGATACACTCGGTCTTATATAATTTTTATCTATTGACTCCTGAAATGTAGTTTTAATTCATTAAGTTCTAGGATATTCATCCAATAAGGGACATTTGAATTTGGTACAGCACCAGGTACCAACTCGATAGTAAAATCCAATTCTCTTTTCGGAGATAGTCCCGGAATCTCTTCTAGAAATACATCTGAAAAATCCTTTAAGATTGGTATGTCTCCAAATTTTAATTTATCTTCTTTATTCATGTGTTCATCATTCATTACATGTACAGCAAAAACTTTACAACCTTTACGTATAGACTTTTTCATTTGTAAGGCTGAAATCTAACAAAAACTTTCCTAGGAATTCCTTTCACTATGACAGTTTCTCCTTTTTCATTTAAACATGTAAATGTTTTCTCAAAACAATTTAAAACTACTATGTGTTTTTCCAGCCAGTCCATGCCTATTAAAACATCATATGATCCAAGAGGTAACACATTCAATTTCACTTTAGTTTTGAATTGACTCATAAATATTTCACAATCTTTAATATAGCTAACTACTTTTCTCTTAGTTCTTGTAGCTAACTGTACCATCCAAGACTTTTCAAACTTATTCAAATGCATATTACAACTTTCTGCTATACTAGGTGACACATAGCTTAGGCTTGCACCTGGATCTATCAAAAGAGAAATTGGTTTGTTCTTTATCATACCTTCTATCTCAACCATAGATGTCTAGTGATCAGCCTATCGATTCTCCAAAGATGCATTAATTATGGGCATCTCGTTCGCTATGTCACCAACAGTTTCTTCTTCCTTTACTGTATGCACATTGCTGGAATTCCTCTTTCTATTAGGGCAGTCCTTTGCATAATGAGGTCCCTGATTTTCCCAGCATTTTACAAGTTCTCTTTGTTCAATATTTTTAACATATGTATTAGGTATTTCTCTGTTCTTTACTGCTGAAAAATTCTGATGTGTATTACCCTTAAAATTTGTCCCTTGATAATTAATTTTAGGATAGTTTCGAGAACTATTTCCAAAATTTCTGTTAAACTTAAAGTTCTTTATTCTTTATTCAAAGTTATTTAATATTTTAACCTTCCAATTAGGTACACCTTCTCTTTTGTTTCTGCTTTGTTCATAACACAAATTATCCTTCCTCATTGCTTCCCCAAGGGTTTTTGGATTATCATATTCAATTATGTCCTTAAAGATAAGAGGTAAGCAAATTATGAACCTCTGTATATTGGGCTTTTCATCAATGATATAAGGTACGTATCGTAGTAAACTTAAAAATTTACTACTTAGTTCGTTCATAGTCATTGAACCTAGCTTTAGATCATAAAATTCCTTAGCCCTTTCTTCGTAATATTGTTCAAACAAAAAATTTCTCTTAAAGTATTTTTTAAAGGTCCTCCAAGTTACATACTTTTCCTTAATATTTTCCACTCTTTTTATGTCTTGCCACCAAATATCAGCTTTTTCAGTTAATTTTTAAATAGCCATTTTTGCTTTTAGTCTGTCTGAATAATTATAAATTTGAAAATACTTTTTCATTCCAGACAGCCATGCCTCTGCTTCTTCTCCTTTTTCCACCTCACCATTAAACATCGGTGGCTTTATCTTTTTAAATTCTCCTGAGATTTATTCAAAATGTTTACATTTTCTCCTTTTAGGGCTACTGTCACTGCTTTCACTAGAATAATTATATTTCTCTCTATGTGTCTTAACATTATTTTCTGTGGAGGAATTACTTTCATTATCAGAAAATTTTAACAATTTTAACTTTTTGCCTTTACGCTTGTAAGATATAGTTCCAGATTCAGATTCAGGTTATTTCCTTTTATCCTTCTCTTCATTTACTCGGCAATACATGATTTAATTCTTCTTTTTCCCTCAGGATTCTTTCGTTATCTTCCTTAACATTTTGTATTTCAGCTTGTAAGTCTCTCACGGTTTGGAGTAATTCTGTTGAGTTATTATTTCTATGATTATTCAGTTCCACCCATATATTATCGCTATTAACATTTTCTTGTTCGTGACTGTGATGTGTTCCATCTTCGGCAAATTCCTCTACTCCTTCCATTTCCTGCAAAATAGAAATTTATATTTATGTACAGAAACAATTTAAACATAAGTCAGTAATTTTTGTTTTCCTGTTCTATATTTAACATGCGTGTTGAGCCAATTTCCAGGCCTAGTGTTTGTAACCATGCTATGATACCACATGTAACAACTCTAAAAATCCAACAATAAAAAAAAATTGTATATGATATAACTACTAAATATGATATAGGGTTTGCCTAGGACTTTCTTCATTCTATGTTAACTGTCAGAGTACACACTTGTACATACTTGTTATTACTTTTGTTTGTGAGGCACATATTGGTTGATCTCTCATTGTGTTAAAAATCGATGTTTATTTGTCGGATAATAAATTCATACGTCCTAAAACCATTGTATGTCGATTTTCATAGTTTTTGATGTTCTAATGCTTATTATGTTCTTTTGTTTGAAGGGTGTATTCTTGTGAGGACCCAGACTTACTTTTCTTTCGTAAAAGCTAACTCATGTTGATGTACTTGTACATGTCCAGGTAAGGACCCATACCACCAAATATTTGGGTTGGATTTAAATAGTTTACTAAGGGAAAATGATACCCTAGCTATGACGTTTCAAAGCAACAAATAGAAGTTAACAGGAACTACCAACTATAGGCTAGTGGATATCCTAACTAGCAGTTCGATGCATTAAACCAAGTTTTAAAACATGTGCATGTGACTATAGAAAGGGGGTAAGAATTTAAAATGTAGTGGAATGCAGCTGCAAGTTTTAAAGAGGCCATGTGAAGGCCCTTTGGTGGAGATTTATGTTGGAAAAACCCTAAACCATCATTTCAAAAGGGACTGTATCGACAATTCTTTGTTCATTTGTTTTGTGGAGGAGAGCTTGGCTCTCGGCCTGTCATAGTTGTGGATAAAACTCCACACAGAGGTTAATTGTTTCGCCGTGGTTATAGAGAAAGCTCTAGGACAAACAATCTACATCGAGGTAATGTCAAAATTTCGAAGCACATCATCTATTTTTTCAAATGGACCACTTATTAATGCAATGTATTCTGTGTATGCTGTCAGGTGGGGATTCGCGCTACCTTGGAGTTCTCTGGTCGTTGGTTAAAAAATTGGAAGTGGAAAGTGGAAGCTCCAGGGTTTGGAACAGCCTCGGTAGGCCCCATGCCTTCCTGGAAACCTCTGTTCAAGCGTTTTCCTACCTTGTTTATTCGCATTGTGATGTTGATGTATTGTATTAAAGAGATGAGTCGGTCCTGTGTAACACCTTCTAATTTTGAAAATCACTGTCAAGTTTATTATTAGGTTTTATTTTTATTTTTAATCCATAAGGAGACCCTTGTAATGATGTTCTCATTGCGTTGTAAGTTATTTTTTGGGGGCTAAAATCCCTTAGGATTACACCCAGTGCCATGGGTAGCCGTAAATGAATATTTCGATATTTTTGATATGAAAACAGAGTTCTGGCTAACTCTCGGCTACGTGCCATTGTAAGGGAGAAATTATATTTATTAATGGAAATAAATTTTACAATGAAATCTCTATTCATTGCTTTTTTTGTATGCACTCATCCACAGTTTAGTTCTCTGGGGTTTTTAGTTTGGTTGGTTAAAGTTTTGACCCTTAAATTACTTACAGCGACTATTGAAGTTCTATTTGTTCAAAATATTAATGGATTTGCTTTTATAAAATTTGGGCAAAGTCCTAACTGCATTTATGTGTTCGGTTATACCGATTGGCCGTAGATTCTTGCCATTGATTCCAGCGATGACTATGTTTATCCTGTTGTGGTTACTTATGTATGAATTTATACGTTTATGATAGCCTTTCGAATTGAAGAAGAGTTAGGGTCTAAATCTTTGTTGTTTTTAAAATAGTGATTTAATGTTATCATATATTACTGTATACATGATTTCATGGAAACTGTGTCTTTCAAACCCTACTCTGTTTAGAATTCATAAAAAGAACTTGGTTGTATGTGTTTCAATATGCCATGATTGAAATTCTAGTTGTTAAATGGAGTTGTGGCATTTTTCCTTGATGTAATCGTAGTGCGACTTGGTTTACTCCAGTTTGGGCTAGTAATAACAAGCAACGACCCTCTATAGGATTCGATCAAACCTATGGTTTAAAAGATGTTTAAATTCTTTGCATAATGTAATTCATATTCTATGTAGTTCTATAATGTGTTTGGAAACGTACTGTAATATGTGGAATTATATGTATGAACAAAATGTGATAAAAAGAGGTATTCTGAAATTCGAATGTACTTATTTGAATTTAATCATAATTGTTAAATATATATATACAGTAGCTATTTGTGTGTGTTTTTACTATTGTTAGACTACTTGCATTCATGTACTCGATTATACTAACACTTGTATCTAAGCCATATACAGTAAATAAAGTAATTATGTTTTCTAATAACAACAAAACATAGTCTACAATTCTGCTATAAAAATATGTCGAAGTAATAGAATTCATTTCTCGTGTACTTAGCTTATAAGTTACAGGGAAACAAAACATTCCTACTTTAATTCGAAGGCATAACAAAAATTTTGGAAACATTCTTCATTCATGTAATTTTTCAAAAATATACAGAAAACAAAGTAAATATAATAACCGGAGCAATGAAGAACTTGTTAACTTTTGAAGTGGACAATATCCAAGGAAGACAGTTCCTCCCAACCATCTCCTGAAATACCCAAGTTTACTTGCTTCAAGACCCCCGAGCCTGTTCATTGAACCACCAGGACGAAGACACAATGTAGAATACTCTATGCTCCAACTTATGTTCTTGTCAGTCACTTAACCACAGTTCTACTTCATCTCTCCCCTCATCGAATTCCTTTGTGTGCTTAACTTTTCAGTATAAAGCAAATCCATAAAAATCTAGTGTAGTGAGCCTCCTGCTCATTCAATGGTTATATTGCTTGCCTAGGTCTTTGGGTCAGTTTTGTAATTAATGATCCACATGCTCAGTTTTCCCTATCTTTTGGAAACATGACCACTTTTTAGGGAGGATGCCTCTTGCATCAGCTGGAAAGTAAATATTGTTTCTGACATATGTAGCTTCTGCATTCTACACTTGTCATTCCTCCTAGTGGGTGAGTGAACACTCTTCAACAATCACTTTGGATATGTGTCTCTTCTTTTTATAATTAAAATAATAAAATATTCAATTATAGTCATCTTTGACCATCTTTGGTCAACAACATAAAACTTTACAATAACTTTTAACATAATGTTTTTCCACAACATAAAATGTTAAGTTCTAGGTGTGTTAGAAACACCCTCCCTTAAGTTCAACATCGTCCTTAATGTTGCTTAAGTATCTTCTGAGTCTTCCTGAAACAAAATTGGATATGCTTCCTGGATATGATTCTCCAATTCCCAGGTTGCTTCATCTGGACTAAGGTGCTTCCATTGCACATTTACTTGTCTAATGGTGCGATTCTGGAGAAAAATTTCTCTCCTGTCGAGGATAAAATCCGGTTCCACCTGAAAATCTATTTCTAGTTCTACCTAGATAACATTCCAATCAATTACATGAGTAGCATCATCTTCATATTTTTTTAATATAGAAATATGAAACACGTTATGTACTTTGAGATTAGGTGTAAAAGCTAATTGGTAAGCCACTGGTCCAACTCTTGAAAATATCTCAAATAGTCCACAATACCTGGGTGCTAATTTAGCACAACTCCCCAACTTAAATGATATTTTTCTGGATTTTACCTTGACAAAGACATGCTCACCTACTTGGAATTCTTTCTGAGTTCTTTTAAGGTCTGCATGACTCTTCTATCTGTCTTGTGCAATTTTCAGATTGCTTTGTACCTGTTTCACCGTTAGTGGGTGAATCCATGAAGATGGGTGTCTATTTCGGAGGGTTCCGTGAGAAAATAATTTTGAGTTTTTCATGTTTTCCATCTTTGGGTGAATAAAAGTGATATTTTTGTTTAGAATTTCACTTTTCACTAAAAACAAACTTTTAGAGAATTATGTTAGCTTGCTATCCATATTTTTTCAATTTTTTATATTGAGATTTGATATGTCGATTCGGCAAATGTTTGACAGTGTGTTCTTATAAAATGAAAGGACTACAAAATAGCCATGTTTTGTCGCACACGTAAAATCATTGTTAAACTTGTTTTTTGCAAAAAAAAAATATGCTACGACAATATACACACAATATACTACTGCATGACTATAAGTTTGTAACAAATGGATCTATATACTAATTATTATATTTATTTGAATTCGATCAATGGAGAAACCTTGTCGATTTTCAACATATTTTTTGTCGCAAAACTTTTTTCCCAATTGAATATAAAACTAAAAATTCTATGATACCCTTTTGAAGTAGACATGTCAATTAACTGCACCATAGTTTTCTCAGTTTTTTTCGTGGTGTATTTTTAAAGTTATGGATTTTTCATTTCACTGCATTTTGAAAGAGATGAAACCAAACTCGACACATGTTAAGAAAATAAATAATTACAAACATCATATCTTACCTATACACAACAAAATCTATATATTCGGAAAGTAGATTCAATAACGAAACTAATGGTATCAAGTCCGACAGTCGCTTTGTAGTATAAAAGATCCTTTTACCTTCTGAAAATGGAGAAACCTGAAAACTGTGAGGGAAAATCAGATTTTCAGGTTTCAGAGGTTATTCGGCCGAATAACTGTTTTCCGTAATGACAACGTCAATTTAAGCAAAGGTTATTCGGCCGAATAACCAAACGTAAAAAAAAATTCGTCGACCGAAAAATTAAAAAAAAAACGTTCTTGTCTAAACTTATATAAATAAAACTAAATACTTTAATTAATTTTGTACATTTTAATTTCACATACTTCTAGTCAGAATATTTTTAAAGGGATTTTCTAAGGAGTTTTTTTTGCAAAATGAGTTTTTATTCCAAGCTTTTTGCACTTCTTATTTCTTTGCAATGGGTTTTTTTTCCAAGGATTTTCTAAGGAGTTTTTTTTGCAAAGAGAATTTTTTTTATGAAGTATTTTTCTTCTTACTTCTTTCTAAGGAATACATTGAAAGAATGTTTTTTTAAGGCATTTTTGCAAAATGAGTTTTTATTCCAAGCTTTTTGCACTTCTTATTTCATTGCAATGGGTTTTTTTTCCAAAACGGTGATTTTAAAGAGTTTTTATTCCAAGTTATTTCTTCAACGGAGTTGTATTTTTCCTTCTTATTTATTTGAAAATGATTTTTTCAAATGAGTTTATTCAAAGTTTTTTTTTCTAGGTATTTTTGCAAAAAACGTTCTTTTTACAAAGTATTTTACAAGTGGTTTTTTCAGAAAATGTTTCTTTCCAAAGCGTGCATTTACAGAGTTTTTATTCTAAGGCATTTTTGCAAATAAGATTTTATTTCAAGTTATTTTTACAAATGAGATGTATTTTTCCTTCTTATTTCTTTGAAAATGGGTTTTTTCAAAGTCTCCCAAATTATTTTGCAAAAAAGTTATTTTGTTGCAGGGGTTTTTACAAAGAAATCTTTTTCCTGTGTATTTTTTCAAAGAAGGTTTTTTTTTTTTTTTTTCCAGTGGTTTTACAAAGAAGATTTATTTAGAAAATGTTCTTATTCTTTTCCAATGGGTTTTTTCAAAAGTGATTTATTGTTAAAGAGTTTATATTTCATTCAAAGAATGTTCTTTTTAAAGGAAATTTGTTTCCAAAGACTTTTTCTTCAAAAGACTCTTACAAGATTTTGATAAGGTGAAGTAAATTTCAGTTCATGTGTTTATAAATTTTGTAACTGTTTTTAAATCTTCATTTTATTTTTTTACTATAAAATGATAATTCTTTAATTTATCATTTATAGATTAAACAATCATGGGCAGTAAGAGAAACCTTCAAAGAAAATATGATCGTAAACGTGTTGATGATAATGATAATAGAGAAAAGAAAAAACTTAAATATCATGCCAACAAAGCATGCCTGGAAGAAACACAAGCAACGATTATTGAAGATACAAATACAATTTTACATGATAATGTTGATGAAATGGAAATTGAAAATAGAGTACAAGAAGAACAAATTGAAGTTGAAGAAACCATTGTTGAAGATGTAAATAGTGATTTACATACTAATGTCGATGAAGTCAATATTGAAGATCAAGTTCAAGAATCAGAAGTTGGACCAGGTATGTATATATCATGTATTTTCCAAATTCATTTTTTATAATTAATTGTATTTTTGGATACATGTTTTAAATTAAATTTAACTTGATGTATAGGTACTTTCACCATTGATGATGAAACGTTAGAAAACGTTGATTGCAACAAATATGGAAAAAAAAATACCCATACATGATGCACGATATCGGGCTCAAAAAATTATTGATGATGTTCTGAAGAATTATTCAGCAACAGGACAATCACAAATTTTGAGATGTTTATTAATGACCAAGAAGTTAGAAGATGCTACGTCATTATTGGGTATTCACAAGGCAACCAAAGAGTCCAAATTAAAACATAATGTGATAGAAAATATAGGTGATGCAATAAAAAAGTTTGAAAAATCTAGGAAGAAAGACATCAGTGTTGCACGAAGAGCAATTCATACAGCAATTATTTCGACTAGTACTAAACAAAAACGTTTGACAACACAGCTAGCAAAAGCAGTTGGAACCTCAAGAAAGACATTATACAAACATAGGAAATTCAGAATGCAAATAGATGAAAATGATAAACTTGCGTGTTGGGCAATTATTTGTAGACAGCCTTACAAAGATAGAATGGGAGCAGGTGTTAAAGATATTGTACAGGAATATTGGTTGACACATGCTCGAGTTTCACCAAATTCAAGAGATGTAATACGACAAAGAGTATCATGAGGAGTATATGTAAGCAGTCCAAAACATATAATGGATATGACACAAGTACAATTGTTCAATAAATTCAAGGAAGATCATCGTGGAATTAATGTGTCAATCACTACATTTGTGCAACTAAAACCATGGTATGTTAGACCTATTACTATCCGTGACACATGTTGTTGCCGTTATCATGTGCAATTTCAATTATATTACGACACATTTCTTGAATTTGGTAAAATGTTTTGGACAAATTCACCACCTCCGCCCATAATACGTGAATTCATATCTCAAACCCTATGTGAGAGAAATCACGATGAAGTATTTTATAATAAGAAATGTGTCAATGGAAAACATTGTAATCGCTGTGGAAATTTGGTTTTATTCCACAATAAATATCCTATCGATACTGATCACTCGCTGTCAAATGTCATCGTTGATTGGAGAAGATATGAATACATTACAAGTACTAGTGATGTACATTCCAAAAGGATTGATTTGCGAGAAGATAAAATAGGTGTGACAGATTTTCTCAAGAAATTCAAAAGTGAAATTTATAAATACACCAAGCATTCACATAGAGCACGATGGCAAGACCTTCAATTCAAACAGTCTCGTGAAATTTTTCCACTAGGAACAATTTTGTCAGTGGTTGATTTTGCAGAAAATTACACATTTGCTGCACAAAAAGAGATACAAAGTAAATACTATCATTCTGACCAAGTTTCAATATTTGTCAATGTTTTATATAGACATTCTCAACAGGATGTTGATGGCATTGAAAGCATGTGTGACAATCGAGATGTGATTAAAGAATATCACTTTTATATCAGCGACGATCGTACACACGATACACATTTTGTTTAGCATTGTATTGAAAGTATTTTCTACAATTCACTAAAGGGACGTTACATTAAATTCAATGAGCATTGGATATGGTCGGATGGATGTGCCGGACAATTTAAATCTTCACGATCATTTTATTGGTTATGTCGACTTCATAAAGCATTGAACATTAAATATCGCTGGAATTTCTTTGAAACTGGTCATGGAAAAGGTGAGCATGATGGTGCAGGAGCATGCGTAAAAAGAGCACTTCGAAGATGGCAAATGAACCATAGTTCTGTACGATTCCATTCAGCTGCAGAGGTTGTCAAATGGTGTAAATCACATCTAAACCATGATTATAATCAACAATCAAAAGATGTGTGCAGGTATGTACACACAAATGTTTTAATTTATATTTTATTGTCAATTTAAAAAAAAGTATGTACCTAACATCAAAATTTGTCATTTGTGTACTAGGTTTTTTTGGCTTGTTGGGGTCCAAGATATAAATACATCAATACCATATGACGCTAGAACCATACATGGGACTAGATATTTTCACTCTATTCAAACAAAAGCCTTCCAAAACATTTATGCATTTGACAGTAGAAAGCAATCATGCTTTTGTCATATTTGCACTGAAAATATTGAATCTACAAAAGTTTGTGAAAACATAACGAACAACTATATAAAACATTGGAAACACACAGAGATTAATCCTAAAGGGAAAATGCCACTAGAAAGCATAGAAAAATTAGAATCAGAAGAAATAGCAATATCATCTGATGACGATAGAATTTCAAATCTCGTTAGAGAAGGTAATGATCAAATACCACTATTTTGTCAATTGTTCATTCTTGTCCATCACCTTATACACATGTATATTAGTCAATTTAATTGAATTAAAAATACTAACGTCAATTGTAATTTGCACAGGAGACGTTTTTGCTATGATTGCACCTGTAGACAACAACGAAAAATGTGAAGTATTATTTGATGCGATGCACTAAAGGAAAAATGAAGTTATTGGAAGACTACAACGACAACGGATATACATACGAGAGAGGATCCATCATTTTAAAGGGCTATGTTTTTCAGCAGACCCATATGACTCAAAATTATGTCTACTTTCAGGATTATGAACCTGATGTTATATGTTGTCAATATAGTCATTTAGTATGTGCATCTCGAATAAAATTAGTTCAAGTTCTATCGAAAAAATAATTAAAAAATAAAAAATGGAAACTGTCCAAATATGACCATGAACGGATAATTGAGGACAGCATTCCATTGTGATGTTTTTAACTATATAAAAAATTAATATATCAATGGTTTTTTCCATGTCATTATCAAATCTTGTGTACAATATATTTTTTTCTTTCTACGTCTATGATCTTGAAAGGAACTGGAGTATAAGAATTTAAATGATCGTATTCTAGTATGTTGAAATTTGAATTCAAAAATTATTTGGTAATAAAAACCTCAATGTGTAAAATTTTTGTCTTAATTATGTATAAAATACTTTATTCGGGTTCCCATATGTCTATTAGACCACTTAAGGGATGAGATAACGGATCTGTGGTTGTCGCCACTCTCCACCCCGAATCTTTAATTTAAAATATCGCTTGTGTAAGTTCACATAACTGAAATCATGGCAAATGGAGACAACAATCATTTGATTTTTAATCACAAGAAAAGATTCCAGGATTGTGAGGCTTATGCTAAATTAGAGGAATGATTATTTACAACAAATCGATGAAAATTCATCAAATTGTTGTCTAAAATCATTGCTCTAATTTAGCACAAGCTTCACAATCCTGTAATCTTCGCTTATGATTAAAAAACAAAAAATCAGTATCCCAATTTACCATGATTTCAGCCGCATCAAATGTACCTGGACATTGAAAATAAGAATTATTAATTAAAAATTCATATCAAAATTTGAACCTAATATTCATTTTTCAACTTCCTAACATTAATATTTCGATCAAAACTTCCTAACAAATTCTTGAACTTTGATCTCATGTAACATTCATTTTTAAACTTCCTAACATTTATATTTCTATCAAAACTTCTTGACATTCCTAAACTTCCTAACATTCAAAGATAAAAATCATGTTCTTAACATTCAATCTTAACATTCATTCATTCATTGCACCTTATCATAAATTCATTAGCATCCCATTCTTACCATCACATTCATTCCTAACATTCCTATCAAAATTTAAACATAATATTCAGATTTCAATCAAAATTTTCTAACATTCCTTAAATTTGAACTTAACATGTTCATTTTTAAGCTTCCTAGTTCATCCATATTTCTATCAAAACTTCTAACATTCATAAACTTCCTAATATTCAAAGATAACATTCATTTTCTTAACATTCATTTTTAAACTTCCTAGTTCATCCATATTTCCATCAAAACTTCTAACATTCCTAAACTTCCTAACATTCATAAGCTTCCTAATTCATCCATATTTCTATTAAAACTTCTAACATTTCTAAACTTCCTAACATTCAAAGATAATATTCATGTTCTTAACATTCATTTTTAAACTTCCTAGTTCATCCATATTTCCATCAAAACTTCTAACATTCCTAAGCTTCCTAGTTCATCCATATTTCTATTAAAACTTCTAACATTCCTAAACTTCCTAACATTCAAAGATAACATTTATGTTCTTAACATTCATTTTTAAACTTCCTAGTTCATCCATATTTCCATCAAAACTTGTAACATTCATAAACTTCCTAACATTCATGTTCTTAATGTATTCAATCTTAACATTCATTCATATTTCAATCAAAACTTCTTCATTCATGAACTTTAAACCTATGTTCATCCATTTTTAAACTTCATTTAACATTCTTAAACTTCATAATATTCAAAAATATCATGTTCTTAACTTTCTTGATCTTAACATTCATTTTTACATATTCATTCATTTATTAAACATGCAAATACATATTCTAAACCTTTAAATCACACCAAATATATATGCTAAATAAACAAAAATAAGTATATCATTTAAAACAAACACAAAATATGTAAGTTCAAAGGACATGTATATAATCCTCAAAAAAATGTTCATGAACATGTGAGTTCAATGTACATATGTTTATCTAGTCCAAAAATAAATCTCCTCGACATGTCCAAAACAAATTTTTGCAATCTATGCATATCAACAAACAAACAAAATGTCCACCATGCTATAAAAAGAAAATGTCCACCATGCTATCCTTCACTAGGGCCTCCCTCTGGACTCAACCCACCCTGCAACATGTATAAAAGTAGATTATGAATATCATTTAAATTATTTAAACTAAATTCAAAAAATTAAAATATTAAACTTATATATCAAAAAACAATTCAATTATTAACAAAATTACATCAAATTCTTCAAATACTTGTCCACCACCATCCTCCAAAGAAGTTTTCCCTTTGCCTCCAAAAGATTTAAAAGACCCAAGTTGCAACATGTATAAAATCAATTTATAAATCTCATAAATTACTTAACAAATTTTAACTAAATCCATAAAAATTAAAATATTAAACTTATATCAAAGATCAATTCAAGTGTGAACAAAATTACCTCCATGCCAATATCTGCTGCATGAAGCAGAGAACCTATCTCTCCCCCCTAAAATTTAAATTGTGTTAATAAATAAAACATAATGCAAACCAAAAAAATTACTGTGCCAATTAACTTAAAAATAAAACAAAAATATTAAAAAAACATTAGCTCATAATAGATGGTAAATCATTTATAAAGTTCGTATCTAAAGAAACCTGCATGGATAAGTCAAATTAACAATAAGATGCATAGTTAAATTAAAATTCAAAAAAAAAAAAAATATATATATATATATATATATATATATATATAGATTAAAGTTCAAACATAATTACAAATATGTAAATAATAAATATACCTCTCGAATATGCTCTATATTTTCGCTAGTGAAAACATGAAAAGAATGTTCATTCATCATTCTTGGAAACTGTAACCAATAAACATTTACATAATGTACATATTACTTTACATCAAAAAACATAATTTATCATTCATATAATATAACAAAAAATTCAATTCAAAATGAATAAAAGATTAAATTAAGATCAAGTCATATCATAATCAACAAACCTCTCCCAAACTCGATGTGTCATTGGATATAACATTTGCCACTAGGTTGCGACAAACCTTGGCATACGCCCTGAGATCTTCAATGCTCATTCCATCTATCTCATCCTTAGTTTTGTAAATAAACTTTTGACGAATAGCAGAACGAGCCCTTTCTCGAACCAATCCCACATCTACTCCAACTAATGCTGACGATAAACCATCGCCAACAAAATTCCTTGCAGTTGTCCCAAGTTGAGATTTGGGCTCTATCTCTGATCTTAATACCACCAACCTGGGTGGGCGAGATATCTGGGGTGGAGGTCGAAGAGTTGTAGGGTCTTTAAGAGCACCTTTTCGATTATATATTCGACTCTTTACAACTCCATAAAATTCTGAATGAACATCAGTATAGTCTGACTTCATATTTAAGAAAAACTCAGCATAAAAAAAATCTAGCAAAATATTGAGAAACCTCATCGTTCCATAGAAATCGACCATAGGCTGCAAGAAACCGATCATAGAGTAGATGTGCAAGATTAGGATGCTTGAACCATTGCATTTTCAACATTTCTCGCTTTAGACCTTCTTTGAAGTTAAACATCGATTTGGCCTGTTCTTTCATTACTCTCTCCTTCAGAACAGCCCACTTGTCTGGACCCATCACTTGTTCCCTTCGTCTTCGCATCAAATCAACAAAACCATTTGTAGTTGGTCTGAGATTCTCATATGCTTGAATAAATTTTTGCAGTGATCGCAAAACAATCTCCAAACTTTGTTTACTCTCTGGAGGGAAATCCATAGTAGACAAATCATTTTCCAACTTGCCATAGTGGGATCTACATCTTTCAAGAGTCATTTGATGATCACCACTTTCCCATGGAAGCTCCCAGGGTAGATCAGATGGATATGTTGTAATGGGTGTACAACCCTCAGTTAATTCAACATATTACGTCCTAGCTCGACCATCATCACCTTGTGTAGAATGATGAGCCTCTTGAGAACCTTGCTATGTGCCCTCATCCGTCTCCCTTGCTCGCTCTGTCTCCCTCTCTATAGAATTACAAGCATCTTCTGAACCATGCTCTGCTTCAAATAAAAACAAAGTTTTGTTTAAACACAAGTACAATTTTTGCGTACACAAAAAAACAATTTGTATGTACACATTAAAAGATCGATATTCATATACCAATAGAGGGTCGAGATCGGCGTTCTCCCACAGAAGATATAGGGAAATCATTTGTACCCCTTTTGCCTCGTCGATGATCAAGTGAATGTGAACTATACAATAAACTAGAATCTCGAGGGGAAGTTGACAACCTCCGATTATCACTTGTAACACCAACTCCAGAAGACTGTGAAGACCTCCTATGCTTTCGCCTCAAAGACTCCTCTCTTTCCATTTGATATAATGTCTACACTTGCACAAATATCAACTGATTACATATTCAAATTCTACATGTTAATTCTACAAATTCTAAAACCTAGCTGCTAAAGAGACTAAGTTATTCAATAAAGACCTAGATTTACCTAATATCATCTAATAGTTCTTAAAAAGAGTATAGCTAATATTGTTGGATGTGTGAAGAATTAATGTACCAATCTTCTAAGTGTTTTTTATGTTTAAAATGAATGGAACCAATATAGTTAAATACTAAGTGAATGGTTCATTTCTTTATGTCAAAGAATGAGTTCATGAACCTATTAACTTTTAATTTAAATCTTAAATTAATAACTTAATTGATATTTTAATACTTTAAACATAAATTATATCTACAAATATTTTCATTATTCCATAAAATAAAATAAAAATTGACAATTCATGGTATTATGTTTCGAGTTTGACATGTTTCCCAAATTTGCCATGTTCCACAATGGTCTTGAGTTTCAACCTGATATCGGTAACGATTCTTGGTATTATGTTCTCCAAGTTTGCCATGTTGCAACCAAATAAAAACATAATACCAAGAATGGCCACCTTTACAAGGCTAAAACTCAAGACCATTGTGGCATAATATCATCTAATAGTTTTTAAAATGACTATGACTATTATTATTTGGATGTATAAGGAATTACTGTACCAATCTTCTAAGTGTTTTTGATGTTTAAAATGAATAGAGCAGATATAGTTAAATACTAAGTTTAGTGTTACATCTAGATAATATTTCTAGAAATTCTAAAACCTGGCTGCTAAAGAAACTAAGTTAAATGTAATAAAGACCTAAATATATCTAATATCATCTAGTAATTCTCAAAATGACTATAACTAATAAGGAATTAATGTGTTAATCTTCTAAGTGTTTTTTATGTTTAAAATGAATAGAACCACTATACTTAAATACAAAATGAAGAGTTACTTTTCTTTATGTCAAAGAATGAGTTCATGAACATATTAACTTTTAATTAAAATCTTAAATTACTTACTTAGTTGCTATTTTAATAATATTTAAACATAAATTATATCTACAATTACTTTCATTATTCCATACAATCTTAAAATATTAATAATGCATGGTATTATTTTTCACAAGTTCGGCTATGTTTCAGAAATTTGCCATGTTGCAAAATGGTATTCAGTTTCGTACATAATAGAATTGACTTTTGTTCTTTCATAGTACATCTAAATTAAAGTTTATTCATGTCTATAGTTTAGTTGTACCTAAAGTCAATTTTAAAGTTTTGTTGCATCTATAGCTATGCATTAACACAGTTTGTAATAGAACTAATATATTGATCTCTGAACTCTGTCAACGTAGACAAAGTTCATGAACTCTGTCCATGTCCATGTTGACAGAGTTCATGAACTCTGTCCATGTCCATGTTGACAGAGTTCAACCAATAAGGCAAGCCTATATATAAAAGGGATATATCATTTGCAAATACAATTACAGTCCTACTTTTATTTTCATTTCCAAACATATAAGCAAAATCAATAATTTAACAAAATTAACTAATTAAACACTGCATATATTTCTCTTTTCATATTTAAATTTAAATCATTTTCAACATACGATTTGGCCAGAGTTCTTGAACTCTGCCCAACTGGACAAAGTTCATGAAATATGTCAAATTTGACAGAGTTCATGTTAAACCTCTTAATACTAATCCACACTATCTGTGAGTAATAAGTATCATTACTTATGATAGTTCATGAACTCTGCCCAATTGAACAGAGTTCATGAACTCTACCCAATTTTGGACAAAGTTCATGAACTCTGTCCAATTGGGCAGAGTTCAAGAACTTTGTCCAATTGGGCAGAGTTCATTTATAGGGAAAAATTCAAAACTTTTCAAACTGATACTTAATTCTTGAATTAAAAAAAAAAAAAATTGACTTACCTGTTTAGACCCAGCCGAAACGAAAGCAGGCGAATTTAGATCTGGTCGAGGAGAGCCCAAGAGGAATTGGACACAGCCAAAACGAAACGAGCCAAGCAACCAAGAAAAACAGAACCTGCAATAGCAATTAGAAATTAATATAAGAAATTTAAATAATAATAAAAACACACATAAATAAGCAAAAAAACTTACCTTTGCACAGCCTCGCGTCGACAGGTCCATAGCTACAGCACCCCGCTGTTATGCAAACGTCCCCAGGAGAACACTCCAACGCCAAAGCTCCACCAACAGAAGTGCAGTCGCACACTAAACCTACAGATGTCCAGACGCAGACTCCACCAAAAAGCATCCAGACATCCAAACGGGCTTTTGAACCAACGACAAAGGCAGAAAGTGGCGGACAAGCGGATGGGAGAAGCAAAAGGTAGCGGACGAGCGAATGGGAGAGGCAGAAGCTAGCGGCCGAACACTCCAACAACAAAATTCGAAACGTCCAACCGAGCAATGACCAACCAACGAGCAAATCGTGACGCACAGAGTGGCAGAGAAGTGACACGCAGGAGCGGGGAAGCGAGTGGCGGAGTTCAACGACAGCCAGCTAGACGGACGAGTGGGTGGACGGGAAACAGACGAGACGGATGACGCGGAGACGGGACCTGCAACGGCTCCGGAAGGGGTCCACGAAATCAACAGAAAGTGACAGACAATGGCCGCGGCCGACCTTTTATGCAGAACAATTATTCGGACGAACAATTGCACAACACCGTGCATTTTCTCTGTCCGGATAAAACCTCCCACACACATCGAGGCCACCGTTAATTGTTATTCGACCGAATAAAGCATAAGTTATTCGGCCAAATAACTTAATTTATTCGGCCGAATAATTAAATTATTCGGCCGAATAAGTAAATTTTTTCGGTCGAATAACTTCCGCTATAGTTCTTCGGCGCTCGATTCTCACCAAAGTGTAACCCACCTTCGCGTTTCCACCCTCAACAATTCAGGACCTAACATTAATCTATCGACCAGATTACTCCATGAAATGGGAGTATTACACTTCCTACCATATAGTATTTCAAAAGGACTAAGTTTAGTTGAAGCTTGATAATGATTGTTATAAGCAAACTCGACCAAGTGCAAATATTCTTCCCATTTGTTTGGTTGATACCTAACATACATCCTAAGCATATCTTCTAAAAATTGATTTACTCTTTTAGTTTGTCCATCCGTTTGCGGATGACAATCTGTACTGAAATTTAATTTAGTGTCCAATCCTTTAAACAATGACTTCAAAAAATTACCAGTAAACTTGGAATCTCTATCAGAAATTATTATCTTAGGAATTCCATGCAAATGAAAAACTTCTTTCATAAAGACATCAGCAATATTAACATCCTTATAAGTAGATTTAACAGGTATAAAGTGAGTTGCATTGCTAAGTTTGTCTACTACTACCATCACATAATCATTTTGCTTTTGATTTTAAGGCAGTCCTGTTATAAAATCTATGTGGGTAATTTCCCATTCCCAATCTGGGATTGGTAATGGCTGCAATAGACCTGCTGGGTGTTGATGCTCAGTTTTAACCTGCTAACATTCAATACACCTACCTATATATTCTGCCACTTCATTCTTCATGTTAGGCCGAAAATAATATTTTCTTAGCATTGTTATGATTTTTTGGTAACCAAGATGTATTGGGTAAGGACTCTTATGCACTTCGTTCAAGATCAACAATTTAACTTATGGTACATTAGGTAAATATAATCTGTTCTTATACAGCATTAAACCTTTTTCATTCAAACTGAAATCTGTTTGTGTATTTTCTTATTCATTTCCTGCAACTTTTTCTCTTAAATTTTGATCATTCTTATCCATTTTTATTCCATCTTCAAACTTATCTTCCAGATATGTTTTGTAGCTGCTAACAACGGCTATAAAATTTAGTCTTGTGTTTCTACTTAAATCATCAACCACCTTATTCTCCTTCCCTTGTATATGTTTGATTTCAAAATCATACTCGCTGAGGAAAGCCAATCATCTTGCTTTCCTGATGTTTAGATTTTGTTGATCAAAGAAATATTTTAAACTTATGTTATCGGTCATTAATATAAATATTCTACCAATTAGATGATAGCGCCATATTTTCAAGGAATGGATTACAGCATCCAACTCTAAATCGTAGGTAGCATAATTATTTTCATGTATTTTTAACTTTCTTGATTCATATGTTATTACATGACTTTCTTGTGTTAAAACTCCACCTAGACCCTCATTGCATGCATCAGTGCATACAACAAAGTCTTTGTATGGATCTTCTATTTTCAAGATAGGTGGAGTAGTTAATAATTCTTTTAACTTTTTGAATCTTTCTTCACATTTTGAATCCCATACAAATCTCTTTCCCTTATCTGTAAGGATTTTATAGGATTCATAATTCTCGAAAAAATCGTTCTATGAATTTTCGGTAATAACCTGTAATTCCCATGAATGATCGCACATCCTATACATCCTTAGGGACAGGCCATTCAATTATCGCTCTTATTTTATCAGGGTCAAGTAATATTCCTTCTTTGTATATCACATGACCTAAATATTGTATCTTATCTTTAAAGAATTCACATTTACTGAATTTAGCGTATAATTTATGTTTTCTTAGGACTTGTAATATTATCTGCAAATGTTCATCAGGTTCTTCCTTTGTTTTTGAATAAATCAGTATGTCATCGATGAAGACAATTATGAATTTATCCAAATATTTACTTAAGACACTGTTCATTAAACACATAAAAGATGTTGGAGCATTCGTTAGCCCAAAAGGCATAACTACAAATTCATAATGCCTGTAATAGGTTCTAAATGCAATTTTAAATATGTCTTCATCTTTAATTCTGACTTGATGATATCCATATCTCAAGTCTATCTTTGAGAATATCATTGCTCCACGTACTTGATCAAACAGCTCATCTATGTGGGGAAATGGATATCTGTTTTTAATTGTCATCTTGTTTAATTAACAATAATCTATACACAGGCGTAAGGTACGGTATTTCTTTGTAACAAATATGACATGTGTCCCCACGGAGATACATTCGGTCTTATATAATTTTTATATATTAACTCCTGCAAATGCAGTTTTAATTCATTAAGCTCTAGGATATTCATCCGGTAAGGGGCCTTTGAATTTGGTACAGCTCCAGGTACCAACTCGATAGTAAAATCCAATTCTCTTTTCGGAGGTAGTCCTAGAATCTCTTCCGAAAATACATCTAAAAAATCCTTTAAGATTGGTATATATCCAAATTTTTAATTTATCTTATTTATTCATGTGTCCATCATTCATTACATGTACATCAAAAACTTTACAACCTTTACGTACAGACTTTTTCATTTGTAAGGCTTAAATCTATCTAACAGAAACTTTCCAATAAATTCCTTTCATTATGACAGTTTCTCATTTTTCATTTAAACATGTAAATGTTTTCTCAAAACAATTTAAAACTACTCTGTGTTTTTCCAACCAGTCCATGCCTATTAAAACATCATATGATCCAAGAAATAACACATTCAATTTCACTTGAGTTTTGAATTGACTCATAAATATTTCACAATATTTAACATAGCTAACTACTTTTCTCTTAGTTCCTATATCTAACTGTACCATTCAAGACTTTTCAAACTTATTCAAATGCAGATTACAACTTTCTACTATACTAGGTGACACATAGCTTAGGCTTGCACCTAGATCTATCAAAATATAAATTGGTTTGTTCTTTATCTTACCTTCTATCTCAACCATAGATTTCTAGTGATCAGGTTGTCGACACTCCAAAGCTGCATTAATTATGGGCATCTCGTTCGCTATGTCACCAACAATTGCTTCTTCATGTACTGTATGCACATTGTTGAAATTCATCTTTCTATTAGGGCAGTCCTTTGCATAATGAGGTCCCTTCCATTCCCAGCATTTTAAAGGTTCTCTTTGTTCAGTATTTTTAACATATGTATTAGGTATTTCTCTGTTCTTTACTGCTGAAAAATTCTGATGTGTATTACCCTTAAAATTTGTCCCTTAATAATTTTTTTAGGATAGTTTCGAGAACTATTTCCAAAATTTATGTTAAAATTAAATTTCTTTCTTCTTTGTTGAAATTTATTTGATCTTTTAACCTTCCACTTAGGTACACCATCTCTTTTATTTATGCTTTGTTCATAACAGAAATTAGCCTTCCTCATTGCTTCCTCAAGGGTTTTTGGATTATCATTTTCAATTCTATCCTTAAAGCTAAGATGTAAGCAACTTAGGAATCTATGTATATTGGGATTTTCATCAATGATATAAGGTACGTATCGTAGTAAACTTAAAAATTTACTACTTAGTTCCTTCATAGTCATTGAACCTAGCTTTAGATCATAAAATTCCTTAGCCCTTTCCTTATAATATTGTTCAGACAAAAATTTTCTCTTAAAGTATTTTTTAAAGGTCCTCCAAATTACATACTTTTCCTTAATATTTTTCACTCTTTTTATGTCATGCCACCAAATATCAGCTTTTATTAATGACCTATTTCAATTCTTTCTCAAAATAATGAAATCAATCAAATAGAATCTTTAATAGAATGATTTAAAATAATAAAATCTTTTGAATAAATAATAATTTTTCTTAATAATAAAATTAATTAAAAATAAGGAATTTAATTAATGAAATCAAGAATAGAATTTGTATAGGACAATTCAATATAATAAAATCCATTAAATTAAAATCTTTGAATAAAAATAATTCTCTTATTATTAATCTTTTTCAATTAGCATAATTAATCAAATTTAATATTGAATAAAATCAATCTCTTCAATTCTTTTTCAAGTTAATAAAATCAATTAAAATGAATAATTCAGATTAATGAAATCAATTAGAATAAAATATTGAATAGAATTATTCAAATTAATAAAATAGAACAAATGAAATAAAGTATTTCTTAAATCTTATGTGAAATTTTCATTTATACCATTGATTAATTTTCTTCCTCCCGTTCTTGTCTAGGTACCTCTTCGGCGGGCCCTTCTGACAGTTTCATTTCTTCCTTCTTATGGGGAGTACTACGTAGCGACCGGAAACAGTTACCACGATCTCTCAACTACGCTCCTTGGAGAATAAGGGATGTTGAGGGATAAGGCTCTTCTTATTGCGCGCCCCTCAACTCATCGTACGCGGCCAAATCATTATGGTCTTGGCCGTATGGCATACGCTTCCCCGGGTGAGCTAAAACGGCTTCACCCGTGCGTGGATTGCTAATCCAGAGTCGACAGTCAGTCGTCGTACCCCTATGTGTTCTTTCCGTTCTTACGACCCCTAAATTTCCATTGTGGGTCAGTCGGTATATCGTCTTACTTGCCACTACACACACTCAAGCGCACATTAGTAGCGCTGCACTATATAAAATATTTACATCATGCATTCTAGTATCTCAGTCAGTCGAGCATACAAATTATTCATTATTTATCATCATGTCTCAGTCAGTCGAGCATATACACTATTCTTCATTTTCATTTTAAAGCATTCTCAAAGTAAATTCAAATGGTTCGTGTTTTACCTAGCCGGTTCATTTCAAAACTAGTACCTCATTATTCTAAACAGTTAGGGTACCGAGGCAGGAATTACATACACCCCCTCTTATTAAAACTTCGTCCCAAAGTTAAGTCTCATGTGCTTCCACGGTGAGTTTTCACTTTCTTTTCACATTCATTTCTTCAACATAACCACAATTGATAATAACATTTCATTTCTTCTTTTCTACCCTCATATAAGTATAAATCGCATAATTGATAATATAATGAAATCGCACCTTTCATAGTGTAGTAATCCCCACAACAATTCTCTCTTGACTCGCTAATTGTAACCGGGGTTGAAATCGTCTATAACAAATTCTTTCGATTCAACAAAACTATAAGTATATCATTTACGAAAATACTGAAAACACTAACATATTTCAACATAAGGGATAAAATATTCAATTCCAACTTCTCCCTTTTCTATAATTACATATAACTATTATATGTTCAAAACAATGTCCAAATTTCAAAATAAGAATTTACCCTTCCCAATTATGTTCTTCAATACATACCTTAACCATTACTAAACTAATCTTACAAGCAACCTCTCTCTTCTCATATTCCAAAGTATAATTAAATACTAGAGTGCCATTAGTATAGCTAAAAGTATAATCTCATATTTTTATAAACAAAGTCATGTAAGGTTTTCTTCTCTTCCTAACTTAAGCACAGTTAAGATTCTATAATTCAAGTAAGTTTAACTTCTCTCTTTTCACAATTCAAAGCATGATTACAAACTAGTAGTGCATACCTGCGAAGCCATCGCCTTGATTTTAGAAAATAAGCATTTACAACCAATCGATAAAATTATTGACGCATAACCCATCATCAAAGTATATGAACCCTAAATATTATTCAATCTTTCATACTAGCAATTTTAGAGGAGAATAATTCTAACCTGTTCGAGAAGTTGGAAGTATCTTTGCCAAAGGGGAAAAGTAAAAACCGCAGCTCTGATTTTTTCGCGTCAATCTCCATGCATCACTCATCGTAAGTCACAAAAGACAACTCCTTTGTTATAGTATAACATAAGAAATTCTACAAGACTAAGATGTAATATATTAATCTTTAAACATAACGCAAGTAATATTATTTTCATAGGATACATTCATAAAAGCCTATTTTTCTTAATGTTCACAATAATATATCAATGATGTATTAATAAAGGCTCCCTCTTTCTCGTTTGAAGGAATGCATACATAATCCAATAGCACATACCCAAAAAGAAAGATTTTCTATACATACAATATATATGTATATATTATTGATGCACCTCCTTCTTTTACTTATTGAAGATATTATATACATGAATATTTCAATGGTGCATTTATGAAGACTATTTTTTCTATTGAGACACTACATATATAATCCAACATACTTACTTATAAAACTATTCTAATGACATCCTTGTAATGGACCATCTATCATCTTTAAATTTTAACAAGTTATTCAAATGTCATCCTTTATAAGGATCGACTTCAATGAAGTTTTCTTTTTCATTTAAGAAAAACTTTAATACTTTACCAACAGATATTTAATCTTCATCTATGACTAGAACATCCCAAACACTCATTGATATCCAATTCCACTTTACATTTAAGGAATTCTAAATATTATTTTAAAGCAATTCTAAATATTATTTTTAAGATAAGATTCATTTAATATTCCACACTCTTTTCATTCAAGGTCTTTATAGTAGCTAAATTCAACCTATACTATACATGTGTTTATATTTCTAATTACATCTATAACACTATACAATACTTTGCTTTTTCGAAGACATAACCCACAACTTGGATATTACATTTCTAAAAACATAGGTAATGGTATTCGATCTTTTCTTTTGTAAGGTCATAAATCTATAATTCAAATGTTTAATTATGTTTCCAAATGTAGTGACCATCGTCCCCAGTGTTATTTTTTTATTTTTTTTTAACACCAACAAAAAAAAAGGAATATCCATGAGTGATTTCATAAATCAAAGATGGCTTCGATATTTAACAACTCCTATTAAGATTGGTTTATCTAACATAATCATTTATCACTAAAAAGAATCATAATGACATGTGACTATCTGATACTTATTTCACTTGAAATGTTTGGATATGTGACTATCCAGTGCTTATTTCACTTGAAATGTATGGACTAAACAAAAAGTATATTTTCCAATTTCACTAGTTAACAAGTGATTCTTTCCTCAAATGTAATTGACTCACACATACAACATTTACATCCAAGATGTAT
Source organism: Larix kaempferi (assembly GCA_027924585.1). Taxonomy (NCBI): domain Eukaryota; kingdom Viridiplantae; phylum Streptophyta; class Pinopsida; order Pinales; family Pinaceae; genus Larix; species Larix kaempferi. Next base: position 20,488,465 of record BSBM01000047.1, on the reverse strand, counting down.
CAAGATATACTAATTTAATAAGAAATCACTTTTTGATATAATTATAATTCAAATTATCAATAATTACTAAATCAATTTTCAATATAATTACAATTCAAATATATAATATCAAGATATATTAATTTTAATGAGTAATCACTTTTCAATATAAATACTATTCAATTATATGAATATCAAGATATATTAATTTAATAATAATCACTTTTCAATATAATTACAATTCAAATAAATGAATATCTAATGACTAAACAAGTAACATGTTTTTCAATGTGAAAGAATAGCGAGAACATTATTTAAATCTAAAAACCTTTCGGTGAACGCTGTCGCACACAGTGTTCCTTCAAAATTCTTACACATAGTAATAACAATAGATTCAATTTTCAATTGCAAATTTGGGGGGAACGCCAAATACCATAGTTAAGTTATAAATTACAATTCTAGGAAACGCCAAATACCACAGTTAATTTATAATTTACAATTATGGAAAATGCCCAATAACCGTCCAGGCCAAAGTGTAAACTCTGTGTATGCTATCGTGCTCTAACTAAGGAGGCAAGCAACCAAATATGAGGTTTGTAAATAATTGATCTGGTGAAGGAGAAATTCCTTAAACATAACTTTTTTCCTTTTTTTAAATATAAAAGCAGACAACGCATACTTCCAGGGTAAAAGAACACAAAAGTTTTAAAGAATAGGCAGTATGTCGAATTCTGGAAAAGGCCATTCAATGCTAAAAAATAAATCGCAGTAATCTTTAAGATCAAGATACAACCTAAATATGAGTCTTAGAAACAATTACAAGACACCGATTAAAGGATTATAACATACAGTGTTTAATGCTTGACAAATTCCTGATCTCAGATTGATGGAGGATTAAATTAAAAACTGGATCTATCACAATGTAAAATAATCTTAGCTACTGCGTCAACGTTTTTAATGCCCCAGGTCTCAGACTGATACAGAATTAGATTGACAACCATAAGTAGGAACGAAAGCAACAACACCACTTGTAAATAGATATTCATAACCCACAACTTGGATATAACACTATGCAAAACCCACATAACCCACAACTTGGGTATAACACTATGCAAAACTCTCCTTGGATCGAAGGCTACATTCTGTACCAATTTTAAATTTAACCTAATTAAGTCTATACCATGTTCCTTTGGGAGAGGATCGGATTCATGGGGAACATCTTAATCATTCGGGCCTCAAAACCAAATCCGAGATCGGAAGTTTGTGTCACCTTGGTTAAGTCTTGATCTAATTCTTTTCAATCTGAGATTGTAACCAGTAGATCTTGAACATTGTCCTACTTATGGTTGTCAATCTAATTCTGTATCAGTCTGAGACCTGGGGCATTAAAAACGTTGACGCGGTAGCTAAGATTATTTTACATTGTGATAGATCCAGTTTTAATTTAATCCTCCATCAATCTGAGATCAGGAATTCGTCAAGCATTAAACACTGTATGTTATAATCCTTTAATCGGTGTCTTGTTGTTTCTAAGACTCATATTTAGGTTGTATCTTGATCTTAAAGATTACTACGATTTATTTTTTAGCATTGAATGGCCTTTTCCAGAATTCGACATACTGCCTATTCTTTAAAACTTTTGTGTTCTTTTACCCTGGAAGTATGCGCTGTCTGCTTTTATATTTAAAAAAAGAAAAAAGTTATGTTTAAGGAATTTCTCCTTCACCAGATCAATTATTTTCAAACCTCATATTTGGTTGCTTGCCTCCTTAGTTAGAGCACGATAGCATACACAGAGTTCACACTTTGGCCTGGACGGTTATTGGGCGTTTTCCATAATTGTAAATTATAAATTAACTATGGTATTTGGCATTTCTTAGAATTGTAATTTACAACTTAACTATGGTATTTGGCATTCCCCCCAAATTTGCAATTGAAAATTGATTCTATTGTTATTACTAGGTGTAAGAATTTTGAAGGAACACTGCGTGCGACAGCGTTAACTTTTAATTTAATCTGAGTTTTATAGCAGCCGTAGTTTCACTTGTATTATCAACTAGTTCATCGAAAGGTAGTTAGATTTAAATAATGTTCTAGCTATTCTTTCACATTGAAAAACATGTTACTTGTTTAGTCATTAGATATTCATTTATTTGAATTGTAATTATATTGAAAAGTGATTACTTATTAAATTAATATATCTTGATATTCATATAATTGAATAGTATTTATATTGAAAAGTGATTACTCATTAAAATTAATATATGTTGATATTATATATTTGAAATGTAATTATATTGAAAATTGATTTAGTATAGCTTGATAATTTGAATTATAATTATATCAAAAAGTGATTTCTTATTAAATTAGTATATCTTGATACATCTTGGATGTAAATGTTGTATGTGTGAGTCAATTACATTTGAGGAAAGAATCACTTGTTAACTAGTATTTGTTTAAATATCTTGGATATAAATTAGTATAGGTGAGCTTTTGAAATTGGAAAATGTACTTTTTGTTTAGTCCATACATTTCAAGTGAAATAAGTACTAGATAGTCACATATCCAAACATTTCAAGTGAAATAAGTATCGGATAATCACATGTCATTATGATTCTTTTTAGTGATAAATGATTATGTTAGATAAACCAATCTTAACAGGAGTCGTTAAATATCGAAGCCATCTTTGATTTATGAAATCACTCATGGATATTCCTTTTTTCCGTTGGTGTTAAAAAAAATAAAAAATTACACTGGGGACGATGGTCACTACATTTGGAAACATAATTAAACATTTGAATTATAGATTTATGACCTTACAAAAGGAAAGATCGAATACCATTACCTATGTTTTTAGAAATGTAATATCCAAGTTGTGGGTTATGTCTTCGAAAAAGGAAAGTATTGTATAGTGTTATAGATGTAATTAGAAATATAAACACATGTATAGTATAGGTTGAATTTAGCTACTATAAAGACCTTGAATGAAAAGAGTGTGGAATATTAAATGAATCTTCAGTAGAGCTCGTTTAACCATAGGCGAAGCAACCGTTAGCTTCGCCTATATTAAATTAAATTAAATATGTGCATGGACAAACACATGGCACACATGCTTTTGCTATATAATGAGGGAGGAGAAGTAGAGAAGGACATCTCTTGCTCCCTAATGCTGGATGGTCATCATAATCTCGGATTATGTTATGATCCTTGGAGTTGGGAATAGCCGGAACGGGGATTGGAAGATCCTTTCGGGAGGCTAGCTTGTGTGTTCTTACGACCCCATTAGCTCGGGGGTTCGGGGTGAAGGAGAGTAACCCCGATACGGTAGGGAGGTCAACTGAGGGGTCACTCGGTACTTCGTCAGGAAATTGGATTGGATCGTGCGAAAACCACTACGAGGACTCCATCGATTCGCTGGACCAACCGCTGAAAACAGGTTTGAAGTATTTATTTGATTTATTTTGCTAATTCTTGTGGTGGAATGAATAAATCTGGGTATATAGTTTTATTTATTTGACATTCATGTACTGCAATAGATAGAACTAGATTTGTGGCCTCTATATCTTCTTCTGAAAAATCGTACTGGAAGTTCTGCAATTAATTATACTTATATTTTCAAATTCCGTGGAAGTCTCTTTGGGGAATCCGAAATGGGGGTTCCTACATTTGGTATCAGAGCCGGTCGAGCCTTGAGAGCACTGGACTCATATTTTTGACAGGGGTCTTGTCGATGATTCGTAGAGTCAACAACAGGATTCGAGCTACAACTTCGGAATTTGCTTCTACGACCGAGAGAACGACCTACAAGTTCTTATTTGGTTAGATGCTGCATATTTAAATTATGTTTTATCTAGAGATTCTGGATCTTTTATTTTTGTATGAATAAAAATATTTTTGCTGTATATTGGAACTTAATTACAGTTTATTTCCTTCTTGTTAAAAGAACAATGCCATAACTTTGAGAAAGGGTATAGATTTAGGAATTCGGGTAAAAGAAAAAACGACCGGTGCTGCGTGATTAGTTTGGCGTGAGATTCTTCTTCCCTTTCGTTGCATGATTTCGAGGAAGGCTCTGTACAGGGAAGCGACGGCTCACCAAGAGACCCGATCCCATTCTTTTGATTAATCTCAGTGTATATATATAGATTGTGTTGCTGTTTGCATTTTGTGGAAAAGCCTTTGTTTGCAAGTATGTTTGTTGCTTGCGATTTGTGGAAAAATATCTGTTTACAAGTGGTGTTGTTGCTTTCGTTCCATGGAGAAAAGTACCCGCTCTGATACCAAATCCTGGATTCTGGAGCGCATTCTTTGTTTGATAATAACATGTGATACAAGATACAAGATACAACCTAAATCGTAGTAATCTTTAATGCGCTCCAGAATCCAGGATTTGGTATCTTGTATCTTGTATCTTGTATCACATATCACATGTATCTTGTATCTTGTATCACATATCACATGTATCATTCACCATGCACCTAGCATAACATGTATTTTGTATCTTGTATCTTGTATCACATGCTATTATCAAACAAAGAATGCGCTCCAGAATCCAGGATTTGGTATCAGAGCGGGTACTTTTCTCCATGGAACGAAAGCAACAACACCACTTGTAAACAGATATTTTTCCACAAATCGCAAGCAACAAACATACTTGTAAACAAAGGCTTTTCCACAAAATGCAAACAGCAACACAATCTATATATATACACTGAGATTAATCAAAAGAATGGGATCGGGTCTCTTGGTGAGCCGTCGCTTCCCTGTGCAGAGCCTTCCTCGAAATCATGCAACGAAAGGGAAGAAGAATCTCACGCCAAACTAATCACGCAGCACCGGTCGCTTTTTCTTTTACCCGAATTCCTAAATCTATACCCTTTCTCAAAGTTATGGCATTGTTCTTTTAACAAGAAGGAAATAAACTGTAATTAAGTTCCAATATACAGCAAAAATATTTTTATTCATACAAAAATAAAAGATCCAGAATCTCTAGATAAAACATAATTTAAATATGCAGCATCTAACCAAATAAGAACTTGTAGGTCGTTCTCTCGATCGTAGAAGCAAATTCCGAAGTTGTAGCTCGAATCCTGTTGTTGACTCTACGAATCACCGACAAGACCCCTGTCAAAAATATGAGTCCAGTGCTCTCAAGGCTCAACCGGCTCTGATACCAAATGTAGGAACCCCCATTTCGGATTCCCCAAAGAGACTTCCACGGAATTTGAAAATATAAGTATAATTAATTGCAGAACTTCCAGTACGATTTTTCAGAAGAAGATATAGAGGCCACAAATCTAGTTCTATCTATTGCAGTACATGAATGTCAAATAAATAAAACTATATACCCAGATTTATTCATTCCACCACAAGAATTAGCAAAATAAATCAAATAAATACTTCAAACCTGTTTTCAGCGGTTGGTCCAGCGAATCGATGGAGTCCTCGAAGTGGTTTCCGCACGATCCAATCCAATTTCCTTACGAAGTACCGAGTGACCCCTCAGTTGACCTCCCTACCGTATCGGGGTTACTCTCCTTCACCCCGAACCCCCGAGCTAATAGGGTCGTAAGAACACACAAGCTAGCCTCCCGAAAGGATCTTCCAATCCCCGTTCCGGCTATTCCCAACTCCAAGGATCATAACATAATCCGAGATTATGATGACCATCCAGCATTAGGGAGAAAGAGATGTCCTTCTCTACTTCTTCTCCCTCATTATATAGCAAAAGCATGTGTGCCATGTGTCTGTCCATGCACATATTTAATTTAATTTAATATTTTAATTTCCTATATTCTCAAACACATGTGTCTTCTTAATGTCTTTAATGTGCACCTAAATCCCTAGATCAATGGGAGTTAGGTGTAGAAGAGTTCTACTTCTCTTTTGGTTCTCATTTAGTTTACTTAACAATCTTTTAGTTAGACTTATTGCTTTCTACTTTTCTTTCTTTTCCTAATATTAAGATTCAATTAAAAGATGATTCATTTTACTAAAAGTATAATCTATTTTAAATTTTCTCTTTATAAAATAATTTGAATGAATAATAAAATTAATTAAGGTAAAATCTTGAATAATAATAAAAGAAAAAAAATTCTTTTATTAATGACCTATTTCAATTCTTTCTCAAAATAATGAAGTCAATTAAATAGAATCTTTAATAGAATGATTTAAAATAATAAAATCTATAAAATCTTTTGAATAAATAATAATTTTTCTTAATAATAAAATTAATTAAAAATAAGAAATTTAATTAATGAAATCAAGAATAGAATTTGTATAGAATAATTCAATATAATAAAATCCATTAAATTAAAATCTTTGAATAAAAATAATTCTCTTACTATTAATCTTTTTCAATCACTGTAATTAATCAAATTTAATATTGAATAAAATCAATCTCTTCAATTCTTTTTCAAGTTAATGAAATCAATTAGAATAAAATCTTGAATAGAATTATTCAAATTAATAAAATAGAACAAATGAAATAAAGTATTTCTTAAATCTTATGTGAAATTTTCATTTATACCATTGATTAATTTTCTTCCCCTCGTTCTTGTCTAGGTACCTCTTCGGCGGGTCCTTGTGACAGTTTCATTTCTTCCTTCTTATGGGGAGTACTGCGTAGCAACCGGGAACCGTTACCGCGATCTCTCAACTAAGCTCCTTGGAGACTAAGAGATGTTGAGGGATAAGTCTCTCATTATTGCGCGCCCCTCAACTCATCGTACGTGACCAAAACATTATGGTCTTGCCCGTACAGCATATGCTTCCCCGGGTGAGCTGAAACGGCTTCACCCGTGCGTGGATTGCTAATCCAGGGTCGACAGTCAGTCGTCGTACCCCTATGTGTTCTTTCCGTTCTTACGACCCATAAATTTCCATTGTGGGTCAGTTGGTATATCGTCTTACCTGCCACTACATGTGATATCCCTCCTTTATGACCTATTATGTTAAAATGAAAATATTACTGTACACGTGGTTACTAGTCAGGAGCTCAAGGCCAAGGCCAAGACCCCACCAGCACAACTTTTATGTATCTTGTTTATTGTTCCTAAGATGTAATTAATAGACTTACGATACCAAGGACATGTCGCAACATAACAACGGGGCAGCTGAAGCCACTAAGGGAGAAGTCTAGGCCAAGAGTTGTGATATCCCTCCTTACCTTCCCCTTATTATTATGTAAAATATGCTTGGAATGGCTGCGGCACATGACGCCAAACGATTCACAGTGTTAAAACAAAACCCCACCATCAGCAATTGTCATAACCATTTACACTAGGTTAGTACTATGAAATCTTTTATTACTTTTGGTCGGGTGGACACCTCCAAGATATACATTTGGCGCCCTTAAGAAGAGAAAAGATATATATATATATATAAGATATTATTTATAATGTCTTGTAGGAAATTTTATTACACCTTTAAGTTATTAACTTAATGGAATAACACATATGGAAGTGTTATAATGCAAACCAATATATATAAGGAGTAATTTAAAATAAAGAAGATGCAATTACTTTAGTAGATTTATCTTCCTCTACAAATGGCGCGCTCCATTCACTAGAATATTAATATTAATGGGCAAAAGACACTTCATCACTACGGTTTTCTACTAACCATCGTGGAGCCTCCTTATCATTGCCATTTGTCTTCTCTTTTTTTAGAACTAGAACTCCCCGAGGACGCGATATGCCCAAGGAAGGGTTCTCATCTATTTAAGATTCAGGAATCAAAAAGATTGGGAGGGGGAAATCAGGGAAAAGTCTGCTCTTCGAAAGTCGTAGCTCTTTGCATTGAAATGAGATTTCACTTCTGGTTGATGCGGGGAATGAATAGAACTCTGCAATGACTACCTAATGGGGCTATGAGTTAGATAGGAGGGAGAGGAGGACCCGACTCGAAGGAAGAAGGGTGGAAGCCCTATGTTAAGCTGGATAATGGTTGATCCCTGCGTGCTATATATATACAAATGGAGATGGTTCTCGGTTGGCACCTAAGATCGGTAAGTGTTTGTAGTATTCCATATCTGCTCACTACATTTTATCTGCGTTGAAGTTTAGATCTACGCTGTGTCTATTGGAGAACAGCTGTGTGGTATTCACCTCCTGTAAGAGTATCGTCTCCCTTGCTTGCTCCATTATTTACATTTGACACATACATTGCCTGCATAATTATAGGGATCTTTGGTTCATATGAAAATGTTTGATCCAGGTCAAGGGTCCATGCTTGTGCGCTATGGTAGAGTGAAGTCGTTTTTTTTTTTTTATGATTGGAGATCGTTGTGTTGTAGTATATCGATCCATGCTTAGTGGTTATGCTAAAAAGAAAGCATTAATCTGATTTAGTGCAGTCCGTTTTAATCGTTGTAGTCTTAGTTGCTCGTTGAAGGGGATATCCTTGAAGGTATCGGTTGATTAATTATTTTTTTAGGAGTATCGATTCCCTTTCTTTTTACTCTGCACTTATTGGTATTCGATATATATGTTGGCTGCATATAAGATAACATGGTTGGGCGAGATCTCCTGAATGATTATCGATCCCCTTTCTATTCTGTATTTATTGTATTTGATATATATGTTGGTTGCATAGATAATACGGTTGGGAGATACCTCCTGAAGGAATATCGATTCCCTTTCTTTTTACTCTGTACTTATTGGTATTTGATATATATGTCGGCTGCATATAAGATAAGATGGTTGGGCGAGATCTCCTGGATGATTATCGATCCCCTTTCTATTCTGTATTTATTGTATTTGATATATATGTTGGTTGCATAGATAATACGGCTGGGAGATACCTCCTGAAGGAATATCGATCCCCTTTCTTTTTACTCTGCACTTATTGGTATTTGATATATATGTCGGCTGCATATAAGATAACATGGTTGGGCGAGATCTCTTGAATGATTATCGATCCCCTTTCTATTCTGTATTTATTGTATTTGATATATATATATCGTTTGCTGCATAGATAACACGGTTGGGCGAGTTTTAACTCGGAGTGACCATTCAATTAAATGGAATATCATAAAGTAAGTCTCAATGCTTATACAATTATAATATTACTTATGGCTGAAATGCAATATTTACCATGGTATTTGATCGAGAAGAAATAAACACGGTATTTTATATGAGTTAAAAGTTTCATAAAATACCTCTAACAATTGCCTCTCCTAAAGAGTTAAAGTGTTAAATATTGATGGGTTTCTAATTATATAATGCATGTAATATAATCATATTATTGAAAATAATGATCACAGTTATAGTTACATAATGCATGCAGATAAATAAGACTATTCGAACCTTTACTTTCAGAAATATGCATATATTAGTCTACATTGGTTAGTTTTATATATATATATATATATAATAAAGGTTGGAGTGATATTTGATTGCGAATTGGATGGATTGTAATAAGAGACCAAGGTATAATTAATATCTAATTTCGTCAAATGGAAAAAAGGGATTTTGAATGGGGATATTGTAGTTAAACGGTTAATTGGTAATTTAGGATAAAAGTGTTTATTCTATTTGGTGAAGGGATTTTTGAATGAGGATATTTTGGTTAAACGGTTAATTGGTAATTTAGGATAAAAGTGTTTATTCTATTTGGTGAAGGCATTTTTGAATGAGGATATTTTGGTTAAACGGTTAATTGGTAATTTAGGATAAAAGTGTTTATTCTATTTGGTGAAGGGATTTTTGAATGAGGATATTTTGGTTAAATGGTTAATTGGTAATTTAGGATAAAAGTGTTTATTCTATTTGGTGAAGGGATTTTAGAATGAGGATATTTTGGTTAAATGGTTAATTGGTAATTTAGGATAAAAGTGTTTATTCTATTTAGCAGTATTATACAGTAGGAAATCGTAAGTCTAGAAAAGTCAGCTACTGTAGAAAGGTATAAAGTTAAGAGATTGTTGTGTTGACAGATTGGTGTTTTGAATCCCTAGTGCTTAGGACTTTAACGAAGTTCGTGTGATTTTGCTGTTTGAAAAACTCCTTTGTTTGTGATAGCATGGCTCAGCTTATCCTCAGTTTTATCCTCTGTTGTGCATAGAGTTCAATCTAGAGTTTTAAATTTATCTCCCGCTACTAGGGTTTTGTTTTGAGTATATATATATATGATCACGTGAGGCTAAGGATTTAGTTTGGATTATATTCTTGGTGCAACTATGAACTAGTGGGATATATAGTATATATATATATATAGTATTTGTTATATGCAGATGATAATGGATAAATGATTTTCGTTGTGACAGAATAAAGACAAGCATATAGATGCTTAGAATAGTACTTTTATAGGACTTATAACCTATGATCATTGTATATGGATTCTTGAAATAATTCTATTGTTAACTTGAAAATTGTTGGAAAAACAATCTTGATGAGAAAGGCGGCAAAGTAGCGGAAAGTGGTTTCGGCAACAATTGGGTTGTACGATGTAAATTCTACTTGATAATTAATACAAGAAGCGACTCTCCTTTGGTGGACGTAGCCCATTATGGAATGGGTGAACCACGTACATTTTGTCTTCCCATGTGTATAATTCTTGATTCTCATGTTCATGTCTTATTATTTATGCCTTGTCAACAACTCTTGAGTAATTGTTATTCACAGAATGTGTATGGAAATAATGTTGTGAAAGCGTTTTGTTATCTTAGCATGGAGCTGCAAAGTTGATTTATATATAATGGACTCAAGGGAGACCCAAGGAGCCGCAATGGTAATACTTAATAAACATAAGCAAATTGACTTTTATAAAAATGTCAAGTGTATGCACAATGATTAATTACTTGTTGGCTGTTTCTTATAATGCTTTATTATGAAGATCTTTAAGGGAAGAAATTTTAATTTTCACCAAAATTACTAACATGCAAATCTTGGAGATGTTACACTACACACACTCAAGCGCACATTAGTAGCGCTGCACTATATAAAATATTTACATCATGCATTCTAGTATCTCAGTCAGTCGAGCATACAAATTATTCATTATTTATCATCATGTCTCAGTCATTCGAGCATATGCACTATTCTTCATTTTCATTTTAAAGCATTCTCAAAGTAAATTCAAATGGTTCGTGTTTTACCTAGCCGGTTCATTTCAAAACTAGTACCTCATTATTCTAAACAGTTAGGGTACCAAGGCGGGCATTACACTAACACATGATACATATATCCAAACATGACTATATATCATAACACTAACATCACACACACACGTATATATATCTCAGCAAAATAATAGAACCATATGTCCACAGTGTCGTCAAACCGACGAAGTCTCACAATCAAGAAAATACAACATATAATAGTAGTTCAGTTAGTAATGTCAAAATGGGGTGTTACATACACCCACCCTTCAAGATACTTCGTCTCAAAGTTATGGTCAAAATAGCGTGGGATAATCATGACGCGTGATCTTTGCGTCCACCCAGGTGGTTGAACCTAGGGTATACTTTTCCTACTGGGCCACCTCCTAATTATACATAACAACACCTACAAAATTTAATTATTTAATCTTATTGGAGGTGTTCTTATATTTTGTTTAACATTTGCATAGGTTGTTGGTTTGACTACTCAAGGTTCATCACCATACTTAATCCATAAAATAGTCAACATCCTTGTTAAATTAAATTAATTTGTACATTCTATAATGCGATTCATAAGAATACCTTGCCTTTGGCTTTGTCGTCAGAACAAAATACTTACTTGGGGGAACCTGTAGAAAAAGGGTTTTGTAACATCTCCCAAATAATGATGTTAGGACCCAAATAATGATGTTAGGATTTAGTGAAAAAAAAAAAAATTTCCTTTCACATCACATAATAAAGATAAATAAAACAACCCTATGTAACACTTTGCATCAATCCACCAAGTAACATCTTCTATTGATTTATTATTCTTTTCACCACATACATTTAACTGGACAAGATTGTCCTGCCGAAAATCATGACACTTATAACTTATCATACATCTACATACACCTTTATAATTTATCAGATACATTTAGATGCAACATTTATAATTTATCTCATACATCTAGAAATGGACATACAAGAAATTAACACCACATTCCAATTGACAAAACAATAAGCCAAATTTTAAACACACATAATCGAGACAAGGATATAGGTGGTTCACCCCGGCTGGGCTACGTCCACAAAGGCAGGTCAAATCTTGTAATATTCCAAGTCAAGGGATACATTATGCAACTCAACGTCGCTATTCTTCCAGCTCCTCCTCTAGAGGGAGATCATTCTCAATAATCAAACTATACTCTTCTTGAAAGAGATTACATCTTGCGACACAGTTGTCGCCATAAATAATCGCCACTCTCATCGAGAGCATACACATAAAATTATTTTTTCCAAGCCTATAATACACAGAGGTTGAAATCTAAATAAGAACTTCTTCAAGCAATGCATGCAGATATTTAAATCAAATAGAGATCATATCGCTCAAGCAACCTCTATATGCGTAGATTGCCATCCCAAGTGAAAACTCAGCTGTAAAATATATAATACAGAGATGCAGAATTCAAGTAGTTTTCTGTCAAGCAAACAACGTTCATAGATGACTAAACAGTGGAACTACATTCACTATATTTTTAACATAACAGATTTGTAGCTGGGCATGGGTCGATTCTCCAAAATGAGATTCCCAGCCTCTCAATCTATATAAAATATATAATCAATCTAGTATTTAAAGGGATCGATTCTCCACAAGGAGATCACCCTCACGACGGTTTAAATTAACTATATATATATATAAACAACCAGATGGCAGAGAGGAGGACTTGTGCACAATGAGGCACCCACCCTTTTCTTCTTTATTTAAATAACTGGATAAAATCTGCCATGCATACGTTACAAAACTTACTTTTACTTTCTCAATGCCTTTTGCCTACAGGGCATTTTCCAATGCTCAAGCTAACATCAGAAAATAAGTCAGAGATCAATACATCTGAATGATCTCACCGATTCTAAAGTATGGCATATTAATAATCTGGATATATCATCCAACACAAAGCTTCATGATTTCTCCCTACAGGACAAAAAGCATAAAAAAACAGAGCTTGGGATTTTACTTGCGGCCATATGGTTAGACAGAAACCAGTGGGCGAGAATCCTTAAGGATGAGCTTTCCCATTTGGAATCTAAGATGAAAGGTACTTACAATAAAAACAAATCCGAATAATCACTATAGGTTAGAGGACATGCCTCTCTTCCTGCCACCAGTGACTTAACCAAAGGAGATAAACAGAAGTACAGAGGGCTCGGCGTAACATGAAGAAACTATTACAGCAATGCTTTCACTAAACTTAAAGATGTATTAATGGAACTCAACATCATAATAACATAACTCGAAATCCCCACAGGGATCTATTCTTGGTAATATACCCCGATAGATACACTAACTTGTATTCACGCTATCGTAAAACAAGTTCATAGTTTAAATGTAACAACAATGAGCCCTTAGTAATCAACAGAAAAATAACTTAACAGAGTTAGACCGATTCCCAAAACAACATACACAAGGGAAACTCGGCAGGGTCAACCCGATTCCCTAAACAACATGCCAACTATAAAACTCGACAAGGGTGATACTGGGTGAGGCGAGGATGCAGAGATGGACATGATTTATAAATCGTGGCAGAAATGGTGCCGAGATATAACAGTAGTCTACAGTTATAAAAGAAAAATAGAAATCATTTACAGTGGCAGACTGCACGCCTTGGTGGCAGCATACCCAACAGAGGACACATGAAACTCGTTCTTCCATTTTAAATGCTAACTGCATTGTGCAATAAGGAAATAACTACAGTAATTATCCTCCATACTATGGAGAGTATGGAGGGCGTTATTAACACCCATTAACTACACCGGGAACACAGAAAACCCCCATAATATACCACTATCCAAGCTTACAATTCAATAGATTGAATTTAGCACATGGAAAGGGCGTGACCGTGACCTACCTCTATCATGGAAACTACGATAGCAGCGTAGTAACCAGAGCTTACAGAGGGGATCCCTTCTGCGATTAACTACCCTTTTGTCCAGGGATAGACGTGTTGCTATCATGATCCAGATCAGTGGAGTCCTGTCCATGGGAAACAACTCTAAGAGGAAATGGATGCTCACTATACAACCCATCCTCTGACAAAAATTATACTTAGAGGCCATCCTCAAACTCCAGCGACTTATCCCACAGACTCTTTTCGAAACAAGGACCAAATAGATCATCATTCTTTCACCTTTCAAAAGGAAAAGAACAGATGGGGATCGGACTGAGGAAGCCCTCATTTTCATTCGCCTCTACCTTTCCCCCCCCCCCTTCCTACGTTCTGATATATATATATATATATATATAAAAACACAACTGAAGACGGTCCTCCATCTTGGAGAGTCCGCCTTTCACCAACTGGCGGTTGAAATTATGCGAACTGGCAGCACATGGCTTGCCAAGTGGCAGCTCTAGGTTGATGACTCAGTTTTATCATTTCTAGAAACCAACCACAACCCTAAAAGCGAGGTCGACATTTTGTTCACGGCTTGTTTATCATTAATAAACTGGTTAACTCTTTTCCAAACAGTATCACCATATCAAGGCTGAGACTTGGTTCTACTTCGTAAGGAAATCGCCATTCCTTAAAGAAAACGGTTGTCAACACATAACTCTAGTTATTGTATTTAATATATATACGTTCATATAATTGTGTTTGGTTCAACCAGCGCTTACCCCATAAAATAAATAATACACGTTCACACTTATCGAAATGTATATATATATATATAATATTCACCTTCGTAAGGGTATACACTCATGGTGTGTTTATACCCACTGATCTTTAATAAAAGGAACTAGAGATAAAAACCTTTAGGTGGCAAGGAAATATAGCTCCTTATTATGGCCCTAGAAAAGCTCCGTAGCATTCGATGCCATAACTAATATGTAATAACCATAAGGATTTGCTAATCCCTTTTGTCTCCTAAGTTATTAACATCAAATACACCTTAGGAAAAAATTAGATTACAATCTACTCAAGGACCTCTGGTGGGGCCTTGGCCTTGAGTTCCTCACCATGTCCATTTACAAAATGTGACATATTTACAAAACAATAGCATACGAAAAGAGGGGGATATCACAGGTTTTGTTGGACCCAGGATATGTCAGCTGTGTTTGCAAGCGAACGAGGACATTCACCATCTGTTCAGAGGCTGTTTATTTTTTTAGGATATTTGGAGGTTATAAGGGGAGAAGTGTTGGAGCTTCCTCTTTGGGACAGGCCTTCATTTGTCGACAATCTGGATGCCTATTTCTATTTGCCACAAAGAATAGTTTTATTGATTCTCCATACCCTTTGGAAAGTCTGGCATGCTTGGAACAGTCTTATATTCGAAAATTCAAAGCCTTCGGTGACGTTGGTATATGGAAGAATTCGGGCTGGCACTATCTCGGGTTGGTCTCGACACAGGAATATTGGCATTACTCGCAGGCCTTTTGATGAGGGTATCCATTCCTTTCCCCTTGGCTATTTGATGGAGCTGCGCAAGGAGGTATCTGTGGAGCCAACATGGTTCTCAAACTTTCTGTGGAGCATTATTATCACTTGATGTTCATGGCTGGCAGAGTAACAAATACAAGAGCTGAGTTACTGGCATTATGGGGTTTATTATGTTTTTATGGGCATTTGGATATTGATAACCTTTGTATTCTGGGTGACTCCTGCTGTATTATTGAATGGGACGGTGAACAGGCCCGCTTGCGCTCATTAACTCTGCAGCACTGGTGCCAGCGGATCAGTATATTGATTTCTTCTTTCTCCAACATATGTTTCAATCATATCTACCATTATCATAACTCAGTGGCCGATGGATTATCTAAGCAGGCATTGGTCTTACCTTCTGGTTTGTTGAGGTTCAAATAATTCTAGGGTCCCTCCATGGTTTCGGATGGGTCTCTGATAATGGATCCACTGTAATTATTTCAGTTAAGTTTTTTGTCCTGTTTATCAGCTTGTATTATTCAGCTGTAAGGATGTTTTTTCGGGGGTGTTGTAGCTCTGTCTGTTTTGAGTTTAGTTGTGTGAAATTTTTATGCTTCTGTAATCAAGTTTTTAGACTCTATTTGAGGATTCTGTCGAGGTATCTCGTTGAGTACTTCGTAGAGGAGATGGTTTTTTGAACTTATCTGAGGGAACTATTAGAGAAGTCCTCTCGCTTCTCATATGTATGGTTGTTTGATTTTGATACATCTTTTTCTTTAATAAAAGGATGTCTTTTTCGTATGAAAAAAAAACTTTTAATTTGATTCTAAGTCATTGTCATGACTCGTTAATTGGATCTCATCTTTAGTTAATTTCACTTTGACTTACACCATTTCTCTATATAAAGATTTATTATTTGTGATAAATTATGAATCCAACATGCTCTTTATTTAAAGGTTGTTGGTTTAAATGATACACCCTTCGAGAATGCACTTTAAATATTATGGAGAAATTTCCATATCATCATTAGCAACTTTTACAAGTTCAACTAGAACTTATATTCTACTGCATTTCCATTTATCTTGTAATCCTTACATCATTGTCCTATGTTTGGTACTATTTCTCTAACTATCCCTTACCTTGATATACCCATTTCCTTCATTCGCATATCTATGTTAATCCACTAATCCTATCTACTCTATTACTTTCAGTATCTAAGTTACACTATCCATTAATTACACAAGATGATGACTCTTACTTATTTGTGCACCCCAACATGATAGTCCTTACTCATCATTACTTACACTATATTAAACAATACTCTCATCACAATATGCAAATGAGCTCATCAGTTCTTATCACACCTTACCAGATACTATGGTTTTTTCTCATGCTCTTTAACCCTCTCACTCATCTTAATTTTCACTTGTCATTGACATGATTCTAATTGATATGTTGCAATTTTGTTGTTGTCGTTCTTGTTGTTTTAGTCGTAGTAGTTGTTGTTGTTGTTTTTAAACATACATAAATTCATTCAATGCACAATATCACTTGGTTGTGTGATACCATTTCTTGCTCATACATGAATATGAGAAATATTGAAATTAACACACCATCAAATTATAATACATGCTAATATGAAGTACTTTAGGTAATCCCAACTAGGCAAACTCAAATATGTCCTTCAAAATCACTATAAAACCATACTTAAAGCTAACAATTACGTTAAAATCAAGTCAAATTCATTCCAAAACCCCAATTATCCATTAATTAATGACTACTTCTAAGTCATGCATCACACACCATTTTCTCGTCAATGTATTACATTATGAACCACTTTCAAGAAATCTGACTTATGCATCTTGCGATATATCATTTTTTTGTTACAACTTAAATTTTGACATAAGGTCATTCCCTTACCGGATAGCATCGGACCCTCATGAATTTCCTCCTAGCATGACTACATAGGTTCCTCATAAAATTTTACAATTCCATCTAATGTCGATCAATTTTTAATTTATCCTTATAGAGTGAAGATGAAGATCATGTATTTATTTGACGTACCAAAATTAATTTTATGTCCTACCATGACTTGATGAAACATGCACATATTCTTCTATTACGATCTTCTCTTATTATTACTGCCAACTACTTTAGTTGTCACAATCTCTCACTAATACATCATGTGTCATTATACTCTTCCAGTGAAGGAATAAGTTAAATGTCCAAAATGCATTTATGTCACCTTAATCTTTTGCTTCCTTGATACCTCTATGGATAGTGAATTCCATGATTTATGATAAAGCCACTTATATTTCATTGTCTATATATACAATTTTTATGAAAATTATGTATTACTTTACCCCATAATTATAGTATTTAATTACTAACTTTTTGCCTTCATCATTTTTTTACTCTCATCACATAACCCTATCCACCAATGTGGCGATAGTTCATTTTTCTACCTTCATTACGACCCTAATATCTCATATATTAATATGAGTTATTTCATGCACAATCATAAATATTATTTTTCAATCCAATCCACTTCATAGGTGCTCCTCATACTAAATACATAAGCACATTACCATCTATTGCATCGAGACATCTTACATTGTATTGACTCACATCTCAGTTTTTAAAACTACCTCCCTATCTACTTGTATTATATTAATGATTGCATTTAACAATACCTGGCCCACATGTACATTGCTTATGGATTGCTCCCATATTAGGAATATTTTATCATATGCACATACTCATTTTAGTCTTCTTGCTACATTGACCACTCCCTTCCTTTGTCTTTACTCAAGTTAATCATTATTCCCCTCTTACTATCTGAAAGACTATCATAATGGTGCTCATCTTACTATACACACCTATTATCATCGACCTACACCAACTATGTTAATACTTGCATTTACTACGTCCACAACATAATTTTAAATTTCACCAATTACTTGAAATTCTTCCTTATTATTTATTTCCCCATTTTTATTTTTTATTATTTTGTTAACACCTTATCGTTTGTATCATATTTGATACTCTCATAATTGTGTGCCTTAACAATTATTCTCTTATTTTCCCACCCTTATCAGCACCACATATTCTCATTCATAATTGCATTATACGTGTTATTTAATCACCTTGAGTTATCCTAATGTTAATCATTAAACCCTGCTCTCAATCTTGTGATACTATGTCTTGTAATGAATTAGTTATATAATATGCTTTCGTCATAGTAACCATAATAGCCTCTAGCCCCTTTAACATACCCCAACTACCTTGAGATTCATTGCCCCTACTAATCCTTCTTTCCACAAAAGAAATTTAACATTGGGGTGACCATGCCCCCTTCTTGTCACAAGGTTTAAAGCAACTTTAGTTATTAGAAACGACTTCCCTTGGCTTAATTATATATGAAATTTCTCTAGAATACCACTCTAATAGATGTATGGATTGATTCCATTAACTATTTATCTTAACCAAAGGATCGTCTACTCATAAGGGGGTAACAATCATTAATCTTCTTGTTACGAAATTTACAATCATTCCTTAACATGATCAATAATATACATGAATTAATCCATACGTCCACTCCTAGTCAAGTACAAGTAAACTTAATTGTCTCGCCTAAGGATAAAACCTAGTCAACATGTCATATCATAGACCACAAAATAATAAGACATATTTCCATGACATCTTATCGTTTTCTTGAACTCCGGCTCTAGGATCATGACGCAACCCTCTCATAGGAATTCCTATCAAACACTCATAAAGTACAGTACTGGGCATAATAAATCACTTTAGTTTATATGAACAACTAGAAGACATAATCTATCTCTTGGTGATACGATGCCAGGGTCATCACACAAGCCAAAATACTAACACAATTCCTCCTCCATTTCAGTAGGGTCTTAATGGCCAACAATAATGTGTCATCAACCCTTCTATTACTAAAGACTTAATCTTTCCCTATAAAATTGTCGATCCTTCCCGCACATACCATACAAGGATTATGAATAGACCCATCATGGTTTTCGTTCATGTCTCTATCATTAAAGGCCAAAACTCCTTGACCTCATCACCAAACCAACCTATAGGAAATTCACTAGATATCCCTCCTTTCGGTACCATGATGACGTAAAGAATCACTAGTATCAACTCCTCCCTGGGTGCTACCATACCTTTATACTTAATGTTTATAGTGCAATGCTCACTTATTGCTTATATCAGCTATATATATAACTTATGCCCCCATTTAAAATAATATTTATTGAAGGATTCTCACTCGCATGCTAAGGGAGTACAACCTCCAGGTTATATGTCTTGCACCACCCATTTTCCCAATAGTCTCCTTCCTAGTTATTGACTTATTTCATTATCTCGTTCCACATTAATAATTATTTATTTATTAATGAAATTCCACATTAATTTACATTAACCCTAACTCATTAATCAGTATACTAACTTTATAATAATTAATTTAACCTTAATAATTAAAATTTAACCTTAATCTGTATACTAATTACATTAATAACTAACCAAGTTTAATTAATGTAAAATTTAATTAATTAATTAGCTTAATTAATTAAATAATTAGCTTAATTTACATTAGTACTAACCTTATTAATAATTATTCTAACATTATAATAATGATCATGTGCTAACATTAATTAATTCTTCTAAGGTTAATCCTAGTTTTAATCGATAATTAAAACCTAATTAATCCCTAATTAAAGCTTAATTAACCCTAATCTAAGTAACCCGCATGGGAGCCACGCAGCATCACCATGCAGTCCACCGCCAAGCATAAATTGTTTTTATTAAAAACTCTATTTATAAGGTCAAACCCTAGCTATGGGTCATTCTCCCCATCCATTTTTGTTGAGCGTGCTCTGCTCTGCACCCCGAGATGGGCTCCAAGGAGAAGCTCCTCCCAGGCCGCCATAGTTAGCGAGAGCTCCGCTCCATTGCATCAAGCTCAGTTGCAGGTATAGCTCTCCCTCATTTCAGCTCTAGTTTAATAGATTTTTTATTTTTATTTTTGGATTCCAGTTTTTTTTTATATACATTCTTTTTGGTTTGCAGAATTTGGAGTGGCGGCAGCCCAACTGGGCGCCCCTTCCTCCCTCTCTGCCCGCACCCAATGGTCCGGGCTTTCCCCACTTATTGAGGCCATAGGTCCATGGCCTCTGGCTCATAGTCACACCCCTTTGGGGTTGGTGGCTCATGGCTTGCCAGCCGGTTGCGCCCAAGCCGAAGATCGTGGCTTCCTTGGATGGGCTGCACCCAAGGCTGCAGCACATAGATGCTTGGTTGGGCCGCCCATGGCCGCAACTTAGCTGCATGGCCAAAAAAAAAATTCATAGTGTATTTTTTTTCAAAGAATTTTCTCAATGTAACTTTTTTTTTGTTTTATTTACGATGTGGTTCAATTTTGTTTTATTAACTAACTAACTAACTATATATATATATATATATATATATATATATATATAGTTTTGCAGGGAGTGGAGTGGTCGCAGCTCAGTTGGGCGCCCTCCACTTCTCCCTCTGCATTGCATTGGTCGACCCTTCCCCACTGACCAAGGCCTCGAGCCCATGGCCGCGCATACTTGGTCGGGCTGCGCCCTAGGCCGCAGCACACAACTGCTAGTCGGGCTGCGCCGAGGCCGCAAGCCTATGGCTACTGGCCGGGATGCACACAACTGCAGGACGGGATGCGCCCAGGGCCACAACCCTGTGGCTGCTGGCCAGGCCACGCCCAAGGCCGTAGAGTACAGCTCCAAGCCGAGCTGCCCATGGTCGCAGCCACACTGCATCAAGCTTAGCCATGGAGCCAAAAAAATATAAGAATTTAACCTTCTTTTTTTAAAATTTATTTTATATGTATATTTTTTTTATATAATCTATGTTATATTTTAGTTTATAAATTAAATTAAAATATATATATATTTCATAAGCCTTTGTTTATATTTTTTTTGTATATATATATATATATATAGTTTTTTTTTGTTATAATTAAAAATTTAAATTTGAAAATTTCAAATTAAATTAAAATTTTGTGTTTTATTTTAGATTTAATTTAAATTAAAGTTCGGTCTATATATATATGATTTCCTCGTTTATATATATATATATATATATATATATATATATATATATAATTCTTGTTTATATGCATAATAAAAAAAAATTGTTGTACTAACAAAATCGATATCTAGATGTAATATCCTAGTATTTATTCTAATTTGATATTTTGTATCTCTGTGATTAGGGATTTTAGCTTCATGAAAAGCTTGCATTTACTTATTACTATGAGTAATGTTGCAATTAATTTATATATATATATATATATATATATATATATACACACACACACAATTTCACTAACTCTCCCCCTGGTTTTATGCAGATCAAATACATCTGCAACCAGTAAACTTGACGGGAGTCAATTTTTTTTAATTAGTTCATCTTATCATGTTCTCCTTTCATTGTAGTAAGCCCTCTGGTTCCAGATCTGGAATCCACCTGGAATCATGGCTCTAATACCATGTGTAGGACCCATGTCCTAGTTTATCTAATGTTTATAAATAAATTTCTAACTTTCCTATGTTTACATATGGCTGTTAGGATATTCCTATACTCCATCCTAGTCCCACCAGTATTTTGATCATTTACATTTTCAGTCATGCATGCACCTTTTAGGGTTTGCATGCATTCTAGGGTTTGCATGCATTTTGCATGCATCCCAGTCATCAGTCCAGCACCTAGCCCTCAGTTAGCCAGCCCCCAGGAGCTTCTCACTATTCAGTTTTAGCCCTCCAGTTGCTTAGTGCGCCCTTCTTCCTTGATTTTAGGGAGCAACTCGCCCTTCTTCACCTACCAGTTCAGTTACACTCAGTTACAGTCAGTTACAGTCAGTTACACTCAGTTACATTGAGTTACACTCAGTTACACTCAGTTACATTCAGTTACAGTCAGTTACACTCAGTTACATTGAGTTACACTCAGTTACACTCAGTTACATTCAGTTACTCTTAGTTACATTGAGTTACACTTAGTTACATTGAGTTACACTCAGTTACACTCAGTTACACTTAGTTACACTGAGTTACACTTAGTTACACTGAGTTACACCTACCAGAGTTAGTTTGACTGATGGTTGACAGTTACTTGAGCATTGATGACTCCAATGATGATGATGAAGACTTCTAGTTGCACTCCGATGATCATGAGGACACCTAGTTGTGCTCCGATGACACTCTAGTGATCCTTTGATCACTCCATGAAGGCTAATTCGAATTGCCACCTTAGGCATTCGAATTCCTCATGCATTGTATTATTTATATGTCCATTTGTGATTAATAATCTAGTATGACCGAAGTATTATTGCTTCTATCTGAGTTCTACTGTACCATATTATTCTGTTGCTCATTATACTGCATGTATCACTCTTCTTCTATTTTCTTGCTTAATCATAATTATTCTCTTGTGAGATACATCATCTCTTAGATCTGCTGTGAGGATTTTCACATGGTATCAGAGCGAGGTTGAGAGTATTGTTTATCTCCATTCTTGAGAGTTTTTTGCAGGTTATTACCAAGATTTCGAGTTCAGCAGTTGCAGCAGAATCTGCATTTTTGCAGCAGTAGCAGTTGTAGTTATTCTATATTGTTTTTGCAGGTCTTCTACATCTTCAATGTATCCTGAATTAGAAGAAATCACTCCTCTTTCTCTATTCAACTATGATGAATGGAAACCAAAAATAATAGCATATTTAAAGAGCCATGATCTCTTTGATTGCTATTTTGAAAGAGAGTTCGAATCCTCTACAAAGAAGATTAAATGGTTGAATAAAGGTGACATGCACATTGGAAGAATGAAGCTTACTATGACTGATTACATATTGTACCCGACCATCTTTGAAATTGAAACTCCAAAAGAGTTATGGGCTCATCTGGATGAAAGATTCGGCAAAAAGAATGATGGTTTTGGTCCAAATCCCTTCAAAAGCAAGCAAGTTGTTGCATTCGCTCCACTTGATGGTCTCTCAGATCATGATGCATTCGCTCCTCCTGATGGTCTCTCAGATCATGTTGCATTCGCTCCCCTTGATGATCTCTCAGATCATGAACCAGTATCATCTCATATTGAAGTTGTTGACAAAGAACTTGCAGATTCTCCGCTCATGCTCAAACTTTCTTCTCTTTCTGTGCCAGCTCACACTCTAGATATTGCAGAAGGTCCTAAATCCTGCCTTGCACCAGAGTTTGTTGGTTTGCATCATGATCACATGATTATTTCGGAGGTAACATCAGCTATTGGAGGTAATGCATTCGCTCCTCTTCAGCAAACATCTCTTATTTACTACTATATGATCATTAGCACATGCTTTCAGAAGGTTATTGAAGAATATGGCCATTGCCACCCGCTTGAGATAATTTCTCATGCATCATATGATAGTTTTGATCTCACCCCTGCTGGTTCAAAGGAGATCTCAAGAAACTGTTTTGAAAGTCTTAAATCTGATTTTGATTTCAAGCAAACATGTAATAGTTCTTTTTGGCATAATCTCACCCATGGTGGTTCGAAGGAGAAGACAAAGGACTATATGCACATTCAAAAATTTGATCCTACCTCAGCTGATTCGAATCACAGGTTCAAGGATCATTCTAATACTGTTGGATTTGTTCTCATCACATTCGATCTGAAGAGCAAGTACAAGCACATGCTTTTTGAGCATGATCCACTTCTTCCCAAGAAGAAGATACCTCCAGACATATGACCAAGCATCACACATGCTTGAGTTTGGAGCTTTTATTTTTTTTATGTGTGCCTTACAGTCTATTTTTTGAGGAGGGGGTATGTTTCCCATGAAATTTTCCCACTTCCTTGGTTTATTGATTGTTATTATTCATTGTATTGGGTGACCTTTGGTCTTAGTTACCAGGGCCCAGGATGGATTAAGGGGGGGTGTTAGGATATTCCTATACTCCATCCTAGTCCCACCAGTATTTTGATCATTTACATTTTCAGTCATGCATGCACCTTTTAGGGTTTGCATGCATTCTAGGGTTTGCATGCATTTTGCATGCATCCCAGTCATCAGTCCAGCACCTAGCCCTCAGTTAGCCAGCCCCCAGGAGCTTCTCACTATTCAGTTTTAGCCCTCCAGTTGCTTAGTGCGCCCTTCTTCCTTGATTTTAGGGAGCAACTCGCCCTTCTTCACCTACCAGTTCAGTTACACTCAGTTACAGTCAGTTACAGTCAGTTACACTCAGTTACATTGAGTTACACTCAGTTACACTCAGTTACATTCAGTTACAGTCAGTTACACTCAGTTACACTCAGTTACATTGAGTTACACTCAGTTACACTCAGTTACATTCAGTTACTCTTAGTTACATTGAGTTACACTTAGTTACATTGAGTTACACTCAGTTACACTCAGTTACACTTAGTTACACTGAGTTACACTTAGTTACACTGAGTTACACCTACCAGAGTTAGTTTGACTGATGGTTGACAGTTACTTGAGCATTGATGACTCCAATGATGATGATGAAGACTTCTAGTTGCACTCCGATGATCATGAGGACACCTAGTTGTGCTCCGATGACACTCTAGTGATCCTTTGATCACTCCATGAAGGCTAATTCGAATTGCCACCTTAGGCATTCGAATTCCTCATGCATTGTATTATTTATATGTCCATTTGTGATTAATAATCTAGTATGACCGAAGTATTATTGCTTCTATCTGAGTTCTACTGTACCATATTATTCTGTTGCTCATTATACTGCATGTATCACTCTTCTTCTATTTTCTTGCTTAATCATAATTATTCTCTTGTGAGATACATCATCTCTTAGATCTGCTGTGAGGATTTTCACAATGGCAACGGTTTCTATTGTGTTTTCTAGTTTTGTTTACTTTCATGCCAGTAGAAATAAGGTTTTGCATGCCTGTAATAACAACTATTTACATTTACAGGTTGAATTATACATAAATGCTATTTAATTGTTCCAACATTTACTAATTTACAAGTGCAACAGGATAAATACATGTCAATTTTTTGATAAATTTCATTATGAATTATAACATGGATAGTAAATATTGATAGAGTTAGAATGGATAATATACCTATAAGAAAAATACCTTTAAATAGATAGTAGATCCCTTGCTATTTTTTTTGCCTTGATGTATGCCCTGCAACCAAAATCCTTCCCAACTCTGGAAACTCAACCGACCAGACAATCTGGTATGCCACCCTGTCAATTGGAGAGGTCTCGCCGATTGGCCAACTCCAAAAGTTCATTTTTGGACCCTCGAGCCCAAACCGAGTACAAGCAAACCAGTTATCCCTTTTGCAAATTCTCCAACAAACCCCTTCTCTTCTGCTCTACAATTTTCTAAGCTCTCCTAAAATCTAAAACCTCCTCCCAAAAAATGATCCCCTCTTCGCCTCTCTTCTTGACCTTTTTCCCCCCTTCCATTGCCGACTCTTTGTTTCCCATTACTACCCTTATCTCTATCATAAATTTCTCAAATCCCGAGTTCTCCTCGAGCCCTTAACATTTGACTCAAACATTTAAACTCTATTATTCTATTGTGTAAATAAATGCCTAGGTTGGTTCTTTCACTTTTACACGTTTCAGCCGTAATAAATTCTAATCAACCCTCGACATTACAATTCAAGGTTTTATAATTAACTTAATTAATTAATCATTTTTATTTAATTAACTCAAAATATAATTCAACACTTGTTTAATAATGGCATAAGGCAACTTCTACCACATTCAATAATTTGAACCTTAAATGTAATTACCCTAATTAATACTTATTTATTACCGTAACTATCCTAATTAATTAATTAATCCTAATTATTTAGAATTAACCTAATCATCATTCATGGCAGTATTACCACATTCAACATTACACTCTTAGTTATATTTAACTTAATTAACAATTATTACTAAAGATAAGAATAGTCTCATTAACATTAATTAATCATTATTAACACATAATTTACATTAGTCAACATTATTAATCATTAATTGGCAATAATTAACATTAATCAACATTACTAACATTAATCGACAATAATTAACATTAATCAACATTATTAAAATTAATCGAAAATAATTAACATTAATCAACATTATTAACATTAATCAACAATAATTAACATTAATCATCATTATTACTTAATCATCATTCATTACCACCTAAGTTACTCATTCATCATGTTCCATTATTTTAATCATAAATTACTAACTCGACGTATTAATTTAATTTCCTGGTTAGATAAGTAGTAATAATGTAATTAATGCATAAACATTATAGTTCAGTATTACTTCACGCAATTTATTCATATGTAGGCGAGTCATGTAAGCATAGTTATGGCTTACATACCTCATGTAGGTACACTAATAGTACTAAACCACACAACATTCTCAATCAATTAAGTTATGGTTTACTAACGCATTCTTAACACAACTTGACTGTTGGATCATTCACTTTGTTACATAAAATTAACCGACGGACAATAATACCAGTTACTAAGTTACGACACATGACTCTGCAAGGTCCTCAACATATATAGTTAGATCAATTTTACTTCCTGAATTCAAGCTACACCTATCTACCTACATCGTCTACCTAATTCACAACTAACTTCCACATCCTATCCTTTCCTCTGTTGGACTACTCTGAAGTGTCAAGCCATGACCGGCTCCAATTAGAACCTGTAAGCGGAAGTCTCAACTACATCGACTAAGCTTCCCCAACAGGAAACCACCAATCATCATCACACACCTTGGGGATCGCGTCGTAGCACAACCCTCCCATGACTCTGGGTTTTGGGGATAAACTATGGGTAAAGCCTCCACCCCCCCTAATAGAACAAGGGACTATGTCTACACCGACATAATAATTGCGTTGCACTTGTACTCAGTTTGTCATCGTATAACCAATTTGGGATGTTGAGTTTCCTGAAACCCTACCCCACCCATACATCATAATAAACATCATAATAATCATGCGAAAATAAATAATGCATCACTTGCATACCATTTATCTTTCGAATTCCATGTCCCTAAGGCTCTCCCACCTCGTAGGGTCCAGCTATCGCTTATCCATTTTAACCTGTAAGTTAGTCCCCGACATACAATCTAGAATATCATGCACAAATCCTCGACATGTACACATACATTTCATCATAACATAACAATAATCAATTCATTTATTCACCATGCACCTAGCATAACATTCATTCATTCAACATATAACTTAACGGTATCCACGTACCCATCATTCATTAACTTGCATATATGAGACATAACTAACACATGATACATATATCCAAACATGACTATATATCATAACACTAACATCACACTCACACACACATGTATATATCTCAACAAAATAATAGAATCATATGTCCACAGTGTTGTCAAACCGACAAAGTCTCACAATCAAGCAAATACAACATATAATAGTAGTTCAGGTAGTAATCTCAAAACGAGGCGTTACAATCAAGAGATGGATGGGCAATGTTTAGGTCATTATTGTGCTTCTGAAATATGTAGATCAATCAAAAAATAGAAACCAAAATTCAAGATGTTGATTATGATCCCCCAAATCTAAAATAATGGCACATTTGATGCATTTCAAGATGAATCTTCTAAACACTAAAATAATTGCAGAACTTGGAAAGCAGAAGGAACACACAATGGAGAACCTAGGAAACAATCCTGGAGTTGATTTGGAAACAATAGGTAGAGGATGCAGGTCCCAATCATTCTCCACGGAAGGATGATATACTTGACAACGCAAGTGTGTTTCGCACGTCGCAATCCCAATCATCCATAGTCGACTAGTTCCACCATATCGAGCTAATAATTGGCTCAATTCCATAACAACTCTATCGGTGCTCCTCCTGCCTGTGAGACTGACAACCCTATCGGTGCTCCTCCTACCTTGAGCTGCTCTACAAGCCACTTTAAATCACCCATGTTAAGAATTATACCCTTATTCAAACTCCCTTCCACCATTTGGTCCAATTCCCTGAACTTCATAGCAATGTGGTCTTTATCTTTGTTTATGAAACAAAAAGTGGATATCTTTGTTTCAATAGGAAGGATCTGGACACCTTGAAGCTGCGTCAGGGTTTCACCTTTTTTATATTCTTTGCGCAATTGCTTTTATTACAACTTTGGGCTCTTCAGCGACAACCCCTGAACTTTGAAGTCGAGGTTTCAAGTAGGGATTTCTCTATGAAATTGGGAAACAACTAACATCATCATGTTCTAAGTTTCTATTGCTGCAATCAAAATGCTGCTGACTTCTTCCAAAAATTGAAGGCAAATTACCTAATCTGAATCTCACCCGATCAATGGATCTTGAAAATAGTGAAATGGATGAATGCGATTTTTCCTTATTGATCGATTGCTCTATAGTTGCTTTGACGGCAGGGCTCGAAAATCTTAACAACAACTAGTAAATTATCCTTCACAACCATGGTGGTAATCTAGACTTGTGAGCGACCATGCACTAAAGTTTTTGGATGGACCTCTGATGGTACAATTGGGCTAGCAACAACGCACAGACAGGCCAAGAAGGGGATGAAGGAGGCCATGAAAGCACCAAATAGAGAGGGAAGGAAGGGCATTGAAGTTGCGCCTACCTCCATTGACGGATTGGGAGATGCTTCTTCCTTCACCTCTATTGCTTCTGTTGCTCCCATCGTTATCATGACAACAACCAAGAGAACTACATATGTGTACTTGCCCAAGCCTACTATTGTTCCTCACACTCTCAAGAAAACCTACGACTGCTACCAAATAGTGAAAAGGCCAAACCCTAAGCACAACCCTCCCGGGATAACTGCAAATATGATACAGACTAATCCAAATTTGAAGAGACAATCTTTTTTGGCTGAGACTTGAACTCTCAACCACAAAGAACCGACAAATGCAAGTTTCAAAATTTGCACTAGAAACAACTGAGCTTATGAACCCTCATCTGCACCTCGTAGACCAATTGGAAACCCACAAAAAGAAATATAATATCTCTAGCCGCTATCTATGAATGATCTGCATAGCGTATAGCCAACTAGCAATCTACACATTTCTCACATAAAGTAATATAAAATGCCTCTCCCAGATGTGAATAATGATAAAAGGGACAGTAACCAATAAATTATGGATGGCGACGGCTAGCAGACGGTGTGCTCACCAAGCTACCTGTGATTTTTGCTTTTAGTCTGTCTGAATAATTATAAATTTGAAAATACTTTTTCATTCCAGACAGCCATGCCTCCGCTTCTTCTCCTTTTTCCACCTCACCATTAAACATCAATGGCTCTATCTTTTTAAATTCTCCTGAGATTTATTCAAAAGGTTTATATTTTCTCTGTGATATCCCTCCTTATGACCTATTTTGATCATTATATATATAGATATTGTTGCAAAAAGATTTATAACTAGTGGCGAGAACCATTAAAAAACTATTATATAAAGTTATAAATATAGTTGATTAAATTCATAACTACAAGTTATGAATTATATCTATATTCTTGATACCTTTTGTTAAAAACAAGAGTTTAGTATTTCGCGACAACCATCTCGGCGTACACATTGTTTAATTTCGATTTGAGAATATATTGGAGGTTAAATGCTACTAAAACTGGTTGTTAGAGCTTAACCACTCCACCTTCCCACGTCCTTTTATTGAACTCCAAGCTGGATAGGAGATGCCGCCTGTCAGAGATTTAAACGCCATTTGTCAAGAAAATTCGGGTCTACCGTCGAGTTAGAAATCTTTTTGAAGATGTAGGACCCCTCCTTTAGGGTCTCCTTGAACTGAACCTGAAACTTTAACAACTTCATACAAACAAATTAGCCATCATAGTTATTGGAAAAATAAAATAAAAAGCGTGAATAACTTAACAAAAATAAGCAAAACCTTAACCTGTCAACCCGATCCGGCTGGTCCATTGTCGCCTTCGTCTTCCGTAGGATCCCTCCAGCAAAGCTCGTTTAACCATAGGCGAAGCAACCGTTAGCTTCGCCACCCAACCATAGGCTCATGCTTTCAGTCGCATGGCCTCCCCCGAGCTTTGGGTCATAGAGCTCACACAAGTATTTCAGAAATTCAGCTTGGGCTTCCCTTCCCACCAGGATTTCTAAGCCAAACCCTTAGATAGCAGCAAGTCTTTGAGGCATTCGAAAATTACGACAATCGTCCAAATTATGGGCCCTTTACCCATTCCCCAAGCCTTCCTTATAAAGGAAAATCTCATGCGACACATGTCGCTTCATGCATAATTACATATTTTTAATTAATTATTTAATTAAAACACTCACCCATCCAAGTGTCAGTTTCTCTGGGAAGTGCACCAACACCCCTAAGTTTGCTCTAGTTTGTCCCCCAGATATTTTAATTAATTTCTACCCTTTTAGTTGACTAGGTGTCTAATCTTAGGATTCTATTTTGTTCCTAAATAATGATTTCTATTATTTTAAATGCTCAACAAAAATAACTATTCATGTGCAAATGCCTAAATATTTTTATGCATTTGCTAAGTAATAATCTAGAGTTATTCTCATAAGTTTTTATGCAGTTAAATTTAACAATCAAACTCACTAGGATCACGGTGCCGCGCCGTTGGGCTCCTAGTTCCTTAATTTTAATTCCCTGACATGGCACCACTCCGTCGGGTCCAGTCATCCATGGTTTCCATTCCTTGGCATGGTACCGCATCGTTGGGTCCTTGCGTCCATTATTTCCGTTCTCGACAGGGTACCGCATCGTCGGGCCCTTCTGCCACCATCTTTCCGTTTTGACTTGCGGGAACTCTTGTAGGGATTTTAGGAATCGTTACCATCCATCCTTCGTCTACATGCTATCTAGGGACTAATGGCGCTGAGGAGTGAGTCCGTTCTCACTGCGCGCCCCTCAACTCGTACGTGACCAGCTCCGTCGTGGCTCACCTTGTACGCTCTCACGCATTCCTCTTGAGCAAGCGGATCAGTGCTTATCTGCTCATGCGTGGTATTCGTGTCAGAAGTCGACATCGTCGTCGCTCCCCCTGTGTGTGATTTACTCGTACTCTACGACCCTTCATATTCCTTTGTGTGTCCGTTGGTGAACCGTTTCACCTGTCGCTACACACATTTCTCACAAACGTAATTAGTAGCATTGTCCTCAATAATCACAATTTGGTTTATAAATCTATTGCTTCATTAAGCATCTATAATTTACTTAATCATTACTCTTTTGTCTAATCACATAATCAATTGCACAGCTAGTCGTTAAGCATCATTCATATGTACAGTTTTCATATCAAAGTTAATCGTTAAATAACATGAAATTGTCCATTCACAATAACTACCCAAATGCACATATATCAATCAATCGTAATCATAAATATACTCAAAATAAAATCATAGGGTTATTTTATTAATGTTTCAAATAGTCAGGTGACTCAGCAGGTGTCCTCAATGTCTATAGTAGTCTAGGGGCACTACATACACCCCTACTTATTTAGAACTTCGTCCCGAAGTTCAGAATAAAAAAAATGGAAAGCTATGACGCATCTCAGTTGCGTCCTCCCAAGTTGTAGAGCTAGGACTGTAACTGTCCTACTGCACTTTGACTTGATCAATCCAGGCTAATCATTAAGCAAGAGCTAACCAATCAATTATACCACTCCACACATATAATTTAATTCTTTAATTCATTTATCAATTATTGTCGTCATTCCCATCTTCAGGCTTTCCTCAATCATTTAAGACATAACAAGGCTCAAGAGACCATTATATCGAAGTTGTTCAGCTGGGTCACTCGACAGGTTCCCTTAAGGTCCACAGTCATTCTAGGGGCATTACAGAAGAGTAATGGTTAGAATCCAATGCTCGCTGGTTGTGAAGCGAATCATAAACTATGAAGGTAAGGGTAAACAATTTTTCTTAATTCTCGCGATCTTTCATTAAGTTTGATCCTTGTTCGGTTAAACTCCACGATAGCAAGGGGAACACATCCCCATTGATATAGGGATTCATTGAAATTCGATCCATTTCTGGCCAGAGTGGAGGGCTAATTGATCTTGCTCGTTGTACTCTTATTGGAGGGGAAATTTAACTCCAAACCTCCTCGGTTATTGCCATCTGCCGAAAATTTAAGCGCCAGTTGTCAAAAAGAATACTGTCGTTGTTATGATGAGGCGTGTATCTGAAAACACGGCAATCATTATAAAGTTTTGGCCTTTTGAATGTTGGGGGAAAATGAAGGATTACAGAGAGGCGGGAAAGGAAGGAGCCTGGCGTTTGGTGAACCATATCGGCTTATGACGCTGAACCTGTGCATGTAGTCTGGATCAGCTAATCGACTCTGGAAGTTATAGACCAAGTAGATGTTGCACCTCCTTTGATCCCTGTATCGTGTTCTTCTATTGAGGGCGTCACTCCAGGGTAAGTACTATATCGCTGCTGGAGATCTAAGCTTGCCATAGCTCCATCTCAGGGTTTATGCCTTGCATGTATTTTTATCACCGAATGGATCTGTTTTGAATGCTTTTTCCATATGGATAGGATACCTGTACCTACCTTGAATGCGAGTTCGTATGGATGTATTTATTTCAGTCTCTTAAATTCTGTGTGTTTGAACTCTGTCTTAACCCTTCGTTTTCTTTTTAACTGAATTATATCGTTGCTGGAGATCTAAGCTTGCCATAGCTCCATCTCAGGGTTTATGCCTTGCATGTATTTTTATCACCGAATGGATCTGTTTTGAATGCTTTTTCCATATGGATAGGATACCTGTACCTACCTTGAATGCGAGTTCGTATGGATGAATGCGAGTTCGTAATTTCAGTCTCTTAAATTCTGTGTGTTTGAACTCTGTCTTAACCCTTCGTTTTCTTTTTAAAACTGAATTATATCTGCGAGATCGTACTGGTATCCCATCTTGATCCCGGGTTAAAAACGTGATTTGATTTTTTTTATAAACGGTTGAGTTGGACCCTTCCTGACACTAGTGATATTTTAATCTCGGCAATTTATTAAGTTCAGAGTTTTTACATCTCTGTTTAATTTGATACAATTCTACCTTGAAATAAGTTATGATCCTTGTTTTGATCTCGGAATGACTGAACTCGGTTGAGTCTTTATGTTGTTTTCATTTTAGGCTTATTCTTGATCTCGACCTATGGTGGATTCTGATAGAATAGAAGCTTGTTATAAACCTGATAGAAGTCTGCTCTTAAACTCTGTATTCTTAGATATTGTATATAACCCGGTCAGACGTTCTGTTGTTGGGATTGCGTATGCCTTTATTATGATATGTCAAATTTTATCCTCCATAAACATATTTGTCTATGGCTTTATGTTATTTTTTATCTTTGATTAAGGTTACATATGAGCTAAACTGTAAACATCTACCGTTGTTGATATCTGTGATATCCCTCCTTTATGACCTATTTTAAACTTTATTTTTTGTTATTTTTAATAAATGTAATTGTTATTGTGTAAGCGACACTGGTGAGGAGCTCAAGCCCAAGGCCATCAGTAAGTTTTGAGATTTATGAGGTTTAATTCATCAGTCGTAAAACTATAAACTTAGAATCAAGGCCACGAGAATTTCTTTTAAAAATATATATATATATATATATATATATATATATTCTATATATATATATAATATATGTGATAATCAACTATTCTATATATGTATTCTTGTTAACCTATCTCTGAGAAAATCACCATCCCTTTATGTAACCTAGCGGGTAAGCATATTTTTCACTTAACGGATGTGAGTTAACATTGAGAAGGAATACTTATTAAATTCGAACCCTAAAGAGTTAAAAGTACCACTCATTCTTAACCCTCCACTTCCTATTTTGTATAAGTATGAAGAACATGTAGCTTGAGTTGAGGGATTCTTCCACCGCCACTTGTTGATTTGTTTTAATGGAAGAAAAACCATATGAAGAGTGGGGGAAAGGCTCGGCGAAGGAGGAAGAAATCTCTACCAGACGGTGTAGATGGCTCGGCGTTGAGGGAATTTAGGAGGATTGTCTCCTTGAGTGAGGCACCGAATCGCCACCTCCACCACTTGCTTCCTAAAACCCACGATCCTCACTTTAATGGAAGGATTAGTTGGTTCAAAACAAAATCGCCAATTGTCTTAAATAACTCGACCATTGTTATAGTGGAGCGGGGAAATTTAAGCTGGGCTGCCACTTGGTTCCAGGCAGCCTTGAAAATACCGCCATTTGTTCATCAGTTCTTCGGGGGGTGTGTATTCGTTTTTTGTGTTGGAGATTTATCTGCCACTTATGCGAATAAGGAGGAAAAAAAAAGGGAAACACGGGAAATCATTCATTATATTTATGTTTGCAATGCTATTACGGAGGAGGGGGGGGTTTTCCACATTCACCAGCGAAGTTTTTGATTGGGGATCCTGGGAGGAAAGGCGACCTCGAGGATGAAGCATTGACACCGTGCGCATTACAGATAAGTAATTTATTTATTTTTTTATTCCACTGGAAGAATGGGCATATGTTAGAATTGATACAAACCTCAATCTATACAGCGAGCCTGTCATTTTGCTAGGTCGAATGTACGCTGTTAATATTGATAGGATTCCTTTTAATTTCTGTTTGTTGATAGAAATTTAGGGATGCGATATATCTCTGTAATTTAGAGGACGGTTTCAAGAAAAGCTCGATCCTCTGAATATTTCAGTTTTCTATTAATCTCTCCAACGATTTCATCATTCCAGCAGTTGCCACTAGCGATCGATGCAATTTCCATTTTGGCAGGAGTTTGTTGTTAAACTCTGCACAGTGCATCAGATATGGGCGATCCATTGTT
This sequence comes from Larix kaempferi, assembly GCA_027924585.1. NCBI lineage: Eukaryota > Viridiplantae > Streptophyta > Pinopsida > Pinales > Pinaceae > Larix > Larix kaempferi. The sequence continues at coordinate 20,453,099 of BSBM01000047.1, read as the reverse complement.
TATTATCTGTTATTATGAGTTGTTGTTAAAACTCTCTGTAGTATATAAGAAAATTTTGTGGCCATTGACAGAGTTTAGATCTGTGTGTAGTAGCTTTAAGGGTTAGATTTCCCATGGTTGTGTAGATAGGGTTTCGACCATACTGAGATAACCTCTATATTTTATGAAATAGTACAGTGTTGTATGCTTATTATTGACCACGCCGAGGTATGACTTTGACATTTTTGACCCGGTCTTTAGAGTTAATTCTCTGCACTTGATACATTACCCCGGTGATCTGACATATCTATCTTTTACTTAACCGAGCTGTAATCTCATCTACATCTCCTTTGGATCAATTCGATCTTTTGGCGGAACTGGAGATACACTTTTCCTTCGGGTTATTTATGCTGCTGAGATTATTGAGCATGATAGGTCTTTTTGTTAGAATAGTGTGAGTCTAGAACAGGTGGTTAAAAACTTGGGTTTATTAGTGTTATGACAGAGTTAGATTATTTTTGATAGGATAATGCGAAGCTACGAACACTTGATTAAAAATTGGGTTTATAAATTTTTAAGTCAGAGTTTGGCTTCTACTTAAGTCGAGTTTGAAATTCGAATTAGATCCCTGGTAAAGTAGTATGTTTGAATGTCCTTACGCTGTTTCACACTTTTCCTTTAAACTCTTTGATAGTCTTTTCTGAAAAGTGCAGGTACCTGCTAGATAGGTATTTGTGTTGATATCTTTAATTGATAAAGTATTGCTGCAATTCTCCTCTAACCACTCCGGAAAATGTAAGCTTGACCCTGTAAGGTTTTTACTGTTATTCTAGATAACAGCCTTATGAGAGTTGCGTTTAATCTTTAGAATGTTTTAGGTGTAAGCCTTAAACCACAGTAAGAGATTTACGTAGTATTATGTTCTGCGTTTTAATAAGGTTAAGGATCAGTGATAGGAAGTTATCTGCACATATATAAGAGTGTGAGCTCTGTTTGGAAGGGTTAAAGAAGATTACCCTTGTTGTTATATTGATGAATGCAACAAGTGTGTTGCCGATGTAACCTCCTCTTGATGGATAATATATGATGAGCAATCTTGGTGGACGTAGCCCTCAAGTTGGGGGTGAACCACGTGTATATCGCGTTGTCCTCTTCTCATTTGTGCTTTGTGTGATTTATCCTTCTTTTGTCTCTTTCGTATGGGTCTCATGTGATTTATTTTTATTATTGAAGGTGATTTAAAAATGTGAAGGAATTCATTCAAGTTAGTAGTACTCAATGAATATTAAAATGAATATGTTAGATAGAGCATCGACTTTTATGATTATTAGTTGCTTCAAGAAATCTACTATAGATGATACTATTCCAATTATACTTAAGGGTCATAAGAAGTGGTTAAATGATGCAATAACCTATAGATACTTGGATATGGAAAGATGTTAAGTTAGGGACTATGAGCTTAAGAAAATAAGTAAATATGAGTGGATGTTATTGCTTAAGTAATGTAAATGACACTTATAGATTATTGAGTAGAATGTTCATCATCTATTAAGATAGTGGGGTTAAGCTTTCCTTATACTCTAAATACTAGGTATAAACGGAAACAATATAAGGTCTTTAAGAATGGTTTAAATATTGAAGATGAAAATAGTACAACTTATCTCATATGTGTGATCATGCTGATTTGATGTATCTACCTTATGCACGTGTGAATATATATAATGGATATCTAATCGTCAATTGGTTGTTGTCAGGATAGAGGGCCATGGTCCTAAATAATAAGTTGTGAAGTTCTTGTAACATCATGTAATTTACATATGAAAACGGGTCTTAGTATTAATACATAAATCCATGTTAGTTACATTTGATGGGTAAGACCTCCAGGGAATGCTCAAGGTAAATTGTGAGGTGAGCTAATGAAATTATGTTACTTAAATGGTCTTCTTATTATGAAATGTTTATGAGATTATGAATATCAAAACAGTATAGATTTTTATGATGAAGAACAATTTTTAGCTCGTCTTTCGATCATTAACATTAATTGGTTAATGGGGTTGACACATGGGTATGTTATGTCATTATGTTTCATTCTTTGATGATAACCAGTATCAAGAAAGTGTATTACATAAATTGAGGTCTTTTATGTTATTAAAGTGAGTTTTGCTTAATAGCTAGAGGAGTAAAAAATTATTTTTCTCAAATAACACTAACAAATTCATGGGGATGTCACAATATCTTAGGCGGCCTCTCTCACAAGAGAACCGAGTCAGTTTGGGAGCTTTATGTAGATGATTACCTTACCACGTAAATAGCAGAGCTATATGATATGTTAAATTAAACATACTCATAGAAAAGTGAAATCTTTTGTATTTATAATATATTCATAAGATGTATTTTAAATTATACTCTACAAAGGAAGCCAATGAGGATATTTTTCTTAGATCCTCTTTAAAAGTTTTAATTAAAATAAATATTGAAACAAGATACATAGGGTGCAACCCTTTTTGTTAGTCTTTGTGTCCTACATGTGGGTTAAACAATATGTTATATATGGGAGGATAACAAATGATTAACAAATATCTTTTTACTTTGGAATAAGTATGATTAGGGTATGGGATGTCCCCTTAGTTAAAGCAGTGAATAATTGAGATATTTATTAGTAAGGAAGGTTCTCCCTTAAATATTTGATTATGGGTGATCGATACTTTTAGTGTATGAAAATATGTCTTTAAGTTTTTATGAGGAAAGGTATATAATTGCTTAAATATAAGATTTGGAAACAATGAGAGATGTCCTTAGTATTACTATTGAAAAACATATATAGGGAGGAAGAGCATAGCCTTTATGTGTTAGTAAACATAGTAATTTGTAATGGAAGATGGTGATTGCAAAAATAGTCCTAGGCGCTTGAAGAGACACAAGAGTAAAAGAGTTCCTTGATGACATTGGTTTGTATGTTGAAGAAGCTCTCTATGAGAGAGTCCTTAAGGAAAGGAAAGTGAAGTTTGTAACAAAATTTTGAGGAGGTGTACTCCTCTATGTTTTCCTTTTATATATAATACAAAAGAAATGACCTGCCTTTGTGGACGTAGCCCAAGAGGGGTGAACCACCTGAAATTGTTCTCTTTTATGTGTATGTGTGTTATTATTGTTGATATGTATTTGTTATGGGAATGCCTTGATGTCATGGGATAAAATATATTGTTGATCGAGATAGTGGTTCACTTAATTATGTCAATGATCAAGGTATGATAAAAAGTTGCAAAGATATGAATGATGATACAAGTTTCAATGATTAGTTAACCAATATTATGTTTAACTGTGGCTGCTTTTCTTATGTCGATGTTTCAAGTTGATGGTTTGTGGTTATGTCAATGGTTTAACTTGGATGGTTCATTGTATACGCCATTGATTTAAAATGTATACCTTGTCGGGTGAATCCTTGGTAAGAGAAGTCATTATAGTTCCTATTGTCTATATAGTGGTTTGATTGACTGGTTTTTCGTACACCTAAAGTAATCATGCATAGGTAACAATTTCATGATATTGTGCAAAGGTAGAGACGGAAGGATTCACATATGGGCTATTATGGTTAACTTATTATGTTGGAAGAATTACTAGACTATGATGTGCAACTTCAATGTTTTCATTACACATAATTGTTCCATATTATGAGGGAAGGATGTTGTATTAAACGCATAAGAGATTATAATTTACAACTTGAGTAATAACGGTGAAAACTTCCATTAGTTTTACCCAACATATTGACTGGGTGATATGGGGTATGATACAACGGGCTTTGTCCTCACTACAAAAGGGGTTTTGTCCTAAGAATGTTAATGGATGAAAGTAGTTTTTTTAAATTTTACCAAATTTTCTAACTCGTTTATATGGAGATGTTACATATGGTATCAGAGCATTAGGTTACAACACTAGGGCCTAATGAGCTCAATATGCAATAAGTGAGTATGAAGGTTTTAAGTTTGCTAATCAATGGTTTTCGTTTCATTTTTGGATGCATGGATTGTATCGGAGGAGGGGAAGATGAATCTCCGAGCTCGACTTCAAGTTTCTCCCGCCAAAGCGCAGGTTGCAAACACTCGGGCTTAGTTGGGCCCAGCTGAAGAAATAATATAAGCTGGTCAAGGGAACTCCATCGATAAAGACGCAAACAAAGGATTTATGTTCTAAAGAATCAGCAGGAGGTAATCGACAAGATGTCTTTAAAATCGCAAGTAAGTATACTCCACTTGTTGAAGCATTCTAAAAGAAAAGCATTGTCGATGAGTGAGCAGTTTGTATGTTTAATTTCGTATCTAAATGATCCTGTATTGATAAATACTAGAGGATGAATATCTCCTAATGCAATTCCATTGAATGACCAGAAAGTATTCTTTGAAAATGATTATATTAATTGGACTATGTTCCTATTTTTATCTTAGGGATCTTGTTAATATTTCCATGTATATTGATCATAACGATAGTAACAAAGGAGCCTTGAATGTTCATAAGTTTATGAGGGCTGTATAAGCAAAATTAGGAGCATTCACCCTATGAAAGATGTACACTCCTACCCGGTCGATTGATGCCACGAGTAAGGTTTTAGTACTTATATGAGTCAAGTCATAGACATTCATCATAAGTACTTGATTGCTCTAATTGTGTATTATGATGTTTAGAAAAGTTGATATAGTATGTGAAATATGAAGTGAGTAAGGTGCAATTAGGTCATTATATGAAGGACTATAAATTGCCATGAATTACTTGGTTATTGATTTCTCGCACTTATGCTGAAACGATTGTATTAATTATGTACATAAGATTGTAGGATTGAGATAATCCTTATTATATTAGAAAAATGCATAAATGGTACTAAGGAGTAACTCCTGAAATTCTCCTTATTGGCTAAATGTTATTGAGAAAGGTGTAGAAGATGTTGTACATTATATTGAATGTTACATGCAATGGTTTCGACATAGAATATTAGTTTTGTGTTCTTACTTATTTGTTATATGGGACATGTGACAGGGTAGAGAAGAATGATTAGTTGAACTAATAAATATATAATAGATCTTCAAGGTTAATGTAAGTAATGTTACTTAAATTATATACATATATATATATACTATCCAAACCATAGAGGGTTAGAAGAGTTGTAAAACTTTTATGCATGATTAACCAAGGGTCATCCTCAAGGTAAAAGATTGAAAGAATAGGAATGTTAGGATACTGAGAGTGGTTGACAGCAGGGTTATACCTTTATGTGATCAAAGCTTTATGTTATATGCATGGATACCTTGATAATTTGTTTCGTTTTGATATATAGACTCTATGATATGGAGGGGATTACTAATGTGTATTAATGCAAGTTAAAAGTACACCTTGGCATATGAGGGCCATACAATAAAGCGATATGCAGTCTCCCCCATAAAGGTATGTGATTATCCTTAGAAAGATATATGCGAGTATATATGTAGACGATTTATTGTTACTCACATGATGTGGGCATATGCAAGAAAAAAAAATGGATACTTAATACAGTGAAGGAAAAGGATTGAGGTGAAGTGATCTTAATGCCCATAATAAAGAAGAATGTAGTCCTATTAATTGAGTTGGTTATGCTTAGTATGGAAATAATGTTTATTTTAGATAACCACATGTGGAGAATTGTAGTATGAAGGATGACTTTCTTATTTTTATACATAGAAGAAAAACCTCCTTACAATATTTGGTTATGTTATTATGACAGACGGTCAAAAACTCGGTTGAACTTGTGGAAGAGCGTAATATATTATGCAAGTATATGTCACCTTGTCAACAAGACCTCGATGCAAGTTATAAATGTTGGGTGGTTAAATTATATTATTTCGCTGATGACACTATAAGTAGAAATCACAACTTGAGTCCATACATATCTAGCTTATCACTCATGAGCCTTTGAGTAAAACTCGAATGATTTTATTTTATTCTTAGTAGGAGTCGATAAGGAATAGACAAGTGAAAGACGTGTCAGTGCTATTAAAATTCCTATAAATAAATGTTGTATAGTGGTTATGAACTAACAATGCAGGGTTTCGCTATGAATATAACAAATCAAAATGGAAGTGAGTATTCATGCGGATAAATAGCTGAGTAATCGCTCAAGAGTAAGTGAGGATTCACTTAATGCATCTTATTTACTGGTCATATTTCGAAAACACTTATAACCATGGATTAACATTGGATGATGTTTAGTTACTAACATTTTCAGGATGTTATCATAATTACGACCAATGTGATAAACAAAAAGGAACGTGGCTTATAAGTCTATTGGTGAAGCTGAGCAGAACAAAATCGCTCAAGAGTAAGTGATTACCTTTTTTTTATAGCATGGATTACAGTATGGCACAAAACCTGATTTGGTGATGGATGTGTGCTACATATCATGAATGATAAGCAATTAAGTGAAACTACTTACCGTTATTACAAGACATATTGTAATTTACAAAAATTGTAAGAATTAATAAATGATTGGTTATCGAAATAAATTCCGGGACTCAAGCGAGAAGGCTTGAGGGGAATTGTGTAAAGAGTGTCGTAATGGCATTTGAAATACTCCCTAAAATCAGGGATTGAACAGCCACTAGGATTCTCGGAGAATCGGCTGACTGTAAGACCTGGGCAAGCTATAAGAAAATGTATACGTGGGAGGCAGGACGCTGCTTAGTATGCATGAAAGAAATGTTTGCTGCGTGAGCACTAAGGTGTTAGGCAAAACATGAATGAAATGTTTGCTGCGTGAGCACTAAGGTGTTAGGCAAAACATGAAAGGAATGTTTGTTGCGTGAGCACTAAAGTGTTAGGCAAAACATGAGAGAAAGAATTGCTGCGTGAGCACTAAGGTGTTAGGCAAGAATTTTCTGGATCAAGTGAATGTTGTTTGTTGATTTCGTCAACAATATACAATCAGGGAGCATTAGATTTATTCCATATATTGCAAGTGATATGTGCAATAAAGAACTCATGATCTATGTTTCTGAGTTTGATTATGAAGTTGATGACAAGTTGTTACTAAACATTGTTTCTTTTGAATTCCAATTTTGTGATACAAATGATTACGCCAAGAGAAGAGTAAACACCGAGGACGGTGTTATTTTAAAGGGGATGAGGATGTGATATCCCTCCTTATGACCTATTTTGATCATTATATATATAGATATTGTTGCAAAAAGATTTATAACTAGTGGCGAGAACCATTAAAAAACTATTATATAAAGTTATAAATATAGTTGATTAAATTCATAACTACAAGTTATGAATTATATCTATATTCTTGATACCTTTTGTTAAAAACAAGAGTTTAGTATTTCGCGACAACCATCTCGGCGTACACATTGTTTAATTTCGATTTGAGAATATATTGGAGGTTAAATGCTACTAAAACTGGTTGTTAGAGCTTAACCACTCCACCTTCCCACGTCCTTTTATTGAACTCCAAGCTGGATAGGAGATGCCGCCTGTCAGAGATTTAAACGCCATTTGTCAAGAAAATTCGGGTCTACCGTCGAGTTAGAAATCTTTTTGAAGAGTAATGGTTAGAATCCAATGCTCGCTGGTTGTGAAGCGAATCATAAACTATGAAGGTAAGGGTAAACAATTTTTCTTAATTCCCGCGATCTTTCATTAAGTTTGATCCTTGTTCGGTTAAACTCCACGATAGCAAGGGGAACACATCCCCATTGATATAGGGATTCATTGAAATTCGATCCATTTCTGGCCAGAGTGGAGGGCTAATTGATCTTGCTCGTTGTACTCTTATTGGAGGGGAAATTTAACTCCAAACCTCCTCGGTTATTGCCATCTGCCGAAAATTTAAGCGCCAGTTGTCAAAAAGAATACTGTCGTTGTTATGATGAGGCGTGTATCTGAAAACACGGCAATCATTATAAAGTTTTGGCCTTTTGAATGTTGGGGGAAAAGGAAGGATTACAGAGAGGCGGGAAAGGAAGGAGCCTGGCGTTTGGTGAACCATATCGGCTTATGACGCTGAACCTGTGCATGTAGTCTGGATCAGCTAATCGACTCTGGAAGTTATAGACCAAGTAGATGTTGCACCTCCTTTGATCCCTGTATCGTGTTCTTCTATTGAGGGCGTCACTCCAGGGTAAGTACTATATCGCTGCTGGAGATCTAAGCTTGCCATAGCTCCATCTCAGGGTTTATGCCTTGCATGTATTTTTATCACCGAATGGATCTGTTTTGAATGCTTTTTCCATATGGATAGGATACCTGTACCTACCTTGAATGCGAGTTCGTATGGATGTATTTATTTCAGTCTCTTAAATTCTGTGTGTTTGAACTCTGTCTTAACCCTTCGTTTTCTTTTTAACTGAATTATATCGCTGCTGGAGATCTAAGCTTGCCATAGCTCCATCTCAGGGTTTATGCCTTGCATGTATTTTTATCACCGAATGGATCTGTTTTGAATGCTTTTTCCATATGGATAGGATACCTGTACCTACCTTGAATGCGAGTTCGTATGGATGAATGCGAGTTCGTAATTTCAGTCTCTTAAATTCTGTGTGTTTGAACTCTGTCTTAACCCTTCGTTTTCTTTTTAAAACTGAATTATATCTGCGAGATCGTACTGGTATCCCATCTTGATCCCGGGTTAAAAACGTGATTTGATTTTTTTTATAAACGGTTGAGTTGGACCCTTCCTGACACTAGTGATATTTTAATCTCGGCAATTTATTAAGTTCAGAGTTTTTACATCTCTGTTTAATTTGATACAATTCTACCTTGAAATAAGTTATGATCCTTGTTTTGATCTCGGAATGACTGAACTCGGTTGAGTCTTTATGTTGTTTTCGTTTTAGGCTTATTCTTGATCTCGACCTATGGTGGATTCTGATAGAATAGAAGCTTGTTATAAACCTGATAGAAGTCTGCTCTTAAACTCTGTATTCTTAGATATTGTATATAACCCAGTCAGACGTTCTGTTGTTGGGATTGCGTATGCCTTTATTATGATATGTCAAATTTTATCCTCCATAAACATATTTGTCTATGGCTTTATGTTATTTTTTATCTTTGATTAAGGTTACATATGAGCTAAACTGTAAACATCTACCGTTGTTGATATCTTAGGCGGCCTCTCTCACAAGAGAACCGAGTCAGTTTGGGAGCTTTATGTAGATGATTACCTTACCACGTAAATAGCAGAGCTATATGATATGTTAAATTAAACATACTCATAGAAAAGTGAAATCTTTTGTATTTATAATATATTCATAAGATGTATTTTAAATTATACTCTACAAAGGAAGCCAATGAGGATATTTTTCTTAGATCCTCTTTAAAAGTTTTAATTAAAATAAATATTGAAACAAGATACATAGGGTGCAACCCTTTTTGTTAGTCTTTGTGTCCTACATGTGGGTTAAACAATATGTTATATATGGGAGGATAACAAATGATTAACAAATATCTTTTTACTTTGGAATAAGTATGATTAGGGTATGGGATGTCCCCTTAGTTAAAGCAGTGAATAATTGAGATATTTATTAGTAAGGAAGGTTCTCCCTTAAATATTTGATTATGGGTGATCGATACTTTTAGTGTATGAAAATATGTCTTTAAGTTTTTATGAGGAAAGGTATATAATTGCTTAAATATAAGATTTGGAAACAATGAGAGATGTCCTTAGTATTACTATTGAAAAACATATATAGGGAGGAAGAGCATAGCCTTTATGTGTTAGTAAACATAGTAATTTGTAATGGAAGATGGTGATTGCAAAAATAGTCCTAGGCGCTTGAAGAGACACAAGAGTAAAAGAGTTCCTTGATGACATTGGTTTGTATGTTGAAGAAGCTCTCTATGAGAGAGTCCTTAAGGAAAGGAAAGTGAAGTTTGTAACAAAATTTTGAGGAGGTGTACTCCTCTATGTTTTCCTTTTATATATAATACAAAAGAAATGACCTGCCTTTGTGGACGTAGCCCAAGAGGGGTGAACCACCTGAAATTGTTCTCTTTTATGTGTATGTGTGTTATTATTGTTGATATGTATTTGTTATGGGAATGCCTTGATGTCATGGGATAAAATATATTGTTGATCGAGATAGTGGTTCACTTAATTATGTCAATGATCAAGGTATGATAAAAAGTTGCAAAGATATGAATGATGATACAAGTTTCAATGATTAGTTAACCAATATTATGTTTAACTGTGGCTGCTTTTCTTATGTCGATGTTTCAAGTTGATGGTTTGTGGTTATGTCAATGGTTTAACTTGGATGGTTCATTGTATACGCCATTGATTTAAAATGTATACCTTGTCGGGTGAATCCTTGGTAAGAGAAGTCATTATAGTTCCTATTGTCTATATAGTGGTTTGATTGACTGGTTTTTCGTACACCTAAAGTAATCATGCATAGGTAACAATTTCATGATATTGTGCAAAGGTAGAGACGGAAGGATTCACATATGGGCTATTATGGTTAACTTATTATGTTGGAAGAATTACTAGACTATGATGTGCAACTTCAATGTTTTCATTACACATCATTGTTCCATATTATGAGGGAAGGATGTTGTATTAAACGCATAAGAGATTATAATTTACAACTTGAGTAATAACGGTGAAAACTTCCATTAGTTTTACCCAACATATTGACTGGGTGATATGGGGTATGATACAACGGGCTTTGTCCTCACTACAAAAGGGGTTTTGTCCTAAGAATGTTAATGGATGAAAGTAGTTTTTTTTAAATTTTACCAAATTTTCTAACTCGTTTATATGGAGATGTTACATTCTCCTTTTAGGGCTACTGTCACTGCTTTCACTAGAATAATTATATTTCTCTCTATGTGTCTTAACATTATTTTCTGTGGAGGAATTACTTTCATTATCAGAAAATTTTAACAATTTTAACTTTTTTCCTTTACGCTTGTAAGATATAGTTCCAGATTCAGATTCAGGTTATTTCCTTTTATCCTTCTCTTCATTTACTCAGCAATACATGATTTAATTCTTCTTGTGCCCTCGGTATTCTTTCGTTATCTTCCTTAACATTTTGTATTTCAGCTTGTAAGTCTCTCACGGTTTGGAGTAATTCTGTTGAGTTATTATTTCTATGATTATTCAGTTCCACCCATATATTATCGTTATTAACATTTTCTTGTTCGTGACTGTGATGTGTTCCATCTTCGGCAGATTCCTCTACTCCTTCCATTTACTGAAAAATAGAAATTTATATTTATGTATAGAAACAATTTAAACATAAGTCAGTAATTTTTGTTTTCCTGTTCTATATTTAACACGCGTGTTGAGCCAATTTCCAGGCCTAGTGTTTGTAACCATGCTATGATACCACATGTAACAACTCTAAAAATCCAACAATAAAAAAAAAATTGTATATGATATAACTACTAAATATGATATAGGGTTTGCCTAGGACTTACTTCATTCCGTGTTAACTGTCGGAGTACACACTTGTACATACTTGTTATTACTTTTGTTTTTGAGGCACATATTGGTTGATCTCTCACTGTGTTAAAAATCGATGTTTATTTGTTGGATAATAAATTCATACGTCCTAAAACCATTGTATGTCGATTTTCGTAGTTTTTGATGTTGTAATTCTTATTATGTTCTTTTGTTTGAAGGGTGTATTCTTGTGACGACCCAGACTTACTTTTCTTTCGTAAAAGCTAACCCATGTTGATGTACTTGTACATGTCCAGGTAAGGACCCATACCACCAAATATTTGGGTTGGATTTAAATAGTTTACTAAGGGGAAATGATACCCTAGCTATGACTTTTCAAAGAAACAAATAGAAGTTAACAAGAACTACCAACTATAGGCTAGTGGATATCCTAACCACATCCTAACTAGCAGCTCGATGCATTAAACCAAGTTTTAAAACATGTGCATGTGACTATAGAAAGGGGGTAAGAATTTAAAATGTAGTGGAATGCAGCTACAAGTTTTAAAGAGGCCACGTGAAGGCCCTTTGGTGGAGATTTACGTTGGAAAAACCCTAAACCATCATTTCGAAAGGGGTTGTATCAACAATTCTTTGTTCATTTGTTTTGTGGAGGAGAGATTGGCTCTCGGCCTGTCATAGTTGTGGATAAAAATCCACACAGAGGTTAATTGTTTCGTCGTGGTTATGCAGAAAGCTCTAGGACAACCAATCTACGTCGAGGTAATGCGCTCTACACCATCTCTTAGTCAAAATTTTGAAGCACATCATCTATTTTTCCAAATGGAACACTTATTAATGCAATGTATTTTGTGTATGTTGTCAGGTGGGGATTCGCGCTACCTTGGAGTTCTCTGTTCGTTAGTTAAAAAATTGGAAGTGGAAAGTGGAAGCTCCAGGGTTTGGAACAGCCTCAGTAGGCCCCATGCCTTCCTGTAAACCTATGTTCAAGCATTTTCCTACCTTGTTTATTCGCGTTGTGATGTTGATGTGCTGTATTAAAGAGATGAGTCGGTCCTGTGTAACACCTTCTAATTTTGAAAATCACTGTCAGGTTTATTATTAGGTTTTAGTTTTTTTTTTAATCCCTAAGGCGACCCTTGTAATGATGTTCTCACTGTGTTGTAAGTTATTTTTTGGGGGCTAAAATCCCTTAGGATTACACCCAGTGCTATGGGTAGCCATAAATGAATATTTCGATATTTTTGATATGAAAACAGAGTTCTCGCTAACTCTCAGCTATGTGCCATTGTAAGGGAGAAATTCTATTTATTAATGGAAATAAATTTTGCAATGAAATCTCTATTCATTGCTTGTTTTTGTATGCACTCGTCCACAGTTTAGTTTTCCAGGGTTTTTAGTTTGGCTGGTTAAAGTTTTGACCCCAAAATTACTTACAGCGACTATTGAAGTTCTATTTATTCAAAATATTAATGGATTTGCTTTTATAATTTTTGGGCAAAGTCCTAACTGCATTTATGTGTTCGGTTATACCAATTGGCCGTAGATTCTTGCCATTGATGCCAGCGATGACTCTCTTTATCCTGTTGTGGTTACTTATGTATGAATTTATACCTTTATGATAGCCTTTCGAATTGAAGAAGAGTTAGGGTCTAAATCTTTGTTGTTTTTAAAATAGTGATTTAATGTTATCATATATTACTGTATACATGATTTCATGGAAACTATGTCTTTCAACCCCTACTCTGTTTAGAATTCATAAAAATAACTTGGTTGTATGTGTTTCAATATGCCATGATTGAAATTCTAGTTGTTAAATGGAGTTGTGGCGTTTTTCCTTGATGTAATCGTAGTGCGACTTGGTTTACTCCAGTTTGGGCTAGTAATAACAAGCAACGACCCTCTATAGGATTCGATCAAACCTATGGTTTAAAAGATGTTTAAATTCTTTGCATAATGTAATTCGTATTCTATGTAGTTGTATAATGTGTTTGGAAATGTACTGTAATATGTGGAATTATATGTATGAACAAAATGTGATAAAAAGAGGTATTCTGAAATTTGAATGTACTTATTTGAATTTAATCATAATTGTTAAATATATATATACAGTAGCTATTTGTGTGTGTTTTTACTATTGTTAGACTACTTGCATTCATGTACTCGATTATACTAACACTTGTATCTAAGCCATATACAGTAAATAAAGTGATTATGTTTTCTAATAACAACAAAACATAGTCTACAATTCTGCTATAAAAATATGTCTAAGTAATAGAATTCGTTTCTCCTGTACTTAGCTTATAAGTTACAGGGAAACAAAACATTCCTACTTTAATTTGAAGGCATAACAAAAAATTTGGAAACATTCTTCATTCATGTAATTTTTCAAAAATATACAGAAAACAAAGTAAATATAATAACCGGAGCAATGAAGAACCTGTTAACTTTTGAAGTGGACAATATCCAAGGAAGACCGTTCCTCCCAACCATCTCCTGAAATAGCCAAGTTTACTTGCTTCAGGACCCCTGAGCCTATTCATTGAACCACCAGGACGAAGACACAGTGTACAATACTCTATGCTCCAACTTATGTTCTTGTCAGTCACTTAACCACAGTTCTACTTCATCTCTCCCCTCATCGAATTCTTTTGTGTGCTTAACTTTTCAGTATAAAGCAAATCCATAAAAATCTAGTGTAGTGATCCTCCTGCTCATTCAATGGTTATATTGCTTGCCTAGGTCTTTGGGTCAGTTTTGTAATTAATGATCCACATGCTCAGTTTTCCCTATCTTTTGGGAACATGACCACTTTTTAGGGAGGATGCCTCCTGCATCAGCTGGAAAGTAAATATTGTTTCTGACATATGTAGCTTCTACATTCTACACTTGTCATTCCTCCTAGTGGGTCAGTGAACACTCTTCAACAGTCACTTTGGATATGTGTCTCTCCTTTTTATAATTAAAATAATAAAATATTCAATTATAGTCATCTTTGACCATCTTTGGTCAACAACATAAAACTTTACAATAACTTTTAAGATAATGTTTTTCCACAACATTAAATGTTAAGTTCTAGGTGTGTTAGAAACACCCTCCCTTAAATTCAACATCGTCCTCAATGTTGCTTAAGTATCTTCTGAGTCTTCTTGAAACAAAATTGGATATGCTTCCTGGATATGATTCTCCAAGTCCCAGGTTGCTTCATCTAGACTAAGGTGCTTCCATTGCACCTTTACTTGTCCAATGGTGCGATTCTGGAGAAAAATTTCTCTCCTGTCGAGGATAAAATCCGGTTCCACCTGAAAATCTCTTTCTGGTTCTACCTAGATAACATTCCAATCAATTACATGAGTAGCATCATCTACATATTTTTTTAATATAGAAATATGAAACACGTTATGTACTTTGAGATTAGGTGTAAAATCTAATTGGTAAGCCACTGGTCCAACTCTTGAAAATATCTCAAATAGTCCACAATACCTGGGTGCTAATTTAGCACAAATCCCCAACTTAAATGATATTTTTCTGGATTTTACCTTGACAAAGACATGCTCACCAACTTGGAATTCTTTCTGAGTTCTTTTAAGGTCTGCATGACTCTTCTATCTATCTTGTGCAATTTTCATATTGCTTTGTACCTGTTTCACCATTAGTTCCATTTCTTTCAAGGGTGAATCCATGAAGATTGGTGTCTATTTTGGGGGGTCCCATGAGAAAATAATTCTGAGTTTTTAATGTTTTCCATATTTGGGCGAATAAAAGTGATATTTTTTTTGGAATTTCACTTTTCACTAAAAAACAAACTTTTAGAGAATTATGTTAGCTTGCTATCCATATTTTTTTCTATTTTTTATATTGAGATTTGATATGTCAATTTGGCAAATGTTTGATAGTGTGTTCTTATAAAATGAAAAGACTACAAACTAGCCATGTTTTGTCGCACACGTAAAATCACTGTTAAACTTATTTTTTGCAAAAAACAAATATGCTACGACAATCTACACACAATATACTACTGCATGTCTATAAGTTTGTAACAAATGGATCTATATACTAATTATTATATTTATTTGAATTTGATCAATGGAGAAACCTTGTCGATTTTCAACATATTTTTTGTCGCAAAACTTTTCTCTCAATTGAATATATAAAACTAAAAATTCTATGAATACCCTTTTGAATTAGACACGTCAATTAACTGCACCATAGTTTTCTCAATTTTTTTCATGGTGTATTTTTAAAGTTATGGATTTTTCATTTCACCGCATTTTGAAAGAGATGAAACCAAACTCGACACCTGTTAAGAAAACAAATAATTACAAATATCATATCTTACCTATACACAACAAAATCTATATATTCGGAAAGTAGATTCAATAACGAAACTAATGGTATCAAGTCCGACAGTCGCTTTGTAGTGTAAAATATCATTTTTACCTTCTGAAAATGGAGAAACCTGAAAACTGTGAAGGAAAATCAGATTTTTAGGTTTCAGAGGCTATTCGGCCGAATAACTATTTTCCGTAACGGCGACGTCAATTTAAGCAAAGGTTATTCGGCCGAATAACCAAACGTAAAAAAAAACTCGTCGACCGAAAATAAAAAATAAAATAAAAACAAAAACAAACAACGTTCTTGTCTAAACTTATATAAATAAAACTAAATACTTTAATTAATTTCGCATACTTCTGGTCAGAATATTTTTGAAGGGATTTTCTAAGTAGCTTTTTTTGAAAAATGAGTTTTTATTCCAAGCTTTTTGCACTTCTTATTTCTTTGCAATGGGTTTTTTTTCCAAGGATTTTCTAAGGAGCTTTTTTTGCAAAAAGAGTTTTTTTATGAAGTATTTTTTTTCTTACTTATTTCTAAGAAATACATTGAAAAAATGTTTATCTAAGGCATTTTTGCAAAATGAGTTTTTATTCCAAGCTTTTTGCACTTCTTATTTCTTTGCAATGGGTTTTTTTCTAAAATTGTGATTTTAAAGAGTTTTTATTCCAAGTTATTTTTTCAAAGAAGTTGTATTTTCCTTCTTATTTATTTGAAAATGATTTTTTCAAATTGGTTTTTTCAAAGTTTTTTTTTCTAGATATTATTGCAAAAAACGTTCTTTTTACAAAGTATTTTACAAGTGGTTTTTTCAGAAAATGTTTCTTCCAAAGCGTACATTTACAGATTTTTTATTCTAAGGCATTTTTGCAAATAAGATTTTATTTCAAGTTATTTTTACAAAGGAGATGTATTTTTCCTTCTTATTTCTTTGAAAAGGGGTTTTTTCAAAGTCTCCCAAGTTATTTTTGCAAAAAAGTTATTTCGTTGCAAGGGTGTTTACAAAGAAATCTTTTTCCTAGGTATTTTTTCAAAGAATTTTATTTTTATTTATTTTATTTTTTTCAGTGGTTTTACAAAGAAGATTTATTTAGAAAGTGTTCTTATTCTTTTCCAATGGGTTTTTTCAAAGGTGATTTATTGTCAAAGAGTTCTTATTTCATTCAAAGAAGGTTCTTTTCAAAGGAAATTTGTTTTCAAATATTTTTTCTTCAAAAGACTCTTACAAGATTTTGATAAGGTGAAGTAAATTTCAGTTCATATGTTTATAAATTTTGTAACTGTTTTTAAATCTTCATTTTGTTTTTTTACTATAAAATGATGATTCTTTAATTTATCATTTATAGATTAAACAATCATGGGCAGTAAGAGAAACTGTCAAAGAAAATATGATCGTAAACGTGCTGATGATAATGACAATAGAGAAAAGAAAAAACTTAAATATCATGCCAGCAAAGCAAGCCTTGCAGAAACACAAGCAACGATTATTGAAGATACAAATACAGTTTTACATGATAATGTTGATGAAATGGAAATTGAAAATAGAGTACAAGAAGAAAAAATTGAAGTTGAAGAAACCATTGTTGAAGATGTAAATAGTGATTTACATATTAATGTCGATGAAGTCAAAATTGAAGATCAAGTTCAAGAACCAGAAATTGGACCAGGTATGTATATATCATGTATTTTTCAAATTCATTTTTTATAATGAATTGTATTTTTGGATACATGTTTTAAATTAAATTTAACTTGATGTATAGGTACTTTCACCATTGATGATGAAACGTTAAAAAACGTTGATTGCAACAAATATGGAAAAAAAATATCCATACATGCTGCACGATATCAGGCTCAAAAAATTATTGATGATGTTCTGAAGAATTATTCAGCAACAGGACAAGCACAAATTTTAAGATATTTATTAGTGACCAAGAAGTTAGAAGATGCTACATCATTATTGGGTATTCACAAGGCGACCAAAGAGTCGAAATTAAAACATAATGTGATAGAAAATATAGGTGATGCAATAAAAAAGTTTGGAAAATCTAGGAAGAAAGACATCAGTGCTGCACGAAGAGAAATTCATACAGCAATTATTTCAACTAGTACTAAACAAAAACGTTTGACAACACAGCTAGCAAAAGCAGTTGCAACCTCAAGAAAGACATTATTCAAACATAGCAAATTCAGAATGCAAATAGATGAAAATGATGAACTTGCTTGCTGGGAAATTATTTGTAGACAGCCTTACAAAGATAGAATGGGAGCAGGTGTTAAATATATTGTACGGAAATATTGGTTGACACATGCTCGAGTTTCACCAAATTCAAAAGATGTAATATGACAAAGAGTATCACGAGGAGTATATGTAAGCAGTCCAAAACATATAATGGATATGACACAAGTACAATTGTTCAATAAATTCAAGGAAGATCATCGTGGAATTAATGTGTCAATCACTACATTTGTGCAACTAAAACCATGGTATGTTAGACCTATTACTATCCGTGACACATGTTGTTGCCGTTATCATGTGCAATTTCAATTATATTACGACACATTTCTTGAATTTGGTAAAATGTTTTGGACAAATTCACCACCTCCGCCCACAATACGTGATATCATATCTCAAACCCTATGTGAGAGAAATCACGATGAAGTATTTTATAATAAGAAATGTGTCAATGGAAAACATTGTAATCGTTGTGAAAATTTGGTTTTATTCCATAATAAATATCCTATCAATACTAATCACTCGCTGTCAAATGTCACCGTTGATTGGAGAAGATATGAATACATTACAAGTACTAGTGATGTACATTCCAAAAGGATTGCTTTGCGAGAAGATAAAATAGGTGTGACAGATTTTCTCAAGAAATTCGAAAGTGAAATTTATAAATACACCAAGCATTCACATAGAGCATGATGGCAAGACCTTCAATTCAAACAGTCTCGTGAAATTTTTCCACCAGGAACAATTTTGTCAGTGGTTGATTTTGCAGAAAATTACACATTTGCTGCACAAAAAGAGATACAGAGTGAATACTATCATTCTGACCAAGTTTCGATATTTGTCCATGTTTTATATAGACATTCTCAACAGGATGTTGATAGCATTGAAAGCACATGTGACAATCGAGATGTGATTAAAGAATATCACTTTTATATCAGCGATGATCGTACACACGATACACATTTTGTTTAGCATTGTATATATAAGAAATATACATTTAAGAAATATATAAAATCTTAAAAAAAACCTCATTTAAGTTTAGTCCTTAAATATAAAGTCTGAGGATAGTACTTCTTGTTATATATGCTTGAAACCCTTAAGCCTATAAAAATAAGAAAGAATTGTTGTAAAACATTTAAATGTATCCTTACTTACCTTTCTATATCTATAATATATATAAGGTACATTCTTCATATATATAAATAAATAAATAAAATATACATTCTTTCAATATATAAAACTCCTAACAAAACGCAATGCCTCCCAACATATAAGATGTATAAATAACAATTCTCTCAATGTATATATATAAAAATTATGCACTCCTCCCATATCTATAAAACATATAGATCATACAATTCCTTTCATCATATATGTACACATAATAATGTAGTGAATCTCAAGACTTACGAAAATATAAGTGTCATCTATATATATAATAACAATGCACAATGCATTCCTCCAAAAATATAAAAATATTTTTTTTGTATTTGCTATATATAAAGCATCATGTGGTGTCCTCCTTCGAGGTGTTGACAAGTAAGTAAGTATATATATATCACCATTTTCTGGGCAACATAAGTTGGGATTATAAAGAATTCCTCATTACACATTTTAACTAGAAAGCTATTTTTCCTAATATAAAACTTCTATACGGTCACGATTTACCTGCATGAGATGTTGTCCTAAGATCTAGTAACCATGGAAAATTCTTTTAAAATGGCCTAGATTATAAATCGACTTATTCTTTTAAATGAGTTAACTAATATGGAGGTTACTATTCCGTAGGTCTGTTCTCGGGTTTTAATTTTTTTTGTTTTATTTTTATTTTTAACACTTGGTTACATGGTAAATAAGTTCCTCCTTTTCATACCGCCAATCACAAATGACTTCTTAATATATAAAACATAATAAAAAAAAATAAAAAAAATAAAAAGAAAATTATTCCCATTCCTTAATTAAATATAGACCTTAGTTTAATATGTAATCACATATATCCTTCTCATTCTATTATAATAAATACGAATTTCAGTTTATTATGTATATATGTATATAAATTCTTCTCCTCCATTAAACTAAGTACAATTTCCAGACTAATATAATAAGCATATAAATTTTCTTTATCACTAAACCAAGTACAATTTACTATTAAATTTATAAAGCATACAAAAGAAATTCTTCCCTTTCATTTAACTACTACAATTTCAATCTAAGAAAATGTACAACATATAAAAACTAAATACCAAATTTTCAGTTTAATAAAATAACCACATAAATTTTCTTCTTTCCGCTAAACTAAATGCAAACCACAGATAAATGTTTATGTAGTAATTCCTCTATATCCCATCACGATGTATACATCCTATGTTTGATACATTCTTAAATGTTTACTGTTTTTGTGACATTAAACACAACTATAAAAAGTATATATAAATATATATAACCCAAGTACAATTTACTATTTAATATATAAAACAAAAGAGATTCTTTCTCTTTCATTTAACTAGTACAACTTCAATCTATACAATATATAACTCCACTTTTTATTAAACTAAATACAAACCTCCAGCTTAATAAAATAAGCACATAAATTTTCTTCCTTCCGCTAAACTAAATGCAACCCCAGTTTTGACGGAAGATTAAATGCATTCCTTATTCCTTACACTAACAAAACATAAGTGAAAACCGCGTACATTCCTATTTCACCGCTTTCAGTTATAAGAACAGCATATGCGTCCGCAAGTAATTACTCTAAGTTTCCTCTCTCTCTTTTTTTTTTTTAAAGCAAGAAGAGTAAGAATGATTCGCTAAATCCAGGACAAGTAAGTAAAACAAATCTTCAGTCTAAATATAAGATTAATTAATTTCCAGCTATGAAAATCATCGTGCATACAGACATGTCCCAATTAAATCCGAGCATCCCTCCTTAATCCGCCGAGCTAAACTCCCACTGTCTATTAGTTTCATTATGGAGTTGGAACCCAATCTCGATCTCCTGGCTGTCATGATAGCTCTTAATTAAGTGGAAGACGTGGTCGCTGATTGCGGCTATAACCTAGAATCCGAGGTGGAGTTTAACTCCAGCCTGAAGGTTTGATTTCCACCTACAGGAGTGGGTATCAGACTGTTCGCACACAGAGGTATAGCAGCTGGCTGAGGAAGAGGGGCGTTAAAACCACTGCGAGCCTTGTCAAGGTAAAGATCCGCCATGGCAGTTAGGTAGTAGAGACGGATGACGTTTAGCAAATCGAAATTCAATTTTTGCAGTCGAAATAACTGGGAAAACAAACAGGTCAACTTTCAAATAAAAATCGGGGATGAAAACAAATTTTAATTAAAAGGAGAGACTGTATTGATCACCTTCCGGTGAGGATGCAGGTCTGTTTTAAGGGCTTACTTCCTTAAAGCAAGACTCAGAGATTCGCAGGGTACAGGGCGACATAGATCAAACTCGGTAGTGGATTTATATTACTGGGATAGCACTGCCTCATAAGTCTGTTAATTGGAAAGCCATGACGTCTACAGGGTTTAAAATACTCAAATTCCATGAATTCATTCCTTCCAGTAAAAGAAGTTTTAGTAATTTAAATATATATATACATAACTTTAAACAAATTTCTCCATCGATTTGGTATGTCTGTGTGAACTGAGAATAGCATGAAATCCAGAAATTAAACAGCAGCCATTTTACCAATACTCAGATCTTTTAAAATTTTTAGGATATTAGGATTCATCAATAAAATGTAAAAGAAGAGAACGCACAGACCCATACAGAAATGTAAACATCTACAACAGTAAGGAGTGAGGTCGCAGTCATCTAAAAAGTTTTATGAGACTGCAACAATCGAACACCTTTGCCAACATGCCAAGAGAACTATTATTTAAAGATGGTTTAGTGGATAACAAAGGGTCCTACGGGTTTTGAGCTCTTGATCTGTGGAACGTTAACCAACGACTATGCAAACACATCAAATCAGTGGAGCTCCAGATCTATGCCACCTAGCACTCATACGAACATGAATTCGAGTGGGTAGGGAGAGTGACTTCTCAGATTTGACTGTCAATTACGTTAATTCTCTGATCATTGTTTTGAGTCTAACTGACAGTTAAGTAATGAGAAGTAAAGGAGGTGAACACAGACTCGCACTGAAATTTAAACACAGGTTGTCTCAGAGTTTCTTTCCCACAGGATTTTAATTATCAGATGCACAGTAGGTGGAGTAAGGTCTCAGCTTAAGGCGTTCGGCCAGATCAGAGTAAAGCGATCGGGGTCACATCATTTTAATCAAATTTTAGTTTAATTACATACACCCAATTGTAATGAGATTCCCTAAGATCTGGGTGAAGGCGCAGTCTATGGTAGAGTTTTAATTAAAGAGTTTTGCAGCGTATAACTCAAGTCTCGGAGATGGAATTGTGGATTGAATTTATAAATCTGAAATTGGATGGTTTGCAGATCGATCCACAACATCTTTCCCGATCCAATCGAATAGTAAGCACAGAAAGCTGACTACAATCCATAGTGATTTCCCTAGATTCGGTAGATCAATATTTATATGCAGGAAATTAGTTAATAAAGACAAATGCGGTTCGACAATTTTTTTTTAACAAAGATCTCATCCAAACCTTTATGCAGAGGATGCCGATGGAGGAGCTAAATTCAATATATATATAAAAAACAGTCAACATGATCCAGATGAATCGCTGAGATACGCATTGGACAGAGATTTCGAATTTTAAATTAATTGGACAGAGATTTCAAGATACAGTAGCCATATAGATTTTTAATGATCATTCAATCTTGGTATGTAGATACACAGGGATCTTATAGATCAAGTTACCATCACACTACGGATTCTGGAATCGCCTTTCAGTTTTTGAAACAATGAACACAGAAAAGTTGAAGATCGAAATTACAATTATAGTCATGATTTTCTGGAAACACAGTTTTGACTCAGATAAACACAGAGATTTTTAAAGTCGAAGTTACAACCAATATTAAGAATCCTGGAAACGTTAATACATTCAAGGGATCACTGTGTGAGATCGGAAGATGAACTTTGAACACTAAAAGAGGGCAAGCAAACAAACTCAAGTTTGAATATCACGGATCTGGCGGAAGAGTGAAAAAGCGGTAGTTAACTGGCAGAGGTAGTTGTAATTCGACGCATTGACCTGGAAACAACATTTAAAATGAAATACAGAGATTTTATAGACTTCAAATTAAACCCTAAGTCAGAAAGACAGGATTTCCATTCGTGATTTTAAATTTAAGTTTAATAATCTAAATTTCAAGCCAGCATCGCAGATCCAGAATCGATCTCAAATAAAATTCAGGTCCAAGGTAAGATGCAGATCGGATTCGATCTTATGTCTGGAATCGCAGAGATTAGGAGGTATAGAGTCAGATTTGCTCAACTGAATTCATGGAATAGTGCAGGGGATAGCGAAATGTGGACCTCTATCCTTACTGGGGTAAAGGCAGAGACAATATGTAATTCAATTTGTTAGAGTTGGAAAAATGTCCACAGAATGAGATCAACGCAGAGTATAAAATCAAATTGTAATCCAATGAATAGATCTGGAATCGCCCACGGTGATGGGATCAACGCGGAGCATGATTATCAAATGCAGTTCAATAATATATTTGGAAAAAGTACACAGTGATGGGATCAAAGCAGAATCGAAATGCATCACCGATACTAAAACGGTCAACAGATTACGAGGAAAGTAGAGGGTTAATGAAACTCATAAAAGCAATTTCTGGAAACGCCCACGGTTGCATTAACAGGAAATTATACAGATTTTAAATTTCGAATTGATTTAAAAGAAATCTTAAGTTCGTCAGGGATTGGATATACAAGAGTGTAACCGACCTTCCCATCGGGTCTCTCGCATAATTCTTAACGATTAAAAGAAAAATATATATAATGTGAAACAGAGTTATCCTATTGCTGTACCGATCGAGTTTTATATATAAACAGAGTGGTAAAATCCTATTAACCAGATCGATTCATAAGCATAAGTAAAACGCAGAGTTCAGAGTTTACTTCTTACAAAACCAGATCGATATCTTATTAAAGAAAATCGATATCCATCTCCATACAAGAAAAAAATTAACTAAAAAGAAACAATGTACCTGATCTGATGATTGATTTTCAGATCGAGTAGATAGTTGTAGCTGCAACTAAATCGCTGCATCGACCGTCTGATTTCCACCTTGATGAAGATACTGACAACCCTTTGGTAGAATATGAGTCCGGTTCCCTCAAGGGTCGACCGGCTCTGATACCAAATGTAGGACCCCTCCTTTAGGGTCCCCTTGAACTGAACCTGAAACTTTAAAAACTTCATACAAACAAATTAGCCATTATAGTTATTGAAAAAAAAAAAAAAAAAGAGTGAATAACTTAACAAAAATAAGCAAACCTTAACCTGTCAACCCGATCCAGCTGGTCCATTGTTGTCTGCGTCTTCCGTAGGACCCCTCCAGCAAAGCTCGTTTAACCATAGGCGAAGCAACCGTTAGCTTCGCCACCCAACCATAGGCTCATGCTTTCAGTCGCATGGCCTCCCCCGAGCTTTGGGTCGTAGAGCTCACACAAGTATTTCAGAAATTCAGCTTGGGCTTCCCTTCCCACCAGGATTTCTAAGCCAAACCCTTAGATAGCAGCAAGTCTTTGAGGTATTCGAAAATTACGACAATCGTCCCAATTATGGGCCCCTTACCCATTCCTTAAGCCTTCCTTATAAAGGGAAATCTCCTGCGACACATGTCGCTTCATGCATAATTAAATATTTTTAATTATTTATTTAATTAAAACACTCACCCATCCAAGTGTCAGTTTCTCTGGGAAGTGCACCTACATCCCTAAGTTTGCTCTAGTTTGTCCCCCAGATATTTTAATCAACTCCTAGCTTTTAGTTGACTAGGTGTCTAATCTATTTTGCTCCTAAATAATAATTTCTATTAATTTAAATGCTCAACAAAATAACTATTCATGTGCAAATGTCTAAGCTATTGTTATGCATTTGCTAAGTAATAATCTAGAGTTATTCTCCTAAGTTTTTATGCAGTTTAAATTTAACAATCAAACTCACTAGAATCACGGTGCCGCGTCGTTCGGCTCCTGGTTCCTTAATTTTTTAATCCCCTGACATGGCACCACTCCGTCGGGTCCAATCATCCATGGTTTCCATTCCTTGGCATAGTACCACCTCGTTGGGTCCTTGCGTCCATTCTTTCCATTCTTGACAGGGTACCGCATCATTGGGCCCTTCTGCCACCATCTTTCCGTTTTGACTTGCGGGAACTCTTGTAGGGATTTTAGGAATCGTTACCATCCATCCTCCATCTACATGCTATCTAGGGACTAATGGCGCTGAGGAGTGAGTCCGTTCTCACTGCGCGCCCCTCAACTCGTACGTGACCAGCTCCGTCGTGGCCCACCTCGTACGTCCTCACGCATTCCTCTTGAGCAAGCGGATCAATGCTTATCTGCTCATGCGTGGTATTCTTGTTGGAAGTTGACATCGTCGTCGCTTTCCCTGTGTGTGATTTACCCGTACTCTACAACCCTTCATATTTCTTTGTGTGTCCTTCGGTGAACCGTTTCACCTGTCGCTACACACATTTCTCACAACCATATATCATTATTTTATTGATTTACAATCAATCGTAATCATAAATATACTCAAAATAAAATCAAAGGATTATTTTATTAATGTTTCAAATAGTCAGGTCACTAAGCAAGTGCCCTCAATGTCTACAGTAGTCTAGGGGCACTACAAATTTAATGAATTAAAAATCCTAACGTCAATTGTAATTTGCACAGGAGACGTTTTTGTTATGATTGTACCTGTAGACAACAACGAAAATGTGAAGTATTATTTGATGCAATACACTAAAGAAAAAATGAAGTTATTGGAAGACTACAATGACAACGGATATACATACGAGAGAGGATCCATTATTTTAAAGGGCTATTTTTTTAAGCAGACCCATATGACTCAAAATTATGTCTACTTTCAGGATTATGAACCTGATGTTATATGTTGTCAATATAGTCATTTAGTATGTGCATCTCGAATTAAATTGGTTCAAGTTCCATCGAAAAAACAATTAAAAAATAAAAAATGGAAACTATCAAAATATGACCATGAACGGATAATTGAGGACGGCATTCCATTGCGATGTTTTTAACTATATAAAAAATTAATAGATCAATGATTTTGTCCATGTCATTGTCAAATGTTGTGTACAATATATTTTTTTCTTTCTATGTCTATGATCTTGAAAGGAACTGGAATATAAGAGTTTAAATGATCGTATTTTAGTATGCTGAAATTTGAATTCAAAAATTATTTGGTAATGAAAATCTCAATGTGTAAAATTTTTGTCTTAATTATGTATAAAATACTTTATTCGGATCCCCATATGTCTATTAGACCACTTAAGAGATGAGATAATGGATCTGTGGCTGTCGCCACTCTCCGCCCTGAATCTTTAATTTAAAATATCACTTGTGTAAGTTTACATAACTGAAATCATGGCAAATGGAGACAACGATCATTTGATTTTTAATCACAAGAACGGATTCCAGGATTGTGAAGCTTATGCTAAATTATAGGAATGATTATTTACAACAAATCGATGAAAATTCATCAAATTGTTGTCTAAAATCATTGCTCTAATTTAGCACAACCTTCACAATCCTGTAATCTTCGCTTATGATTAAAAAACAAAAAATCGTTATCCCCATTTGCCATGATTTCAGCCGCATCAAATGTACCTGGACATTGAAAATAAGAATTATTAATTAAAAATTCATATCAAAATTTGAACCTAATATTCATTTTTCAACTTCCTAACATTCATATTTCAATCAAAACTTCCTAACAAATTCCTGAACTTTGATCTCAGGTAACATTCATTTTTAAACTTCCTAACATTCATATTTCTATCAAAACTTCCTAACATTCCTCAACTTCCTAACATTCAAAGATAACAATCATGTTCTTAACATTCAATCTTAACATTCATTCATTTAATGCACCTTATCATAAATTCCTTAGCATCCCATTCTTACCATCACATTCATTCTTAACATTCCTATCAAAATTTAAACTTAACATTCAGATTTCAATCAAAACTTCCTAACATTCCTAAAATTTGAACTTAACATGTTCATTTTTAAGCTTCCTAGTTCATCCATATTTCTATCAAAACGTCTAACATTCCTAAACTTCATAATATTCAAAGATAACATTTATTTTTAAACTTCCTAGTTCATCCATATTTCCATCAAAACTTCTAACATTCCTAAACTTCCTAACATTCATAAGCTTCCTAATTCATCCATATTTCTATTAAAACTTCTAACATTCCTAAACTTCCTAACATTCAAAGATAACATTCATGTTCTTAACATTCATTTTTAAACTTCCTAGTTCATCCATATTTCCATCAAAACTTCTAACATTCCTAAGCTTCCTAGTTCATCCATATTTCTATTAAAACTTCTAACATTCCTAAACTTCTTAACATTCAAAGATAACATTCATGTTCTTAACATTCATTTTTAAACTTCCTAGTTCATCCATATTTCCATCAAAACTTCTAACATTCATAAACTTCCTAACATTCATGTTCTTAATGTATTCAATCTTAACATTCATTCATATTTAAATCAAAACTTCATCATTCATGAACTTTAAACCTATGTTCATCCATTTTTAAACTTCCTTTAACATTCCTAAACTTCATAATATTCAAAAATATCATGTTCTTAACATTCTTGATCTTAACATTCATTCTTACGTATTCATTCATTTATTTAAACATGCAAATACATATTCTAAACCTTTAAATCACACCAAATATATATGCTAAATAAACAAAAATAAGTAGATCATTTAAAGCAAACACAAAATATGTAAGTTCAAAGGACATGTATATAATCCTCAAAAAAAATTTCATGAACATGTGAGTTCAATGTACATATATGTATCTAGTCCAAAAATAAATCTCCTCGACATGTCCAAAACAAATCTTTGCAATTTATGCATATCAACAACAACAAAAAATGTCCACCATGCTATAAAAAGAAAATGTCCACCATGCTATCCTCCACTAGGGCCTCCCCCTGGACTCAACCCACCCTGCAACATGTATAAAAGCAGATTATGAATATCATTTAAATTATTTAAACTAAATTCAGAAAATTAAAATATTAAACTTATATATCAAAAAACAATTCAATTATTAACAAACTTACATCAAATTCTCCAAAAACTTGTCCACCACCATCCTCTAAAGGAGTTTTCCCTTTGCCTCCAAAAGATTTAAGAGACCCAAGTTGCAACATGTATAAAATCAATTTGTGAATCTCATAAATTACTTAACAAATTTTAACTAAATCCATAAAAATTAAAATATTAGACTTATATCAAAGATCAATTCAAGTGTGAACAAAATTACCTCTATGCCAATATCTGCTGCATGAAGCAGAGAACCTATCTCTCCCCCCTAAAATTTAAATTGTATTAATAAATAAAACATAATGCAAACCAAAAAAATTATTGTGCCAATTAACTTAAAACTAAAACAAAAAGATTAAAAAAACATTAGCTCACAATAGATGGTAAATCATTTATAAAGTTCGTATCTAAAGAAACCTGCATGGATAAGTCAAATTAACAATAAGATGCATAGTTAAATTAAAATTCAAATATATATATATATATATAAAGTTCAAACATAATTACAAATATGTAAATAATAAATATACCTCTCGAATATGCTCTATATTTTCGCTAGTGGAAACATGGAAAGAATGTTCATTCATCATTCTTGAAAACTGCAACCAATAAACATTTACATAATGTACATATTACTTTACATCAAAAAACATAATTTATCATTGATATAATGTAACAAAAAATTCAATTCAAAATGAATAAAAGATTAAATTAAGATCAAGTCATATCATAATCAACAAACCTCTCCCAAACTCGATGTGTCATTGGATATAACATTTGCCACTAGGTTGCGACAAACCTTGGCATACGCCCTGAGATCTTCAATGCTCATTCCATCTATCTCATCCTTAGTTTTGTAAACAAACTTTTGACGAATAGCAAAACGAGCCCTTTCTCGAACCAATCCCACATCTACTCCAACTAATGCTAACGATAAACCATCGCCAACAAAATTCCTTGCAGCTGTCCCAAGTTGAGATGTGGGCTCTATCTTTGATCTTAATGCCACCAACCTGGGTGGGCGAGATATCTGGGGTGGAGGTCGAAGAGTTGTAGGGTCTCTAAGAGCACCTTTTCAATTATATATTCGACCCTTTCCAACTCCATAAAATTCTGAATGAACATTAGTATAGTCTGGCTTCATATTTAAGAAAAAATCAGCATAAAAAAATCTAGCAAAATATTGAGAAACCTCATCGTTCCATGGAAATCGACCATAGGCTGCAAGAAACCAATCATAGAGTAGATGTGCAAGATCAGGATGCTTGAAGTATTTCACTTTCAACATTTCTCGCTTTAGACCTTATTTGAAGTTAAACATTGATTTGGCATGTTCTTTCATCACTCTCTCCTTCACAGCAACCCACTTGTCTGGACCCATCACTTGTTCCCTTCGTCTTCGCATCAAATCAACAAAACCATTTGTAGTTGGTCCGAGATTCTCATATGCCTGAATGAATTTTTGCAGTGATCGCAAAACAATCTCCAAACTTTGTTTACGCTCTAGACGGAGATCCATAGTAGACAAATCATTTTCCAACTTGCCGTAGTGGGATCTACATCTTTCAAGATTCATTTGATGATCACCACTTTCCCATGGAAGATCCGGAGGTAGATCAGATGGATATGTTGTAATGGGTGTACAACCCTCAGTTAATTCAACATATTGCATCCTAGCTCGACCATCATCACCTTGTGTAGAATGATGAGCCTCTTGAGAACCTTGCTTTGCACCCTCATCCGTCTCCCTTGCTCGCTCTGTCTCCCTCTCTATAGAATTACAAGCATCTTCTGAACCATGCTCTACTTCAAATAAAACAAAGTTTTGTTTAAACACAAGTACAATTTTTGCGTACACAAAAAAATAATTTGTATGTACACATTAAATGATCGATATTCATATACCAATAGAGGGTCGAGATCGGCGTTCTCCCACGGAAGATATAGGGGAATCATTTGTACCCCTTTCGCCTCATCGATGATCAAGTGAATGTGAACTATACAATAAACTAGAATCTCGAGGGGAAGTTGACAACCTCCGATTATCACTTGTAACACCAACCCCAGAAGACTGTGAAGACCTCCTATGCTTTCGCCTCAAAGACTCCTATCTTTCCATTTGATATAATGTCTACACTTGCACAAATATCAACTAATTACATATTCAAATTCTACATGTTAATTCTACAAATTCTAAAACCTAGCTGCTAAAGAGACTAAGTTATTTAATAAAGACCTAGATTTACCTAATATCATCTAATAGTTCTTAAAAAGAGTATAGTTAATATTGTTGGATGTGTGAAGAATTAATGTACCAATCTTCTAAGTGTTTTTGATGTTTAAAATGAATGGAACCAATATATTTAAATCCTAAGTGAAGGGTTCATTTCTTTATGTCAAAAAATGAGTTCATGAACGTGTTAACTTTTAATTTAAATCTTAAATTAATAACTTAATTGATATTTTAATACTTTAAACATAAATTATATCTACAAATATTTTCATTATTCCATAGAATAAAAAAAAATTGACACATCATGGTATTATGTTTCAAGTTTGACATGTTTCCCAAATTTGCCATGTTCCACAATGGTCTTGAGTTTCAACCTGATAATGGTAACGATTCTTGGTATTATGTTCTCCAAGTTTGCCATGTTGCAACCAAAGAAAAACATAATACCAAGAATGGCCACCTTTACCAGGCTAAAACTCAAGACCATTGTGGCATAATATCATCTAATAGTTTTTTAAATGACTATGACTATTATTGTTTGGATGTATAAGGAATTACTGTACCAAT
Organism: Larix kaempferi; assembly: GCA_027924585.1. NCBI lineage: Eukaryota > Viridiplantae > Streptophyta > Pinopsida > Pinales > Pinaceae > Larix > Larix kaempferi. The sequence continues at coordinate 20,422,064 of BSBM01000047.1, read as the reverse complement.
CTTCTAAGTGTTTTTGATGTTTAAAATGAATAGAGCAAATATAGTTAAATACTAATTTTAGTGTTACATCTAGATAATATTTCTAGAAATTCTAAAACCTGGCTGCTAAAGAAACTAAGTTAAATGTAATAAAGACCTAAATATATCTAATATCATCTAGTAATTCTCAAAATGACTATAACTAATAAGGAATTAATGTGTCAATCTTCTAAGTGTTTTTGATGTTTAAAATGAATAGAACCACTATACTTAAATACAAAATGAAGGGTTACTTTTCTTTATGTCAAAGAATGAGTTCATGAACATATTAACTTTTAATTAAAATCTTAAATTACTTACTTAGTTGCTATTTTAATAATATTTAAACATAAATTATATCTACAAGTACTTTCATTATTCCATACAATCTTAAAATATTAACAATGCATGGTATTATTTTTCACAAGTTCGGCTATGTTTCAGAAATTTGCCATGTTGCAAAATGGTATTCAGTTTCGTACATAATAGAATTGACTTTTGTTCTAGTACATCTAAATTAAAGTTTATTCATGTCTATAGTTTAGTTGTACCTAAAGTCAATTTTAAAGTTTTGTTGTATCCAAAGTAGAGTTTAATCGTCTAAAGTTTTGTTATATCTATAGCTATGCATTAACACAGTTTGTAATGGAACTAATATATTGATCTCTGAACTCTGTCAACGTAGACAAAGTTCATGAACTCTGTCCATGTCCATGTTGACAGAGTTCAGTCAATAACACAAGCCTATATATAAAAGGGATATATCATTTGCAAATACAATTACAGTCCTACTTTTAATTTCATTTCCAAACATATAAGCAAAATCAATAATTTAACAAAATTAACTAACTAAACACTGCATATATTTCTCTTTTTATATTTAAATTTAAATCATTTTCAACATACGATTTGGCCAGAGTTCATGAACTCTGCCCAATTGGACAGAGTTCATGTTAAACCTCTTAATACTAATCCACACTATCTGTGAGTAATAAGTATCATTACCTATGCTAGTTCATGAACTCTGCCCAATTGGACAGAGTTCATGAACTCTACCCAATTTTGGACAGAGTTCATGAACTTTGTCCATTTGGGCAGAGTTCATGAACTCTGTCCAATTGGGCAGAGTTCAAGAACTTTGTCCAATTGGGCAGAGTTCATTTATAGGGACAAATTCAAAACTTTTCAAACTGATACTTAATTCTTGAATTAAAAAAAAAAACAAATTTCAACTTACCTGTTTAGACCAAGCCGAAATGAAAGCAGATGAATTTAGATCCGGTCGAGGAGAGCCCAAGAGGAATTGGACACAGCCGAAAAGAAATGAGCCAAGCAGCCAAGAAAAACAGAACCTGCAATAACAATTAGAAATTAATATAAGAAATTTAAAAAAAAAATAAACACATAAATAAGAAAAAAAACTTACCTCTGCACAGCCTTGTGTCGACAGGTCCATAGCTACAACACCCCGTTGTTATGCAAACGTCCCCAAGAGAACACTCCAATGCCAAAGCTCCACCAACAGAAGTGCACTCGCACGCTAAACCTACAGATGTCCAGACGCAGACTCCACCAAAAAGCGTCCAAACGGGCTTACGAACCAACGACAGAGGAACAAAGTGGAGGACAAGCGGATGGGAGAAGCAGAAGGTGGCGGATGAGCCAATGGGAGAGGCAGAAGCTGGCAGCCAAACACTCCAACAACAAAATTCGAAACGTCCAACCGAGCAACGACCAAGCAACGAGCAAATCGTGACGCACAGAGTGGCGGAGAAGTGACACGCAGGAGCGGGGAAGCGGGTGGCAGAGTTCAACGAAAGCTAGCTAGACGGACGAGTGGGTGGACGGGAAACAGACGAGATGGGTGACGCGGAGGCGAGACCTGCAACGGCTATGGAAGGGGTCCACGAAATCAGCAGAAAGTGACAGACAATGGCCGCGGCCGAGCTTTTATGCAGAACAATTATTCGGCCGAACAATTGGACAACGTCGTGCATTTTTTCCGTCTGGCTAAAACCTCGCACACATATTGAGGCCACTGTTAGGTCTAACAGTGACCTGTTAATTGTTATTCGACCGAATAAAGTATAAGTTATTCGGCCGAATAACTTAATTTATTTGGCCGAATAATTAAATTATTCGGCCAAATAAGTAAATTTTTTCGGCCGAATAACTTCCGCTATGGTTCTTCGACGCCCGATTCTCACCAAAGTGAAACCCACCTTCGCGTTTCCACCCTCAACAATTCAGGTCCTAACATTAATCTATAGACTGGATTACTCCATGAAATGGGAGTATTACACTTCCTACCATATAGTATTTTAAAAGGACTAAGTTTAGTTGAAGCTTGATAATGATTGTTATAAGCAAACTTGACCAAGTGCAAATATTCTTCCCATTTGTTTGGTTGATACCTAACATACATCCTAAGCATATCTTCTAAAACTTGATTTACTCTTTTAGTTTGTCCATCCGTTTGCGGATGACAATCTGTACTGAAATTTAATTTAGTGTCCAATCCTTTAAACAATGACTTCCAAAAATTACCAGTAAACTTGGAATCTCTATCAGAAATTATTATCTTAGGAATTCCATGCAAATGAAAAACTTCTTTCATAAAGACATCAACAATATTAACATCCTTATAAGTAGATTTAACAGGTATAAAGTGAGTTGCATTGCTAAGTTTGTCTACTACTACCATCACATAATCATTTTGCTTTTGATTTTTAGGCAGTCCTGTTATAAAATCTATGCGGGTAATTTCCCATTTCCAATATGGGATTGGTAATGGCTGCAATAGACCTGCTGGGTGTTGATGCTCAGTTTTAACCTGCTGACATTCAATACACCTACCTATATATTATGCCACTTCATTCTTCATGTTAGACCGAAAATAATATTTTCTTAGCATTGTTATCATTTTTTGGTAACCAAGATGTATTGGGTAAGGACTCTTATGCACTTCGCTCAAGATCAGCAGTTTAATTTATGGTACATTAGGTACATATAATCTGTTCTTATACAGCATTAAACATTTTTCATTCAAACTTAAATCTGTATGTGTATTTTCATATTCGTTTCCTGCAAATTTTTCTCTTAAATTTTGATAATTCTTATCCATTTTTATTACATCTTCAAACTTATCTTCCAGATCTATTTTGTAGCTGCTAACAACGGCTATAAAATTTAGTCTTGTGTTTCTACTTAAAGCATCAACCACCTTATTCTCCTTCCCTTGTATATGTTTGATTTCAAAATCATACTCGCTAAGGAAAGCCAACCATCTTGCTTTCCTGACGTTTAAATTATGTTGTCCCATGAAATATTTCAAACTTATGTTATTGGTCATTAATAGAAATATTCTACCGATTAGATGATGGCGCCATATTTTCAAGGAATGGATTACGGCATCCAACTCTAAATCGTAGGTAGCATAATTATTTTCATGTATTTTTAACTTTCTTGATTCATATGTTATTACATGACTTTCTTGTGTTAAAAATCCACCTAGACCCTCATTGCATCCATCAGTGCATACAACAAAGTCTTTGTATGGATCTTCTATTTTCAAGATAGGTGGAGTAGTTAATAATTCTTTTAACTTTTTGAATCTTTCTTCACATTTTGAATCCCATACAAATCTCTTTCCCTTATCTGTAAGGATTTTATAGGATTCGCAATTCTCGAAAAAATCCTTCTATGAATTTTTGGTAATAACCTATAATTCCCATGAATGATCGCACATCCTATACATCCTTAGGGACAGGCCATTCAATTATCACTCTTATTTTATCAGGGTCAAACTTATTCAAATGCAGATTACAACTTTCTACTATACTAGGTGACACATAGCTTAGGCTTGCACCTAGATCTATCAAAATATAAATTGGTTTGTTCTTTATCTTACCTTCTATCTCAACCATAGATTTCTAGTGATCAGTCTGTCGACACTCCAAAGCTGCATTAATTCTGGGCATCTTGTTTGCTATGTCACCAACAATTGCTTCTTCATGTACTGTATGCACATTGTTGAAATTCATCTTTCTATTAGGGCAGTCCTTTGCATAATGAGGCCCCTTCCATTCCCAGCATTTTAAAGGTTCTCTTTGTTCAGTATTTTTAACATATGTATTAGGTATTTCTCTGTTCTTTACTGCTGAAAAATTCTGATGTGTATTACCCTTAAAATTTGTCCCTTGATAATTATTTTTAGGATAGTTTCGAGAACTATTTCCAAAATTTATGTTAAAATTAAATTTCTTTCTTCTTTGTTGAAATTTATTTGATCTTTTAACCTTCCAGTTAGGTACACCATCTCTTTTATTTATGCTTTGTTCATAACAGAAATTAGCCTTTCTCATTGCTTCCTCAAGGGTTTTTGGATTATCATATTCAATTCTATCATTAAAGCTAAGAGGTAAGCAACTTAGGAACCTCTGTATATTGGGCTTTTCATCAATGATATAAGGTACGTATCGTAGTAAACTTAAAATTTTACTACTTAGTTCCTTCATAGTCATTGAACCTAGCTTTAGATCATAAAATTCCTTAGCCCTTTCCTTATAATATTGTTCAGACAAAAATTTTCTCTTAAAGTATTTTTTAAAGGTCCTCCAAATTACATACTTTTCCTTAATATTTTTCACTCTCTTTATGTCCTGCCACCAAATATCATATTTTTGAGTTAAGTTGTAAATAGCCATTTTTGCTTTTAGTCCGTCTGAATAATTATAAATTTGAAAATACTTTTTCATTCCAGACAGCATGCCTCCGCTTCTTCTCCTTTTTCCACCTCACCATTAAACATTGGTGGCTTTATCATTTTTAATTCTCCTGAAATTTCTTCATAAGGTGTATATTTTCTCTTTTTAGGGTTACTATCACTGCTTTCACTGGAATAATTATATTTATCTCTATGTGTCTTAACATTATTTTATGTGGAGGAATTATTTTCATTATCATTAAGTTTTAAGTTTTTACCTTTGCGCTTGTAATATATAGTTCCATATTCAGATTCAATTTCTTTCCTTTTATCCTTCTCTTCATTATGTAATTTATTCAGCAATACATGATTTAATTCTTCTTGTGCCCTCGGGATTCTTTCGTTATATTCCTTAACATTTTGTATTTCATATTTTATGTCTCTCACAGTTTGGAGAATTTATGTTGAGTTATTATTTCTATGATTATTCAGTTCCACCCATATATTATCATTATTAACATTTTCTTGTTCATGACTGTGATGTGTTCCATCTTCGGCAGATGCCTCTACTCCTTCCATTTCTTGGAAAATAGAAATTTATATTTCTGTACAGAAATAATTTAAACATAAGTCAATAATTTTTGTTTTCCTGTTTTATATTAAACACGCGAGTTGAGCAAATTTTTAGGCCTAGTGTTTGTAACCGTGCTCTAATACCACATGTAACGCCTCTAAAAATCCAACAATAAAAAAAAAATTGTATATGATATAACTACTAAATATGATCTAGGGTTTTCCTAGGACTTACTTCATTTCCGTGTTAACTCTGAGAGTGCACACTTGTACATACTTGTTATTACTTTTGTTTGTGAGGCACATATTAGTTGATCTCTCACTGTGTTAAAAAACGATGTTTATTTGTGGGATAATAAATTCATACGTCCTAAAACCATTGTATGTTATTTTTGTAGTTTTTGATGTTGTAATGCTTATTATGTTCTTTTGTTTGAAGGGTGTGTTCTTGTGACGACTCGGGCTTACTTAGCTTTCGTAAAAGCTAACGCATTTTGATGTACTTGTACATGTTAAGGTAAGGACCCATACTAACAAAGATTTAGGTTGGAGTTAAATAGTTTACTAAGGGGAAATGATACCCTAGCTATGAATTTTAAAGGAACAAATAGAAGTTAACAAGGACTACCAAATATAGGCTAGTGGATATCGTAACTAGCAGTTCGATGCATTAAACCAAGTTTCAAAACATGTGCATGTGACTATAGAAAGGGGGTAAGAATTAAAAATGTAGTGGAATGCAGCTACAATTTTTAAAGAGGCCACATGAAGGCCCTTTGGTGGAGATCCACGTTGGCAAAACCCTAAACCCTCATTTCGAAAGGGGTTGTATCGACAATTCTTTGTTCATTTGTTTTGTGGAGGAGATCTTGGCACTCGGCCGTCATGGCTATGGAGAAAAATTCACACAGAGGTTAACTATTTCGTAGTGGTTATGGAGAAATCTCCAAGACAACCAGTCTACACCGAGGTAATACACTCTACACCATCTCTTAGTTAAAATTTTGAAGCACATCATTTATTTTTCCAAATGGAACACTTATTAATGCAATGTATTTTGTGTATGTTGTTAGGTGGGGATTCGCGTTACCTTGGAGTTCTTTGGTCGTGTGTTAAAAACTTGGAAGTGGAATGTGGAAGCTCCAGGGTTTGGAACAGCCTCGGTAATCCCCGGGCCTTCCTGGAAACGTCTGTTCAAGCATTTTCTTCGTAACACCTTCTTTCTTCGTGTTATGATGTTGTTGTACTGTATTAAAGAGATGAGTTGGTCCTGTGTAACACCTTCTAATTTTGAAAATCGATGTCGAGTTTATTATTACGTTTTAGTTTTTTGTTTGAATCCATAAGGTGACCATTGTAGTGATGTTCTCACTGCGTTGTAAGTTATTTTTTTGGGTCTAAAATCCATTGGAATTACACCCAGTGCGATGGGCAGCCATAAATGAATATTTCGATATTTTTGATATGAAAACAGAGTTCTGGTTAACTCTCGGCTATGTGCCATTGTAAGGGAGAAATTCTATTTATTAATGGAAATAAATTTTATAGTGAAATCTCTGTTCATTGCTTGTTTTTGTATCCACTCGTCCACAGTTTAGTTGTTCAAGGTTTTTAGTTTGACTGGTTAAAGTTTTGACCCTAAAATTACTTACAACGACTATTGAAGTTCTATTTGTTCAAAAGATTAATGGATTTGTTTTTATAATTTTTGGGCAAATTCCTAACTCCATTTATGTGCTCGATTATACCGATTGGCCGTGGATTATTGACATTGATTCCAGCGATGGCTCTGTTTATCCTGTTGTAGTTACTTATGTAGGAATTTATACCTTTATGATAGCCTTTCGAATTGAAGAAGAGTTAGGGTCTAAATGTTTGTTGTTTTTAAAATAGTGATTTAATGTTATCATATATTATTGTATACACGATTACATGGAAACTGTCTTTCAAACCCTACTTTGTTTAGAATTCATAAAAATAACTTCCAGTTGTTTTTGTTTTAATTTCATGATTGCAATTCTAGCTGTTAAATGGATTTATGGCATTTCTCCTTGATGTAATCGTAGTGCAACTTGATTTACTCCAGTTTGGGCTAGTAATAACAAGCAACAAACCTCTACAGGATTCGATCAAACCTATGGTTTAAAAGATGTTTAAATTCTTTGCAGAATGTAATTCATATTCTGTATAGTTGTATAATGTGTTTGGAAACGTACTGTAATATGTGGAGTTATATGTATGAACAAAATGTGATAAAAATAGGTATTCTGAAATTCGAATGTACTTATTTGAATTTAATTATAATTGTTAAATATATATATACAGTATTTATTTGTGTGTGTTTTACTGTTGTTAGTATACTTGCATTCCTGTACTCGATTATACTAACACTTGTATCTAATCCATATACATTAAATAAAGTGATTCTGTTTTCTAATAATAAGAAAACATAGACTACAATTTTGCTATAAAAATCTGTCTAAGTAATAGAATCTGTTTCTCTTGTACTTAGCTTATAATTTACATGGAAATAAAACATTCCTACTTTAATTCGAAGGCATAATAATAATTTTGGAAACATTCTTCATTCATGTAATTTTTCATAAATATACAGAAAGCAAAGTAAATATAATAACCAGAACAATGAAGAACCTATTAACTTTTGAAGTGGACAATATCTGAGGAAGACCGTTCCTCCCAACCATCTCCTGAAACAGTCAATTTTACTTGCTTCAGAACCCCCGAGCCTATTCACTGAACCACAAGGATGAAGACACGGTGTATAATACTCTATGTTGCAACTTTTGTTCGTGTCAGTCACTTAACCAAATTTCTACTTCATCTATCCCCTCATCGAATTCTTTTGTGTGCTTAACTTTTCAGTATACAGCAAATCCACAAAAATCTAGTGTAGTGAGCCTCCTGCTCATTCGATGGTTATATTGCTTCCCTAGGTCTTTGGGTCATTTTTGTAATTAACGAGCCACCTGCTCAGTTTTCCCTATCTTTTGGTAACATGACCACTTTTTAGGGAGGATGCCTCCTACATCAGCTGGAAAGTAAATACTGTTTCTGACATCTGTAGCTTCTGCATTCTACACTTGTCATTCCTTCTAGTGGGTCAGTGTACACTCTTCAACAGTCCCTTTGGATATGTGTCTCTCCTTTTTATAATTAAAATAATAAAATATTCAATTACAGTCATTTTGACCATCTTTTGTAAACAACATAAAACTTTACAATAAATTTTAAGATAATGTTTTTCCACAACATAAAATGTTAATTTTTAGGTGTGTTACAACTCCCATGACTCTGGGTTTCCGGGATAAACGGTGGGTAAAACCTCCACCCCCCCTAATGGAACAAGGGACTATGTGTACACCGACATAATAACTGTGTTACACTTGTACTCAGTTTGTCATCGTATAACCAATCTGGGCGGTTGAGTTTCCCGAAACCCTACCCCACCCATACATCATAATAATCATGCGAAAATAAATAATGCATCACTTGCATACCATTTGTCTTTTGGATTCCATGTCCCCGAGGCTCTCCCACCTCATAGGATCCATCTATCGCTTAGCCATTTTAACCTGTAAGTTAGTCCCCGACATACAATCTAGAATATCGTGCACAAATCCTCGACATGTACACATACATTTCATCATAACAAAACAATAATCAATTCATTTATTCACCATGCACCTGGAATAACATCCATTCATTCAACATATAACTTAACGGTAACCACGTACCCATCATTCATTAACTTGCATATCTGAGACATAACTAACTGTAGGAACCCCCATTTCGGGTTCCCCAAAGGGACTTCCACAGAATTTGAAAATACAAGTATAATTAATTGCAGAACTTCCAGTACGATTTTTCAGAAGAAGATATAGGGGCCACAAATCTAGTTCTATCTATTGCAGTACATGAATGTCAAATAAATAAAACTATATACCCATATTTATTCATTCCACCACAAGAATTAGCAAAATAAATAAAATAAATACTTCAAACCTGTTTTCGACGGTTGGTCCAGCGCATCGATGGAGTCCTCAAAGTGGTTTCCGCACGATCCAATCCAATTTCCTGATGAAGTACCGAGTGACCCCTTGGTTGACCTCCCTACCGTATCGGGGTTACTCTCCTTCACCCCGAACCCCCGAGCTAATGGGGTCGTAAGAACACACAAGATAGCCTCCCGAAAGGATCTCCCAATCCTCGTTCTGACTAATCCCAACTCCAAGGATCATAACATAATCTGAGATTATGATGACCATCCAGCATTAGGGAGCAAGAGATGTCCTTCTCTCCTTCTCCTCCCTCATTATATAGCAAAATCTTGTGTGCCATGTGTCTGTCCATGCACATATTTAATTTAATTTAATATTTTAATTTTCAATATTCTCAAACACATGTGTCTTTTTAATGCCTTTAATGTGCACCTAAATCCTTAGATCAATGAGAGTTAGGTGTAGAAGAGTTCTACTTCTCTTTTGGTTCTCATTTAGTTTACTTAACAATCTTTTATTTAGACTTATTGCTTTCTACTTTTCTTTATTTTCCTAATATTAAGATTGAATTAAAAGATGATTCCTTTTACTAAAAGTATAATCTATTTTAAATTTCCTCTTTATAAAATAATTTGAATGAATAATAAAATTAATTAAGGTAAAATCTTGAATAATAATAAAAGAAAAACAATTATTTTATTAATGACCTATTTCAATTCTTTCTCAAAATAATGAAATCAATTAAATAGAATCTTTAATAGAATGATTTAAAATAATAAAATCTATAAAATCTTTTGAATAAATAATAATTTTTCTTAATAATAAAATTAATTAAAAATAAGGAATTTAATTAATGAAATCAAGAATAGAATTTGTATAGGATAATTCAATATAATAAAATCCATTAAATTAAAATCTTTAAATAAAAATAATTCTCTTATTATTAATTTTTTTCAATCAGCATAATTAATCAAATTTAATATTGAATAAAATCAATCTCTTCAATTTTTTTTCAAGTTAATAAAATCAATTCAAATTAATGAAATCAATTAGAATAAAATCTTGAATAGAATTATTCAAATTAATAAAATAGAACAAGGAGGCAACTCTGTGTATGCCATCGTGCTCTAACTAAGGAGGCAAACAACCAAATATGAGGTTTGTAAATAATTGATCTGGTGAAGGAGAAATTCCTTAAACATAACTTTTTTCCTTTTTTTAAATATAAAAGCAGACAACGCATACTTCCAGGGTAAAAGAACACAAAAGTTTTAAAGAATAGGCAGTATGTCGAATTCTGGAAAAGGCCATTCAATGCTAAAAAATAAATCGTAGTAATCTTTAAGATCAAGATACAACCTAAATATGAGTCTTAGAAACAACAAGACACCGATTAAAGGATTATAACATACAGTGTTTAATGCTTGACGAATTCCTAATCTCAGATTGATGGAGGATTAAATTAAAAACTGCATCTATCACAATGTAAAATAATCTTAGCTACCGCGTCAACGTTTTTAATGCCCCGGGTCTCAGAATGATACAGAATTAGATTGACAACCATAAGTAGGACAATGTTCAAGATCTACTGGTTACAATCTCAGATTGAAAAGAATTAGATCAAGACTTAACCAAGGTGACACAAACTTCCGATCTCGGATTTGGTTTTGAGGCCCGAATGATTAAGATGTTCCCCATGAATCCGATCCTCTCCCAAAGGAACATGGAATAGACTTAATTAGGTTAAATTTAAAATTGGTACAGAATGTATCCTTCGATCCAAGGCGAGTTTTGCATAAGATGATTCGACTGAAATCGATTACAAGGCCAAGGTCAACGAGAAGTAAATTCACAGAAATACCAATATTCATATTGCTACTCTTCAACTAATTTAACATATTTGTAACATTGAGTTCTCAAACTGGAAAAAAAAAATCCACAAAAGAAGGTTGTCGAGTGTCCCTACCCAGTCTATCGAAAACGCTGAGATGTAAGGAAATTGTGGCAAGTTTAAAAATTTAAAACAATATTAAAAGTAATTTCGAGGTCAAGTTTCAATGGAATGCAAATATAGCACAAAAGCTTAACCCAATACTGCACAGATCGACATCAAGAAAAGATAGGAAATTATATCAAACTTCAGTTCGCATCAAATTTTAGAACACCAAATAGATTTGGGGAAATGGAACCACCGAGCATTTAAAGATCATATTTACAATTCATACTCTGTATTTCTGGAACCGTCATTCCAATCTGAGGTAGATACGCAGAGATCTTAAACGGTCAATTTACAATTTGGGTTATGAATCTATGGTGCGCTAGGAGTATCCTGTAATACAAGAAAGATCTGCGTTCTCCATTCAGCCTAATTATAGAACTATCATGTTCATCAATAAGGTAACATGATTTCAATATAACAGTAAAGGTCTGGAAAACAAAGAGCTACGATTCAATTCCTCCTACAGACAGAGATCCGATCTCCCATCCAGCATACAACAGATCTAGTGTATACATCAAGAAAAGTAACACGCTTTCATTTCAATCAAAAGAGATCTCATGGGATCGTCGATCTTGAGTTCGTCTTTCATCCATCCTGATCTTCCTCACAAGTAGAGTTTTTAAGAGATCAAAAGTACAAGCAGCAATCAGAGATAGTCCATAGAAACTCGAAATACCCACTCAGAAATTTCCCATCAATAAGCGTAAATCTATCTTTTCAAGAAGCCAAAAGAAAAACCCCCGAACTACAGTCTGACTTCCTTCCCTTTCACCGTGGGTAAATATACAAACCCCTGGATTGACAGATCTATCACATGCTATTATCAAACAAAGAGTGCGCTCCAGATTCCAGGAAGAATATCAACGCGCTAACCGCGGATAGGATTCAATTTCCAAACCAGCAATCAATATGCAGTAATTTCATTTTCATATAGGTTAATCAATAGAAAACACTTATTCGTTTCAACAACAGAGATCCAAGCAATTTCATTCCACTACAATGAACAGGCAAAGATCTAAGCAATTCCACCAACTATAATGAAGAGGTAGAGATCTAATTCATGATTTCAAATGAGATCTAAGCAAAAAATACATATATCCAACGTGATTTTAATCCATCGATGGTCAACATCAAACATAGTTCATAACACATGCACATGAAAAACAGATATCCTCAATCGAAGATCTATTACGGCGGCATCTACCATAACGTGGCAGTATCGAGATCCCAACAGAATTAGATGAAATTACTATTCTAGAAAATCTATAAATACAATTCCAACACACAATTGAAATCTGAGCATGAACAGGGATCGGAAGCAGAATCCAGATCTTCGTTATAATTCAACAGTAACCATGATTCTGGTTAGAGTGAATATCAAAAATCTGCGTTTTAATCGAGTATGCAGTATGCTACAATGCAAAGTCATAAGCAGCAACAAAACTTCTGAACAGATATTTCTCTCCACAAATCGTAAGTGGGCAACCGATAACTTGTAAGCAGGTACTTTTCTCCATGGAACGAAAGCAACAACACCACTTGTAAATAGATATTTTTCCACAAATCGAAAGCAACAAACATACTTGTAAACAAAGGCTTTTCCACAAAATGCAAACAGCAACACAATCTATATATATACACTGAGATTAATCAAAAGAATAGGATCGGGTCTCTTGGTGAGCCGTCGCTTCCCTGTGCAGAGCCTTCCTCGAAATCATGCAACGAAAGGGAAGAAGAATCTCACGCCAAACTAATCACGCAGCACCGGTCGCTTTTTCTTTTACCCGAATTCCTAAATCTATACCCTTTCTCAAAGTTATGGGATTGTTCTTTTAACAAGAAGGAAATAAACTGTAATTAAGTTCCAATATACAGCAAAAATATTTTTATTCATACAAAAATAAAAGATCCAGAATCTCTAGATAAAACAGAATTTAAATATGCAGCATCTAACCAAATAAGAACTTGTAGGTCGTTCTCTCGGTCGTAGAAGCAAATTCCGAAGTTGTAGCTCGAATCCTGTTGTTGACTCTACGAATCACCGACAAGACCCCTGTCAAAAATATGAGTCCAGTTCCCTCAAGGCTCGACCGGCTCTGATACCAAATGTAGGAACCCCCATTTCGGATTCCCCAAAGAGACTTCCACGGAATTTGAAAATATAAGTATAATTAATTGCAGAACTTCCAGTACGATTTTTCAGAAGAAGATATAGAGGCCACAAATCTAGTTCTATCTATTGCAGTACATCAATGTCAAATAAATAAAACTATATACCCAGATTTATTCATTCCACCACAAGAATTAGCAAAATAAATCAAATAAATACTTCAAACCTGTTTTCGGCGGTTGGTCCAGCGAATCGATGGAGTCCTCGAAGTGGTTTCCGCACGATCCAATCCAATTTCCTGACGAAGTACCGAGTGACCCCTCGGTTGACCTCCCTACCGTATCGGGGTTACTCTCCTTCACCCCGAACCCCCGAGCTAATGGGGTCGTAAGAACACACAAGCTAGCCTCCTGAAAGGATCTCCCAATCCCCGTTCCGGCTAATCCCAACTCCAAGGATCATAACATAATCTGAGATTATGATGACCATCCAGCATTAAGGAGCAAGAGATGTCATTCTCTCCTTCTCCTCCCTCATTATATAGCAAAAGCATGTGTGCCATGTGTCTGTCCATGCACATATTTAATTTAATTTAATATTTTAATTTCCAATATTCTCAAACACATGTGTCTTCTTAATGTCTTTAATGTGCACCTAAATCCCTAGATCAATGGGAGTTAGGTGTAGAAGAGTTCTACTTCTCTTTTGGTTCTCATTTAGTTTACTTAACAATCTTTTAGTTAGACTTATTGCTTTCTACTTTTCTTTCTTTTCCTAATATTAAGATTGAATTAAAAGATGATTCATTTTACTAAAAGTATAATCTATTTTAAATTTCCTCTTTATAAAATAATTTGAATGAATAATAAAATTAATTAAGGTAAAATCTTGAATAATAATAAAAGAAAAACAATTCTTTTATTAATGACCTATTTCAATTCTTTCTCAAAATAATGAAGTCAATTAAATAGAATCTTTAATAGAATGATTTAAAATAATAAAATCTATAAAATCTTTTGAATAAATAATAATTTTTCTTAATAATAAAATTAATTAAAAATAAGAAATTTAATTAATGAAATCAAGAATAGAATTTGTATAGAATAATTCAATATAATAAAATCCATTAAATTAAAATCTTTGAATAAAAATAATTATCTTATTATTAATCTTTTTCAATCAGTGTAATTAATCAAATTTAATATTGAATAAAATCAATCTCTTCAATTCTTTTTCAAGTTAATAAAATCAATTCAAATTAATGAAATCAATTAGAATAAAATCTTGAATAGAATTATTCAAATTAATAAAATAGAACAAATGAAATAAAGTATTTCTTAAATCTTATGTGAAATTTTCATTTATACCATTGATTAATTTTCTTCCTCTCGTTCTTGTCTAGGTACCTCTTTGGCGGGTCCTTGTGACAGTTTCATTTCTTCCTTCTTATGGGGAGTATTGCGTAGCAACCAGGAACCGTTACCGCGATCTCTCAACTAAGCTCCTTGGAGACTAAGAGATGTTGAGGGATAAGTCTCTCATTATTGCGCGCCCCTCAACTCATCGTACGTGACCAAAACATTATGGTCTTGCCCGTACAGCATATGCTTCCCCGGGTGAGCTGAAACGGCTTCACCCGTGCGTGGATTGCTAATCCAGGGTCGACAGTCAGTCGTCGTACCCCTATGTGTTCTTTCCGTTCTTACGACCCATAAATTTCCATTGTGGGTCAGTTGGTATATCGTCTTACCTGCCACTACACACACTCAAGCGCACATTAGTAGCGCTGCACTATATAAAATATTTACATCACGCATTCTAGTATCTCAGTCAGTCGAGCATACAAATTATTCATTATTTATCATCATGTCTCAGTCATTCGAGCATATGCACTATTCTTCATTTTCATTTTAAAGCATTCTCAAAGTAAATTCAAATGGTTCGTGTTTTACCTAGCCGGTTCATTTCAAAACTAGTACCTCATTATTCTAAATAGTTAGGGTACCGAGGCGGGCATTACACTAACACATGATACATATATCCCAACATGACTATATATCATAACACTAACATCACACACACACGTATATATATCTCAGCAAAATAATAGAACCATATGTCCACAGTGTCGTCAAACCGACGAAGTCTCACAATCAAGAAAATACAACATATAATAGTAGTTCAGTTAGTAATGTCAAAATGGGGTGTTACATACACCCACCCTTCAAGATACTTCGTCTCAAAGTTATGGTCAAAATAGCATGGGATAATCATGACGCGTGATCTTTGCATCCACCCAGGTGGTTGAACCTAGGGTATACTTTTCCTACTGGGCCACCTCCTAATTATACATAACAACACCTACAAAATTTAATTATTTAATCTTATTGGAGGTGTTCTTATATTTTGTTTAACATTTGCATAGGTTGTTGGTTTGACTACTCAAGGTTCATTACCATACTTAATCCATAAAATAGTCAACATCCTTGTTAAATTAAATTAATTTGTACATTCTATAATGCGATTCATAAGAATACCTTGCCTTTGGCTTTGTCGTCAGAACAAAATACTTACTTGGGGGAACCTGTAGAAAAAGGGTTTTGTTGGACCCAGGATATGTCAGTTGTGTTTGCAAGCGAACGAGGACATTCACCATCTGTTTAGAGGCTGTTTATTTTTTTAGGAGATTTGGAGGTTATAAGGGGAGAAGTGTTGGAGCTTCCTCTTTGGGACAGGCCTTCATTTGTCGACAATCTGGATGCCTATTTCTATTTGCCATAGAGAATAGTTTTATTGATTCTCCATACCCTTTGGAAAGTCTGGCATGCTTGGAACAGTCTTATATTCGAAACTTCGAAGCCTTCGGTGACGTTGGTATATGGAAGTATTCGGGCTGGCACTATCTCGGGTTGGTCTCGACACAGGAATATTGGCGTTACTCGCAGGCCTTTTGATGAGGGTATCCATTCCTTTCCCCTTGGCTATTTTATGGAGCTGCGCAAGGAGGTATCTGTGGAGCCAACATGGTTCTCAAACTTTCTGTGGAGCATTATTATCACTTGATGTTCATGGCTGGCAGAGTAACAAATACAAGAGCTGAGTTACTGGCATTATGGGGTTTATTATGTTTTTATGGGCATTTGGATATTGATAACCTTTGTATTCTGGGTGACTCCTGCTGTATTATTGAATGGGACAGTGAACAGGCCTGCTTGCGCTCATTAACTCTGCAGCACAGGTGCCAGCGGATCAGTATATTGATTTCTTCTTTCTCCAACATATGTTTCAATCATATCTACCATTATCATAACTCAGTGGCCGATGGATTATCTAAGCAGGCATTGGTCTTACCTTCTGGTTTGTTGAGGTTCAAATAATTCTAGGGTCCCTCCATGGTTTCGGATGGGTCTCTGATAATGGATCCACTGTAATTATTTCAGTTAAGTTTTTTGTCCTGTTGATCAACTTGTATTATTCAGCTGTAAGGATGTTTTTTCGGGGGTGTTGTAGCTCTATTTGTTTTGAGTTTAGTTGTGTGAAATTTTTATGCTTCTGTAATCAAGTTTTTAGACTCTATTTGAGGATTCTATCTAGGTATCTCGTTGAGTACTTCGTAGAGGAGATGGTTTTTTGAACTTATCTGAGGGAACTATTAGAGAAGTCCTCTCGCTTCTCATATGTATGGTTGTTTGATTTTGATACATCTTTTTCTTTAATAAAAGGATGTCTTTTTCGTATGAAAAAAAAAACTTTTAATTTGATTCTAAGTCATTGTCATGACTCGTTAATTGGATCTCATCTTTAGTTAATTTCACTTTGACTTACACCATTTCTCTATATAAAGATTTATTATTTGTGATAAATTATGAATCCAACATGCTCTTTATTTAAAGGTTGTTGGTTTAAATGATACACCCTTCGAGAATGCACTTTAAATATTATGGAGAAATTTCCATATCATCATTAGCAACTTTTACAAGTTCAACTAGAACTTATATTCTACTGCATTTCCATTTATCTTGTAATCCTTACATCATTGTCCTATGTTTGGTACTATTTCTCTAACTATCCCTTACCTTGATATACCCATTTCCTTCATTCGCATATCTATGTTAATCCACTAATCCTATCTACTCTATTACTTTCAGTATCTAAGTTACACTATCCATTAATTACACAAGATGATGACTCTTACTTATTTGTGCACCCCAACATGATAGTCCTTACTCATCATTACTTACACTATATTAAACAATACTCTCATCACAATATGCAAATGAGCTCATCAGTTCTTATCACACCTTACCAGATACTATGGTTTTTTTTCATGCTCTTTAACCCTCTCACTCATCTTAATTTTCACTTGTCATTGACATGATTCTAATTGATATGTTGCAATTTTGTTGTTGTCGTTCTTGTTGTTTTAGTCGTAGTTGTTGTTGTTGTTGTTTTTAAACATACATAAATTCATTCAATGCACAATATCACTTGGTTGTGTGATACCATTGCTTGCTCATACATGAATATGAGAAATATTGAAATTAACACACCATCAAATTATAATACATGCTAATATGAAGTACTTTAGGTAATCCCAACTAGGCAAACTCAAAAATGTCCTTCAAAATCACTATAAAACCATACTTAAAGCTAACAATTAGGTTAAAATCAAGTCAAATTCATTCCAAACCCCCAATTATCCATTAATTAATGACTACTTCTAAGTCATGCATCACACACCATTTTCTCGTCAATGTATTACATTATGAACCACTTTCAAGAAATCTGACTTATGCATCTTGCGATATATCATTTTTTTGTTACAACTTAAATTTTGACATAAGGTCATTCCCTTACCGGATAGCATCGGACCCTCATGAATTTCCTCCTAGCATGACTACATAGGTTCCTCATAAAATTTTACAATTCCATCTAATGTCGATCAATTTTTAATTTATCCTTATAGAGTGAAGATGAAGATCATGTATTTATTTGACGTACCAAAATTAATTTTATGTCCTACCATGACTTGATGAAACATGCACATATTCTTCTATTACGATCTTCTCTTATTATTACTGCCAACTACTTTAGTTGTCACAATCTCTCACTAATACATCATGTGTCATTATACTCTTCCAGTGAGGGAATAAGTTAAATGTCCAAAATGCATTTATGTCACTTAATCTTTTGCTTCCTTGATACCTCTATGGATAGTGCATTCCATGATTTATGATAAAGCCACTTATATTTCATTGTCTATATATACAATTTTTATGAAAATTATGTATTACTTTACCCCATAATTATAGTATTTAATTACTAACTTTTTGCCTTCATCATTTTTTTACTCTCATCACATAACCCTATCCACCAATGTGGCGATAGTTCCATTTTTCTGTAGTGCCCCTAGACTACTATAGACATTGAAGGCACCTGCTGAATCACCTAACTGTTTGAAACATTAATAAAATAACCCTATGACTTTATTTTGAGTATATTTATGATTACGATTGATTGATATATGTGCATTTGGGTAGTTATTGTGAATGGACAATTTCATGTTGTTTAACGATTAACTTTGATATGAAAACTGTACAGATGAATGATGCTTAACGACTAGTTGTGCAATTGATTATGTGATTAGACGAATGAGTAATGATTAAGTAAATTATAGATGCATAATGAAGCAACAGATTTATAAACCAAATTGTGATTATTGAGGACAGTGCTACTAATTTACGTTTGTGAGAAATGTGTGTAGCGACAGGTGAAACGGTTCACCGACGAACACACAAAAGAATATGAAGGGTCATAGAGTACGAGTAAATCACACACAGGGAGAGCGATGACGATTTCGACTTCCGACGGAATACCACGCTTGAGCAAATAAGCACTGATCCGCTTGCTCAAGAGGAAAGCGTGAGGGCGTACGAGGTGGGCCACGACGGAGCTCGTCACGTACGAGTTGGGGGGCGCGCAGTGAGAACGGACTCACTCCTCAACGCCATTAGTCCCTAATAGCGTGTAGACGGAGGATGGAAGGTAATGACTCCTGAAATCCCTACATGAAGTTCCCGCAAGCCAAAACGGAAGGATGACGGCAGAAGGGCCCAACAGTGCGGTACCTTGCCGAGAACGGAAAGAGTGAATGCAAGGACCCAACGATGTGGTGCCTTGCCAAGGAATGGAAATTATGGATGACTGGACTCGATGGAGTGGTGCCATGTCAGAGAAATTAAATTAAGGAACAAGGAGGCCCAACGGCGCGACACCAGGTCCCTAGTAAAAGTTGATTGTTAAACTTAACTGCGTTGAAACGTATAATTTTGCACCTAGAACTTTACTTAGAAATGCATTTGAGTACTTTAGGCATTTGCACATAAATGATTACTTTGGCATTTAAATAATATTAAGTGTTATTTAGGCATTGCACATGAAAGGATATTCCTGATTACTTAAAAATATTAAAAATATTTATTTAGGAGCAAAATGGAATCCTAGGCATGGACACCTAGTCAACTCCACCTACACCACAAATCTAGGAGTTAAGTGAAATATCTAGGGGACAAACATGAGAAAACTTAGGGATGTTGGTGCATCTCCTAGAGAAACTGACACTTGGATGGGTGAGTTGTTTTTCATTAAAGAATTAATTAAAGAATTATTTATGCATGAAGCGACATGTGTCGCAGGGGATTTTTCTTTAAAAGGGAGACTTTGGGGATGGGTAAAGGGCCCATACCTTGGATGACTATCATAATATTGAGTTACCTCATGACTTGCTACTATTAAGGGTTTGGCTGGAAATCTTGGTGGGGGGGAATCCCAAACTGGGTTTCATGATTTTTTTTGTGTGTGAGCTCTACGACCCAAAGCTCGGGGGAGGCCATGCGACTGAAAGCATGAGCCTATGGTTGGGTGGCGAAGCTAACGGTTGCTTCGCCTATGGTTAAACGAGCTCTACTGGAGGGATCCTACGGAAGACGAAGGCGACAATGGACCAGCCGGATCGGGTTGACAGGTTAAGGTTTTGCTTATTTTTGTTAAGTTATTCACGCTTTTTATTTTATTTTTCCAATAACTATGATGGCTAATTTGTTTGTATGAAGTTGTTAAAGTTTCAGGTTCAGTTCAAGGGGACCCTAAAGGAGGGGTCCTACATTTGGTATCAGAGCCGGTCGAGCCTTGAGGGCACCGAGCTCGTATTTTTTTTTAAGGGTTCGTCGGTGGTCATCGTGATCTAGCAGTGGGATCGGAGCTACGACCTTGGTGGATTCACATCTTCGACAGGGGCAACTATGTATACAGGTTTGATTATATTTAAATGGCTATTACTGAAGTTTTTGTTTAGAAATTATTAAAGATCTCAATGATATAAACCTGAACTTTTCTTCTTCTTCTTTTTTTTAATTCTGGAAATGGTAATTCTATCGGTATGAAAGTTTATTTATCATTTTTATTTCAGAAATTGGGAGAAGAGTTAGAGTTTAACAAAAAAAATAAAAAGAAAAAAATATGTTGATTCCAGGAAAAGCTTTTCTGTATGATGGCACTAATTGAAATTTTCGTATTCTATTTTATTTTCAAAAAAAAAAAGGAAATTTTCATATTCTGTTTTATTTTGAAAAAAATAAAAATAAAAAAAGAGTTGACGGAAGGGTTTTAGATCTCTGCATATCCAACGCTTCCTGATAATTACCTATGCCTAATATTTACTACAGAAACACAGATGCCCTTTTAAAATGTCAATCTCTGTCTAAACTTCAGTACATTAGTTGTAATTCTGATTGATCTAATTGATTATACCGAAATGCAGATGCAAATTTAACATGATAATTTCTGTTGCATACCAATAGTATTTCCTGATCGATCCATCACTTACTGCGAGAAACGCACGGCCATTTATCTTGTAGATCTCTGTTTGTTTTTAGCACATGAAATCGTCTTTAATAGATAGATCCTTGTATTTTTTTGATTGATCTAATTGTTTATACAGAAACGCATGACCATTTGTCTTGTAGATCTGTTTTTGTTTTCAGCACATCAAAATGTCTTTAATAGATAGATCCTGGTCTGCCTTCAGAACGCCAATGTACTCTTCTTGTTGAGTTATCGTTTCGTGCTGACTGATCCTGGCCTTTTTATTTATGTGCTCGATCGATCTACTATTTCATCACTAATTTGATAAATCAGTGTAGCTAAGGCTTTGGTAACCGACCACTGTATCGACCGTACCTTAGCTTAATAAAGCTCCTGCCCAGATCCACTTTTCGCGCCGTCAATCTCTCCTATTCTACCGTTGATCTGTGTCACAGAAGGCATTCAACCACCCAAGCTTTGAAACTGAAGAGTAATGCTCCACTCGAAGTAGGCGCGGATGCAGCGAATGCACAGTAAAACTCGGTAACTGACAGTCGACACATAGTTCTATATTAATTATGGTTGGGTTAACCACACAACGATTCAACCACTACTACAACAAATTTCCCAACCTCAAACTCAACGGTCGAATCAAGTTCAATGTTTTTCAGATTTTGTTTATCAGTATTTGAGATCAATGTTTGTTTCTATTTTGGATTTGTAATTCTGTGTATTTAGTAACTCTGCTAAATTGTATACACCAATTTTAGAAATCAAGAATGCCTTGGGAAATTCAAGCTCTAACGGTATCAACGTTTATTATGGACCTGTGTAAATACACAAGATATAATTTCGATCGTGATAATTTTTATTATAGATCTGGGTAATTAGATCGAATTCTCATGTTTAAATATTTATGATAGAGTTGTGATAACCCACACAGGCCCGTTCTCAGCCGTTTTAGCTCCCACTTCACCTACAATCTATTCCAGATCACCGCATATTAATATAAACATTACAGATCGTAGTCAATCGATCTTTTCACATTTGGTTTCCAGATCATTGCAATTTGGTATTACTCCGGAACTGCCTCCATATGGGTATAGTTTTTAAAACCGTAAAGATCTATAGTTACTATAAATTATAGATTTCTGTTCTCTTACCCTAAAAGGGATCTGTGCTTTTCTTTTTTCTTTTTTTAATTTGAAGTTGAATGATTTCATTTTAAGATCTCTGTGTTAAATTGTGCTCGTCGAATTCTGCGATCCGGTCACAATTATATATTTATCACCTCTGTATCAGTTTGAACATACCGTATACTGCAATCGAATTGCACCCCAGAACTCTGAGTTATATGCATACCCGTTTTCGATAATCTGATCTCTGTTGATTGAATGGATTGCCTTATATATTTACATTTTCCAGATTCATAATTTCATAATAGTTCATGCATAATTACTGGTAATCAAACCGTATGACTTGAAGATCTATTATAAGGATTCCTGTTTACTTATATTACTGAAAACGCATCTGTCCTGGGACAGATCGCTCGAATTTGAGGGTGTTTATATTTCAAGTTTTATGTACTATGCTTTACAATTTCAAGATTTAAAATTCTACTTTTGATCATACATTCTTACTAAAAATTAGAAAGTTGAATTGAGATTTATTATAATAATGTCTATATTTGTATATTGCTGGAAGTACAACTGTCTTGGGAAATAGATTGCACAAATTTGAGATCGTTTTTATGTCAATATTCCTTGTGTATTTTCTTATTGAATCCAATCTGGTCATATCATTTGCTCTTGATGGCCATTCCGTGGGCATTCAGATCGAGCCTCGATCATTACTCTGCCCTTAGACGTGTTACTATGTCAACCCTTTGTGCGCAAAGGTTGAACTCTTTTGTTTGGAGGAAGAATAGAAAGAAAATTTATACCCCTCATTCCCTCTTTTGAGAAAATGGGTATAAGATGTGTAGATTCCTTATATGTTGGTGACTTCGTGGTACATCCTTTTGATCTGATTTCTTGGATCGATCCTGTTGTGGGGTGATAGCATCCAATGGTATGATCGGGGCACTATAGAAGAGTTAACGGCCAACCAATTATGAGTCAATCAGAATTAAGCAGAGACTTCTGTGCTTTTTAGTTTTACCCTTGTCTTTTTTTTTTCTTTTTTTTTTTATGGATCGTGGTGGATAGGGTTGGCATTGGTGCGATATCTGCGTAATTAGAGTTGGCACTCAACCCAAGCTTCAGTTCAGAGTTTCATTCTTCACTACACGTTGGTTAATGCCTACCGTCATGCTGGATATTTTTGTTCTGGAAAATATACCCTTATTGCTAGCTAAAGCGTGGATGCCAGTTAAGTTTTTGTTGTTGCTTATTTTTTTATTTTATTTTTTATGTACTTATTGTTTGAAACCAGAACCCTTAGCGAAGATGGAGT
The DNA here is from genome assembly GCA_027924585.1 of Larix kaempferi. Classification (NCBI taxonomy): domain Eukaryota; kingdom Viridiplantae; phylum Streptophyta; class Pinopsida; order Pinales; family Pinaceae; genus Larix; species Larix kaempferi. The sequence goes on along the minus strand of BSBM01000047.1, from coordinate 20,398,323 downwards.
TAATCGTAGAGTTCTTTCTAAGCGATCCACTTAACTCTGCTATTCACTTCATTCCAACTGTATCCATCGGATAGTCAGTTCCTACAACGGTAACTTTGGAAAACGTAGTTCACAGTGATAGAGTCGTGATAAACTAACCTTCGGTCAAGGCATAGATCACTGGAATTAGGTCGTGAATAGTGGATCCATGTCGAGACTTAGATCTGGAGTATCAGGTAATTATAACGATCTGTGTTTTTCTGTTAGTTATCTTCTAAGTCATAACGTAGGCAAGGAACGATGCAGGACGTCTAAAAAACTGCGAATCCAATTCATTTTATTGAATGCTGGAGGGAGGTTAACCTTATTTAAATTTATCCTTTTACTTGCGATCTCATTTGGTTATTTCCGATCCCATAAAAAGATTTGTAACATCTTCTATTTAGAACCCATGAATATCTCGCTCGTTGGGCGTTCCCAGAGCTTTTAGATTGAATTAAAATTTCTCCTTAAATTTCTGCGTTGAACTTTGTCACAAGTTTTGTTTCAGTTTTACCATTTAAAAAAAAAAAAACTTTGTTGATCATGAAATTTCCCGGATCTACGGGTCGTCTTGATTAGGATACCTCTATACTTAGGGAAAGGTGATTTGCACTCTGCCTTATAACTACTATGCATGAATTCTGGTTGTGTTCTCTCTTATTGGTTAAGATATTTTGATCGATCATCCACTCTCCGTTGGAACCTATGCTCAGATTTGGTAACCGGACGACATGAGCCTTGTATCTAGCGAGAGTGGGTTGAAACTAATTTTTCTTAAAACTTTATTTAATTACAACTAGCTACGGAATTATGGAGGTCGAGAAGCCTTACTCCATAATCACGTGGACCAGCGAATTGGGGCTCCACCTATGAACTTAGGTTATCAAACCTTGAATGTTCCTTATCGAATTTCTTGCAAACACTGTGCATTGTCATTAACTTAACACTCTGTATACATCACTTAAAACTCTGTATCGATTCATGTATTCGATTTCTCATGCTAAAACGTCCAGATTCGTGTTGTCCAGGATTGGTAGGAGAATGAGGTGTTGCATTAACTTAACACTTTGCACACCGATTCACTTCCAAACGTTTCCAGAATTCAGGAGTTGAAATGAATTTGCATACTTAAAATCTGTGTATCGATCCATGCTTAGCATCTTCCGATTTCATAAGTTGAAATGGTTTTGCCATTCCTTTAACTCTATGCGCCGACCCACATCTAATGTTTCCAGAATTTCGTTTCATCAAGTCGACGGGGGTTAAAAACTTCAAAAGTCTGTGTTTATTTTCTTTAGCATTTTCGGAAATTATCCCATCAAAAATCGATTTGGTTGAACATTATTTAACCCTGTATATTTATCAATGTTTCCAGATTTTTTGTGAGTACGAATTGCGACCCTGTGTCTTTTAAACCCTCTACATCAGTACTCCTGTTGGAATTCGATTTCTGGGTTGATTATTATTGTTTTAAATCTTTAATTTTTTTCATTAGTGTTAATCTATGCCATGAAACGATCCACGAATTACCTGCATAAATACTCCATTGAAACCCGATTGCAGTAATGTCACTATTGTTTAACTCTTTAAATTTTGTCATTTGAAGTGGATCTGCGCCATGATGAGATCAGTGAATACTCTGTATATACATTCAATTGAAAACCCAATCCATCATTTGAAACTCTAATCTCCCTCTGCATCATGTCGAAACATTAATTATTGTATGAAATTTTATAATATGAAATGGGAATAGATCCCTGAGTCTCGAAACATCTCAGTGTATTCAGAAATCTCAATCCATTATTTGAAACTTTGATCCTTCAATTCACCCTCTGCATCATGTCGAAACTTCAATTAACTTATGGAATTTTGTAATATGAATTGGTAATAGATCCTTGAGTTTCGAACATCTCTGTGCCCCATAGTCATTTTATAAAGATATTTTCCAGAACTATGAAGTGAATGGGAATTTGGTTTAAAAATTTGTATGTGTATCTATTAAAACCTGAAGGACATTTCCCAAGATTCAAGATATAAATTATATGCTGGTAAATATTATTACATGCAAGTAGGTATGCACCTAGATAGGAACTACATTGTATCTTTTATGGTTGGGAATTCCAATCAATTGATTTTAGAATTTCAAAATACACTTATCATATCTGAATGTAAATACTAAGATGTATGATTGATATGAACTTATCTTAGATTTCACATTACTTTTAGAAAAAGAAAAAGAAAAAAAAGGGGTCCTTATGGATGAGATAAAAAGAAATAGTAGAAATGTTAAATGATGCGATTAACTAAGCTTAAAATTGAAAGGAATGGATGAAATAAGTTGAATGATAAGAGAAATGTATATATATATGTATGTATAAAAGAGTGGGAATTATAATATACATCACGAATCTAATGTAGATCATTTACGAAGTGTTGTAGATCATTTAGGAAGTGTTGCAGTATTCTAGGATTAAATTACCACCATAGAAAATATAGGTGGAATACGATTACACTTACAGATAAATTTATGGTTTAGGCTAAAGCTATAACTATAACATGGGATGTTACGAGGATATCTTAAGAATGGATGAATGGATGTGGGCAGTTAAAACGTTGATTTTATGTTTCTTAATGAATTACGAGTTTAAAGCCAGTGTCAAAATGAACTATGAATTTACACTTAGCATGAAGGTTAAAAAAAAAAAAAAAAATAGCAACTAAACTTCACATTTCTGGAAATGAGAAGTGAATCCTTTGAAATAAAAGAAGAACGCAGAAGTAGCAGTGAATCCGTTGTTATATGTTAAATGATATGTTATTAATAGGTTAGTGAGAAACTTCACCAATGAAGTTGGGGTGAATTGAAAGTATATGTTTATGCCCTTAAAATTAATATTTCGGTAATGGGTTAGTACTTATTCATGGTGAAAGAAAATGCACCAAGTATTGTTGGAAGTTAAACTAATGAAAGCTACATGGTGTCAACAATAGAATGGGAAACCTGAAGGATTGTTTAGATGGATTTTAGTAAACTAAAGGAGAAGAGATGGTATGTGTATTAAATGATTTGTTTGAAGTTATGACTTAAAGTAATTAAATCATGAGTTATGATTGTTATTCTAATTATCGTTCTATAATAACATTGGATACGAATGGTGATAATTGTCTTCTAAGCTAAGTTTGTGACATACACTTGCTACAAAGATTGACGTAGAAAGATCAAAGCTGCGATTTTTGCTTCTTCTCCTTTGGCAAGGATACTTCCAGCTTCTCGAACAGGTTAGAATTATTCTCCTCTAAATTTACTAGTATGAAAGTATGAATGGTATTCAGGGTTCATATACTTTGATGGGGGGTTTTGCATTAAGGATTTTATCGATTGGTTGTAAATGCTTATTCTATGAAATCAAGGCGATGGCTTCGCAGGTATGCACTACTAGTTTGAAATCATGCTTGGGATTGTGAAAAGAGAGAAGTTAAACTTACATTGAATTATAGAATCTTAGCTGTACTTGAATTAGGAAGAGGAGAAAACCTTACATAACTCTGTTTATAAAAATCTGAGATTATACTTTTAGCTATACTAAGTAAATGGCAGTCTAGTATTTAGTTATACTTTGGATTATGAAAAGAGAGAGGTTGCATGTAAGATTAGTTTATGAATGACTAAGGTATGTGTTGAAGAATAGAATTTGGAAGGGTTAATTCTTACCTTGAAAATTCAGATTGTTTAAAACATATGATAGTTACACGTAATTATAAAAAGAAAGAAGTTGGAATTGAAGATTTTATCCATTTTGTTGAAATGTGTTAGTACTTTAAGGATTTCCATAAATGATATATTTATAGTTTTGTCGAATGGAAAGAATTTGTTGTGGATGGTTTCAATTCCGGTTACAACTAGTGAGCCAGTAGAGGACTGTTGTGGGGATTGCTTGTAATGCCCCTAAAATGACTATGGACTTTAAGAGCACATGTCGAGTGACCCAGCGGAACAGACTTCAATAAAGTGGCCCTTCGAGTTAGGATGTGTCTTAATAAGGGAGAATCGCCTGATTATGTGCATGACTATAGTTGATAAATGAATTAATGAATTGAATTATATGTGTGGACTGGGATAATTGATTGATCAGTTCTTGCTTAAATGCTTAGCCTTGATTGGTCAAGTCAAATTATTGTAGGACAGCTACAGTCCTAGCTTTGTGACTTGGGAGGACGCAACTGAGATGCGTCATAGCTTTCCGCATTTATTCTGAACTTTGGGACGAAGTTCTAAATAAGTAGGGGTGTATGTAGTGCCCCTAGACTACTATAGACATTGAAGGCACCTGCTGAGTCACCTGACTGTTTGAAACATTAATAAAATAACTCTATGACTTTATTTTGAGTATATTTATGATTACGATTGATTGATATATGTGCATTTGGGTAGTAATTGTGAATGGACAATTTCATGTTGTTTAACGATTAACTTTGATATGAAAACTGTACATATGAATGATGCTTAACGACTAGCTGTGCAATTGATTATGTGATTAGACGAATGAGTAATGATTAAGTAAATTATAGATGCTTAATGAAGCAACAGATTTATAAACCAAATTGTGATTATTGAGGACAGTGCTACTAATTTACGTTTGTGAGAAATGTGTGTAGCGACAGGTGAAACGGTTCACCGACGGACACACAAAGTGTAACGCCCCATATTTTGACTAGGCATATTTATGAGTTAGACACCTTTCACTTTATTGCTTGTTATCTGTTTGACTCAGCTAGATAGCGTGAACTATATTTTCGGCATGATAGACATGATGATATATTGCTACTGTGTCAATGATGTTAATATATTCATGCAGTTATTAAGTTATGATTATCATGAGATTCTTTTATTCCATAATGACAGTGTATGATTGATAATCGTCCTGGAGGAAATGTGATATATATATATAATGTGGTAATTATGCTGTGATTGATTTAATGATTTTATGTGATGAAATAAATGATGCTGACAATATGGATCAGACAATGATAGAATGGAAAATATATGTTTTAGCGTTGTCGTTGATGAAATGTAAAATATATGGTGTTGTACGTGGATGCCACCCTATGATGAAATTGATAGAACTGTTATATTCCATACATACCTGTGATGAAATTGTGATGTGAAATAAAATGATGTTGATGATATGGATCAATTGGTAATCAAATGGAAATGCTTGTTATAAAAGGTGTATCTTGCGGAATACTAACCTACAGGACACCAGGGCTATGGGAAAGCTGGGTACTTGATCTGATATACGGAGAAGAACCTGTCCATGCAGTAAACCTTAGCAACCGAAATTGATGAAACGATGACATGGACCGATAATCTCGAGAGCAGCAGAGTATGATTTGATAAGGGCGTAGGCCCAGTATGTTGAGAGGGATGGATGCGTTGCCAACCCTATGTTCCTATGATACCCGAGATCGTGGGAGGGCCGTGCTGAGACACGCTCCCCATGTATGTGTGATGACGATGGTCGGATGCCTGCTAGGAGAGGATAGGTCCGCTTTCTGTTCAGCCGACGCTATCGCTCTCAAGTTCTATGTGGTCAGGTCGTTGAGTCCGACAGCCACTTTTGTACTAGCAGAGGAAGGATAGGGAGGTTGTGGCAGTAGGTTAACGATGGGAGGATATGATAGTTAGTACTGTTGAGGGTTGGGCATTCACTGACCTGGAGTTAGTGGTATTAGGTAGCCTTCCTTGTACCTGATTGATTGAACAAACGTAATCATAAAAGCAATGAAATGGAATCTTAAAGGTTAACTGATAAAATAAACGATGATGTTTTAGTAATATTATGATGAATGTGTACTTGTTCGGTTTGCATAAAGTATTATGAATATTAGTTAGCTGATATGCATAGAATATATATATGACATATGTTTGTAGTACATGTCTGTCTTGTGCATACGCTGGCCACGCATGCACATTATGCACATGCGCAATAGTATTGGTTTACAACATACTTATCAAGATTTAACAATGTTATAAGTATCATAGGTAACTCAATTAAGTATTCAATGAATGACTTAATCAGTAAAAGATCATCAAGTCTTAATGTGTAAAATAAGTTAATTAGTCTTGTATGAAGACATGGTAATGAACGATTAAAATGAGTGTCATTAATTGTAAGCATCCTCAGGTGAAGGTGACTCCTATATGAAGTATAATAGTTAAACATTAATACTAGAAAAGTGTGCTATATAATTGTTGATCACGATTAAATAAACCATTAAAGTATATTTCATTATTTATACATAGAGGTACTATGTGACCCTTATCCATTAACCAAATAAATATTTCTAAATTCTATTCACAATTAACTTAATTTCTATTATTATTAATTATTATGTTATTATTGTTATTAATTAATTAATGATAATAATGATGATAATATTTATATAAAGCATAGTGGGCTGAATAATTAATTAAATAAATTATTCATGTGATTAATTAACAAAATCATTCCAAATAAATTAAAATATTTGTTTGGATAAATTATTCCATGGCTCGAGAAAAATTGGATGGTTTAAAAATAATATATAACCCACCTTTATGCCTTAAAAAGGGGGATGCATTAATAATTTGTACCTTAAAAGGCGACAGCTAGGGCGGTGGAGTGATAAGGAGGTTTGACTTTGGAAGGAGGTGGATTCCTATAAAGGGGAGAGTTAACAAAGTAGTAAGGGGGATTTTTTGTGGGAGAACTGTGAGGTTCATTTTGTGAAAAGGAGGAATGCCGAGGAGGGGGTAAACTCGAAGCTTTGAGGAGGTGGGAAACTCAAATGAAAGACTGAGGAGGGGGTTAACTCAGCGAATGATTACCATGGAAAGGTTCGATGGAAAGATGATGTCGGGATTATCGGTCTGTGGGCTCGGGGGCTAGGAAATCCGTTGATTTCCTAGGGTCAGCACGATAATAGCTGATCGGCAGGGTGGACACATCATTTTGGGTTGTTAAGGTAATCTTATAGAATCCATTCCAGAAACTTCTTATCTTACTGAAATCGACGGTTTCAGGTATTTTTCTGAACCAGCCTAATTAGAATGTATTTTCTTTTATTTCCAAGCTATGCATGTCAAACGAACTGAACGGAATGGAAAGTTTTAGGGTTTTGTTTATTTAACTGAAGAGACATGTAAACATATAGAAAACAGACAGTTAAACGTTTACAGAAACAGAAATATAGACGGTTGAATCTCTTGTTTCCTTCTAATAATAATTAAGGGAAAAACTAGTTATAACTTGATAACCTGGAATTGACCCAGTGCCTAGTGAGGGCACTACAGATGGTATCAGAGCCTTGGTTCAAACCCAGAGACCTTAGGGCCTAACTGCACCTGGAATTATAGTAGAATTTACTAGAAAATAACAAACGACAGGATGCCTGCAGCAAGGGGTAGATAACCTGAAGAGCCCTTTTCCTATTTATTTACAAAGCAAAACAGAAACAGAACTCGAACCATAAATATATATATACATATATTGAACAGAAATTTTGAAAATTATGTGTAAATCTAGCATCCTCCACCGAGAAAATTGAACATAACGTTTGGAGAAAAATTAGGAGACTGCTTGTAAAATAAAGGGACTCCCACACTCCAAATCTATGGCGGATAAGCATATTCTTCCTGCAATATAACAGAAAACTAGGTTAATAAATGTATACAAATGTGGAAGAAAAAAAAAATGGCTTAAGAAGAGTAAAAAGTATAAAAAAAAAAAAAAAAAAAATCTAGTTCCCATTTCTATTTAATAGGTTTGATTCGTTTGAAATTCCAATGCACATGAAATATAAAATACAAGCTCAAATTACTAAGACGTGAGAAGAGGATTCCACTTGCCTGTTTATATGATAACCCTCTAATAAATCGGGCATCGGTGAACATGTGGATTTTACCTTACTATTTATGTTAAAAGCCTCAAATAATAAATCAGGGTTTTGTGCACATGACTTTACCTTCTTCCCTGACACTTTCTTGCTACTGTCCAATTTTTTTTTTTACAGAGCATGAGTCATCAACAAAGTTAAGCTTGGCTTACTTACCTCTGATGATTTTTTTTTTTTTTTTTTTTTTTTTTTTTTGTTGTTTTTGCCTCTGCATCATAAGCCTTGGCGGCTTCCTCCGCCGTATTGAATGTTCCAAGCCACACCATAACGCCCTTTCGGGGATCTCGAATCTCTGCAGCCCATTTTCCCCGTGGACGCCGTCTGATACCTTTGTACTAAGTCGCCCTCTTCCTCCCGGCGCTCTCGGCTGTGTGCTTTTCGAAATCCTTCGAAGGAGAAATCGCCCCATTTTCAATACCTTCCAACCCCAACCCAAGTCAAAAATGAACCCTACAATGTAACAACGATGTTTTCAAATTCTGCGAGATCGTTAATATTCAGAGCTCACCTGAGGAAAATTCCTCTTTGGGGTCGACCAAATTATTTCTGGCCGGCTTATTCTTCTGCTTGCATCCCTCGTCGACGCTGCCAGATTTATTTAGGGATTCTAACACAGCTCCACCATTGATGAACTTAGCGAACGTGTCGAAATCCGGCCTTAAAGGCTTGGCATTTACACGCTGAGATCGGTTGGTGGGAATACAATCCGAGATGATGGCACCTCCAGACATCGTTTTTATCTCAATCTAGTGCTTCTACATCCGCAGGACTCGAAGCCACGACCTTCTGTTGAAACTATCAACATGAAACCATCGGCTACTTCAACATACTACTGAGGACGCTATTTCAACATGGGATACAGTATTCCACCATGACACCCTAACCCTCTGAATCTCTGTAGAAGGCAGACTCACCACTATCGCATAGCCTTGTCGTCCTCGTAGATAGTCTTGGCTGCGGTGACGGGACCGCAGGCCTGTCTCAGGACACCGGAGAAACCGTTAACCCATGGTGGTGGTTCCATCTGATGATGGATGTCCAAGTTCTCCGCATAAAGCTGTTGGCAGCAATCTTCATCATTGCTCAGAGGAGAGAACTCCTTTTTCCTTTTTATACTGCCGCAGCCAGGCGAAAGTGAACTTCTTTTTCCTTTTAATACTGCAGCAGAGGGCAGAGGGCCTTCTAATGGCGCTCACGCGAGCCCAAGGCTCACTCGCGAACATACCAACATGCCGAATAAAACCTCGTTTCCGCCATAAATAGGTAGTGGGGTCGGTGCCACGTAAGGTGGTTTCCGCATGGCCCATTTAGTGGTTTACCAAACCGCCTTTTTGTATGCGGATGAGTGAAAACTTGACACGTGTGGTGGTGGTATTCCTACCGCGACCGCCTCCCTCGTTTAACGCCCGAGCATGTTGACGGCGCGGGCTCACGTGAGCCGTTGATTTCCTCTCCCGTCGATCTCCGTTGAGCCACGTCATTCGTTTGATGGGCCCATGCATTAACCATCCTCCATCATCCACGTGCCAAGCAAAGGGGCCCACGCATCCTCCATCGTCCGAGTGCTCAACACCGAGAGCTTGCCAGCGAACGAGTGCCAAGTCTGAGGGGCTCACACAGTCACAGTCCCAACGCCCATTCCAACCGCCTGCCTTCATTCGTTACCGGGCCAGCACATGCGCTCGGGCACCAAAAGCCCTTCAAGCGACCTGCAGCCAAGTCCAAGGAGACTGGCGTCATAGAGAAGCTCGGCCAAGGAGCTCGAGCTCGTAACCTGGAGCACTCACGCTTTTAAATAAGTTGCATGGCAACAGATATATATATCAGATTTTAAAATTTTGCGGATCACCAAAACCAACGGTGCATTGGCGTTTTAGTGGTTGTAATGCCTTTTCTGTCATTATCCTTATCGCCCGTGTCTTGCCATTTATGAAGAACTCGGTGTCTGGCATCTGCTGCTATGGAAAAACATAAAATGCATGGATCCTATCCACCGTCAAGCCATTCATAATCGCCATAGTTCCCATGAAGCGTCCAATACCAAGCATCCAGTTCCAAATGTCAAAATCTAAATTTACAAAATGTAAGGGTAGTGTAACGTGAGTACGGTCAAATAAAAATTGATGACATCGTGGGGGACGAATGAGAAATAGAACCCCAATCCTTTTCCAACGAAAGAACCCCAATCATTTTCCAAGGTTAATGTCGTCCTTAGTGGACTAATTAAAATAAAGGAAAGAAAAAAAATTTGCATAAACAAAATCTATTTTTTTTTATGTTCCAATATTAGTGAGCATTGTAAAGTCAACCTCTTTAAATTAAAGCAATCTCCGTGGGAATGGAAATAACGCATATCACTTCCAATGTATATACACATACACATGATAAACATGTTAGCATGGATGCCTTTCATACATATATATACGTGATGAACATCTTAGTATAAATGTTTTGTTTTTTTTTTGGATTCTATGTTCATATAATCCTTTTTGAATAGCACCATAAACTAGGTTGAAATGGCCACCATGGGATCTTAACACCCCTAGTTGACTAACTTAATTATATCATAATCTTATATTACTTTTCTAATATTTCTAGTTTTATATATATATACTGGTTGATGAAAAGATAAAAAAAAATTGTATATGTTTTACATCGGTGTAGATATGTGGTCTATTTGGGTGTTAACTTATGATTTGTTTCATCTTTTGATTTATGATTTATTTTATTAGAAATCTAACACATAGGTGTGTTGATCTATAATTTAGTTGTGTGTTAAAGATCGGTGAAATGTGTATGAAATACCATATTTTATCTCAATGTGTGACCATTATCTAGGCTATGTAGAAAGGAGTTTATTTCCAAGACATGCATAGGATAGAGCCTCCAAGAGTAAATCAAATAACTAAAACATAAATTTATTAAAGAATACTTAGAGTAGGGTGGTAAATGGTTTCTCTTTCCGTACATGGCTAAGTTTTAGGAAGCCCCTTTTAAAAACAATTCATGAGCCATGCAGATTGACGATTCAAGAAATGATGGGAGAAGATCCCAAATTTCTCATAGATGTAGATATATTATTGAACAACTCGGATTTTATGTTACTAGAAGTTGCTGGAAAAATTGGTTCTAGTCGAACTAAATGAAGAAAATCTATCAATTAATCGAAGCTAGTCAACATCATTAAAGGACTCTCATTCCCGCCAGAATTCATCAATTATTAACTGTTATAGTTGGAGAGACATATCTTCTAGGATTTTTTATTTATTTATTTATTTTCAATACACCAAGAAGAAAAGTTTATTACGGAAGTGATTAGGATTTCCTAATTCTTCATCCTGAGATATGGACACAATAATAGACTTGACCGAGAACCAATGTGTTTTAAACATAAGTTACGTGAATTGGGATTTATAGATTTTGCGCCTATAAACCATGTCCCTACTTGGAGGAATAATAGGAGGAATTGAAGGTGTAGCCAAGAACTTCGACGAATTCTCAGTTTTGCAAGGGGTTATGAATAAGGTTGATAGAATCGAATATTTGGTGGTTTGATTGGCTTTCATCATTATGTAATTCTTATACAATAAGATAGGTAGAATGATAAACCACTTACTTTGTTCAAATCATGCTTATTGTTTCTTGAATAAATAGAGTTTAAAATTATGAAGAATGAAGTTGACTAAATGATAGAGGAGAAATAGTTGATAATATTTGATCAAGGTTACAATGAGTCATCCAATTTCTAGTCCATATCTACTCTTAAAAGGTGAAGAATGCAACTTTTTATTGTGTCTCCCAAAAGCGAGAAGAGTTGGCCGATAAGGACTTGAAGTCGAAAGGATTAATTGGACATATTTTAAAGATTATATATGTTTGACATTTTCAATGAGAAGGGTGCATGAAAATAAAATCTATATAGATCGCGAAAATAAATAAATTGCAAACCCTAGCAATAATGTGAATGCTTTCTACGAAGTGAATATTTTGAGAATAGAATGATTCACCATATTTCAAAATCCAATTAGGCTTTACACATATTCAAGTATTTACAATGAACATGTAGTGAGAAACCATTCTTAGCCCAAATCCTGAAAAATGACAAGACAAATTCTTTTAATCAATTTGGACTTGTATACCTAGGTAGTTTCTTCCATAACTTCTTTTTGCATGGCATTGAAAGTTACCGTCAAAAGAGTCTCCTGGAACGCTACATCATAAGAATAATCTGGTCTCCTCGAAGGCTATTTCATGAGAGTAATGTGCCTTAGTAGAACAGAGGAAAATTTATGACTCCTAGCAATTGGGGTAGCTCATGAAGACATCCATTCTGGCAAGTTAAAATTTACCTATCAATTCTGAACTCTCTAAGTGAACGCAACTACAATATTACGAGCGGCTAGAGCTTATAGATAAATAATGGGGAATAGATAAGAAGGGGGGGGTGTACGCGTAAGATCAATTAGGATATAATGATAACTAAAATTTAAAAGTATAAATTGATTATGATGAATAGGACGAGGGTATGATTGACTGTGTAGAAGCCTTCTAATACCATGCAGTGGCATAATGTATAAGTAATGAAGGGGAAAGGAGGAGATTCATGAGGATCAGGGGTCAGCTGGACTATTAGCCTATTTAATCAATACCATAGGGATAGAAGGGATCTATGTGCAAAAGGAAACCATAAGTATTTAAGTATAAGATGAAACTTGCGTAGGTGCTACACAATGTAAGTTACAACGAATTAAGACCAATGGTGTGTAAAAGACATGATATTTCAAAATAAGAATGCATACCATGAGATAAAAGTAACGTTTCATAGCATTGAATCGTGGATTCGATTATAATTAATAAGGTTGAAACAAGCTGACAAAGTTCTAGCTAAGTGGTCCGATGCGCGAGATCGTGCTTTAAAATGAGCTTTCTATACGAAACACCGTAAGGGTTTAAACCAATAAGCGAAACATGTGCTGGCATTAACTAAAATATGAGGTAGGAAGGCGATTAAATGAGAGATAATTGAAAGTCAATAACACTTGACCAATGGTCTAATAACCGTTATAAATTAAGTACTTGGAATTTATATAAGACTATATTTAGGGAAATAGTGCATTTCCAATTTATGAGAATTGATGAAATTAATTATTGATGAGAATGGGCATCTTTACAAACTATCAAGAAAGGGAGTAAGATTATATGTGTATCTCATGTCTAGTGATAATGTGTAGTGGTATAAGGCACCCCAAATAGAGGTGGTAGGTCACTATTTAAGGGATGTGTAAATGGATTCCCCTATTGGAAAATTTAATTAGTATTTAAGATATGGAAGATATCTATGTATTAAAATCGACACCGTAAAATTTCTCTGTGTTAAGTGCAACTAATCATGTTTCGATATAGTAAGTGGAATGAGATTGAAGGAACTAGGTATGTGCGAGAAAAGAATGGGGGTTATATGCTACTAGTCTCGCTTAGGTCAAACTGTCATGGAGGAGGGGACATTATTGAGAAAAAAAAAAAAAAAAAACTTGGATTTAATAACTACAAAAGGAACGAGCAGCAAAATATAAAAGTAGGTAAATTATTGAGGGACTAATGAAGTTACCGTGAATGAACGTGCGCCGAACCCTCAACCTGGTTAAGTGAAATAGTAATACAAGTAAATGGGGTAATAATGGAGGCAAAATAGGAACCGATGTGCACCTCACTGAATAAAGTTACGTTGTTTAAACCCCTAACAGATACTATCAGTAAACTTAAGCATTTTGGTAAAATATAGTTACTGAAAACATTCTAATAAATGATAGATCTCCTAATGTACTAATTGTTACAATACTTATGGTTATCAAGGACGCAGATTGCTTATTAACACTAAGGTAATAACGATGGTTGACCTTAGAATGAAATAACTGGGATCTTCATCTCCTAGGAGAGGTATGTAAATCTTAAAGACCCTTGTAGTCGCTTGTTGAATAATTAAAGACTATGAACTCTCAGCTCTCCATTTAAAAAAAAAAAAAAATCGTTGATTATTTCATACTAAGTTGGATTAATATAAGCCTTTGTGATGAGTAAACCTCTCCGGATGTTATGACTTGAAGGATGTTGCTAAAAGGTGAAGTAGGATACTAAGGTGGATAGACCTTAGGGATTCTAGAAATTTAAATGAAAGATCAATCTAAATGTTTCTTAAATTATTAGAATACACCTCAGGGATATAAAAGAAACAGCCATAATATAATACCGACATATTCGGTCAAGACAAAGCTAAGTAAGACCATTATGGCCAACACCCGCTACTTGCAAGAATGAAGAGGTTAGGCATCAAGATTTTCCTTGCATTATTATTATGACCATAACTTCGGGACGAAGTTTCCTGAAGGGTGGGTGTATGTAACGCCCCATATTTTGACTAGGCATATTTATGAGTTAGACACCTTTCACTTTATTGCTTGTTATCTGTTTGACTCAGCTAGATAGCGTGAACTATATTTTCGGCATGATAGACATGATGATATATTGCTACTGTGTCAATGATGTTAATATATTCATGCAGTTATTAAGTTATGATTATCATGAGATTCTTTTATTCCATAATGACAGTGTATGATTGATAATCGTCCTGGAGGAAATGTGATATATATATATAATGTGGTAATTATGCTGTGATTGATTTAATGATTTTATGTGATGAAATAAATGATGCTGACAATATGGATCAGACAATGATAGAATGGAAAATATATGTTTTAGCGTTGTCGTTGATGAAATGTAAAATATATGGTGTTGTACGTGGATGCCACCCTATGATGAAATTGATAGAACTGTTATATTCCATACATACCTGTGATGAAATTGTGATGTGAAATAAAATGATGTTGATGATATGGATCAATTGGTAATCAAATGGAAATGCTTGTTATAAAAGGTGTATCTTGCGGAATACTAACCTACAGGACACCAGGGCTATGGGAAAGCCGGGTACTTGATCTGATATACGGAGAAGAACCTGTCCATGCAGTAAACCTTAGCAACCGAAATTGATGAAACGATGACATGGACCGATAATCTCGAGAGCAGCAGAGTATGATTTGATAAGGGCGTAGGCCCAGTATGTTGAGAGGGATGGATGCGTTGCCCACCCTATGTTCCTATGATACCCGAGATCGTGGGAGGGCCGTGCTGAGACACGCTCCCCATGTATGTGTGATGACGATGGTCGGATGCCTGCTAGGAGAGGATAGGTCCGCTTTCTGTTCAGCCGACGCTATCGCTCTCAAGTTCTATGTGGTCAGGTCGTTGAGTCCGACAGCCACTTTTGTACTAGCAGAGGAAGGATAGGGAGGTTGTGGCAGTAGGTTAACGATGGGAGGATATGATAGTTAGTACTGTTGAGGGTTGGGAATTCACTGACCTAGAGTTAGTGGTAGTAGGTAGCCTTCCTTGTACCTGATTGATTGAACAAACGTAATCATAAAAGCAATGAAATGGAATCTTAAAGGTTAACTGATAAAATAAACGATGATGTTTTAGTAATATTATGATGAATGTGTACTTGTTCGGTTTGCATAAAGTATTATGAATATTAGTTAGCTGATATGCATAGAATATATATATGACATATGTTTGTAGTACATGTCTGTCTTGTGCATACGCTGGCCACGCATGCACATTATGCACATGCGCAATAGTATTGGTTTACAACATACTTATCAAGATTTAACAATGTTATAAGTATCATAGGTAACTCAATTAAGTATTCAATGAATGACTTAATCAGTAAAAGATCATCAAGTCTTAATGTGTAAAATAAGTTAATTAGTCTTGTATGAAGACATGGTAATGAACGATTAAAATGAGTGTCATTAATTGTAAGCATCCTCAGGTGAAGGTGACTCCTATATGAAGTATAATAGTTAAACATTAATACTAGAAAAGTGTGCTATATAATTGTTGATCACGATTAAATAAACCATTAAAGTATATTTCATTATTTATACATAGAGGTACTATGTGACCCTTATCCATTAACCAAATAAATATTTCTAAATTCTATTCACAATTAACTTAATTTCTATTATTATTAATTATTATGTTATTATTGTTATTAATTAATTAATGATAATAATGATGATAATATTTATATAAAGCATAGTGGGCTGAATAATTAATTAAATAAATTATTCATGTGATTAATTAACAAAATCATTCCAAATAAATTAAAAGATTTGTTTGGATAAATTATTCCATGGCTCGAGAAAAATTGGATGGTTTAAAAATAATATATAACCCACCTTTATGCCTTAAAAAGGGGGATGCATTAATAATTTGTACCTTAAAAGGCGACAGCTAGGGCGGTGGAGTGATAAGGAGGTTTGACTTTGGAAGGAGGTGGATTCCTATAAAGGGGAGAGTTAACAAAGTAGTAAGGGGGATTTTTTGTGGGAGAACTGTGAGGTTCATTTTGTGAAAAGGAGGAATGCCGAGGAGGGGGTAAACTCGAAGCTTTGAGGAGGTGGGAAACTCAAATGAAAGACTGAGGAGGGGGTTAACTCAGCGAATGATTACCATGGAAAGGTTCGATGGAAAGATGCTGTCGGGATTATCGGTCTGTGGGCTCGGGGGCTAGGAAATCCGTTGATTTCCTAGGGTCAGCACGATAATAGCTGATCGGCAGGGTGGACACATCATTTTGGGTTGTTAAGGTAATCTTACAGAATCCATTCCAGAAACTTCTTATCTTACTGAAATCGACGGTTTCAGGTATTTTTCTGAACCAGCCTAATTAGAATGTATTTTCTTTTATTTCCAAGCTATGCATGTCAAACGAACTGAACGGAATGGAAAGTTTTAGGGTTTTGTTTATTTAACTGAAGAGACATGTAAACATATAGAAAACAGACAGTTAAACGTTTACAGAAACAGAAATATAGACGGTTGAATCTCTTGTTTCCTTCTAATAATAATTAAGGGAAAAACTAGTTATAACTTGATAACCTGGAATTGACCCAGTGCCTAGTGAGGGCACTACACAAAGGAATATGAAGGGTCGTAGAGTACGAGTAAATCACACACAGGGAGAGCGATGACGATGTCGACTTCCGACGGAATACCACGCTTGAGAAAATAAGCACCGATCCGCTTGCTCAAGAGTAAAGCGTGAGGGCGTACGAGGTGGGCCACGATGGAGCTCGTCACGTACGAGTTGGGGGGCGCGCAGTGAGAACGGACTCACTCCTCAACGCCATTAGTCCCTAATAGCGTGTAGACGGAGGATGGAAGGTAACGACTCCTGAAATCCCTACATGAAGTTCCCGCAAGCCAAAACGGAAGGATGACGGCAGAAGGGCCCGACGGTGCGGTACCTTGCCGAGAACGGAAAGAGTGAATGCAAGGACCCAATGATGTGGTGCCTTGCCAAGGAATGGAAATTGTGGATGACTGGACTCGACGGAGTGGTGCCATGTCAAAGAAATTAAATTAAGGAACAAGGAGGCCCAACAGCGCGACACCAGGTCCCTAGTAAAAGTTGATTGCTAAACTTAACTGCATTGAAACGTATAATTTTGCACCTAGAACTTTACTTAGAAATGCATTTGAGTACTTTAGGCATTTGCACATAAATGATTACTTTGGCATTTAAATAATATTAAGTGTTATTTAGGCATTGCACATGAAAGGATATTCATGATTACTTAAAAATATTAAAAATATTTATTTAGGAGCAAAATGGAATCCTAGGCATGGACACCTAGTCAACTCCACCTACACCACAAATCTAGGAGTTAAGTGAAATATCTAGGGGACAAACATGAGAAAACTTAGGGATGTTGGTGCATCTCCTAGAGAAACTGACACTTGGATGGGTGAGTTGTTTTTCATTAAAGAATTAATTAAAGAATTATTTATGCATGAAGCGACATGTGTCGCAGGGGATTTTTCTTTAAAAGGGAGACTTTGGGGATGGGTAAAGGGCCCAGACCTTGGATGACTATCGTAATATTGAGTTACCTCATGACTTGCTGCTATTAAGGGTTTGGCTGGAAATCTTGGTGGGGGGGAATCCCAAACTGGGTTTCATGATTTTTTTTGTGTGTGAGCTCTACGACCCGAAGCTCGGGGGAGGCCATGCGACTGAAAGCATGAGCCTATGGTTGGGTGGCGAAGCTAACGGTTGCTTCGCCTATGGTTAAACGAGCTCTACTGGAGGGAGCTTACAGAAGATGAAGGCGACAATGGACCAGCCGGATCGGGTTGACAGGTTAAGGTTTTGCTTATTTTTGTTAAGTTATTCACGCTTTTTATTTTATTTTTCCAATAACTATGATGGCTAATTTGTTTGTATGAAGTTGTTAAAGTTTAAGGTTCAGTTCAAGGGGACCCTAAAGGAGGGGTCCTACATTTTCTACCTTCATTACGACCCTAATATCTCATATATTAATATGATTTATTTCATGCACAATCATAAATATTATTTTTCAATCCAATCCACTTCATAGGTGCTCCTCATACTAAATACATAAGCACATTACCATCTATTGCATCGAGACATCTTACATTGTATTGAATCACGTCTCAGTTTTTAAAACTACCTCCCTATCTACTTGTATTATATTAATGATTGCATTTAACACTACCTGGCCCACATGTACATTGCTTATGGATTGCTCCCATATTAGGAATATTTTATCATATGCACATACTCATTTTAGTCTTCCTGCTACATTGACCACTCCCTTCCTTTGTCTTTACTCAAGTTAATCATTATTCCCCTCTTACTATCTGAAAGACTATCATAATGGTGCTCATCTTACTATACACACCTATTATCATCGATCTACACCAACTATGTTAATACTTGCATTTACTACGTCCACAACATAATTTTAAATTTCACCAATTACTTGAAATTCTTCCTTATTATTTATTTCCCCATTTTTATTTTTTATTATTTTGTTAACACCTTATCATTTGTATCATATTTGATACTCTCATAATTGTGTGCCTTAACAATTATTCTCTTATTTTCCCACCCTTATCAGCACCACATATTCTCATTCATAATTGCATTATACGTGTTATTTAATCACCTTGAGTTATCCTAATGTTAATCATTAAACCCTGCTCTCAATATTGTGATACTATGTCTTGTAATGAATTAGTTATATAATATGCTTTCGTCATAGTAACCATAATAGCCTCTAGCCCCTTTAACATACCCCAACTACCTTGAGATTCATTGTCCCTACTAATCCTTCTTTCCACAAAAGAAATTTAACATTGGGGTGACCATGCCCCCTTCTTGTCACAAGGTTTAAAGCAACTTTAGTTATTAGAAACGACTTCCCTTGGCTTAATTATAAATGAAATTTCTCTAGATGACCACTCTAATAGATGTATGGATTGATTCCATTAACTATTTATCTTAACCAAAGGATCGTCTACTCATAAGGGGGTAACAATCATTAATCTTCTTGTTACGAAATTTACAATCATTCCTTAACATGATCAATAATATACATGAATTAATCCATACGTCCACTCCTAGTCAAGTACAAGTAAACTTAATTGTCTCGCCTAAGGATAAAACCTAGTCAACATGTCATATCATAGACCACAAAATAATAAGACATATTTCCATGACATCTTATCGTTTTCTTGAACTCCGGCTCTAGGATCATGACGCAACCCTCTCATAGGAATTCCTATCAAACACTCATAAAGTACAATACTGGGCATAATAAATCACTTTAGTTTATATGAACAACTAGAAGACATAATCTATCTCTTGGTGATACGATGCCAAGGTCATCACACAAGCCAAAAGACTAACACAATTCCTCCTCCATTTCAGTAGGGTCTTAATGGCCAACAATAATGTGTCATCAACCCTTCTATTACTAAAGACTTAAGATTTCCCTATAAAATTGTCGATCCTTCCCGCACATACCATACAAGGATTATGAATAGACCCATCATGGTTTTCGTTCATGTCTCTATCATTAAAGGCCAAAACTCCTTGACCTCATCACCAAACCAACCTATAGGAAACTCACTAGATATCCCTCCTTTCGGTACCATGATGACGTAAAGAATCGCTAGTATCAACTCCTCCCTGGGTGCTACCATACCTTTATACTTAATGTTTATAGTGCAATGCTCACTTATTGCTTATATCAGCTATATATATAACTTATGCCCCCATTTAAAATAATATTTATTGAAGGATTCTCACTCGCATGCTAAGGGAGTACAACCTCCAGGTTATATGTCTTGCACCACCCATTTTCCCAATAGTCTCCTTCCTAGTTATTGACTTATTTCATTATCTCATTCCACATTAATAATTATTTATTTATTAATGAAATTCCACATTAATTTACATTAACCCTAACTCATTAATCAGTATACTAACTTTATAATAATTAATTTAACCTTAATAATTAACATTTAAACTTAATCTGTATACTAATTACATTAATAAGTAACCAAGTTTAATTAATGTAAAATTTAATTAATTACTTAGCTTAATTAATTAAATAATTAGCTTAATTTACATTAGTACTAACCTTATTAATAATTATTCTAACATTATAATAATGATCATGTGCTAACGATAATTAATTATTCTAAGGTTAATCCTAGTTTTAATCGATAATTAAAACCTAATTAATCCCTAATTAAAGCTTAATTAACCCTAATCTAAGTAACCCGCATGGGAGCCACGCAGCATCACCATGCAGTCCACCGCCAAGCATAAATTGTTTTTATTAAAAACTCTATTTATAAGGTCAAACCCTAGCTATGGGTCATTCTCCCCATCCATTTTTGTTGAGCGCGCTCTGCTCTGCACCCCGAGATGGGCTCCAAGGAGAAGCTCCTCCCAGGCCGCCATAGTTAGCGAGAGCTCCGCTCCATTGCATCAAGCTCAGTTGCAGGTATAGCTCTCCCTCATTTCAGCTCTAGTTTAATAGATTTTTTATTTTTATTTTTGGATTCCAGATTTTTTTATATACATTCTTTTTGGTTTGCAGAATTTGGAGTGGCGGCAGCCCAACTGGGCGCCCCTTCCTCCCTCTCTGCCCACACCCAATGGTCCGGGCTTTCCCCACTTATTGAGGCCATAGGTCCATGGCCTCTGGCTCATAGTCACGCCCCTTTGGGGTTGGTGGCTCATGGCTTGCCAATCGGTTGCGCCCAAGCCGAAGCTCGTGGCTTCCTTGGCTGGGCTGCGCCCAAGGCTGCAGCACATAGCTGCTTGGTTGGGCCGCCCATTGCCGCAACTTAGCTGCATGGCCAAAAAAAAAATTCATAGTGTATTTTTTTTCAAAGAATTTTCTCAATGTAACTTTTTTTTTGTTTTATTTACGATGTGGTTCAATTTTGTTTTATTAACTAACTAACTAACTATATATATATATATATATAGTTTTGCAGGGAGTGGAGTGGTCGCAACTCAGCTGAGCGCCCTCCACTTCTCCCTCTGCATTGCATTGGTCGGCCCTTCACCACTGACCAAGGCCTCGAGCCCATGGCCGCGCAGACTTGGTCGGGCTGCGCCCTAGGCCGCAGCACACAACTGCTAGTCGGGCTGCGCCGAGGCCACAAGCCTGTGGCTGCTGGCCGGGATGCACACAACTGCAGGACGGGATGCGCCCAGGGCCACAACCCTGTGGCTGCTGGCCGGGCCACGCCAAAGGGCGTAGAGTACAGCTCCAAGCCGGGCTGCCCATGGTCGCAGCCACACTGCATCAAGCTTAGCCATGGAGCCAAAAAAATATAAGAATTTAACCTTCTTTTTTTAAAATTTATTTTATATGTATATTTTTTTTTATATAATCTATGTTATATTTTAGTTTATAAATTAAATTAAAATATATATATATATATATATTTCATAAGCCTTTGTTTATATTTTTTTGTATATATATATATATATATATTTCATAAGCCTTTGTTTATATTTTTTTGTATATATATATATATATAGTTTTTTTTTGTTATAATTCAAAATTTAAATTTGAAAATTTCAAATTAAATTAAAATTTTGTGTTTTATTTTAGATTTAATTTAAATTAAAGTTCGGTCTATATATATATGATTTCCTCGTTTATATATATATATATATATATATATATATATATATATATATAGAGAGAGAGAGAGAGAGAGAGAGAGAGAGAGAGAGATATAATTCTTGTTTATATGCATAATAAAAAAAATTTGTTGTACTAACAAAATCGATATCTAGATGTAATATCCTAGTATTTATTCTAATTTGATATTTTGTATCTCAGTGATTAGGGATTTTAGCTTCATGAAAAGCTTGCATTTACTTATTACTATGAGTAATGTTGCAATTACTTTATATATATATATATATATATATATATATATATATATATATATATATATATATATATATATATATATATATACATACACACACAATTTCACTAACTCTCCCCCTGGTTTTATGCAGATTAAATACATCTGCAACCAGTAAACTTGCACGGGAGTCAATTTTTTTTAATTAGTTCATCTTATCATGTTCTCCTTTCGTTGTAGTAAGCCCTCTGGTTCCAGATCTGGAATCCACCTGGAATCATGGCTCTAATACCATGTGTAGGACCCATGTCCTAGTTTATCTAATGTTTATAAATAAATTTCTAACTTTCCTGTGTTTACATATGGCAACGGTTTCTATTGTGTTTTCTAGTTTTGTTTACTTTCATGCCGGTAGAAATAAGGTTTTGCATGCCTGTAATAACAACTATTTACATTTACAGGTTGAATTATACATAAATGCTATTTAATTGTTCCAACATTTACTAATTTACAGGTGCAACAGCATAGATAAATACATGTCAATTTTTCGATAAATTTCATTATGAATTATAACATGGATAGTAAATATTGATAGAGTTAGAATGGATGATATACCTATAAGAAAAATACCTTTAAATAGATAGTAGATCCCTTGCTATTTTTTTGCCTTGATGTATGCCTTGCAACCAAAAGCCTTCCCAACTCTGGAAACTCAACCGACCAGACAATCTGGTATGCCACCCTGTCAATTGGAGAGGTCTCGCCAATTGGCCAGCTCCAAAAGTTCATTTTTGGACCCCTCGAGCCCAAACCGAGTACAAGAAAACCAGTTATCCCTTCTGCAAATTCTCCAACAAACCCCTTCTCTTCTGCTCTACAATTTTCTAAGCTCTCCTAAAATCTAAAACCTCCTCCCAAAAAATGATCCCCTCTTCGCCTCTCTTCTTGACCTTTTTCCCCCCTTCCATTGCCGACTCTTTGCTTCCCATTACTACCCTTATCTCTATCATAAATTTCTCAAATCCCGAATTCTCCTCGAGCCCTTAACATTTGACTCAAACATTTAAACTCTATTATTCTATTGTGTAAATAAATGCCTAGGTTGGTTCTTTCACTTTTACACGTTTCAGCCGTAATAAATTCTAATCAACCCTCGACATTACAATTCAAGGTTTTATAATTAACTTAATTAATTAATCATTTTTATTTAATTAACTTAATTAATTAATCATTTTTATTTAATTAACTCAAAATATAATTCAACACTTGTTTAATAATGGCATAAGGCAACTTCTACCACATTCAATAATTTGAACCTTAAATGTAATTACCCTAATTAATACTTATTTATTACCGTATCCTAATTAATTAATTAATCCTAATTATTTAGAATTAACCTAATCATCATTCATGGCAGTATTACCACATTCAACATTACACTCTTAGTTATATTTAACTTAATTAACAATTATTACTAAAGATAAGAATAGTCTCATTAACATTAATTAATCATTATTAACACATAATTTACATTAGTCAACATTATTAATCATTAATTGGCAATAATTAACATTAATCAACATTACTAACATTAATCGACAATAATTAACATTAATCAACATTATTAAAATTAATCAGAAATAATTAACATTAATCAACATTATTAACATTAATCAACAATAATTAACATTAATCATCATTATTACTTAATCATCATTCATTACCACCTAAGTTACTCATTCATCATGTTCCATTATTTTAATCATAAATTACTAACTCGACGTATTAATTTAATTTCCTGGTTAGATAAGTAGTAATAATGTAATTAATGCATAAACATTATAGTTCAGTATTACTTCACACAATTTATTCATATGTAGGCGAGTCATGTAAGCATAGCTATGGCTTACATACCTCGTGTAGGTACACTAATAGTACTAAACCACACAACATTCTCAATCAATTAAGTTATGGTTTACTAACGCATTCTTAACACAACTTGACTGTTGGATCATTCACTTTGTTACATAAAATTAACCGACGGACAATAATACCAGTTACTAAGTTACGACACATGACTCTGCAAGGTCCTCAACATATATAGTTAGATCAATTTTACTTCCTGAATTCAAGCTACACCTATCTACCTACATCGTCTACCTAATTCACAACTAACTTCCACATCCTATCCTTTCCTCTATTGGACTACTCTGAAGTGTCAAGCCATGACCGGCTCCAATTAGAACCTGTAAGTGGAAGTCTCGACTACATCGACTAAGCTTCCCCAACAGGAAACCACCAATCATCATCACACACCTTGGGGATCGCGTCGTAGCACAACCCTCCCGTGACTTTGGGTTTTGGGGATAAACTGTGGGTAAAGCCTCCACCCCCCCTAATGGAACAAGGGAATATGTCTACACTGACATAATAACTGCGTTGCACTTGTACTCAGTTTGTCATCGTATAACCAATTTGGGATGTTGAGTTTCCTGAAACCCTACCCCACCCATACATCATAATAAACATCATAATAATCATGCGAAAATAAATAATGCATCACTTGCATACCATTTATCTTTCGAATTCCATGTCCCTAAGGCTCTCCCACCTCGTAGGGTCCAGCTATCGCTTATCCATTTTAACCTTTAAGTTAGTCCCCGACATACAATCTAGAATATCATGCACAAATCCTCGACATGTACACATACATTTCATCATAACATAACAATAATCAATTCATTTATTCACCATGCACCTAGCATAACATTCATTCATTCAACATATAACTTAACGGTATCCACGTACCCATCATTCATTAACTTGCATATATGAGACATAACTAACACATGATACATATATCCAAACATGACTATATATCATAACACTAATATCACACTCACACACACATGTATATATCTCAACAAAATAATAGAATCATATGTCCACAGTGTTGTCAAACCGACAAAGTCTCACAATCAAGCAAATACAACATATAATAGTAGTTCAGGTAGTAATGTCAAAACGAGGCGTTACAATCAAGAGATGGATGGGCAATGTTTAGGTCATTATTGTGCTTCTGAAATATGTAGATCAATAAAAAAATAGAAACCAAAATTCAAGATGTTGATTATGATCCCCCAAATCTAAAATAATGGCACATTTGATGCATTTCAAGATGAATCTTCTAAACACTAAAATAACTGCAGAACTTGGAAAGCAGAAGGAACACACAATGGAGAACCTAGGAAACAATCCTGGAGTTGGTTTGGCAACAATAGGTAGAGGATGCAGGTCCCAATCATTCTCCACGGAAGGATGATATACTTGACAACGCAAGTGTGTTTCGCACGTCGCAATCCCAATCAGCCATAGTCGACTAGTTCCACCATATCGAGCTAATAATTGGATCAATTCCATAACAACTCTATCGGTGCTCCTCCTGCCTGTGAGACTGACAACCCTATCGGTGCTCCTCCTACCTTGAGCTGCTCTACAAGCCACTTTAAATCACCCATGTTAAGAATTATACCCTTATTCAAACTCCCTTCCACCATTTGGTCCAATTCCCTGAACTTCATAGCAATGTGGTCTTTATCTTTGTTTATGAAACAAAAAGTGGATATCTTTGTTTCAATAGGAAGGATCTGGACACCTTGAAGCTGCGTCAGGGTTTCACCTTTTTTATATTCTTTGCGCAATTTCTTTTATTACAACTTTGGGCTCTTCAGCGACAACCCCTGAACTTTGAAGTCGAGGTTTCAAGTAGGGATTTCTCTATGAAATTGGGCAACAACTAACATCATCATGTTCTAAGTTTCTATTGCTGCAATCAAAATGCTGCTGACTTCTTCCAAAAATTGAAGGCGAATTACCTAATCTGAATCTCACCCGATCAATGGATCTTGAAAATAGTGACTCATGGATGAATGCGATTTTTCCTTATTGATCGATTGCTCTATAGTTGCTTTGACGGCAGGGCTCGAAAATCTTACCAACAACTAGTAAATTATCCTTCACAACCATGGTGGTAATCTAGACTTGTGAGCGACCATGCACTAAAGTTTTTGGATGGACCTCTGATGGTACAATTGGGCTAGCAACAACGCACAGACAGGCCAAGAAGGGGATGAAGGAGGCCATGAAAGCACCAAATAGAGAGGGAAGGAAGGGCATTGAAGTTGCACCTACCTCCATTGACGAATTGGGAGATGCTTCTTCCTTCACCTCTATTGCTTCTGTTGCTCCCATCGTTATCATGACAACAACCAAGAGAACTACATATGTGTACTTGCCCAAGCCTGCTATTGTTCCTCACACTCTCAAGAAAACCTACGACTGCTACCAAATAGTGAAAAGGCCAAACCCTAAGCACAACCCTCCCGGGATAACTGCAAATATGATACAGACTAATCCAAATTTGAAGAGGCAATCTTTTTTGGCTGAGACTTGAACTCTCAACCACAAAGAACCGACAAATGCAAGTTTCAAAATTTGCACTAGAAACAACTGAGCTTATGAACCCTCATCTGCACCTCGTAGACCAATTGGAAACCCACAAAAAGAATATAATATCTCTAGCCGCTATCTATGAATGATCTGCATAGCGTATAGCCAACTAGCAATCTACACATTTCTCACATAAAGTAATATAAAATGCCTCTCCCAGATGTGAATAATGATAAAAGGGACAGTAACCAATAAATTATGGATGGCGACGGCTAGCAGACGGTGTGCTCACCAAGCTACCTGTGATTTTTGGAATAGCGCGACCTAATATCACTGACAATAACATACGATTCTGCAAGGTTTCATGTCAATATCAACTGCAAAGAAACATTGATTTGTCTATTGAAAAGAATTAAATTGCACATAATGGTTAATATATCCAAATCCATTACAATATGTCACACAAACATAATAAAGCATCTCTCTTGTCATGCAACGAATATTCTTAATCTTAATTTTATAGCATATCTCTTGTCATGCAACGAATATTCCTAATTTTATATATAAAGTTCTAGTATTTTCCATGGCATATTCCTTCGTGCCAATACTTTGTATTTGCCATTGGCATATTTTCTCGTGCCAATATTCTACAATGGCAACGAACTTTTCTAGTACATAGACTATATTCAGTATGGGCCCTTCTTGGCTTGAATAATACTTATGTTTGAGGCATATGATGAATTTGATTTGTGTTTGGTATCTTATTATATTAAACAAATTGACAAAGCCTTATCACTATATAGAGTCTTACGCATTTTTCTTGATTTTTTTCCGAAGGTCTTATCACTATGTGTATGTGTTGGAGTTTGTAGGTATTTTGTTGAAGTTGATTTATCTTTTAGAATGTAATGATAGGAAATGAAATAATAAAGACCCAATTACTACTACATGATGGAGTGTTGAATTATTTTATTTGTTTGAAATTGTTTTTTTTTTAGTATTTTGTGATCGAAGGAAATGTGTATGTGTTGGAGTTTGTAGGTATTTTGTTGATGTTGATTTATTTTTTAGAATGTAATGTTAAGAAATGAAATGATAAAGACCCAATTACTACTACATGATGGAGTGTTGAATTATTTTATTTGTTTGAAATTGGTTTTTTTAGTATTTTGTAATTGAAGAGGAGAGAATAATTGTTAATATTTAATTATAAAGTTTTTAGTTATTTTGTTTATTTAAATTTATTTATTTTTTAATAGTCCAAAAAGCTCTGTCAATTTGTCAATATCAATGAAGAGAATTACCAAAAAAATTATGATTTTTCTTGATAGAAAATTATGTCCAAACTCATAAAGACTAAAAAATTATAGTTTGAACATTGTATAATTTACAACTCTTTTTCCAAACAAAAATTATATAAACAACTTTAAAACATTGAATGACTCCAATAGAATCAATTTATTAGGTTTTGAAATTAGATAAATTTAAAAACATTGAATGACTCCAATAGAATCAATTTATTAGGCTTTGAAATTAGATAAATTCCTAGCATGTTAGTATCTTGTGAGCTTACACCAAATGGATCATCACTCTAATATTCTTTTTTTCATTGTTTGCCATAAACATATTTATAATAATATTATATCTTTATAACTCTAACCAAAGAAATTGTCTCTAATATTCATCTCTTCATCATCTCATTTTGCATATCCTTATTTTACTTTTTGTTTTTTACTTTCTCTACATCCTTCATGCTTCAAGTTTTCTTCCTCGGTCCACTTTCCAACTCTTATAATTTTATGTAATCAAAAGAGTAAAAGTAAGATTTGAAATCATCATAAAAGTATGGTGGCAAGTCCTCATATTCATGTTAGCTTCATGATTCTTTATCTTCGAATTTAGAGCAAGATCGTCTAGATAGATCAATGAAATTTTAAAAAAATTTAAATAAAATATTAATTACTTCATAATTTTATAAACAAATAATATCTACATTCAATGCAATGCATTGATAAATCAGCGTAAATTCATCTTAACTTTGGCTCTACCAGGGATCAAATCCCTTGAGGTGCAAACCCTTTTTACACCGCTAAACTTGAGTAAAGGTCGCACCTCAAGAGATTGATCCATCTCTAGGCTTGGTAGAGCCAAAGTTAACTTGAATATATATATATATATATAAGGAATTTCACAAAGGATAATTATACACCTCCAAGTATGGTTTCTTGTACGAATGATTTCAAGAAGTTTTGTGTGTTTTGTTGTGAATTGTTCGTCCATTACCAACTATAAAAGGCGTGTGTGTATCCCTTCATAAATTTGTCTACGTAAATTTAAGCATTATCAAATCAAATGGCAATGAATATACATAATTGTTCGAATTAGTAAGTTTTAAATAAATATATATAAATAGGTGATAAGGCATTTGTTGAATTCATGTGATGCATTTATTAAAGTTTGATTATGATGTATTTAAAAAAAGTTTGATTTTGATTATATATATAAAGAGAGATATAAAGATAAGTGAAATTTTTTAGGTTTGAAATTAATGGAATTTGAAATTGAAATTTGATATATATTTATATAAATGTGTTTTATAATTTAATTAATTTAAATTTGAATTTGACATGTACAAACGTAACATATCTCACTCACTTGGACTGTAAAAAGGGTCTCTCAACCCAATCACATTGAATAATTACAAACTATAAAAATAACAATAATTATTATAAACTATTACAAATTATATATATAAATGATCAAAATAAGTATAATGAATAAACATGGTCCAAATAATTATTTAAACTATAAAAATGACAATTATTATAAATGATCAAAATGAATACAATAAATAAACATAGTCCAATAATTATTTAAAGATATAAGACACATTACATATATTGTAATATAAAAATACAATGCATATAACTACCTATGAGAAAATGCTAATATTATAAAAGATGTTAAATGAAGATTAAAATAAGTGCATTGTAATATAAAAATACAATGCATACAACTAGCTATGGGACTATGGGAAAATGCTAATATTATAAAAGATGTTAAATGATGATTAAAATCAGTGCAATGGATAAACATGATTCAAGATTTATGTAGAAAATTAAGACAATACAAACTATATATTCTATTTTAAATGTAAACTTGTAGTATCTCATATTATGTCCTTGAAGTGAACACTTTTTTCTTTTTTTTCAAATGCCCTTTAAAGTGGAGACACTTTTGTGTCAAATACCTTATGAGTCCTTACCAAAGTAGTAGTTTTGGGTTCGTCCATACCAAAGTAGTAGTTTTTGGTTTCGAGTCAAACTCTTTTGACTTCTTATTACTTTACTTCATTTTTGCATGTTATCCTAATGTTTTTTTAAAACTATTTATTAAAACTACTTATTCTAAACACTAAAATGTTTTTTGAATTTGTCAATTTTATTGATTGAATTTTTTATTGGTTCATATATTGTGAAATTGTCAATTTTATTGATTGAATTTTTTATTGATTCATATACTGTGAATGGGCACTTCATATATATCATTGTTTATATTTATTAGACATTAAAAAAAATCAAAATATAATATTCAAAAATCTATATGTATAACTTTTGATTGTTCTAATCTAATATCGTTTTTAATTCATGTTAATTGATCTTAACATTATAATATTTATATTAGTTTATATAAGTAAAGATAGATATGGTGATGGCACTGATTACAACTTTTATAAACATATAGTTTTTCATATAGTTTCACTAGACTTATTTTTAATTCATGTTACTTGATCTTAATATTATAATATTTATATTAGTTTATATAAGTAAAGATAGATATGGTGATGGCACTGATTACAACTTCCATAAACATATAGTTTTTCATATAGTTTCACTGGACTTATTCTTCATTCATGTTACTTGATCTTAATATTATAATATTTATATTAGTTTATATAAATAAAGATAGATATGGTGATGGCACTGATTATAACTTCCATAAACATATAGTTTCATTGGACCTATGGCATATTCAAGAAATGGATATTTCTCTTATCACTAATTGCACCTAATATGATATGCATCTTGCCAAGCAATATGTACAGTGTATAATAATATAATAATCTGAAGTGTTAATGTGTTTCCAAATTACATGAAATAACTACAAGCTAGAAAAATGACAATAGTGATTAAATAACTATTACACATGAGAGAGAGAGAGAGAGAGAGAGAGAGAGCTTAGCCAAACATTAATTTGGTGTATGAGACTTCCATGTTTGTGGGACAAGGGTTCCCTTTGCACAACAATTTGACTTCTAAATTTTATAGAGGTGCACATACTCTACTCTTCTGGATCTGAACCTGTGACCTCCAAGGAGGAAATACATGTTCTTAATTGTGGACCCACTCAAACTATATTAAAATAAGTGCAATAAATAAACATAGTCCAATAATTATTTATTTAAAAAAATAAGGCAGAAAAAACATATATTGTATTTTAAAAATATAATACATACAACCACCACCTACACCACCTATGCTAAAATGATAATATTATAAAAAATTATAAAATTATAAAAAATGTAAAATGAAGAATAAAATTAAGGTATTTGATAAACAATAACCAAAAGATGTTGAATGAAGATTAAAAGTAATGCACTTAATAAAGCGTGCTCAAGGATTATTTAGAAAATTAGGACACCATAAATCATATGTTATATTTTAAACATAGATTTGTAGTCTCATTCTAATATGTTAAGAGATTGTGTCTCTAAAATGGAGACACTTATGTATCAAACCTCATTAGTCCAGTCCTTAGTTAAAGTACAAAAAATTAACTCTTTAAATTACTTTATTTAATTTTTTATGTTAATTTGATTTTTTTTTTAAATCATTTATTAAAACTATTTATTCTAAAAACTAACATATTTTTTGAATTGCTCAATTTTATCGGTTTAATTTATATGGGTTAATAAATTGTGATGGACTTAAATGCTCTTGATGTTGTTAGATATAAAAATAAAATAAAATAATAAGAAATTAAAAAAACGCACAACTATACATGCACAACTTTTCATTACTCTAACATTTTTCTTAATTTATGTTAGCTGATCTTAATCATATAAGGTTCATATTAGTTTATCTAAGTAAAGATATATAGCAACAATAAGTGATTATAATTTTTTTTTCATATCGGAAAAAAACAACTTTGTATTAGAAAACAGAGTTATGCCAAAATTACATAATCTCATAGAGAAGTGAGATCTTCTCTATTTCCCAAAACAATCATGATCGAAATACCCCCTAACAAAAAATCAATTTCAAAGTATACATGTATATTGGTTCTCTTTATTTATCATCCCAAATGTTGTAGTATCTGTGATTACGACTTCTTTAAAAATATAGCTTTGCTTAACTTATGACATATCCAAGACAATGGTTGTTTCTTTAAGGCATATCCAAGATAGTGGATATTGTCTTGTGGCATATCCAAGATGGTAGTTGTTGTAACTAGTTACACAAACTGTTGGTTTTGTTTACAGAGTCTAACCTAGTGGAGACATCGAGTGAGGCCCTTTTACGCATAGCTACCTAGGGATTTGACCCCGAGACTTTTTACTTGCAATTTATAACTCTCAACCACTTGAACTAACCCACCAAACTATATATATATAATAAACTTGATTCAGTAATCATTTTAAAAAGTAAGAAACAATAAACATATATTGTAATACAATACATACAACCACCAAGGGGAAAATCTATAAAAATATATATATAATGTAGATAACAATTAAAATCAAATTAATGCAGATGAAAATTAAAACTAATGCACTCGATAAATATGATCCAAAAATTATTTAGAAAATTAAAACAACATAAACCATATGTTCTATTTGAAACGTATACTTGTAATATCACTATAATATGTTAAGAGAATATGCCTTGAAGTGTTAAACACTTTTGTGTTAAATACTTTTAAAGTGAAAGACACTTTTTGGGGGTCAAATTCCTTATTAGTCCCTACCGAAACAATAGTTTTAGGTTCAATTCAATCTCCTTTCAAATTTTATTACTTTACTTTATTTTAATGTCTTCTTAAAACTATTTATTCTAAAACTTTAATTTAGTTTTTAATATGTCAATTTTATGAATTGAATTTTTTATCGATTCATATATCGTGATTGTGATAGGACTTAAATGTCCTTGATGTGTATAAAAAAATGTAGCATTTGTTAAAAAAATTAAAATAAAAAAATTTCAAAAAACTCATAATTATCTATGTACATTTTTTATTGCTTTAGTATCATTCTTAATTTATGTTAAATGATCTCAACACTATGGCATCCATATAAGTTTATGGAAGTAAAGATAGATAATGGTGATGGTAGTGATTACAATTCTCATAGCTTCGCTTGACTATGGCATATCCAAGATAATGATTGTTTCCCTAAGGCATATCCAAAATAGTGGATGTTTCCATGTGGCATATTCAAGATGGTGGTTGTTGCTATTAGTTGCACTTAGTATGGTATGCATCTTGCCAAGCCTTCGTTTAAAGCAAATGTTTCCACTTGCATGGCTATCCATTGGAGTAGCAAAATTAGTATGAATTGAGGCCGTAATTCATAACATTGCAAGTTAGATTAGCAACTGCAACAGAACCATGAAATGTAGCAACAAAGCTGCAACCGATAGACTAGGTGAAGTAGCTAAATCATAGTAAAGGGGAAGCAAATCCTTTTTTAAAACATTGTGAACAACAAGGCTTAAGGAAGTTGTAGCTCCTACTGTAATAACATATATTTTCACTGTGTTTCAGCTCTTTTCCAACAACTTTGAAGAAAAATTAGAGCAGAAGAGGCGAGTATGTTATGCATGTATAATTATAGGTATGTAGGAATTAGAATTTACCTATAAGTTCACTTGCAAAGTAATGACAACTACCTAAAATTAAATCTATGATCTAGCAATTCTATAAACAGATATAGATGAATAGAATCTAAAAAAACATAAAATAACCACAAGTCTAAAACTTACCACTAATAACTTTATTAGTTCACTTCCTCTCTCACTTGCAAACAGCAACATTGTATCAAGTAGACCTCAAATGCTTCACTAACCACTTCCTAATGACACTAGCCTTGCAAATCCCTTACGTTGAATAATGAAAATCAATGTTACTAGATAGAAAGAGAGCATGTATCAGACATAGCAAATCCTTCTTCGATGGCATCACCGAACTGTTCAAGCATTACAACATAATGTTTGTAAGGTAAATTTCCCTCCATTCTAAGAACCTACACAATTGATAACTAAATATAAAGAAACATAAATCAAACACCTTTGTGATATCAAACATGTGATTCAACTAGTTTAGGCTATTAAAAAGAAATATTCTACAAGCACTTGAGACTTTGGTTTTTGTATTCAAACCATCACATTGAATTTAAGCAATTTGGGAAACACTTCTCTACTTCGCAAAAATTAGAGAATTATTTTCCTACAATGTTTGTTTCAATTAACTTTATGCAATCATGTGGATAAAGATATGTCACAAGAGGCATGTTGATTAACTTCTTTAGTTGCAAGATTGTTACAGTGATGAAGAAGTTTTATCTCTCAAGATATGATAATCAAATTTATATTATTTCAGCAAATTATTCCCTTATACATTGAAGCAAGTCAACACCCTTTTTCTAATCAACTTGACATTTTAATAAATACCAACCTTGATACATTCTACAAATTTAATATGTTGGTTGTGCTTGAATCATTGCCATTGCTATAACAAATGCCATCTTACCTAGAGTTACCATTCTCCATGAAATCTTCCACCATAGTAGCTAACTCATGCTCACTCTCATGGCTTCCCTTCTTATTAGAACTCAACGAATAATTTGCAACAATCTATTGTAGGGTTTTGAGGCTATTAGGATGGATGAAAATCTTCTTTGACCATTTCAAAGATTCGGTGATGTTATATTTGTTCTTCATGTAAGACTCGCCTTTGGTTTCCAACATATTAAGTCCATTAGACCCTAGTTTTGATTAATCGAGCATCACTCAAGATATACATGAAATGCATTGGCTCTTATATTGACCAAGCACTTCTAGTGTGCACGAGACCAACCATAACAAAAATGTTTTGTATTAATAAACCCTAGTCAAAGGCTTTCATATATAAATTCAATTTCTCAAGGTACAAGCTTCAAACCCTCCAACTTTTGAGATATTTCATAGCACAATTTTATTCTATAAAGAAAAAAATTATGCTCAAATGACCAACAACATGAAAATAAACAAGATTTGAAATTAAAGAACTATTATAAAACCCAAAATAAGTAAACACTCAACATTAAATGAGAAACATAAAATAAAGAATTTGCAGCAAAAGGCCCTAAAATTAATTGCCAAGCTTTTGGTATCTAAGCTTATATGATAATAATCTCTAAATATTTCCTATAGAGAAGGATTTCCACCTTAACATGAAATAAATATGCACAAAACCAACCACATAGGCATGACCACATGTGTCTCATGATCATGGACACACCCCCTTTGCGGCTAAGGAATAAGTGCTTGCCTCACCTTTATGCACCTGTTTGTCATAACTCCTTGAAACACATCAATATTTCCATACCTTATAGCTCTTCAGAGCTCAATGGCTAGCAACTAACGTTCCCTCAACAAATGATCGAAACCTTGAGCTTAAATATTACAATTTCATATCATAAAACAGGTTACTATAAAATGATGGTTGGGAATTGAAGTTTGCATCCAGTTGGTTCACATGCACGCCACTACTACCTAGGTTGGTTCGTTCATTCATTCACACACACACACACACACATATATAAACCAAGAGGTGTAGGGCAGTTGGCTTGTGTGGGGTTTAGTCCCCATCAGGTCACTTGTTCAAACCTCATAGTGAGGGGTTGAGGGTGTGAGCCAACGGTGGGTCCCTTTGGCTGACCCGATGGAATCCCAGGTTCCTTTCCCTTGGGGGGGGGCGTAGTGTTCTCTTGTGGGAGGTGTTGCCATCCTTTAATGGCTCATGCGACCATAGTTACAGTTCCACTTTCTGTTGGACAGATTGTTCTCACATCCAAAGTTAGACTGGCCTCGACCTAGATTTACTGCTACCAACTGGACTTAGTGATCTACTCTAGCCCTAGCTCCACTCTTGTACAAATGCATGTTTCCCCTGGTCTTGAAGATATATATATATATATATATATATATTATTATTTACATTGAATTCCCAGCATACATGTCATCTCCCTTAATGCCAATCACACTCTTATATACCACTAGGTTGTCCTTCATTTAATTCATTGCCATCTTTCCTAGGGACATGCGACACTGGGTGATTACATCAAGACATGTCCTTCTCATGGATTAGTTAGGTTGCTTGAGCAATGATGTTAAGCCCTAAATTTTGGCACATTATCCCTTATATTGTGGCTTATTGCATAGTATTGATGTCAGATTGGATCTATTAGTGGTAATTGTCATTAGTATTATTATAATAGTTATGTCGGCTTGGGTCCATTAGTTGTAAGTGTACTTTATCTCCTATATATAGGAAGGTAACATTTTCATTTGAATCATCTCATCTTGTCTTGCCTTGTGTACATAGTACTTTTTGTAAGGAGGTTGCCCCCTCGAAGAGGCTTTCTATTCACCTCTTTTCTTCATTATTAAGGGATGGATTAACTTTTCTGGTCTATTTATGCTCTTTTCAAGCTCATTATGGGACTTGGTTGCATAACCTTTGGTATCAGAGCTTGGACACTTCCAAAACAAGTCATTGTGGAATTTTCGCTACAACTTTTTTTCTAGGATGTTTCAGATAGAAAAAATCGCAAGGGAGACAGAAGACATCTTGAGCTATATTGGGTCCGTGTTTTAGATCCTGACTCATTACAGGTTCACAGTTATACTCGGTGGAAATTAGGGTTTCCGACTAGTCCAAAACCTAGTCTAAAATAGGTGTTCTGGGAAAAACGGTTATATATGGAGCATGCAAGATACAAAATGAGTGAGACCTATTGCATCAGAAAAAAGACATAACACACTATGTTCAGTAGCAATTTCATAATCAGAATAAAATACGTGGACATGTGGAAGGCTGTACACTATATCTCTTTTGAAAATGGCGAAAAATAACAAGTGTTGGGAAAATTGTCACAATTTTTTTTGGCACGTCCAAATTCAACGAAACCTGAGGCATTGGAAAGAGGACATATAATTCCACCATAGCCAATATTTCATACTTAGAAGGGCCAAAATTTCAGGGTTACCCCAGTTGGAAGGTCAGACAATAAATCATTCTTCAAATCAGGGTTTAAAAAAGGTTTACCATTTTAAATTTGAATAACTTTTAGTAGAAGGATCTATTTGAGGTGAACCCAAGGTGTGATATATATTTATATTGTTCAAAATACCACCCAAAGGAAGTGTAAAAAATCACACTTCACTCAAACCATCTGAGGATTCACCCCTGACCTATGATGAAAGTGAAGACCTATAGTTTCGGGTATCCAAGTTGGAAGATCTGATTAAAGGGTCTGTGAAAACGATTGATTTATTTAATATGGAGAATAAGATGGGACATATGATGGATGAAATGATAGGGTAGTCAAGAAGGAAACATAGGAAAATATGGGAAGGATTTCTAATTTGATACATAATCTAGAGGAAAAGCTCCCTAAAGGTGCAGAATGGGCTCAATTTAGGGAAGATAAAGATAGTGTTTATGTTGAGCAACCATCCCTTAATAAGTATAATACAAGAGGATTTGATTCTAATAATGGAAGTAATCAGGTATGGTCCCCAAGGGGTATCCAAATCCTCAATATTGACAAGAGGAAGTTTGATGGCAAGGACCTCATAACATGGATCTTTTAGATGGAGCAATTATTTGATATACACCAGGTGTCAAATATACAAAAAGTACCTATTGCATCTTTATATTTAGAACCTGGCAGTTTGTGTGGTACCAATGGCTTTGTGAACGCAAAAATAAATCCATTATCTCTTGGTCCATTTTCACAGAAGAATCGATATCATATCATGATGATGTTAAGAGCGATTTCTTCTTTACCCAATTGATAAATCTAAGGCAAAAGGGTATAGTAATCGAGCACATTCAACAATTTTAAAAGTTGAGTCTCGAAGTGGAGGGCATACTAGATGATAAATTGTTGGATCCATTTATTGGAACCTTGAAGGATAACATCTAACATGAGGTGCGCCGCCTTGAACCAACATCTTTAGAGAAGGTTTTCATGGTGGCAAGAAAGGTTGAATGTAAAAATATGGTGATGGCGACTAAAAGAACCACCTCCAACACATATAGATAGAATAATGTCCCTTCTTCTAACCCACCTCAAAGGTTTACACCTCAACAACTAGATGAAAGAAGATCAAATGGTATGTGCTTTAATTGTGATAGCAAGTATAGTAAGGGACATAAGTGTGGTGAGAAGAAATTATTCTACATGGACTGTGAAGAGGAAGAAGAAAAAGAACAGGAATCATCTCTAGCTAAATCAATAGAAGATATTACTCCTGAAGAGAATACTCCCACCATATCTTTTCATGCATTGACAGGAATTAGCACTCCTCAAACTCTCAATATTGAAGGATATATCAAAAAGAAAAAATTAACATTGTTGATTGATTCTGGTAGTGCTCATAATTTCATTCATTGTAAATTAGCCAAAGTTCTCAATTGCTTTGTATATCCAACACCAGAATTTCAAGTAATGATTGCAGATGGAATAACTATCAATTTCTCAAGGAAATACCATAATATTCATATTACTATGGGGGTACACGTATTGAATAGGTCTATGATTTCTATCCCAATGGGTGGTGTTGATGTTGTCTTAAGGGTTCAATGGTTACAATCATTGGGAACAATGGATTTTAATTTTCAAGAACTTTTCATGAAATTTTCTTGCAAAGGAAAAGAATTTGAAATAAGGGGTATCACGGGGAATCCAAGCAAGGTGATAAGGTCTAATGGTATGACAAAATTGTTGGAAAAGGGACATCAAGGTGTAATTGCACAATTATGCTCACTAGATGTTCAAACATCTAAGCCTCTTATTCCCCTGGATATCCAAAGGGTCATTGATAAGCACTCTAAGGTATTTGAAGATATTCCAAAAGGTCTTCCACCTACTCGATATTTTGATCATGCTATTGACTTGATTCCAGGAAGTGTGTCTCCTAACATTAGACCTTATAGATACCCCTATGGCCAGAAGAGTGAAATTGAGCATATGGTTGAAAAAATGTTAGAAGCTGGCATAATTCGGCCTAGCCAAAGTTCTTACTCTGCACCAGTGGTAATGGTACACGAGAAGGAGGGATCATGGCGTATGTGTCCATATTATAGACTGCTCAATAAGAACACCATTCAAGATAAGTTTCCATTCCTATCATTGATGAATTGTTATATGAACTACATGGAGCAGTTTACTTCACAAAGTTGGATCTCCATTCAAGGTATCATTAGATTAGAATGAAGGAAGAAAGCATCCCAAAAACAACATTTAGAACTCATGAAGGTCATTATGAATTTTTGGTCATGCCTTTTGGCCTTATGAATGCACCTTCCACATTTCAAGGTTTGATGAATTCCATCTTCAATCCCTTTCTTAGAAAATTTGTGTTGGTATTTTTTGATGATATACTAATCTATAACAAGTCTTGGGAAGAACATGTTCAACATGTTGACAAGGTGCTTCAACTACTAAAGGAGCAACAACTATATGCAAAACCTTCCAAATGTTTCTTTGGGGTAAATGAGCTAGAGTATTTGGGTCATATCGTATCTCATGAAGGTGTCAAGGTAGACCCTAACAAAATTAAATCCATGATGGACTAGTCGATTCCCAAAACCTTGAAGACTCTTAAAGGATTCTTAGGCTTGACAGGGTACTACCGCATGTTTGTTCGGAACTATGGAAGAATAGCAACACCTCTAACAACATTATTGAAGAAGGAAACATTTTTGTGGAATCCAGAGGCAACTCAAGCATTTGAACAACTTAAAGAGGTAATTTGCAAAGCTCATGTTTTGACCAAACCAGACTTCACAAAAGCCTTCGTTGTGGAATTTGATGCCTCATGAAATGGAATCAGTGTTGTTCTAATGTGTGAAGTACAGCCCCTTGCTTTCGAAAGTTGACCAATCAATGGAAATAACTTACAAAAACCCATTTATGAGAAGTAAATGATGTCAATACTACATGCACTTAAGCAATGGCATCCTTACATAATAGGTAGTCACTTCAAGGTAAAAAAAATCATGATAGGCCTAAATACTTCTTGGAACAAAGACTATATTCATAAGAACAACAAAAATGGGTAACCAAGATGTTGGGATATGACTTTAAAATCATCTATAAAGAAAGGGAACCAAAATGTGGTGGCAGATGCACTCTCCAGAAAAGATGAGGATGTTGAGGAATTACTTTGTGTGATTTCGATTATACAACCCAATTGCGTAGTAGTATCAAGAGAAGAATGGAAGAATGACATATATGTGTGGACACTCACTCAAAGCTACAAAAGGATCCCAGTGTATCAGGTACTGTTTTGTGGAAAAATGAATCACTATGGTATAAGGATCGCTTATATTTATATGTAAGAACTCCCAACCCAAACAAAATATCCTTTTGGAATTACACACCTATCCTATAGGTGGGCACTCATAATTCCTAAAAACATACCATAGGGTCAAGAAGGAATTCTTTTGGGAAGGACTTAAATCTGATGTTCAAAGGTTCGTGGCAGAATGGTTGGTTTTCTAACAAAATAAGGTTGAAACAGTTAAGACCCCAGGTCTTTTACAACCATTATAAATACCATGTTAGCACTGGGAGGAAGTCTCAATGGATTTTATCACAGGTCTACCCAAGTTAGAAGGGAATAATGCTATTGTGGTGGTTGTTGATAGACTCACAAAGTATACACACTTTTGTGCACTTTCTCACCCTTTTAATGCAAGTACAGTTGCTGCGACCTTCATGAAAACAACTCAGAAGTTACGTGGAAACCCGAAGATTATTGTAAGTGATAGAGATCCAATTTTCATTGGAAAATTTTGGACTGAATTATTTTCTTGTTTGGGTACCCATTTAGCTCACAGTTCTTCTTATCATCCTCAATCCGATGGGAAAACTAAGATGGTGAACAAATTTTTGGAAGGATATCTTTGTTGCTTTGCATCTGATAAACAAACACAATGGGCGAAATGGTTATCTTTGGTAGAATGGTGATACAATACTTCCTTCCATACATCATCAAAAATGTTTCCATGTATGGCACTTTATGGGTACCATCCTCCATCTATCACATCTCCTTAAAAGGAAAATCTAAAGTTCAAGCTGTGGAAGATCACCTAGAGCACCAGGAAGAAGTTCTCCAGTTACTGAAGGACACCCTGTCTATGTCAAAAAACAAGATGAAACAACAAGCAGATCAACATCGTAGTGAAAGGAATTTTGAAGAAGGGGAATGGGTATTTCTGAAGATGCAATTTTACAAACAGATGTCCCTCAAGCAACTAAATAAAGACAATATATTTGCACCCAAGTACTATGGTCCTTATAAAATGTTGCAGAAGATTGGTAGTATGGATTACAAATTGGAGCTCCCTTCATCTTCAAGGGTACACCCAGTTTTCTATGTTTCTTGCTTAAAGAAGGTAATAGGAGACAAGATCCCAATTCAAACTATCTTTTCA
Source organism: Larix kaempferi (assembly GCA_027924585.1). NCBI lineage: Eukaryota > Viridiplantae > Streptophyta > Pinopsida > Pinales > Pinaceae > Larix > Larix kaempferi. Next base: position 20,356,821 of record BSBM01000047.1, on the reverse strand, counting down.
GAGCTTGATAAAGAAGGAAAAGTCATATTGGAACCGAACAAATCATTGAAACAAAGACTAAATAACTACGTAATCGAGCTATTATGGAGTACCTCATCAAGTGGAAGAACTTACCAGTTGAATATTCGACATGGGAAGATGAGTCCTCGTACAAAAGCATCCACAACTAATCAAGCATTAAGGACAACACTTGTATGAAGGGGAGGGGCACCTTAAGCCCTAAATGTTGGCACATTACCCCCTATATTGTGGCTCATTACATATTATTGATGTCGACTTGGGTCTATTAGTGGTAATTTTCATTAGTATTATTATATTAGTTATGTCGGCTTGGGTCCATTAGTTGTAAGTCTACTTATTTGTCTCCTATACATAGGAAGGAGAACTTTTCATTTGAATCATCTCATCTCATCTTGTCTTGTGTACTTAGTACATTGTGTAAGGAGGTTTCCCCCTCGAAGAGGCTTTCTATTCATCTCTTTTCTTCATTATTAAGGCGTGGATTACTTTTTCTAGTCTATTTATGCTCTTTTCATGCTCTTTCTGGGACTTGGTTGCATAACAAATGAGGTTTTGTATTTTCTTTCTTGGTTGAATACATAAGAAAAGTGGACATTGTATGTGTGCATCTAATTGATTTCAATATTATATATCTTTATCCCTTGATTGACCATCACCTCGAGTATCATTTACACAATGTCCTTGTTATGACCTTGACATTATGTAATAGCTCAAGATGTATTAGTTTGGTCGTGCACTAGTCCATTTGCAAAATCCTAATGTCGAACCTTAGTTGTGAATTTTTGTATTAATTTATATTTTAAAAAATTAAATTTTGATTGGTTTAGTTCGGCTGATATCACACTCGAGTTCTAGATTGGGTTTTGGTGGTAGGAAAACATCAGGTGCATCGTGCAACATTTGTTCCTAAACATTACAAGTTTCCAGGGTATTAATGAATTATGTTGTATTCTTATATGATTTGGTTGCTCGACAATTCCGTTTGCTAGTGCCTCCAACTTTGTTCTCCATGTACCATCAGGTCAATGTTCATCAGCCATTGGAACATGTAATTTACTTCCCATTAAGACCATGGTTAATCTATCCAACAGTGATTTCAAAAAGAATTAAGCCCCCAGTCTATGTAGTACCCAACCAAGTTCCCCGATTTTGATCAATGAAAGTTCACATGTATTACTTAATTTGTGATAGCGATCCTTCACCTACCTCCACCTAACCTTGAGTGCCCTAACATATGATATAATTTTAGGTTTTGTTGACACTTCAATGCAATGGGATTGACTTCTTTAGATTTGTCCTAGTACCCTTCAAGTTTTATAATTCTGCTTGATGCATCTCAATGTACCTATGCATTTGTTCTTAGTCGAGCTCATCCTCGGTGGAATGGGATAACATGCATCGATTTTTCTTTTTCCCGATCACATTTTTTATAGGAATTGGTTTGCTAGAAAAGAAAATTCCCTAATCTAGTTGATGATGGACTACCATTAAAAATTCTCCTCCTTCTAGTTGTGCTTTACTGAGTTGTGTCATTATTGTCATCGCCTTGGAACTATTGTCAATGTATTAATTGAAAATTTATTCTTGTACGAAAAAAATGTCAATTTAGTGGACCACTATCTCGTCTTGGTTATTGAAGCTCATCCAAAGAATAGTAATTGATGTATGCTGAGAGGGAGTTGCAGTGATTCTTCGTATCCTTGTGTTTGTCTTTCTTGAATTTAATTATAAACAATCCTGAGATTTATTATATTATGCATTTATACATGTATCTATTAATGGCATTCAATCTGTAAATGTAATCATGACTAGGTTGTAGTTCATGGTGAAAAAATACATTTTGTGTTATTCTATCATTTCTCTTAATAGTGTAGTAGGACTAAGGGGCAAGGAAACACAACGAGTGTCCAGTGGCGAGGGTGGAGATGGTGCGATATTGAAGTAAGTGTCGTATATCTTTTGTTTTTTCTATTTATTTAGAATTTTTATGCCATGCTTATGGGGATTCACTCTCTGTGTGGGGTTCTTTCAACATTTTTCTCTTAACAGTGTGCTAGGGTTAAAGGGAAAGGAATTTGTTCTTTGAAAGCAATGTGCATATAAGTCCCATGGACTGTTGAATTTGAGATTGTGAGATGGAATTTTTGCATGTTTAAATTTGTCTCTGGTGGTGCATGTGCACAAACCCATGTGCTTCAGATGTATTGATTTCGGCTTCATTAATATGCTCTTTCCTCATCCTATCATTGAGCTCTTCGAACATGCCTCTTGTAATCTTCATGTGAGAATATAGTCCTCTGCAGAGACAATCTATATCAATCACACTCTCTACCATCTTCTTCTTCTTCTTTCCAACAAGAAATCCCTAGGCCTTTAGGATGGGTATATAAGCTCGATCGAGGTCAGCCTTAGTGTTGAAAAAAAGAACAATATGCCCACTACAAGAGGTACTCAAACTGGGTTTGTGTGAAGGCAAGGACTGCTTTGGATGCCCCACAGTTCAGCCATGTTCCATATGGCTCCCAGCCTCAACCTCTAACCCACAGGATTTGATGACATATTTATTTTTTCCCTTTCGCATTCTAAACGAAGTCTTCGAAGAGCTTGCTCATTTCCTTTCTATTTCTTTTGTGGAAATGTTGAACACAGAGTGTACATAGTCTGGGAACTGGACGATACAATTTCTTTTCATCTCAAAGGATTTCTCTACATATTATCTATGTTACAAGCTCAAAACTGTTGAAGAGTTTTTTTGTAATATGTTGTATGAGAAATTTTCATGATCAATGTATACAATTGTAGATATGGAAGATAATCGTAATCAAGTTATTTTGAAGCTTCTTTCAATTTGACTAATAACATATCGAGTTCAAAGATATGTTTGATTAGTAGAAATTACAATCTATATTATAAATTTTCTAATCTTGTTGTTTATTGTGAAGAAAATGGATGTATTATACATTGTTTACATCTTCATGTAAGATCTCATATTTGATATATAGATTAGTGAAGATCTCTATTTTTACAAAAGTTTTTTCACATGAAGAAAATGATTATGTAGTGATGCGATGGAGTAGTATGTGGTAAATTTGGGTTTGGTTTCAAAATGTGTGATACTTCACATGATTTGTGAGCAAGAAAAATATACAAATATATTATTTCATCTATCTTTAAATATTTTACAATTTTTCACGAAGAAATATTGTGTGCACATTGATTATGTAGACTATGCACTTTGTAGTTTCATGTTCCAAAGATATACAACAGAGGTGCAATTTAATCTTTCCATGTGCCTTAATTTGATTAATCTGCAATTCAAACAATAACATGTGAGCTAACACAAAACATTACAGCTCAAAGATGGGTTAGCTTCTAAGATCCAAAATCTATCCTCATGTCAACTTTGCCATATGCATAAAAAAATTGGGTTAAGCACACAATGTTCCTTTTATCTGTAATTATTAGACCATGTCCTAAAACTAGTATAAATAACAATTAAGTGACTATATTCATGATATATTTTAATTCTAATATCTTATGAATCTTTCCACTTGGAATATAAAAAAGATATTGCATGTACCTATAAATATTTCCATATAGAATATCCATGTATTTGAATACAACATTTTACTTTTCAACATAACAAAAATTCTTAAACACAACTCTGTTTGCAACAAACCTATTTAAGAGCAGGTTTTGAAGGAATTTGAGCCTGCATTGAAAAGGCAACTTGATATTGGTATTGATAACTATTGGCATTGTTGTTGCACGTTTGGTTTCATTGACTTAATCCTTCACCATCTTCAATTTTGGTGCCAAAAAGGTTGTAAAGTACTAGGGGATTTGTTTTTCCATGCTTCTAATGGTTTGTGGTTGGCCTTGTTATGGGTGTTGTCATAGTACTACACAAGAAACACTTATAGCCTATCCAAGATGTTGTTGATTCACGCAATACTGGAGCATAAACTAATGTTATATTTGAGTTGGAATTGGGATATAAAGATGATGTTGTTTGCTATTGGAAAATAAATCTAATGTTCTTCCCATATTTTCCATTGTAGTAAGTATTGTCAAGATCTTTTTTTTTCCATGCATGGTATCGCAGTAGTTGTTTTGTTGGATTTTCCATTTATGCATGTGAGCATATCAATGATAATGCTAGTGGAATTGCTAATATGGTTGGCATGAGTCACGATATTTGTGGAATAACGGATGTCATTGATGTAGTTGGAAACACTATTGTTGCCACTGGCTATGGTTTCTCAATTAGTTCAATTACATTGGTGTGACATCCATTGTTCGAAGCCTTGTCAGTTGTCCTGTAATTCAAAGTATGGATGTCTTAACAATGGACTATTGGTCATTGGTTTAAGTGTTATTGCGGTTCTTCATTTTTGGTTCTTTATCATGTCAATGAGAAGTGTGGGTAGTGCAACCTTAAATGGTTAAATAAGTTAGGAGACGATTTACTAGGTCTCTACTGGAAGTTCGGGCTAAGCTATAATATGGTAATTGCATGAAGATATCAGTTGATGCCTCCATCTTGATGGAGATGATTCATCCTATTTTCCTTGTCATGTGTACACCTCTCATTATTGGTACTTTATTTTGAGTGGAAACACTCATGTGCCATTCCTATTGCTCATGCATCTACCATGTGTGTTACAATGTCTGCTTCCAACGCTAGAGGTGCTTGGGACAGTGCTAAGAAGAACATGGAGGCAGGGGCATTGAAGGCTACAAGGGATCTTGTTCCTAAAGGATCTCATGCCATAAATACATACAGGCAACAGCATTAGAGGTTGCAAGGGAGCTTGGTCCTAAAGGATCTGATGCCCACAAGGCCACTATCTAGTGATACCATAGGAGACCTACTGAATTTTACATCAAGACAAAAATGTTTACCTGCAATAGACAAACAAACAAGAACTCAAAAACAATAAAATCCCTGGGGATGTTGTCAATACTGTATTTTTGGTGAAAATTGAGGATGTTGATTCTGTCCACACTTTGCACTAGAAATGTATTAATAGAAAAACAAATTATAGCTCCAAATATTGTAAATGGTTCAAGGTTATTGAATATTGGAACGTTAAATATGTCAAGCAATGATGTAGTAACATTGTTACCATAGGGGATATTGTCACCTTATGGAGTTCATGCTATTCTGCTACTAAAAGCAAGTCAACAAAGTAGATTATGTATTTTCTTAAACATTTGTGTCTACACCTAGCTTTTCCCTTCTAACTGGCTTATATGAACCCCAAATTTCAATTTTACAGTAGTCCACTTTCTGGAATTTTGTTTATGTTTATTGTTATCTTTATTTCCCGGTATCAAGCGTTAGGGACATTGCCCCCTAGTAGCTCGTGTTTAACAAATATACGATCTACATACTAACACAAGTAGGATAAGTGACGTGGCTAGTCGTTGCATCAAAGTGAAAGTTTTCTTATTAAATACTATGAAGGAATGTGTGATGGATTTGAGCTCGACTATCAACGATGTGATAGCTTTGATAAATTGATTGCACAAAGATTTAAAAACACATTTAGCCAATGTCATTTTTAACTAATATTAATGTTTCCCAAATTTAGCAAGTGGGTGATATATAACTAGCACAACCACTTAACTTGTGGATGGCGAACACTGATAGGTCACAAGTTAAGTAAGTTAAGTGCCATGAAGAAGTTATTTGTTACTTGTTCTTCATGCTTAGTTGCAATCACGCATTGTTCTCCATGCCTCAACTACTTGTTACCTTCTTTAGTTAAATGGGTTGTCTATCTATTATCTATCCATGAGCTAACAGTTATCCATGCATCAACTACCGATTATTTTTTATATTTCTTTTTTTTTATAATTTTTTATTTCAAAGTCTAAACGACGACCATAAAATCAAACTGAACAGTACACTTGTCTCATGCTCCTTCAATCTAGGAAAAGTATAGATGATAGTCCACCCCAAATTCTAAGATATAAACACCTATTGGTGTGATAAACAAGGGATATGCCACGTAGTGGCTAGTCCTTTCCTAAAGTAAGCATGTCTGAGTCAAGTGAGTTTGGCATTTTCAATTTGTTGGGTCCATTCCATACTATTTTTCCTTAGTGGTAAATGTGTTTTTGTTGTGCTTCGATGGCATGTGCCATAATTGTAGATTTTGAGACCATTTATCATGTGTTTTATACATGTGTCTTATGCAAGGAGTTAAAATAACACGTAGAGATGTCAAGTGGGTTTGTTTATGGTTTCCATCTATCTTATACCGGCAATTTAAAATAGCACATAGCAATGCCCGACAAGTTTAATACCATATGTCTTATACCACTCTCATAGGATTTTTTAGGCTATTGGAAAGTTACACAATTAAACAAAAATGCCAGCTACTACACTAATCCATTCTATGGAATTACCGACAACCATCTTTTTTTTCAAACTACAACATGAATCATTCACTCAACTAACAAAGCATGATTTTCTCCAAACATGTTTAGTAATTTTTTTATAAGAGGGAGGGGACATATTAAACTCATATTTCATAGTAAGAACAATCTCTTACTCTATTGCTTTATTGCCATAAATTTGTACATATTATCCAAACTCTATTGATTTGTTTTCATAAATTTGTATGTAATATCCAAGCTATTATAGATAACTCAAGGGAAGTTATATGTCTACCCAACATTTTCCATATCACATGCAGGGTTTTTATTGTTGATGTAGATGAACATTGTTTATCAATGGGTGTAAACACCCTCAATGAGATGGCAAGAAATATGAAGTTAGAGGGAGCAACTTTATAGGAAATTCGTGTAGGATTTGCTTTAGATTTATGAACTTGAAATGATATGCATTGCGATTTGAATGTCACTAATATTCACATCAAGTATAATGTCATTAATGGTTTGATAGTTTGGATGTACGCTGACAAAAGGATGAGTGACAAAATTATTTAGAAGCACACTTACAACAGATTCTATAACATCGTTCGAGAGAAATATTTGGTAGATTAGGGAAAATCTAAAGTGATTATAGTGGGATTAATGACAAATTTGTGTTGTGATATGACAAACATAGATGCCTTTAATTGAGGGTTTAGGGTTTTTTTCTCAACCAATATGAATGCAACAACAAATGAGGATTTGCATGATTCTTCACTCAAGAACCTCACTTTGGATTTTCCTATCTTGCAATTGTTAGAAACTAGAAGATGGTTTTTTGTAAAAAATATAGCCTGATTTTGGGCTTCTTATAAGTGTGAATGAAACTTAAGTTTGCTTGTATTAAAGCCAATCTTGTATATAAAAAGTTAAAATACATGTAGACGCTTCACTAGGTAACTAGTTAAATTCTCATAAGGTTATGCATGTAAAGTTATAAATTAGGGGTTTAACGGTTTTGGGAATCCTTGGTTACTAAATAGGTCTTAGGGCGTGGATTTAAGAACCAATGTTGGACAATGATATTCTAGCTTACCGAAGAGTTATTGTTCATGTTTAGTGTTGTCTTCCAATTCTCTTTTTTTTTGCTTGGTCTATAGAAACTTTTCTATGTAATAGTATCAATTGACCTACAAAGAATAAATAATAATTATTGTGAAAATCCTCATAGCAAATCTAAGAGTTGATGCATACCTCACAAGAAAGATTAAGATTAAGCAGGAAAATAGAAGAAGAGTGGTCAATACAGTGTAAAGGAGCAATAGAATTATGATACAGTAGAACACGGATAGAAGCAGAATAACATCACACACTAATTCATTAATCACAATATGAACAATAAATAATACAATGGTGGAGAGGATTCGAATGCCAAGGTGGCAATTCAAATTAGCCTACATGAGGTGATCATCAGATCAGTGGAGTGTCATCAAAGCACAAGTAACCATCAACCATGTGTCACATTGAGTCTAACTAGGTGCAATAGGTGTAACTAATGCATGGAGCACTGATGGAGGGTGCATGAGGATCTAACTAGAGTCATGAGGAGCTAACTGGAGTCAAAATGGTCAATCTAGGGTCTCTGGAGGTCCACTGGAGTGTTACAGTCAGTTAAGGAGTCAATCTAGCCTTAAATCAAGGAAAGATCCACAAATTACTCAACTAACTGAGTGTGTCACTGGTGGTAGGTGAAGGAGGTCGCCTTTCACATGTGGTAGGTGAAGGAGGGCGCCTTTCACATGTGGTAGGTGAAAGGAGGAAAGGAGGGCACATCATGCATTAAGAGGGCTAGAAATTATCAAAAAGAAGCTCCCGGGGCTAGCAGAATGGGGACTAGGTGCTGGAGGACACTATGCTGATGGCTGGGATGCATGCATGCAATTTCATGACTGTGTGCAAAAATGCATGCATGACTGAAAATGCAAAAATGGAAAATGTTGTTAGGACTAGGATGGAGTATAGGAATATCCCAACACCCCCGCTTAATCCATCCTGGGCCCTGGTAACTAGGCCCAAAGGTCACCCATACAATGAATAATAAATAACAGTCCATACATCGAGGAAATGGGGAAAACCTCATGGGAAAAATACCCCCCCTCAAAATAGACTGTAGGGCACACAAAAATAAATGCTCCAAACTCAAGCAAGTGTGATGCTTGGTCATATGTCTGGAGGTATCTTCTTCTTGGGAAGAAGTGGATCATGCTCAAAAAGCATGTGCTTGTACTTGCTCTTCAGATCGAATGTGATGAGAACAAATCCAGAGGTATGAGGATGATCCTGGAACCTGTGATTCGAATCAGCTGAGGTAGGATCAAATCCATGAATGTGCAGATAGTCTTTTGTTTTCCCCTTTGAACCATCATAGGTGAGATTATGCCCAAAAGAACCATCACATGATAGTGATTGCTTGGAATCCAAATCAGATCCAAGACTTGAAAAATGGTTTCTTGAGATCTCCTTTGAACCATCAGAGGTGAGTAAAAACCATGAAATGCATGAGAAATTATCCCAAGCGAATGGCAATGCCCTACATCTTCAATAAACTTCTGAGAGCATGTACAAATGATCTTACAGTAGTACATAAGAGGTGGTTGATCAAGGAGAGCGAATGCATTACCTCCAATTGTTGATTTAACCTCCAAAACATTCATGAGATCATCATTATGCAAACCAACAAACTCTTGTGCAAGAGAGGATTTAAGAACCTCTGCAATTTCTAGAGTGTGAGCTGGCACATAATTCGAAATAGAAGATATTGAGAGCATGAGTGTAGAATCTACAAGTTCTTCTTCTTTGTGGACAACTTCATTATGAGATATGTTTGATACCGATTCATGATCAGAGAGACCATCAAGGAGGGCGAATGCATCACTAAGCTTGCTCTCGAAATGGTTTGGACCAATCCCTTCATTTTGTTTTCCAAATCTTTCATCCAGATGGGCCCATGGCTCTTTTGGAGATTCAGCAGAAAGGAAGTGGGTTACCATGCAATGAGACATAGCATACATCATTGTTGCATAGTCTCTTTCACCTTCATTTAACCAATCATTCCCTTCTTCAGAGGATTCGAACTCTCTTTCAAAACAATAATCAAAGAGACCATGTCTCTTCAAATGTGCTATCATCTTTGGTTTCCACTCATCATAATTGAATGGAGAAAGAGGAGGAATTCCTTCTGGATTCATGGAAGTTGTTTTAGAAGACCTACAAAAAACAATAGAAAATATCTGCAACTGCTACTGCTGCAAAAGTGCAGAAACTGTTGCAACTGCTACACTCGAAATCTTGATAATAACCTGCAAAAAACTCTCGGGAATGGAGATAGACAATAGTCTCAACATGCTCTGATACCATGTGAAAATCCTCATAGCATATCTAAGAGATGATGTATACCTCACAAGAAAGATTAAGATTAAGCAGGAAAATAGAAGAAGAGTGGTCAATGCAGTGTAAAGGAGCAACATAATTATGATACAGTAGAACTCAGATAGAAGCAAAATAACATCACACACTAATTCATTAATCATAATATGAACAATAAATAATACAATGGTGGAGAGGATTCGAATGCCAAGGTGGAAATTCGAATTAGCTTGCATGAGGTGATCATCATATCAGTGGAGTGTCATCAAAGCACAAGTAACCATCAACCATGTGTCACACTGAGTCTAACTAGGTGCAGTAGGTGTAACTGATGCATGGAGCACTGATGGAGGGCGCATGAGGAGCTAACTAGAGTCATGAGGAGCTGACTGGAGTCAAAATAGTCAATCTAGGCTCTCTGGAGGTCCACCAGAGTGTTACAGTCAGTTAAGGATTCAATATAGCCTTAAATAAGGGAAAGATCCACAAATTACTCAACTAACTAAGTGTGTCACTGGTGGTAGGTGAAGGAGGCCGCCTTTCACATGTGGTAGGTGAAAGGAGGGTGCATCATGCATTAAGAGGGCTAGAAATTATCAGAAAGAAGCTCCTGGGGCTAGCATAATGGGGACTAGGTGTTGGAGGACACTATGCTGATGTCTGGGATGCATGCATGCAATTTCATGACTGCAAAAATGGAAAATGTTGTTAGGACTAGGATGGAGTATAGGAATATCCCAACAATTATGACCTCTACAAAATATTTTGTACCTTGGGTAGTTAGTATAACTTCATGGCCAAAATACACATGGAAAGTATGATATCACTTGATCATATTCATCATTCAAGGGGTTATCTTTCCTCTCATGAATTTGATGGGCAACAAATAGAATCTAGTAGTCTAGAAATGAAATGCAGCCTTTAAAATTGTAGTTAATGAGAGACATTTTTATCGGATGGGACACATGTGAAGGAGAGAAGAAAATAAATGTAGTAGAGGTATATGCAATAGATTTAGTGGCTAGAACATAGTAGGTTGTAAACACTGGAGTAGAACTAGCTATGTCATGATAAGCGTAGGTAGAGGTACTATTTTTTCAGTGCAGGGACTAGCCACTACATGGCTTATCACCCTTGTTAGATTGATTGTGAAATAAGTCACGTCTCATAGATCTTTTATGATGTGAATATAATCTAAACTTTTATTATTTTTTAAATGAAAAGAGGTGGTTGTTAAGTTGACCTGATTTAAAACAAGGATGGTTAGGGTTTTAACTATAATGTTGTTACTTTGTTATTGTTAATAGCTAATAAAATGTATTATGAATGGAGTGAGTTGATCGAAAAATGATTTTAGATTGTCATTATAACAATCACTTTAATCTATGGTTAACAAACAAAATAATATACACAAATATATAAATATACTTCAAAGTTTTGCTATAATCATAAGCAATAGTAGGAACTTGTGAGGAAATGACTATTTTTGGATCGCTTAGAATAACCAGGGGGGAATTAGTATTTCTGGCCTAAAATTCAGCATGAATATTTTTGGATTGATGGAACCACATATATCAAATGTTAAAATTACACTATCTAGTTGCAATAGGGGTATTTAAGAGTGCTAAATCAATTTCTATGTTAAAAACAACAATTTCAACAATTCAAAATTGCAGTTTCAACAAAGATTGGCTAGTTAGATTTTGGTTATGGCAAACCAAAAAAAATTCAAAATTATAGAATGTAAACCTTCTTCTATGGTTGGACCTTAGTTACAAATACATGGCATAAAAAACGCATTTATTACTGCCACATGTCAGCACAATAATGGAGATTAATGTGGAGAAAGGTGGTGTTGTTTAAATCAATGATTATTGGGTCAATTGTTGCATTGAGAGTGCATTCCTCATTGATATTATCACTATTAGGGTTTGACATCTTAATGTTCCCTTCCAGAAAAATGCATATAATGACAAAAATTGTTAACAAATTAATTGCATTGTATTGAGAGGCGTATTATACAGCTCGGTAGGAGGGAGATGCATAGTGTAACAAATTTTGATGTGACATAAGATAATACAAATAATTTAATAAAAAATAATATTTATGTCATCTCAATATCTTAATAATAAATAAAAAAGTATATGTAAAACAATGACGTAAATGAAAATGAAATAATATCAATTTATATCTCTCTTTCAACCCTAAATTTTATCAATGATCGAGAGGGATCAAATCTCCAAATTGCAACATTTCCTCCAATTTTTGAATTATAAAAAAGGATTGCATTTCTAGAAATGCAATCTCTCTTGATAAAGAAAATTTTAATTATCCATACTTATCTTTAAAGTCTAGAAATCTTAGCAAATATTATTCATTCTCAAAATACTAACTATAAATGTTTCATGATATTTATGCAAAAATCTTCGAATATATAAATAATTTATCTAAATTTTAGAAAATTTTAAAGAATTTTCAAATAAAACAGTTGTATCATATAGAAATTTGGGTGAATGTTCATTTTAAATAAACAATTTTTTTGTTAAAAATGAACTGAATGACAAAATTTAACTCTTATCATTTTCCTTAACTTTTCATGCTTTATAATTGGAATTGAAAAAGATCTTAATTTATAAGTGAGTCAAAGGAGGCTCGCTAAGTCGGTGAAAACATGTTATTGTTTTTTTCCTTGACAAGAATGGGTAAGGTTTTCATATTAAAACAATCGTGGAAGTCCATAAAGCTAGAAAATTACAAATAGATATGACTGCCCAAAAATGGCTCGAAGAGTTGCGAGAAAGGAACAATTTTTTTATGCAACATGCTTACATAATGTTGAATAAGCTAGTTCCATAGAAAACCTATTACTAAACTTCCTTACATATTGGCTAAGAAAAAATATAGAAGTGAAACAAATACAAACAAGATGTAAAATTAACTAAAATAATGGCCACTATGGCCTTCCTCCATATACTGGTCATCTTGGTCAGGTCCCTGTACAAATTGAATGAGAGGTCGTTCAATAATTGTCATGGTAGTTTGATGGATCGTTTCATCCTCCATGATCTTAGAACCAATAGAAATTAAAGGATGACCTATGGCAGATTGAGTTTCATGAGAAAATCCAAGGATTATGTTCTAATGCATCTTGGTGTCACTAGCAAGCTAGTCAATTCCCCCCCTACTCCTTCACATAGTTCTCCATCTCTTCTTGCTTGGTCTCTTATTTTTAAATATGAGTGTTGATGTAAATCTATCGCCCATTTCATTCCTTCCAATTGGTTATGCATCCTCCGAAGAATTTTCTTGATCTCACTAATTGGTTCCCCACCAACTGGATCCATATGGAGGGGTTGAACATAACAATGCCAAAACCATAAAGGAAGGATCCTAAACACATATTGCCAACAAAGCAAAAACCCCCAAAAAACCTACAAGCATAATCATGTGCACATAATAGAGAAATATGATACCATAGTGGACTTGACACGACAATTCCACAAACTAGTTTCAACAAGAAAATACCAAACTCTTATCGCTCCAAAATCAAACAAAAAATTTAGGGTCAAAAACCTTAACTCGTTCAAAGTCTAGTTTCCAAAGAGGAGAACATCCCTGAAAAAGGAAACCAACAAGTTGAGTTGGGGACTACGCACCTCTAGAGCCAACTGAATCTAGATCTACCCACACTAAAATAATCCCACTGCGATTAAAACAGCCGTGAACCCGAGCCATAAAGATAGACATAATAATTAGGAGTGAATTAATAATAATTAGGAGTGAATTAAAAAGTGGATAAACCCAATCTTTTTGGTGAGTTTATTCTTTTGGGTGAGGCAAAGTTTCACCTTAATTTTTTTTAATTATCTTAAAATGGGCCAAAACCCATAACGGTTCTGGAAAATAATTTTAACAAAATAACCTTGAATTTGTTTACTATTTAATCGACTCCAATCCTATTGAAATAAATGTTTTCTAAGATGTTGAGTCCATTTTACATTGAAAATAATAATTCCATCAATCCAAAATATTGGAAACAACAATTTCACGAGGTCAAAATCACAATTTATTAAAATTTACTTGACCTACAACGATATTGAGAAAAAAACAAAAAACATTTCATTATCCTCGTCCTCATTATGTAAACTCCAATTCCATGTTTATGCCAATAGTGTATGTTATTTTTTATTGAACACTTCTAACCCCAAAAACTGCCATCCTAAGCAATGGACACTCCAATATAGTGGCACTCACAGAATTCCTATTTTATCTATTTATAATGTAATTATCATCAAAATCTTAAAGTACATGCCAATGGCATATTCCATATGTTCTATACCACATACTGTGAGTAATATAGTTGAACATTGATGCATTATTTAAGGCAGGCAAGCACAACCCCACTTATGTTAGGTAGGCACAATCCTCCGCCTATGCCCAATTCTCTTCAAGGTTGCTCGCAACACACTGAGATGCTTGTAGAAAAGGAGCAAATTTATAGTGTTATGTGAAACTACTCCATGCTAAGAGTTGGCACTAGACTCACAAACAACGATATGGTGAATCATTAGTTCCCAATTCTCTTCAAGGCCATTGGCAACACACTAAAATGCAAACTTGTAGAAAATAATGAATTTATAGTGTTCTATGGAACTATTTCATGCCAAGAGTCAGTTCCAAACTCATAAACAACAAGATGGTGCATTATTAATTCCCAATTATCTTGAAGGTCGTTGGGAACACACTAAAATGCAAACTTATAGCAAAGAAGGGAATTTATAGTGTTATGTGAAACTACTTCATGCCAAGAGTTGGCACTACAGTCACAAACAATAGGATGATGCATTTTAAATTTGGATTAATGATTCCTAACTTTTTTTTTCAATTGGGAGCCAATTTTCCTACCCATTCATTCCATCAATTGTTTAAAACACTCCAAAATGAAAGCGCACTCTATTAGGTGTTCAAGAACCTACAGAAAACCTAGATTATGATAAAATTCTATTCATATCTACATAATTAGCATACTTTGAATTCATATCAAAAGTTTTATTCAAAAGAAAATATTTTTTTGCAATCTTGTATTGTTAACCATGTTAGTCCTATCATTTGATTTGGTATTTTTGATAGAAAGCACAACAAAATAGGTTTGTAAATTGTAATTACAAACTATTATTACATAAGCATATGTTCTAACTTATTAAGTTAATTTAAATTGTTAAGTTAACAAAACACACATAAATTCTAAATTATTAATTTTATTCACAATTAGTAAATAAACTACACTTTAGTCTGAATTTGTATTTTAATTTCTTTTATTTGCTTTATTTAATTAAACTTGGTTGTTTTAGACTAATTCATATTTTCAGCCTTGTAAGTTGATAATGTGACATCGGTGTGCATAACAACTTTGGAGTTCGATTTTGTTTTGTTTTAAACTTAGACTTACACAAAATAACAAGAATGTATATGTTTTGTTTTGAATTTCAAGGAAAAGAACTCCTTAAGTTCTAACCCTTTTGTTTTGAAGTTCATATGGATTTTTGGTTTTGCATCGATGTGTTATCACAAGAAATGATTGGACATTAAACCATCTTGATGCATAATTTTTTTAACATGAACATATATATTATATTGATTAAAAAGAAGGGTTGTGGCATGGTCGCCCAGCTATCTAATACAAAATGATTACAAGGCCGGTCCAAATAACCTCCAAAATGTTCACCTTGCTAACTAGAGAGCTATCTATCTACTGAATATTCAAAATTTTCCTATTGTTTTCTACTAAATGGCATGTGTAATGCCTCATAGCTTCCCCATAATTAATACAAATTTACGAAACATTAAACAAAACAAGGAGAATTAAGTTGCAACCCCTATTGGGCAATTTATTATAGTTTGCTACTGGAATTGTTGATGGGAATTTCCTAGTATAGCTAAGGATGAAACTAAGTTTATAGAGTCTATATCCATTTAATTTCCTTCATATCTACTTCATGCTACCAGGTTACTTTCTCCAGTTCATGTGTCGATTCACATTGCTAAGAGTAACAATTGTAGCCATGTTGTATAGCTTCATGAGTTTCTCAACATACTTGTGGTTGAAGTATAGGGGTCCACTTGAGAAGGTATGTATTTTTGCTCCTTATTTAAATCAAAACCATTCAAAGAGTCTTTTTCCTTATTGTGTGGAGAAGAAGGGTCTAATGTCATGCATAGGGAGGTAGGCACATAGTAGATTTCCATTGAGGCATAGAGGATGAGAGACGAAGAGGGTTTACATCAAGGTAAACCATGGCTTTAGCATAATTCGGATTAGTCAGGGCACTAAAATGGAACAGGTTCAAGGTTGATAGAAGGATACTAGGGTAGGATTCAAATCACCAAACTCGATCCTAGAGAGTAGAGTCAAGAATTCTAGGAGGTGACTTATTAGTTGGGACTAGACACCCGAAGGATTTCAATAACAACAAGATAATAAAGAGAAACAAATTACTGTAACATGGGATAAATAGCATTTGAACCTGAACCTGAACGCATTCTTTCAATTGCGAATTGCACTCATGTGGTTATCTGATTCCCACTTTGGCAAAGATCTTGCTTGCTAGTGTTATTCAGAATATGGGTGGAGACCATTACAAAAACTGCTAAGGTGGTGCAATGCATTTGAAGGTAACTGGGGACATGAAGAACTAATAACTCACATGCCAGAGCCATCATGACCTGAACATTGTTATAATTATGGTAAGTGAAGAGGAGATTGTAAGTACCAAGGGGCATGTGAGAGAAGTCCCTCTTATCTGCTTTGTGAGGAGGAAGACACGAGTCCATAATTAAATAAACTGGATGGGAGAAAAGGCTAGAACTTTAGGGGATCGCTAAATGACTTTCTTGTTCCCCATTTTCAATTAATTTCCCTTGTTTTAAGAAGCTCCCTTCTTTTGATAAATTGTTTTCCACAATGTTCAGATCTCTAAGAAGATGGAAACAAAGGATCTAGTGGAATGTCTGAACTAGGATTTGAATTCGCTTCATGTTTCTTTGAAGATACATTTATTTCGAAGTGCTTTTCTATCTAAGGTATCTTGATATGATCATAGAGTCTCCCATGACCATAATAGTTCTTATCCCTTTCTTGCTAGTTGTCGGAATCCCTTTCCATAAAGCTTGAATCTCTACATTACATCTCTTCTTTAAGTCATCCCCACACTAAGCGGAGAGAGAGACAATGAATACCTTGGAAAAGAAATAACGAAAGCTGAAATATTGGCATCCATTTGGGACTTAGAGCCAAACAAAGTACTGGGACCAGACATATTTACTATATCCTTTTAAAGAGCCAGCTAAGATATAATCAGAATTGATTTGTGTCAGATGTTGCATCAGGTGGAGTCAAAATCAAAAGTCGGGGGAAGCACTAATTCCACCATTTTGGAGTTGGTCCCAAAGGATAAAAACCCGATCAATTTCACGAGATTCGAGTCGATTTCATTATGTAATGCATCCTATAAAATAATAGTTGAAGTTATTACTAACCACTTGAAGAAAGTCCTCCCAAATATTATATTATAAAACTAGGTGGCTTTGTCCATAACAAACAAATCATAGATAATATCCTTCTAGTTCAGGAGGTGATTCGCTCCAGCAATCTTAGAAAGGAGAAATGCTTCATCATCAAAATGGATATGACAAATGATTTCGATTGAGTAAGACGCTTATTCCTTTTTGAAGTTCTCAGTAAGTTTGGATTCTCTAAAAAATTCATAAATATGATCACAACATCTATAAAAGGACCTTGGATATCTCCTATAGTGAATGGTAGGCCAACTGGCTTCTTTCAAAGTCAAAGAGTTCTAAGGAAAGGATACCCCCTTTCTCCTTTCCTTTACATCCCGATGGATGACTACCTGAGTAGGCTATTGGAACATGAACGACACATAGGAAATATTCTGGGTATTTCAATCATCAGGGGAGGAAGAAAAATAAACCATTCTCAATTCGCAAATGATGCTTTGTTAATGGAAGGTGCCTCAACTATTATAACATCATGGTTTAAGTTTGTTCTTGTCACCTTTATCAATGCTTCTGGAGGCAATATAAACAAACATAAAACCATAATTTATGGATGAAAGATCTCAGTTGGATACATCTAAACCCTTGCCAATATCTTGATTTCTCCTACGACATATCATGGCACTCCTTCAACTATTTAGGAATACCATCTCGAGGCATAATTAATTGTTCCATATTTTCATATTTATTTTTTCATCATGATATAAGGTCCATTTCACACCTCCATAATAAATGGTCACATTAAATTGGAGTTAGATCAGTGACTTTTGAAGCCCCCATAATGTCCAATTGTTTGAAACCATACAATTAAGACTTTTATTTTAATTATCTCTTGCTGCAACTAAAACAAAAGCTTCAATGGATTGCTATTTTGGATGTAGGATGACAAAAGGATGACTGGCAAAATTATTCAAAAGTATACTTACAACATATTCTATAACACCATTTTAGAGAAATGTCTACGAGAATATGGGAAATATAAAGTGATTATAGTGGGAGTAATGACAAATTTGTGCTATGAGATGACAACTATATATGCCTTTAATCGAGGGTTTAGGGTTTTCTTCTCCACTGATATGACTACAACAACAAATGAGGATTTGCACAATTCTACGCTCAAGACTCTCACTTTGGCTTTCCCTATCTCATATATTTCTAGAAACTAGAAGATGCTTTTGTTGTAAAAAATATAGCTTGATTTACAACTCCTTGTAAGTGTGAATGAAAACTTGAGTTTACTCATACTAAGACAACATTGCATATAAAAACGTTAAAATACATATAGATGCTTCACCATGTCACTGGTTAAATTCTTATAAGGTTATGCACGTAAAGTTATAAATTAGGGTTTTAAGGGTTTTGGGAATCCTTAGTTGCTAAATAGGTCTTAGTGTGGATTTAAGAACCAACACTGGACAATAAGCTACTTTGGCCTACCAGAGAGTTTATGTTCATGTCTATTATTCGCTTCAAATTCTCTTTTTATTTTTCTTAGTCTATAGGGACTTTTCTATGTAATAACATCAACTAAGTTGGGAAGAATAAATTATAAATATGATCTTTGCAAAATTTTGTTCCTTAGGTACTTAGTCTAACTTCATGGCCAAAATACACAAGGAAAGTATGCTATCACTTAATCACCCTAATCATTTAGTGGACTCTCCCTCCTCTCACAAATTTGATGGGTGATAGATAGAATCTACTAGTCCATAAATGAAATGCAACCTTCAAAACCGTAGTTAACAAGACATGTTTTTATCGGATGAGACTCATGTGAAGGAGAGAACAAAGCACAAATATAACAAAGGTATAGGCAATAATTTTAGTGGCTAGAAAATAGTATGTTGAAAATGTTGGAGTAGAACTAGCTATAGCATGATACAAATAAGTAGAGGTATTATTTTCTCAACACAAGGACTAGCCACTACAAGGGGTATCTCATTTGTTAGATTGATTATGAAGTAGGTCATGTCACATATATCTTCTGTGATGTGTGGTGGTCTCTCAAAATGGATGCCTAATGAGGGCAGCTAGACTAAGAGCCTACTTTAATTATCAACTCGGGGGACGTACAAACTTCAAAGGTGCAGGCACTATATGTGCTCTCTAGGATAGTCTTTGTCGAAGTTGGGTGTTTGTATCAATGTTTTTAAAGAGTTGCCTAAAGAGGATTAAATAAACTGTAAAAAGGATTGTTTAAACTATGGAGGAGAAATTCCTATGCTAAGAAATTCAAATACTGAAAGCAGGAAATCTATGTCTAAGAAATTAAATGCAGGAAACAGTAAGCATATCTTTAAGAATTAACTTGCTGAAAGCAATAAAAATTATACTATGGAATTGAATGTTGAAAACATAACAGATCTACTCTAGAGTAATGAAAGCTTGATCTATAACCTAAGGAGTACTTACTGTAAATCGAATGCATAAAACTCAAAGTCTGATCTAACATAATCTAATGCTAAGGCTAAGTTTGGAATACCATTATCTAATGCTGCAATTTTTAATCAAAACATTAAGAAGTGAATATCATCATGTAACCAAAAATACTGAAAGAAATCAATCTCCATAAGCAATTATAATAATGAAATGAACACATGGGCTTTAAGATCTGGATTTGCTGCAATTTTTAATCAAAACGTTAAGAAGTGAATATCATCATGTAACCAAAAATACTGAAAGTAATCAATCTCCATAAGCAGTTATAATAATGAAATGAACACATGGGATTTAAGATCTGGATTGCTTCTTTAGAAGTAAATGCAAGTACATAGGAAAATAGGTGTTAAATTATGCCTTGGCGGAATGCTGCTACAGGACTACAGACACAGCATTACCAAACTACAGAATGCATTATAATGAACTACGAAATCAGAAAGGTTCAACTACTACAGAAATCAAATCGTGCGATTTAAATGCTATTTAAAATACTCTCATCTGCAATATAAATTCAACCAATGCAAAACACATAATGAGAAATACCTGAACAGTAAGATCTCCTGACTTACGTGTTGGAGGGGCCCTCTCCAACCCGTACTCATGAGTGAAGGGAACTTATAAACGTTGAATTGTAAGTAACATCAAGTCTTTATTTAAAATAGGAACTTCATAATTTAAAACCAGGTCTGTAACACAATTGTCTCGGTGGTATAAAACGTAAAACAATAATTCTCCAAAATAGCAGCAGGGGTCTCCTGCTACCCGAGAGGTCCATATTTATATAATTCTAATGCTTAACCCAACTAAATGTCTAAATGACGATTCTCTTTGAATAGGATTTCATTCTCTATAGACCAGGAAAAAGGCACCGAGTTTGGTGATGTTCTTTCAGTTCTTCACTTGATTCGCGCGTTGTCCTTTAGTGCACCTACACCTGCTCATTCAAACTTGTTTTTCATGCAATTAGCTCATAACAACGCTTTCAAAACATAACAGAAATAATCTTTTAAACACTTCATTAAATAATTAAGGTAAATCATTTTCCCACTAACGAGTGTATTTCTTCAACCTTTCTTGTGCTTTACTGGTGGGAAAATAAACTATCAGATACCTGAAATGGGGACTCATCATCTCCCCCATGCTTGAAGTATTCACCCATCCTTGGGTGACATATTCTGTTATCTGATGACGTCTCTAATGTCCCATGCTACCACCTTGGGGGTCCCTTCCTGCCTGTGGTAACCCATACTTTGATCCTCCTTGACCCATCATCTCCTCTCTTCTTCCTCATTGACACGTTCCTTGATGACCATAGGAAAGAAGAATGGGGGATTTAGCCTCATCCCTATCCACCTAAGCTAATTCTTTATCAATGACTCCTTGTAGAGCTTAGCTTTTATGAGAGCATTTTTAAGTCTGATAGGGGAGTGAAGCTCTTTTATTTTCAGGTCATTTGCTACTCTGTGCCATCTTTCACCAATAGACTCCTGAACCTCCTTATGTGTTCTCTGAAGAGTAAGCTCAAAGTGAACCACAGCCTCCTACTGCTTCTCGAAGAGAATCGGGATCAGCTCCTCATCCATGGTGAGATTTCTATGGTCATATATTATTCTTTCAGGGTGAGTCGCCTCTGCCCTGATCCATAATGGGGTTTGCCATTTTGCTACAACATAAATGTGGTAGTCCTGAGCTTGTTCAATTTCGTGATTCATCCAGGAACATAATGCCCTTAACTGGAAATCGCCCATGTAAGGGTTTGGTGACCAGTTGGGCGAGCTAGGAACTACAAAACTGTGTAAGAAAAACTCACTGAGTTGGTCCTTCTCCAACTCTGTGGCTTTGAGAGATGCATCCACAAATTCCCTAGTTGTTTCGATTTCTATTGGGAGTCCCTGTGCCAACCTTTGGAGATGGAATTTGCCCCACTTTTCTTGTAGGTAAATTGCATATATTGTTGAAGGTGGCCTGTGCTCCAATAGTTTACTATATATTTTAGTGGTAGTAGCCAAAACGTTCTTTAGTTGAACAATTTCCTGGTCCTTTTTGGCTAGTTCCCCTTGTGCCTCAGCCAACTTCTCTTTAAGTGCTGAATTTCTTTGTTCCACCGGTCTTAGTTCCCCTGCATGATGCATTTTCAGGATTTGTGTCTTTTTAGATGAAAACGGGGGTGATGTGGGCTGGCTTCCTGATTCAATTCTCAATGTTGCCAGTTCCTTTCGGAGATTTTCTAATTCTGCCCGTGCTTCAGCGAGTTGGTTGATGACCCCAGGGTTTTCATTGTGCTCGGGAGGGTCCCCCTGGAGGTTGTCTTGCTCTTCTTGTTCATTATGCTCTTCTTCTGCCTCTTGTTCTTCTTGTTCATCCTGCATTTCTTGCTCATCTTGCTCCTCTTCTGTAGTGGGATCCTCCTGATCTACCCAAATATCATCGTCCTCGTCCGACACATTTTGAACTATGGGACTGGGTTCCCTACTCTCTTCCTTGGTAATTCGGATTTTGGATGCTTGTGTGAATCTTTTACTTCTTCTCTTCGACCCTTGATTACTGGCAGGAATCCCTCGGTTTGTTTTGGGGGATTCATCTCGTGAATGCTTTATTTTCACCAGGGTATCAGCCACACTGTACAGGTCAATTTTCCTCTTCGCCCCTGATGTAGAGGTGGTTTTTCTCATTGCTCCTAGTGGTAGGGGTATGCCAGCTGTGGGTGTGCCCTTCATTCTTTGAACATCTTCAGCAGATACCAACACGAATTCTTCCCAAGAAAGCTCTGGTATCTGTGCTTTTAATTCCTCACAAATGATTAATTTGATCAACCCATGATGGGCTAAGGCATCCTCCTTTCCTTTAATCACTTTCTTGCTCATTTATGCTAGAGATTGGAGCAGGTAGTATGGAATACTAATGTTGTTGTTTGGTGGATGATGGGCCCTGTGCCTCAATAGTTCTAGAATTCGAAAATGAAAAATGGGGACGTAGGTCAACCTACCAGTGCATGTAATAAATTTCTGGACAATGGCAGCCATTTCACCCCATGGTGCAGGCATGGAGATCCTTTTGACTCCGTTTTTATCTTCGTCGTAGACCTCTCCTCTTTCGAAGAATGCTTTCTTTACTTCATGGTTTGACTCCCTGTCGTCCCTGCCCCAATGCAGACCCATTGGCAGACTAGTGTATTTGGCAATTGTTTCGTCATTCAACCTTATACGTAACCCCTTCACTCGGGTGATGAATTGTTCATCCTTGATATGTTTTAAATTTCTTGCAAATTCCATAGCCACCCCTGCATTGTATCCTCTCAATCCCAAGATGAAAGGCATCCAGTTTGCACTGCGAATGACTGTTAAGATTCGTGGGTTCTGAAAAATAGCATTGTGTTCCTCTAGTTCGCTTTTCTTGAACCCCTTTGTCATCTTAAAACCTCTTCTATAATCAACAAAAACCAAAAATTTTGAATTGCGGCTTTTACCTCAACTGGTCGGGGTCGATTATAGGCTCGAGGACTAGATTGCTAGCTGGGTGACCACACTACTTCCGGTTCCTTGCGTCTGGAGAGTTTTGAGAGGTTCGTATATGCAAAACTGGCCCTTTGGAAGATTATACAGCCTTACTTAACTGCCTTTCTGCACTTAACCTCATCATTGTTCATTGTACTTGCGGCTTTCTCCATTTCTTTCCATAACCAAGCCCTTCATTTTGTTTCATGACTGTACTTTGCACTTCTGCTCCGATTATTGGGAAGTATGGTGGTTTTATGCGGGTTCATCATTTGCTGATATGACGGGGGTGTGCAATCATGATTTGGTAATCTGAACATTTCCCCCGACTTTAGTTAAAGGCTGTCCTCGGCTTAAAAAATAACCGTTTTGGGGATAATTATTTGACCTTAAGAATATAACAAAGATGTTTAGAGATTACCTCGTTATGCCTTAGCGTACCTGAGTTGATGAGTTGGTTTGATTTCTATGTGTGCAGGTTTCTGTAGTAGATTTGGTATGTTATGTAGTAAATTTTGGCATGTCAGTAGTTACGTGTGTTGTCTACATTTCTCTTTGGCTCATTTGAATTTGTTGTATCACCTTCATTTGAACTTCGTGCCATTTCTGATTTGACATTGTGATAATGCTGTGCATTGATTTTTGATCCCGTTCTGTGCTGGCTCGCTTGAATATGTGGCAGGCTCGCGTGGTCATATGGCAGAGTTGATTGAACAGTGTGCTTTGATGTATTCCTGTAGTGGTATATATCTTTTGCTGGCTCTCTTGAATACATGTCTGGCTCGCTTGATTGCTGTAATCGTTGATAATTTTCGGGCTCGCTTGATTTGTTGGCTGGCTCGCTTGCACATTGATGTTTCTTTTGCTTGATATTTCTCTTTGCAATTACTAATGCTGCATCTTCATAGGTATGTATGTGGCCCTGTACTTTGGCCTGTTATTCGTTCAACAATATTTATTTTTCTTTCTTTCTTTTCCTTTTTATTTTTTTATTTTTTTTATTTTTTGCTTCTTTTTTTTCATTTTTTCTTTTGTTTTTTTTATTTATTTCATTTTTCTCTTTTTTGTTTTTTTTTCATCATTTTTTCAATAATATTCCATATTTTGTATCAGCATCAGTTGTTGCTGGTAGAGTACCTGTGTAAACTCTTCCCTTGAATGTGGTTTCTTGTAAAGTTTTAGTCGATGTCCATTCACTATCATGGGACACTGTTGTTCGTCTATTGTAACAATTTTGACTGCTCCATTGTCATAGATATGCTCAATGATGTAAGGTCCTAGCCATCTAGTTGTTAGTTTTCCTTTGAATGTGTGAAACCTGGAGTCATAAAGTAGTGCCCAGTCACCTTCCTTGAACTTTTTATCCCTTAGGTGTTTGTCATGCCACTTCTTTCTTTGCTGTTGGATGATTTCAGTGTGGGCAAGTGCTTGCTGGCATTGCTCATCCGATTGATTCAATTGTAGCATGCATTCTTTTTGAATTTATGATAGTTCCATATTCAACTTTGCTGCAATTCTTAATGTTTTTATTTCAAATTCAATTGGCAGCATGACTTTCTTTCCATATACTAGTTCATATGGTGTGAATCCTATTGTTGTCTTCCATGTGGTACTATAGGCCCAAACCTCCTCACTTAGTCTGTCAGCCCAATCTCTTTTGTGGAGTTGGATTGTCTTTGTCAGAATTCTCTCTAATTCTCTGTTTGTGACCTCAGTTTGACCATTTGCTTGAGGGTGATAGGAGGAGGACTATTTGTGCTTGACTTTATTTCTCTTAAGCAAGTCTTCTATTAAATTTGATGTAAATTGTGGGCTTGATTAGAAACTAGTTCTCTTGGTACTCCAAACCTATGAAATATCTGCTCAGTGAAGAATTTTGCTACATTGGTTTCATTGGTTGTAGTAAGTGCTGCTACCTCAGTCCACTTTGTGAGGTAGTTAGTGCATACTAGGATGTAGCTCTTCTTATTTGACTGTGGGTTGATTGGACCAACGAAATCAAATCCCCATTTTTCGAATGCCTCCAAGGAGATCTGTGGATGGAGTGGCATTTCTTCCTTTTGTGTTGGTTTTCCCATCCTTTGGCAGTCATCACAGTGTGAAACATATTCATAAGTATCCTTGTGGAGTGTTGGCCAATAGTATCTTGTTTGTAAAATCTTATAGGTTGTCCTCTTTGGAGCATAGTGTCCTCCACATGGTTCATTGTGAGTGGCATGCATTATGCCATGCACTTCGTCTTCTCTAATGCACCTTTTGAGTATTTGATCAGGTCCTTGCTTGAAGAGCATGCCTTCTATCCATGTGTATGTTGCACTTTGCCTTATTAATTTTGTCTTTTCTTTATAATTGTAATGTTCTGAAAACTTTCCAGACACTAAATAGTTTGCTATGTCAGCAAACCACAGGCTTCTTGTGGATATGGCAAAAAGGTGCTCATCTGGAAAATTGTCATTGATTACTTCAATGTCTTGTCCATGTGTCTGTCTGGATAGAAAGTCAGCCACTACATTGTGTTTACCTGGCTTGTCTACAATCGTGATGTCAAACTCTTGGAGTAGTAATAGCCATCTAGTTACTCGAGCACTTGTGTTGGGTTTGTTTATTAGATATCTTATGGCTGAATGGTCTGTATGAGCAAAGACTTGGTGGCCAGTGACATAGTGCCTGAATTTATTGATGGCATGTATGATAGCCAAAAATTCCTTCTCTATTACAGTATAATTTAATTCTGCCCCTGTTAAATTCTTACTGATATAATATATTGCATAGGGCTTCTTCTCTTTTTCTTGTCCAAGGACAGACCCGATTGCCTTATCCGATGCATCAGAGTGGATGTGGAATGGAAGTGCCCAGTCTGGTCCTTGAGTATTGGAGTTGTAATTGTTTTCTCCTTAAGATTTTCAAATGCTATCATGCAATTGTTTGTCCATATGAACTCGGTGTCTTTTGTGAGAAGTGCAAACATTGGGGCAACAATTCTGCTATAATTTTCAATAAATCTTCTGTAGTACCCTGTTTTCCCAAGGAAACTTCTCACATCCCTTTGTTTAACAGGTGGGGGCAGCATTTTGATTACTGGTACTTTTGCTTGATCAACCTCTATCCCCCTCTGTGATATATGATGTCCTAGAACGATGCCTTCTTCCATTAACATTCTGCATTTATCATTGCTAAGGCATAGGTTCATCTCAATACATTTTTTTAATACCAATTCAAGATGGTTCAATGATTGATCAAAGTTTTGTCCATAAGGTGTGAAGTCATCCATGAAGACTTCCATTTGATCATTTATGAAATCAGAGAATATACTTAGTATGGCCCTTTGGAATGTTGTTGGAGCATTACATAACCCAAAGGGTAGTACTCTATATGCGTAAGTACCCCAAGGGCATGTAAATGTTGTCTTATCTTGATCAGCTGGGTGCATTAAAATTTGGTTGTACCCACTGAAGCCATCTAAAAATGAAAAATACTTGTTTCCAGCTAATGTGTCCAGCACCTGATCTATAAATGGCAGTGGAAAGTGATCTTTCTTGGTTGCTTTATTTAGCTCTCTGTAGTCCACACAAATTCTCCATTTGCCTCCTTTTTTTGGGACTAGAACCAGTGGCGAGACCCATTCGCTGTCAGAGATGGGATATATGAACCCTGCATCTAATAACTTCTGTAGTTCTACTTTGACAATGTCCTTTAATGCTAGGTTCAATCTCCTCTGTGGTTGCCTGATAGGGATAGAACCTTCTTTGATGTAAATATAATGTTTGCACATATCAGGATGTATTCCTTTCATGTCTGCATATGTCCATGCAAAAGCTTTATTTTGTTCTGATAATACTTTCATTAATTTCTTTTCTTTCTCTGGTTTGAGATTGGAATTAATGTTGACTATCTTTCCAGGCATAATTTCCACCATCTTCGCTTCTTCTGATTGTTCTTCCAGATGTAGTACTTCTGCCCACATTTTATTTAAGTTCTGGTTTGAACTTTCGCCTTCTTGTTGTTGTTCAGTGGCAAAAAATATTTCAAGACCAGCATTGTTAGAATATGCATTCTATATAAACCTATCTATATGGCCATCTTCATCTATTGCTTTCAATGATAGTGCAGCATCAATTGTTAGGACAGGTCGTAGGTTATGATTTGGTGTGTTGTTATAATCATCAATCCAATTTTGATATTCTAAATCTGAAGATTTCCTTGCTGGTGGGTAGATCGTGATTTTATTCCCGGCATGTCCACTGGTGATAGTCATATTTCCTGATCGAAACCTATGTAAGCGTCTGCAGTTGCTAACCAAGGTCTACCTAGTATGATTGGATAACCACTAAGTTTACTTTTGACTTCAATTACTATGAAATAAGCTAGGTATTCCCAGGATTCAATATTGATCATAATGTCTTCGAGCATCCCTTCGGGTTTCATAGTGGATGTGTCAGCTATCTGGAGTACTGTAGTTGTTGGTCTGATCAACGATTGGAGTCCTAGGTATATCATGGTTTCCTTAGTCATGACGTTGATAGCAGCTCCCAGATCTATTAGGCTTTTATTTATTTGCTTGCTATTGATGGTGACGTTCACTACAGGACTACCTAGATCAAGATACTTAGGGTTAATAATAATACCCAGCATTAATTCAACCAATTGTCCTACTACATTCATTGTTGGTGGGTCACGCTTCCTTCTGCCAAGTTTCTTCAGACAATTTTCTCTAATAAATTTGTTACAGATGGGCACATCCCTTATGGCTTGCAAAATCAGGATTTGGATGTTTAAGTGTTTTAATTCGTTTAAAATTACATTTTCTTCTTCCTCTTTTGTACTTCGAATAAGTTTCTCTGGAAATGGAGGGTTTCTGTTTCATGGGAGTGGTTGGGTTTCTTCCTCTGGAGGATTTGGTTCATCCGGATGCTGAACATAGGGTTATGTTGTTTGTTCTTGAGATTCAGGTTGTGGGATATTCTGTGTTGATGTATTTTGCAACATTTTTCTGGATATGAGGTTTATTTCGTTTATTTCCACGGTGTCTACGACATAGGTAGGGAATTGTGTGATATCAGCGTTATAAGTCTGTTGCTGTTGTGGAGGTCTGTTATTATTCGGGTTTGGGATGGGTTGGGCTGGAATTGGTGGGGGTTTGGGGGGTGGTTGAGTCTGTGGGGGTGGCATGATGAGTGGTTGTTGCTGCTGCAATGGAGCTCTCCAATTTGATGGATAAGGATTTTGATTCCCATAATTCGTGGTGGATGAAGCAAAAGGTGGGGGATATGAAGGGTAAGATGGTGGATAATAAGGTTGTTGATAGGTTGGTTGATAAGTTTGTTGATTCTGCTGATTTTGCTGCCATTGGTTTGGATTTGGATGTGCTTGCCATGGAGTTGGTGCAGAGTTCCAATTTTGTTGGCCCTGCTTATAGTAGGCTTGATTGCTAGGTTGATATGGTCTAACAAAATTATTCCTCCTTTGATTTATAAAATAGAGCTATTCTATTGTTCCTTTAGCTGCAGGATCTTGAATAGCATCCTTACATGAGGGTAAGAGGGGACATTTATCAGTGGAGTGGTCATCAGTGCAGAGACCACATATTTCTATGGTGTTTAAGGTGCACTGCCCCTTCTCATGCTTCTTTCTACAACGAGGACGGAATACTGCCAAGGCTTGGTTAATTTCATCCTGCTTCTTTTTTATTTGAAGTGCATCAAGTTGCATGGCTAGAGACTGTAAGATGTCGGTCTTCATATCATCTAACAGGTTTCCTAGATCATATTTTGTAAGATTGGGTCCTGAAGATGATGAGGATCATATGGGTAGATGTATATCTCTTGTCCCATTCTTGCTTTTCCTAGACCTAGAATGGTTCTTGAAGATCTGGAATATCTGGTCGTACGTCTTCTGAAATATGTCTCCATCTCCTAAGAGGTTTAAGATCTCAAAATTCTCTTCTTCGATCCCTCTAAGAAGGACAAGTTTCAGCGATTCAGGGTCTAGGGTGCAATGGTTAGCTCGTTTGTAGCTGAGCTGAAAACGTTGGGCATAGTCTTCTAAGGATTCACGGTCTCCCTGTTGCATCCTAAATATTTCATCCCTTGTATCCTTTGCTTTGCAGTAGTCCCTATATTTTTCTAGGAATGCCTGTTTCATCTGATCCCAACTAAAAATACTATTTCCCTCTAAACTCATGAACCACCTAAGTGATAAATCTTGCAGTGTGGAGGGAAAAAGTCTTAGCTTTTGTGCATCCGTAGTGTAATCAAAGGATCTGCAAACTACCTCAAATTCTCAATGTGGGATGGCTTCCTGATTCAATTCTCAATGTTGCCAGTTCCTTTCGGAGCTTTTCTAATTCCGCCCATGCTTCAGCGAGTTGGTTGACGACCCCAGGGTTTTCATTGTGCTCAGGAAGATCCCCCTGGAGGTTGTCTTGCTCTTCTTGTTCATTCTGCTCTTTTTCTGCCTCCTGTTCTTCTTGTTCATCCTTCATTTCCTCCTGTTCTTCTTGTTCATCCTGCATTTGTTGCTCATCCTGCTCCTCTTCTGTAGTGGGATCCTCCTAATCTACCCAAATATCATCGTCCTCCTTCGACACATTTTGAACTATGGGACTAGGTTCCCTACTCTCTTCCTTGGTAATTCGGATTCTGGATGCTTGTGTGAATATTTTACTTCTTCTCTTCGGCCCTTGATTACTGGCAGGAATCCCTGGGCTTGTTTTGGGGGAGTCATCTCGTGAATGCTTTATTTTCACCAGGGTATCAGCCACACTGTATAGGTCAATTTTCCTCTTCGCCCCTGATGTAGAGTTGGTTTTGCTCATTGATACTGGTGGTAGGGGTATGCCAACTGTGGGTGTGTCCTTCATTCTTTGAACATCTTCAGCATATACCAACACGAATTCTTCCCAAGAAAGCTCTGGTATCTACGCTTTTAATTCCTCACAAACGATTAATTTGATCATCGCATGATGGGATAAGGCATCCTCCTTTCCTTTAATCACTTTCTTGTTCATTTCTGCTAGAGATTGAAGCGGCACCAAAAAGTGGTGGCCTCTTAGAATGGATGCCTAATGAGGGCAGCTAGACTAAGAGCCTACTTTAATTATCAACCCGGGGGACGTACAAACTTCAAAGGTGCAGGCACTATATGTGCTCTCTAGGATAGTCTTTGTCAAAGTTGGGTGTTTGTATCAATGTTTTTAAAGAGTTGCCTAAAGAGGATTAAATAAACTATAAAAAGGATTGTTTAATCTATGGAGGAGAAATTCCTATGCTAAGAAATTCAAATACTGAAAGCAGGAAATCTATGTCTAAGAAATTAAATGTAGGAAACAGTAAGCATATCTTTAAGAATTAACTTGCTTAAAGCAGTAAAAATTATACTATGGAATTGAATGCTGAAAACATAGCAGATCTACTCTACAGTAATGAAAGCTTGATCTTTAACCTAAGGAGTAATTATTGTAAATCGAATGCATAAAACTCAAAGTCTGATCTAACATAATCTAATGCTAAGGCTAAGTTCGGAATACCATTATCTAATGCTACAATTTTTAATCAAAAAGTTAAGAAGTGAATATCATCATGTAACCAAAAATACCGAAAGTAATCAATCTCCATAAGCAGTTATAATAATGAAATGAACACATGGGCTTTAAGATCTGGATCTGCTGCAATTTTTAATCAAAACGTTAAGAAGTGAATATCATCATGTAACCAAAAATACTAAAAGTAATCAATCTCCATAAGCAGTTATAATAATGAAATGAACACATATGCTTAAAGATCTGGATCGCTGCTTTAGAAGTAAATGCAAGTACATAGGAAAATAAGTGTTAAATTATGCCTTGGCGGAATGCTGCTACAGGACTACATACACATCGTTACCATACTACAAAATGCATTATAATGAACTACAGAATCAGAAAGGTTCAACTACTACAGAAATCAAATCGTGCGATTTAAATGCTATTTAAAATACTCTCATCTGCAATATAAATTCAACCAATGCAAAACACATAATGAGAAATACCTGAACAGTAAGATCTCCTGACTTACGTGTTGGAGGGGCCCTCTCCAACCCGTACTCAGGAGTGAAGGGAACTTATAAACGCTGAATTGTAAGTAACATCAAGTCTTTATTTATACTAGGAACTTCATAATTTAAAACCAGGTCTGTAACACAACTGTCTCGGTGGTATAAAACATAAAACAATAATTCTCCAAAATAGTAGCAGGGGCCTCCCGCTACCTGAGGGGTCCATATTTATATAGTTCTAATGCTTAACCTAACTAAATATCTAAATGTCAATTCTCTTTGAATAGGAGTTCGTTCTCTACAAATCAGGAAAAAGGCGCTAAGTTTGGTGATGTTCTTTCAGTTCTTCACTTGATTTGCGCGTTGTCCTTTAGTGCACCTACGCCTGCTCATTCAAACTCGTTTTTCATGCAATTAGCTCATAACAATGCTTTCAAAACATAACAAAAATAATCTTTTAAACACTTCATTAAATAATTAAGGTAAATCATTTTCCCACTAACGAGTGTATTTCTTCAACCTTTCTTGTGCTTTACTAGTGGGAAAAGAAACTATCAGAAAATGGGGACTCATCAATGTGGCTATGATGTAAACTCTTATTATTGTTTATTTGAAGAGAGTTGGTTCTTAAGTTGATTTGCTTTAAAACAAGGGTGGTTAGGTTGTTAAGTAGTATGTTGTTACATTGTTATTTTTTAATAGCTAATAAAATGTATTTATGAATGGAGTGAGTTTATTGAAAATTGATTTTATATCATCATAATAACAATCACTTTAAGCTTGGTTAACCAACAACTTAATATACACAAATATATAAATATATTTCAAAAATTTGCCTCTCTTTTTTATGAAATAAAATTACATTTTTTTCCGAGTAAAAAAATTATTTCAAAATTTTGCCATCATTAGCAGTAGTCAAAACTTGTGAGAAAATGATTATTTTTGGCCTAAAATTCGACATTAATATTTTTGGATTGATGTAATCACATATATCAAATGTTAATATTACACAATCTAGTTGCAATAGGGGTACTTTAGGGTGTTGAAAATTGCAATTTCAGCAAAGATTGGCTAGCCAGACTTTGGTGATGACAAACTAAAAAAAGGTCAAAATCATAGAATGTAAACCTTCTTCTATGGTTGGACCTTAGTTACAAACCCATGGCATAAAAATGCATTTATTATTGCCATATGTTAGCACAATATTTGAGGTTAATGTGAGAAAAGGTGGTGTTGTTGCATCTAGAGTAACACGGTGCTCTATAACCCAATATAGGCTAGACGTTGTCACATAATGCGGGTAACATTGACGTGGAAACTATAACCCACATCACAGAAGAATAACATGCTAACTCATAAAATAAAATAAAATGAAAACTAATGTGAGTAACGTTGTCGTGGCAACTCTAACCCACCTCACAAAAGAATAATAGGTTGGGTCATAAAATCAAATTTAAAACCAACATAGATTGATCTTAAACCCATATCTATCAAGCACCTTGAGTGCTCCAATTTCTTGAAGTGTAATTTTTTTTATCTTAAAATTTTTACATATCAAGAAAAAATTTACACCCCAAGAAATTGGATCCCTCTCAGTGCTTGGTAGATCTGAGTTAAGATGGATCTATGTCGATTTAAATTAATGATGATTGAGTCTCTTACCCTTCAAACTAGCAGTCTTGAATAAGCAATGCATTGTAACCTTGATGCTAGTGATAGGTAAGCATATGGGAGAAGTCTAGGCCCAAATGTCACCACAACCTAGCCTCTCAACTTCTTTGGGTAACTCATAAACCCAGGGGAGAGCCCTTAAAGATACTTGCAAACAACAAGATACATGCAAATACCTTTCGACAACCTTGTAACCAGATCAGTGCCTTATATAGAGTCGACAATTAATAGTATAGACACATAAAGTGCACATAAATAAGAACAAGGAGTTAATTCAATTTACGAATCCCCATGCAAGGGCTTCACTCCTCCCAAGGCAATACCTCAAAAGGTGCTCTCTGAAGGGGAGAGGGCTAAGTGGCCTAGGACACACCTTTTGGCCCAATCATAGTTGCAAAATAACCAACATAAACCCTAATTCAACAAATTCACACTTCCTAATGCACTAGAGCAAAATGGGTTTCCCTTCAAGATCTTTGGATAAATCCACTAAGGCAAAATTCATGGGTGGACCAGAATTTCCAAGTTGCAGTTTTTTAAGGTTTTTGAATTTATTTGAATTTTTAGGGCTTTGTTGACAATATATGCTTTTTATGGTTTTTTACCAAGGTAAAAGAGGACACCCTCAGAGATCTGTGGATAAATCCACTAGGGTGAATTTGTAGGGTGGACCAGAATTTCCAACTTCCAAGTATTTTTGTATTTTTTTGGAAATTTTTAGATTTTTAGGGTTTTCATGCATAAAATTGCAGCAAAATAAAATACAACTAAATTGATGAAAAGAGAGTAATTAAATGACAAGAAAAGGGGATATGATTTTTGTCTCAATTCCTAGGGCATTGAGAGATCAATGGTCAACATTCCTCTCTTGAGATGTCCTTTAACACTTGCAAGCTAGGGTATCACCTAACAACCTCCAGGGTTCAGTAGGAGAGCCTAACAAGGGAAAATGAAGAAGTCCAAGGCCCCAAATAGCAATAGAGAACTCCTATGGAGGACGTTCCCTTCATAAAAAGTTGACAAAATGTTGACAAAAAGCCCTAACAAATCAACAAAATACACCATAAAAGCACTATTCAACTAAGCTAGGAGCAGAACTTACCAACATTTAACAAGAATAAGCAAGTAAAGAGCCCTTGGGTCACACTTGTGCATGAGTTCTTCCAACTAGTCTAACATCAACCATTTGCATGTGTAAAGAGAAGCCCCAAAACATCATTCATCCACCTTCAAGAAAGAAAGAGCATCCCAAGAGAAGTGTGCATCACATCATTAACTCATAGAGTAGGAGAAAAAGAGAAAATAACATGTTTGAACCCTTATCTTATGATTTTACAATGAGGTGAGGTGATCTATTTATATGATTTCATCCTCAACCTTTTTAATTTTTTGAGCCTACAACTCAACGTTAAATTATAATATTTTTAGGGTAAATCCCCCACCAGTTAGGGAATAAGCCCCAAAATAGACATAAAACAATAAATAAGACTAAAATAAAGGCATCACTTGATGAAATAGTGAGTCGATGGGGTATGTCATGTCCTAACTAACCCCAAAATGATGATTGACCCTCAATGCTCCCCTTTCCAACTTGTAGGCTCATCTAGTGGAAGGATGATGTCATAGGCTAGAGACACCGGAGGAGGGGTTTCTGAGTGTTGAAAATAGGTCCAAGTGGGTGAAAGAGGTGTGTTAGATAGGGGATAAAAACCCTTTACAAAATGAAATCACCTCTACATAACAAAAACCAAGGTGGTCATGTACCCTAGTGGGTCACCCCAAGAAGCCCCAGACACCAACCCATGGGCCTAAAGCTGTACATGGTGGGGACATCCACACACCGAAGGGGCAATCAACTATGCCACAAAGCCAAGTACTTCTAGGAGTGAAACCAAGGGATCCTGCCATGACCAATCCAAGGGAACCACAACCCCTAATCCAAATATCCATACAATATTACCCACTTTAGCCTTTACAATAAAAATTTTAGACACCCTGCTCCAGGTCTAGCCCTACTGGTACACTGTTGCAACTCTATTGCGTAACAAAGTCAATTGTTGCATTGATAGTGCATTCTTCGTTCATATTATCACTATTGGACTTTGAGATCTTAAGGTGCCCTTCAAGAAAAATGCATATCATGAAAAAAATTGTAAAAATAATTAATTTCATTGCATGGAGAGGCATATTATACAATGTAGTAGGAGGGAGATGCATAATGTAACATATGTTGATGTGATGTAAGATGATAAAAAATAATTTAATTAAAAAAACATTTATGCCATCTCAATATCTTAATAGTAAATAAATAAGTATATATAAAACAATGATGTGAATGAAAAATGGAAAAAAATCAATTTATATCCCTCTTAACCCTAGATTTATCACGGATTGAGAGGGATCAAATATTTAGAAGTGCAACCTTTTCTCAAAATTTTGAATTATAAAAAGGTTTGCATTTCCCGAAATTTAATCTCTCTCAATAGGGAAATTTTAAAGGGTCCATACTTATCTTGAAAGTGTATAAGTTTTTGCAAATATTATTGATTCTCAAACTAACTCTAAATGTTTGGTGATACTTTTGCAAAAATCTTCAAAAAGAGAAATATTTTATTTAATTTTTAGAAAACTTTAGCGATTTGGGTTAATGTTCATTTCAAATTGACATTTTTTTAAAATGAACCAAATGACAAAATTTGACTCTTAAAATTTTCCTTACTTCTATGTGCTTATATAATTAGAATTAGAAAATATCTTAATTTATAAGTGAGAGTTAAAGGAGGCAGACTAAGTTGGTGAAAATATTCTATTTTTGATAAGAGCGGGTAAGATTTTTATACTAAAAGTGTCGTGGAAGTCCATACAGCTAAAAATTTAAAAACAAGTTTGATTGCCCAAAAATGGCTTTGAGAGCTGAAGAAAGGAACAAAATTCTTCCACAACATGCTTACATAATGCTAAATAAACTGGCTTTGTAGAAAACTTATAACTAAACTTCCTTACATATTGGCCAAGCAAAAATATACAAGTGAAATACAAAAAAAACAAGACATAAAATTAACTGAAAAATGGCCACCGTGGCCTTCCTCCACATATTGATCATTTTGGTCAGGTCCCTGGATAGGCTAAATAAGAGGCCATTCAATAACTACCATGGTAGTGTATTAGATCGCTTCATCCTCCGTGAGATTATAACCAACAGAAATTAAAGGTTGACCTATGGTAGACTAAGTTCCATAGGCAAAGCCAAGGATTATGTTGTAATGCATCTTGGTGTCACTGGCAAGCTTGTCAATTTTCTTCCCCTGCTCCTTCACATTGTTCTCCATCTCTTCTTGCTTAGATTCCTTCTTTTCTATATGTGTGTTGAGGTAATATATCGCCTATTTCATGCCTTCCAATTGGTTTTGCATCCTCCAAAGAATTTTCTTGATCTCACTAATTCCTTCCCCATCAACCGGATCCATATATGATGGGTTGGCCATAACAATGCTAGAACCAAAAAGGGAGAACCCTAAACATAGATTGTTAGCAAAGAAAACCACCTTAAAAAACCTAGAACCATAGCTAGGTGCACAGAAAAGAGAAATACAATACTACAGTGGACTCAACACCATAATTCCACAAACCAATTTTAACATAAAACCCCCAAATTGTTGCCGCTCCAAAATCAAACCAGATAATTCAGGGTCAAAACCCTTACCTCATACAAAGTCTGGTTTCCATAGAAGAACACATCCCTAAAAAGATGACATACGAGTTGAGTTGGGGAGTGATGGATCTCTAGAGCCAATCGATCACAAGCTACTTGCAAAAAACAATCCCATCGCAAATGAAACAAACACAAACCTGAGCCATAAATATAGACATACGTAGAGCTAAATGGAAGGAAGTGAGGGAGCCAGAAGCACGAGGGGGTGCAATAGCTCCCTTGTGTGAATTAATGGAGAAAAAACTCACCATCCTCCAACAATTTTAATATGACCATGTGTAATGATTCCTATTAATGCATTGAGTGGGTATAGTTATTAAAGTTAAATCCTACATGTTGCTAATCATTCTAATGCTGGGGGAGCCACATTTGTTCATAGGGACCCCCATTTTTTATGAGGACAGTTGTTAAGATATATAGCCTCATTTGCTAAACGATGAAGAATAGAGTTATTGAAGTGCCAAACATGAAAATGATGAATACAATCGAGGCCTAAAAGGTTCCAATTTATCCTTTCAAATCTCTTGCTATGTAGTGTCTCTTCTTTAATAGTGCTCTTTCGTACTTGCTTGATTACTAAGAGAGAATATCCAAAATATCATCACTCAATGCAGAGGATTTTGATGATTTATGAACCCAAATATAAAGCATAAGCTTCAACCTCGTTGTTGGTAGCCACACCTATATCCCAGGCGAAGGATATTTGTACATTTCCATCGAAGGTCAAAAGAACCCCCCCACTCTTGCCACTCTTGAAAACATGTTATTGCTATTGCCTCTATCATAATGTGAATCACCCAAAGTGATATCATCTTTAGTGGGCTCTTAACCTTATAAAGAGATTGTTGATTAACCAAAAGTATCATGATTATTAAGTTGAGTCATAAAGGCATAACCCCATAATTGAAACACAATAACCCATTTCATAATAATTAAGAGTGAATTAAAAAGTGGACAAACTCAATTTTTTGGTGGGTTTGTTCTTTTGGGCGAGACAAAATTCTGCCTTGTTTTTAGGGTTATCTTAAAATGACCCAAAATAAGAATTTGAAAAAACAAAAAGTTAAATTTATTTACTATTTAATTTACTCCAATCCTATTTAGATAAAAGGTTTTTATATGTATAGTTGGATATGAAAAATTATGTAAATTCAGAGATGAATTATGAGATCACTGTCGTGATTATACAGCATATACCTTTTGGGCAAAAAGGTGAATATCTTTGTACTATCTGATTCAAGGAATAGCAATAGTATGTTTTTTTTTCGGTTGAAAAAAAAAAAAGATAAAAGATTTTTAAAAATGATCGAATCCATTCTTACATTAAAAATAACAATTTCATCAAAATCCAAAATCTTGAAAATATTAAATATTTACTTCTCAAAAACTTCTTAACCCTAGAATATGTCCTGATCCTCATTATCATCATTATGATAATTTCATCAATCCAAAATATTGAAAACAACAACAATTTAGTCAAATTCAAACTAATAATTTATAAAAAATAAAATTAATTGAACTATTAATAACAAAACAAAACATAACATAAAAAAATAAAATATTTAACCTCTCTAAAAAGGAGTTGTCTAAAAATTAAAAATTAGACGATTTAACTTGGACAAAAGCTTTTCCCTAAAATCCAACATTATTTATTTTGCAAAATCTGAATTTAACTGTGTTTTAATGGCTATTTTGATGGTAAAAATAGATTCAACACCATCAAAAACCCTTGGGCACCTAAAATTTGAAAGTTTAAGAGTTATAACCCGATTTTTAAAATTTTCTAGAATGTCTAAAAAATCTTAGCCCCTAACTCCAATTCAGGATTTATGCCAATGGCATATACTATAGGTTAATGAAAACTTTTAACTCCAAAACCTGCCATCCTAAGAAATGGATTGAGTAAAATAGTTGGACGTTGATGCAGTATTTAATGTAGGTAGGCGGGCACAGGCCCACTTAGGTTAGGCAGGCAGGCACAGCCCTCCTGACCAAGGACAAATTTAATACCTCAACTTCGACACTGCCATCTTGATTGACTCTCCTTGAATTATTACTTGAAAAAAAAAATTCAGAAGACAAAAGGCCTAATTGGCGCAATGAGCGCGGGGATGAAATAGCCCCGTTGAATCTTCTGCGTGTTGATTTGTGATTCATGGACTTCGTCCCAATCCATCCTCTCAGCATTCCCTTTCAATCCCTCGAAAGAGAAAAAAATCGAAGAAAAAATACATCGACATGACAATTGAACCAGTAGCCCACATAATTCGATCCCCGATGGGTTTTATTCAATCTCCGATGGGCTTTTTCCAATCCCCAATGCTCAGATAACAATCAGAGAGCAATTTGGGGATTCCGAAGGATTCTCAGGGCAGGCGATGGCGTCGAGACTGTTCACAGTAGGGCTGGTGGGTGCTTGGTACAGCTCCAACATTGGGGTCCTCTTGCTGAACAAGTACCTGCTGAGCAGCTATGGGTTCCGCTACCCCATATTCCTCACCATGTGCCACATGACCGCCTGTGCTGTGCTCAGCTTCCTGGTCATAGCCTGGTTCAAGATGGTGCCCATGCAGCCGATTCGATCCCGGGTCCAGTTCATCAAGATCGCCACTCTCAGCGCCATTTTCTGTGCCTCTGTGGTGGGCGGCAATATATCCTTGCGTTACCTGCCCGTCTCTTTCAATCAGGCCATTGGGGCGACGACCCCGTTCTTTACTGCTGTGCTTGCCTATCTCATGATGGTTAAGAGGGAGGCCTGGTTGACATATCTCACTCTCGTTCCTGTTGTTGCTGGCGTCGTTATTGCTAGTGGGGTACTTCAATTTCTTCTATCTCCATTAAGACTCTATCTCTATTTCTTGCTATTAATTTTCATTAACTGAATCTTTCCATGCATTGGGTCTCTGGATATTTGTGGAGAAATAGCCTCCTAGGTCTATTTTGTTTTTTCTTATACTGGGCAATTCCAGAGTTTTGCTTTTTAACTATTTTTTGAATCTAGTTTTAAGAATCCTGGTTAATTTGGGGATGTCATGTATTGCAAACTAGCAGTATGCAGTTCCCCTCTCTACAGTGGCTTGTGTTCCATTGTATTTTCATGTTGTGTTTATATATTAGAATTTGGGGTGGAGTAGCAAGTATCCTTTTCCTAAATTGCAAGAGAATGAGACAATTGTACCAGATTGATTTTACGAGTGTCATTTAAATTCGAAATAAATAATTATAGAAAAAAGAATATCAAAAATAGTTGGTAGCTGCATGGATTAGGGGTAGTGGCAGACAATCCATTTAACTAAAAGAAAGCTGGTGATAACAGGTCGCTGAGGCATAGACAACAAGTGATTACAACTACATAGAAAACAAATAGCATATAACTTATTCCTGACTCTTAACTTGTCGTCTATCCAGATTGATCAGCCACAAGTTAAGTGACTGTGCTAGTTTATACCTTGATGAATTAACATTACTGATCTATCATTTTTTTGGCCTGAATTCACTCAGGGAGAGTACTCCATGAGTCAACTCAGTTGATCACATCCAGCTCCTTTGGGTCCAATTCAGTGGGTTAGCAACTCTCCATTTTGGGTTTGCTGAGTTGTTTGACTTTGTGAGAAAAACAAGAAGTGAGGGACTGACACAAGGAGTTAAGGAAGTGAATGACAGAAATCCCACTTATTAGGATCTCCATGGGAAGACCAATCTAGAATACTCAGCTAGATATTCATGGTCCAGTAGACAACATAGTGAAATGAAATTGTGTTTCTCGGCATGCATTGGGTTCAACCTCTGGTTATAACAGGCTTGATTCCAGTGTGTACTAAGATTGGGTACATTCAAGGAGCTGGTTATGATAGAATTAGCATCAATGTTAGTGTAGCAGCTACGTTTATAGACTTAATTTCAGTGTGCTAGTGTAGCATATAACCTGTTATTTAGATCTCTGATTGGTGAGTTGGAAGTGTGTCTCTATCGTTGTAGCTCCAGGCTGCTCATTGGAACAAATCCACATACTGCAAAGCTGTCTGTGTTTTGCTGCACTGTTGGAGGCTTGGAGCTATGAGCTGACTTATGATTAGCATTCTTTATTATAGTCTGACGCTGCCTTTTGGAATGGAGAATTGTGTGGTTGATGATTGACATTACTTTATGTATCATAACAGTGTTAAGTTGTTCTTCCAAGATCAGTAATGGTATTTGTATTTTAGTTGGTGATATATGAATTTAATCATTTCTGATTATTCTAATTCTTAGCTTACCTGTCTAGAAGAGCCAATATATATGTATTTTGATTACTGTTCATTGATAGTATATGCTCTCCATCAATGTAGTTCAAAGGTGTCCCATGGAGATGGCCAATATTGTGTTGTGGTATATGATAGATATTTTGAAATGCATTAACAAGTTCAAAAATCCATGGTGATAATCTGATCATAATTTTTATTAGGTCTTAGGTATTAGATTATATGTATATGAGTTATTTTGTGTGGATGTTTCTTATAGTGAAATAATTACACCCATAGGTGTTTATATCTTAGAATTTGGGATGCACTACCATCTATGCTTTTTTTTAGATTGAAGGAGGATGAGACACGTGTACCGTTGACATTGATTTTATGGTCCTCGCTAGTAGAATTTGGGGTGGACTACCATCTATGTGTTTCCTAGATTGAAGGAGGATGCGACAAGTGTACTATCCATATTGATTTTATGGTTGTGGTTCAAAATTCAAAATAGACAATTATAAAAAAAGAAATATAAAAAATAACTGGTAGCTCATGCATGGATAACAGGTAGTGCAGAGAACCCATTTAACTAAAAAAGGTAACAGGTAACTTAGACATAGATAACAAGTAATTACAATTAAGTATGGAGAACAAGTAATAGATAACTTGTTCATGACACTTAGCTTGTGACTTATCGATATTTACCATCCATAAATTAAATGTATATGCAAATATGACTCTTATTTATCACTTATACTTTAAATTAAGTTTTAACACATATTGGTAAAGAGATATTTCCCACATCTCATATTTATCCCTTATTATATCTATCCCTTGTCATTTTATCAATATAATCATTTATTGGTGTTTATTGAAGATGTATGTTGTGGTATGGAAATTACATGTTCCTCTTAAAATTCGATGTTTATTGTGGTTGGTCCTTAACAACAGCCTTACCTGGGATAACCTGCAACGTCGGGGCTTTGTTGGACCTGGTGTTTGTGTGCTTTGCGGTGCTGCTAATGAGACAATTGATCATATTTTCTTCACCTGCCCTTTTCCTCGGTCGGTTTGGTCGAATGTGCAGATGGAGGTTGGGCTCTCGGGTCCTTGGTGTCGGAACTCCTTTTTGTAGAATTTTCGTTTTTGGGCTCTGGTGGGGTTGGCTGCTATGGCCCTGCCGGCTTTCACAGCTTGGGAAGTTTGGCGTGCCCGGAACCTCTGTATTTTTGAAGGGATATGTCCTTATCAGCTTCAGACTTGTTCTCGGGTGATTGCTTCTTTTCGGGAATCCATCAGTCCTTCTTCATTGCCTGGGGCTTCTATAGCTCGTGCCCCTCGTCTTGCTCCTGAAGCTGCTGTCTCTTTCCCGTGGGGAGCCTTTGACAGTGCTTCTCAATCTGCTTCCATTTGTAGTGGTGTTGGTGCTGTTATTTTCCTCTCGGACACCCATTCTTTTCACTTATGGATGAACTGTGGAATGGACACTAATACTAAGAGTGAACTTGTTGCTCTGTGGCTACTCTTGTATTTCTCTTCGACTCGGGGGTTTCCGCTTCTCATGGTTCGGGGTGACTCTCAGGTCATCATTTCTTGGGCCCGCCGGGAATGTGCCCTCAAAATCATTCAGCTGGACTTTTGGTTACGGGATACTCGTTGTCTGATTGATTGCTTCGGCCACATTTCATTTCATCATGTCTTTCGTGAGCACAATGGCTTGCCTGATCTCCTATCCAAAAGGGCTCTTTCGGTTTCTGAGGGAAGCATCTTCTGTGAGGAATGGCGGGATTGTCAGTTACTGGACCGGTTCACCTTACCTTTTTTCTGATGGTTTTGTTTCGGTCTGCCTGTCTTGGTCATGTTTAGCCTTATCTTGTTGCAGGTTCTTGATATCTATGGTGATGGCGCCATTTATGTTTTTTTGGCTATGGAGATGTTGGATCACGGGTCCTTCGGTTGTGCTTTCTTTTAGTATATCTATCTATGGACATGGCCTATGCGACGTTTGTACTTTCATGTTTTTGGGATGATGATCCTATGGTTTGGTTGGGCTGGCCCGATGTAATTTGGCCATCCCTTCGTTTTCGAACGGTGTTTATTTGGATTTCTGTTTCTATGGTCTATGGTTTACTTTGTGGGATTGGCCCAGTGTAATTTGGCCAATCCGGGGACTTATGTTCTTATGTTGTTATATGGACTGAGCGGTGCTTGTAACTCTTTGTTACTATTACCAGTATTAATAGTAAGTGCTTTTTCGGTGTGAAAAAAAAAACTCATTTTTCAATTGTTCCAGTCGCTTATCACGCCCCTATGGATACATCATGCAATCCTTGGATTAGCTCCTTTGTCGGAACAATAC
The DNA here is from genome assembly GCA_027924585.1 of Larix kaempferi. Lineage (NCBI taxonomy): Eukaryota > Viridiplantae > Streptophyta > Pinopsida > Pinales > Pinaceae > Larix > Larix kaempferi. Next base: position 20,313,489 of record BSBM01000047.1, on the reverse strand, counting down.
CCATAGATTTCAAAGTGGACCGCGTTGGGTGTCTACTAGGTCATTTTCTCCATTAATATTGATTTGACCTTTCCTCCATTATTAGGATTTATAAGTGCAATCCACCCTTGGGTATGTAGGTTCTTTATTGCTTTTTCTTTGTTTTTTGGGTATTATTTTTAGTTTTTAGTTTTGGGTCGCTTCAATAGTTTTAGTGGTAGTGAGGTATAGGAACATTAGGAGTTGCTACCAAAGTATTAGTCAGCTTTTGTTTTTGTTACATGTTAGTAGAAAAAAAGCTGAAGACAAGATCTCAATTTTCTTAATAAGCAATGTAATGGAAAAAAATAAAAAAAAAATTAATTAAAAAATAATATTTATATCCTTCAAAGATGGAGAGGGATCAAATTTGAGAAGTGCAATATTTCCTCAAATTTGAGAATTATAAAAAAGTTTGAATTTCTAGAAATTTAATCTCACGGATCCCAAGTTTTTTAAGAGTCCATAATTACCTTGCAACTGGAGAAATATTGGCAAATATTATTAATTTTCAAAATACAAACTATAAATATTCAGTGATAGAAAAATCTTAAATATACAAATATTTTATCAATTTTTTATTTATTTAAATATTCAGTGATAGAAAAATCTTAAATATACAAATATTTTATCAATTTTTTTAATTTATTTTTAACAATTTTTCAAGTAAAAAAGTTTTATCACATAGAAATTTGGGTTAATGTGCATTTTAAATAGACAATAATTTAACTCTTAAAATTTTCCTTACCTCTTTATTCATATAAAATTGGAATTAAAAAAGATCTCAATTTAAAAGTTAGAATCAAAAGAGGCTCACTAAGTTGTGTTTTTAATTAGAAAATTCTTCATTTTATTTTAAGTTGCATGGAAGATTTATATTATAGTATAAAAAATATTACAGTCATCAGAAGAATCCAGATATATCGAATTGGCCCTGTACAAGGTGCCAATTTTACAAAAAAGTGCAATGGAACCAAACTTATAGAGATAAACAAAGTAACTATCAAGCAAGAAAGACAGTAAAAAACTATAACTCTGTGCAAGCCAGAGGATACAAAAAGACAGAGTAGTAAAACCAGAAGTGCAGAGCTCAGGAGCTAGCTTCTGTGCCTTTGGAGTCATGCGTGTCCTCGGAGATGGGGCAGGGTTCGAAGAGATCATCTGTCCACTGCTGCTCTGGGAGCTTGAATGGCAGAGGCTCTGTTTTGCGCTGGAGAATTGCTGCTGCTTCGTCTTTCCGAAGGCGCTTGCTGTGGACATTATCAATTGTAGAAGGAACCGGGAAAGAAGTCCTAGGAGGGGAGGCACCTTGCTCCACGATAGCATCTGGAGAATCAGGGCATGAGATGCAGCGAGGAGCAGGAACAGGAGCCGGAGCGGCGTCCACGGAAGCAACGAGGCCCACAGAATTATGAAGAGAACTACTGGCAGCCTGCTCGATCGCGTGAGGCTCCATGCCTTTGTTGACCCCGACCATTCCGTCGCCTGTACCAGCCACCGGACCTTCAGGACCAACACCCAGGGGTGGAGACGAATGGGGGAAAAGAGCATATCTGCTTCTCGAGAGACAAGCTTCAAGAGCAACAAGGATGCCATCCAAATGAGCCATATTGGACCTAGTGTCCATTATGGTCATCTTAGCAACGTTTCAATTAGTGAGCATATCTTCAACCAGAGTACCAAGCAAATTTTTAAGCAACCAGTAATGGTTCACCTGAGTACCAAGGCTACCGAAGGCGAGAATCTCAGCGACGCTCCTGGACTCCCAATTGTCCACTAGACGATGAACCGACATTGATACATTTTCTTTGTAACTGATGTTGGCTGGTATTTCCTTCTCCACCGACGTAGATTTGCCTGTGCCTTGACTGGAGCCACGTCGAGAGATACCTCTGGTGCGCTTCATGATCGAATTGGGCAGCAAAGGAATCGAACTCTCCGCTGTGGATGCAGACAGAGAATAGCCAAGATGCGTAATGACCGCAGTGGGGCGAGCCTGGTTCTTCATAACCCAACAGGAGCCGTGGAGAGGGTAGGAGATCACACGCGAGAGAATTAATGTGAGTTGATACCAGCTCGTGTGAGAGGACCAGGAAAGATGAGCCAACATAAATGCTGTCCCCTAGGCCATGTGGGCGATGGGATCCTTCGCGTGCAGGGAGGCCAGTTGTATGAGTGTCAAATCCTCCATTAATGCAGAGTCTAGGAGCTGGTGCCGGGAGGAGTAGACGTGTCTCCCCTGGCAGTCCTGTTGACAATGGCGGAGAAAATTCTTACTTCATGAAAATGATAGTTTACTAAAAAAAAACACCCCAAGCACTTCACTCCTGCCACCTTTGAATCACCCAAAGTGATATGATCAACCATAGTGGGTTCTTACCCTTGTAAAGAGATTGTTGATTAACAAATCGTCATGATTATTAAGTCGAGTCATAAAGCATAAGTCAATAACTAAAACACAATATCCCACTTAATAACAACAATTATGAGTGAATTAAAAAGTGGACAAATTCATTTTTTTTATTATTAGTTTATCTTTAAATGAACCAAAACCCATAATGGATTTGGTAAATTTGAAAAAAAAAGGTAAAAATTGTTTACTATATAACTTATTCCAAGTTTTATAGGATATTGAATCCAATGTTATATTAAAAATAATAACAATTTCATCAATCCAAAATCTTGAAAACACAATTTCATCAATTCAAAATCACAATTTTAAAGAAAATTTCTTACACTTATAATAACAAAAAAAAAGTTTAACCCCAAAATCTCTCTCCAATCCCAAATTAAACAGAATGGCTTAAATTCCATCTAGGTTGGCTCAAAAGAACACCCCCACCCTTGAAAACATGTTATTGTTACCATAATTTGAATCACCCAAAGTGATATCATCACCTTTATAAAACGATCGTTGATTAACGAACTAGGGTGATTATTAAGTTGAGTCCTCATAACCCAAAAATTAAAACACAATATCCTACTTCATAGTAATTATGAGTGAATTAAAAAGTGGGCAAAGAGAATCTTTTTTGTGATTGAGTTATCTTAAAATGAAGCAAATCTATAATAAATTTGGAAAACCTATCGCCTATCCAAGATTGGGCTACAATATTGGATAGGCACATGACAATGGGAATGCAACAATGACACATTAAATGAGGATGAACCCTCCCCTACAGATGTGCAGTGAAAGCTATGGCTGGGTTTACTGGATCTTCAGATATTACAAATGATAGGCCTCTGATTCCATTACTTCAGCCTGCAACTCCATCTTTTAGGGGTGTAGTTGCCAAATTTGATGGAGCTTCTCCGTCATTAGGGTCTAAATGTGGCATCGGATCTGTCATATTTTTGGATAATCGAAGTAGATATTTTCTGTGGATGAACTGTGGCATTGGGTCTAATACTAGGGCATAGTTGGTGGCTCTTTGGATGGTGCTTTACTCTGCCAAGCTGCTCAAGATCGATTTGGCTCATGTATGTGGGGACTCCAGGATCGTCATTAATTGGGTCAGTCATTTGGGGGACATTCAAGCAATCGTGCTCTCTTCATGGATGTCACAGATTCAGTGTTTACTTATGGAGATGCAGGGGATCTGCTTTCACCACATTGTTTGTGCTGACAATGAAGTGGCTGACTCTCTGTCCAAGCGGGGTCTCTCTACCAGGGAGGGCAGCATTTTCTTTGATCTCATGGAAGATCATATTCTGAGGGACTTTGGCTCCCTTCCCATTTTTCTGGGTTAGCCTCTCGGTGGAGGGTTTTCCATATTTCCATTATGATACAGGTTTGTATCTCTGCTTCGGGGGTATCTGTTTTATTGTATCCTTATCTCCTTTACTTCTTCATATGGTCACCTATGGTTCGGGGACATATGGATGGCCGGGTCAGCCTATGGTCAGATGATTACCATTGTATGAGTTTTCAGAGTTTTTGGGTCTAAGTGTAAGATGTTCTACCTTTGGGTTATCTTCACGATGCCAAAGATGATATAATCTATCAATATTATATACTAATAGTATAAAGTTTTTTTTTTTCTTGTAAAAAAAAATTGAGGATGATGCGAGACCATTCCCCTTCCAAACAAGGCCACAAGCCATGGATACTATATTGATTTTCACTCAATTCATGATTGATCTATTTATATAATGTAATTCTCATCATGATCTTAAAATATCTATTTAATTTATATAATGTAATTCTCATCTTGATCTTAAAATAAAAGTACAAGCCATGAATACTATAGTGGTTTTCACTCAATTCATGAATTGATCTATTTTTATATAATGTAATTCTCATCATGAACTTAAAACAAAAGTACATGGACACAACAATATAATGGTATTCACCCATTCTTGATTTAACTATTTATAATGTAATTCTCATCAAGATCTCAAATAATTCAGTACGTTCTATATCACTTACGGTCAGTAAGATAGCTGGACGTTGATGCAGTATTTAAGGCAGGCAAGCACAGCCCCACTGCAGGCACAGTCCTACTGACTAAGGACAATTTTAATTCCACAACTTCAACGCTGGTACCTTGATTGACTATCCTTGCATTATTTTTAAAAAATAATAATAAAAAAAAAAGCCTTAATCCGCGCAATGAGCGCGGGGATGAAAGAGCCCCGTTGAATCTTCTGCATGTGGATTCGTCTACCATGGAATTCATCCCAATCCATCTTCACGGCGTTCCCTTTCATCCCTCTATAGAAGAAAATATCGAAGAAACACCGACATCACAATTAAATCTGCAGCCCACATAATTTGATCCCCGATGGGCTTTTTTCAATCTCTAACGCTCAGATAACAATCAGAGAGCAATTTGGAGATTCGGAGGGATTCTCAGGGCAGGCAATGGCGTCGAGACTGTTCACAATAGGGCTAGTGGGTGCTTGGTACAGCTCTAACATTGGGGTCCTCTTGCTGAACAAGTACCTGCTGAGCAACTATGGGTTCCGCTTCCCCATATTCCTCACCATGTGCCACATGACCGCCTGTGCATTGCTCAGCTACCTGGCCATAGCCTGGTTCAAGATGGTGCCCATGCAGCCGATTCGATCCCGGGTCCAGTTCATCAAGATCGCCACTCTCAGCGCCATTTTCTGTGCCTCTGTGGTGGGCGGCAATATATCCTTGCGTTACCTGCCCGTCTCTTTCAATCAGGCCGTTGGGGCGACGACCCCGTTCTTCACTGCTGTGCTTGCCTATTTCATGACCGTTAAGAGGGAGGCCTGGTTGACGTATCTCACTCTCGTTCCTGTGGTTGCTGGCGTCGTTATTGCTAGTGGGGTACTTCAATTTCTTCTATCTCCATTAATACTATATTTCTTGCTATTAATTTTCATTAACTGAATCGCCCCATGTATTGAGTCTCTGGATATTTGTGGAGAAATAGCCGACTAGGTCTTTTTTGTTTTTTCTTATATTGGGCAATTTGAGAGTTTTGTTTTTTTACTCTTTTTTGAATCTAGTTTCAATAATCCTGGCTAATTTGGGGGTCTCATGTATTGCATACCAACTGTACTGCAGTTCCCGTCTCTACTTGAATGACACTGGGTTTGTGTACCATTGTATTTCTGTGCTGAATTTCAAGTGGGCTCCTGCATTGCTAATTTGTACCCTGATGAATTGGCATTGCCGATGTATCATTTGTGGTCCTGGGATGCACTGTATAAAGGTCAATCATCATCGTTGTTGTAATGGATAGATTGCGATGGTTGGAAATGTCCTAGGACCAGTGTAGACCTCCTAGATCGCCCAAGCCATATTGAGGATGTGGGTACTTAATATGCATGGATTTATGCTCGAGGCTCATGCTTTGCGTGCTCCAAATCAAAAGCATAATGTTTTGGTGAAGCCAACTTCAACAAATTAAGAAACATGACATTCTTCTTGGATACTGAGAAACCGGCACATGGATGGCTCTTAACCCCCCTGGAAAGGTCAGTTATGAAAGGTATGTGATAGGAGCACAATCCAAGTTGATGGCCCTGCCTAAGATAATATTATGTAGTCCAAACAGCTCTTTTCAGCAAAGTATAATGTTCCACCAAGTTCCTGGATGGGGGATGCAGGAACTGGGAAATGCATCCGAGAGACAAGCGGAGACACCCAAATTTTAGGACACTTTCTTAAATCTAAAATAAAATGTAAATATATGAGAAATTTAGAAACAAATAAAAATGTATGTAAATATATGAGAAAGTTAGAAACAATGACAAGTTACAAACATGAACAATCAAAGCATGAAATAAATATTCACATTCGTTTAAAGGTTTTGTTTGTTTTAATTTTTTTAACCTTTTTTAAAGCCATTCAGCAAAAATTGCGGGGAACGCCCAGGTGTTCCCTACAAAATGGAAACATCCCCTGTGTCTCCCTGAGTTTGACCAAAAGAGGGATGTGGGGAAAGGTCTCCCACTAAGTTTCCCTGTCCTGTAAACATGGGAAACATGGGGATGTGCCCCCTTCTTGGTGGAGCGCGTCCCTGTTTAACACTGGTAAATACTGATAAACAGTCAAACGAGTATGGAGGGTACTCGATGAGTCAAATCTGTTGACATTTTGATCAAATCTTGCTCCCTTTGGGTCAAATTTGGTGGGTTAGCAACTCTCCATTTTGGGTTTGCTGAGTTGTGTGACTTTATGACGAACACAAGGAGTTAGGGAAGCTAATGACAGAGATCCCAATCATTAGGATATCACGGGAAGACCAATCTAGAATACTCAGCCAGATATTCATGTTCCCAGTAGACAACATAGTAAAATGTCATTGTAGTTCTCAGCAGACATTGGGTTCAACCTCTTGACTGAATCTGGGTGCATTCCAGTAGCTGGTTATACCATAGTCTTGACTTTAGTGTCTCTGGACTAAGATTGGGTACATTCAAGCAGCTGGTTATGATAGAATTAAGATCAATGTTAGTGTAGCAGCTACGTTTACAGACTTAACTTCAGTGCTAGTGTAGCATATAACCTGTTTTTTAAATCTCCGATTGTTGAATTGGAAGGGTATCTCTATTATTGTAGCTCCAAACTGCTCATCGGAACAAGTTCACATACTGCAAATTTGTCTGTGTTTTGGTGCATTGTTGGAGCTATAAGCTGCCTTTATTATAGACTGACGCTGCCTTTTGGAATGGAGCATTGTGTGGTTGATGATTGACATTACTTATCTATCATAACACTGTTAAATTGTTCTTCCAAGATGAGTAATGGTACTTGTATTTTAATTGTTGATTGATGAATTGAATAATTTCTGACATTCTTAGCTGACCTTTGGAGAAGAGCCAATATATATGTATTTTAATTACTGTTTGATGGATAGCATCTGTTCTCCATCAATGTAGTTCAAAGGTGTCCCATGGAGACGGCCAATAGTGTGTTGTGGTATATGATAGATATTTTGAGATGCATTAACAAGTTCAAAAATCCTTAGTCATAATTCTTTTGTAAGGAAAAACACCCATCTGTTCTCCATCAATGTAGTTCAAAGGTGTCCCATGGAGACTGCCAATTGTGTGTCGTGGACTCGTGGTATATGATAGATATTTTGAGAAGCATTAACAAGTTCAAAAATCCTTAGTCATAATTCTTGTGTATGGAACAACACCCATGTGTTATGTACCTAACCACAAGTTCCTTATTAGGTATTAGATTATATGTACATGTGTTATTTTGTGCGGATGCTTCTTATTGTGAAATAATGCTATATTTGTAAGAATTGCATTTTTATGTAATGAGGGCCTAATCACTTAATTTTGTGTGGATGCTTCTTATCGTGAAATAATGCTATATTTGTAAAAATTGCATTTTTTTGTAACGAGCGCCTAATCACTCTTATTGATGGCTTATGCCTTAAGTTAGGTTTTAGCAGATATATTGGTAAATAGGAGTTTCCCACCTCTCATATGTATCCCTTATCATTTTATCAATGCAATCAATTAGTTACTGATGTTTATTGGAGATGCCTTCCTCCATTACTGGATTTGTAGGTGCAATCCACCCTTGGGTGTGCAGGTTCCCCCAATCATTTTTCCCTCATTTTTGGCTCTTATTTCTGTTACTCTTAGTTTTCTGTTTTGGTTTGCTTCAGTATTCTAGTGGTAGTTCCATTTCAAGTATAGCAACACTACAAGTTGGTAGCAAAGCTTCAGTTATTTTTTGTTCTTGTTGTGTGTTTTAGAAAAAAACTGAGGACAAGATCCCAATTGTCACAGTAGTTCGTTGTTCCTTTTTATATATTGGAATACTGCAAGTTGGTTTTAAAACTTTAGTCGATTGTCGCTATTGTTGTCTGTTGGACCAGAGCCCAATATGTTATGAAGGAAGAGCTGGAAGAAAGTTTCATGATGTTTGTAGAAGAAATGAGGCAGTTGGTGTGAGGCAAAGGGCTCATGGAACCTATTCTAGAGTTCCCATTCCACAATCATGAAGGATCTTGGGAGGAAGAGAAGGACATGAACCCTTGGGGATTGAAAGGTAATACCCCTTCAAGATTGCTGGTGACACGAAACTCTCATTGACCCACTTTCAACGTTTCAGTTGAAAACCTCACCATACAGCTTTGGTAGTGAAGTGGAAGTTTATTTTGGCTAAGCAAGATCAAGTTAACATTCATGGTGCAACACATGCATAGCTGAGACAATATGTTCAATATGGACCTACAACATTTGGATGGGGCAACAAACACTTGGGGTGAGGGATTGATTGCTGAAAACCCAATGGGGATTTTTGCAAGTTTGCAGATGTATTATTTCAGAGAGCAGACCACCATTGGGATGAGCCTCATAATGTTCAACTCATACACTTATTCTAGAAGGACATGCTAGTTGAATAATAAACTGAGAAGTTCCAAGCCTTGGAGACCAAGGCCAAACACTTTGCAGATCTGGTGTTGGGCATGTATGTTTCAAATCTGAGGACAAAAATCCGTATTGAGGTAAGAATGTTTGAATCGGATTCTTTGGAAAAATTCTTGGCATAGCTAGAAGAGCATAGAGTTGCATTAAAGCTATTAAGAAGAAAATGTTGGGTTCTAGTGAAAAGAGCTATGCATATGGTAGGAGGTCAAAGGAAGAGGGAAACTCTGAAATGTTACAAATAAAAAACCTTAGCTGCCCGTATGTCCAAAAACCTCAAATCTCTTCCGTAAATGCCCTCAACCTTAGTTTAAGGGACATGTCTGCAACTCTCAAAACTTTTTTATGGCTGAAAAATTTACAGTGTACCAGTCTGACTCTGAATCAAAACATAAGGAGTATACTCTTCCTAAACAATCAGATAATGACTCTAGTTTGAGCTTGAAAGGCTTGGGGAGTGTTACCCCCCAAGTTGCACTTGGTTGGATTTGCAGTTGAGCTGCCAAAGATGAAGATAGACCTAAAGCTCCTATTGCTGGAGTGTTGATCAAGGTGACCATGGCAGTAGATGGGGTGGAGTCTTGATTCTCAACACTATTACCATCATCAAAAGAGCATTCTCCAAAAGCAATGGTCCATCCTCCCATGGATAGTTATCCCAAGTCTTATATGTTTTATCCAACTATGCCTCCTTACAATAATGGGGTAACCACAACTTGTAATGCACATAAACCAAGTTCTTTGCTTGGTCTACATTAGACTTGTTTCTCTTGATATTGTGTATGGAATTGTAGGTTCTCCAACACCTCTATATAGAAAAAGTAATCACAACCTGTGAAAGCACCTATTTCTCCAAATGCTGCAATTGTTGGTGGAATTGCCATACATGTACCATAATTGGCGATAAATCATGTTTTCTTAATTTGTTGTTGCATGAATATGACCAAAGATTCCATTGTCACTGTTCTAGTGGCTTAGTTGTTGCTTTATGAGATCACACTCCTCATCAAGGACACCTTTGTCTAGTGCTTGCATATAATCACTTTGACCCATGAGATCCATTGGGGGTCTTCTCTTAACCGTACCACCAGGCAATGGGGCTCCTAGTTATGATGTAGAATAATATTTTGGTTTAAGGTCATATCCTAAGGCATGGAATGGAACATTTATCTTAGCCCATCGTTTTTCCATCTTTTTATGAGTATGGTTATATAAATTCACATCTCTAGGCTCAACATGGGCCTTAATTTGGCCTAGCATGGTGCCCATTTGCTCATTCACTTCCCCAGTCATTGGTTGATTTGAATATGCAAACTGAACCAACTTGTTGAATTGCAAACATAATTTAATCTGTGATAAAAAAATGCACATCAAGAATGGTTTCCTGCACCATAGAAATGCCATCTATATTTGATGTACTAAACACTCACAATTTCTCCAATGAATCACTTACCACCATGTTAGCCACTGCTTCTTCTACCTTCAATATGCGCTTGAAGGTGAGATAGTAGCTACCAAATCTTGTTCTTGCAAGCTTAATTAGCTACAAGTTAGAGTCATCACAGTAAATGAAGTGGATAAAACTATGCACAATGATGGATTTGATGATGGACTCCCCTCTCTTGTATAAGGCATTAATCCATTGACACTCTTTATGCTTAACAATATCATGCATCAAAAGGCTCAATGTGTGCCCCAAACACCTAGACCAAAAAAATGCGAGGATGTACTACTCAATGATTTTTCCTCCTCTCTTACAGTTAGCTGCATTATTAGTAATTACTTGAATCACATTGGATGGCCCAACCTCATTAATGCTTTCTTTGTGCTTCTGCCTCTTCCTTGATGTATTTTGCTCTATCTTCCTTTGATACCTTGGGGCAAATTTTAATTCCATCACTAATGGCCTTTTCACCAACAATTATCCCAAAGATGCTTAATCACATAGGTATATCAACTAGTGCAAGGTTTGCCATAATTACATCCATGGTTTCATATATTTTTTGAGGTTCCTCCCCCTCCCCACCCCCTAGGTTTTGTCACAGACTTCCATAGGGGCGGTTTCACATATTTTTTATGGTTCCATTCCCTCTTCTCCCCTCAAGTTTTGTCACATACTTCCTTGAGTTTTACGGTGGTGCTAAATGAGTTTTACTTGTATCTTCACCCCAACTTTTACCTTCATTCCCTTTACACCCCCCCACAGCCCCCAAGTTTTGTCACATACTTTCATAGGGGTGGTATTGCATATTTTTGGTGGTTCCACTCCCTCACCCCCCCTCAAGTTGTCACATACTTCCATAAGGGTGCTAAATGAGTTTTACTTGTATCTTCACCTCAACTTTCACCTTTATTCCCTTTACCCCCCTCCAAATCTTCCTCATCTTCATAGAATGGGTCACCATGAACATTGTCCTCTTCTTCCCATTGATTCTTGTTCCTAGCTAACACTATGAGAATAAAAATGGAAGTATACACTACATGAAGAACATTATCTTCATGTCTTGGATGACAAACTTACATGTATACATGTTGGCAATACTTTCTTCCCCTCCCCTAAACTTATTTCTTGCCCCATGAAGCGGTGGTATGACAAGGATTGCAAAACTCTCCACATCCAGCTTCGACATGCCTTCACTCATGATCACCCTAGCTACCTCGATATCAAGGCATCCTATCGTCGTCTTCTCTGTCACAAGTAAAGGAATGCCTTTGTTACAAGGAATGCCTCTTCATCTCACAGAGGAGATGGGAGTCGAGGGATTCCCTCATCCACTCCCCCAAGAATTCTCGTGAACCATCTACCCTTGCCACTCCCATCTCCTACTCGATCTTGATCCAAAATCCATGTTCTTCCATACCTTTTCCCACTATGATGTCCCAGGGCAACTCCTTATCCATATTACTTCTCATCCTCTCCTATTTCCACTTGTCCTCTTACTGAGATGTCCAGGAGGTAGTTTAGGTGATGAATACCAACAAAGCAATGGATGAGGAAGGGTTCTAGGCAGAACTCTTCAAGCATGGTCTCCACGCCTTGGATTGTCACTTGGCAGATTTGTTCAACCATGTGGTCTGTATAGGTTTTCTGCAACCTTGGTCACACTACACTATTCACCCGATCCACAAATTGGGCTCCAGTATAGATTCCAATAACTACAGAATGATCATGATTGGCCACATGTTCTCAAAACTCTATGTTATAGACCTCCATATGAAGCTTTCAGGGGACCTTGAGCGGAGGCAACTTAGAACTAGAGGATAGGCGGGATTTTGACTGGGACACCAGACCATCGATCACATTCTTACACTCTAAGCTATCATCGTGGAGGCTTGACATTGCTTTTCAAAAGTCTTTTGTTGCTTTGTAGACTTTTGGAAAGCATTCAACTCTGTTTCTAGAGAGTTATTGTTCCAGAGGATCGGAGACATTGGCATTTTCGAGACCCTACTGACTACCATCATGTGCCTATATGAGATGTTTCTTGATGATCCCCACACAATCCATGGGGTATCAAACTTCATCAGGAGTACCCTTGGGGTCAAACAAGGGTGATCCCTTTCCTCGCCTATATTTGGGATCTACATTGATAATCTAGAGTCCTTGCATGAGCACATCTAGAATGGCGGTGGGTGCCTTCTCCACCAGGTCTTGATTTCTGTTTTGCTTTTCGTCGGCGATGTGGTCCTCTTGGCCTCATCTCTAGAGGGGTTGTAGAGATAGTTGGATGCCTTAGCCCTTTTCTGTGATCTTTGTCAGTTGATGATCAACCCTGGTAAAAGCAATGCCATGATCTTCATTGGGTTGAAGAAGACCCTCTTGGATCACCATTTCGTTTTTAGAGGGGAGGAGATTGAGATCACCGGTTTCTATATTTACCCAAGGGTATAGTTCATGGGACCTCGTTTTAGTCTGTGGCATGCACTTCAGGCTTGAGTCAGCAAGGGCTTCAAATCCTTAGCCCTCCTCGAGAGAGGGTGTTTCCAAAACCATTTCCAGGACATATTGTCCAAGATGTCCCTCATGGACATCCTTGTCTGGCCCACAGTGCTCTATGGTTCAGAGGTTTGGGGGCCCTATTTGCTAGAGTCTGACTGGGCCTTAGTAAAGAGAGTGCAAAACCTCCTCTTTCGTCCCATCATTAGATGCAAGTAGGAAATTCCCTAGCCAATCATATTTGTGGAGTTCGAGGTCGACCCTTTCGACTTGAGACTGTATTAAGGCTTTGAAGTGGACATCTCATAAGTACAAAAAATGTATTTTTTAAATTTAAAAATATGCGTGGCCATTCAAAATTTTGAAGTGGTGTTAATTATTCATTGTAAATATATTTCAACATATCTCACATTTGAAAAATAACATATGATATGACAACGTAAAAATAGAGTTTAATAGGTAAGTATGGGCTCACGACATGTATTTTTTTAATGTTGATTAAGTAATAAGTATAGGCTCATGGCCTTAATGTCTGTATTTTTTTTAATGTTGATTAAGTAATGTGAGTTACTTAAACGTTTATTTAAAAGATTACGTGGAACAATAGTCACAAATTTGTTTAAAATGATTCATGAATTTTTGTGTCCAATTTTTTATGTGATTTGAGTTTATATTTATTTACATGAAAAAATATATATGTTGAAGGTTTTCTAGTTGAAATTCCACGTTTATCTTAACAAATTTTAATAATAACATTTATAGTGAATTTTTAAAATATAAATATTTAAATATATTTAAGTATTTAGTCAACTTTATTGTACTGTATCCATACTATGTCGAATATTTGCTGAATTTCTAATTCCAAATGAATTTCCGTATAGGAACTCCCAATACGACTGAGTCTTGCTACTATGGATTGATCAATATACTAGGATTTGCCAAGTGTGCCATCTTTAGGAGGTTGATATTGAGGAGCACTTCATTTTCCATAGCCTTATTTACTACAAGATTCGAGGTTGGTTCCATTGTTTTTTCAGGGAGCTTCTTATTAGGGAGCTTCAAACATTGGTATCTCGATCAGAGATGTCTGATCTTATACTTGTAGGAGGTCCTCTGCTCCCTCATCCTCGAGCTACATTCACATCCCGGACTAGCTTCCAATTAGTGGATCACTTCCTTTTTCACGGTGCTCCCATTTGATAGGGCACCAAGAGGAAGACAAATAGCAATCTTGTTCCAACCCCAAATCTATGAGGACTTGGAGAACAACCTTCATTTCTGCAAGATTTTAGTGGCATTACCAACCCTGGTCCCATACCAACAGCTAGTTGAGACCATCTAGACCATAGAGACGGCTCTTGTCACAGTCTTAGCGAGGAAGGTGCCTTGGAGAGTGGGCACAAGACATCTGCACCCCTTGGTTGAACACCTACAACGAGCAGGCAGTAGGGACTTAATGCAAGAAGCCAACGAAGCAAAACATGGGCACAAGACAAAGCGGATCCGAGCAGCACAAGTTGGGAGCCTAGGGGCTTGCTCGTCAGTAAGTGGACTTGGGAGATGGGTGTGTGACCCACGTCAGGTGGCCAATTGATCGGGTAGCATCGATTGGCATGTGAGTTCATCGGCATAGCTTCGACAAAGTGCACGACAAGGCAACAAGTGGATGCACCAAGAGTGAAGAACCCGAGATGATGGTGGAATGGGCTTTGGTAGGAGAGCCCTGCGTTACATGTGAGATGGCTCACCTTGGAGGAGGGTGCACCCATGAAGTAGACTTGGAAGCATATAAGTAAGAGGGGGCGTGAAGCTCCAATGGGGATCGAATCCATCCATCAAGAAAGTGAAACGCACTACCTAGTGGAAGCCCACAATTAGAGGGAAAACAAGTGCCGCAAGAGGTGAACTTGTGGATGCGATAGGGGAGCATTGCGGACAGAAGAAGACACTATCGTGAAGTGGTGGGTTTGATTCTTGGGGTTCCTTTTGTAAATGGAGTAACGGTTGGTTTGGGCGCACTCTTGGAGAAGCAACCAGTGGGCACTCTCCCGTAATTGTTGCATTGTACTCTTGTCATCATACTTGTGTATATTGAATTTTGGCACGCAACATTGAGGCAATGCCCGACACACTTTTGTTGTTGTTCTCTTGTGTATTCTTTGGGAAAAGTGTAAATTGTTATAACATGATGAAGAATATGACTAAGTGTAAGAACAATTGCTAAGTGTGTGGAGTGAGGTATAGTCTATCGGGTTCCACCTCGAACTGGTCTCACCACCGAGAGTGTCTCTTGGGCAGTGCCGCACGGTAGGGAGAAGAACAGGAACCCCTGGTTTCTGGGTTAGGCTTTCTAGCAACGCGACAAGTGGTATTATAGTTGTGAACTTAGTGGGCTCTTCACCATGTTTCTATTGAAAGGTGAATATTAGAGCTTGGCTTGAATTGGTGCCAAGAGTTAAGTGTTGAAGGGAGTGTTACGCACCAGAGCTGTTGTAGCATTCCAGCGAGGCTAAGCCTTAAACAAGGGGTTAAGTTTTTTTTATTGTACAAGCCAAAGTGGGTTTTATTGTATGGATATTTGGATTGGGGGCTGTTTACCCCTTGGATTGGTCATGGCCATCCGCCTTGGTTTCATTCTCAAAAGTACTTGGCTTATTGGCTTTGCTGACTGCCCTTCAGTGTGATGATATCTCCACCATGTAGGGCTTTTAGCCCATGGGTTGGTGTTCTGGGGCTTCTGGGGTGACCCACTGGGGCACATGACCATCTCGGTTTTATTTATGCAAAGGTGATTGCGTGTTGTAAAGGGCTGTTATCCCCTATTAGCACACCTTTTGCACCCATTTGGACCTATTTTCAGCATCCAAAAGCCCCTACTCTAGTGCTACTAGCCTATGACGTCATCCTTCTAGCAGATGAGCCTACAAGCCCTGGAAAGGGGGGCGTTGAGGGACAAGCATCATTTTGGGGTTAGATGGGGCATAACGTACCCCCTTGGCTCATTACTTCATCCAATGAAGCCTTTCTCAACTTGTTTTAGCTTATTTTCATTATTTTGGTCAATTTTGGGGTAAAATTTCTAAATTGTGAAGAATTTACCCTAAAAATATTATTATTTTATTTTTAGGACTTGTAGGCTCAAAATAAATATTTGAGGATGAGATAGTATAAATAGACATCCTCCTCTCATTGTAAAATCATAAGACAAGGGTTCTAATATGGAATTATTTCTTTTTCTCCTACTCTTTGAGTCTTCTTGGCGATGCACACTTCTCTTGGGATGATCTTCTTTGCTTGATGGTGGATGGATGAATGATTTAGGGCTTCTTTCTTGCACATGCTATGGTTGATGCTAGACTTGTTGGAACAACACATGCACAAGTGTGACCTAAAGGTGTCTTCTTTGCTCATGTCTTGTTGAATGTTGGTGAATAATGTTACTCGTGGATTGAATGGTAGTTTTGTGCTGCATTTTCTCTGAATTAGGGCTTTTTACCAATATTCTATCAACTTTGTATGAGGAAACGTCTTGCATAAGGGTTTCCTATTGCTTTGGGGCCTTGGACTTCTCCATTTGCCTTAGTCACGCTCACCTATTGAACCTTAGAGGCTGCTAGGTGAAGCCCTAGCTTGCAACTACTAGAGGAACATCTTAAGAGAGGGACGTTAACCATAGATCTCTCAATGCCCTAGGGATTGAGACAATAATCATATCCCCTTTCTTGTCATTTTTACTTTATTGTTTTAGCATTTATTGTATTATATTTTTGCTGCAATTTTATGCATAAAAAGACCAAAAAATTTGAAAAATTCCTAAAACCCTAAAAATTAGAAAATTCAGAACTCCAAAAATAGCCACGAGTTTGTAATTTTGGTCCTCCCTACAAATTTTCCCTAGTGGATTTATCCACAGATCCTGAAGGGCGTTCTCATTTTATGTGAAAAAAACCCTAAAAATCATATATTGTCAAAAAAGCCCTAAAAATTACATAAATTCAGAAACCTAAAAATATTCGGAATTTGCTAAATTTGGTCCACCCCTCAATTTCGGCCTAGTTGATTTGTCCTTAGACCTTGAAGGGCGTCCTTCTCGGAGTTGACTCGGGAAACGTGAAAACCCTATATCTCCCAAACCCAAGGCAACGTTTTCCTTCTGAGGCCTCCTAGGGCCTCACTTTGCCCTACTTGTCCATCTCCTCCTAAGGGCGCAATCTTTTGAGGTGTCCCTTGTGTGGAATTCATTGGTAAACATGAAATTGCGCTGCAAATCATTGATGTTTGTTATTTGGTAGGAGTTGCGGTTGGGGAAATTAGATACGAAGATAAGAGGTTTATATAAATGAAAGCTCATAGGTTCAGCTGGATGGGAAATATGGGATAATTTTAACACCTAAACTCTCCATGTTCTGTTGCATCCAGTGACTCACTTTTGCACTCTTATCCTTTTGTAATGTTGTGTATGTATGTATGTTTTGTGTGAAAGCTTTACACCTATAAAGATGAAAACAGAAGAAATTTATTATAATAAGGTTTTAGATGGAAGCTTATGATTTTAACCCCAGGTAAAGCAAGAAACAGATTGCAAATTCGTCTGGACTATGAATTTGCTATGTCATGTTTTTGATCTATGATCTTTGGCTTATTTAAATTTTAGTCTCCAAACGTGCTGATATATCTGTTTATAATAGGCAGTTTGAAGGTTGAATGGTTACTTCTTTACATTTTTGGTAAGAGCCTATGCTACTTAATATTAGGGAAATATGGAATTTTCAAATGGCTGCAAAATCTCTATACAGGAAAGATGGCATTTACAAAAATGTTCAAAATTGCTCTGTGAATTTGAGTCCCTGATGTCAACTGTGAAGTTCCAGGATTCTGCTTGACTATGGGCCGATGTCGTGGTTTGAATATCATGGCGGTTTTTATGTTATTCACTTACGTGGGGCAGTATTCTGGGCGAGAATCAAGATTATTGGATGGCTTTGGTGGCACTGGTTATTAATTTTCCTGTTTCTCAGAACTTGAGGCTAAATGATTTCCAGTGCAGGCAATTTCTAATTTGTAACTGCTTTCTGATAGCGTCCCTGAGAAACGTGATCTCTCACAGGAGTAGTCATAAACAATCTAAAAGCTCTATTATAAAGTCCACCCGAGCCTGAATGAAAGAAAAGATATCATTTGAAGATATGTCAATGAGAACTACTGTTCTGATGCCATTGATAGACAAAGGGGAATTAAGAATTTTTATGATGTTTTTAATGCTCATTTATAAATTGTATCTCGGTGTAAAAGAGAAGGCAAAGCATCCTATGTAATAATCAACAGTTTTCTTGATTTCAATGTAAAAATCAGTGCCTTTTAAAGTTTTTTCATTTTTCATGACCCAAAACTAAACAATATTCAAAGTCAATACATTTTGTGATTGAATAAAATTAGCCATGTAATGTTTTATCCCTGATGTTACCCAGAAACTTCAAGCCAGGTGCCGTCCCCATTGTCAAACGGTAAACCTTCTGGAAAACTTTCAGAGGTGTTCTGGCCAATGAATCTGATGTATTATAGAAGAATGAATTTTTCCTTTCATTTTTAGTGAGCAGGGCTTGTGCAAGGTCTCCATTAACACAGGCAGAAAGAAAAACATAATAAGTAAATAAATAGGATTATAAGAAAAACTAAGAAATTTCTGGTTAATCTTTAGAGTGAATTTAGATTAGTTGTTATTCGATTATGAGCTTTTCTCCCTGGATATTGGGTCATTTGTGTGCATGTTCAAGAACACACTTGTATCTCTCTTAATTGTGAATCCTAATGCATATTATATGAAAACCTTTATAATTGTTGTTTCAATACAATTTCAAAACTATTGTTTTGGAAAATACTTGTTTTTTGAAATTTTATATTTCCTAGTTTCAAGTAATTTTGGTGATTCATGTATTACTAATTAGTAAAATGAAATTCTCTTTCGGAAATTTTGTACTCAATAAAAGCATAATTCAAAAAAAAAAATTTTGCTAGTTAAAGGCGAAAATCACCTTGGTGTATTAGTAATTTTGAAGGATTTCCAAGTTCAAGTGCTTCATGCTCATTAGGTACTGACATGTTTGCTTTATCTATGAAACATTACTTACAACTTTTGACTCTCATATGATAATATCTCATATAGGCTATGATTTTGTTGTTTGGTTTTTGAAGGGGGAACCGAGCTTCCATTTATATGGTTTCATAATGTGCATTTCAGCAACTGCTGCAAGAGCTTTAAAGACGGTGCTTCAAGGGATCTTACTTTCTTCTGAAGGGTATAGGAAACTTCATCTTGTCATTTGAAAGCGTTAACACATTAAAATATTTGGTTCTTTTTGAGATCAAAGACAAAGAATTTAAGAGAGTTGAATCAATCTGTTTTAGCCTTCTTTATTTCATAAATGGCAGGGAGAAGCTGAACTCCATGAATCTCCTTCTGTACATGGCACCCATTGCTGTACTGCTGCTGCTTCCAGCAACTTTAATCATGGAACCTAATGTCCTTGGGATGACTGTCGCACTTGCAAGGCAGGATGTGAAGATTGTATATTACCTGCTTTTCAATTCAACACTGGCATATTTTGTCAATTTAACTAACTTTTTGGTGACTAAGTACACTAGTGCCTTAACTCTTCAGGTACGTATCTGGTTTCAGATTCATGTTTCTCTCAGATTCATTTACGTTGTGGGTTTTCTTTTTGTTCTATGAAGAAAGCAGTTGTACTAGGTCAAGTTTTGGAGGTGAGTAAAATGACTGCATATAACATTGTATTGAAGTTTGTTCTAAATACATCTAGAATAAGCTTCATCACAGTCCCTAATAGTTAATGAGTCCCTCAGAATCACATGGACTAATGACACTTGACCGTTAAATTTCTCTCAGTGAATGTTGGGTAGTTTGACTAACAATTAGCCATTCACTTGGTTGCTAGATCTTCATCTGAGGAAAGAGGGAAACCTTATTTTGTGTCTTCTTAGATAGATTTTCCAGCATCATATATATGACTGAAGAACAGGCGGTGAGCAAACCACATTCATTGGATTGTTCAACTATATTTTAATAGCGGCAAATGGCAAGAGCAACTGACTCTTAGTACAAGCTGGCTCACATCAGATCACCTTTTGGGTTACACTCGGAAATAACATTAACATTACACTGGACTAGTATTATATAGTCTTGATATACCGACTCTTTCTGACAGTAGGAACTACCACTATAGCAATGATACCCAGACACTCCCTTAATCCCACAACAACTTAAACCTTTACTTCTTTGAGACTGTTCCCTAGGAAGTCTATTAGCATTCCATGACAGCCTCCTTCATCTTCCTAGCACTTGTATCTTATGGTTCACATTGGCAAGCCATAACCCTTTCTTGTACTCACTGCTCTATTGCTATAACTCATGCACAAGACCCCTTTTTGTTTTGGTGCCTAACATCTTCTTGAAGATCATGTGGCACCCCTTGTGCATTAGCTAGATCATGATGCATGGTGATTGCTTTCTTGTTCTGCATTACCCAGTGGTCCTTTTTAATTTTTTTTTAATTTTTTTATCCCAGGTTACAATCTAGGGAAAACCCCTGGGTTGTTCCCCTCAGTCCGAGGATGGTACCTAGGGAAAACGCTAGATTCTTCAAGGCACAAGGCCAGTTCAACAACAGGGCTCAAAGCTGTTACAACAATATTCTTATTATGAGCTCAACATATCACTTATGGGAATAGAACCCATGTGGGGAGGATAACACTCCATCCCAAAAGTTAAAACCACTCGGGCTAGACCCAATTCATATTATCCAGTGGTCCTTGTAACAATTCAGTGGCATCTTGCATATGCCAGTCTCTCAGAGAAAACGTTTAAAGACATGCATTTATATTTGGAATTTTGAGTTGGCTAGGCTTTTTGTCTGATGCAATAAGTATGCATTTATATTTGGAGTTTTGAGTTGGTGGGACTTGTTCAAATTTCAAATATGTACTTAGCATTTCTTCATTGTGCCAACTTGGACCAGCTTTTCCTCGTTTGGAATCATCACAGGAGTGGGGGACATCTGACTGATCCAATAATAAACCTAAAGGATAGATTACTAGCTTGTGCAGCTGGTGTATTTGGGAGTGATGAAAACTTGTTGATCTAATCTCCATAGAACCTTAAATTCTGACATTGTAATATAATTCCCCGGCAATATATTATTGAAAAAACACACTGGTCTCCATTATTACTACAATGTTGACCTGAAAGGAGAGATACCACAGTGAGGTACACTAGCCACAACTTTGCATAAAGATCAGTTTTTCTGAATTCTTTTTATGGTTGCTGCCAGCTGGTAGTATTTCGGCACAGAGTGAGTAGATCACTACAATTCAATCAGGTTGGAGGCAGTTGCTTATGTTTTGACTGTTAGAGCTTGTCACACTTCCAACTGAGCCTGCATAGTCTCTGCCTGAGAAAACTGAATAGAAATATGGGTTACCAAAGGGAAACTGTGGTTTCATTAGATTTCTGAACTTTGGAGTCCCAACTTCCACATGTTTCCGAATTATAACACAATTGAATAATTTGCATTACCTTGCATCAGAGTGGTTGATTCAACAAGAGTGGGAGCCATGAGCAACGGTTGTGGAGCCATGGAGTCTGTTTGGATGCTAAGAAACAAAGTCACATTGTCATTGATGCTTCTCCAAATAACACCAACTGCATTAGCGACACCCACTTTTCCAGCCTAGAGTTCAGAAAAGATCCATTATTTTTAATTTCCTCATTGCACATCAATTGATAGGAAAAGGTCAACATATTTTCTACTTTCCTCTCCTTTAGAGATCTACTAAAATGGATATCTGATTTATTGTAGGGTCAATTTTAAAATGGCAGTCTGTACATTTTTGCGTGATTCAAATTTCACTCTTTTAATCACCACACAATTTATTTTACAATTTTTTAATTATAGGCAGGAAATGGCTGTGGTTTCTAGAACTTGCAACATTACTTGAGGCTGTTGTTTGTAAGAGCTGTAGATGAATGTCATTGGCTTGAACTAAAAATTGAGATAATTTAGACTGTAGAAAGTGACTGATTCTTTTCAACATCTTCTGTCAACTTTATTTTTCAGGTTCTAGGGAATGCAAAGGGAGCAGTGGCAGTAGTTGTTTCCATCATGCTTTTTAGGAACCCTGTCTCTGTTACAGGGATGCTTGGCTATACGCTCACAGTATTTGGGGTGATTCTTTATAGTGAAGCAAAAAGGCGCGCTAAATAATCTTTTGATAGGGATAACAGGTTGAGGTCGTTGCTGGAAGTGCTGCAGGATATGAAGTCACAGTATCTCTGTGCAATGGCTATAATAGATCTGTATGCCGCTAACACCCTGACATCATCAAATTATTCATTACATGTGCTGTATGGTTTTGCAAAGTTGGATAAGATTATGCCTTTTAAGAATACGAGTAAATACATCAAAGGATAAGGGTAGCTACCTTTTGTTTCATATTTTGTTTATATTTGTCATCTTGATTTGCATGAAGAAGGATTCTCTTTGATTACAATTCTTTCCAGATCCAGCCAGTTTCATTTGGCTTTTCATATTGTCTTAGTTGGATGGATTCCATCCTTGAAGGTTGTAGCTATTAATATTTATTTACTTCTCCTTTATTAGAAAGGCTCTTTTCTATAAACATGCGGGAAATGACCTTGTGCAAGCATTAATCTCATGGATCTCATGGATATAATTTGGTGCTTACATGGAAGAACTTAATAACAGAGGCTCTGTGCTGATATTTCATAATATATTGCCTATTGTAAAGTTCATCAAGATCTTTGTATGATTCAGTTAATGAGAAGATCATACCCAGGTACTTGAATTTAATTGCCTCTCTGGTGGAAAGGAATTGGGGGAGAAACCCCAATTTGATGTATAGATTGAATCTAGCACAAGAAAAGAGACACTTATTGGAAACTTACAAAGTAGCATGGATACGACCATGATTCATGCTTGAATGAGCATAGTTGTAACATCTCGTTCTAGTGCTCTGTTCCATCTTTTCTAAATTCTTGAACATGTTTTGAAAATCAACAAGAGATATTTGTGTACATTGACTGTTCCCTTTAGAGTGAACTTAAAGTGTAATATCAAGATGTACTGTGAGCATTTGTATTTGTTTTAATCAATTAACTTATGAAGTCTAGCATATTATCATAAGCAGTTGCCTCAAAATATGTTTTTGATGTCTGGAACTAAGATAATTATAACTAGCATTGATAATATAGTCAGCAGAAGCTGAATCTGGCCAAGGGGTTAACTTTCAAATGGGAATGGAAAGGAGTAAAATATTGTCCGATTACTATTTCCAAATCCTTACTAACCAATATTATTCCTTTCTATTTTGGCATGAACCCATGAGAATGGGAAAGAACTTGTAAAGGGAGAGCCAATTTTGTCTCTTACTGAGATTCGTGCTATCAGCACATACTTATGGGGTATCAACTCTTTTAGGGTTTGCCAATATGAATTTTTCATTTGTTACACCGGTTTTCAGGATGGGGAATGGCATGATGTATCCCGGGGATGGCTAGAGCACACTCCCAATTTTTTAGGGTATGGTCGGTTGGTGGATGAAAAATTATATATAAATAACTTGAATAACTTGAATGGACTTGAATAACTCTTGGACATACATGTACAATATGTAAAATGCAATGCCTACCTTTATAAAACTACTTAAACAACACTTACTACTCTAATGTCACTGCTAGAATCAACTATACAACATAAAACCACAAGTATTTACATATAATTTACAAGTTTGAGAGTATTCTAAAGGGGAGAGTTGAAGAAACATACCTAGAGATGGAAACATGAAAAAACTTGACTTACATGAGTGTGCAGCAGGTCCACACTAGCTACAACATCAACAAGAAGTAGCTTCAAGACCAACAACAACAACGAGCAACAGTGTGTGGAGGACCCAACCGACCCTTTAGTCAAACACTAAGAGCCATTGAGCCCTCGATCAGTAAAACTATGTCAGACAAATACCTTTTCACACCAGTAAGAAATCCCCCATCCCTCCATCAACCAGCCCTTGAGCAAAAGAACCAACAGAAAAAAGACCTCCAAGTCTCCATTTTCCCCTCGTTAAATAGCTCCCTTTTCTTATTAAAATAATAAAGTTTATTTGCATGGATGGCTTCACTTGTCATCCATGCACTTAACCCCATTATATGTATATTTGTTTATTATTATTATTATTATGCACCTATAATTACAATTTATTTTACTAGATGGGGCACTATAAGAAACTTTGCTCTGAAGATGCATCATCCCCATTTTTTATCATTTATGCAAGACATACACAATATCACATAGTTTGCACAATTCTCATACAATATGCATTTAAATAACCAGAACTATTGTGTGGGGGTGAGAGTTACTTGTGTGGCCATCATAGGTAATTTTTCGTTTCTACACTATCACAAATATTATGTCCTATTTGATTACATGATTGATTACTCTTATTGAATTCCTAGTCTACAATCAAGTCACACAATTATATATCAATCAAGTCTCACCGTTGTGCATCAATTATATATATAGAATCATACATCCAACCAAGTCATTCACATGTTTTACTTCCATCCTCACATACACTCACTCAAAATCATACCATCCGATTAATCTTTGAACATCCATAATACTCTCCATGGTCTCGCTTTCCATGGCATGAGCCCTCTATTGTAACATGTTCGTAGATCATATAGTAGGCATCGAAAGTTTCTTGGGAATTTCCTATGCCTATTTTATGTCATTGGACACAAAACAATAAAATTTAGGATTAAAAATCCTTATGTGAACCAACAAAGGACCATCCAAACCGAACTTCAAGGGTTTTCACCACACATTAGTACATCAAAGAACTTCACCGGTTCAAATCTCACTTGAAACTCTTCCATTCTGCACATTCCTAAAGCAGAACTATTGTTTTGTGCTCAGTCACATGTTTTACTTCCATCCTCACATACACTCACTCGAAATCATACCATCCGATTAATCTTTGAACATCCATAATACTCTCCATGGTCTCGCTTTCCATGGCATGAGCCCTCTATTGTAACATGTTCGTAGATCATATAGTAGGCATCAAAAGTTTCTTGGGAATTTCCTATGCCTATTTTATGTCATTGGACACAAAACAATAAAATTTAGGATTAAAAATCCTTATGTGAACCAACAAATGACCATCCAAACCGACCTTCAAGGGTTTTCACCACACATTAGTACATCAAAGAACTTCACCGGTTCAAATCTCACTTGAAACTCTTCCATTCTGCACATTCCTAAAGCAGAATTATTGTTTTGTGCTCAGTTGTGAATGAAATACTATCTGTTTTCGTATAATGGATGAGATCAATATCATCCGACCGTGCCCAAAGAAAACGCCAAATGAAATGAATCTTGGTAGCTAAGACTTGTCTAACCACAAAATGCAAAACAATTTTGTGAGGATTTACCTCTTTCGATGGAAAGTTAAACCGTTTTCTATTGAAAGCCAAGGAAAAAATGCTTTATTGAGTGTTTTTTTTCTTTATTTATCATGGCAAGGAGAGAATCGATGTGTCCAATGACGGAGCCATGGAAACGGCCAACGATTACAGTGGCAATGTCCATCTGCTTCAGCGCCCCTAAAACGTAGACGTCGAGGTTCGAATCTAAAAAGGGAATGGCTTAGATATTAGCAGTTACAATGGATCAAGGATGAAGAAAAAGGTTCTTCAAAGCTTTTCGTGATTATCTTGACCCTAGCTGCTGGAATAAGCGGATTCGGATATGATATCGGTGAGTTTTTGTTCTTCACATGCCTTTAGCATTGTACTTGAGCTTGGCCACGCTGGTTTTAATGGATTTTTTTTAAAAATATTGCACTATTAAGGCAAGAAGGGTTCAATACGTGTCTTTGAACGCACTGTGGTAGCCTGCATGCATATATATACATTGTGTATATGCCCAATTAGCAGTGTGTGTATATTCTGCAATTTGTATTGCAGTGGAGGTGGGATTCCATCTTGTTTTCCGAACAGTACCCACTTCAAAATGCCTATTTGAAACATCAAATTCTTCATTCAGAGACAAATACAATCAATATGGGGCCAATTCTGTATTTTCCTTGCCATCTTCATTGATACTGTGTTCTGCACATCCCTCGGCTAATCCCAGAAAGGAAATATGTTGTTATAAGGGTTTCTTGTAGGGTTGGCAATGGAAACGAGCCGACATGGTAGGGTGTGAGTTTGACAAACATTCTGGGCTGGATCTTATTCTCCAGGTTGACAAATTTGACAGTTCCACTCGTATCCTTAGCGTAGTCATTCGTAAGCGCCCAGGTTGAGAGGTGTACCAGTTTTATGCTACGAATTCAGAGGCTGAAACACCCATTCTTGGATGCATTTTTTTTTCTCATCTCTTGTGTATTGTTTCTGTGCCCTTCTATACGGGTTTTCTTCCTCTACTTTTCTGGAGTGGCCACTGTAATTTAGGAAGACAGATGACCCTTTTCATGGAATTTTCTAATTATACAGGGAATTGCATTAAGGTTGGTTTAATTTCTAAACTCTATGCATGTGAGTATAAATTTATAATACGCCATTATACCATTTGGTATGAATTTATTAGATCAGACAATAGTATTTTAGAAACTAGTTTGGTGAGCTAAGGATTGAACCTGACTAAAACCAATGCCCTTGTACCAGCTGCTGTACAAAATAGGCATTGGTATTTATTTTGTGGGTGTTAATAATTATTCGGCGGGAACCTATCTCATAACCATCAGTTGGAAATGCCAGTTTCTACTCTAGACGAAACTAGTGTTTGGGATGAAATTAGAAGTTAAATAAATCATCTGAAGAGGATTGGTGTCTGCTTTCTGAGGATATAAATATTGCTGTTTTGTTACAAAATACTAGGATATAGTCTCAGGTCCAAGGCCTTTATCTCCACCTATAAGAAGGCCGGCGACAACTGAAGAAGAAAAAAAAATGCATTGGAATATGGTACAATTCGTCTTTATGGGTACTTGCTATATTTCTTTGTTGGCCACCCTATCATTTCTAATTGGGATTGGTAAGTTGTAGGTAATAATAAAATAGACATGTTTTAGAATTAGGGGTTGGGTTTCTTCAACACAAACATCTTGGAATTCATTTATGCTAATTTTATGTATGACAATAGAAATTCGGAGGAAGTGACTTCTTACAAATATATCAGAATTGATATTCATCACAAGTCAATTGGAACTAGAGTATTGAGAAACTAATTATTGGAGGGTGGAAAACTTACTTTGGTCTTGAAAACAATTGTAATTCAACAAACCTTGTGATGTGGGATAAAAAGTTCATTTTTGAAATGCTCGTCACTCTTGTTATCTTGTATGGTGGTGAAGTTTGGGGTTGCAGCCTCTCCAAAGAATCTTGGAGAAAAGTTGAGCAAATCCAAAAGCATTTTATAACTTATAACCTTAAAATTAAAAGCAAAACGCTCTATCCTATTCTCCTCATAAAAGTGGGGCTCTCCCCCATAAAGAGCATGGCTATGACTAGGCACCTCATATACAAACACAAGATAAACCACGTGGGAGACCATAGACTTTCTAAAATTGCTTTAAATTCCAACTAAAACCACCTACGTCTCAAGTGGGGGTGGCATAAAGATGCCATGGCGTCGTTAAACCATTGGGGGATTGGCAAAAATGCCACCTTGCAAAGTATTGATAATATTAAAAGTATTATTACATCCAAGTTTAAAGAGAAAACATGGTGCGAGAATGATTTAGAGGTCAAAAGAAAACTGAGATACTATAAGGTCATTAACCCTAATCTAGGAAATCAAAATTCTCTCTATTTTAACTAGTCCAAAGAAGAAAATTAATATATGATCTCCATAATGAAACAAGATGTTGGACAATTCCTAAAACCCCGTGGGATAAAAGGATTTTCCATCTTTGCAAGACTATGAGCATGAGGATAAAAAACACTTCTCTTAGAATGCCCCACGTACACCCATATTAGATCTCAGTTTCAAAATCTTTGTTACCACACTGAACTTTCTAACCTTCTAACTCCTCAAAACTATGGTAAGCTAGGAATGTTTCTCTTTCAGCTTTTTGAGCATAGAATTTTTCTTTTTGTAAGCTAGTACCCACAGAGTTTCGAAGTGGTGACATAACACAATGAGTGCCTTAGTAGTACACCCATTCACCATCTATTCTACACCCTGTTGGTAGCATATAAATACAACTTTAAAACAAACCAAATAATTTATTTCTTTTCTTTTCTTCTTAAGGTCCAATAGACCAAATTTGGTCTTAGTGGACATTAACCATCATCATCATCATAATAATTCAATAGCTTAATTTGGATAAAATAGACACAAAGGAATGAGAGTAATAAATTAGTTCTATTGTGAAATTATATAGGAAGAATCTACCTTGGAATGCACTTATTAGTAGATGTTGTTGGCGCTGCTATCCTTGTCACAATGATTCTTATTTTCTAGTTTGCAATCCATGAAGACTTGATTCTTTTACTACTTTAGACAAAAATGCTATGGAAAATATTATTTGATCATTTTATTGCTTTGTTGATAGTATATAGATTTGGAATTATATAAATGAACAAAATATGTTGTGTAGTCACATCCTTTTGGGTTGGCTTTGCATTCCTACTCTCTTTTGTGTATCCTACAGTAGAGCTACCTACCCCAAGCTTTGAGTTCCATGTTGCTTTCATCTTTGGGAGTGGTAAGTATATATTAACTTGGCCTTGTTTAAGATACTTGTGAAGAGAATTACTGTGTAGGATGATCTGGGTGAAAATTTGTTAGGTTTTGTTTGAACTAAAACATGTGAATGGCTTGGTTGGATGCATGATTGTATAAATAGAACCAATGTACAATGGTGTGACATGATTGATGTATAATTGTGTGACTTGATTGTATACTAGGAATTTGGTAAGAGCAATCAATCATGTAGTTAAATATGACATTATATTTGTGATAGTGTAGGTACGAGAATTATCCATGATGGCCACACGAGTAATTCTCACCCCCACTCAATAGTACTATTTATCTAAGTGCATATTTTCTGAGGTTGTCCATACTGTGTGATTTTGTGCATATTTTGCATGGGGATAAGAACCGGGGATGACGCAAACTCCTAGACAAATTTTATTGAAGGGGGGGTTGTATGTATTGTCCCATCTAGTAAAATAAATTGTAGTTATAGGTGCATATTAATAATAATATATATGAAATAAGTGCATAATAAATGAATATACATATATAATGGGGTTAAGTGCATGGATGACAAGTAGAGTCATCCATGCAAATGAACTTTATTATTTTAATAAGAAAATGGGGCTATCTAAGGGATGGGGTATTTCTTATCGATGTGAGGGGGTATTTGTCTAGCATAGTTTTACTGATTGAGGGTTCGAGGGCTTTCAATCTTTTGGTTGAGGGGTAGGTTGGGTGGTGAGTTGTTTCCCACACACTGTTGCTCGTCGTTGTTGCTGGTCCTGGAGCTACTTGATGTTAATGTTGTAGCTGGCGCGGGCTTGTTGCACACTCGTGTAAGTCAAGTTTTTCCATGGTTGCATTCCATGTTTCCTTGACTCTCTCCCCTTTATAATACTCCCAGTCTTATAAGTTATCAGTATATGCTTATAGTTTAATGTTGTATCGTTGGTTCTAGCAATGACATTATAATGTTAATTGTTGTTTAAGTAGTTTTATAAAGGTAGGCATTACATAAAGGCTAAGATGACTCCAAAAATGTGAAGAACAAGAGTAATAAGCACAAGGATTTGAACTTTGAGATATTGTATTTTTTGGTTTGTTGCCATGGAGGCTTTTCTTATTGTAACGATGTTGCTGAAAATTCAATAGTTTAATCACCATAAACCCAAACCAAAACCCATGTTTTGAGATGCAACTTGTATAGATTTAGATTTAGATTTTGTATAATATGAAAAAAATGATCATACGGTCCAATCATCAATGCCCATTCTCAAAGTTGAAGATACATGCCTAAAATGTCCTTGAAATCTGCCTAAAACGTCTTGGGTACAACCAACAAGTCCTCAAGTCCCTAATGAAGTCCCTGACAGTCTTGGATACATGTTTTCTTTATGGGGGGTGTGGGGTGGGGTCATGTCCTCATGCAACATAGTTTTTCATATAACATCCCTCAAAATCAGGGTGTATTTAACTTACAAGTTGTAAATCTGATAGTGATAAGTGTGTCAAGGAGTAGGAGAGAATGAGAGATGAATTAACTTGAGTGTGCCATTAGTAATTCTGACTTGCCTTGGATGAATTTCATGTTTTAGGGTTACCATCTTATGACTTTGAATTAGGTCTCCACTTCTTTTAAAGTGTAGATTTTCTAAAGATCGCACTTTAATAATTAATTTGAATACCATTAGTACTCTTTGAATAACCCTAGACTATTGTGATAGTTGTGAGGTCGTAGACACAATGGTTGTAACTATGGTGTCAAAGATGGTGGGTAAGGGTAATATTTTATGACCTACTGTTGATGTTGTTGTAGATGTTGAGAGTTAAAAGTCGATCCTAGTTTTTTTAGTGGATTTGATGTTGATATTAAATTTTTTATTTCCAACAACAGGTCCTGGTTCAACAATTGGATCTTAGATAAAGTTGGTGCATGGCCTTTTAACGTTGTTAATTATTTGGGTGGTATTCAACTCAATTATGTATTTGGTATTGCATTCACCCATATGTGAAGCGTTGTCTCTTGAAGGATGATTGGGTTGCATGACTTTTTCTTGTACTTGAAAATTCATAGGTGTAACATCTAGAATAAAAGAACTAAAGTCCTAGTGTAGGTTGTTTTGTAATATCGTCTTGGTATTGATTATAGAAAAATAGATTGCATTCTAGTTATAGGAAACAAATCGAGGCAATATAGTGTTTTACCTTTATAACATTGTGAAATTTGGTTCCATTTTTCGACGGCAAATCGTCGGTTGTAAGACACATTTTCAAAGCACAATCGACGAAGCTAAGGTACCCAAATCGTCAGTTGGGAAATTGCCAGTCATCAGATGCCTCTTGTTTTTGTCTGTGGACTGAGACTTTTTGTGACACGTGTCAATAGAAAGACCTTGGTCAAAAACATGTTTAACTGTCAAACGTTCGACATCCAGGCATTGAAAAATGGATCCCAATGCGTGGGTTGACCCACCTCATAACGTCGGGAGACTAACACAATACTGTTGAAAGAGAGTTAATACACCGTAGGTAGACCTACCCCTTTCCAGGGAAACAACTTGGTGGTTGGTGTACACACTGTCAGTATACTGCCACCATACCGTCGATAGACGTCGCCCTTCTTGTTGGAAGATCGACACAATGCTGTTGGTGGACCCACCCCATGCCATCGGAACAACTTGGAGGTTGTGGACAGGCCATCAGTCGATTGACACAATGTTGTTGGTGGACCTTCCCCATATTGTTGATGCACTGCCACCATACTATCGGTGAACTAGCCCTTACCATATGTGGAATGAAACAATATTGTTGGTAGACCTTCCTGATGCCATCAGAACAACTTGACAATGGGTGGACTCACTGTCGGTAGACTGCCACCGCCTCGATGGTTGGCTTGCGCCATTCAATGGATGGTTCGACGGATTTGCCATACAATGGACGATTTTCTATTGTAGAGTTTGACGGTTGGACATCGGTCGATCGACACTTGCTGTATGTTTTTTTTTTAATTATAAAATAGGAGAACCGAGAAATATCAAAAAATGGGAAAATGAAACTAATTGCCATTTCGAACAACATATTGATTGAAATAAAGCTTGAGTTTAAAAAATATTACATTCCTACATACTTCTACAACATCCAAACTCAAACATAGTTTTTACTAGCCATAATGTTTGTTTTAAGCAAGATTATACCCATGTCTAGTGTTTGTGTGATGCTTCAGAAAATATATTACCTCATGTAGGGATTTGTTGTTGTTTATATAATGAACATATTCAAGGTTCAACATAAATAAGCCATTTGCGAGGACAACAAAAACTTGGTTTGATGCATTCATCAATTTAAAATTTGATGTCATCTAGGAAGTTCATTTTGAGAGAAGTTTATCTTGTTTTAAGCAAGATTGTATCCATGTCTATAGTCAAAACTTTGTGTGGTACTTCTTTTCTTTGCAACTAGTCGAACTCACAATATCTCTGATGACTATTGCATTAAATGAAATGAAATAGTGGATATTTTGGTGAATTCAAGCTTTTCAAAGGATTGAATAACTAGAGACTAGAATGCAACAACGTTTAGTACATTGCTTTTCTTTGATTGAGAGTGGATGTATTTGTAGCTTCTATTATGGTCTTCAACACAACATCTTCAGTTGTCACATAGTTTGAGAGGGGATAAGCAAATTTCGATCTCATATCTCAAATAAACAGATTTATATCTTTCAAAATTTATAGCTCATTGACAATAATTTGTCGAATTTATACACATCTGAAGCAATTTTTACAAAATTTTAGCCCTACGACATATTTAAAACACTAATATATATTAAGTTCTTAAACAAATAGCATATTTATAACATATTTGCTTTGATATAGAGATTTACAATAAAACTTGTTGATTTATATAAAATAAATTGTAGATCTAGAACTATAAACAACTGAAATAACTCTAATTCAAATCAACAATAATTTAAAGATCATATATGAAAATAATCACCTTGATCTAGAGATTTTCTGCAATTTAAACAAATTGTCCTTATTAATTAAAATATAGATAATTACCTCAATAAATTGTTGTCCATGCATATGGAAGTATCATAGTTGATGTAGTATTCATCTCTCTTTTGGTAATATGTATACTCTAGCACCAACATTCCACCATAGCCCATGCCAACTCCACTATGAGAGAATTAATGACTTTATCTCCCTGGATTGAGATATCAAATACCAAATGCTTGCATGCACTCTAAGCTTGCGTGAACAATATGTGCCCACCCATAAATTTTGGAAACAAAACACATGGGAACATGTAAGAGAAAAGAATATGAAACATGGGGTAATGACACTTCACCTCCCTAATAAAATAATATGTTATTGACTTCCATACTTCCCCACTCATTGGTTCATTACCCCCACAATGCTCCTAGGGAGTTGTCACCCCAAGTGCACATTTTATTATATTACTATTACTAAATATTAACTCAAGTATATTTAAATGTTTATTTACTCACCCAAATTACCATATACCTACACATTATGGCCGAGGCTAATAGGGGGTAGTACATTCTACCACATTCCTTCAACCTTCCTACTTGCATGGTGTTAAGGTCAATTGTGTGCAAATCCATACAAACAACCAAATCTAAAGCCTATTGAGCCAGGGCAAGAGAGAGGCCATTGTAGTCTCGACGAAATAAAGACATATGTAAGGTACATGCCCACTAGATCATAAGGTACCTTTCTAATGGGGCATGGGGACTTATGCCAATAGTCTAATAGTTGATGGAGGTGATCCATTTTTGGGTGCACTTTTTGAGAAAATATCTCTATCTACAATAGTAATTTGGCATGACTCAATGCATCATCATACCAAGATCACCAATGATATGACAAATGGTCATTAATCAAAAGGTGATTTTGTTGGTTCCAAATCTAGAGAGCACTTCAACTCTAAAAAGCATCTAAGAAGCGTAAAACTTGATGGCATCATGTGAAAGGTAGTGTCCTAAAAACCTAACATGCTAGGAGAGGGAGGTCGATAGTAGTTGTTGACACGAAGACGTAGCCAATCTAGCTCTAAGGGAGCCAGTAGCAACTTTAAGGATTAACTACAATTCCACACATAGGCCAATTCCTTAGCTTATGACTGCTGAAATAAACCTTGAGGGTGGAAAAATCCTTGCTCAAAGGAGAAGGAATAAGAGTTTGCATTTTGTAATTTGGAAGCCCAAAGTCAATCCACCTTGATTCATAATTTTCTTGGGATTTCGAGGCAGATGACATCTGTGTGCTATGTCTTCAAATTAATGCTCTAGAATTGCGTTTTTATTACACCTTTAGTTGGTCGTCCTTCCATTAGTACCTCCGCCGTGCAAAGTTGCAATCCTCTCGTCATCTGGCGGGTGAATTTGAATATCTCAAAGCTCAGGTCTGTTAGAAGTCAAGTTAATTATGGGATTGAATGGCTGAAAAAAATGAGGAGGATCGAGGAAGTAAATTCACAATTATTGGAAATGATGATGAGCTCGCTTCAGGATTTACCGAAATGGGTTAAAGTGAAGCGGATTTCCTACACAGAGAATGGTAGTCACAAAATTGAGACCGTGAAAGAAAATTTGAATTACTGCTTCTTCAGTGCTAGTACTGGAATGCAGACTTAGTGACTGGACATGAAGTGTAAAGGAATCACAATAGGTGAAGGTGGATACACAGGAGGTCGCACCCAATTAAGAATCAAAGGAACCATCAGTGCACTTGCTCCAGATTCAAATTCGGGGACTCCAGACTCAACAATTGACCACATTTGAAATCCTTGGAGAACAGAATTTGAAGCTGCAGAGATTGGATGATGAATGTGATGCACTAAGGTTGGAAATTGAAGCTCTAAAAACTTGTCCTTCCCCTGAAGTCTCCATGGAAGAGTTGTCTCTTTTTTCTTATAGGGTCTTGGATCTAAATCTACCACAACAGCCATAAGAAGTAGCGTCGGACTACATCAAGAGGAAGAAGAACGAGGAAGAGGATAATGACAAGAAAGCCCTTCCTTAAAGGATCTCCATGTTTTAAGTGCTTTTGAATTTTGATCTTGGGAACATGTTGTAGAATCTATGCAAGAAATTTTAGCAATTTCTGGATAAATAGTAAATATAGGAGGGAAAACTGCATAATAGCAATCTTAGGTACATTTTGAATAATTTATACTGGGAAATTTTGTAATATATGGACGATTCGTAGACATAAGACATACCTCCATATGATAATTGCTCAGAACTTTTTCTTAGAGCAGAAGAAAATGGCCGGCAAGGATAATGCAATCTTGGTCTCTTATGGGGGTTGGTGTAAAAATAGTCATGTTTTTGGTTTAAAATTATGGTTATGAATGAAATGGCATGGCACAAGATGAGTTGATATAGGCCAAATTAACAATTTATTCTTTCAGACAATTACCTATTCTAGTTTGTTCATTTTCCTATTTATACATACATATTTTCTCCTTTGACAAATGTAATAGAAAGATTGTATAGTTTCTCCTTTTAGCAAAATTATAGAAAGAATGAATGAATATCTATATGTAATCCCTGTAAAGTCTCCCTGTTTCAAAAATATCCCTGTAATCCCTCTGTATAGATTTGTAGCGCTCATACTGTGAATAAATTTAATAATATCCCTACTCTCTCCTCAAATTTATATTAGATTGGCCAATGTCCTCATCTTTTTTCTGTCACTTCTTTGACCAGCATTTCCAACTCCTCTTTGGATGCCAAAGCACCCTATTGGGTGCTGAAATTTTCTTATTCCATTTCCTGTAGGGCAAGTTTATCTTGAGCCATTCTAAAGGCAAGCCGACATGAAACTCATCTAAAAACCATCCTAGGGCTAGTTTTTTCAGAGCAAACCCTATAGGATCCTTGAAGGCCCAAGACAATTTAGTTTTCCCCTATATAATTGTGTGATTTGAGTAATTTGAAACCTACAATAATGATGTTTATAGGAATATACATCAAGCAGCCAACCAACTTAGAAGCTGTATAACTTGGTCTTTCATGTCTCATTATAGTTTTTCGGATGCATTTTATTTTTGGTTTTGAGCTGTTGATATACCACATGGCACAAACCTATCTCTTTCAAAAGGTCTTTGACACAAACCTATCTCTTTCAAAAGGTCTTTGACATTCCTTTCATGCAAATTTAGTATGGAGAGAAGGTTGGAACTCTTATCCTTTCTTTCATTCCTAATCTAAGAACTCCACCATTCCCATTATTTACCAAATCTTAAAGGATTCATATCTATTGAAATCGGTTTTTTTTGGGAAACAACTCCACATCCCATGCCTTGAACCATTTGCAACATGTAAATCTCCACTATGTTGATGATCTAAGTAATGTTCATGCATCAATATTCATAAAATCTGATATTTTAGGATACGTTTCCTCATTGATAATTAGTCTTTAACTCTACCTTTTCTTGATATGATCTATAGACTCTTTTGGATATATAATAATATACAATATTTTTTCAACATTTTTCGTTTTTTATGGATTACTCAATTAGTACTTGGAGAACATTGTAAACTGCCACTTTGAACAAAAATGATGGAAATTATTATGCAACCTGAGAGTCTATGTAACATATAGTACCATATTTTGGAATTCAAAAATTGCACACTTGATGAATGCTTTGTATGGAGAGACTTCTTAGTACCTGGTATTAGGTAATCTCTTTTCTGGTAGATTATAGTCTTGTTTTCCATGAGAGCAAAATGTAGATTGTCTTCCCCTAATTACTGTCTAACATCCAAATGACATCATCAGAAACTAGAATCTCTATAGGTAAAAAATCTATATACATCATCCTCTAGAGAGCTATATCCATAGCATTATAGTATATTCATAAGCGATAATTATCAAAAAGAGGATAAGGAAATGTGATGAGTTAATTTTTTTTATCAATGTATCGCCAATATGTTCCTGTAGAGGAATGATACCAATTATAAAATATATCTCCTGTGGTCTACTAGATCACATCATTTACTCATAGTTATCCTCTTTATGTGACTTAATCTAAAAGAATCAAGCCCCATGAATACAAGGTTGAAAAAAATTATTTATTGTTTTGATGTAGTAATGCAAAATGCCCCATGAACCAATATAAATAATGGGGACCAACACTCAATACAAAGAAGGATGCTCATTTCCAAATTTTGAGAAATAAAGTCCTGCAAGATTCTCCAGTGGTTGAGAAATGTAATGAGAAGGGACCCAACATGACAAATAATACACAAAGTAGTAGATAAAAGTTCGAAACAAATTTGAAATCATGTCGCTAAGAATGAAGGTTGAGAAATTTGTTTGCCGACCTTATTAGCTATACATAATTGGAGCACTACTTCCGAAATGGTCTCCAACAAACTCTAGAAGGAAAAAATGAATCCCAAAAAATTTGAATCTCTAGCTAGGTCAAACCCAAGACCAATGATCATTGGAAACCCTCTATAGAATGGCCTCTTGGTCTAGGAGATAATATTGGGTCATGGAGGGTTTCGAATCACAAGAGAAGAAATTGAAAAAACAAAACACCAACTGAACTTACTGAAGACATCTTTGCGAGCCTCCTATGACTCCTTTGCGCATGGGGTTTATGGATATTTGTGGGTCTCCTCTTTCTCCTTTGCGCACGAGGGTATCCTTTGTCTCCTTTGTAGATCATTCTCCTTTGTCTCCTATGGGAATCGGTCACTGTCTCCTCTGTAGAGCCGAGGGATTGTGGGCACGTGGGGATTTTTTTTTTTTGTTGATTATGGGCACGAGGGTTGATGTTATTGATAATGGAGTTGGTGAGTCTATTGAGGTCCCTATCCATGTTGTTCACATTTTTACATTCAATACTAGGCTTGGTGGTTCTATTGAGTTTTTGGCCATGGTGTTCACATTTTCTTTTATATTGGGACCAATGGTTCTACTAAGGGCCTTAGCCATGATGTTCACATTTTTGTTGTTGTTAAATTATTAACAACTACCATAGTAGAATCCATAATAAACTCACATCTAGAAATTACATGTTGAAATAGATTATGTTGTGAACTAGTTGATCAATATCTAGTTAGATTTATTTTATGCCTTCCTTCTATTGGTGTTTGTTCAATTAATTTATTAAATATAGACACATCAACACACACTATTGTTTATGGAAACAATAAAAAAATCTTAAAGAATGTCTATTTCATATAATTTTCTATTTTTCGTAACATATCTTGTATTGAGAGTTTGTACTTACTTTGTAATGAATATTTGATTATGCAAACCTTATTGAGATAAGATTGATGATAGAGAAGGGAAACAAATTATCTACAATGAATACGAGAAACATACCCAAAAAGGAAGGGAAACAAGGCAATGGACTTTCAACCTAAAAATATAAGTTATGTATTTTGAAATACATATAGGTTTAAATGATGTGGTGTGGTTAAGATCTATCATGTAGAGAAAAAACTTGAGAACAACATTCACAATTTAAGTGAAACATAGCGTATAAGTGTTTTGAAAATGTTACAAATAGGAAATGATGGGTCAAAAGGTGATCAACATAAAAAAAATTCATCCACATTATTTTACATTGAGATTTATAACAACATTAACTAACATATTTCACATATTTGAATTCGAAGATGTCAAAGATTGTAATGGCCATGCCAACAAGGGATGAGGATGATGATGGATGATGAGGATGATGATGACGATGAGGATGATGCTGGTGAGGATGAAGATGGTGATGATGGTGGTGGTGGTAGTGATGATGACGATGATGACGACGATGATGATAATGTTGCAGATGAAGATAGTGATGATGAGGAGGATGAAGATGGTGATGATGGTGATGATGGTGGTGATGTTGATGTTGATGATGATGCTACTGATAATGATGATAACAGTGATGATGATGATCATGACAAATACGATGATGGTATAAACCTGTATGAGTTTCTCTTTGTTTCAAGAACAATTTATTCTCTACTGAACAAGGCCAACCATGTGAAAGTGTAGCTCTTATGGCCTCTCCCCCCTCCTCCTCACATCACTCTCAATTCCCCAAAACACAAATTGTCATAATAAAAAATATTTAGCATACAACATAGAAAATTGCATAAACTTGAAAACACGTAATTAACCCATATAAGTAAATCATTTAAAGATAATAAATCATAGAAAAATTTTAATTACTACATACCTCATAAATTTGAACTTATCAATATCGTTAATAATCTTCTTCACTGAGCATCTGAGTATGTATCATCTCGTTCATAATCGATGTTCAAAGAATTAAGCATATCAACGTCGTCATCAATGTCATTTTTTATTATATCATCATCGACATCATAACTGAGAACATAGTCTCCCACATTTGGTTCAACTTATTCAATTTATTCATTTGACACATCTGCTACATCCTACCCAACCTCTGCATCATCATCTTCTTCAATATCAACTTCTTCCTGTACATGATACTCTATAGGATTTCCTCTTGGATCATATCTAACAACATATGACCAACCTGCTTTACCTGGAACCTTTGAGTAAAAGACCCGTTCACATTTTCTTGGAAGAACATAGGGCTATGTTCCTGGCTCAACCATCCTTGTATTAACCATGGTAAATCCATTATCATGTTCAATAACAGTTCTATCAGGATCATATTCATTCATTCGTAACCTGTACCATTTGATGTCAAACAAAATTAATTTGAAGGATCTGAAGTCACACTCAAGTATATCATCCAAATTCCCATAGTATCTATTTTGAGATAATATTTCTGGATGTCTGTCAC
This sequence comes from Larix kaempferi, assembly GCA_027924585.1. NCBI lineage: Eukaryota > Viridiplantae > Streptophyta > Pinopsida > Pinales > Pinaceae > Larix > Larix kaempferi. The sequence continues at coordinate 20,274,042 of BSBM01000047.1, read as the reverse complement.
TCCTAGAGGAAACATTAATGACCTAAAAGACTATAGTTATCCCAGAATCATAAGTTTTCCTCTTTTCATCCAAAATTTTAATGCGAACTTTACGACCATTGCACCAGATAGCCTTATAGTGTTTCAAATGCAATATGTCAGCCATGTACAAAATGCATTGTCAATTAATAAACATATTAATATAACTTGGAAAGTATCCCGCACAGAAAAGAAACACACCAAAAAAATTAATATGATAAAACAAAAGTTAGTATTCTTGTCTGTTTATTTTTCAAACCGTATGCTAAATCAATTTCGTTCTACGTAAGATTAGCATCTTGATCAAGATGAACTCTTTTAACCAAGGTAGATACCCCTTCCCATGACAACATTCCATAATCAATTGTGTACATCTTTCAATCCATACCTTCATCCAATCAAGATTGTTTGCAATGTATAAATGTAGAGCATCCCACTCTTGACCAACTATATGAAAGAATAATAATTCACCAATAATTAGATATTATGCTAAAAAAATACACTATAAACAAAAAGTACAATATACCAATAATAAGTACGATATACACAAAAACCAAAAGTCATATGTATTATAAATCTCCACCATCTACTTACCTTCCACTTTACTGATTCTACCTTTCCCCGATAGGTGCCCCCCTTGAAATTTCTTGATGAAGTTCACATCCCAAATGTGATCCATGTGCATATCTAATGCTAACATAGGAAAAATCTGAGTAATATACACCATGGATTAATATACCATATATCCCTCCTCCATAGAACCCTTAGGATGTGCTCTTTATCTAATAAAATCCTTCAATGATTTCAAGTCTCCCCACCATCCACATTGGCCTTGTGTGTAGAGGTCCACACATTTCAATCTCTTCAATTTGGTGTATGAGGTAGTGTTCTTGTGCATTGGAAAATGCCAGAGGTAGATACTTTTTCATTTCACACATTAGCCGAAGAATTTATCTCCACCAATACTTTATATCTTCTTTATGGATTTCTTTTGATAAAAACCATCTACAAATGATGCAAGCAAATCACATGTTTCAACAAAAGCGTTATATACATTACAAGTAAAACACATATCATTTAGTTCAACAACAAATTTAACAAGCATTTTGCATATAAATCGCTACTTACCTCATGTATTTGCCAATATCATATATAAATTATTGGATGTTGTGGTCAAAGCTGTTGGGAGAGACATAGGTAGGACATGCCGTGACCATAAAAGGTAATCATTATTTGTTTCCAAAACATTAAAAAAAAAATACAAAAATAATGTATACCAATATAGAAATATATATACCCAAATAATTACCTTAATGAAAATGCGTCAATCATGAGTTTTTACCCACTAAATTCACCTTTCTTTGCTAAGATATTATTTATGTTTGAAGAAAATGATGTGGGAAACATAATTTTCCGAATGACTTCTTTTACAACATCGTGTTTGCTTCTTTGTCAGTAACCATGGATGGTTATTTTAGTCTCCATCACTATTTGAATGAATCACACTTTGCAATGCATGATTGGATTCCTGAATGTCAATACAAATTTTGGCAATATTTTATTTGTCACACTTACCATCTAAGATTTGCCATAACGTTTCTGTTACATTCTTCCCGATATGCATTGTATCAAACAAATGAACTATTTGTAGGTCCTCATAGTAGGGAAACCTATTAAATTGTTTGGGATAACTTTTCATTCCTCGTGGAAGCCCATTAATGCCTTGACTACCTCCTTGAAGCATAAACAAAATTAAAACAGTAATTGGAAAATACGGTAAACATAATGAAATCAAAATAAATATTACAAACATAATACACATATGACGCATAGACAATTTGCGTACCTTGACAATTTCTACTATATTCCACCTTCCATAGGTGTGTTGTCATTCTTCATGCTTTTAATCTAGTCTCTTCTTTCCCATTGAAAAGATGTTTTTCAGTGGATATATACCTATGGTTCTTAGAGAGGAAGTGCATATACTCACAAACACCTCATTTCCTAAACTTCTTGAATGACGAAATTTCATCTTAGGACCACAAGCTGGACATGCAAATTTACCCTTTGTTTCAATATTTGCAAGATATATATATATATATATATATATATATATATGCTCCACTACACTTCAATAATATATAATTTTATGAAGATATCGTGCATGGTTTTTAAATGAACATTTAAAAACCATGCACGATATCTTCATAAAATTATATATTATTAAAATGCAGTGGAACGTCACACCACAAAAATGTGTTAGCCCCAGGGCATAATGAATTGTCCATACAAGTATTCCATGGAATTGAAATTTCTTTTTACCTATTAGCCTAGAGGTGTCATACATAGTGATGCCAGTCCATAATTGAAGTAGCTCATTGATAAGAAGCTTGATATATACATTCATATCTTTGACTTGGTACTTACCTAATTTTTTGAAAATACATGTAATTACTGCCATATGTATATATAAGAAAATAAATAAATAAAATATATTAGGCAACAAAGAAATGAAATGAAATGTTACATTCAAAAAATTATTGTAAACAAATACCTGGAACAATCATTGCCAATATTATGTGCTCCCTCTTTATTGACATCCAAGGAGGAATGATATTGTTGATAACAAAAACTGCCCACATTGAGTAAATAAACCTGAGCTTGCCAAATGGATTGACACAATCAGCTGACAATGAAAGCCTAACATTATGAGGTTCTTCTTTGAAAACTGGCCATTTTTCCTTGATGCTCCTAAATGCATAACCATATGCAAGCATTCAAAGAACATCATCTCCAATTTTCTTCTGTGCAGGGTAATCCCTAAACCGTGCTATGCTTTTGCACCTAAAGAGTCGCTGCAAACGTGGAATTATGGAAATGTGACGAAGAACCTTGCGAGGCACCTTTTTTGTTAATTGATTAGTTCAATACCTATTGATATGACATTGCGGGCATTCTGTTTCCAACACATATTGTCCATAATATATAATATGATCATTAGGACATGCATGAATAGCTTCATATTTCATTCCAATATCTTTCATAGTGGCAGATAAATCTCTGTATGTGAGAGGCAATATATTTGACACTAGTAACATAAATTCACCTAACAATCTACAACATAAAAAATAACTAGTTAATGTAAAGAACATTAATTGTACTAAATAATACATCCTTAGTTTACATGACATTAATTAACACAAAATAGAGAAAAAAATATAAATTTAAAACAATGTTATCAAACATACCTTAGGATATGTGTCATACAATTGTTTGACAAACCATTTAAAACCTTTAAGTTCACCAACAATAACGCAGCGAAGAGAAGATTTTGTATACGTCAGACTTCCGATGCTTACCCACATGGTCAACATTGACCGTTGCAAAATTTTAACGGTTATCCCTTGTGCGTCGGTGGTTCAAATGTTTATCGTCAGAATACCAACTATCCGCCTTAAACGTCGAAGATCCGATGGTTTAAGAAAGAACGTCGGTAGACTGGCGGTTTAATGTGTAAATACCAATGGTTTCATGGTAACCATTGGTCGATCGACGAACATGGGCTAATTTTAAAAAATATATTAAAAATTTATATTTTTAACAAGTATTTTTCGAGAGTCTGTCCGTACCGTCAGATTTTTTCTCCAAATTTTAAGCCAAAATGTTCTAGTGTAGCATCAACTTCAGAATAAAAGATTGATTGTATTTGGTGTTTAACAATTTGTTCATCTTGTTATACCTACCGAAAGGTAGATATATTATAATTGTTTTGAAGTCAACAAATTTTGAGTTTTATAGTTTAAAATATATAATTAATTTATGAAAGTTTAACATTAAGGATGGAGAAATTATAATCTTGGATTATAATTAAAAAATTATCTAGAGTTATATTCTTCATGTGTGTGATAGAACTATTAAATGGCAAACTTTATGTTATTTTTGGTGGGGTGGAATTAAAAAATAAATTTAAAAGTTTCATTGACACTAATTTTTTATGGAAAGATATTAACCATCTACCCTCCAGTAGACTTGATCATTAATTATTCCACATTGATACCCATATCTTGATGCCAATTCATTTTGGAAATCCATGCAATATGTTTTTGTCATTGCAACAACCACTTCTGACTTTTTTTTCTAAATTTGAAAGTGAAAGTCTCATCAACCTCGCCTTGTTTTGTTAAAAATGGCCATGGTGGTAGTAGTGGTAGGGAGATCTATAATGTTTCCATGCTTCATCATGGCCATATCTCCCCATTTTCAGATCTTTCAACCAAACTCAAACATATCTCCATTACCATCTCTTTAACTTTCACTCAACATTTCCAAACTCAAATCCTTCTTTGCCCATCATTGTGACTCCTCGAGCAAAGTACTCCATGTAGTAAAGTTACGTCTGCCACTAGTGGAAGGGTTTCCTACAAGAATAGAAAGCACCACAAAGCTGCAAATCCATCTCATTCCTCTCTTTGACAAAGATGTGGATGAATTATAAGAGACCTTGAACCAATTCCTTTGCTTGATTTGTCCCAACTGTGTGGTATTGGACTATATGTAATGGTGGATTCCTGGGGAAACAAACAAGATGGACCCCTTATTTTCTTCACCACTTTTGGTGTGGATTTCATCGGCTATGGATTATCTCTATCACAACAATGCTATAGAGTAGAAATCTTCGTCAAGGCTCTCTCGAAACCCTTGCAAGGTTATCCATAGAGTCATATATTTGAAATTCCAAGAGGCACAAAACATGTTGGGATCCATCTGAGCCCAAGAACCAAGTGATATAAGTGATTAGGAGTGTGGGGTGAGTCGTAAAGAAGACTTGGGTTGCATAAAATAGTTAGAGACTCAAGTGACGGATTTGGTCATTTATGTATCATTCAGAATCTAGAGCATACTCACAAAGTGGTTCTAGGTTTGGAGGGAAGTAGTTAGCTATTTCTAGATGCATTCATGTCTACAAGGCCCTATGGCCATCTACCAACCCTTGTGAACATCTTGGTTTAGGGGTGAACAAGTATGGGCTAGTCAACAAGCACTCAACAAGTGTATCGTTGCATAACTTCTATTCTCCTCAAAAGTGTCGATCATTAAGTCATTTCTTTGTGTTTTTCTAGATTTCTATGAATTTTAGACATATACATGGAGTTTTAGTAATTAAATTTATTGATGTTAAACCAATCTCATTAAATAAATCTGTGATTTGTCTTTTTGCAATTGTTATAAATCTCGTGGAGGACATGAGGGCAAAGAATTAACCCCCTTGGTTCCATGGGCATTATCATTTTAAGAGTTATCTTTTAGTGATTGTATCAATCCAATTGTACATCATTAGATATCATATGCACAGGTACATTGATATTTTATCCTTCTACTTTTTGGCTAAGAATGACATGTAATGTTTTTTTTCCCGAAGAAAAAAACTGTACTCATGTTATTTCATAGAAATCAATAATGTTATTATCATGTGTCTAACATACCACAATGAAAAATTATTCATTTCATTAATGCTAAAGCTTCTAAATATATTACGCAAAAAATCCTTTATAATTTATTCTCTTATAATTACAAAGTTTTTAATTTTACTATGATTACATCTTTGTTGTTTGTTATAATCGTTAAAAATTAATAAGATTTTGTAAAATAATGTTATCATTTATATTTAACATGGTTTCAGTGATTTTAGAAGATAACAATAATGAAAAATTATTCATTTCATCAATGCGAAAGCTTCCAAATATATTACCCAAAAAAGTCCTCTATCATTTATTCTCTTATAATTACAAAGTTTAATTGTATTATGATTACAACTTTGTTGTTTGATGTAATTGTTAAAAATTAATAAAATTTTGTAAAAAAAAAATTAGTTATATTTGAAAGGTTTTTAGTGATTTTAATATTTACCTCTCATAAAATATTTATGATGTATGTATTTTTATAAATTTTATGATGTATGTATTTTTATAAATTCTTTTGTTTGAATTGAAAAAAAATTGGTCAATGAATCTTTGTAAGTTGAACACTCTATGTTTAATCATGTTTTTAATAATTTATTTTATTTTAATATTTTGTTCTATCTTAATGGTTTTAGAGTGAAATCGTCTAGTGGTCTCTTCTGATATGTAATTTTGAACTTTATTTATGAAATATTTTATTTTTATTTTTTTCATTTTTCTTCTTAAATAATTTTTTTTATTAAAATGATATAGATTAACATTTTTTTTTTAATTTCTTTGTATCATTAAATTTAATATATTTTATATTTTAATTATGTTTCAATATTTTGTAATTTATATATGTATTTGGTTATTTATATGCTATCATACAGTGCACCCAAATTAGTTAAGCTTCATGACTATGTTGGTGTTTCCAGTGACGAGATTCCCATTATTTTTGTGGTTGGGGCAATGGTTTATGGGAAGATTGATGTAGAATACATTTATGATTTTATCTCAATTTCAGAATATCCTTGCAGTACTACATGTTGCATAGGCCGCATCTGCAATGCCCTTGAGCAGAAGTGGAAAATTTTGTAAGAGTGACAAAATAATTTCTATAAACATCTTTAGCAAATCCAATGGTGGATGTTTGAGATGATTGCCAGAGACATTCCCCCTGCCTATGCTTATATCCAACTGAGTTGTATGCTAACAGATCAATGTTTTTGCTGAATTGTATGCTAACATATCAATGTTTTTTAGATCGATTTGTTTTGTATACTCATGGACAATGTAAATATATTTCAATATTATTCATGTTTCCAATTAATGTATTAGTTATTAGTTTCATGCCTTTTTTATGTCTTAAAAAAATACTATGAGTGAAATGAAATTGTTCAATAATATAATTTGGTCCACTACCTCTGTTTGTTACTTACAATACCATCCATTCTTTCAGTAATAAAGTTTGGCTCATTGCATCTTTGTGTTACTTTCTATGTTAAATCTAATTTCATTTCATTATCACATAATTTGGTTAATAATTAAACAGAGATAAAATTTCAGTACTCCAATGAAAAGGATGCCATGTCAACCTGTCATTATTACAATTATGACTCACTTGTTACAAAGTGCCATTTTACATAAATGAGTCACAACATCATGTTACTTTTTTCTGTTAAGGTTATTGCAAGTTAGTATGGGCCAAATCCTATAGCTTCTCGTCCTCTTGGAAGTAGCCCTCCGGGTACTTTTAAAAACTATTTATACTTATATCTCATTTTGCACATGAACCTATGTTACACTAATTTTGAATTAAAACCAGTTTATAATAACAAATGGGATAATAAGAATGATTTAGGTTAAAGTAATATAAAAATGATTTAGTTTAAATAGCCAAACAACTTAATAAAGTGAAATGCAAAACAGACATATTCTAATCCCCGATGCAAAACAGACATGTTCTAAGTCTTGATGCAAAACAACAATATAAAATTGGTTTGGACTTACAATGACTTACAGGGTAATTTGTAGTCTTAATTCATATCCTTGAACCTTTGTGAAATGGCATTAATTCATGTGTCTTGATACTTTCTTAGTAGGAACTTGCTCGTGTGCATTGGAAGCATTTCAACCCAAAAGATTCACAGTGTTCCACAGGGACGCGCCCCGCAAGGTCGGGGACGTGCGTTCTGGGGACATGGGACTCTTGGCTAAACGTTTTCCCTCCCATACCCCTTGGAATATACATATATATGTGTGTGTGTGTGTGTATGTGTCCATTATTTTTATTTTTTACAATCCCTATTTGGTACTACTCAAAAAATAAATCAATATATTTAGTATTTACATTGCACAATCATGAATATACATCAAATCAATTGTTATTTTTGGTATTTTATTTTATTTTTATAATTTTAAAGATGTCTTCATCCTCGAATTTGGGGTGGTCTCCATGCGCCCCTAATGTAGGTTTCCCCACTCCCGCATTCCTCGTCCCAAAAAACTTGGGGGAACATTGCAAAATTGTTTTGTTTAATGATTTTGTCGGTTACTTTTAAGGGATAATGCATGTGTTGAGTTTATGAGATTGCCTATGTATTTTATTTGATGATTTTTTGGGTGAATATTTACAAGTAATTTGTGTTACAGGGGGCAAGATGTCATGGAAAGACTGTTGTGCTTTATAAGTCCGAGAAGATATTGAAGATTGATCAAGATGGGTTTACGATTCGAGGGAACTCTGGTGATTAATGGAGTGAGGGATATGGATATTCTATTGGAGAAAGAACCTTCAAGCTTCCCAATCCCATGTATTACAATGCTTGATTTTAATATTAACTATGTTTCACTAAGGCATGGAAAAAACTATTCAGGCTCTGGAAATTAGTATTATAGGTATTTAAAGGTACACCATCATATATTTTTCTTCAATCTCTCACTATTGTCAATGATAAAGAAAAATCATGTAACCTCTCTTATCTGCTTCTGCTTTTCTCATAGAGCATTTTTTTATATCTGACCTATAGCATTCCTATTGACTGGTGGTTGTACTTATAATTGCGTAATGTTGAGGCTATGTGCAACCTCTATACACTACACACATCCCAAGGCTCGAACATAACTTGTTTCCAGTTCTTGGCCACTAAACAACAATCGTTCAGTTTGTAATCTTTATGCAAATTTGTTCTTTAAATATATTTTTCAAGATAGTTGGCGCAGTTACATTTCGTTGGTTGAAGATAGTTTTCAAACTAAATGCAGGCGTATCTCTCTGAAGAAACAAGAATTATTAGTAGACATGTATGATAAATTCGACCCCAATCTTTTATGAATAGATGTTGAAGTTTGTTTTCTTTTCACGCTTTATTAAAACTTTGTAACCTTGATTTGATTTATCTTCCCACCTTCGTTATTGGTTCTCCCATATTATAGCTTATCCATCTTGAGCATACCCTAGTGGACTGGCATCACATGATTCCATGTGAGAAAAATTGGGTTTACAATTAACTCAGTCATTCTATATACATATTGATCCTTGATGTTGGAAGATTTAAACTGATGTTTACTTCTCTCCACATCTTGTTCGGAAGTATTTAATTTCTTGCTCTTTAACCTGCATAGGTCATGCACATCTTGATGTTGGAAGAATTTTGTATATTAATTCCTACTGTTATAAGCTTAGGGTTTTAGGTGTTGATAGAGAGCAACCATGCTTTATGAATATACTATTGTTACATTTTAAATCCAAACTCCCATCGTAACAACCTTGTTTGAAAGAATTTATTTTAAGGCAATTGGACAAACACAATACCATTTTAAATAATAACCTTTTTTGAAAGATTTTTTTTTAAGGCAATTGGACAGTACCATTTTAAATTCCTATTATCTAAGTTGCCAGGAAATGTGGGTACGGGAACGGGTACTTGTACGGGGACCGGGACGGGGACGCCACTTTTTGAAATAGGGTACTTGGGTATGTCGGGGATACTGTAGACATATGTATATATATATATATATATATATAAATTAAAATTTACAAAAATAAAATATTACAACATGACACAATCACATCATACATGCATATATCAAGTGGAAGGTTGGGAGTGATATAATTAATATTTAATAATATTATATGTCCATGACTCCATGAGTCCATTGTCATACTACATTCAAAATTTTCCTAATGGAGTTTTCAAACATGAAATAAAAAGTTCAACTTCAAAACAATAAAGTTAAACAATGAACAAGATAGTTGATTTGGCTTCCTCAAGCCATGTCATTAGTATCCTCAATATCAATGTCATCAACATCACTAAGGTCCTCTGTCAACAAGCTCTCTAGATAGGCATCACTCTCGAGTTGAGGCTCCTGCTCATCAGTAGTAACTAGAGGTAGCTCAGCTGAGCCATCTGGTTGTATCTCCTCATCCACACAGGTAGCATCATCTATGTGCTGGTCCCATCTCTTGGAAGGACCCTCGTTGTATCCTAAGTATTTTCGAGATATAAGACAAAGTGTGCTACGAATGTGCACTAGATTCTCTGCTTTATTTGACCCCAACCTGTTTCTCTTCATTGAATGTATGAAAGCATAAGTGCTCCAATTCCTCTCACAAGATGAGGAACTAGCTACCTTTCCAAGTAATTGTTTGGAAAATTGTTAGTGGAGGGATCAAGCATGTAAATTTGTAAAATTAATTAAAATTTAATATAGAAGCAAGATGAGGAAGTGGAACTACCTGCCCAAGTAACCGTATCGCAAACTCCTGCAACTCAGGAGCATCCACACCATGAAGCCACCACCAATCAATTGGATCCTTCTTCTTTCGCCTATCTGTCTTTGATTCATGTGAACCAAAGACACCTTGCCCACGTGCAAACTGGGAAAATTGAGATTGTATCTCAGATGCCTCTTCTGAAGAACCATACATATTTTTTACAGCAGTCAGAAACCCCTTCACCACCTCTCTATCTTGGGAAGGAGGCCTTCTTCCTGTTGTGGAATCATACCATTTTGGATTTATTGCATAGGCTGCCATATGAAGTAGCGTGTTCAATTTATTCCACCGTCCATGTATAAATGATTGCAACTGTGGCCATAAAGTAGGATCTTTTCTATCTGTGATGGATTGGATCGTCTCACACATAGAGTATGTTCTCATAAATATTACCTAAACATGGACTATCTGTGTCTACATAGCGAAGCATATCACAAATTGGCTCTACAAATTCCACAACGAATTTGACATCATCCCAAAATCGATCATCCAAAATCAACCTCTTTACCTCCATAGCTGCATCTGAAGTAGTTAGCCTCCATTGCTCCTACATGTCACTAATAAATGTGGCCGCTAAAGCCCCCTTCATCTCCATAAGTCGTCTAAGCAAACTATAATAAGAGGCAAATCTGGTATCAACGGGTTTAAGAACATTAGAGGAAATTTGAGGTCTAAAATGGGCCTTATAAGAAAACGAGCCATCATATAAGAAAAAGAGCCAACCATAATTTCTTGATGAGTTGGAATTTAAGAACCAATAGAATTTTAATAAATTGAGTCAACCATAATGGTTGACTTGAGATATTTGTGATAAAAAAACTACTTTTTTTGTTCGTATTTTCAACATATCTCACTGTGTTTTTACTCAAATTTTGAGCGGGAGCACTCGTTGGATGTGGAATTTAATTCCGCATCGAACGAGCACCCACACTGCATACTTTTGATGGACCCCGCACTGCTTGCCTAGCATAGAGTAAGACAGGCAATTGCATTTTTAATAAACAAAAAGCCAATGCAAATGCAATGTTAGGGACATTGCCACCTCGTACCTCTTGTTAACTGTATAATTCACAAATTTGAAATAGAATCCATTTTCTACAATTTGTATTCCTCCATCATAACATTGCCTAATTGAGTGTAAGCTATTGATCAATAATATGTAGAGTTTTCGTGGCTTTGTGGAGTTGAAGTGTAAGCCACTATCAACTACCTTTTTTAGATTCATAAATGGTTATTAACAATATTATTCAAAAATTAAAAATAATGGTGGTCTAACAAACTATAAATTGATTGATTTTTGATATTGATTGTGGGGGGGTGTGTAAATATTTTAATAATAAATCTCTAATGGTTTTTCTAAAAATTTGTCATATTTGAGTTTAATATTTGAGTTTATTTATTTATTTTAGCAATAGCACAAATAGGTTAATGTGATTCCATCTACATGTTCATGTACTACTATTTATAAAATAAATTATTATATTTGTACTAATAATTTGTAAAAATAATAAGTTTGGTGAATTAAACTGAGTAGTTGAAAGTTGTTTTGAACCATGATCGCAAAGAATACTAATTTTCTTGATGATATTATCTAGGATAAAACAATAATTTTGGTTATGGAGCAATACTTAAATCATATACATCCTTAATGGTTATGATAAGTGCACTCCTATAGGTTACCATTAAAATAATCATTTGAAAGTATGGTCTAATGACAAAGTGATAATAATATCAATTTAAGAATATTATAACTTTAATATTATTATTATTAATCAAAATGAATAATAATAATATTAATTATCAATGATTTGTAAGACTGTTTATATTAATATACAAAATTATAACTAGGCTCATGCAATCTTAATTAAGATATCTAAATTAAATATGGAGATTTTGTTGTGGACCTAAATTGACATTAAAATCAATGTCTAAAAATAATTTTATGATTTTAATTTCTTAATTTTGTAAATGACTACATCATCATCACATAACTATGTTGTAACAATAAATTAGCATGGTTGAGGCATAATTGAGCATGGTTTATTATAATTAGTTCATGCTAAAGTTATGGTTTATTGTACTTGGATTTTGGTGGTTTTTGTTTCACTGTGTTGTATTTTGGATGATATTGGTTAATTATGGGTTATGAAATGTGGTTTACCTTAAATACGATTGACTATAGGTTAATGTAGTTTGTAATATCCTGATTTTGACTCTATTGCATTAAAAGTGTAAATGATGTAAATATCGTTATTTAATCATGGTGAGGAGCTCAAGGCCAAGACCCCACCATCAATTTATCGTTTTATGTATCGGCAATTAAAAATCGGTGCATATGGTTCTTGTGCTAGGCAGGCACAATGTAAATTAAGACATCATGTAAATACGAATTTTAATGAAATACCCACAACTAGCTATGCAATGCAACAAAGAGATGGGGGCATGATTTTTATAAGGAATAGGGAGGGAAATTATTCAAACCCTTGAGCCAATAGTGTTAAGCCAAATTTCATTGAGAAACCCATAAATCCCAACTACCCATTTTGACTTATGCACCCAATCATTTAATTCTTCCAAGAGTTGGTTGAGGTAGTTAATGCCTTGGGAATGAAGAGGTATGGCAGCCAATTTCGTGCATGGGCAAGCCATCAACCTGGGAATTCGTATTTTTGCTTCTTGGGCAAGAAAACACCCACGAAATGGTGCCCAAAACCATTCTTCACCCATGGACTTTGTTCTCTCACGCAGTCTGAGCTAGCTGGGGCTTTCTCCCTCACGTTTTCCATCTTTTTCCTGCATTTTCCATGGCTGGGAACTCGTTTTTGTATTGCACAGTGGCTGGGAGGAAGGGAGTCACGAATTTGGGGTTTATGGAGGCCGTTTTTGTCCATTGAATGCCCATATACGTTTTCTGAAAACGATTTTGCTCTCCCAGGGTTGTTCCCCATCTTCCATTTCGTTTTTGGTTGCTCACATTTTTCTGAAGTTAATGAAAACCCCACTTTTGGGCATCCCACTGTAAAAATGTTTCCCTTCATGCCCAACACTTGTTATTTTGCCTGTGAGCAAGAAATTTGGAGTGGAAGTGGACAGAATTGGCTTGATAAACCTAGTGAGAAAGGTAACCTCTCAAGAAGATCAAAAGGGTTGGCTACTCTTCTATGCACACCTTGAACAACACTAGAATGGAAGGTATGGCTTGAGGGACTGTGTATTGGTGAAGGGAATACTTCCTTGAGTGGGGTGTGTAGGCATTGTGGGTGCCAAGCTAGATAGATCTTGTAGAGGTATCCTTGGAGTTGTGTTTGAGCTCACTAGCTTAGCAATTCATTCCCTCCCTTTGCCTTAACAACCTGATAAACCCAACCGTGGATTGGCTTGGCTGATTTTCGTGTATTTTGGTTATGTGTGAGTCTGTTGTTCCCTTTTCCTTGTAGAAATCATGCCCAGCTCGGGGGTGGCAATTGTGCTGAGAGATTGATGAGCACAATTGGCCTATGGTTGGGTGGAACGTTGCAGCGGCATAGCTAGTTGCTCGGGACTACTATGTTTTAAGATAAGTACTCTCTTGTGTTAAATTCTGCAATGTATTTATATAATGACTGTCATGGAAAAGTTGAATGTATGTTAGATATGTAGATGATTTTAATTCCGTTGTGTTTAATTGCTATATGCATATGTATATGTCTTTTATTATCAATGAGTTTTACTTAATGGATATGGGGCTAGATGCCCAGTTTTAGTGCCATGTTCTCTCCCTGGCTCGATCTGATGGGAGGGGACTTGACATAGTTAATTATAGTTGATTTTTATTAACTGTGTTGACTATATTAAATATGGTTGACTTGGATTAACTTTTGTTGACTTTTATATTTACACAAAGAATTGAAAGAACCAAAATCTATATGAAATAAATACACAATGTACCTCTTTATTATTGGGGAAGGCTATTTTTAATTTTTAAAAATTAATGGCAATAAAATGATAGAAAACAATATGATTCATTTTGTGTTACTATTAGTTTGTGGATAGGTCTTAGTATTTTTTGAATCATTTTTTTTTAGGAAGAAGGTACTATGTAGCTTTGTCATTAATTCCACTTGTTTATTTGTTGTTTATTCTTAAGCTTTACTATTTGATGATTTATTTTGTTAAGAATAAGGGAGGAAAAGTACATGACCACCACAAATATAGCTAGAAACATCTAAAGAATGAAAAATATTTTTCAATAGATGGATACAATATAAAAGAATTGATAGGTTTTTTTACAATTGTGATCACATAATTATATTTGACATTAAATACATACAACTTATGCAAGAAAGTGTATGTGATATGTTATGTTAGACAATGGTATTTAGGTTTGAGGTCCTTATGTTTGCCACAATAGCTTATTGACAAAAATGTGCTCTTCCAAGAGTGTCCTTTCTAGTCATCCTTTTCCATTGACTGGATATCGATGTTGGATAAATCTAATATTTTTGAACAAGAATTGAATAAGTCGTGGAATTTTTCTATTGAGCTAAATTTCTCTTTTTAAGATCCATCTGTTTTGTCTTCCACTTTGATATTGTTTGGAGCTATCTATTAAATATTCATAAATTCTTATTAACTATATGGTTCACAAATTCGAAATAGAATCCATTCCTATTTCTTCACTATTGGGATTCTTCCTATCCTAGCATTGTCTTTCCTACTTCTAATTGAGTGTAAGTTCAGTGTGGTTGAAAGTTGTCTTGTGCAATGACCAAAAGGATACTAATTTTCTTGATGATATTGTCTAGAATAAACAATATTTTTGGTTATGGAATAAGACCTGAAAATATACACCCTTAATAGTTATGATATTTGCACCCTTATATGTTATCATTAAAATAAAACTATGAGAGTGTGGTCCAATGACAAAGTGATAATAATATCAATTTTATAATTTTATAACTCCAATATTATTATTCTTAGTCCAAATGGATAATAATAATATTAATTATAATTTGTAATAATGCATATACTAATATATGCAATTATAACTTTGTTCATGAAATCTAAATTATTTCCCAGATGGTGTGACTGACATAAGGAATGACTGCATTAATAATGATAGGACATGGAATGATGAACAAGTTGGTCTGGCTCACGAGATGGCTTCGACGGAGACGTCGACGAATGTGCAACATTAACATTCCCCCTTCCCCGATAGTTGACATGACCTACCCACACAAGCGCATCCATGGCATGTTTAAGGCGGTTTTTGATCTTAGCATAGAGGTTGATATGCCGAAGGTCGATGGAAACGAGACCATGTTCTTCCATTTTCCCCTCGGTGGTTTGTGCTCTTGTGACCATCTTTTGTCTCATCATGCTCAAAGTGAAGGTTTTCAGGCTGTGCTTGGGCGGGTACGAGACGGAAGCAAGTGCAACAATGTTTGGGAACATCACATAGCTCCTAGCAGACACGGTCGCGACCACCGTGAGTGTTCTTAGGATACAAGTGGCACAAGAATATCCCGCCACATTGCCTCGATGACAGACACATTGCTAGACATCTGAAATGATATCAAGGATGCAAAGGAGAACATGCAAACCAGGATTTAGGAGATTGGATACCAAGTGCAGACTGTAATTGAATGGTGCGTCGATATTGTTGAGTTATTCCACCTCCCTTGGACAATGTTTGTTGTTATTGGGGATGATGGCATTATCAAATATGAGCCAGAAGTGGAGGCTGAGAACGAGTCGAACCCTATGGAGGAAAATGCCCCTACGAATAATCTCCCAAAGGTTAAAGTGGAAGACCAGAATGTGAAGGTTGAAAATCCTATGCAAAAGGAGAATCCCATGAAATCCAATACCAGCGGAAGCAAGTGCAATGCCTCGAGCTCTAATACTGGTGCAACCGAGCCTCCCAAGGCCAAGTAGCTAATCGATCTCGGCCCCTCCAAGTAGAACCCTTTTACTATTGTCTGTTTTGGTTCGGCTAGATGCATAACCTAAGGTTTTTTGTAGTGCTATGTGCATGCACAATTTTTGTTATCATTAATCTAGGCATATCTAATATCTACCAGTCTTGTGTATGGATCCCAATAGAGGTTGTTAGGGAAACTTTTGTCTTCTTGTTTTTAGGTCTTTTGACTCTTGATTCGAGTTGTTTTCTCTTGATGAGAGACCTAGTTGGACTATATATTTATGTAAATTTTACAATGATATAATGTAAGTACTAAATTACAAAAAAAAAACTTAATTAAGATAGCCAAATAAAATATGGAGACTTTATTCTAAACTTAAATTCACATTGAAACCAATGTTTAAAAATATTTTTTGGATTTTAATTTCTTAATTTTGTAAATGAATACATCATCATCACATAACTTATTTGCAATTATAAATTAACATGTTTGAGGCATAATTAAGCATGGCTTATTTTAATGCTAAAGTTATGGTTTATTGTGCTTGGCTCTTGGTGGTCTTTGTTTCACTGTGTTGTATTTTGGGTGATATTGTTAAATTATGGGTTACAGAATGTTAATTTCCTTGATTACAGTTGCCTATAGTTCAATGTGGTTAATTATGGTTGATTTTTATTAACCTTTGTTGACTATATTAGGTATGGTTGAATTGGTTTGACTCTTGTTGACTATGGATTACTATAGATGACTTTGGTTAATGATGATTGATTATAGATGAGTATGTTTTACTATTATCGGTTATGGTTAAGCGTGGTTGATTATTCTTGACTTTCATTGATTATGGTTGGTATTGGTTGACTTTCATTGACTATGGTTTGAGTATTCTTTACTTTGGTTGATTATAGGCATTTATGTATGACTCTGGTACATTGTTGTTGACTACAATTTATTGTTGATAATGCTCGTTGACTATGAATTAGTATGGTTGAATTCGATTGAATATGGTTGATAGTGGTTGATTATCTTCTTTTTCTTTCCCTTTCTCTTTTCGAAGGTGGAAAACCTATCATAACTCAATTGCCTACCGAAAGCACAACCATCATTAGTCGCTATCTTTGAATGTAGGCTAACTAATCATCATTACCCAAGGAAAACTACACCACCGAAAATGACTTGTTGGTGTTCTGTAAGAAGAAAGGATTCCACTCATACAAAATGCATCTGAATTTTAGGTCATTAAGATGTTCTCTTCTATCCGAAAAAGATAATCTCTCATCTAATTAAAAACAAGTCTAGGTCTGATTCAAAAACCTAAAATGTAGCTTTATCAGAGATAATATCAACAAATATCCCTTTTGATCACCCTAGTAGAATTGTGTTTTATTTAGTACCATCTAATCTTAATCCAATACATGAAACCATATTCGATTGCAATTTAACCACAAACCCAAAGGTCAAATAAACTTCACTTATTTATAAATAAATAAATTTTTACTTTTCTATACTTTAATTTTTTTAACAATATATAATAACAAACATTTATATTGGTTTTCTTAGGTAAAATTATAATAATAAACGCTCTTTTAGCCGAGTATTTCTAAATTTGATTTTGCTTCCATGGAATATACTAATAATAATAAGCATTCTTTTAGAGGACTAGTTGTATGCTTTCGAAAGTTAATAGTTTGGTATTGTTTAGGAAAGTTCTTTAAATACAAGTGTTAATGTGTGTTCTTAATGGTATAGAAAATGATATTAATGATTATAAAGTGAATGTAATATTATAAAATTTAAAAGTAATAAAATAAAATTAAGTAGAAAATTTAAATACTCAATTTACATGTATTTTTTTGTTAAAGTTTAGTTTAAGAAATATGTTTATTTTAATAAATTATTTTAACTACTTTACATCTAAATACATGAATTTGATTTTGTATTCAATTTCATGGTTCATATCTTTGTTTCTCTAGTATTATTTTAATGCATACCATGATAATTTTTATTTTATATAAAATACAATATTTATTTGGTTTATATTTTTAGATATTTTACATATATATGTGAAGTATTTTACTTAGAAACCTCATAATAATCAATTTTCTATATAAAATAGATAACAAATATTAATTTAATTGAGATATGTGATATTAACATTTACAAGGTTTGTAGGTATGGACATTCACAAATTCATTTCATACTATACTCCATTTGGAATATTATTTCCATTGTTTCCTTTTGATATCAATCATAACATCATTTTTTATCACAAGTATTTTGACTAACTTGGGATGGAAAACTTTTGTCCTATGTTACCAACTCAAAAGTACAGAATTTCCATATACAGAATTTCCTATTTTACTTAGAAACCTCATAATAATCAATTTTCTATATAAAATAGATAACAAATAGTAATTTAATTGAGATATGTGATATTAACATTTACAAGGTTTATAGGTATGGACATTCACAAATTCATTTCATACTATACTCCATTTGGAATATTATTTCCATTGTTTCCTTTTGATATCAATCATAACATCATTTTTTATCACAAGTATTTTGACTAACTTGGGATGGAAAACTTTTGTCCTATGTTACCAACTCAAAAGTACAGAATTTCCATATACACGTTGGAGTGCAATAGCATTAATATTTGATTTTGAAACAATATTAAAACCATTTTTAGAAGCATTAGAAGGCTTGTTTCAAAGAAATACTTTGACTTGTATATAATATTTATCTTTAGTATTATTAATAACTTTAGAATGACCTTGTGCCATCCAAATCTTTTCTTGTATTTTATTTGTTTTTTCCAAAGAAAAAAGTCATATATTGATCTTTAAGAGCAAAATACATTCCACAGGTGCTTGGTAAGCATGATAGCCAAAAATAGTTTCTGCAAAAATGCAGGAACTGTTTGTACACATTCGTCCAAAAACTAATTTCTTAGTTTGACAATTTACCTTCAGTATTTTTTTTAAAACTTTCACCGTCTATAAAACTTTACACAGAAATGTCTATAAAAGTTGATCCAAAAAAGATCTAATTAAGAGAAGCTAAGTGAAACCAGCTGATTTCACGAGTATCCTGGCCATAAGATATTTTCTTGCATTGTCCTTCGGCCATGAGTAAACCTGCTTTGGATAGAATATCTGCTTGGGTGTTCTGGTCTCGATAAACATGTGCAAAAGATACATTCTTGATTAGAGTTACCAGGTTTGTTATATTGCTTCCAAGGTTCTGACGCGAGTGATTGTTGAATGTATTAACCTTATTCATATAATTGATCCATATCTCAGAGTCCCCATAGATATTAAGAGTTTCCACATTCTTCTCAATGGCCAAAAGTAATAGAGTACGTAGAGCTAATCCTTCCGCTCTATTGTTAGTGCCCATGCCTCCATTAGCTTGAAAGCTATAATGCATAGTCCCCGAAAGCCTCAGTGTACCCCCCATGCCACAATGATTATTTATGTATGCTCCATCGAAAAAACCCACATTATCCTCCGCAACTTCTGAAATAGCTTTTAGTTTTTTGTCCTGAACCTTATTCTTCGATCACTGAAATAATTTATAAATCGATAGGACCTGGGACGTCATAAAAAAACAAGGTTGATTAATATCCTCAAAGATCGAGAGATTACGTGTTATCCACACATACCATGGAACTAAGAAAACTAAGCATCAGATCCTTTTCAAATTAGGATCCTCAAACCATTGCTTCATAAAGTTTGCATATGAATCACCGACTTCCACCAAATCCATCTGTAGTGACTGTCTCAAATTTGCCCATACTTGTAGAGTAAAAGGACAATACAGGAAAAGATGGTCGACATCCTCATTTTCCTCTGTACATAAACTGCACCTCCCAGGACCTTCTATATTCCTCCTCTTCAGCTTGTCCCATGTTAAAATCTTTCCCTGTAGGATTAGCCATACTAAAATTTTACTTTTATGGGTCGCCTTAGCTTTCCATAGCTTCCTCCACCACCAGGGATCTTCTTGAAATTGATGACTCCATAATGATTTATAAGCTGCCCTCGCGGAGAATGTGCCTTCTTCCTCAGAACCCTGCCATTGTAAGGTATCAGATACGTTGCCCAACAGAATAAAACCATTTGTTAAACCTTCGATCCAGACTTTCCATCTCTCAGTCCACCTTGGAGGTATCTGTAAGGTAGCGGCCGATTTCCATTTCTGTATAAAATGTGAGCTTCCTTTTGCGATATCGGCCAAAACCACGAAACCCCTCTCTTCCAAATGATTCACTATTTCCTGAGGTAGCGGCAGTAGATGATACACTCCCTTATATTTATCCAGGCCAATGCGAGCCTCATGCCCGTTCCCCACCTACAATATCAGTTGGTCCCCAACAACTGAAAATGTTGCAATGATATTTTTCCAGAAAAGCGATCCTCCTCGGCCATTTTTATTGGGCTGTCGAATCCAATTAAGCATAGTAATATTGTGCATATACTTAGATTTCAAGATATCCTGCCACTTACCTTCCTTCGAAATCAATTTCCAGACTGCCTTAGCTACCAAAGCCTTTCCAAAAGTAAATAAATCTTTAAATCCCCATCCCCCAGCTTCCTTGGGTTTACATATCGATTCCCATGACGTCCAGTGCATACCTCTAACTTCTTTGCCCCGCCATAGAAATCTGAAAGAAAAAGAAAAAAAAAGCTTTCTGAGTTCATGCATAACCCCAAGAGGAATTTTGGCTAAAATCGACCAATACACCGGAATGGCATTCAACACACTCTTAATCAGTACTGTCTTTCCTCCCTTGGACAGGAAGCGATTACACCAAAACTTTATCTAGCAGTCCACCTTATCAATCAACCATTCCCAGTCTTTCTTAGTATAACAGTTTGGTTGGTTTGAGGTGAAAGACCAAATACACAAACCTGTCAGCTAGAATACTTGTCTCCATAGGCATGATTTCCAGAAAAGCTGCCTTCTCAGCATCATTTAATTCATTATAATAACACGCTGATTTATCGAAATTTATGAGCATACCTGTTGCCTGGCTAAAAAGCCAAAACATATCTTGTATTTTATTTGTTGATCTTACAATTTCGTGTATCTCTCTTTTACATCATCTAATGGATGGAAAGTGATTTAGGTCTGCCAAAATTAAGCTTAACATAGTTCTTTGATTTTCACCAGTTTCAAGATTTTCAAGATCTCAAATTCTTCTATAGATCGGTTTCAAGATTTTCAAGATCTCAAATTCTTCTAAAGATCGGTTTCAAGATTTTCAAGATCTCAAATTCTTCTAAATAGTAGAGAAGTATGTTCTATTTGAATGTTTTTTTGCATTAAGAAATAAATCTTTATAAGAATTTTATGTGTAGAAACTCCACACTCTCATAGACTAGAAACTACTAAACTCTTGTTACTAATATTTTTCTTTCTTGTAAATATTTTTGTTTCATAATTATTGATAACTTTGGTAATGATCAAGCCTGTTTAAAATTTTAATTAATCTTATATGTCAAAATCACCCACATAGTGTAATACCCAAGAATGTCAACCCCTTGTATTTTGGCCAAGTATTATGTGAACAATGGAGCCTTATGTTTTGTAAGTACTACGTACTTGGATATATTATTATGCTATGTTGAAAACTAAATCTACTTGGGTTGTGTGGGAAAACCCAATGAATGAGGGGTCCTGGTATCTATAGGGAAAAACAAGAGTAAACAAAGAAGAATAAAAATATTAAATGGAAATTTAAATAAACAGAAAATGAATAAGGAAAAGAAAAAGCAAACAAATATGAAATATGAAGAGACACATCTAGAAAAATGTAACTCCTGAATAGGTGTCACCACATAAAAGACCGCCTAATAATAGTAAATGCCTCATCTACAAAACCAAGGGAAAAAGAATGCCAAGGGGTTAATTCTCTTAGTTGAAGAATGTGAATGAACACTAAAAGAAGAAATTCAGATCTAACTCAAAGGAAGAGAAGAAACATAAATTTGAATGGAAGAATAGAGAAAAGATGTAGTGTCCCATCTTGGCTAGTATAGTTTTGTGACACCCAAAGAGGGTGATGTTGATGGATTATGTATGTCGGACTTATATATTATGGACATTATCTTGGCTAGTATAGTTTTGTGACACCCAAAGCGAGTGATTTTGATGGATTATGTATGTCAGACTTATATATTATGGACATGGTCTTGGCTAGTATAGTTTTGTGACACCCAAAGCAGGTGATTTTGATGGATTATGTATGTCAGACTTATATATATATATATATATATATATATATATATTATGGATCTACTGGGGTCACTTGACATGTGAACACTAATATATTATATATATAATTTTGTCTCATCTTATGAATGTTATTATGTTTGGTTATGTGTATTAGATCAATTTTCTTTAAGAAGATGTTTATGTATGTTTATTTTTCCTACATTCAGCTAACGATATGGATTGGTACATATGTTTGTGACATGGATGATCATTTTTGTGTGGAGCACATAGCTGACTTCATCTAGGTAATGATGCATGCTTTACATTTTTATGTACACTTAACCTTGTAATGAGTAGGATTTGGCATGGAACTTAGTTACTACTAACAAGGATGCTTGGGCCAGAAATGACCATGGAGGTCATGTACACATTGGGTAAAATGTGATTGATTTTATTCATTATGAAATTTATTTGATGATCTTAATATTTTAAGTTTTGTTGTGTGTGCAAGTCTAGGGAATCAAGGCCTTGCCAATAAGACCATCAAATGGTAAGAGATTGCAACCAACACCTGAAAGTGAAATGTGGAGTTTCAAAGCAGAATAGATGTGAATCCATGGAGGTTAGGGTGTGAAGTCCTAAATCTATGGAAGATCAAGACGTGGTGTCTTGGATCTATGGAATAGATCAGGGCGTGGAGTCATGAATCTACTAGCCTACGTGGAGTCCTAGTTATAAGGCAAGGAAGCGAAGTCCTAATGAGTCCGGAGAGCGTGCAATAGGAGTGTGGAATCCCCATTCTCCAGCAGAAAAACACCAATAGGGGCATCAATCAACTAGGTGAGAAAACTTAAGTTAAAAATTAGGTTAATTTAATTTCAAATTAACCACTTTGAAGGGGTTTTTAAAACAAATATTATTTTAATAAAAAAAGGAAATTACTTATTTAAAAATAATAATAAAAGAAGACACATGGCATGATGAATATTATAGTAATTTAGGTAATTTAATTAATAAGAAAATTCTAGGGAGTGCCACCTAAAAGGAGGGTGATGAATAATAAGTATTTTTGGAAATAAAATAAATTTTGGAATTATGCATGAGGGGTGAGGTGTCACCCCACTTAGAACCTATAAATAAAGAAGGACCCCATGGTGTGAGGGGGGGAGACCACAAGAGTACCAAGATGCTACCGAAATGGTACTAGGATTTCTAAATTAGTTTCATAGGCTTGCTTGGGTTGAGGGTGATTTGAGTGGTGTTAGGAGGAAGAATGATTGCCTATATTCCATCTATTTATGCATTCAAGTGTTGTTTGTGAGCTCTTTATCTCAGGGGTTCCAGGGGGAGAAGTTCCCCCAAGATAAGGTTGGGTGGAAAACCGGGTGGTCTTTGGAGGTTGGCAAGTGAAACTATAGAAGAGTGCATAACAGTTGGTATCAAGTAAAATTTCAATTTCGGCATATGTAGTTAAGTTGAGCATTGATTATATTTCGTAGAAATTTCTTTAACTCTTGTTATTTTAAATTCTTGTTAAAATTGTGCTTATTTATCAATATTTAGCATGTTTAATTATAAGCTAATATAAATGGTATTTAATGAATTATATCAATTGTACATGTTTATTTACATGTAAATAATTTAACAAATTGCATAGAAGCCATGAATAATATAAATCTACATGGAGGACTTTAGAACCAAAAATTGTTGATGGAGTTTGTGTCTAATTCTGCTTATAATGATAACTCTGTCCTTAGCATTTGACAGGTGCTTTCTAAAGCTAGCATTGTTACCATGAATGGAAATTAATTTGTGTAGGTAAAATATGCATATATTTATGAAATTTAATTAATGGAATTCATAGAATAGAATCATGGTTTTATCTATTTAGTGTTTTAGAAATTCTTGTTTTTGGAATAGTTCTGTTGCAAACTAGTTCAACTTCAGGGGTATCCATGCCATATGGTCTTGGAATCCCCATTTTGATTCCAATTAAAATGTATGTACAAGTTGATTATGTGATTTGGGGTATTTTGGGAAAATGTAGGTAACCCAATGGCAAAAGTGGGGAAATTTTGCCTAAAAAATTGAGTCACTGTGTTCTTCTCTCTTGTTGAAAATTTACTTAAGTTATTTCACCATAAGGCTGTAGGTTACTGCATATAAATCCTTATTTAATGGTTGCATGTCATGTGTTTGACAGAAACTGTAAGAGCGATTTTAGAAACAGAATTCTATGTAAATTAAAGAATCGAGTTTCAGAGTAGTTCTGTTACGATATAGATCAACTTCAGGGGGTATCTGTGCCAAATGGACCTGGAACCCCATTTTGATTCTAAAAAAATGGTTTTCCAAACTCAAATATGAGATCTGGGCAGTTTTGCAGATCACACCTTCAACCTGTGGGTTGGATTATGTGGCTTGGATTGGTAAGATCTTAGTTAATACAAGTTTCATTATTAATCTATAATAGAATACAAAGGATAAATAAATCCATGGCTATATATTGTTTCCCAAATTTCTCAATTGCTGTGAGTGTTTCTTTAATGTTTGCAAATTGTTTGAATTAATGTCTTAATGAGCTGTAGATATATTTCATGCAAAGTATTTGCTTAAAGACCTCAATGGATGTAGATTTAGTGTTAACTACTTTGTAATTGATTTAGGAATCTGGTATATATCTGAGTAAGTCGGTGTTGAAGTTGGTCACTTTGTTATTTATTTACATATGTTTTCCATCATAACTATTTTAAGACACAAGCATGGACTTCACCAACAATTATTTAAACGACATTCAAATTCAAGGTTGCATCTTAGTATGTACATGCTTGTGGGAAGAAATATATATACTCATGATTGACTTGAATGGATATGATAATTTCTAGTCAATAGATTGTTCATGTATGTAGCTACATAATTATATATATACATGGATATGGCTAACAATAGATCTTAAGACTAAAAATAACTTTGGAATCCTAAGCTTCCATGGCCTTTACATTGCAGTAGCTTGAATGACTAAACATCCAGATAGTTACATGAGGAAGAGTTGATATAATTTGCAGTATCATATTGTGGGGATTGTTCCCTTGCTTATGGTCCATATGTTTGAATAGTTTATTTTAAGTATGAATGGAAGTGGATGGTCTTTTTGAATTTATCTCTCATGTCATATGCTAACTTCTTATAATTGTATTGATGTAATGTATGTGTTTAACCATTTAGAATTCATGGGGTTATGTTTATCATACCATTTTATAGGAACATATTTACACATGATAAGATGGACTTATTTTGAGTATTGGCTTTAAAAATAATAATAATTTGTTTTTTTCTTGTGATGACCTTAGTCTCACCTTAGTCTTTGTTGTTTTGGGATAGTTGTTAAGGTTTGGGACATTACAAAAGAGCTAAAAATATGAAATCTATAACTTTCAGAGAATGGACAACTGAAGGGGGAAGGAACTAGCCACTTGATATCTGTGAACATATGATCAAGATCCAAATTCAATCATGGTTTGAAAATTCTCTATGGACATAGAGTGTGAGCATTGTAAGTGCTAAGTACCAGTTGATAGGAGGATCTCTTGGGCACTGTACATCAATATTACATGTTGACTGACATGAATATCGGTGGTTGGAATTGTAGGAGTACTGTCAGGATTTGTAGGCGGGAGGATTGCTTGTGATGAACTATGGATACTGGTAAAATATTTTCTTGGATAGCTAGGGTCCCTAGGGTGGTATGCAGGTCTGCAATTAAGAAGAATAAAAAAACTGAAAATAATCTAATAACCAATCCTTGGAGAGACCAGGACTCAACTCGGGAGTAACTGTGGGAAACAAGACTTTAAGTTTGTTATAGATATACGGTTGGGTGGATCAAGGAATTCCCAACAGTTACAGATTGACCTATGTAATATGAACAAGATGAGTTTCTAACCTCGATTTCTTTATGTTGCTATTATTTATTTCTGAAAAGTAGCCCCTACTATTATGAAAATGCATGCATCTAATTTCTAATGATTATAATCTTGCAAGAGGAGAGTAAGGTTGATATATGTGATATGAGAAAAGACTATATTTGGTATTCCTTAGAGTAAGCTATCATTTGTGCTATTTAGTTACTTTGAAATGGAAGAAATCTGAAAATTACATTTACGGTACTAAGCTAATATGAAAATGCATGCACTGTATCAATCTAAAATTGCATGTATTGTTATAAGCTAGGAACATAAAGAAATGTGCTACTGCATGTTATAAATGACTGAATGGATTGTTAGTATTACTGTTAGAATCTAGTACCTTACATTGATTTTATATGTTCCAAACTCCTGCATTGGGAAACATAATCTAGTATAGTACAATGATTTATATGTGCCTAACTACTGCATTGGGCAATAGAATCTAGTACAATAAATTGATAATGTAAAATGATCCTAATTGTTGCATTGGGAAGCAAATTCTAGTACATAAGATTTATTAATGTTGTTTCCCTAACTACTGCATTGGGAAGATGAGTCTAGTACAAAATATTTATTAATGTTGTTTCCCTAATAGTTGCATTGGGGAAACCGATCTAGTACAAGTATGATTATTATTAATGTGAACCTAACTATTGCATTGGGAAACAAATCTAGTACAAATTCATTGAGTATGTTGATCCTAACAATGGCATTGGGACACATAATCTATTGCATTATGTTTGTATGAAGTAAATGATGAAAAAAGAAAAGACTTACATCTTCAGGAGGTAAAAACCCTATCATGGTCCCTTCAAGAGGTAGGACTCTTTCTCATTACTCTCTATTACACCTTTCTCATGTGTTCATGGTTTCCTATGGATTGAAGAGGGAAAAACCTATAATGTATTTCGGCCATATGATGAGCTCTTGATGTCATATGTTAAGGGGCAATTTTCAACAGGTTAATTTTTCTCACCTACTTTGTGACAAGCTTTATCACCATTATACATCATTTTCAACAATGTTAGTCTCTTTTCCATCACCTCATGACCTCGATAGTATGACCAAAAACTGAACAAAAGTCATAAGTTGATCATATACAATGATTGCATGGAATTTCCCTAAAAATGCACACAACCTCGTCACACTAAAAGCCTAAAAAACCGCAACAGGGACCAAAAAAAATTCGGTTGGTCTTCATTGTTGTGCTCCTTCTAGAAAAGTGTAGTGTCTAAAGGTATACAATACCAAACTATCATTGCCAAAAAGAGCCTTTGATTTGGTGCCCAATACCTATCTTTCCATTAAGTCATCAATGAAAAGGGGATTATTCCCATTGGAGCTATATCTAAGAATTGTCCACATTATATCTTTTAAATAAATCCCTTTGGGTCATTTCATTAGACATCTCATATCCATAATAATAAGGTTATGTTGTTGGATTTCCTACAAAAAGAGAGAAGAGCCTCCCATATATTTTTCCTTTCACCATTTGATCCTCTACACATGGCTAGCAATTGAGCATCAAAGGAAAAGAAGAACCCTCCCTTGGGTTGGCTACAGAGATCCACATTAACTACAACCAACACCAATGTGTATCTCTATCCTACTCTTTTGTTAATACAAAAATCAATATTCTTTATATGTTATACTTTGTTCTCATTTAGCTAGTTTCCATTATATTTACATTGTACGCATGATAAAGAATGTTGTCTATTTATTTTTGTTACACCAAAATGTCGTCACCCTTGTGCAAGTGTCGCAAGCGTTGCAAGTGTCGTCATTCTGACCTAGTGTTGTCACCATGACCGTTGCAAGTATCGTCATTATGACAAAGTATTGTCATCATGTCCGTTGTGATAATGTCATCATCTTGACCATTGTGTATACATCCCTGAAGTCATCTGGACCAAGTACTCATTTGGGAGGATTTGTACTCAGTTTGTACAACCTTTTGAGAGGTCGTCGCAGGTTGCTCTATAGCAGAGTACGACGAGGTCTGTTAATGGGAAAAAATAGCCATTTCGAGATCTTTCTCAAAGCTTGCCCATTTGGGGGCTTATCCCTGATCTCTTGGAGAGCTGGTACTCGACCCCTAATCTATTGGGAAGATCTCCTATCTCTCTCCTACCATCTCTCATCCTATCCTATCCATAACCTCATTCACTTAGTCCTATATATGTGAGGCTCACTCCCATACCAAAGGGAGGAAGACTATGGTATCTACATGCTGGTGAAATCTCTCTTGGACACTTTCACTCACCTCTTGGAGACTCTCATGCTTCCTTGGAAGGGATTGGAAATTGGCTTGTGTGGAGAAGGGCTGTTACGTTAAGTCATTGGTTGTAGTTCTATATCTCTATCATGTACTCCTCTATTTGCAGTAATACAAATGCTTTCCACCAATATTGTCTCTTATGTATGATGATGTTGTGTTGTTTACCTGCTTAACTGTTTACATAGATCTCTTATTGTATAGATGCTCTTTACTCGTTTCTCTTTTCTGTGTCTTGACAGGTCTTGCAGCTTGGATCTGATGACCGTGGGACGTGGAGCAACATAATGGGAGAAAGGATAGCGAATCAAAGAGGTAAGACATCTAGTACTTGATCCTTAAGTAGATCTAGGAAACACATTTGTAGTCTGTTTTATTTGTTCTAGACTCGCATTGAGCTAGGGAGATCCGGCTCGCCTCTGGTCGAGTGGATTGTCCGTCAACAAATCTGGCGACCATACTGGGGAATAGAACTTGACACAATATTGTCAAGTTCTATAGGACTAAGTGAGCCTCACATATTATGACAAAGTGTTGTCATCATGGTACTTAGATATACGCCAAGTACGGATTATGGTACTTGGTGGGTACGTGAAGGGTGTATCACGTACTCGACACGTATATCGGAAGGTCTCGTGCCAACGGCTGTGCATTAGAAAGCACCACTACCGATTTGAGCTCCCACGTACCTCGCGTATATCGGGAGACACCATTAGGATTCCTGAAACCAACCAAGTTAACCAGTTGGCCATCTTGGCAAAGCAATACACCGAGAACAGCACTTGGGGAGATTAGCACGCACGTACTGTTCAGGTAATCGGGTATGCAGGCAAGGGTACAGTCCCAATCCTCCTTGTCGCGTCATATTGTTGGACCCTGCAGTATATAGCAGTTTGCGATGCCTTGATAATCCCGTGAGGTTCCAGACTTTGAATCCACTCCTATTCACACAGTTTGCTTGTTGCTTTTAGACTTGAGTAGTGCTAGTCTTGTATGGTACTTTAGAGACTCTTAGGAAGTCTAGATATGGGAGACTCTTCCGGGACTACCAACCAGGAGGCACCTTTCCAAGGTATGCCATTTGTTATTTCCCCTTGTGGAATTGTTGGTCCTCCCTTTATGGCTACATTGAGTCTTCCTGGATTGACGATAGGATTACCAGTATGGTTATTCTCCAATCTAGTTATGCCAAGTGCACCAATCGTGTCGGACCTAGGTCCTTCACCACATGAGCATCAATCTCATGATGACCCTTATCCTTCTCCGTCGAAAGTTGAATCGGCTTCCATCTCTTCCTCTTCTCCTACTGAAAACTCTAGTGTTAGTAATCAAGTGGAGAAGAAGAAGAAGAAAAAGAATATTAAGAAGAAGAAAGATAAGAAAGAGACCAAGCGTCAACCATCTGCCTTTGATGGCACTCATTCTATGAGAACGCCTCGCAAGCCCAAGTTCCCTTGCAAACTTTGCAAGGGTGATCACCTTCTCAAGAATTGTCCCGGTCTTTCCCGTGTGTCAGAAGTGTGGTCTAAAAAACCAAAACCGCTTGTATCGTCAACCTCTGACCATCATATTGATGATACTCCCTCGACCAGTGACCCATTGGTGATAGGTCGAAAGGGTAGAGCTGCAGACGCTTGTTGGATATGCAAGGGCATGCACCGTACTTTCCTTTGTCTAAGCATGGATGAAGCTTCACGGTGGTTGGAAGATATTACTAGTTCTCAACAGGTGCTTCCAACAAGTGATAGTAAGTTGTCCCTCGACCCCCCGCTAGTTGACCAAGTGGTCAATTCAGTTTCATCTGTAATTGATCCCACTCTTCCTTCCGAGAGTGAAGTGATCGAGTCGCTATCATCTCCACTCGATCCCGCTCTTTCATTGGAGAAAGTCCAGACTGAAGCAGTCACCATGACACAATCTTCGTCTCATTCTTATCTTCCAAGTGAGAGTGAATTGGAAACCGTTGATGTTTTCCTAGTCAGTTAAGAATGTCCTAGGCAAGAGGAAACCCTGTGCATTTCTACAGGATTCCCTCCAAGTATTGAGGTTATTTCCTTTGATTGGAATGGTCTAACAGAATCTCGTCTTCCTTCGAGTATTCCTTTTCAAATATCTGTAGGAGTTTCCGATAAAGAAATCTTTCGTACGATAGTTGATGAGGGAGCTTCTGTTAGTATTCTATCCTCAACTGCTTGGCAAGCCATAGGTTCGCCTCAGCTTGTGCCAGTCATTGACCAGATTTTGGCTTTTAATAGAAGGCCTACCGGACCTTTAGGGATTCTCCCGCAGTTACCTATCATGTTGAGAGGTAAAACTGTTTATGTTGATGTCATGGTTGTCCAAGGTCCTATAGATTTCAATCTACTCCTTGGACGTGATTATGTCTATGCTATGAAAGTTGTAGTGTCCACACTCTTTCGAGTGATGTATTTTCCCTATGATGGTAGGATTGTGACCGTTGATCAGCTTTCCTTCGTGACACCCACTCATCATATGACTCCTAGTCATCAGACTTCCCTAAATGTTCCACATGTTTTAGTGGTTTCTTCCCCTTGAGAATAGGGTACGAGCACGGTTTATGTTATGTTTCAAGCTCGTTAAAAAATGAAACCAACTTTCAAGCAAAGTTTCTCTTTGATTTCAAGCTTGCATAAAAATGAAACCATTTCACATGAGCATAGTTCCCGTTCTATGTCAAGCTCGTTAAAAAATGAAGTAGGTTCCTACGAGCACGGTTTATGTTCTGTTTCAAGCTCGTTAAAAAATGAAACCAACCACCCTAGCATGGTTTACCTTTGGTTTCAAGCTTGCATAAAAATGAAACCAATCCATTAGAGCATAGTTTTATTCCATTTCAAGCTCGTTAAAAAATAAGATGGGCCCCCTCGAGCATAGTTTTATTCCATTTCAAGCTCGTTAAAAAATAAGATGGGCCCCCTCAAGCATAGTTATTGTCTATTTCAAGCTTGTGTAAAAATGAAATAGATCTCCCTCCCATCAGTTCGAGTCTCTCGCTAGAATTAGAACTTGAACCTTCATTTCATTTGATTCTCGTTTCCCCCCCCTTGGTGAACATTTTCATATTAGTATCCAGGTTGGTAGTTGGGTTAGCAAGCATCATTTTTAGACGAAATGAAGCTTGGGGGGCATACCACATGTCGTACTGTCAACAATCATGTTGAGGGAACACTACCATGTTAAGCCGCTAGCAATCATGCTGGGGGCATTTACCAACCTCTGGGCATCATGTTGGGAAGGAACCTGTCAATGGGCCTTAACTTATGAGCATAGTTCCCTTTCTGTGTCAAGCTCTTTAAAAAATGAAACAAGTCTTTTTGAGCAAAGTTCTATTCCTGTGTCAAGCTCGTTAAAAAATAAAACATATCCTTTCCCTTTGAGTCGAGTCTCCTCGTAGACTTAGTACCTGAACCTTCTTTTCACCCGCCTATGCCTTAGGCGAATGAAATGAAGCTTGGGGACATGTCTTCAACCTCTGGAAGTTACGTTGAAGTCAACTCGATCACCTCTCCACACCACGTTGGAGCTAAGTCACTTACTTCTAGCAATCATGCTGGGGGCACACACCAACCTCTGGATGTCATGTTGGGAAAAAGTTCACCATTGGGAACATTTTCGAGCATACTTTCCTTTTTTAGGTTTCAAGCTCATTAAACCATGAAAATTATTCCGAGCATAGTTCATTTTATGTTACAAGCTCGTTAAAAAATGAAGCAGACATCATGAGCATTCTTCCAACCTATCTTCGAGCTCGTTAAAAACAGTAAGAGAGTGTTTGAGCTTACTTTTGACCTTTTTCGTGTTCTGGTTGAAACATGAAAAGTGGTTTGAGCTTACTTTTTACTTTTTCGTGCTCTCGTTCAAATATGAAAAAGATTCCAAGTGCTTTTGATACCATTCTCGTGCTCGTTAAAAATTTGAGTTAAAAAGGTGTGTCTAACGAGTATAGGTTTATCACTTTTTCGGACCAGGAAGCACTATTTACGAAAAAGGAACACTCCAACCAACCATGGCTGGAAGAGTCCTCTCCCGCGTTGTTTTACCCTTTTTCGGGCGATGAGGCTAACTTTACGAAAAAGGACCATTGGAGTCTCCTTTAGTTCTTTTCAGACTCTCTAAACATGAAATGATGCCGAGTTTTCCTTCTTTGGACTCGTTAAATTTTAAACATTGAAGGGCCCATTATGGGATGAACCCCTCCTTTCCTAGGTTCTTAAAAAATTTGGGATTGGACTCATCTATGAGATGAGCTATACCGAGCATCTGGTTACCCTCATCAAGCTCATTAAAAAACAAGTGAGGCACTCATCATTCATGATGGGGAAAAAGGAAAGTGTTTGTGTTACATACCTTAGTGGCAGTATATAGTCGTTCTTGAACATGGCACTCGTCTGCATTTGCATACCAATACTTGGGTCATCTGTTTATCTATGAGTCCCCGCTTACTTTCTGAGTCCTGTTACTCCTCTGAGTCATTCGGAGAAAGCTTCCACTAATAGTTGCATTAGAAGTTTGCGTCATTCTCATGTCAATACTGCCAAGTCATGCCATGCCCATGTTCAAGAACACATTCACTCATCATTTTTAGTCAGTACACACGTCGTCATGCCGTTGTTACTTTGAGTCAGTCTCACATGTTATTGTACCATCCGATCCACTCTACACATCTTTTGTCGAGTTTCGTGTCGATTGATGGGGGATTCATTATGGCCCTCCTTCGACGGATTCATCCTTGTCGACTTCAACTCATCATCCAAGGATTGAATCTAAAAACCAGTCAAGTACCTTGGTCCTGCATGCCTCAATGGCAGGTCACCTCGCTTTCATCATGAGTTTACATCATTGACTCTTGATTGAAAGATTTCATCTTGCGTTCGACGTCAGCTCATTTATTCACGCTCGATGATATGTACTGTGATACCTTGGGAATCATTGACGTTAATGGTGATCTCCCTCGCACTTGTTAACGGTTCACATTAATGACCGGTAATCAAGTGGTTTCTACCATGTTCGACGTCAAGACATTTGTAATCACATGGATAGATTCGTATCATTGCGGGTTCAGCTTGAAGACCCTAGGGAGTCATGTTTTTACCTAGGTTGCGATGGAGTTTGTATTGAGTCATATTACATGGATCCACTTTTGTATTGTTCGTGGCTGTGTTATCATCTCATCATGGATCTACGCTTGTGTCTAGTAGCCATGATTGTGTTCAGTCGGTCATTACTACCATGGATCTGCAATGTATTGGTCGGCAGCCATGTTGTACTTCATATGAGATTGTCTGTTCAGATTCAGTTGTACTGCAGCAGCGTCCTTCATCCGACGAGTCTTTTGCCTTTATTTCTATCAAAGAATTTCACCTATACATCCTTAACAGCTTCATGCTTTGGGGGGCATTCTGTTACACCAAAATGTCGTCACCCTTGTGCAAGTGTCGCAAGTGTCGCAAATGTCGTCATCCTGACCTAGTGTTGTCACCATGACCGTTGCAAGTATCGTCATTATGACAAAGTGTTGTCATCATGTCCATTGTGATAATGTCGTCATCTTGACCATTGTGTATACATCCCTAAAGTCATCTGGACCAAGTACTCATTTGGGAGGATTTGTACTCAGTTTGTACAACCTTTTGAGAGGTCGTCGCAGGTTGCACACTAGCAACATGTGACGTCGCAGGTTGCTCTATAGCAGAGTGCGACGAGGTCTGTTAATGGGAAAAAATAGCCATTTCGAGATCTTTCTCGAAGCTTGCCCATTTGGGGGCTTATCCCTGATCTCTTGGAGAGTTGGTACTCGACTCCTAACCTATTGGGAAGATCCCCTATCTCTCTCCTACCATCTCTCATCCTATCCTATCCATAACCTCATTCACTTAGTCCTATATATGTGAGGCTCACTCCCATACCAAAGGGAGGAAGACTATGGTATCTACATGCTGGTGAAATCTCTCTTGGACACTTTCACTCACCTCTTGGAGACTCTCATGCTTCCTTGGAAGGGCTTGGCAATTGGCTTATGTGGAGAAGGGCTGCTACGTTAAGTCATTGGTTGTAGTTCTATATCTCTATCATGTACTCCTCTATTTGCAGTAATACAAATGCTTTCCACCAATATTGTCTCTTATGTATGATGATGTTGTGTTGTTTACCTGCTTAACTGTTTACATAGATCTCTTATTGTATAGATGCTCTTTACTCGTTTCTCTTTTCTGTGTCTTGACAGGTCTTGCAGCTTGGATCTAACGACCGTGGGACGTGGAGAAACATAACGGGAGAAAGGATAGCGAATCAAAGAGGTAAGACATCTAGTACTTGATCCTTAAGTAGATCTAGGAAACACATTTGTAGTATGTTTTATTTGTTCTAGACTCGCATTGAGCTAGGGAGATCCGGCTCGCCTCCGGTCGAGTGGATTGTCCGTCAACAATTTTAGTTTCCCTAAACCTTATTGATCTAGTACTCGGGATTACATATACCTTAAGTAGGTACTTTTGGTACACATTGGTGATAAAACACCAACACCGACCTCCTTGACATGGGTGACAAATAATTTCAAATCATTATGGGTAGTTATCACTTTCCCAGCTTGATCCCAATCTGAGCTTCCTCCAAAATCATTTGCAACCTAAGATTCCAAAGTATGAAATTGAAAACACTGTCCAATATGCCACACACTATAAATACCAAGAGTATTCATCCTACAAATATGAAGCACACCTCAAAGCAAAAATCATAAACAACTAAGTAGAACAGCCATTCAAGTGTTCCAACGCTTTTTCTAAGTGTATTAGGGTTTCATACCCAACAACCTATAAATAGGTCAAGCACCCTTCTCAAATACAATCCAGCAGAAATAACCAACTCCATCTCCACCAAGAGAGAAAAATCCATGCAAATAACTCTAATCCCATGTTGAAATTTCTTAAAATGCATTTTAATGCAAATTCAAGAATTCCCCACAAACCAAAGGTTTAGTGGATTGAATCCTTGTGAACTTTCATCCTTAGTGTGAAACATCAAAGAGAAAACGATATTTCACATCACTTCAACCCAACACACCAAACAACTCTAGAGAAATGATATCGAACAAATGCCTACAAGTTTCATCCCTTAGGGCACACTTTTCCAAGCATATACCCTATCTAAAAATTATTTCATTACATAAAAAACCAACTCTTTTATCTTCAAGTTAAATGTTAAATCAATTAACAATTTCAACCTATGTTATGTCAAATTAGCATGAACAACAAATGTTGGAAATCACTCAATCAAGAAGAAAATGCACATTGAAGAGAAAATCTAGAATTACCCAATTTTGCAATTTTGGACCATTGGAAACTTCATATACATATAGAATAAATGAAGTACATGTAAATGCCATGATATTGTCATAAAGTGGGTACAATCTGTAGATCTTCAAACTAGCTAGGGAAAGCCATGAAAACCATAGCCACCACCAAGCCTCCGCAACAAGTTGGCATGTACATCAACAAGTCCTCCTTGGCATCGACACTTGTCTCCCACAAGTGTTGAAGACATCTCTTACTCTTCTCCTCTTCAATCAAGCATGAGAAGCAACAGTAGGGTTTCCAAGACCTTAATCTTCTTATTCACAAGGTCTACAATAACAATGCGTATTTTTCCTCTAGGGTCTATCACAATCCATGGCTTCTTTGCCTCCCTTAGCATGAAACCGTAACCCTAGAAAACCCTTGACTTCTCCAAAAATCCCTAACGCTCCAAGACAAAGAGAGATAATACAAAGAAAGTACAAAGGGATATAAAGAGACAAGTTTGATTGATTCCTTGCATCCATATACGAGTGTGTGAAGTAATAATGAATGAAATGACTCTCTCCTTCCTCTATTTATATGAGAGGTAAGAGAGGCCAAAAATATAAATTGGGCCTAAACCTGTACAAGCAACCTTACTTTACACAAGTAGGCTCGCAATGGAGTGCTCACTCTCCAAGTGACACATGTCAAGTTCCAAGGTGAATATGTCCAAAATCAAGGCTTTAATGCACAAGTCCTCCAAAAGATGTGTCCAATGCTCCTTGCCCACAAGCCTCCAAATCTCCAACACTCCTTCAAATCCATGTGCTCTTTCGGGTCCACCACACCTACATGAGCACTCACTCAACCCAAGCATCATCAATTCAAGTACAAGGCTCCATGCAAACAACAAAGTGTTCCCATGACATATAGAACTCATTGCACTCCTCCAAGATGCACAATTATCCTCCTCCAAAGTAAAGTGTCCTATAAGCCAGCAACCAAACTCCATGTGTCGACTACAGGAAGAAGTCCCCAAGTTCCATAGGTCTCCAAATATCCAAGGAAGAATGTCATATGAACACCCGTGCAAGGTCTAGAAATAAATTAGCAAGCCAACTACATTGTGCATTTCCATCATGTAACAACCAAGGGTCATACATATACCATGTACCCAACAACACATGAAGCATACATATACCATGTACCCAACAGCACATGAAGCATACATATACCATGTACCCAACAGCACATGAAGCAGTAACCTTGAAAGATGACAATTTTTTTAAATGATGTGATTGTTAGATTTTAAAGGTCATATAAACTACAAAATTAGGGATATTAATAAAGCCAATTTTTTACTTTAGGTTACTCTATGTTTCAGTGTTGTATTAATGGCACTTTAGGGTTTATGCACTTAGGGTTTGTGTCCTCTCATTGTTATAAAGAGTAGATTGCTCCCTTCATTTGATAGCCAATAATCATTTTCTCTTTCAGTTCTATATTTGTTTTCTTGGTTTTTTTATGTATTAGTTTTCATAATATGGCATCAAGGTCATTGTGAGAGTAATTTGAAGGGAAGCAAGATAAGGGCTTAAGGACTAGTAGTGGTACGAAACTTGATGGATAGTAAATAGTATAACCTAGTAATTAAGTAGTTAACTTTAATATGTATTAAAATAAAAAGTGAGACACGGTCAAACATGATGTACCTATTATGTATGCTTATATAAACAACATTGTATGTGCAAGGTATCATATTTTGAAAAATGGAATAATAACTCTTATTATTGTTCAATTATTATGTCGTTCCATTATGTATCAACTAGTATCAAAGACAACTTCCACAACCACCACAAGGGATCCATTCCCTCTATCCGTAAGCATAATTTTTTTGTTTACACACATGGCAACTCATAAAAAATATCAAAGTGAAGACATCTCTCTCACTCTGCAAATTTAGTTTTTCCAGCAACAATAACTCCAACAACAAATCTACATATTAGTTATTCCAAAGTAGTGCCTCCTTCTAGTTTGCATTCATCAACCACTAATTCTTTGAAAAGTTTGATCTGACATTCATTTTGAATTTATTTGATATTATCACTCTTCACAACATGAATCTTCATGACTCATATGATCACAAGTCCAATGAAAACATATTCCCCAAATGCACACTCCAACTCCCGCAAACATACAACGTCAACAACAATAATATAAATGTGCTTTCCATGATCAAGGCATGGTTGAGGAATCAAGGCATGGTTGAGGAATCAACCCACTTCTCCCTCTGCAATGAGTAGGATGATTGATTTGGGAAATACCAATTATGGCGACATCGTTGCATGTTCAAAAATCACAACAACTACCACCACTACAATTCTTGAGCAACTGAAAGAGGGCATGAATGTGTTTACAAATTTTCATTCTTTGAAACTCTCTACGACCCCAACTTCTCGATCCACCACATCCATGGCTATTGTTCCAGCAACAACCTAGAATGGAACCCTTGACACCTCTTTGTATGATAGCAAGAAACCTATTATCCCAAAGAAGCAAATTACTTCAAAGCCTACTGTAAGAAAATCCATCGATTTGGACATTGGACTTCAATATATTGTGGAGTGAACGATTATAGGTGGATGAAGCATTATGAAGATAATTTATGGGACACCAACTGCAAAAGAGAAGGGTAGACACACAATGGCATGCAAGTGTATGTAGGTGGATATTCAAATGATGACAAAGCAACATATGCCCGAAAAATCGCAATTCAAAGTTCAAATTCGATAAGCACACAAAAGTTTACCAAATCGAGCCCATGAAGAGACATCAAAGTGAATATTCAAGAGTTACTACATAAGATGCTCCCACTAAGTGTCATGTTGGGTAGAAAGAAAGACAAATAGAATCACTCGAAATAGAAGCCTTACTCCATGCAAGAAGATTTTTAGCACCTATAGAAAAGCATTATTTCAAGGACCCTACAACATTCTTCCTTTTGATGATGATTCAGTTTCAGCAATGCACACCAAGCTCAACATTTCCATAAAAACTCTTATTGTGTAAACTATCTAATTGTTACAATGATATTGTACATACGAATTCCAAATTATTCAATGTCCTTCCCAAACCTAGAGAAAAGCAAGGTTATTTTCCAACTAAACTAGGATTAACAATTAAATAGTTTACTATAGTGTAGATTAAAATAAAAAGAGAGAGAGCCAAACGTGATGTTCATATTCTGCATGTATGGAGAAAGAAAACCATTCTATGTAAACGACCATATTTTGACAATTAGAAGAATACTTTTATTATTATTTAGATATTATGATGTTCCATTCTGTATGAGCCAGCTTAAGTGATGGGCTGAGCAACTTCATTCAGTACACACCAAGAACTCGAAAAGATTTCGTACCAACTAAAACTAGATATTGTTTTTATAGTTTAAAAGACATCCATCATTTTTTTAGCCGGATATAAATCCATGTTCAAAGTTTAAGATCCTCACTCACTATCATTACTTGGGCCAAAGGCGATCATAGATTGTCCTCTGTACAATTGGATGGTTGGCTGAATCGGGTGCTCTCTCATCGGCTGGTTTGTGGACATCAACTTTCATCATATTTACCGTGAGTACAATATTGAGGTTGATAAGCTCTCGAAACTTGCTCTGGGGGATATGGACGATACTATACTTATCAAAGACTTTTGGGATTGTTCTCTCAGATGTATTTCTTGGCTTATGTTTAATGTGTATGACTGCTGATGTTTTGCTCCTTTCTTGGAATTGTAGTTCTTTATAATCCAATAAGGATGTTTTTTGTTATACCTCACTATCAGACTTCTACAGGACTTTGTATGACTAGGCATATCGCCTCTCACAATATCTTCGGATACAACTTTTGCTTAATAAAAATTGTTTTTTTCGTATGAAAAAAAAAAGTTTAAGATAGAAAAATAGTTTTATTTCGATTTAAATCCATATTTTAAAAAAAATTAGTTGAATTAAAGATTAAAATTGAAAAAAAATGTGGAAACATCAATTTGAAGGGTTTCGGACTTTTTTATGTCCCTACGAGGACATATATGAAACGGGCATTATTAATGTTCATGCACGCGAGGTCAATTAAGATATGAGGTTAATGTTAACTTTGGCTTGTAAATAGAGCATTAAGATATATTTTTTAATTATGCAATTTATTTGATATTTTATTGGTCCATTGATGAAAGGTGTTGGTCTGGAGGATCGCATCCCATACGTGGGTGGCGGGATGATTCTATGGTTGAGTAAATGATGTTTTATCGTGAAGCAAATCCAAAGTAAAAGAGGTGGGATCCATAGGACGAGTAAATGAGGTTTTGATGTTGGGCTCTTGTTGTAGGTTAGGTGGTTGGGAGCGGTTGGTTGTGGCCGTCTCCATCCCGGATCGACTCCATGATCTGTGTTCTTGAGGTGCTTTGAGGCGCTTCAGCCCATGTGCTTGCGTGGGTTCTTCTACCATATATAAAAAAAAATAAGGTTTTGATGTGAAGCAAATATAGTGATGTATATGAGGTTTTAACGTGAAGCAAATCTGGAGTAAATGAGTTTTTGATGTGAGGAAAATCTGGAGTAAATGAGTTTTTGATGTGAGGAAAATCCAGTGGTCTTCGGAAGTCAATGGTTCATTGTTTTTAAATCTAGTGTATGTGTTGTTATACACTGGCATATATTTTAAATTTGACATTTGGCATTAATGGTTCATATCTGGAGTGAATGAGTTTTTGATGTGAGGAAAATCCAGTGGTATCCGCAAGTCAATGGTTCATTGTTTTTAAATCTAGTGTATGTGTTGTTATACACTAGCATATATTTTAAATTTGACATTTGGCATTAATGGTTCATTGTTTTTTTTAACCAAAACAAGTAGAGTTTTTATATATTAAAAGTAATTGAGCCGCAACAAAAATACAGCAGTTTGTGCAATGACTCGATTCGCAAAGAACTGGTGCAGAAACTAAGAGCCTATTTCTACATATAACAAAACATCCTCCTCCCTAAGGAGATTAAGCCATTCTATTTCCCAATCTACTATTGTAAATGCGACAAAAATTTTCTAACATTCCAAAACATTTGCAAAACATACAACATCTAAGAAAAGTTGGAGAATGAGCCCTTTCTAACTAACATGCTTGGAAAATCTGAGCCATTATTTAACCTTGAGGAGTTGTCCATGACCTTGATCATTTGATTCTCCAGCAGTCCCTTGCAAAGCACTAATTCCTGAGTATTATGCTCCTGTGCTTCATTTTTTCAAGCTAATTCACCTTCTTGGGCTCCGTGTTCCCTTCGTTCATGCGCGGCCTCTCTTTCGAGTTGACAGAAGTGCTCATCGAACATTCTTTCATCGAAACTCAAACGGTGCTTCAAAGTGGAGACTTTATGTTGGAGAACCTTAGCTTCTACCGATACCCTCTGCACACTGTTCTGGACAACAATCTACACTATTGTCAGTATTATCCATTATGAATTTTGTCACTCACTTCGGCCAACTATCAGAAATTTTCTTATAACCCCATTGAGGACAGGCTCATGCATACCAATTCCCCATAATATTGAAGAATTACAACTGCAACCTAGACGAGGATCACCTAAGTTAAAAGGAAAGCAATATCCACCCCGCAACAGAGTCATTAAGACTCTTGCTGTAGGGTGTGCACGTGCAAGTGGGCTTGGATCGGTATAAATTTCGGGGTCGAAAAACTCTCTGTCATAGCATGCATGGAGCTCCCACCATGCTCCCATGTGATGCCATGCCATGCTGCTCCATGCATGCCATGGCTCCATCGTGCACCTAAAGCCTTGTGCCATGCCCAGCTGCTCCATGCATGCCATGGCACAAGGCTCTAGTCGCGCGACCGAGCGCACACTCAACCTATCGTCGTCTTCCACCAGATCCATGCGGTTAGCAATTCAATGACCATCGGTGCAGAGAATTCAATGTTGTTACATGCCTGGCTTTGGCCTCCCCGGTATTACAGCCATTTTATTTCACCCCCGGTTAGAGCGTCAAGAGCAGCGATCGAAGGAAGGAGGAGCAGAGGAGCAGGGTGCCGAGCAAGTTACAGACATCTCACCAGTGGGTAAGTTGCAGACTTCTTCAACATATTCTTCATCGGATAAATCAAGAAAAGAATACAAAGCTAGTTTCTCGGGTGCCCAAATTTTTTTGAAAATTTCAATGTTGTAGACACTGCTTTATGCTTTTTATGAACTATGGACTAGGTTAAAACATGAGACTGATAATGACTAAATATGCATAACATAATTATGTCTATATTCTAATTATGTCTACAATCTATATACCAGGTCAAAAACAATAGATTTTATGGACTAAGAGGATAGCGGGCTTTAAATAAATAATCCATCTATCAAGAAATTTGATACATTTGGGTATTTGATAATATTGTGGAACTTTAATTCTTATTTCACAAATGAGGTGATTCAACGATAGTCTTGTATGGCGTTACAATAAGACGTCTAAGTGTTTGAGCTTCAAACACTTTGATGGTGTACTATGTCATGAGAGTTTATATGCATATCAAATGTATTTATTTGCATGCTTTCAAGAGAATACAACAACGTGTCTCTCACTTTTTACTATCTTCTATGGTAAACTCTTCATTACTTAGGTCTTATATAGAGTATTCCAAATGATACATCTCAGTTTTCACACCACTAAATTTTGATTTCTGATTTTCTTATTAGCGTCTTTTCTCCTGCAACTGTACTGATATTCCATACATACAATGTACATCTCGTCGGCTATGAATATAATATATATTTAAGATGTATTCAAACTAAGAAATACCTCATAGGTTTCCCACTTTGCCTCACTAATGGCACACGTGACAGGTGAGTGAATGGTCCGTCCAATGTGGTAGGAATGGGGACCGAGCAAACC
This sequence comes from Larix kaempferi, assembly GCA_027924585.1. Taxonomy (NCBI): domain Eukaryota; kingdom Viridiplantae; phylum Streptophyta; class Pinopsida; order Pinales; family Pinaceae; genus Larix; species Larix kaempferi. The sequence continues at coordinate 20,231,202 of BSBM01000047.1, read as the reverse complement.
TTGGCAAAGATGTAGTGATGAAGGCATCCAATCCATAAGATAAATATGCCTAACCAGTCCATTTTGGACACTTAAAAACGTTTTTCCGAATCCACTGGACTGGTTGGGTGGAGATAGATAAATCAAGAAAAGAATACTAAACTAGTTTCTCGGGTGCCCAATATACTTTGAATTTTACCTTATCTGCAGAACTGAGTTACTGCTACCCCTTGGAGCTTTAAGGAACAACCCTGCATGAAATCTGCTAACGCCCTACTTTAAAAAGTGAGTAGCCTTTCCCGCAGGGGTGTAGCTCAATTGACGATTCGCTTGATATGAAGGAAAGGTTGTAAATGGAGGTCATGAGTTCAAATCACCCCGCTTACCCATGCCCCATGCTTGCGGGCCGTGTGGGTGGACCTAGGGGCATAGTGGTAGAGGACAGGATTGGATCCCTAGACCCCGTGTCACGCGAGTACCAGCCCCTTCCTAGTTGTCGATTCCCCTAGTTACAAAAAAAAGAAAAAAGAAAAAAAATTGAGTAGCCTTCCGACCCCGTAAAACCCAATCTTTACTAGTTATATAGAGTATTATATGTGAAAACGTAATTCTAGTAAATTCAATCTTTTCGACGATGCTTGTTTGGTTTTACCTTCCTTTCTTTCTATTAAATTTGTGGGATGGAAGGTTCTTAAATCAATAAACACATTTGAGGTATAGCGCAATAACACATTTGATATATACATAATGATATGGTTGTGTTTAATGCTTAACAAAATATTAGATTGACTTGTTTTTTAATGATTAATCTCTTAGGTCTATAAGATTAAGGGATTAAGGGAGAGAGGAGTAAAATCATAATCTTATTTAAGCATTTAAGATGATAAGCCATATGTGCATACACAACATAGCTTAGTTAAACCAAAATAGAATAAACAATCACTTAAGGACAAATAAATATAGACTTATATAATATATTAAAATATGTATTGTTATATTTCAACAATCTTGTTTGAAAATATTAATAATTCATGAGGATTACTTGTTAAATTATAAAGTGATTAAAAATCAACTCACAAATTTGATTTTACATAGCATATTATGAACAAGAAGCCTTTATATCAATAGGTTAATTTTTCTATAGTTTATTGTAGAAGGAGAGGATCTCTATCTTATCAAATATAGTGATTAAAGGTCTAACAATTAATTTTGGTTCACTATGAGTAGAGTTTAAGAAATTGTAAAAAATGATAAATATGAAAGGCCCAGATTTTTAATCTAATTTTGACATGGGAATGGAGAATGTCCTCTCCATGACGATGTAAACATATATTTCGAAAAGAAAGACATTGCATGTAGAACATGTTGCAATAAATAAATTGATAAGAGATTGGATAAACTTTAAAGTGTTAGGTACTTAATTGTATCTAAAAGTAATATATTCCCCATTTAAAAAGAAAAGGTTGGTAATTAGGTTGGTAATTAAATGTTTGGAAATGGCTTATTTCTCTATCCTCACCCAACAGGTCTGGTGGATCCAGAAAAACGTTTTTAAGTGCCCAAAATGGACTGGTTAGGCATATTGCTCTTATGGATTGGATGCCTTCATGACTACATATTTTCTGAGGTTTGCTCGGTCCCCATTCCTACCACATTGGACGAACCATTCACTCACCTGTCACGTGTGCCATTAGTGAGGCAAAGTGGGAAACCAATGAGGTATTTCTTCTTTGAATACATCTAAAATATATATTATATTCATAGCTGACGAGATGTATATTGTTTGTATGGAATATAGGTACAGATGTACATTGTATTTATGGAATCTCGGTACAGTTGCAGGAGAAAAGACGCTAATAAGAAAATCAGAAATCAAAAGTTAGTGGTGTGAAAACTGAAATGTATCATTTGGAATACTCTATACAAGCCCTAGTAATGAAGAGTTTACCATAGAAGACAGTAAAAAGTGAGAGACACGTTGTTGTATTCTCTTGAGAGCATGCAAATAAATACATTTGATATGCATATAAACTCTCATGACATAGTACACCATCAAAGTGTTTGAAGCTCAAACACTTAGACGTCTTACTATAATGCCATACAAGACTATCGTTGAATCACCTCATTTGTGAAATATGAATTACAGTTCCACAATATTATCAAATACCCAAAGGTATCAAATTTGTCGATAGATGGATTATTTATTTATTTATTTAAAGCTCGGTATCCTCTTAGTCCATAAAATCTATTGTTTTTGACCTGGTATATAGATTGTAGACATAATTATGTTATGCATATTTAGTCATTATCAGTCTCATGTTTTAACCTAGTCCATAGTTCATAAAAATCATAAAGCAGTGTCTACAACATTGAAATTTTCAGGGCACCCGAGAAACTAGCTTTGTATTCTTTTCTTGATTTATCCGATGAAGAATATGTTAAAGAAGTCTGCAACTTACCTACTGGTGAGAAGTATGTAACTTGCTCGGCACCCTGCTCCTCTGCTCCTCCTTCCTTTGACCACTGCTCTTGACGTTGTGACTGGGGGTGAAATAAAATGTCTGTAATATCGGGGAGGCCAAAGCCAGGCAGGTGACAACATTGAATTCTCTGCATCGGTGGTCATTGAATTGCTAGCCGCATGGATCTACAGGGATCTGGTGGAAGACAGCGACAGGTTGAGTGTGAGGTTGAGTGTGCACTCAGTTGTGCGGCTAGAGCCTTGTGCCATGGCATGCATGGAGCAGTTGGGCATGGAACAAGGCTCTAGGTGCACAATGGATCCATGGCATGGCATCACATGGGAGCATGGTGGGAGCTCCATGCATGCTATGATGGAGAGTTTTCCGACCCCGGAATTTATACCGGTCCAAGCCCACCTGCATGTGCACACCCTGCAACAAGAGTCTTAATGACTTTGCTACGGGGGTGGGTATTGCTTCCCAAGTTTAAAATGCCAACTCCCATGTCCCAACATGATGCGCCTGTCTCATTCATCTTTAAGACTACCTCACTTCATTCTTGTGTGCTTGGGTATTTATGTAATTCGCCTTCAAGAGGACGGATATGAATACACCATACCATGCCCTCCAAATCGCACATGGAAGACACGTTTGAGCATCATATTGAAAAGAAGTCACGTTTTTGGACCTTACTTGACTCATCTGCAATTCATTAGGCCACCCACAGCAGCCATCATTTCAATTACTAAATGCATTATGGAATTTCACAATATACAGAGCTCTGGTCATTCATCAACAACCTACCTTGTTCAAGACTTGTCACCTGATTATCGTGGGCATCTTCTTTCTTGTTAAGATCCCTCGAAACGCGAAATAGCTGGGTCCCAGGCATGTAGGATAAAAGACAACTAAAACGCCCCTCTTTTCTATGTTTTAACAAAAATTGGTGAAAATTGTTCCTAGAAATTGTTATTTCAGCAATTTTGCAATTTCAGCAATAGTGTTTGTTCATCCTAGACTAAATGTCCGATTTTAAAACGACCAAGATCGCAGAAATTGCAATTTGAACACTCCAAATTGCAATTTCAACCACAATTCTTCTGTCGGATTACGGCAAGTCGAGGGCGTTTTAGTTAGTCCGAGGAAAAGAATGATATGAGTGAAACCATACCGGAGATAATTCTTCTCACTATTTTGGCTCAGCCTTGGAGCGACACAAACTGATTATGTTAAAGGAATCCCCAAAATCCACACCTCGGAGACCTTTTGTTGGTTCACAATTTTCAGGCCTTGCAGAAGGGAAAGTACCTCTGCTATATTGCTTGTGGATATGCCTAAGCCCAAGCGAATCCAATAATCCGTTGTCTATCGGGGTTGAGAAGAATCCTTCTCACTCCTACCGACCCGACATTTATGGTTCATTGTTATCAAATCTTTTAATTTGATTCTTTTTAAGTTTACATGATTTCTGTGTAATGACTCAAAAAAAATATAAATCTATTTCTTAGATAATAAAAAACTAAGAAATCAAGAATTCATATTCCAATTACCCTTGTCGCAAAATTTTTAGGTTGCTACTCATCTTTTATTACACGTAATTTATCGTTATTTGGAAATTACATAAGTTATTACAAGTTACAAGTTATATATCGCTTAGGATAAAAACAAACTAAAACGTTTCGTTTTTCCAGTGGTTTTTTAAACAATTCCAGTTTAAATTTGGTTTGAAAATTGCAATTTCTGTAATGTTGCGATCTCAGCATCACGATAATCGATCCTAGACTAAATGCATGATTTGAAATTGCAATTTGAATAATTCTTCATCTATCGAATTCCGACAACTGAGAGCGTTTTGGTTGTTCCTTATACTACTCCATTATATATGGTTAATGGTATAAGTGTTATTTCATCTAAATTGCCATGTTGTAAGTTATAGAGTGAATTCTAAATAGGATTTTGATTGATTTTTTAAACTAAAATACAATATAAGGAGACATTCTTCTTTTATCATTAAAAAATAAATATAAATTATCTAAATAAATTCCTTAAGTTTATGTTGTGTCACTAGCCATGTTTATGCTTACAACGTGTACCATGAACATGATTATGATAAAAAATCATATTTGAGAGGAAAATAAATAAAAGTCATGTTATATTTATATGAATTAATAGAAGATATAATCTATCTTTTTAGTGATTTGGGCAATTAATATATTGCTCTTAAATGTGAACTACTTTTAAAATATTAAATATTAAAAAAAATTAATGTTTCAAGTTAAGTTATGTATATGATATTGAACAAAGTTAAATCAAGCATCTGTGAATTACTGTTACATATTCAATACTTTATTGTACTTTTAAAATATTTAATATTAAAAATTGTTTTGAAACTTTCAATTTTTCAAGGCGCAGGGATAATGCTACCTTGTGACTTTTGTCTTTTAACAAAAATCTCATTGTAATTTATATTTTAAGGCTACTTTTAAAATATTTAATATTAAAAATTGTTTTGAAACTTTCAAGTTTTCAAGGCGCCTTAATTAATGCTACCTTGTGACTTTTGTCTTTTAACAAAAATCTCATTGTAATTTATATTTTAAGGCTGAGTTTATACATTTTTAGTGATTTCTACAGTTTTGGAGTAAAGTTTTTATGTAATCTTTTCAAAATTTTCATTTTTGTTTGGGTATAAGTTTAACTAAGTAGTGCCAAATTTAGTAAATTGGAAGAAAACCCTAGATTTTATAGGCATAATTTTAGCCAATTCAACTGGACTTTCACTAATTTTCAACGGTGTTTGACAATTACAACAATTGTGGGAAAGGTTTTCTTTTTGTCTATGTGATTTGCAATTTTGGAGAAAAGTACAAATTTTATGAAGTTCAATATCTAGTTCAAAACTTTTATTTGCAAAATTATTTGATAAAATGGTTAGTTTTTCCAATATCATGTGGGAGGGTAACCAAAAATTATCTAGTAAAATTGTAATACGTGGAAACAACATATGTTAGCCATTTTTTAATTTAGGTGTCTAGATCAACTTGTGTTGGCGAATGCCGACAGCAACAACAAGCAAATACCAAGACAAATATGATGAGAGAATATAGAAATGGTAATGCTCATAAAGCTATATATGATCGATGATATGCTTTTGAAAGTGTGGGATGATGACATTGCAAGGATGTTACAACCATTTGGAAATACTTGGAAGACTTGCATGAAGTATCGAATAAATATAGGACCTTCTTCCTAAAAAAAAATATTGCTTTCTATTAAGATGAATGAGAATGAATTTTGTCATGAAAATTTGGTAAAAATCAAAGATATTAGAGAACAATTAAATGCCATTAGGTGGAAGATGGGAAAAAAAGACATGGTGGTAACCACTCTCAAGAGGTTTACCAGTTGCACTAAGCATTTTATTGAAACACTTAATAATATTGTTGTTGGTGAAGCCCTAAAGTTTGATGATCTATGAACAAGTTTGATGAGCTAAAAAAAATCAAAGAAATAGTCAAGGCAACACAGATGAATCAGGTAATCATGAGACCTTCAAATATCATTATTGTGGAAAGGTGGACCATAATAAAAAGTTTTGTTGAAAGCAGGTATGGGACGGGAAGCACAACTATAGAGGATCTCAACAGAAGGTGAAGGCCCATGTTGCATAACGTCAGGAAAAAATTGTTATCTTATCTTCCATGGCTAAGCAAGCAGATCATGGATAGAAATCTACCTGGTATATCGATTATGGTGCATCACATCATTTCACCAATAGACGTGATTCACTTTCCAACTATGATTGTTATGTTTCAACTAGGAGTTTTAGTGGTGGGGAGGAGTTTAGAGTGGAAGCCAAAGGAAATGTACAAATTACCTTGGGAAGTAAGCAATCAACTTTCTTAATGTCTACTATGTGCTAGATATGGAACAAAAATCACTTTCAGAAAGTCAAATTATGAAGCAAATCCCCCACTCACATGTAACTTACTTTCAACGACCATAAATGGGTGTTCCCATGAAGAAGGATAACACTTTTTGGCAAGCGAAGCGCGCGAATATGGAAAAAACCAAGCTCGATCAAGCTCCTGTTAAGCACTCAATTGAGCTTTTGAAAGCTCGATCAAGGACTTAACAAAGCACTCGATAAAGCTATTTTGAAACTCTCGATCAAGGGTTGTTAAAACCCTCAATCGATCTCTAGAGCTCGATCGAGGGTTAATCAAATACTCAATCGAGCTTTGGAGCTTGATCGAGGTCCTAGACTCGATCGAGCTTTCATATACATTGAAAATCTAAAAATATATGTCCATGAGATATTTCGCAGTTGCAGGATTAAAAGCTCGGTTGAGCTTTTAGCTAACTGCACATAAACCCTTGATCCATGTATTTAAAAAATGCATGCAAACCCTCGATCAAGATAATAGCTTGATCAAGGACTTTAAAACAGGTTTTTAGCCCCCTTTTCTACAAATTTATTTGTGTTGGCCTCTTTGTCAGGCCTAAACCCTGTCCTGGGATGCACCTTAGGTGGCGAAATTCATACCAATGGATTTGTCAATGAGTTGTCTATCCAATGGCTTATAATTTACGACTTTCTAAGTTAATATGATATTTTTTATATTATTTTCAAACTCACACTTACAAAACCATGTCTACAACAACAAATCAACGCAAAGAAAAATTAACAACATAAAATGTACACAACCAAAAAATTTCAAAAAATATATAAGCCCCGAACCAATGCGTGCTCTTCAAAAGGGTATTTTTCTCCGATTTTTGTAATTAGTAAAAAAAAGTTTACATGCACACATGTGTACAGAATGCTAATAAAAGTTTCAACGATCAGTTTCAAAAATTAATAAAAAGTGTAATTTCCAACATAAATTAAAAAAAAGGCGTGCCCCAGTGCATTTTGGGTAAAAAATGTTCATATATTTTTTTTCAAAAATTATGCATTTATCATTAAATTATTTTACGTGCACACAAGCCACTTGTTAACTTTTCCTGAAATTTACAAGAACAAAACTATCATTATGTGCAATTTTGGCATATTAAATAATATTAACTTTTTTTAAAATATAGGTGGAAAGACAACACAATTCCTCAGAATTTGTGTGTTTTGTTGTGTGTCAAAATTCACTCGGCATATATGAGTTTTAAGGGCTTTGATTTAATAGATGAGTAAAAAATCGAATTTTCACCATCGCTTTTGGCAAAAAAGATTTTTACCCATCTTCATGGATTCACCCAAATGTTATTTGGTTGACAAGGACAACAAGAAGTCAATTACTCTTGTTATTGAAGATCACAATTTGTTCAAGGTGGTTGATATAGAGGAGGCCAAAGAACATGCTTTCCTAGCGAAGAGTGTTCAAAAAACCAATATGCTTTGCATCAAAGGTATGGACATTTGAATTTGCATTATATTTCTCATTTGGCTAAAAGAAAGTTAGTAGATGGTCTTCCAAAGCTTCAACAAAGGAAACAAGGAATTTGTGGAACTTGCCAAGGGGGAAAGCAACACCAATCTTCATTTGATGGATAGGCTTGGAGAGCCAAGGAGGTCATTCAATTGATTCATGTGGATGCTTGCAGGCCTATAAAGACAACATTTATCTCTAGTGTCGGGTATGTCTTGTTGATTGTAGATTAATTCACTAGAAAAATGTGAGTGGAATTTTTAAAATTAAAATCTAATGTATTTGTTGAGTTCAATAAGTTTAAAGAAGGAAAATTAGTTTGGGGATTGTATTAGAATTCTCAGGTTTGATAATGGTGGAGAATTTTGCTCCAAGGAATTTAATATTTTTTGCATTGAAGAAGGTATCCAGAGGCAATGCACCACACCCTACACTCCATAGCAGAAATGGAGTAGTAGAAAGGTGTAATCACACTATTGTAGAAATGGCACGTTATATGTTAGAAAAAAAATGTGTTCCTTGCAAGTATTGGGCTAAAGCATTGGATGCAGCAATGTATTTTTCTAATACATCTCTGACAAAGGCAATGCAAAAGAAGACACCAGAGGAAGCATAGTCTGGATGAAAATCATAAGTCATGTCAAACTTTTTGGTTCAGTTATATATGCATGGGTCTCTAAATAATAATTAACCAAAATAGATCCCAAAAGCAAGAAACTAGTGCTCACAGGCTACAACGACACTCACAAAGCATATCAATTAGTTGAAGTGGACACTAACCAAGCAAGCTCTAGTAAATATATCGTGGTTGATGAGAATGTAGGGTTGTTTCAAGTAAGTTTGGATCTAAAAAGAATGAGGAAGTTTTGACTGGAAGCTTGGGTAGAAAGCTTGTAGATAGTCATATAATCCTTCAAGTTTATTTTATGTAATAAATAAGTTGTTGATGATTGTCTGGTAGTTTAACTATGAATGATTGTTATCTCATTTGTATTTATTCATGATTTCCCTCAATAATATTTATAATTCACATTTTGTTTATAATTCACATTTTGGAGTTACCTTCAGTGGTATCAGATCCACGAGCTCTAACTCGATATTTTGTATCTACATTCTGTATTTTGTGATCTTCATTCTATCTTGGCATTTCCTGGCTATGGTTTGCATTTGATCTTGTCGTTCTTAGATTTTTGGAAACATGTAACGTTGGTTACATTTCTAAACCCTAGACCATACCTATGGTAGCTTTAGATGCTCCTAGTCATCTCTGATCCTCATGTCGAGGGCATTGGAGATGGGTTGAGTGCTCAATTGCAATAAGCTCTCTAGCGATAAGAGGATCAGCAAATCCATTGTCGAAGGCGTAACTAGATTTGTCTAGAATGAATCTACAAACTATTGAAGACGCCAAACATGAAAAGAAAAACCTGGTTATGGGAGAAAGGAGTTGAGCTGAGGTTGCAAGTGTTGGAAGTTCTGCCTAAGGAAGAAAATGCCAGCCTTAGCATGAGTATTTCTCTCCGTTGATTGAAGCAACGACAACACTAGAGTACTCTGCGTTCCATATCAATTCTCTTCATTGACTGAAGCAGCAACAATCCCAGAGACTCTCAATACGTCCTATATGTTCCAGCCAAGTCCAGTCTATCAAATGCAACCTCAACGTGTTGTTGCAACTAGTATAAATTCATAGTTTTCAAAATCAGTGAAACCACTGGCTATGATATGTTGCTAGACATGTTTCTTATGGAGGCGGTATTCTCCACGTATCCACAATTCATTGGAGTCAAAAATCATTTGGACCAGAAGTATCGACTGCAAATTTAAGATTTGCAACTGCTTAATTTATTTTAAGTGAATTCATTTATTTTTTTCCAACAGTTTATTATTGTGAGGAAGAAACTTGTATTGCAAGGAAGCAATTTCTAAATTTAAATTTCCTCATATATTTCCGATCTTAAAAATGCATTCACTTGTATATATTGTGGGTGTGGTGTTGAGTAGTAAAGAAAACTATCTGGAATGGTCGCGAAAAATTAAACACACTTTAATTTTTAATGACCTCTAGGATGGCATATGTGAAGGAGAGAATAATGTTGCACCTAACGTTCCTACAACAGACTACAACAGACAAAGAGCTCGCTAATGAAGAAAAAATCTAATAAACCCTATGTGCTGATCACTACTACTGTTAGTGGAGAGGTAAATCATCATATATTACCATTTTGAAATATTCTTATCATGCTTTAATGAAATTGAAACATCTGTATGATTCATATTCAGAATTGGAACTCATATAATTGTTGGTGAAGCTCTTCAACCTAGAGTTGAAGGATAATGATCCCATGGCTTTAACTTCTAAGATTAAGTCCATAAAGCATGACATTGATGCCACTCGTGTGGATATCAACATTTCTCTCACATATTTTATTAAAGATGTATGCCCTACATATTCACACTCCCTTAAATCCTTGCAAGCTAGTGGCCAAATAAAGTCCATTACATTCGACTCTTCAGTAGAGAAGGTTGCATAACGTGAAAAATCCTTTGGAAAGAAAACAACACAACCCATTGGAGAGACTATGTGCCTTACTCAAAAGAAACAATCACAAGATTCTTCTAAAGAAAAAGGCAATATAAGAGGACATCGAAAGAAGACTTTCAGAGACAAGGGATAGACATAATCAAGGTGAGAGATTTGAATAGCATTGTATTCGTTGCGACAAGAACGAACATGACACACAATGTTGTTGGGATCCATGTAAGAAGATAAAAGACAAACATGATCACAAAGAAGACAAAGGTAAAGCATCTAATTTAACAAAAGGTAAAGCACCTAAATCTGCTCATTACATTGTTGCTCATTGCAATATTGGAGTAACTGAATATTTGTTTAACACTTCATTTGCTTCTTGGATAGATGCTTGGTTAGTTGACACAAGTGAAACATGCCATATGACCTTTTGAAGAGACTTCTTTGAATATTTGAATAACAACGTAGATGGTATAGTATATTTTGTAGATAAATCAAGTCTCAAGCCTTCGGGAATTGGCACCATCAAACTTAAGTTGCTTGGATTCTCGGATTTTATTTTGCATGATGCTATGTATCTTCCTGAGTTATGAAGGAACTTGTTGTCTCTTGTGCATATTCGACAACAAGGCCGCTCTATTCATATCTTCAATTGCAAAGTTGAAATAAGGAGGGATTTCGACAACATGGTTGTTATGATAGCCATGGAAGATGAACAAGTGTTTAAGTTGAAAGGGACAGATGCTTGTGCACAGAATTTTGCATACTTATCCCACAATGATGAAGGTACATTATCATCTAGTTTCTTATGGCATACTAAATTTGTGCACATTAACTATGATAGCATTCGTTTGTTGAAAAGGAAGGGTGTTTCAATTTTTCCAACAATTCCAAGGCAATTGAAGCAATGTGATGCATGTATACTTGGAAAACATAGCAAACAACTTTTCTATGATTCCACTTCCATAGCATCTAGAAAACTTAGGTTGATACATTCTTATTTGTGTGGTCCAATGCATGTTCCATCTACTAATGAAAATAAATATATCATGTATTTTATTGATGATTACACCAAGATGTGTTGGGTATACTTGTTGAAAGATAATTCTCAAGCTTTTGAAACATTTGAACATTTTCATGTATGGATCCCAAATGAAGTTCAATCACGTACATCTAATAAGTTTGAAAACTATCTTCGCCAACATGGAATTAAGCATCAAACCACAGTTCCATGAAATCCTCAATAGAATGGTGTAGTCAAAAAGATGAATGTGGCAATTTTAAATATGGTTCATTCTATGATGTTTTTCAAAAATGTGAAATTGATGTTTTGAAATGATGTAGTTCTCTATGTAGTATATTTGTGAAATAGAATTCCATAACATTTCACAAGACCCTTTATGAAATGCGGCATGATCGTATTCCTTCGGTAAAACATCTCAGGATTTTGGTTACACCTATTATGCCTTAATTCTAAAAAACAACAAAACAAATTGGATGAAAGAAGTCAGAAGTGTATCTTCTTGGGCCACCCAAATTTCTCCAAGGCATATTGTATTTATGATGAGTTAAATAAAAAGTTTATTCTTTCTAGATATGTGATTTTTCTTCAATTCTCTAAAATTGACAAGATTGTTGAGCAGCAGCTTGATCATCATGACAAATTTACCCATATAAAGACATCATGAATTTGATAATGAGATTCCAAATCTTGAAGGGGGGATTCCTATCTTGGATCAACCTTTGGAATCTTCTTTTGAAATGTCATCTTCATCTTCATCCTCATCCTCATCAGAAGAGGAAGTTTAAATGGATGATGTGATTAAAGGGATTGGATGGCTAAGCCTTGGAGAGATTGCACCATCTCAACCAGTTAAGCAACCTAGACCATCCAAAATGGGCCATGAATGCACTTGAAATTGTTCATCCTTATCAGAATGGAAAGGCGAGAACTAGGAGCTCAACAAGACAAGAAGATGGAGGTAATGTAGGTAAATCAAATACAAATTATGCAAATGATATGGAATCTTCAATTGATTGTGAATTAAAGTTATCTACTGACTATGCAAACCAACTTCCTTTGAAGCAAATTCTCATGATAAATGGAAAGAAGTTATGCAAAAAGAATTTGATGCTCTCGTAAAGAATGGGACATGGAAGTTGGTGAATCCGCCATTTGGAACCAAAACAATTAACTGCAAGTGGGTCTACAAGAACAAGCATAAATTAGATGGCTCACTTGTCAAGCGTAAGGTGAGGCTCGTGGAAAAAGGTTATGCACAAAAATAAAGCATCGATTATGATGAGACTTTTTCCCCTAAAGCGAAATGGGCTGTCATTCGTACTCTATTGGCCTTGGCAGCACAAAATAGATGGAAAGTTCATCAAATGCATGTAAAGATTGATTTATTACATGAAGACTTGAAAGAGAATATTTCATGTCTAACCTAAAGGTTTTGTTGTGAAGAGACAAGAACAAAAGGTATGTAAGCTCATCAAATCTTTATATGGCTTGAAACAAGCACCGCTATCCTAGTATGAAAAGCTAACAAGCATCTTCTAAAATTAAATTTTAAGCTCTTTAATCTTGTTGATGCAACTCTTTTTGTCAAGAAAATTGGAAAAATTGTTGCATATCTAGTGGTGTATGTAGATGATTTGTTGTTGACAGGAAACAATGAAGAGTATATTGCATCCATAAAGAAAGAATTGAAGAAAATATTTGAGATGACAGATTTGGGACATCATCACTTCTACTCTGGCATTAAAGTGACTCAAGATCCAAACTACATATCATCTCCCAAAAGCAAATTGGAAAGTTGTTGAACAAATTCAACATGGTTAAATGTAACCCTTTCTCTACTCCAATGGAACAAAATCTGAAGCTCACATCGAAAGAAGGACCAAATATTTCATTTGTTGTTGGGATCATTTCCATGTTCATGCCAAAACCTTGTGAAGGACATTGATCTACTACAAAAAGAATTATAAAATACTTGAAGGGAACATAAGATTATGGACACAAATATTCTAAGGTGGATGACTTTCTAAGGTGGATGACTTTACTTTGATTGGATTCTGATTCAGACTTTAATGGGGATAAAGAAAATGGAGTATCAACTTCATGTTATCTTATGAATCTTGGATCAACAACTATCTCCTGGAGATCATGCAAATAATCAATTCCAGTGAATTCCACAACAAAGGAAGAATATGTGGCAGTTGCATAAGCAACAAAGGAGATTGTATGGATCAAGCAAATACTTAAAGATTTGCAAGAGAAACAAATGAATTCTACTCCTCTTTTGGTTGGCAATACTTCTGCAATCAAGTTGGCCAAGAATCCCAGATTCCATCATCAAACCAAGCACATAAACACAAAATATCTATGATTCGACATCATGTAGAGACCAAGACTATTCATTTAAGTGATTGTTCCACAAGTGAGCAAAGTGCAGACATCTTCACCAAAGCACTTGGGAGAGAAAATTATGAAAAAATATTTATGATGCTTGGGCTCACAAACACCCCTTCAACTTAAGGGGGGGATGTTAGTCATATAATCCTACGGGGTTATTTTATGGAGTAAATAAGATGTTGATGGTTGTACGGCAGTTTAACTGTCACAATGGTTTTCTCGTTTGTATTTATTCATGATTTCTCTCAATAATATTTATAATTCACATTTTGGATTTATTCATAAGGACCTTCATGTAAAGCCTCCACCTAAAGGGGGTGGTATATTTTAGGATGATTCTTGAAATTCCTAGTCAAGAAGTCATTACTAGTGCCACAAATCAACAAAATGACAGTGCTAATCTAGAAGAAGTGGATCCTAAGAAGAGACCAAAATGGTGGCACGGCACCATTCAAATGTTCCTCTAAATTAGATGAGGGCAACAGGAATACCAAGAAATGGTAAGAAAACAGATGCAATCAATTATGCTTTGATGCCTAACATTCAAGACTTATATGAACCTCGGGATATGAAGAGGCCAAAGGAAGACTAGGCTGGGAAAAGGCCATGCAAACCAAACTTGAGACAAATGAAAAATCAGACATGGGCTCTAACTAAGCTACCTCTGGGAAAGAAGCCCTTTGGATATAAATGGGTGTATGAAATCAACTGCAAAGCAAATGGGACACTTGACAAGCATAAGGCAAGGCAAGTTACAAAGGGATTTGCACAAAGAGAAGGAATTGATTATGAATAGACCTTTGCTCCCACAACAAAGATGAGCACAATCCATTTAGTTCTAGCCATTGTTAGAATATAAGGCTTACAATGTAAAGTCACTTTATGACTTTAGTTTGGGCTAATGTTCACTTTATGTGTAAAGTGGTTTATCCCACATTCATACATGGAAATGATTTGTTCAATGAACATTGATATACGAGGTGAACTCCAATGTAATTTCTGTACCAATTACTCACAATATCATATTGTGTTATTTTGTGTGTCTCTTGCATGTATTAGGGTTTTTAGGTTTTTGTATTGTGGTATCAAAGTGAGAGCACCTAGGACTAGTCTACTAAGTATGCTCTTCTCTTTCATTGCAACACAATATGGAGAATCAAAAAGGCATGAATAGGTTGATGGAATTGAGGCCACTACCATATTTGATGTTATGACCATAATTAAGTCTATTATACAATTTTTTTCATGTTGTGCAACCAACTGCCAACCAATGGTACAACCATCATCCCATACAATTTGACTATTCCATACAATCACACCCACAGTACTGCAGCTGTCAAGTTCTGCCTTACAATTTGCATCCATATGAATTGTAACTGCCATTTTTCAATCATTCATATTGTCCAATCATCATATAGATTTTACTGCAATTGTCATTAATCATGCTATGTCTAGTCATCGTATAATTTCTTTTTTCCAAGCATCATACAAGATTTAATACAATTGTCGTATGATTTTTTCCTTTCACCCATACAGTCAGCCATACAACCTCTTCAATTGCCGTACAATCTTGGTACAAGTGTTTACAGATAATTTAACCACTAATTAAATTTGGTTTTAGCATGTCTAATCTAGAATTAACAATTTGTGTGGGTGTATCTTAACTTCTATGTCTAGGTTTCAACATCTATCACTTATTTTAACCTTTTAGGATAAAATACAATTTTTGTTAGCAAAATATTGACAAACTAGTGGCAGATATGGGTATTTATTGCATGGTCTAGCTTTATTTTACCAATTCAAGCCAAAAATTAGTCTATGTGTGAGAATATTTGGCTACCAAACAATGGAAATGCCATGAGATAAATAGTATGGCTTCAAATTCCACACTTGGAAATTAAAAATCCAAATGCAATTGATGAATAAAAACTTATGGGGAATTGTTAAAAGGACCGAAACATCACCAACATATCCAAATAAATTACTGGAAGGGCAATGCAGAGACAATAAAGCCAAGGTTATTATTGGTCTTGCTCTCTCTGACTTTGAATTATGTCATATATACGTAGAAAAATCATCCAAGGTAATCTAGGACAATCTCAATAGGTTATTTCGGGCACAAACATTTAGTTCAAAGTCCTCTTTGAAGCTACAATTATTCAAATCCAAGATGTTTGTCGAGGTTAATGTGTCTAGCCACATAAATAATCTAAGATCTATCATCAAACAATTAGTTGAAGTTAAAGCTACAATAGAAGAAGATGTCAAATCCATTTGCTAAATAGACTGCCTCCTCAATACAACAATGCAATATTTACTCATAGTCAATTACCATTGCAGGAGAGACCAAAGGTGATCCTCAACTTGAGATAGCACTATACTCAAAAATAATTGAAGCATATCCACTAAAGACAAGTGGGGGGGGGGTGAGGAATGCTACTACTGCAAAAAAATGGGTCACATCGCTTGGAACTGTAGATTTCGGGCCAATGATGTCCTCAAGAGAAAAGTCAAAGACAAAGTACATGTAGATTTTGCAACCATGGTCAAAAGTTCACGAGATGTTGATAGTGGTGATGAACTTTTGGAAGAAAGGGCCTTCTATGCATTTTAACAAGTTCAAATTTTGAAGGCAAGACGGGATCAACATTGAAGGTTGTCCAATTACATTAGGAGTTTGTGGATCTCAAGAATTATTCCTCATGAGGTTTTAAGACATGCATGTGGATTGTTGACCAGTGATTTAATTCAAAAGGTTCATAACTTGGGAATTCAAGGAGGTAGTATCCGGGAACTCAAGAATTCAACTTGGGGATACACCTTTAGGAGGGTTATGACACTGCTTGATGGAGTGTTACTTGATCTTGGAATTGCTTTTGAAGGAGAAGCTTATGAAGAATGGTTGGTTCTATTTGGTTTTGATGTTTTAGTTTTCAAACAATGTGTTTTATCTTTAGTTAGTATGTTTTTCTTTCAGAACTGTAAGTCTTAAGAGTGCATGTGGATTGTTGTCCAATGATTTAATTCAAAAGATTCATAATTTGGCAGTTCAAGGAGATGGTATCTGGAAACTCAAGAATTCAACTTAGGAGATACACCTTTACAAGGGTTATGACGCAGCTTGATGGAGTGTTACTTGATCCTGGAATTGGTTTCAAAGGAGAAGCTTATGAAGAATGCTTGGTTCTATTTGGTTTTGATGTTTTAGTTTCAATCAATGTGTTTTATCTTCAGATAATATGCTTTTCTTTCAGTACTATAAGTCTTAAGAGGGGGTCTTAGAATACAAGGCTTACTATGTAATAAAGTCACTTTATGACTTTATATTGGGCTAATGTTCATTTTATGTGTAAAGTGGTTTATCTCACATTCTTAAGCGAAAATGACTTGATCAATGAACAATCATAAATAAGAAGGTGAACTCCATTGTAATTTGGCTAATGTTCATTTTATGTGCAAAGTGGTTTATCTCACATTCTTAAGCGAAAATGACTTGATCAATGAACAATCATAAATAAGAAGGTGAACTCCATTGTAATTTTCGCACCAATTACTCATAATATCACCTTTTGTTATTTTGTGCATCTCTCATGTGTATTAGGATTTCTAACTTCTTGTATTAGCCATGGAAACACAATTTGTCTAGAAACTATACCAAATGGAATGTGAAGAGTGCTTTTTGTTGGTGATTGTAGCTACGTTAGGTATCCTCACACAAGTCGACCCAAAAGAAGATAATAATAAATTGTGATTTATTATTCTAAAAGACAAGTCGGCTTAGTCAAGAGAAGCAAATCGGCCCCACTAGAAGAAAAGGTCAGCCTCAAAACAAGTATAAATAAGGGTGACGTCTCACTCATTTCATCATCAAACAAATTCGCTCAAGCAAGGAGGAAGTTCCCTGAAGCAAGGAGAAGACTATTTTCTAGGGTTTCTTTCTTTGGGGTTATTCTTCTATGTGATCTTTCTTGTATCAGATCACTCTTATATCTGATTATACTTGTATCTTGAACTAATATCTCTGAATACGAAAAGGTCATTGGGTTTTCTCCCTCGTGGTTTCCCGGGATAAAATTCTTTGTGTCTTTGTGTTTATGTGCATGGTTATTCTTTTAGTGATTCTTATTTGTTTCCGCTGCAAATAAAGTTAAATTATACTGCTACATTAAAATCTAACATGGAATCAGAGGAGTGCTTAATAGATGCCATTGTCGGAAACTAGGGCATTCAAGTTTGGGTGTTTCTCTCCATAGATTGTCTTGAAAATAGCTCTTGGGAAACTCGCCCTATGAGGGCGCATCTTTCTGTGGAAGTAAATCTTCATTTCAAGAATTTTTTGTTTTTACCTATTTTTTGTTGAAATTGGGAAATTAGGGTTTCAATTTTTGAGTTGTTCTATCCACATATCCAAAAGAAAAGAAGGTCCATTCAACTTGCCCTAAGAGGGCACATCTATCTGTGGAATCGGATCTCTAAAATTCCAAACTTCAATTTTGACCTAGCTCCTGCTAGGGTTTTTAAACTAGATTTCCATATCTCAGCTTGTAGTCACAATGAACAATGTTAAAATGGAAGATAGACTTGATGGGGCTTCCAACTTTAACTCATGGAAGTCTAGGGTACTCATCATCCTAGAGTAAAATGATCTTCTAAAGTTTGTGAATGAAAAGATACCAGAACCAAAAGGAGCATAGAAGTCTCAATGGAAAAAGAGTGATGCTAAGGCAAGGAGGATTCTGATAGATCCCGTAAAAGATCACTTGATACCTCAGATCTCTCAGAAGAAGACAACCAAGAAGATGTTTGATGCCTTGAAGAAGCTATTTGAAAATAGCAACATCAACCTAGCACTTTCCTTAAGACAACAACTCTCCAATATCAAAATGACAAGAGAAAACTTAGTTGCATCTTACCTCATGAAGATTTATGAACTAAGAGATTAGTTCAGCACCATTGGGGAAATAGTTGAAGATAGAGAACTTGTCATGGTGACCCTCAAAGGTCTTCCCCATTCTTGGGAACCATTCATTCAAAGCATTAGTGGGTGATCTAAATTTCCCAAGTTTGATCAATTATGGGCAGATTGTACACAAGAAGAAACTAGACTTGCAGCTAGAGGCAAGTTGCATGACTCTCAACATGAAGAAAGCCAAGCCCTTGTAGCACATGCTAGAAGAGGAAAAGGTAAGGGAAGGAAGAATCAAGGCAGAAAAGATAAAGATGAAAGATCAAGTCTAATTCCATATCAGAAGAAGAAGAAGGATCTTTCACATATTCAAAGCTTTAGATGTCAGAAGCACGGTCACTATGCTAAATAGTGTCCCGAACCAAAGAAAAGAAAGTGCCATGACTTAATTGTTGAGGTAGACAAAGATACTCCACTGAAGAGGTCAAGGAATGATGATCAAACAGAGTTCTTTATTTCCGCTCTTTCAAGTATGGTTCCTACCACTAGTGATACGTGGTTAATATATAGCAGTGCATCCATACATATGATGGGTTAGAGAGAGAGCCTTACAAATCTGGTAGAGAAAGAGTCTCATCTACGAGTTGTACTTGGAGATGATGCCAGATATATTGTGAAGGGAATTGTGACTACTTCCTTTCACTTAGATTCTAGTGATCCTCTACATTTGAGTGATGTATTATTTGTACCTGGGATGAAAAGGAACCTTCTCTCTATATCAGCCTTGGAGGACAAAGGCTACAAGGTTGCCTTCTCTGATGGAAAGGTTCTTGCACGGCACAAGAAGTCTAGTATGGATTCAACCCGTGTTATTGGTGTTTGAGAGGAGAGCCTATACATATTAACTATGCAACCAGTTTAGGCACTGGTGCATGATTCCATCAATTTGAGTGAGCTATGGCAAAGGAGACTTGCTCACCTACACTATAAAGCTCTCCTATCATTGAGGACAATGGTAAAGGACTTCCAGTACTCTGTGTAGACCATGATGGCATTTGCAGAGGATGTGCACTTGGAAAGAATGCCAAGGGTTATTTTCTGAGCAACGACAGTAGGTCTAAGGGAATCTTGGATTTAGTATATTTTGATTCGTGTGGAGCAATGACAGTTGCTTCCTTGGGTGGATTCTGCTATTATGTGGCGTTTCTTGATGATTACTCTCAAAAGACTTGGATTTACTCCTTAAGACCAAGAAATTTGAAGAGGTACTTAGCAAATTCAAGGAATTCAAGGTACGGGTCAAGAACCTATCATGAAAGAAGATCAAGATTCTGAGATCAGATAATGGAGGAAGTACACCTCCACAGACTTCAATGATTTTTGCAAGGAAGGAATCAAGAGGGAGTACATTCTTCCTTACAACCCTTAGCAGAATGGGGTTGCAGAAAGGAAGAACAGATCGATTGTGGAGGCAGCCAAAGCTATGATTCATGATCAAGGTCTACCTATGTTGATATGGGCATAATCTTCCAGTATCGTGGTGTATGTACAGAACAAGAGTCCTCATAAGATATTGACAAACATAACTCCAGAAGAGCCCTTCATGGGTGTGAAGTCGGAGGTTGGTCACTTGTGGATCTTTGGTTGTTTGGTATATATTCATGTCCCCGAGGAAAAGAGGACAAAGCTAGAACCTTCAGGAAGGAAGGGTACATTTGTGGGATATAGTGAGTCTTCGAAGGCTTACAGGATCTACATCTTAGGATCAAGACAGACTAAGGTCGGCAGGGATGTCTCCTTCGAAGAGGAGGTAGCCTTCAGAAGTGCTAGAGGATCTGACACGGAAATTGATGGTGAGGATTTAGTGGCTCCAAAGGAGATGGTGACATCTCGCTCTCCCCCTCCCCCTCCCCCTTCAGTAGTTCAGAGGGAGCCAATTGAGACAGTTGAGCATGTTGATCCCATTGATCCAATAGAGCTAGTTGATATTCCCAGAGATGTTGTAGGCCAGAAAAGGCCTATTTGGGCTCGTCGGACTCTACAGGAGGTAGAGATGTATGCTGCTCCCCGTGGTACTTTCAGGGAGAGCAAGGTACCCTAAAAGATTCTCAAGCTATGTAGCCTTGATGAGCCACGTCATTGATTTTGAACACTCCATCTATGAGGAGGATTCCAACTAGCATGTGTGGAAGAATGCCATGATGGAAGAATATCAACCATCATGAAGAATGATGTGTGGGAGATTGTTCTGAGACCTAGGGGGAAGTCAGTAGTGACTTCCAAGTGGATTTACAAAATCAAACATGGAGTAGATGGCAGTATTGAAAAGCACAAAGTGAGATTTGTGGCTAGAAGATTCTCTCAGAAAGAGGGAATTGATTATGATGAGACATTTGCTCCAGTTGCTCGATATATTTCCATTAGGACGATTATTGCTCTTGCTTCAGCTATGGGATGGAAGTTGCAACAAATGGATGTAAAGATTGCCTTCCTCAACGGTGTGATTGAAGAAGAGGTCTACATTGAGCATCCAGATGGTTTTGTGATCCATGGGAAGGTGTCACGTGTGTGTAGATTGAAGAAGGCCTTACATGGACTCAAGCAACCACCATGTGCATGGTATGCGAGGATTGTCGGATACTTGGTGAGTTTGGGATTCACCAAGAGTGATGCAGATCCCAACCTTTACTACAAGGTTGTGGATGGTGAGCCTTTGATCCTAATACTTTATGTTGATGACTTGTTTCTCACCAGAGCTGAGAAACTCATTGATTGGTGTAAGAGGAAGCTAGCCTTTGAGTTCGAGATGAAAGACCTCGGTTTGATGCACTACTTCTTGGGACTAGAAGTGTGGCAGAGACACGATGAGATCTTTCTGATCTAGGGGAAGCACACTATTGATATCCTGAGGAAATTTGGGATGATGGGCTGTAAGTCCATGGCCACACCGATGGATTCAAATCTGAAGAAGCTAAGAGATTATGCTTATGATTTAGATTTGATGGATCCTACCATGAATAAACAGTTGATCAGATCATTGATGTATCTGGTTAACACCAGACCATATATTTGTTTTGCATTGAGTGCTCTCAACCAGTTCATGAGTGAGTCGAGACAAGTACACCGGGTTGCTACAAAACATGTGTTGAGGTACTTGCGTGGCATAGTGGGATATGGCTTGAGTTATGCTTCTAGTGGTGACATGAAATTACAAGGCTGATTCTAATTGGGAAAGGAGTGTTGTAGACAGGAAGAGACCTTCGAGTGTTGCTTCAATTTGGGATCTGTCATGATTTCCTGGTGTAGCAAGGAGACCCTAGTGGCATTGAATACAACAGAGGCTGAGTATATTGCAGTGAGTGTTGCTGCTCGGGAAGTAGTGTGACTTTGGAAACTTCTTGTTGGATTGTTTGGTCAAATGCTAGAGCCAACTTGATTCATTGTGATAACCAGAGTTGTGTACAGCTATCAATGAATCCAGTATTTCATGATAAGTCAAAGCATATCGAGATTCAATGCCATTACATCTGTGACATGGTGCGGAGAGGAGCATTCCAGATCCAGTATATTCCTACAGATGATCATACTATCGACATTCCCACCAAGCCTCTTCCCAAGGCAAATTTTGTGTACTTTCGTGACCAACTTGGAGTAGTGGAGAATGCCTCCCTCATTGAGAGGGAGAATCGATGTTGCAGTATTAGTGAGAAAATCTCCCTGAGACAAGGAGAATGGTGTGATTCTTCCTTTGAAAGGGAAAGAGAGTGAGCTATCTGATCCTTGTTGACTCCCCAATGGACTGGGTTGAGTTGTTGACTCCTCTATGGACTAAGTTGAGTCGTTATATGTTGACTCCCCAATGGACTAGGTTGAATTGCTGACTCCACGATGGACTGAGTTGAGTTGTTACATGTTGACTCCACAATGGACTGAGTTGAGATGTTACATGTTGACTCCACGATGGACTGAGTTGAGTTGTTACATATTGACTCCACGATGGACTGGGTTGAGTTGTTGACTCCTTGATGGACTAAGTTGAGTCGTTACATGTTGACTCCCTGATGGACTAGGTTGAGTTGTTGACTCCTCGATGGACTGAGATGAGTTGTTACATGTTGACCCCCCAGTGGACTAGTTTGAGTTGTTGACTCCTCAATGGACTAAGTTGAGTTGTTGCATGTTGACCGCCCTATGGACTAGGTTGAGTTGTTGACTCCTCAATGGACTGAGTTGAATTGTTACATGTTGACTCCTCAATGGACGGGTTGAGTTGTTGACTCCTCGATGGACTGAGTTGAGTTGTTACTTGTTGACTCCTCGATAGACTAGGTTGAGTTGTTGACTCCTCGATGGACTAAGTTGAGTTGATGACACTTCTCGATGGACTGAGTTGTGTCGGAAGACTTTTCTTATGATGACAAGATGTCCAAGATAAGCCATGATGATCAGAAGCTATCCAGATGTATTCTAGCATGATGATACCTCCCTAGCTAAGAGGGAGTGTTGGTGATTGTAGTTGCATGAGGTGTCCTCACACAAGTCGAGCCAAAAGAAGATAATAATAAATTGTGATTTATTATTCTAGAAGACAATTCAACCCAGTTAAGAGAAGCAAGTCGGCCCCACTAGAAGAAAAGGTCAACCTCAAGACAAGTATAAATAAGAGTGACGTCTCATTCATTTCATCAACAAGCAAATATGCTCAACCAAGGAGGAAGTTCACTCAAGCAAGGAGAAGACTATTTTTTGGGGTTCCTTTCTTTGGGGTTATTCTTCTATGTGATCTTTCTTGTATCAAATCACTCTTATATCTGGTTGTACTTGTATCTTGAACTGATATCTCTGAATAAGGAAAAGTTGTTAGGTTTTCTCCCTCGTGGTTTCCCAGGATAAAATTCTTTGTGTCTGTGTTTATGTGCATGGCTTTACTTTTAGTGGTCCTTATTTGTTTCCGCTACAAATAAAGTTAAATTATATTGCTATATTAAAATCTAACACCTTCCTCAATGGAGATTTGGGGGAAGTATACATGTACCAGCCATAGGGTCTTCAAGTTTTGGGGAAAAGGCATCTAGTCTATCGACAAAAGAAATCTATATATGGCATGAATCAGGGACCTAAATCATGGTACATCAAAGTTAGCAAATATTTAGGTGAACAAGGGTCCCAATGGAGTCCTTCAAATCCCAACCTTTACATCATCATCACAAGAAGCAAGGCAAGGGCGATTTCATAGGTAAAATCCAATTTATGTGTTTGACATCACTAACTTAGGCTTTCTACATTATTGCTTTAGTGTAGAAGTTTGGAATAGTTTCGCAACTCGAGCACAAGTAAATCTCAATGTGTGAGTTGCCATCCACAACTCGAGCACCCAATCGTCTCATTGCAACACAAGTAGCTACAGTGACAACCAACAAATCAAATCGGCCATAACCAACATTTTAGTCCTCACATGGATTATCATCCAAAGATACTCAAACAACCACAGTTTCACACAAGCCCAAAGCACTCAAAGATTAGGGCTTCGCTAGGAAAGAAACTTCTTGATTCACGGCATCAATCTCCCCCATCTACTACAATTCTTCTTCAAGGCTACACAAACCCAACCACAACGCAACAACTAGGAATCACACCCAACTCGAGGTCCTCGAGAGAAGTACTTATTTGCAGCGTCGCAACAGAGATTCCTTTAAATGGCATACCATTAGCAATGCCCCGCACTAGCTTCACTAGCTTAATGGTGCATCACATCAAACCAATGTACAATAGTCATTATTTTACAACAAATAACCACATGCAAGGCATAGCACAACACAAAAACATGCTATGTAGCATAAACAACACCATAGACAGACTGTAGCACGACATAAACATACTTAATAGCATAACTCTTTGAAAGGATTAACCTTTCCTAGGATGCCATCGAAAGAGAGTCAAGCAAATACGCATTGTGATACCATGTGAGATAAACTAGAGAGAGAGAGAGAGAGAGAGAGAATTTCTTCTACAAAACTTGATTATGATTGTGTATCCATTACATGTATATATACATCAAGGGCATGTAATGACTTTCTAAACAAAGAGGTGAGTTCAAAGACACCTCATGCTACAACCACTTGACTTATGTGTACACACCTCGACTCGTAACAACCAGGGTCAAAACAAACACAGCTGCCTTATGACACCTCACTTCACAACCACTTGACTTATGTGCACACACCTCAACCGTATATGAACTCATGATGTGACCTCTTCCTTGTTCTACCAAATCAATCGCTTATGGCGGCATGTTCTCATAGAGCATGCATACGTGCTCATGTGTTCACGTGTAACCATGTCCCCTCCACTCAAAGGACATACATTAGGGAGTCTGTGACTCACTCCATAATAGTAGAGACAACAACACAAACAAACTTATGTGACTATATGGCCAAGCAATAATATCACTCCCTCGTGTAGCACACATAAAACAAGTAGGAACAACATATTTCAACAGTTTGCTGCCCTTAACATATTATAAAACATTGAGAATATTTGTTCATTTAAAGAATCTGTACAAAAATTATATCAAAAATTGTGTAATTTTAACATGTGGAACTCTCAAACATAACTTGTTTACAGAGAGATAAAACTCCTCCATCCTCCTTGGGAAGTAGTACTTACATCCTAACCAAAACTCTATCCTATCTTGACCAATCAAAAGAAGAGAAATTGCCTTTTAATTCCTTGAGAACCCATGGTCTTTTCATGCACATGCTAAGATAGCATGAAAGCAGAAAGATAGCTAAGATAGCATGAAACTGTCAAATTATCTATTCTCCTAACATTAGACTGATCTGTAAAATAAATTAGTATTTCAGGACCAAATGAGGAGAATTTGTCAGGATATATATTGTCCAAGACATTTCAGTACATACCACAAAAACTTGTTACTCTCTTTAAGAAACCACGTAATCTCTTAGAAAAAAATCTACATCTGATTATTCATTGTCAACAAACTATATGTTACAAGGTCCTTCCAAATCCTTCTCATGTAGATAAAACCACCTAAAATATCATCTTCACTTGACTGAAAAAGTATAGGTTCAAGAAAATTGGTATTTACTATTTCCAAACCTAGGGCTTGTCCTCTTTTGGAACATTCTTCTCCTGTACATGTGGATCAATCTCTTTGGGTTTTGCATGTCCACCCCTGTTAAGAAGAAACCAATTAGAAATAAAAAAGTTATATTTCATGAAATCCAATGTATTTATCCTGAATTGGCAATAAGAAGTTAATAAATTTTTTAAGGGAAAATCTTCTCTTACAAAATCAGAAAACAATCATTAAATCAAAGGACATGAATAGCCTCAGAAGACGATACATTAAACTAAGAGAAAGAAAACAGAAAATAAGGTCACTTAATCATTCAATCAAGACCTCTGAGTAAAGTCCTTGATCAGTTTAGTGATGGAAAAATTATGACCATTTGTTTTGGAAACAATTTCACTCCATTTGGTTTATCACTATAGCATAGATCGATCTTAACCCTGGATCTATTAGGCACCAAGAGATCAAAACAAAATCGAGGCATAAACTTCTATCTGCTTAAAATCGGAGTTAAGATGGATCTACACTGGTTTATTTTATTATTAAATATAATTTTTTATTTTGGTTGAATCCTTTTATATTATTTTTTATTATTACGGTCAGTTTTTATTTTTCAATTTTACAGTTACAGACTTTAACTTTTCTTTCATTTAGTTGATTAGCATTACGTTACATTAAACGTCTCATCCATATTGGGCTGTAGAGTGCATCTCATTTCTCTTGGTACAAAGAATATAATTAACAACTGAAAGTTTTGATGATGAATTTTCTAGACCCATCAAACTACTGCACTATCAAATTGGGAGAGAGTGATGGGCAGGATTCTAAAAGAAGCTTTTAGGAAGGCAGCTAGGAATTTTGCAAGAGTGAATTCATGAGATTCATCTAATTTTCAATGTCCTAAGTTGGTCGGCCATCTTTTTGTCTATGTAAGCACTTAATAGATGTAATTATGTGCGTAATCCCTAAGCTTCACCAACTCATCCCTAAGCTTCACCAACTCAAAATCAAAGAGAAAAAAATAATGTGAACACCTAATGTTTTGTTTTACTGTGGCAAAGGCTGGTAACCACCCTTTCTTGTTGTGCCAGTTAGGGTCTGTAGGAAAGATCCATAGTATTACTCCCATCACATGTACAGTGCCAAAAGATCATCTTAGATATTATTTTTTCTCTTGCAATCAAGTAGCTCTGTTAAATTATGCCCTTGCAAAATAGCACCTACAGTTTGTTTTCCTTATTTGTTTGGACGTCTTACATGTCCTGTTTTCTGCATACACCTGTGCTCATTGCCCATTTAAAGCTTTAACAGCAAGCACATATGCATATGGGCTCTGGGATTATCATGATTAAAATCCAAGGGTTGAAGCTGTGAATATATACTTTCAAGCAAATAATAAATATTCCACTTCGAACTGTGTTAAAGCATGAACATGCAGGTTTAGTTGAAGCCCCAAAGAACACAACTAGCCAAACTATGACTTGGAGGTGTTACCCATTGTCACCTCGATAACAACCTCTCTGCACTTCCGGTTGGCTTTTCTCGAACTCAAGGGGGACTTCCCTAGATAGGATTGCTTGGCTATGGCAACGAGGCACTAGGAGATTTGAAGAGTTAGCATTAGCAAAACTTGAGGTCCTCTTTGTAGTATAGGTGATGGGAGGGTTTTGGAGACTAGTGCCATATGGAGTCACGGGGTGATTCCCCCTTGGTACCCCTTGTGCTATATTATGAGACCAAACTACTTCACAAACAACATATTCTCCCCTTTCTTCTGGCAGCACTCGATGGTGATGATGGTAGCCTTATACAGTCACGGTAACAAGATCTGGAACACTTCTTACTGGATGAAAAGCTGAATGTACATCCTGCAAGATATCTCCTATGTCGCTGGACACTCTTTAAATCAAAAACCTGGTTGTCAGCTGTTAGAACAGGTTTATACCAAGCGCTATACTACATGTGATTTAGATGGTAAACAGAAACACCAGAGTATTCCACCAGCCATCCCATAGCTACTAGGGTCCATTACAAAGCAAGCATTAACCAGTCATAGGTCAGGGCATTATTACATCATGGGCCTTAGACCATCAATAACCCCAAGCACTGTTGATGTTCTCCATGGTTCCAGCGTCGGGCAAACATTCTGCAGATCTAAGTTGCACGAAACGTGGAAACGTGTACAAGTTTCTGAAACGGGAACGCCTGGAAACGTGACCCCCCAAAAATGGCTACGTCAGGGGAAACGCGATGTATATATTTAAATATATAGTTTTTTTTAATAACACATTATCTCACAATAAAATAAGAACGAGAGGTTAATTTGTAGGTAGGTTTAGAAACGATTTCGAGGTAAATTTGTTTTCATTTTCCATAAACCAGGGTGTTTTTAGATTTCCTATGGGTCCCAATCCGCTCATGGACCCTTGGAGGTTTCCCAGAAGTTTCCGAGAAGTTCCGGAGTTTCCGCGAGTTTCCGGTACTAGTATGTGGGCATTTTAGGAGTTTCGTGCAACATAGCGGTAGATCATTCTCCTAGAGTGGTCATGTATATTGACCAATGGTTGGTAGAGAATGGCCCCATCGTAGCCCTATTTAGTCATGTGTGTTGACTATGTATATCGAGGCTCAGATGCTTAGCCTTTGTCTAGTCATGTGGATTGACTAGCGTGAAGGAAGGCTAGTGGTCACATTGCATTATCTATGTGGGAGTGCTTGTGAGTCATGATGGAGCGTTCTATTCTTATAGAGTGAGTCGACTTGTCTAGGTTATAGCGGATCTTATCTCTTTGTATATTAGACAAAGTCTAATCTAATGTTAAATTTGACATTGGCTCTAAGAAGTGTCCAGGACTTCTTAGAGTATAGTCAAATCAACATTAGAGGCTTATGGAAGAATTTGATTTGCATGTGAGGAGATATCAATGAGGAGAATTTTTCTATGATGAAGAAATAATCAAGAAGTCAAGGCAAACCATTGAAAGAAGTTCCAAGAACATTGAAGAAGCTCCAGAAGAAAATGAAGACAAGAAGACAAGTCGGCTTGAAGGCAAATGAAAGAAGATCAAAACTAGCAAGTTGGCCTAGTGAAGGAAGACAAGTCGGCCCCAATTGAGGAAACTTCTAGTGAATGGAAGAATATAAATAAAGTGCTTCTCACCTCATTTGTACACACTCACAACACACATCTTCTTCTCTCCACTTGTGTGCATCTCCTTGGAAGGCCTAGCAAAGGCAAGAAGCATAATTTTGGGTTCTCTTATTCTCTTGCAAGATTCGCTACCCTTGCTAGGGTTTCTTGTGAAAGAGGGCGAACCTATCTTGTGGCAAGGTTCATCTTCATGATTGGTATTGTACTTGTATTGGACAGATTTCTTCTGAGAAAAGTTTGTTGGGTTTTGTCCCTATTGGGTTTCCGGAACATGATAAAATCTTTGTGTCTCTTATGCATGGTTATCTTTCAGTGATCCTTGTTTTGATTTCCACTACAAATGAATGATACTATGATTGTGGGATGAAATAAATTATGAAATAAAGTTGAAAGAAGTGAAAATTATACTGCTAAGTTAAAATTCAACAAGCACCTGTCACCTTCACTGAAATTGTGATAAAATTTAGCTTTAGACACCCATGCAAACTGGGGGGTAGCAAACTGCAAGCATGTATTCAATGGATGAAGGCTAAGACTTCTAGTAGAAACTTAACTGACCAATGGTGTCCACTCCCGAGTGTTAAAGTTAGTGCAGCTCCGAGACCCATTCTCAAAGAGGATGGTACCCTAGTCAGTTAACTAGGGTTCCTGGTCAGTTAAACAAGCAGAGTAAAGAGTAAGACACTAGGGACCCCAGTTGTCTCCTAGGGTTTTTGGTCGAGGACCAAGTAGGTTGATGCCATGGCAAAGTCCCTAGCATGTGGATAGGGCCCCTATTTGTCTCTAGGGTATTTTGGTCAGGGACCAGACAGTTTCTTGGTCATGAGAACCAAGCAGGTCCTGCAGGTTGAGACAGAGAACTCCTGGTCTGGGACCAGGTAGATTCTTGGTCACAAGGACCAAGTAGTTCCTGCAGGTACATACTTGGTTAGTTAACCAAGTGGATCTTGGTCAGTGGACCAAGATGATGATGTGTGATGTCCTCCTCTCCTAGGTCTTCGAGATGGTTGAACTAGATGGTCTTCTCACGGGACTAGACGCCCGTTGATGGAGCCACTAGCAACTGACCTAAGGAGCAGTCTGGAGGACCACAAGATCATATCATCCAGTGTGGACCTTCCTTATACAGTGATGATGAACTTTCAGGTAGTGTATGGAACAATTGTACATTTGAGAGAGAGATGATTGTTGTACCCCCACCTTGGTTGTTCACCCTTTGTCTTTCCACCTTGTTGATTCTTGGTCTTAGAAGGGTCATATACCCACCTTGGTTTGTCTTGACTCTTACCTCCTTGATGTTTTGGTCTTATGGGTATTAGGGTTACTTACCCACCTTAGTGGTACACCCTTTGGTCCTAGGGGTTGTGGGTCATGAACCCCTCCTTGTTTTATGGTTTTGACTTGTACCTTATGTTGGTCCTTGTACCTTTAACTATGACCCTAGTACCCTCACCTAAGAAACCTTAATTATATTTTTATATTTTTAAGTTGTGACTTTTATTTTTATTTGGTGTCTTAACACTTACTTATTGGTACCCTCCTAAATTTGTGGAACCCTATCTAAATTAAAAGTTTAATTAATGACTCTTCTAGAAGTCACTAAAGATCTATTTATTGAAGTCCTTTGTTCCTCATTTGTCATGTCAATCACATCACATTTCAGGTCTGATTTATTTATGCTTGACGTCAAGGGTTTAGAGGTTACTTGCTGCTGCTTGTTCACTTGTTGAGGGCGCCCACCTGCTGAAGTTTATCACATACCTCAGATCTGATTTTATTGACTGTTAGGGCTGACGTCAAGGCCTTTATGCTGCTACTATTTGTGATCAGCCAAACCAAGGGTTTGTTAAAACTGTATCTACTACCTGTCTGTTTGTTAGAGGATGGCCGCAGCCTACTGCTGCCTCACTTAAGTGAAACGTGAGCCTTTCGTAGACTGCTGCTGCTAACACATGAGCCTGTGGGGTCTGATCTGCTTGTCTGAGGTCTTGTTTGAGTTCTGATCTGCTTGCTCAGGTCTAATTAAAGTCTGATCTGCTTGACTGGGGTTTTGTTGAGGTTCGTTCTGCTTAACTGAGGTCTGATACAAGTCTGATCTGCTTGTTGTGAGTTGCCTTGGGCTCTGATCTGCCAATTGAGATACTGTTGAGGTCCGATCTGATATATGTCTGCTTGTTGGAGAGGCCGTGACCCTGAAATCCAACTGTGAGCTCTATCCGGTCCTCGATCTGCCTGCTGGTTGCTTATTTGTGGAGGTCGTGAGGCCTGGGGGTCTGATCCAGTCTGCTGGTGGCAAAATTGTGGAGGCCGTGAGGCCCTAGGGTCTGATCTACCCTGCTGTGTGCACACCTGTGGAGGCCGTGAGCCTCTTTGATCTAGACCTACCTGTGATCAGATTTGTACAGTGACTTGCCTTTGACCAGATCTATATTATTGAGACTTGATCTATGTGCTAAGTCTTATTTAGGGTCTGTTCTATGTGTTGAAATTAACTGTGGTCTGAGCCCTTGTGATACTTGCTTGAGGTCTTATTATTGTTTGAGGGTTAAAGCTTCATCTAGGGTTCAGACCTCTTGTATCTTTTGAACACCTATTGTGCTGAGTCTTGTTTGGTACTGTCACTGTGTTTTCACTGTCATTGACCATCCCTGTTTGACTGTACTACAGCCCTCTCATCTCTCTCTCTCAGGTTTGTACTTACCCTCTAGTTAGGATCAGCTGGTTCCTACTTCCTAGTGATTGACTGGCCTTTGAGAGGCAAAGTCTTTTCTGAAAGTAAATTCTTCTGAGTATAAAATAGGAAGGGTCCCACACTCCAGGTAAGTATCCTAACTTGTCTTTTTATTATTAATTAAACATGTTATTGTTAGTTAGTTTTTTACTGGTGATTACATGTTACTGAAGATTCCTTTAACACGGGGACCTACTTGGTAGTGTTAAACTTGAAAAAGATGAAAATTATGTTTTAAATCATCTTGTTTAGTTACTGCTGTACTATTTTGCTTCAGTACTAGTTTGTTGTATTTAATTTTGCATTAAAGTATATGAAATTTTGATTTTTCTTCCTCAAACCCTAACCCTAACCAAAATCTAACACCGAGGTCTATGATGAAGAACCCCAGTGACATAAGATGAAGAATCCCAATGACATTTTGATGTCTGTATGGGGGGGCTGTTCTTGCCATTTAGGGTTTCATGAATAGCATCGATACTTTTAAAGTGGGTGAGGATAGGGTGCATACCTGTAATTTTCCCTATTATATTCATCTTTTTTGGTCAAATAAATGGCATTGATCCTTTACACACATCTGTAATTACTAGACCACAGCAACATGACTAATTTCTCTAGATGAAATGTCCATGCTCAGTACGCTTCATGGAAGTATTATTTGGTAGTTAATTTAAATGGGATTCAGTTTTCTAGCACACATGAAAACAAATATTCTCTAAAAAAGTAACTATTGCAGCATGGTTTCTTTTAAGCAGACCAAAACAAAAAGGATATATTTGTTCTGCTTCTTCTACATACATGCTCTACGAAACTGTTGATTTTGAAGACATCATATTGCATACTCTTCTAAAGCATTCCGCCCACAATTCAGGACAAGTAATTCAGCATAAGCAACTACACTGCCAATGCTTCAAACTCCAGGTATGCATAATATGCAAATTTGCTCATAATCTCTATCACATTGATGATTATATTGATCTACAACATCATGAGAAATAGTTACAGGCTTAGAATTGGTGATCATGAATAGATAGTGGTTCTGCATCCATAATTGTCGACTAGGATACTTCCTGATGGGATCAATGCTAAACATATATTTACATATTTTCATGAGGCGTCAGTGGAGATTTTCCTGATGCGACTGATGCCATGGAATATATCACATCCAGGATTCTTCCTGATGAGTTTGAAGCTTGAATTGAATATATTAAAGATGTTTTGTCACATAGTATTGCCCAGTGGGATCAACACATGTACAATGCATACTCCCTCTTTCTCCTATATCATTTGATTTGATTTTACTCATAAAAACTACTCATAGATTAGTGAACCAAGAAAATGTGTATTTGAAAACTGCATGAAGGATCGTGATGAATCAATGTTCAATCTGGAATAGACTCTTAATGGCATTAATTCTTGATTACCAATATTTTTCTTTGTATTGAGCTTTCCAAGAGTTTTCCAATGCATCAAATAATGCTCAATTCTGAGTTCCGATAAGGGAGATCGGTCATTTTACTGATGCAAGTCAATTCTGTCTTGAACGGAAATTAATTAGACATATTCCAAGATGAATTACTCTCAATTGGCTGAAAATTTCAACCTCCAACTACTTACACTAGACGTGTTTTCTGAATCTAGTTTCAGGAAAAAGACAATGGCATGAGAACCCAATTCTGTATGAGAAAGTTATGCTAATTTTATAACATGGGGAGGAACTCTGTGCATCAACTTCTAGCAGACCTCATTCCAACTGAAAGCCGACAACTACAATTCCACAAAGGCAGGTTGTAGATCCTAACCACCCTGCAACTTTCTTATGATTCTGCAATGAGGGGTTGCAGGTCCTTTCAACTTCACAACTTCTATTGTGAGTTTCACAGATTTCCTCTAGATAACACAAGGGCAACTTCAACATCCCAAAATGATTGGATGTACTTTTCTATGTAAGAAGTTTCCAATTCCAATTCGAAGTTGTTCAGGCACAACAAGCCAAAATAGACACAAAGGTCATTTCCAACAATCAAATTTGGGCATGATCAACACCCTATATTTGGTAAGATCATATCTCATTGAAAAGCCTAGAATCTCTAATATCCAGTGGGACAAATTTTAGATAATTTTGAATAGTAATTTATATGTCCTGCTGACTGTATGCAAGAAGGGTATCAATATCCCCACACTGGAAATTTTCATGCTCTAATCTATAAATTCAATCCATTTCTCCATGCCAATGCATCTATAATCTAAAGAACTCAACACTAATCATTTTTGTTATGTTTCTCCTTGCAAAGCTAAAAAATGTGAGTTTCTTTAATGTAAGATTTGATAATTGGTCTCAAATTTTGTTTGTCTGTGGTCTTCAAACTCATGGCTTAATCATTACAAGTGCTTTCAGCTTTGTGGCTTAAAGGATTTTACAAGGTGTTGTGGAACTGAGTTTTTGTTGCACAATAATTCTTCTTTTGTTAGTCCATGAAACAAGAACTCAAACAATACGTGAAGAGTAAACCAAAATATTATGCACATCCACAAAAATGCCACCCAGAATTTTGTAAACAAATACTTTATGTCCAAACAAAACTTGTTTACAAAATATCACAGCTTTTACAAGTGTCCCTTTTCTCATACAATCACATGTGCATCTATACACCAATTTTGTTGTTGGACTGAAATTTCAATACACATAGCAGTTGAAAGGCCAAATGCCTCAATCGTTCAACTTCCTCTCAGGCAATCATCTGGTGGTGTCTTTTTCATATTGGGCAATGTGGTCTTCTGGCCATTGTACTGTTGTAGAACTCTAATTTCCGCAAGGGTGCAATGCAACTTCTCTGACATCATAACAGGACGTTGTGAATCTTCTAATTCCTGTGACTTCTAATTCACTCCACAACATGGGTTGGAAGCCTCCTCCCAGAACCTGGGACTGTGAATATTCAACTACGCCGACAACTTTGTTGTGTCCACAACCCCACAACCTTGGGGGTTTCTATCATGCAATGGAGGTGGCTGAAGCTTTCACCAAGGATTTCAGAGAATGTTACATGGGAAAGAGTCATGGAAAGGAGGACAAGACAGCCATTACATCAAAATCGGCAGATGTGGCTGCAACTTCCAGGAGGAAATGATCAGTCCAATTCTTTGGCTGGAAAATCTTCTAGAAGTTATTTTCAGGGTCATACCAGCGTTACACCTAAATTAATGTTCACGTCTAACAAGTATCAGAGAAGGCTTGATGATAGGTTGTGCTTGAAGTGTGGTGAAAAATGGGGAAAAGGTCATATCTGTCAAAAACCACTACAGCTGCATTCAATGGTAGTTATTGACAAACTTGAAGAATTAAAACCTATATGAACTATGGATGTTGACACTGAGATCAAACAACAGATTGATGAACACGATGGTGCTCATCCTACAGTGGAGGAAAATGAAGTGCAGATTTCTTGTGCAGCTGCTATGGGAGTGCATTAAAATCAGACCTTGGGAGTCCAGGGTTTCATCAAGAAAATGAGATTAATCATTCTCATTTGGCAGTCCACATAATTTGTTAATTCAACTGCTGCAAAGACTCCTCGACTTAAGGTCCCTCTGCAGCCACAATTTGAGGTAGATGAAGCAAATGGAACATTGGACCAGTGTGTAAGCAAATGTTGCTCTCAGCAGATTGTTGTTGACAACCTGATGAGACTGTCTACGAACATGTGTTACATTTGTACTTGTCTATATTGTGCTTTACCTTTATCTAATTTGGGTGACTTAGTCTAATCGATCACTTACCCACTTTATTGTATTTTATTGGAGACATGGTCAAACTCAATCACTCTTCCACAGTTTTGTACTCTATATATATTTCTTAATACAAATGAGTGTACAGATATAAGTACAGTTCAGGCAATCTCCTCTCTAATACCTGAATATTTGCTCTCTTATGTTCTCATGTGTGAGTATTTGCGTTGTTGATACTGTGCTCATATCATTTGGTATCAAAGCCAAACAATCATGGCCTCTAGATCTAGCCACCGCTAGGGTTTCCATGCCACACCCTTACTAGTTTCCTCATGTATATTGCATGTAAGGGTGCATATAGTAAAATGGCACTTACTACAATACATATCTCAACCAAAATACATTAACATCTATGTTGGACAAGTTTCCAGAACATGGGAACATTGGGAATGTGGGTATGAGTATTGGATACGTCTAGAAGTTTCCCCCAAATTTGCAAGAAACAGCAGGTTGGGAACAACAATAATATATATTAAAAAATATGAAAAATATAAAAATAAAATAATTAAAAAAACATGAGAAGAAAAGAAACATTAACACAAACCAAATGATTTAGCTTATCCCTTATATTACAGTTGTAACTAGAACCTCTTAGCAGATGGAAATGGCAATAAAATCAAGATTACCATCCACGTCACTGATTATATAAGGTATACTCGGGACTTTTAGAAGTTACAGTCCCTATATTGGTGGCTATAAGTATAGAGTAAGTTTTCAGTTGTGTCAACTATGATTAGAATGGATTAGAATATTATATGTTTACAAGACATTCTATGCTAGGGTATTTGCAAAGGTGTATATCAAATTTAAATTAGTATAAAATAAAAATCAAGATAATTTGTATCCAAATGTAATATATGAATTTAGTTTTAAAGTCAGATTTTAAACTATTCTCGATTAGTGAAAAAAAAAATTATTCATAAAGTAAATAGTAAAATATATAAATTTACTTTCTTTTATTTAATATATAAAAAGTCAAAATAGATTTACATTTATTATTGATTAGCAGTAACTGCAATTCAGCATAGGGTCAAGTGAATACTCTAGCACGTGCGGTAGACAAAGATTAGTGCACCAACTCGACAAGGTAGCATGAAATAGGCTTTTACTGCAACTTAGTTTTCTAGAGAAAAAAATATGAGCCAACCTGTTAAAGAAATGTAACTGTAGAAGATATTCTAAATGTATTTGTCTATTGTATTATTGTATTCCTCCTTCGGGAGATGTCATTGGTGTAATTGATAATGTAAGAGTCATTGAAAGAGTTAATTTAAACTCTAGGTATTTTGTTGAACTAGAAGAAACCAGAAAAGATTATTATATTATGTAATTGACAAGTCGGCCCAGTCAGTTAGGAGAAGTCGTCCCGGTTGGGGAAAAGTCACCTCAACGAAAGAATATAAATAGAGGATGAGTTGCTAATTTGTATTCACTCATCTCACTCACACAAGTTCGCATAGGAGAGAGAGAGAGAAGCTCGCACAAGAAGGAGAGAAGTTGATTTTGTCTTAGGGTTTTATCTTGTACTTTGTGAATTCTATATTGAGGAAGTTTTGTCGGGGTTTTCTCCCTTGTGGTTTCCCCGAGAGAAATATTGTGCTCGTTGTGCTTGTATTTCTTTCAATGATAGATTGTTTAATGTTATTATGCTAAACAAGTAGAAAAACTAACATGGTATCAGAGCAAGCCTGAAAGAAGACATTGTGCAGCCTTCGCAACTGCAGAAACTACGGCTTCTTATTCCGGGAGCTTTCTCCACAAATCAGCTGAAAAAGGAGGTGCATCTAACTCACCTCACTAGGGCGCATCTTTCTGTCGAAGCGGAATTTAATTCTGAGAATTTTCATTTTTGGGTCCCCCACTGCAGCCCGGAGAAACTAGGGCATCAATTTTTTGGATCATCTACTCACAGAATTGGGAGAAGGAGTACTTTGCTCAACTCGCCTTAAACAGGCGAATTTGCTCATCCAATTAGTTTTCCAAAATTCAGAAGTTGGAAAATTAGGGTTTCTTTGTCAAACCCTAGATCAAGGAAGAAGCAGTTTTTC
This sequence comes from Larix kaempferi, assembly GCA_027924585.1. Taxonomy (NCBI): domain Eukaryota; kingdom Viridiplantae; phylum Streptophyta; class Pinopsida; order Pinales; family Pinaceae; genus Larix; species Larix kaempferi. The sequence continues at coordinate 20,193,669 of BSBM01000047.1, read as the reverse complement.
AGAAGAACAACTTTGTTGGTAAGTCCTACATCTATTCTATTTCCATTTGAGGTTCCCATTTTATGAAAATGGCATTCAATACCAAGCTTGATGAGAAGCTTGAAGGAGTTGAGAACTTCAGAGCATGGAAATATAGAGTCATGCTCATTCTTGAAGAACATGACCTAGAAGGTCTTATAAAGGAGGGGCTTACAGAACCAGAAGGAGATGAGGCCAAAGCATTACACAAAAAGAATATGATCAAAGCTAAGAGGATCATAGCTGATTCTATCAAAGATCATTTGATCCCTCAAGTATCCTCAAAGAAGACTCTGAAAGAGATGTTTGATGCTTTGACCGACCTATTTGAAGGGAAGAACATTAATAGGAAGATGACCTTGAGAAATCAACTCAAGGGTAAAAAGATCCTGAAGTCTGAGACTATGCACTCATACTTCTCCAGAGTATCCCAGATAAAAGAACAATTAGAAGCTATTGGAGACATGGTGGAAGATGTTGAAGTTGTGATGACCACTCTGAATGGTCTCCCTAGAGATTGGGAACCCTTTGTTCGTGGAATATGTGCTAGGAAGAAATTGATCCAGTTCAGACAACTATGGGAAGAGTGTGTGCAGGAGGAAGAAAGAATAGCAGTAAGAGAGGAGAAACTAAATGACAATGAAGATCAAGTTTTGGCAACTCATGCCAAAGGTGGAAGGAAAAGGAAGAGTGATGTGCATACCCGTGACCACTCTCCCAAAAGATCTCAAAGACCTAAAAGGAACAAGAGGTTCAAGAGAGATCTCTCCTCAATTGAATGTTACTCTTGTCACAAGAGAGGACACCTAGCAAGAAATTGTCCATCCAAATCCGGACAACATAAGAAGCAGAAGAAGAGATTTCATGCTCATGCAATGGAAGATAGTGAGTATGATGACGAAGACAAAACCAAAGAAGATGAAGACTTCGGTGAAGAGTATGTGCTAATCTCAACACTCACTGGTTCAATATCTCATGGGAGTGATACTTGGCTAGTGGATAGTGGAGCCTCAAAACATATGACAGGATACAAAGTATCTCTTGTACATCTCATGTAGAAAGATTCTCCACACAAAGTAAAGCTTGGAGATGACTGCCAATATCCTATCAAAGGAATGGGAGATGCCACTTACAAATTAGACTCTGGAAAGTCCATGAACATGAAGGAAGTGCTATATGTTCCAGGTTTGAAGAGAACCTTCTATCTATTTCAACATTAGATAAGAAAGGTCTTAGAATTGCATTTGTAGATGATGAAGTTCTTATGTGGCCAAAGGGGAAGACTATCAATGATGCAGTCATCATCGGAGTAGAAGAAGGAGGACTTTATAAGCTTAAGGGTCATGCAAATTCAACACGGGTGACCAGTACCATGGGCCCCTGTGAACTATGGCACGGAAGACTAGCTCATGTGCACTACAAAGCCTTACCAACAATAAGTAAGGTGGTGACTGGACTACCAGAAATGCAGGTTGATCATGAAGGAGTATGCAAAGGATGTTCTCAAGGAAAGAATACGAAGAATCCATTTCCGAGCAGTGACAGCAAAGCTAAAGGTATATTGGACATTATTCATTCCAACATTTGTGGACCTATGTCTACCACTTCATTAAGTGGGTATGTGTATTATACTTCTTTTATTGATGATTACTCTCGCAAAACATGGATTTATTTTCTAAAGAATAAGAATGAAGTTTTTGAAAAATTTAAAGAGTTTAAGGCTCTTGTAGAAAACCTCTCTGATAATAAGATAAAGATACTAAGGACAGATAATGGAGGGGAATACACTTTAGGTAATTCCAAAGATTTATGTAAACAAGCAGGGATTAAGAGGGAGCTTACTATTCCCTATAATCCACAACAGAATGGTGTAGTTGAAAGAAAGAATAGAACTATCATGGAAGCAGTAAAGGCCATGATCCATGATCAAGACCTACCCATGCACCTATGGGCTAAAGCAGCTAGAACCGCAGTCTATGTACAGAATAGGATCTCTCACGGTGGTCTTGGTAACAAGACACCAGAAGAGATGTTCACCGGTACGAAGCCTAAAGTCAGTCATCTAAAGATATTTGGATGTCCAGTATTTATTGACATTCCAAAAGAGAAAAGATCGAAGTTGGAACCTTCAGGAAATAAGGGAATATTTGTGGGTTACAGTGAGTAATCAAAGGCTTACCGTATCTACATCCCAGGATTCCGCCAGATTGAGCTCAGCCGAGATGTTACATTTGATGAAGACACAACTTTCAACAAGTCTAAGAAGACTCATGAGAATGAAGAGAAGCATGAAGCTCCTAGAGTTGCAGAAACTAATAATATACCAGACAGAAACATTGAAGAGGAACCTATTCCAGAGGATCATGACATGGTAGAACCTCAGAGACCTGAGGAGACACCCCATGAGGAGAATTCATGAAAGAGAAAACCAACTTGGGCATGGGAATTAATAAAAGATGCAGGAAGATATGGTACCCCAGAAGGAACCAGTAGAGAAAGCAAGAGACCAAGGCCATACTCCAATTATGTAGCCTTGATGTGTAATTTTGTTGAAGAGGAACCGACATGTTTTGAAGATGTAGTAAAGAAGAAGGATTGGTTGGATGCCATGAATGAAGAATACCAGTCCATCATTAAGAATGATGTTTGGGATGTGGTACCAAGACCAAAGGACAAGTCAGTTGTTTTGTCAAATTGGATCTTCAAAACAAAACACTCAGCAGACAGAAGCATTGAAAAGTACAAGGTAAGGTTCGTAGCTCGGGGATTCTCTCAGAAAGAAGGAATTGATTATGAGGAGACTTGTGCTCCTGTGGCCAGATATACCTCAATTAGAACCAGCCTTGCCTTAGCAGCTAAGTTGAAATGGAAGTTACATCAGATGGATGTAAAGACAGCTTTCCTAAATGGAAAGATAGAAGAAGAAGTATACATCGAACAACCAGAAGGATTTGAAACAAAAAACAAAAAGACATGTGTGTAAACTGAAGAAAGCACTGTACAGGTTGAAGCAAGCACCTAGAGCATGGTATGGAAGAATTGATGGCTTCCTGATGAGCTTAGGCTTTACCAACTTCCAAGAGTAAAGCATATTCAAATCTTTACTATAAGATCATGAATGATGAACCTATGATATTAGAATTGTATGTGGATGATTTGTTCCTAACAGGAGAAGACAAGCCCATCACTAAATGTAAAAAGAAGCTTGCTGCAGAATTTGAGATGAAAGACCTTGGTATGATGAACTATTTTCTAGGACTTGAAGTATGGTAGTTTCCAGTTGAGATTTTCCTAAGTCGAGGAAAATACACAGTTGAGATCCTAAAAAGATTTGGGATGTTGGATTATAAGGCCATGACTACTCTAGTATTGGTCCAGTATTTTGTTTGTTGATGATGTTCCAGCAGAGGATGTTGCTGATGATGATGTTCCAGCAGAGGATTTTGCTGATGATGTTCCAACAAAGGATGTTGTTGATGACGTTCCAGCAAAGGATGTTGTTGATGATGTTCCAACAGAGGATGTTGTTGATGATGATGTTCCAACAGAGGATTTTTCTGATGATGTTCCAGCAAAGGATTTTGCTGATGATGTTCCACCAGAGGATGTTGTTGATGATGATGTTCCAGCAGAGGATTTTGTTGATGATGTTCCAGCAAAGGATGTTATTGATGATGTTCTAGCAGAGGATGTTGCCGATGATAATGTTCTAGCAGAGGATGTTGTCGATGATGTTCCAGCAGAGGATGTTGCTAACGATGATGTTCCAGCAGAGGATGTTGATGATGATGATGATGATGTTGTTGATGGTGATATTCCAGCAGACGATGATGATGATGTTGATGAGGATGTTCCAGCAGATGATACCCCAAACATATGATGATCCAAAAACTTCCTACGACATATAGAGATTCACAAGTCAATTATGCAGTTGTTGATGTTTCCCACAGAATAACTTCCTAGTTAAGAGGGAGTGTTAAAGAAATGTAACTGCGGAAGATATTCTAAATGTATTTGTCTATTGTATTATTGTATTCCTCCTTCGGGAGATGTCATTGATGTAATTGATAATGTAAGAGTCATTGAAAGAGTCAATGTAAACCCTAGGTATTTTGTCGGCCTAGAAGAACCCATAAAAGATTATTATATTATGTAATTGACAAGTCGGCCCAGTCAGTTAGGAGAAGTCGGCCCAGTTGGGGAAAAGTCACCTCAACGGAAGAATATAAATAGAGGATGAGTTGCTCATTTGTATTCACTCATCTCACGCACACTAGTTCGCATAGGAGAGAGAGAGAGAGAAGCTCGCACAAGGAGAGAAGTTGATTTTGTCTTGGGGTTTTATCTTGTACTTTGTGAATTCTATATTGAGGAAGTTTTGTCGGGGTTTTCTCCCTTGTGGTTTCCCCAAGAGAAATATTGTGTTCATTGTGCTTCTTGTGCTTGTTGTGCTTGTATTTCTTTCAGTGATAGATTGTTTAATGTTATTATGCTAAACAAGTAGAAAAACTAACACAACCATGTATGTGTATGGTCGCGAGGAATTAGGAATGTCGTTAACAACACTCCAAGGAGAGGATCCCATGTTTTCAAAGGCATGCACAAATAAACCAAAAAGAGATAAAGATGAAATGATCTCACAGATTTAACTACTCAAAAAAGTTTTATGACATTGTAACTTCGATTTGTTTTATCGTTAGTGTTCCATATATTCACTCTTGGCATGCAGAATGCCTTAGCTGCATCCTTGCATCTCCTTCTCTTCCCTGAAATTTCAGTTTCAATTGGTTGCAGTCATGAATGCGTGGAATCTCTCGATGAAGGAAACACGAAGAAAACGTCCCCAAGTTCCCAATTTTAGAGGGTAAAAGTTCCCATCCAACCATCTGGAATGGTTCCCACCAAATGTGGAATGTTCCCTACCAGTTCCCAAGTTTCCTGGAACATCGGAACTTCGAGAACAAGTTTCCTGAAATTCGGGAGCAGTTCTTGTGCTACGTAGATAAACATTGAGGCTCTAAATGGCCTCAAGGGTCCGTTGCTCTTCATATTGTATGAAGAGTAACCTTGTGATTTCTACCACACTGATGGGGACTTGTAGCTAGTACATTTGGAGCATTGGATTGACTTAGGGGGATACTTCTTCATGGAGCCTTTCCCTTCTTGGCACTTTTCTCTCTCCTTATCTTGCTTGTTATTTATAAAATAAGAAAGATCTAAGTCAAGTTATATCAAAGAGTTTTTCGAGCTTGGTGGAATTTCATTAATAAATATCCTATTGAATCTAGACTTGCAAGAAGATACTAATTGTTTTTCCCTTGCAAATCTCTTAAAATAATTTCCAATAAAGGTTGAGTTTGAATAATACATCATTGATGTTATTCTCACCTCTACATATGAAGAAATAAGCCCTCTTGGTTTACCCGTTGATTCCATTTTCCTTTGGTATAGGCACTAGTCTCTTGATCTTTTCGTCACATTTTACATTGTTATGCTACAACCACATTTATTTTGTTAAGGCTTACTCCTTGTATCGACTAGAACTTTAAAACCCTAGACTTAGCAATATTATATCTAATTGTTGAGTCTAATAAAGTGTCTTTTTAAAGCATTGGTGATTTAAACTAATCTCTATCGTACATCTCACTAAGATATTAGGGTTTTGGTAGATTAGGGTTTCAACTCAAGTATAAAGGCAACTCAAGGTAGAGGGTTAAGACACATTTATTATTCACTCAAGACAGTTTGGTCGGACAGATTTAAGACACTAGAGAGGAACTAGTTCAGCAACCAAATAGAAATCAGCGACCAGGCGGCAACAACAACAATTTGTACAGTCGTACGAACATGTATGTACAACCGTATGAACCACCTATACTGCAGGCAGTAAGCAACAAGTGATTTCACAAGAAGTTTTCCTCAATAAAGTGTGCAAATTTGCCTCATTTGAGTGTATCGTACAATTGTTTGTTTTTACAGCTTGTCAAGGTTTCCTTGTAAGCTTTGATTTATTAATGAAAAGCTTATTTGGAGTAAATTATCTATGTACTGTGCTTATGCTTCCACTATTCATTTTTTAGCTATATGTGTGACGAATTTAATTTCTACAAATTAAATAACAATGTATTTATTTGAGAACATAAAGATAGCATTCACCTAAGGTTAGGAAAATTTACATGGTATTATAGCTACTCTAAATGAGAGGATCATAAGAGTAGAAAATTGTGTGTAGAATAAAGATGGCATCAACTATCCTCAGCTTCGAGGACAAAAAGATGGTGCTTCAAATTTCCTATCATGGAAAGTGAAGGTAACTCTTCTATTAGAAAAGAATGACCTCTAGGATATCATCAAGGACGCAGTGACTTTGCCAATAGATTTGCACCCTTTGGCAACTCACAAAAAGAAAGAAGTGAAGGCCAAGCGGATGATCATAAATGTTATAAAGGATCATTTGATCCCTCATATATCCAAGAAGAAGACGATAAAGAAGATGTTTGGTGCCCTAAATAGCCTTTACCAAAGCGAGACCATTAACAAAAGATAATATTGCATAATAGACTCAAATATGTTGAGATGACCAAATCAAACACTGTCGCCAATTACTTAATGATGGTCACACATATTCGTGACCAACTTGCAACAGTTGGGGAGAAAGGCTAAAGACAAAGAGCCAGTAAACAAGGCATTGAATGGGTTTCCACCTCAATGGGAAAAATTTGCCCAAGGTTTTTATGCTTGGGAAAAACTTCCCTCATGGGAAAGACTGTGGATGACTATATCCAGGAGGAAACTTAGATGGAGTCCAAGGCCAACAGGCAAGGAGGTGACAGTGACCATGCCCTAATTGGTCAAACAAAGAAGGGAAGAGGTAAAGAACCTAGCAAGGGTAAAGTAAAGAGAGAGGAATCAGCCTCACAACCAAGGAAAAAGGACTTGAATAAAATCAAGTGCTTCATATGTCATAAGAACGGCCATTATGCATCACAATGTCCAGAGAAGAAAAGGGGTAAAGGGAAGCAATAGCAGAATCAAGTAGCAACCTTAGCTGAAACTCAAATGAACGAGTTTGCCTCCAAATTTGAGAAGGATTTCTCAATGGTACCTTGCCTTTCTTCCAACACAGTTCCAAAGAATGCATGGTTTGCGGACAGTGGAGCATCAAGGCATATGACATCAACCTAGGAACTATTTTGAAGTCTAACAGAGCACATCTCTGGAGTTCAAGACAAGCTTGGTGATGATGCTAAGTATCTAGTAGTAGGAGTTGGTACCATTCCTTTCTAACTCCATTCCATTCAAGGTCTCGGGAAGAATTTGCTTTCAGTGTCAATCATGGAAGATAAGGATTATGCAATATAGTTCAAGAACCAACAAGTTCTTTGAAGACTAAAGTAGTCTAGCCCGGGATCACTTCGGGTGATTGGGGTTAGGGAAGGCAATTTATACAAGTTACAGGGTGAACCTATACAAGCCCTAGTACCTAACACAAATAACTTGTGTGAGTTATGGCACAAGAGGATGGGGCACCTACATCACCAAGCGTTGCCTATTTTGAGGGAGATTGTCACAGGTCTTCCAGAGTTTAACATTGAGCAACAGGATGTATGTAGGGGGCACACGCTTGGCAAGAATGGCAAGGTTGCTTTCCCAAGCAGTGAGCACGGGTTCAAGGGGATCCTAGTTCTAGTGCATTCAGGTGTGTGTGGATCGATGTCAATAGCATCAATCACAGGAAGCATGTACTATGTATCCTTCGTTAATGACTTCTCTCACAAAACTTGGATCTATTTCCTAAAGACTAAGGATGAGGTCTTTAGCAGGTTTCAAGAATTCAAAGTTCTAGTGGAAAACCAGACAGGGAAGAAGATCAAAGTTTTGAGATCAGACAATGGGGGTGAGTATACCTCCAATGATTTCGAGGATTTCTATAAGGACGCAAAAATCAAGAGAGAGTTCACTATTTCATACAACCCACAGCAAAACGAGGTTGCGGAGCGGAAGAACCGTCCATCATAGGGACTACTAAGTGTTGATTGAGTTGTCATTGATGCCAACAAGGGACTTGCAGTGGCACTTGAGTTGTCATTGATGCCAACAAGGCCCTTGGTGGTTATGCCAGGTGTACAGGTATGGACTGGGTCATGGACACTTGCACATGCTCTTGGTATCTCTTGTGGGGTCTCTTGCACGAGATGGAGCCTTCTCCCCACGCACAGTGATTAGATTGGTGGGTGCACAGGTTTGGATGTGGTAGCTTGGGCATTGGAACCAATTCATAGATGGTGTGTGTGCTTTAGAGCACTAGGTGGTACAAATGACCCATTCTATGGTCATTTGTTGAACATGTTATGGCTTGATGGGGTCATGGAGCCCACACACTTGGTAGCTTGTTGGTTCTTGTTGCCACTATGATAACGATGCCCTCATACTCTTGCATGTATGGTTGAGATGGTGGTAACCATGTTGAAGAAGCCCTCTTGCCATGATCTTGATGCCCTTGTGGTTTGGGTCTTGGACTTGTTGTCCACTAAGTTGCACTTAGGTGGACTCCTTGTGAACCTCAGAAGACTTGAACAACTTACATTGTTCATTGCCAGAGTTCAAAAGTTCATCAGGCAAAATTTTTGGCCCTTTGTAAAATTTGCATGTCCAGACTCCCATGGGGGAAGTGTAATAAGTTGGTCTAAGCATGATACTTTTGTAAAAGGCTTAGACCTACCTTAGGTTTTACCATCAAGGGGATACTCTAGAGTGTTTTTTCCTTAGGAATTATGCGTTACGCTTTAGTGGCGTATAATTCCTGAGTTTTTCATTCATACCTCCAAAGTTGGAGTATTTTCCATGGTGGTTGAGCCTAGGGAGGTTATTAAAGACCAAGTGTCTATGTATTTTTAACATGCTAGCCATCAAAATCGAGTCATATGGACATGCACTAGTTCCCCTAGGATTTGTAAGTTATTCAGACAAAAATAATTTTTCCCGTTTAAAGGGATTTTTTAATATTTTAATTACAAAATCAAAAAAGTGAAAAAAGTGTGGTTAGGAGGTGAATTTTGGCATGGGGGTGCTCATTTTCTAACCCAAAGCACCCACAAAACCCCTAAACCCACTTTTCCTAAGTTCTAAGTGATTATTTTTCACTTAAATAAAAATTCTCTCAAAAAAAAAAATTAAGGAACTTTTTAATTAAAAAAATAATAAATATGACAGAAAATCAAATTCCTAAATCAATGGAATTTGTCTCTGTGAAGGCCTAGTTGAGTTGGCAGAGGCATTTAATAAATATTCCAATCAAATTTGAGGTGAATCAATCAAAGATTAGACTTGGGTGATGTGTTCTCTCTTGGGAGTTGCGCCCTCCTCCACTTGGACAACTTTCTTGAGGTGGCATCCATCCAAAGCATGGGAGATAATCCCAATGTTGAAGGTGGGGCGCCCCCCTGTAGGTGACAGCCCACTGTAATGTTCCCTTTTGGGTAAAACTGGAACAAAGACCATGCAGAGCATGCAATCCCGAGCTCAAGAGCGTGCAAGCACGCATGCAAAAGTGAAATGCATGCAAAAGTGAGGTGCATGCATGCAAAAGAGAGATGCATGCAATCATGCATACATGCAAAAGGGAGATGCATGCAACTCAACTGAAAAATAGAAAAGAAAAGTGACTTAGGTATAGGTATAGGGCATGCAATGTCAAGGTTATAAAAGAAAGATAAAGTGAGTTACTCGACATCCATTGTTATTACTATCGTTGAGATTTGTGTTAAGAGCTCTGAGAGCCATTTAAGGTTTAGGGCACACTGCCCTAGCCAACAAGTTTGGGTTCAATGTTGAAATCTATACATCCTAGTCAACTTCAAGAGGATAGATCACCCCGATCTATCACTGGGCTTCAAAGAAGATAAAGATTGTGAGTTCTTTCAGTCAGAGATTGAGGCTATAGGTGGTGGGGCGCATTCATACATCATTGGTGGGAAGCCATCTTCCTCATTTAATAAAGGCATCCTTCATTAAGCAGTAGAGCAGCACATCTCTGTTCAAACTCTGTGTGGATCTACTGAGGATTACACCACTTGGACAAGAGGAAATCGATTGGTATTTGCAGAGGTTGATCAAGATTGAATGAATCTGACAGAGGTCGAATTCCTTACAGCTGAGGTTAATATTTTGTGGATCGAGTTGGGCAGTAACCATTCACCATTGCTAAAGGTTGGGCGTTTCCCCTACCAACACTTCCAGAATCATGGCACCAATCTTCTTGTGACTTGACTGTCATATTGTGTAGTGTATCATGGTGAAGCTTTCTTCATAGCTGGGCATGAATGTTGGACATTAAGATTGGGCATTAAAAGAGAACTTGCTCACATGGACTAAGAAGGAGTCAACACTACACAACTCAGCCATCTTACTTACAACGCAGCCATCTTATCTTTATTCTCAGCTCATTCCACAAGTTTGTTCTGCTACAGGAAATGGCGAAGTTTGTGTCTTAACAGAGGTTGTACAAGGGTTCTACTGTTGCGTGGGAGTGAAAGAAGGATCATACAGTGCATCTACAGTACGTGGGGGTTGCAAACAGGCTGTATACTATCATTTTCAGCGGTCTGAGTTAGTGGAAACAGTATATTTCCAGACCTGTTATCTCAGCTGGGTATAAAACTATAAATTATTGAAGATGAGTCATCCTCATTTAATATAATATTCAGATCTGGTGTCTATGCTGATTTAGTATTTATTGTCATCCATTTCTACCTCTAAAGGTCATCTACAGCTACCTGGGTTTGAAGGTACACTTAGTATTGAATTTATTGTGTTAACATTTATCATCTATATCTAGTAGTAGTGGATGTCTCCAAGATAGTAACCTACAGGGTTATATAATCATTGTATATCAGATCTGAATATGAATGATTGAGAAGCATATCGATAGTTAATGTCAATGGTGATTTAGAGTCTGAAATAGATCATGTTTTCATCTTAAATATTGGGTCTTGTGTATGTAACGATTTCTGAGTATAAATCTGGAGACACTTCATTTCAAACAAGTGCAGCAGCACCACAAGTCTACAGTAGAACATAGCTCTTCCAAACACCATTGGTCTCATGTATTTGACAGTGGTTGTCTCTTAAATTACACCAACAGTACACCATAAATAATTATTGTTGAAAATGTACCTAGGAAGTGTTCTCCTAGTCATTTTATGCCTAAGTAATTAATAAGGAAAAAGGGGACATGACCCTTGTATTAATTGCTTGAGATGAGCAATTAATTCACTTTATTTTTATAAAGTGACTTTTGGTTTATGGAGAGAATAATGAGCATTTATTCTCATCCATTGATCTAAACCAATGTGGGCACTTGGATTAGATGACTCTTCAGTTACCCTTGAGAGGCAAACCAAGAGACAAGAGTTTTGAATTAAATAAGCCCTCGCTCATTCATTTGCACGCATCCCAAGAGAGTTGGAAAGCAAGTTGAGTTGGAGTTTGAGAGAGAGAAGGTAGCTGTCTGAGATAGCAGCTCGATTCCCAAGACAAGGTACAGCATGAATACCAAGACCGTACAGCAATTCTGGGCACAATTTCAAGAAGAAAACAGTGGCATGCATTTCCAGGCAGAGGCACAAATTTCAAGGCAAGTACAAAAAAATTAATTCCGTACAGTGGCACAAAAATCGAGGTCTAAGATAGGCATGATTTTCGAGGCAGAAAATTAATTGGTGGGCACGAATTTCGAGGTCCGTACAGTCAGTCCATACACTGCTAGTTTGGCACAAATTCCAAGATAGAATTTATGGGTTTTGCTGTTGAGATAAGTTGTAATTCTGTTGTTGCAAATTTTTTATTTTGCTGAAGAAATAAAATTAAAGACCTCTCCCTCACACGTTTTCCCTTCGGGGTTTTGCCTGGGCCATTTTGGCTAAAATATCTGAGTCTGAAATTTTATGTGCATGGCTGTTATGTTCTTTCTGTTCTCAGTATTTTGGTATAACTTTTCTTGTGCTTCCAGTTCAGATGTGTTTATGAGTGAAATTTCATTTTCAGTTGTCTATGGTTGAATTAGATGGTTTATTAAACATTGTTAATCTGAGTTAACTTGAATGCCTGTTAGGGAAGTGAAATTTCTACATGGTATCAAAGCCCTATTAAGGGCAGATTGACAGTCAGAAATTTTCTAACATCAGGGCAGAGTGTGCATTGTTGGAAAAAGAGCAGAAGTGAATGATGGCTTGCATCCGGTATGAAGATCGGTTGGAAGGGATTTCCAACTACTTGCAGTGGAAAGCTCGGATGACAGCTGTTCTCAAGGAGAAAAAATTATGGACCTTCGTCAGTACCACAATGGTTCCTCCCATAGTTGATCCTATAGCCCTCGACATACATGAGGTGAAGGAGGCCAGAACGCAAAGACTGCTTTTGGATGGTGTTCGAGATAACCTCATCCCACATTTGGCAGAGAAACATACTGCTAAGGAGATGTGGGATACTTTGAAAGGTTTGTATGAGAACAAGAATGAGAATCGTAAAATGGCTTTAAAGGATAAGCTTCATGGCACAAAGATGGCAAGAGGTGAGAATGTAGCCTCTTACCTCACTAGACTCAGACAAGTAAAAGATGAACTGAGTGCAATTGGTGAGGTGATTCACGATCCCGAGCTAGTGCGAATAGCCCTGAAAAGCTTCACTAAGGAGTGGGATGTGTTCGTGAAGTGTGTAGTTGGAAGAGAGAACTTTCCCTCTTGGGAAAGACTCTGGGATGATTTTACTCGGGAGGAGATCCGAGAAGGATCTCAAGGGAAGACTGAGCAGGATATTGATGATCAGAACATTGCTTTATCAACTAAAGGAAAGAAGTCCAAGAAGGGCCAGGGAGGGGCTAAGCAGCAGAGGGGTGAGCAGAAGAGGGACCTGAGCAGAGTCGGGTGCTATGCATGCAATGATTTAGGCCATTATGCAGGCCAATGTCCTAAGAAGAAGAAGGGCAAGCAGGAGAAAGAGGAGCAGGTTGCAGCTACAGTAAAGATTGAGTGGTATGCTACAGAGTTCTCTCTTGCCACTGTTGTTTCGAGTTGCGGTAGTAGCAGACTAGTTGATACTGGGAACTGGATTGTGGATGGTTCCTATTGCAGTCACATGACTGGGAGGCGAGATGCCTTCCTCACTTTTGAGACTATTCCAGAGCAGCTTGTATAGGATAGAGATGGGACAGTGCATGCAATCAGAGGTTTGGGACGAGTACGGTTCCAGCTTGAGTTTGGAGAGATTCTGGAGATTACAGGAGTACGTTATATTCCAGGGCTACAGGATAGCAGACTTTCAATTCTAGCCTTTGAGGGAGCAGGATATGCAGTATTGTTCAAGAGTGAACACATCTTCATTTATGTATTGGGAGTGGATCCGGTTGACCCTATGCTTATAGGTCATCGGAGAGATGGAGAGTATGTAGTGCATGGTCAGCCTACAACAAGAGGATCTGGGTGGATATCAGAGCCTGAGTCTAAGACAGACAGTGAGCGAGATGCTTTGAGGATTGATGTGGCGCCGGGTAGTCAGTCTGCGGTTCAGAGGAGAGAGCGAGATGCTCCAGATATTATTGTGGTACCGAGTAGTTCATCTTCTATTCAGAGGAGTCAGGGAGAGGCTACTTCCTCAAGTGCTGGCAAGAGAGTCAGCTGGTATGACTTGTCACTGATGGATGAGCGAGATGAGATGTCCCGACATGAGGCATCAGTGCAGGATGCAGGACAAATTCCAGAGACAGGAGGAGCTTCTACTGCTGATAGTATGAGATTGGAGAGAGGTTCTGGCAGAGGATATACCAAAAGGTCTTCCCGCGTGAAGCGGAAGCACTGAGCTTTGTAGCTCAAGATGATGTCCTTCATGTGATGATGTCTAACATGAAGGGACGCTTGATTTGACCTTTCTAGAGTAGAGTTTAGAAAGGGTGGGCATCTTCGATATTGTGCGAGAAGCACATGAGCAGACTTTGATATTGTGCGAGAAGCACATGAGCAGTTTACCAGTTTTGGTGGGGAAGCAGGTTATATTCTTCAGAGATGAGTTGGTTGTCAGTGAGAACATCTTCCTTGGTAAGGGGGAGTGTTGAAAATGTACCTAGGAAGTGTTCTCCTAGTCATTTTATGCCTAAGTAATTAATGAGGAAAAAGGGGACATGACCCTTGTATTAATTGCTTGAGATGAGCAATTAATTCACTTTATTTTTATAAAGTGACTTTTAGTTTATTTAAGTGGTAGGTGAATGAATTTAATTTATGGAGAGAATAATGAGCATTTATTCTCATCCATTGATCTAAACCAATGTGGGCCCTTGGATTAGATGACTCTTCAGTTACCCTTGAGAGGCAAACCAAGAGACAAGATTTTTTAATGAAATAAGCCCTCCCTCATTCATTTGCACACATCCCAAGAGAGTTGGAGAAGTGAAGATATTCCAAGAGAGTTGGAAAGCAAGTTGAGCTGGAGTTTGAGAGAGAGAAGGTAGCTGTCTGAGATAGCAGCTCGATTCCCAGGAAAGGTACAGCACGGATTCCAAGACCGTACAGCAATTATGGGCACAATTTTCGAGAAGAAAACAGTGGCACGCATTTCTAGGTAGAGGCGCAAATTTTGAGGTAGGTACAGAAAATTAATTCCGTACATTTCGTACAATGGCACAAAAATCGAGGCCTGAGCTAGGCATGATTTTCGAGGCAGAAAATTAATTTCTGGGCACGAATTTCAAGGTCCAAACAGTCCATACACTGTTGGTTTGGCACAAATTCCAAGACAAAATTTCTGGGTTTTACTGTTGAGATAAGTTGTAATTCTGCTGTTGCAAATCTTTTATTTTGTTGAAGAAATAAAATTAAAGACCTCTCTCTCACACCGTTTTCCCTTCGGGGTTTTGCATGGGCCATTTTGGCTAAAATATTTGAGTCTGAAATTTTTTGTGCATGGTTGTTATGTTCTTTCTGTTCTCAGTATTTTGGTAGAACTTTTCTTGTGCTTCCAGTTCAGATGTGTTTATAAGTGAAATTTCATTTTCAGTTGTCTATGGTTGAAAGAGACGGTTTATTAAACATTGTTAATCTGAGTTAACTTGAAAGCCTGTTAGGGAAGTGAAATTTCTACAATTATAAGGACATAAAGACCTCACAGTGGGGAAGTAGAGTGAAGCCGTCAAAGTGTTTGGAAAAATTTATTCAACCACATACACTCGCACTCGTCTAGAAAATCAATCTTCTCTAGCAAGGGATATTATACCCACTCACCCTCATCAACACAAATCAAGCAATCAATCAAGGATTTGGAGGGATTTAACTCCCTCTCTTCAATGAATGCGCCCCCCTCTCCATCAATTCGCCCTCCTTCTCTCAAACTCTATAAAATCAAGGTGAAGGCTCCTCATTTGTATATGATGGATTGCATTGAACCTTTGCTCCTATGATTTGTAATATTCTTTTGAGTAATATATTTGGAGACTTTGGAGGTCAAAGGTGGCTATTGTTCTTCATGCATGCATTTCGGTTGAGGTAAAATTGTAGATTTCCAATTTTTGCTTTCACATACTAGTAGATTGATCTAGCTTGGCAAGGATCTTGTATCCTAGTAGGGTAAGCATTCATAGTTATTGAGTTGCTTATTTTTATTGGATGTTTAGAGATCTAGGAGAAACAAATAGTATTTGGTTGTACTCTTGCCCTTCTAGTTTCTTACCATTTAATTTACTAGAGTTAATCTCTTGTGTGTATGAGCTTCTTGGCTGTGTTACAGGATTCGGTGCTAAACTTTGGGATTTGATCTTGTCTTGACTCTTCTCCCAAGTTTGGTGATGGATCACGTCTTTCCAAGCATATATCTCATTTCTTGCAGGCACTAAGCTCCTTCTCCATCTTGAAAAAGCTACAAGCTTCGGTTTCTCTGCCATCATTCTCCTTCAAATCTACAAGCAAACTTTTCTTCATTTTTCCATTTTGAAGCAAGTGTAGCAGATCTAAAAGTTTAAATTATTTTAAATCTTGCTTCTAAAATCAGATCTAGAATAACTTCATTTTTCATCTTAAAAAACTAGATCTAGATCTCATTTTTCTATACTTGTAGTTGCTAAAAGTTTTCAATATTTTTTACAAGTGTAGATCCTGTATTTTTATGTAATATTACATGTTCTAACCACTAATTTGCAGCATTTTAGCTCACTGGTTTTTAGCAGGTCCGTGACAACAATTATAGTCTGTGTGGCCTTCTCAGATTCTTCTTGATTCCTCTACTCAGATTTGTCCAATTGCTCTTGCAATACCTGGTTCTGTTCACAGAGTTTCTCAACTCTTTGCAAAGCATGAGAAATATCATTATTTAAAGATTCATTTCTATCATTTATCAGGGAACAATGAGATTCATCACATTTTGAAGTATTACAATCTATGAATTTAGAATAGCACTTATCTTCTATACCTGATAAACACATTTCTTCAAAAACAGTGTGTTCAGGAGACTTACCTTCATACTTACCTGGATCTTGTCCTGACCTTTCTATGGAGTTGTCTTCTGCTTTCTGTTCTTCAATGGAGTAGAGTTGATCTATCTTCAGTGACAATTCTTCAATTGAGTTGCACTTTCCTATTTTCTCCTTTTGGATATCTGTCAAATCTTCAACCATGAGTTTCATAACCTCTTCTTCATGTTCTTTGGTGGAGTAGAATTGTTCTAATTTGATCCACAATTCCTTAGCTGTGTTGCACTTTCTAATCTTCTCTTTTATGGAATCTGATAAGCCTTCAAGAATGGATTCCATAGCCATTGAATTATTTTTCCTTGCTTCCTTTTGAGCTATTATTCACTTTCTTTGGAGGAGTATATCCAATAAGAACTGACTTCCATATACCAATTCCTTCTGCCTCAAGATAAGCCTGCATTCTTATTTTCCAAATCAAGTAATTTGTCCCACAAAACAATGGTACTCCATTCACTAAGAACCCCATGGTGTGTCAAGGATCTCCTTCAAGCTGGTAAGGATTTCTGTGAAGGCCCGCTCTAATACCAATTGTTGGACACACCGAGCACACTGAGAGGGGGGGTGAACAATGTGTATAGCTTTTATTACTTTTTCAACTTTAACAATCATTAGCAGTTTATGCAAAGTACGTTATTATCACATTATCATTATATCAACAATTATAGCTCATCATCATATCATCATCACATAGGAAGCATAGCAAAACACTGTAAATATTTGATTCAGAGATCACTACTCCCTCTGAATCACCCAGAGATCTCAAGCGGTATGAGTCTCGATATCAATATATGCTCATAAAAATATAGACTCAAACAACTAGATCTGCATTTACCAAACTAAAATAAATGCAATCACACATAAACAACAGATATACCCTGGAAACCCCAACCGGGGAAAACCAGCAAACTATGGGGCTATCTTCTCTCTCGAGCCCAGAGCATATATATAAATGACAAGTACAATACAGGATTACCTCAACAGGTAACTCAGTCCTTGAACCGGACAAACTCTAGATCTGCATGCATCCAGCTGATGCATGCACTGGAAGAGTAAGCCCTAACTGGAAAACTAGATCTGAGTGTCTTTGTAGGTGCCTCTGACTGATCTGCCTCTCTATATCACTCTGCTCTAATCTGCTCGCTATGAAGACTTCCCTCCGAAGAACTCGGCCTCCTCTGCATGCAGAAGTGCACCCTCCCCTCTAGATGTCAAATGCTCGTACCGGACCGGATCTCCATAGATCTGAGCTATGATCGTCCCTAACCTTCCTCCAATGCTGAGGCAAGGCTATCCTGGAAGTCTCAAACTCCGAATCGGTCAATCCAACTCCAAACGCGCTTCTCCCTCCTTGGGAATGCGCCCTCCTCCAAGGAAACACGTCCTCCTCTAAACTGAGCTGAATGCTCTCAGATGGACTCTCTAAGTCCACAAGCTTGGGTGCCTAGTGACTCTGGAGCTTAAGGTCACTGATCTAGCTCAGATCTGACCTTCCTAGGTCCTGCAGCAGCTCCTCTCTCTCTCAGAAAGTCTCCCTACATGCACAGTTGCGCCCTCCTCACTCTAGCAGTATCTCTCTCTGACAATGCAACTGAGTAACATCTACTGGGGACCCCCTGCCTCTATAAATAATCTCACCGATGAATTAGGTTTGGCAAAACCCTAATTCTCGGTGCATGCAAAAGTCACTTTTGCATGCATCCACTGATCGCTAACAGGTCATGCAAAACTCATGCATGCAAAGGTCAAAACACTCTGAAAGGTTTGCATGCAGCCAGCACTGGACTCATGCCACTGAGTAGTGTGTACATCACCCTCTACTCCATCCTGATGCCTATGCAGCTACTGTACCTCCATGTAAGGCATCTGAACCATGGAGGACATCCTGAAGTTACCACACTCTAACACTCCCTCTTAACAAGGGAAGTCCTACCACTGATGCCTGGATCCATCAAGTCTACTGCTGCTGACACTGATTTAATTGATCTGCCTGTCACTTCCCTCTGACCTGAAGGACTCTGATCAATCTCCATAAGTGTGGCTTCAGAAGAATCCCTCCTGTCAACCACTGCTGCTCTACCACTGCACTCTGACTCAGGCTCCCTCTAAGTCTTTGCTGATGTAACCAGTCCTGAAGACTGCTGTCAAGTGGATCTACTACTCTAGAGTTCATCTGCCTATGACCCTGAGTTGACTCAGCTCTGTAAGTCAACTACCTCTGTCTCTGAACTGACTTAGCTCTCTCCTGAGCCAAGTCCATCTCAACCATGTCATACCAGCTCAATCTCTGACTAGTGCCTGCATGAGCAGCATGCTCATCCATCTGATATGAGCCCAAGGGCTCAATCTCCTGAGACTCATCACTGTCAAGAGCATCTCGCTCATCCATCTGAAGTCCAGAATCACTCCCCTGATCCTCATCATGGTGAGCATCTCGCCCACCCATCTGCTGAACAGGCTCACTCCTCCTGGCCTCATCTCTACTATGAGCATCCCGCTCATCATCCTCCTCTGCATTTGAAGAGGATGCACTCAGCCATCTAGATGTGCCCGAAGTAGGTTGTCCATGAACCAAGTATTCACCATCGATCCTGTGACCCAATAAGACTGGGTCTACTCCTCTAGGATAGGTGAAGAACTGATCCCGCTAAAACACTACTGAGTAGCCTGCAACTGCCAAAGCTGCCACTGAGAGGACACTCCCTCTCAGTCCTAGAACAAAGAGCACTCCTGAAACCTCCAAGAGCTCCCCATGGTCAAGCAGAAATCTCACTCTGCCTACTCCAGTAACCAAATGATTAACCCCCTGTACATCCCGAGCCAACTGCAAGGGTGTATACTCTAGGATCAGGAATGCATCTCGCACTCCTGTCATGTGACTGCTGAGAGTGTTGTCCACTCTCCACCTCTGATCAACCTGAGCCTCTGGTAGGCTACTATCATGTCCTGACTGAACTGAGGCCAAAAAGAAATCCTCAAACCGAGAAGAGAACTCATCAACCTTCTCCGTTGCTGCTACCTGCTCGTCCTTCGCCTACTTCCCCTTCTTCTTATGCGGACACCGTCCCGCATAATGTCCATAGCTCACTCTCTTTCAGCAAGAGAGTAATACATGCCCTCCATGCACTATAATTGGAGGCACCATCCAATCGATCCTCCACCCTCAAACTGGTAGCCATACTCTCACAACTAAAAACTGTAACCCACAATGAACAAGAGTCTCTCCCGATCACAAATCTGGTAGATCTATCACAGATATGACCACTGAACCCTCTGATCCGATAGATCTGACCTCTACAACCTCAGATCTGAACTGTGTTTTTCAGATCTGGTAGATCTGGTCTCTATCTCCACAGATCTATGTGTGACTGCCCACTCCGACCCTCAACAGGACTCTAATACCATGTAAATATTTCATTCAGAGATCACTACTCCCTCTGAATCACCCAGAGATCTCAAGCGGTATGAGTCTCGATATCAATATATGCTCATAAAAATATAGACTCAAACAACTAGATCTGCATTTACCAAACTGAAATAAATGCAATCACACATAAACAACAGATATACCCTGGAAACCCCAACCGGGGAAAACCAGCAAACTGTGGGGCTATCTTTTCTCTCGAGCCCAGAGCATATATATAAATGACAAGTACAATACAGGATTACCTCAACAGGTAACTCAGTCCCTGAACCGGACAGACTCTAGATCTGCATGCATCCAGCTGATGCATGCACTGAAAGAGTAAGCCCTAACTGGAAAACTGGATCTGAGTGTCTTTGTAGGTGCCTCTGACTGATCTGCCTCTCCGTATCACTCTGCTCACTCTGAAGACTACCTCTGAAGAACTCGGCCTCCTTTGCATGCAGAAGTGCGCCCTCCCTTCTAGATGTCAAATGCTCGTACCGGACCGGATCTCAGCAAATCTGAGCTCTAATTGTCCCTAACCTTCCTCCAATGCTGAGGCAAGGCTATCCTGGAAGTCTTAGACTCCGAATCGATCAATCTAGCTCCAAACGAGCTTCTCCCTCCTTGGGAAATGCACCCTCCTCCAAGGAAACACGTCCTCCTCTAAACTGAGTTGAATGCTCTCAGATGGACTCTCTCAGTCCATAGGCTTGGGTGCCTTGTGACTCTAGACCTGAAGGTCACTGATCTAGCTCAGATCTGACCTTCCTAGCTCCTGCAGCAGCTCCTCTCTCTCTCAGAAAGTCGCCCTGCATGCACAGCTGCGCCCTCCTCACTCTAGCAGTATCTCTCTCTGACAATGCAACTGACTAACATCAACTGGAGACCCCTTACCTCTATAAATAATCTCACCGATGAATTAGGTTTGGCAAAACCCTAATTCTCAGTGCATGCAAAAGTCACTTTTGCATGCATCCACTGATTGCTGACAGGTCATGCAAAACTCATGCATGCAAAGGTCAAAACACTCTGGAAAGTCCGCATGCAGCCACCACTGGACTCATGCCACTGAGTAGAGTGTATCTCACCCTCTACTCTATCCTAATGCCTATCCAGCTAATGTACTTCCATGTAAGGCATTTGAACCATGGAGGACATCCTGAAGTTACCACACTCTAACAAACACAGTACACAAGATTTTTACGTGGAAACCCAAATCCTTGGGGAAAAACCATGGAAGCCTTTATAATAATAATTTACTAGCAACAACTGGAAGGAGGCAACAACCCCCTTTGTTACAAAGACTTCAATTCTCCAGCTACAACTGGAAGGAGGCTACAACCCCCTGGTTTATAGGCTACAACCTGAAGGAAGCCTTAGCTCCCTAGATTTCCTTGCCCCATCCTGCCACCCTGATATGAAGATAGAAACTGAACCACAAACTGCACTGATCCTGCAGACCTGCTAACCAACACCTGTACCACACTGCAAAACCACTGTCACTGGTCATCAACTGACCACTGCTCATCAACTATCCACTGCACCACAACTGTGCCACACTATTCATCAACCTATACAATCAACCTGTCCAATCAAGCTGTACCAATCAATCTGTTGTTCACATCATCCGACTCAGACAATCTGAATCTAACCAACTACTCACCAAATTCAGTTTGCCTAGATCAAACCAACTACTCATACAACTCAGCCAATCTGAGTCAAACCAACTGCACATATAGCAACTTGTGCTAATCCTGCTCAATTGAACATGTGACAAATCAAATATGTACCTGTGTCAATCTAATCAAATACCTGACCACAACTGCTCTATGGGAAACCTACTTTCTTGCTTGGTCAAGATCAGCTCAGGATAGTACAGTTACAACACGACCATGACTTAACTCACCCAATCATACTTAGTCCAATGACATCATAACCAATCTCTCAACTTGACAAACAACTTAGTCAAGCAGATCTTGACAAACAACTTCAAACAAACAATCAACAAACCCTAAGACACACTTAATCAATAATGTCAAACTTAGTCAATCACAAATCAATTTCAACTTCAATTGAGAAGCCTTACCATTTCAATCACATGTCAATATTGTCAAATCAATCAATCAACCTTGCTTAATCAAACTTGCCAAAAGGAGTACTTGTCAAAGAATACAAAACAAGGCTTATTCTTGTCAAGGGTTCAGTCATCACAAGTCTTAGCTACTTGATTGATCAAGTCTTAACTCCACTTAGGTCATCACATAGTGCACACACAAGTCAACTTAAATCAAGAATCCAAATATGGTCAACTCAAATCAAGTCAAGCTTCAACAACCAGCAAACATCTAAAGTTAACAACTTCATTCATCTATCCAACATTTTACAAGAGCAATTTTTGGTCATGTCCACAGCACTCTCAAGGTACTATAGTAAACATTCTCATTACAAGGCAAGCATTAACAATTGCAAATCAGAATCATACAAATTCAAAGGCTGTCATTTGACAACGTCACTTTGTATACCATGTACAAGGTCATACTAAGACTGTCAAGTCGGTATTTATGCAAGGTCTGTTCAATCAAGTTTTTCATCACACTTACTAAGGTCTGTCAATTCAAAATGTCAAGGTCTGTTATATCACACTTGCACAAGATTTATAAGGATTGTCACAATTACTCCAAGGTCATCTTATTATACTTCTGAGTCAATGACATCATGTCAGATCTGCATCAACTTGGCTTAATCAATTTTTCAAGTTTACCAACACTACTAAGAAATTGCTATGAGAGTAATGCTAAGTACTTCATAGATCAATTATCTTGACAACTCTGTACTTAATTCAGCAACATCATACTTAGCAATACAACAATATACAACAACTCTGTGCAAACCAACTTTGTATGTACAACATTCACATCATACTCAAGGTTTTAACATTAATTAACTTACAGGGCTTATGAGAAATCAGAGATTGTGTTGTCCGAGTTCATCATGGAAGCAACCCGAAAACCTTATAAAGACAGTCCAGAATTTATGAGAAGTAGACAGCCCAAAAAAAAATTACTGATGGAGAAACAGTCCTAAAACCCTGAAGATGCCAAAAAAAAATCTGTCTAACCACAGAAATTTGCCTCAGTAAACAATCCGAATTTCAGAGCTGATTTCTTGTGTCAAAAAAATGAGTTTGCATTTCTATTTATACACATTTCCAAAAAAAAATTATTTCTGGGCCGACCTACAAATGTAACTTTATTTAAAACAATTTGTTATTTAATAATTAAAATGTTGGGCCGACCTAGCAATGGGATAAATAGGCTTTTTTAATAAATAAAATCTATTAATTATATAATTATTAAACGTATTTAATTATTTAAAGTATTTTATTTAATTATTAGGGTTTGCCAAAAAGTACTTAATTTCAAATTTAATTTAGATTAAAATTCTTTTAAATACTAAACCTTTTATTAATTATTAAAAGGGGCTTCAACACCATTCAATGCCTTCTTCAACAAGGTAACTTCTTCAAGATGATCATTGTACACAATAAGGGGCTCTAAGACCTAGGTATGTGGGTTTAAGGACCAACAAGCATGTTAAGATTATTTTCAACAAGATGATTTTCATCAATATGTCATGTGGGCTTTCATCATGATTTCCAAGGGCTTCTTCAATGGCACAAGGTCATCATAGGTGCCTTAAAGGCATATATAATGGTTTCATTGCCAAATGGGTTCATAGCCATCAAAACCCCAAGATAAGGGTACTAAGGGCTTCATGACCTCATCAACTTTAAACGACAATAACTCATCAACCGTAAGGAGTTAGGAGAGTCGAGACACTCCACATATCAATCGAAAGGGCTTGACGAGGGCTATCACCCTATGAGGATCTTGCTTGCATTGGCAGGGTCCTTCAACTTTGTTTTCTTTAATTTGTGCAAGATCTCTTCAAGGATATCTTCAAAATAAAGACTTCATCATGTAAGGGAACAAGTCAACTGTGTGAGGGCTACATTCATTCAACAACCAATCAAGAGACCACAACAAGTACAAGTAGCATATAAACCATCAACCAAAAGACAACCAGGAGCAGGGGATACAACAATGGACTCAACTGGGACCAAGATACAACTTAGGGTCACTCAACTAAGTCAATGAGTAACTAGGGCTTTTGCCATTGTCCCAAGGACTCCAAGGGCTTCAGACTTGGGCTTGGACAAGGTCAAAAGGTCTCCTTTGATACAGACAAACACAAACCAAATACTGACCCTCAGGGGCTCCACAAGGGGCACCAAGACTCAACTGTTGGCATCAATGACTAGGCACTGTTGGCATCAATGACAACTTAATCAACAGTATGCTCTTTCCCCTTGCGGGCATCTTGCCTGGCCCTGTGGAAAATCAGAAAGAGCTGTAAACTACTTTTTTAAAGTTTCACATCTAAGTTAAACAACTCACATAATAAAATTCACTACCCTTCACATAGTGGAAATACGGCACTACATTAATTGAACTTTGTGTGGGGAAATTTCTCAGAGGAAGCGAGAACAACTGGGAGGCGACCTCAAGGCACAGTTAGACTACACCCTAGTTGGTGTAGTGTTGATCACCGCCCTAGAGACTCCATTCCAGCCCACACGTCTTCGTGATGAGCCACCATCTTTCAATTTCTGGACATTCCTCCCTGTACCTCATGGTATCTCGGGAGTTCCCCTTTTTTCCCTAAATAATTTTGAATCATTAATAATCTAAAAGTAACCATGAGACAATTGCAAAACATTTCCTTTTCAGCAGCACTGTTATATTTTATATATTGACTCCATAAGGCATTGGTCCACAACAACTGTTCTTTTTGCTTAATATCATATTTGTTGTACTATCTATATCGATGATCTTCCTATTTTGCTGGTGAAAGATTTCTTTTAAACTATTTTGCAAAACAATCTTGGAAACTCCTTTTAAATCATAAACTTCCTCAAACTCCTTAAAACAACATTCATAACTAATTCACCGAAACATTCTAGATAACCTTAGAAACATTCTGTAGGGACTACCCCCCTTGGCTTCGATTAGTTGTAGGCCTAAACGGAGGAGTCAAGATCAGGTGACAGCCTTGACTCGAGACTTACCCCCAAGGGCGCACCGAGCAGTAGCATAGATTTTTGTTGCGTTAACCAAGTGCGCAATCCGGCGGCAACAGGACCCACACTTGATGGTTCTTGAATTTGATGGTGCAGCCCTCATAATGCCATAGCTAGATGATATGTGGTCCTTGAAGCTCGTTTGATGAAGCCCTTAATGTTGATGATGACATGCTTCTTGGATATTGACGTGGCTTGATATGCAAACCCTTGAACATAGAATCCCATGCTATATTTGATGAACATGGCATATGAATAATGAAAGAACCCCATGCTTATGGATTGAGCACTCTTTGAAGAAGCCTACTTACATGATCCTTGAAGTCTGGAAATATAAGAATATTAGAAGCCCAAGCTATAATTGTTGAAGCCTACAAGTAAAGAAGACATGGCTCCTTGGAGATTTGAAGAAAGCCTTGCACCAAAACATATTGAAGACATTTTAATGTTCTTGTCAAAGCCCTCATTTAAAGTCAACATAAGGGTCTGTTTGAAGTCATCCTTTGACATGGATTGGTAGATCTCTTAAAGAAAACAATCTTAAAAAGAGGACGAACAAAACTTGAAATACTCCAAGTCGGCCTACTAAATGGAGATTTTATTGGTATACCCTCCACGTTAAAGTGTATATATATACACTTGTCATTCCTCATTCAAACAAAACAAGTTGGAAGTTTTGATTCTCCCTGAGATTCGCGTATTGTTATAACTTATAATACAAAGGCAGCCGCAGTGAAGAAAAGTGATTGGTCTGATCTCAAGGAGTCTAAAATTCGGGTTAATGAGAACAGTAAGCAAGCTGCAATAAAAATTTCAAGTCTGAAAATACCTCTCTGAAATTCGGTTGAAGATATGAGATCTGAACTTTGTGTAGCAAGGAGCAGTGAAGTGGATCTTGGGTTTGAACTTTATCTCAAGTTGTTACAGCAGTGCTTTGGTTGATCTCTTAAGCCATCCGAACAGCAGTTGTATGATTATGTTTGAAGTCTACTTGCTGATCTCTGTAATTTATGATCTCAGTACATAAAATCCTTTTATTCTCAGACATCATACTGTGTAGGTCTGTGAAGTTTACGTTTTGCAAATGGCATAAAAAAAGGGGGGGAAGAGCTCTGATCTCTATCTTAGTATTACCACAGTATGGTAGGGCATCCGAATTAAAGCAGTAAGGAATTGTTTTGCTGTTCCTCTAACTAAATTCGGGCATGATAGAAGTTAGTGACAGCCATGACAAAGACTCTAACAGCCTTTGGATTGATGTGACATGCCAAACATTGATTGAATGCAACAACAGTAACAGTTAAGAGAAGTACTCGACAGTACTAGGAAATTAATTTGACAGTGACTTACTTGACAGTAACAGTCTTGAAGTGATTCTTTTGCACAGTGATGAAGTGACCCTTTTGCACAGTGAAGAAGTGATCTCAGTCTTAATCCAATGACAGCTCAGAATAAAGATATATTGACCATATGATCAGACAATTTGATATGTTGTCCTGAGTAGTGATTTGGATTAAGTATATGAGCAGATCCTTGATGTGTATGTTATGAGCAGTGTGTGGACAGAACCCTGATGACTTGAACATACCTCTGATAAGTTGGCATGAGCAACATATAAGCAGGCTGTTGATGATTGGCAATTGAGCAGATCTTGATGATGGGCAGATCTTGGTGATTGACTTGATAGTTGGCATATCTCTTGATGATAGGCAGGTGACTTAGCATGATCTTTGAGCAGCAGAGCAGATGATGATGAGCAGCAGTTGATTGAGTTGGGACAGTGGACAGAGTGGTTTCAGATTGACATCAGATTCGCAAGCAGTGTCTTGTACACTTGAGGATTGGATTCCTTACCCTTTCTCAGTTGGAGCTGAGAAGACCAAGCTGGGTCTTGGATTGAGAGCTGGTGCTCTTTGTATCAGTTGGTGCTGATGTAATCGCGAAGATTGTTGTCTTCCACAAACATATAAAAAGTTTACCATACATATATCTTGTGTTCTTTTGTTGATGTGGCTTTATGGTTAATGTGTTTGATAAATGTAGATGACATGTTTAGCTGCTAATAGTTGATGTTCACATTTATATTGTTGCAATTGTTAAGAGGAGGTTAGAAAATTGTCAAAAGTACTACACACTGGTTCACCCCCCTTCTCAGTATTCCGGTGTGTTCAACACTAAGGCCATGATACATTACTAGGATTTGCGATTGTTTCTATGGGTAGAAGCATGCAATTCAGCAGTCTATAATATATATCCAGAACAAGTGTCCTCATAGGATTTTGTGGGACAAAACGCAAGAAGAGGCATATGCACTAGTGTGAAGCCAGAGGTGAGTCATTTCTACATCTTTGGTTGTCCAATTTATATCCATATACTAGTCAAGAAGAGGACCAAGTTGGAGCCCTCCAGTAGAAAGGGCTTGTTTGCCAATTACAATGAGACTTCAAAGTCTTGCAAGATCTATATTCCAAGGGAAAGAAAGATAATTGTAAGCAGGGATGTAAAGTTTGAGAAAGACTTTACTTCTAGGAAGTCTCATGAGCTAATACCAGTGATAGAGGATGAGGAGCAAGAAGCTCTAAAGGTTTAGCCAAGGTCACCAGCAACATTCAGTTCGAGGCAGGAGCCACCAACTCCTACTAATTCTATCAGGATACCTCGATGGGATGGTTCACTTAAACATTGAGGGATGCTCAGGAGCATATTGAGGCTCCTAGGAGCTCATTTAGGGAGAGCAAACCACCGAAGAAGTTTCCAAACTACATGGCGTTGATTAGCAGCATTATAGATTCCAAGCCTTCCAATTTTCAGAAGGCGGCAGACTAGCAGATTTGGAGGGATGCCATGGTGGAGTACACCTCCATCATGAAGAATGATTATGGAGCATTGTGCCTAGACCAACGGGGAAATCAATAGTGACTTCCAGATGGCTCTACAAGATCAAGAATCCGGTAGATGGCAGCATAGAGAAATACAAAGAGAGGTTTGTGGAAAGAGGATTCTCCCAAAAAGGGGGAGTGGAGTCGTGGACTATGAGGAGACTTTTGCTCCAATCGTCGGGTACGCTTCCATTAGAGCAGGGATGTCTTTAGTCTCCATTATAGGATGGTGGAGTAGATGGATGTGAAGACAGCTTTCCTAGAAGGGATAATTAACGAAGAAGTGTACATAGAGCAGCCTCAAGTCTTTGAGATCAATGGGAAGGAATCCCATGTGTGCAAGATCAAAAAGGCCTTGTCCGGACTCAAGCAGGGACCACAAGCATTGTCTTCTAGGATCGATGGATACTTGCAGAGTATGGACTTCACAAAAAGTGGGGCAAAAGTGAACTTATTTTCATATTTGTTGAGGTGGATCTACTTATTTTGGTAGTTGTATGTAGATGAGTTGTTTCTTACAAGTTCAGAGAAGATCATCGTAGGGTGAAAGACAGTTATGGCAGTTGAGTTCAAGATGAAGGACTTTGGCATGATGCATTAGTTGTTAGGATTGAAGTTTTGGCAAAGACCAGGGGAGATTTTCCTTGGGAAGGGTAAGTATGCAGCTAAGATCCTGAAGAGATTTTGGATGGAGGACTGCAAACCCATGGCCACACCTACAATCACTAATCTAAAGAAGGTAACTACTTCAGATTCAAATATTGTGGATCCCACATTGTATGGGCAATGAATAGGTTCCTTGACGTATTTGATCAATACTAGGCCAGATATATGTTTTGCAATGAACTCATTGAGTTAGTTCATGGTGGAGTCGATGCAGGAGCATTGGGTAGCAATAAAACATGTGCTTAGATACTTGAGAGGCATAGTGGAGTATGGTCTAAGACATCTACAAGATGGTGAAGTGAATTTGTAGGGTTATACAGACTTAGATTGGGCAGATTGTGCATCAGGTGGGAAGAGCACCTCAAGGTGTTGCTTTAGTTTGGGATCATCGATGATATCCCGATTTAGCTGACAGCAGACTTCTGTGGCACTCAATGCGATAGAGGTAGAGTATATGGCAGCTAGTACAACGAGTTGTGAGGCCATTTGAATTCACAAGCCACTTGCATGTTTATTTGATCAGGAGTTAGATCCAATGATGATTTACTATGATAATCAAAATTGTATCAAACTCTTTGAGAATCCAGTTTTTCATGACAGGTCCAAGCACATTAAGATTAGATATCACTTCATCCAAGATAGGATTCAAAAGGGAGTAACAAATCTCCAGTCTATACCCACAAGTCAACAAGTTGCTAATATTCTAACCAAACCCTTAGCAAAAGGGAAGTTTGAAGAATTTAGAGACAAACTTGGATTGGTGTAGAATTCCTTCCTCGCTAAGAGGGAGTGTTCAAAATTGTAGCTCGGACAGGAACTTTTGCATGGGTTGGTGTCAAACATGTCGAAAGTCATTAAAGTCAATTCCATTTTGTAATTCACTTCAGTTATAAAATGGAAGTCTTATATTTAGTTGTTGAGACTAATAAAATGTATCTTTAATAAATTAGTGATTTAAATTTTAGACTAATCCCAACCATACATCTCATTGAGAGATTAGGGCCTTGGCAGATTAGGGTTTTAGCTCAAGTACATAGGAAAGTCAAGGTAGAGGGTTAAAACTTAAGAAACATTCATTATTCACTCAAAGACAGTTTGGTCAGGTAGATTTAGGGCGCCAAAGAGGATCCAATTCAACAACCAAGCAGAAATCAGTGAGCACGCAACAATAGCAACAGTTCGTACGGTCGTACAGATCTGTATGGAGATATTCATATAGTCATATGGAACGGGTTCGTATAGTTGTACGGACCACCAGTACAGCAGGCAACAGACTGTACAAACCACCTATACTACAGGAAACAGATGGCAAGTGGTTTCTCAGTTTCTGGTAGGCATAATAAGGCGTGTAGATTTGCTTCGATTGAGCATACCGTATAGTTAGTTTTTACACCTAGTTGAGGTTTCCTTGTAAGCTTTGATTTATTAATGAAAAGCTGACTTGAAGGTGTAAATTATCTGTGTACTATGTTTATGCTTCCACTGCTCATTTTTGAGCTATATGTGTGACTACTTCTATGTGAAGAATTTAATTTCTGCAAATTAAATAACACTTTATTTATTTGAGAACATAAGGGCAGCATTCACCCAGGGTTAGGAAAATTTACAAACCCCTCGAGTTGGAGAGGTTGTTCCTGAGGTGACAATGGGTAGCCCCTCTCAATTCCCCCTAGGTTAGCATTGTTCTTTTGGAGTTTAAATTTCACATGCTAACTTGGGAAGTAACATTTTGGCGTCGTTACTAGGGAGAAAGTCCATTTCCCAGAAAATTTGTAGACTATGCTTCATGATATTTTTGTGAGATCATATTCTCACATGACGACTCCATGAAGGGAAGGAAACCTTTTCCTTGTAGATTTTAAAAGACATGTTGATTGTAAAGGTGAAGCATTCAGCATTGTGCAAGCACTTGAAGGTTCACCTTGGTGATTCCACTTCTTTGATTATGGTATAATGTATGCATACAGTTTTTAGATTTTGAGAAACATGGAATGGTCCCCAGAGGAATGTTGGTTTCCCCAGTTTGAATTCTCAGATATCCAGGATATCCAAATAAGTGAGATGATGTCACGATTGAAAATTTTATGAATATGGCTTAAATTTCTGTGGGCATGCTGATTCAGCCATAGGACATGTCACATCTTTCATGAAGGTTAAGCTTGGATCTTGGTATTATTCATGAAGATATCATAATGAAGTTTTATGTTTTCCCTTGATATTAGTGTAATGGAGTGGTTTGATAATTTGGACAAAGGAGAAATTTATGCACTTGCAAGTTTGATTAAAGTGTTTTTCATGCATTGGGATCCTCATTATGACGAAAGCAATTATGAAAAGATTTTTTGAGTATCTTAGGGCAGCCTCAAGTAAAGAAGATATTGTTGATGAATCAGCCATTGAAGACTCTTTTTCAACCATGCATGAGGAAGATCTTATTGCAAGCCCATTTGTTGAGGTTTTTTATTTTGAAGAAGACAAGGGTTTGGTGAGTAGTTCTTTACAAAATTCTGAAATTAATAATGCATTTTTTATCGATTTTGGAAGAACTAATTTTGAAGACAAACCCTTGGAGGATGAAGAATGCCTAGAGCTGTTTGAGGACAGCCAAAAAAATCAAGAAATTGCAGATTTTGTGCCCTTTGAACAGCCATATTTGCAAAATTCCTGTTCAGAAATTTCTAGATTTAATGTCCACCCATGTTTTCCTAGAAGTTATTCAAAAAAATATCAGATTTGGAAGCATGTCGTTGATAGAAAAATGTACAGAAATTTTCCAGCCACCAATATCTTCATATTTTGGTGCATTTCCATATAAATTTCAGCTGGAAAAATCTTATTTGTTGGTGGAAATTGTATGGGACAGGTTGGTTTTCAGTCTGACATAAAGTGCAAAAAACTCAAGCCATCTATTTTTTCAAATTTCAGTGTACTGACATGTAAATTTTCAGCTGGAAGTATATTTTGTTTGTTGGAAATTGTGTGGAACATCAAAGTATTGAATTCAGAATCGATGACAGTGATTTTCAGCAATTAAATCATGAACAGAAATTAATTTCCAAATCCAAAAATATATTTCATCCTCATGCATTTTTGAAGATATTTTGATGTTGGAGCAACCTACACCTTTAATGTTTGAAGGTGTGAATGATGTTTTGCATGCAGATTTGCCTTTAAAAGGCATGTTATCACCCAAACTCACACCCTTCAAGATAAAGTCCTAAACCTCTAGGTATAGGGTTAGTGAAACTAAGAGGGTTGCCAATGTCACCACACCAAGCCCTCCTCTGCTCTTTAGGTTGGGTCTTTTCCAACTCAAGGGAGGCTTCCCTAGGATGGGATTACTAAATCTTGCAATTAAGGTCAAGGTGAAACGAAGAGATAGCTTTAGCAAAACAGTTTACAACAACAAATGAGAAATAAGGATGAATGGTTTGGAGACTAGTGTCTTACCCATTGGGTGAATTGGGTGAATGGGGTTTAAATGTCAACATGAAGGATTTTCAAAGGAATGATTAGGAGGATTAGAGCAGTAGAGTACATACCCTCATCACTTCTAATAGCTTTACAAATTTTAGAAATCTTGACAAAAGAAAAATGCTAGACCAGATACTTTCAAATGATTTTAGGAGGATGATTGCCATGCAAGGATAAGAGAGCATATAACCAAGAGCTGAGATACATACTACAACCCAAACTTTTAATTGATAACCAACACATCAAGAAGAAAAAGCTTCCTTACTTCATTGGCCCAAAACCATTAACAATGGAAGATCTCAACAATAGTAAAACATGAGCACAGTACCATTCAAGAAACACTTTAATTCACCATCCAAAGAAACCAATAGATATTCAATTAGGCTCAATGCGATTTCTCCTCAACTCCAACCATGAAAAATGAAAGAGAGAGCAAAACTTTATATAGCTTTTAGCCCATCTTCCTCCAATAAAATAATGATAAACTCCTAGAGCTAGCATAGGGAGGAGTAAATAAACCAAAACACTCTAACTAATCAACCAAATGCAATAAATGAGGTGGCCAAAGCCACATGTACAAGTCTCAATGAATAAAGAGGGGGTGCCTCAACAAATGAGAGATGATACCAAGTCAAAACCCCAATGTGTAGCCTCCAAAAGCTCCCAAGTGTAGTACTCCAAGAGATAAGGTCCAATAAGCAATGAATGACCCTAGATCTAGGGTTTGACCACCTAGATCTCCTCCAAAACTAAACAAACTCCATCATAAATGCAATAGATGCTCTCCAAGGTATAACACTCCAATAGATAAGGCATAGATATATGTGCAAACCAACTTCCAAGTAGATCCTTCCATCAATCAAGGCTAGGAATGGGACAAAGATGCTCTAGGGCTACATGTGTGGCTCTCCAAGGTGAATGCTCAACCATAAATCATGAATAAATGTGCAAGATAGATCCAATAAAGTCGAACAATACCCAAACAAAGGAGTGCAAGTAACCTCCTAGGTGGATGCTTTGACCTCATTAATGTGCAATTAATGCCTTCTAACTAAAAGATGTCCACATATCAACCAGCCTCATCAATGTGTACAAAAGATAGATTCATGAACTAAGGAGCCATCAAAGAGTAAAAGTGTCCACAATATTTAACCAACTCCATGAGGATGCCTCCTGACGTGCCAAGAGAAAGAAACAAGTGCAGCGTTCCATGCATAATGGTAGCCAATAGTACTAAAATGTCATCCATGTGCTAGAGCGCTCTAAAGGAGATCAACTATAGACCATATTTGGTCAGCGTTCCATGCATAATGGTAGCCAATAGTACTAAAATGTCATCCATGTGCTAGAGCGCTCTAAAGGAGATCAACTATAGACCATATTTGGGTGCAAGATATACTTGAAGAACTAGAATGCTCCAACCCTAAGTCACCTCCAATCTAAAATCATTCCAAAATAGCATGAGCGTTCCTCCAAAAGTGAAAGATAATGATGCCAAGATGCCATCCAAGTCTAGATACAAGAGAGTGATCCATGGAAAATGAGTGTTGAGCCATGAACATGTGCCAAAAAGGAGAGAGCTCCATGAAGAATCACAAGAAAGCATCTCTGAGTTAAATACACCATATGTGCTAGAGCGTTCCAAGGAGTATCAACTCTATACTATCCATAAATATGAAATACATACAAAGATCTAAAGTGCTCCATGGAAAACCATTAACAAAGTGTTCTCAAGCATTAAACATGTTCAAAGAGCTAAATCACTCTAATAGAAACCCTCCATATGTCATCAAATCAACCAAAGATGCCAAGTGCCCAACTAAAATTGGTAATATATGTCATCAAGATGCTATACCAAACCAAAACTACTAGTGCACTCTCATGGGAGAGCCTCCAAACACCTTCAATCCATACAAATGAGCCAACCACTCCATGAATAAGGATTGTCCATGCCATGAATGTGCCAAGTATAACCACAAATGCTAGGGAACTCCAAGGAAAACTCACCACAAGTCATTTCTATGTGTGAATCATGATCAATGAGCAAGAGCGCTCTATAAGATAAAATGATCTATGTTCTGAAAAAAGATAAATTAACCCCAAAGTGATAGGGTGCTCCATCAATAAGTGAGTATTGTGTCGTGAACAAGCAATGCATGAGTGAAATGCACCATCACCGTCTAGCTAGGAAGATTCAAACCCTCATAAACACATCCACAATCATCCATAGGCAATGCTTGATCAAAATAGCACTTACTAATGCTTCTCAAATCCTAGGAAAACCCTAGGTTGATGGGTTCCCAATACATGAATATACAAAGTGTTAGAAAAACATTTGAGAAAGATACACTCCAAGCATGCCAATATCCAATATGTGAGCACAAGAGGCATCCAAACACCATGTCATAGCTACTAGCACAAATAGATCAATCTAGCAATCATTGTTAATTTTTTGAGCCCAAATCTAGTTATCAATCTCTAATAATCTACTACAATTATTACCTGAAAAAACACTAAGATCCTAACTAATTACACAACAGAAAAACACCGGAAATCATTCACACATTTGACACTTAGATTTACCCCGAAAGACCCCAACTAGGGAAAAACCAACAAACAATGATTTTTATTAACTATAAAAATAATGGGCTCCTATCTTGGGATAATGGTCGGCATTGATGCAATGACAGAATGCTAGCCTTCACACCTCAAGATCAAGCATTTGATCTTGTCGATTGCTAAACCTCGACTACCCCTTGCTCCTTTCCTCTGACCCTGCCCCA
Source organism: Larix kaempferi (assembly GCA_027924585.1). NCBI lineage: Eukaryota > Viridiplantae > Streptophyta > Pinopsida > Pinales > Pinaceae > Larix > Larix kaempferi. Next base: position 20,158,790 of record BSBM01000047.1, on the reverse strand, counting down.
ACACCCACACACTTGGATGGAAGTCCTTCTCCACACACTCAATGAGATCTCACTCACTCATTTTGTGTGATTGTTATGTGTCACCTCCTCTCCTTAGGCTTCCTTTTATATCATTAAAATGACTAAAATACCATGGGCCCTCTAGATCTCCTAAGTGATATTAGATCACTTGAGAGCTACGACTACGACTTAATCTTTTGTTGACACAACTTAAGTCACCTTTTAGCCATTATATCATAAAGGACACTTTCCCTCTCAAGCAAGCTCCTAGAGAAGTCTTCTGGACTACTCCTACGTGCTCGACACCTGGCCTATGCAGAAGTACCTGTCTGAGCTACAAAAACAAACACTCCCTCTTAGCGAGGAAGGTACTTTTGGAAGAACCTCCACCTGGATCTATCTCCAATCCCACCACATCATCCATTGTTGTAGTTGCTCCCTCTAAACTGGAAGACTTCCCTGCCACCTACTTTGGAATCTGCTCTGAAGATATGTTCCTCCTAACCATGCTCCTAGGAATCTCCATCTGCTCTTGAGCATCCATCAATGTCATCTCGTACCAACAAGGCCTCCTAGCAGAACTAGAAGGGGCTAACTCCTCCTTCCCCTCTGAAGGTTTACTCCCCATACTAGAAGTCTGTGTACTTTACTCACCCTTCGTAGTCTTCTGCTTCTTGACCTCTATCACTGACATCGATCCATGATCCAAGATCCCCTTGGACCCACATACAGGCTGACCCAGCAACCTATACAACTTACCCTGTATGACACCAAGCATCACCGCAGCATCCTGGGTATCTCTCTCTGACCGTATGAGTACTTGTCCATCCTGGAACACAACCCCATACCCCTTGTCCTCCAGAGCTGAGACTAAGAGCAATTTCATCTTCATCTCTGGAACATACATCACTCCTACCACCTCCAAACATCCTCTTGACTCTAGCTAGAATATCATTGTCCCAACCCCCTTTACTGCATGTATGGTGTCGACCCCACAAACCACATCGCAATCTGAGTCTATCTCTAAAACTCTAAGGAACACATCCATCATCCTTGTCATATGACTAAATGCACCACTGTCCACTGAGAAAAGAAACACTACCAACTCCTGCAGCTCTTGCGACTCAAATCTACTCCTCATATCTGCCCAAATCTATCCTTGTTACCAGATCTATCTGTTGCTTCCCCGACTTCTTTTCTCCTATGGAAGTATCTCTTTATGCAAAGAGTCTTTTTGTCATCCCTTGATCTCTAGATGAAAGTCCTTCTCCAACCATCTGAGATCCTTGAGTCACAGTCACTCGTGGCTCTAGCACTTGAGCAAAAGTTCGTCTTTGCTCCAAAATGGATGAGGTCGACACATGAGCAAAAGTCTTTTGCTCCTATGTGCTCTCTTGTGGCTCAAATCTCTAGGTGAAATTCCTTCACCTACCTGAAATCATCTTGTTGGTTGCCCCGCCTTCTGCCATGGCTCAGCAAGCCACCCAACACATAAATTTTTTGTTGCCCAGATCTACAGCCTACTGCTGCTCAAGGATTCCTGCAACGTTCCGCTACTGCCAAAACTCTTTTATGAGCCCTTTCTGTCGTTGCTCAAGATCTATTCCAGGCTTCCCAATGCTGCCTTGATCGCTCTGCAACTGCCTAGAACCTTTATAGGCTTTCCCAGGGCCTTTCCAGGGTTTCACGAGCTTGCTACCTAGTTCTTTTTTGGATTGCCCGAAATTTGTCCTAGGTTGCACGGCTTTTCTGGGCACTGCCTAAAATGTTCTAAGATGCACGAACGCCTGCCCAATCCCTTCTGGGCTTTCGACAATCTCCTTGATGACTCTGTGGCACCTGACTGACTAGCGGCTCTACAGGCCCAACCGATGGTTGCCTCTATGGCTTGTCTTGCCCTCACCTAGTCGGCAACTACTTTCTTCACAGGTCGATCAAATACCAACGATTCTAACTCCACCGTCGTTAATTATCGACAACAGCCTGTCTGCCATCAATCCCAACTGCTCAGTCTCTTGATCGTCATGACTGCCTAAAGCCTCCTACTCGTGATCCGTTGCCTCTACTTCGACTTATCTTGCTAGTTGTAGTTTCTTCATCCTAACCACCGTCTATCACACCCGAGCTCGCAGTCTGCTTCCGCCTCAGCCCAACAATTGAGTCTACGTCCACCGATTTCCCTTTTCTCTAGCGACTGGTGACTAGCCCATGCCTCTGCCATCACCTAGCTTCTTAACCCACAGACGTTGTTGTTACCGCAACTCCTCTTCTCCTTTGAACATGCATCTTCGTCTTCCAACTTCTCTAGCTTCCTAGCCACAACTCTGCTTTTTCTCGTGCTCACGCCAACGTCCTGACTCCACGCACCCTGCAGCCATCACCTATCTGCCTACATCTCATGATTTCCTTCTGACCTCGGCCGGTGCTTTCTCCCACATCTGCAGCTTTCACACACTCTGTCTCTTGCCCCTTTGCTGTGGTTTCCAACTGCTGTGACAGCTTTCCCTGCAGCCACGCCTTCCGAAGACTCACCCATAGCTCGTTGCTCACCCTCACGGACTCCACTCACAATCTCACTGAGCTACTTAATGCATTTTCCTAGCAGACTACTACCTGCTCGAGTTGCTTCTGCCGATCATTTCCTCACTCAGCCCAAGCCCAGTCTCTTCTCGGTCGCCACGTAGCTCGATCAACCTAGCAAGACGACCATACGGTGCTACTGCAATCCATGCATCCATACGGCTACCTTCCTTTTTTTGTTTTTTTCATAAACCCACGTCAACAACAATTTCCTACTCAGAGCGAAACTAGCTCTAATACCATGTTAATTTTCTGAGCCCAAATCTTGTTATCAGTCTAATAATCTGTTGCAATTATTAATCGAAAACACACTGAGATCCTAACTAATTACACAGCGAAAAAACACAGGAAATCGTTCACACATTTGACACTTAGATTTACCCTGAAAAAACCCCAATTAGGGAAAAACCAACAAATGGTGATTTTTATTAACTATAAAAATCCTTGGCTCCCATCCTAGGATAATGGCCCATTGAGGAATACAATGACAAAATGCTAGCCTTAACACCTTAAGGTCAATCCTTTGATCTTTTTGGTTGCTAACTCTCAACTGGCCCTTGCTCCTTTCCTCTAACCTTGCCCCGACACCTACACACTTGGATGGAAGTCCTTCTCCACCCACTCAATGAGATCTCACTCACTCATTCTGTGTGACTATTATGTGTCACCTCCTCTCCTTGGGATTCCGTTTATATCATTACAATGACTAAAATACCATGGGCCTTCTAGATCTCCTAAGTGATTTTAGATCACTTGAGATCTTAGGCTATGACTTAATCTTTCGTTGACACAACTTAAGTCACCTTTTAGCCATTATAACATAAAAGCCACTTGCGCTCTTGAGCAAGCTACTAGAGAGGTCCATACTCCTGCATGCCTGGCACCTAGCCTATGCAGAAGTACTTGTCCGAGCTACAAAAACTAGCAATCATCAACTAAGGCATCATTACAACATGAAGCACAACTTTAACATAACGCTAAGCTTATTAGTCAACCATATTCTCATTGTTCCTTGAGAGATCCACACAGCTGTTAGGACGTCCACACTGGCAGATATGGTTATGATGTATGCTCATTAGCACTGCAGTAAAGTCATATTTTTCAATGGTTGCAGCAACCACGGCACAAAGCTCTGAACATCCTGAATACTGTCAAATTGTCAAACACTGCCAAAAACAATGGAAAGACAACATCGATCAGTTAAGTTGGTGTCTATATGAACATGTTCCTTGCAGTGGTAATTATAATAATTGTTTGGGGGATGACCCACTGGTGGTTCAGTTAAATCCTGTCACCTTGACCGCAAGGCAACAACTAAAGAACATGCGAGGCACCAACAAGGGCATCATACTCACATTCCTTGGGGATTTCAGTCTTTTGGCAATCATGAGGTCACGTTTCCTTTGCAAAATAAGTAAAAATGACATGAGTTCTGTTAAACAAATCCGGACAGAGGTCGGAATTTAGTGGGAATGTGAAGGAAACGCATAAACGATTTTCAACGATATCATTAAAGTACCAAACAGGGTTCGAGCCCTTCACCTCCAAAATGCCAAAAAAAAACTGGATGGGAAAAAAGAGTAGCTAGCTTACTTAGGGACAGCATTGGACTCTTCCTCGAGCCAGGTACGTATTTGGCGCACATTGCGTTTGAAGACGTTGGCGGACTGCTTCACATCGCTCCTTAAAAGAAGGACAACAGCACCCACACCCAACACTGTCACGATGAAGTTCGTGATGGCCATCCTCGGCCTGCGTTCTGTAAATTATCTCTGTTATTGTAATTGCTCGAAGAAATCTAAATGGACGACGCAACAGTTGAGGGCCTCAAATGGGTCGATCTCGGATTTTGCTGACGATATATTTAGGCACTGCGATTTCGAAGATCTCTCCGATCGTTAACACCCTTAACCTCCCTTTCTTTCCCACTTGTAACCATGGAAGGAATTGAATTTTTATTATACAATCGTTGAAACGGATCTCTTTAATGTCACTATATCGTTTGTCGCGGACATATATAGCAAATAGCTCAAAGGGATTAATAATATAGTTGGCAATTAAGAGCATTGGTCTAAGGTTTAATATTTGGTGGGCAAGGCAAAAGGTTTGCAAATATTAGTATTAAAATGTTATTTTAAAACTCTATTTTATGTGGGTAGATGTTTGGCACAATAGTTTACAAATTAATGGAAGCTCTGCAATTCTACTAGTTCTAGGGTTTTTGATTTAGACAGCTTCTTCTAATTCATCTTTGAAAGGTTCTCCCTTTTGGCAGAGGACTAGTCGTCCCATTGGCTACCCATCCAGGGGGGATACAGCCCCCTCATTCCACGACGCAATTCATGAAGCCACGGGAGGCGAAGAGAATTTTTCCAAACCCTCATTTGCAACCCTTGCAAAAATTCTCTTAGTAGCTTGAGGTCAGCAAAAATTTCAAGAAGCCTTTCTGCCGGAGGATCAAACCCTGAGCTCCTCCAATCCAAAGGCAGCTCGGGCCTGGTACCTAGGAAATGCATTGCTCAGACGGTGATTATGCCCAAGTATGTCATTCAATCAACCAGGGTTGGGTCTAATACACAGTTCTTAAAGACCGTGCCCTAATCGACAAGTTCTTAGGACTCGAGCTTACTGAAAAAGACTTAGTCAAATGGATCCAGCATTGTTGGAAGACGAAGGGCCACTTTGAGTTACGGATGGCTCGAAGGGATTCTTCATTGTTATTTTTCATCACCTAGAGGACAAAAACAAGGTTTTTGAGAATGGCCCTTAATTTTTCAATTCGGTTGGGTTATTCCTGAAATAATGGGTCGAGAAGTTCAACCTAGACAAGGAAGATTTTTCCCATGCCCGATTTGGATCAAGCTCTACTCGCTCCCACGAGAATTCTGGCTAGAGAAGATCCTAGAAGGCATAGGCAGTACCTTAGGGCGCTTTGTCAAAATTGTGAATGCTACCAAGAGAAGGAGATACACTTCCTATGCCCAAATATGAATCTATATGAACATAGCCAATCCCCTCCCTGGATCTATTTGTCTAGATTGTCAAGATGAAGAATGGGAGCAAACCCTTGATTATGAACACATCCCTTTCCATTGCAGAAAATCCCATGTTCATGGTCACCTTTTTCATTAATGTCCCCTGAATGCCAAATCCACACCCACTCCCCTGAACCCCCATGCTAATCACACTGAAGGTTTCACCTAGATCCACAATCAAAAAGAAAAGAATCCTCAAAAACAACCTATCTCTGATCATATTACACCACCCACCAACAATTCCTTTGAAACTCTCTCACAACAGGAAGACCAGGGGGATCAAACCATGGATGCCCAAGGAAAACCCAACTACAGCCAATCCCCCCCAAGAACCCAAGCAAGGATAAAGGTAAGACTACGGAGACAAATCCTCTGAGCCCTCCTAGTCCACAAAATGGCCCCCAAGCCACGCAAGGGGATAATGTTATGGAAATTGATGAGATAGATATGGAGGGAGTTGATTTAGACAATTTAGAACAAGCATTTAGAAAAAAGGACATGTATTCCATACCTATTGATCAACTAAGAAAGGTCCATAAATTCTTCATGAACTCATCTGCGGGTGCAGCCGTTAGATCTGCAAAACCCTTAGGCATAATCAGAGATCCATTCAAAGACGGTCGAAGAGGCATGAAGGAAAAAAGAAGCCAGGAAGGAAGCCAACGCAGCAGCTAATTCAAGAAGTTGGTAGCGATATGGTGAACTTTGGACAAACCAATTTGATAACGGATAGTTATCAACCCCTCCCCAACCGTTCTTAATGATGAAGGTCATTTTGTGGAACATTAGAGAGTTGAACGGTAGGCGTAATCAAAGGCTCCTACGATACCGAATTATGGCGGGTAAACCAGACATTTTATTTCTCCAAGAAACCAAGTGTGTTGGGCAGGAAGCAAAATCCATACTGTCAACCTCCTGGTGGCAGAGTAATCATACCAATATTGATGCACGTGGTACTGCTGGCGACCTAGCCACCCTTTGGAAACCGACCTTTGTTATCGTAGAACAACTATTCTCTACTACTTGGTCACTTACGGCCAAGGCACAGATGATTGGTTCAAATAAAGACTTCTTCATAATAAATGTCTATGGGTCATCCATTCCATAGCACAAAGTTGCTTTTCTAAACAACTTGGATAGACTGAATCAAAATATACATCATGATAGATGGATAATAGGAGGAGATTTCAATGTCATCTTGACTTTGGAAGAAAAACGGGGAGGCATTCGCAGACTGGAAGAGGACAACCGACTCTTCCAGAACACTGTCGACCATCTTCACCTGGTTGATATTGAACTAGCAGATAGAGGCTTGACTTGGACCAACCGAAGATCTGGCCATCAAAATGTGGCCTACCGACTTAACAGATTCCTCATGATCTCTGAACCCCTAATGCTGGAAGGCCTCTCTCTCAAGTCCTTGATTTTGTCAATCGCGGGTTCTGATCACTAACCAATTTAGTTATGGATTGTTGTGGCTGGAGTCCCTTAACACAGACCTTTTAGGTTCAAAAATTTTTAGCTCTCACACCCTGACTTCGAGGGGAAAATCAAGCAATGGTGGACGAAAATATATATCCCCCAAGGCATGCTTATGTACAAGTTTCAACAAAAACTCAAGGTCCTAAAACAAAATCCAAAAGACTGGAACAAAAACAATTTCGGCAACATTTTCCAGACTCTGAGATTACTGGAGAACCGCCTCCAAGAAATTCAAACCATTTGCATGCAGCAAGGTCAGATGGATCAGCTTAAGTATGAGGAGACCTAGGTAAAGCAACAGCATGAGGAAAGGTACGCTCATAAGGAAATCCTTTGGAGACAAAAATCTTGAGTTCAATGGCTCAAAGAGGGAGAGAATAATTTGAAATTCTTTCATCAATCAATGATCCATCGAAGACAAATCAATCGGATCAAAAGCCTGAAAGACGATCAAGGCAACACACTCACCAGTCATGAGGATATCGAAAGCGAACTCAACCATTACTACAGGGATATTATTTATGAATCAGTGATGAATCAGTCTATGGTTATTGATAAAATTGTTAGACATATCCCTGCTCTGGTCTTGGAGGAGCAAAATGATGCCCTAATGAGACCTATCGCTCGAGAGGAAGTTGATATTGTTGTCCAAGATATGAAAAATGGAAAAGCTATGGGACCGAATGGATTCACAACGGATTTTTTCCACGACTGCTAGGATTTCATACGGGAGGTTTGGAAAATTATTGAGGACTCTCGAATTTCAGGGAAGGTTCTCTCATCATTTAATGCTACTTTTCTAACTATAATCCCTAAGGAGGAGCGAGTCTCAAAGCCAAAGAACTTCTGACCCATTGCACTCTTCAATGTCATTCACAAGCTCATAACCAAAGTTATTGCTGACAGAGTGAAGTCTATCCTCCCTCACATCATCTCGCCTGAATAAACGAGATATGTTGAAGGACGGTAGATCATGGACAACATTCTCCTTGTCCATGTAGTAACTCATTCCCTCAAATCCATCAGAAGGCAAGGTATGCTTATCAAACTTGACCTCTCAAAGGCTTTTGATAAAATTAGCTATCAATACATGAGGAAAACATTGAGAGATTTTGGCTTCGATGAGGATTGGATCTCCTAGATCATAAACCTCACGTCCTTGACTTTCTTCTCTATTCTCATCAATGGGTCACCTGCGGCTCCTTTCAAGCCCTCAAGAGGCATCTAGTAGGGTGATCCTCTCTCTCCATTCCTCTTTGTCATCATGGCAGAGGGCCTCAACAGATCAATCAAAGCGGCTATCACTGATGGCTCCCTACATGGGATTCCCATCCATGGCATTGACCCCCTAATCTTCCATAATTGGTTCATGGATGACACCATGATGATGGGCATCCTGACATTCATGGATGCCAAAGCAATTAAGTCCATTCTAGAGGATTCCAGTGCAGCCTCAGGAACCTCCATCAATCCAGATAAATCTCAAATCTTCTTTTTCAACACCCCTAGAGCAATTCAATTGAACATTTCAAGAGTTTTGGACTTTCAAAAGAGATCCCTTCCTTCCAAACACCTGGGCATCCCTCTCTCAGGAAATCTCCTCTGAAAATGCAACCAAGAAGATATTCTCATCTCTCTTAATCGGTGCCTCTCTTCTTGGACCTTCAAATCCCTAACTCCAGCAAGACGATTAATCCTCCTAAAGGTCGTTCTCCAAGCCATCCATATCTACATCTTATCATCCCAAGCTGCTCCAAAAATTATCCTCAAAAATATCATATCTATAAAAAGAAAATTTATGTGGCAAGGTACAAAAGAGGGAAAGAAGTGGACTTTGTTGAATTGGACAAAATTGTGCAAGCCTACGCTAAAAGGCAGTCTCAATTTAAGAGATCCTCAAACTCTGAATGAAGTCCTTGGAGCCAAAATTTGGTGGAGGTGGTTGAATAACCCAAAGGAGGTATGGACCAAACTCTATAGGCAAAAATATGCTCCAAGAGCCAGTGAGGAAGAGCTCATACAGTGGAATGAGCAACAATTGTGCTCAACTATTTGGAATGCGGCCTGGAGCAACATAAAGCTCATCCAAGATCATGCCTTCTGGGAAATTCGAAATGGTTTAACAACAAACTTCTTGCAGGAATCATGGCAACAACTCCCTCCTTTAAACGGAAATCAACATCTAGAGGAGCTGCAGCGATACTCCATGCAGTTGGGCTTGTATAAGGTGGTCAACTATTGGGCGGCTAACTCTATGCTTAAGGGATGGAGAGATTGGAAGGCTACTCAGACACAACTCAATATTCCGCAACATATGGACATTGAGAATTGGAAAGAGGAATTATCTAAAAGAAGGATCAGATGCAAGGACGAACCTGTCATTTTGCGTTGGGGGCACTCGTCCAAGGGAACTTTTACCATCAAGGAGCCCTACCCTATACATGCAAACACTGGACCCACTCAAGTACTGGAAGCCTGGAACCACATTTGGACCCTCAATATTTGGCCCAAAGTCAACATATTCTTGTGGCAAGTTATGCATAATTGCATTCTTACCTGAGATAACTTGAAGCGACGCCACTTTGTTAGCCCTTCGACCTACAGTCTCTGCAATAGTCAAGAAGAAACCATTGAACACATGATCAATCATTGTAAGTTCATCTCTCTAATCTAGGACCAACTCGCTCAAATAATGAGAACCACAGACATAAATAAAGTTAGTATCACCACCACCATCACCAACTAGAGAATCAATGCGTTCAAGAATCCAATCATGAACAGGATATGGCAACTTCTTCCAGGATTTGTTCTATGGAATATTTGGAGGGAACGAAATTGGAGAATTTTTCTCTCCCAGTAGTTATCATGGACCAATGTCTGGAACACCATTAAATCCTATGTCTTAGAATCGATCATAATCAAATCTTGGTCTCAAGAGGAGCTCTCGGGTGAAGGAGCGGAAAATCAAATTATAGCAAATTGGGGAATTTTCCCTTTTTCTTAGGTTGGCTCCCATGCAGTCCAATACTTTCGGCCACCATCCATCCCCACGACTTGGTCTAGCTCCCCCCAGGGTTTTGTGAAAATGAACTACGATGGATCCTCCAAAGGGAACCCCGGATCAGTTGGCTATGGTGTCATCTACAGGAATGACCAAGGTGAAATCCTCCACATCCTAGCGAGCAGCATTGGCTCAAACACTAACAACGTGGAAAAATTATGGGCTCTAATACGTGACATCAAGTTTCCCATCCAATTGAACATAACACAATTTGTTGTGGAAGGAGACTCCTTAGTGGTGCACAGGATTTTCTCCAAATTACTCCAAGGATCGTCGACAGAGAAAATGTCACCCAACTGGTGGCTTCTAGGCCTGCTGGAAACTCTCTCTCTTCTGCTCAGTAACCAGTTGGCTCTTGTCCCCACCCACGTCATAATAAAGGCTAACAAGGTGGTCGAAAAACTAGCCAACAAAGGAGTGGAATGTAGCATCAATGAGTTACATTACTCCTCCACGCAAGGTTGGCAGGATCCCATCTGGTAAGCATGCATGGATTTGGCAACCTCAGATAGTATTCCTCTATCTGAAGAGACAACACTATCTTAATGCTCTCATACAAATGGAGTGGTGGGTTGATAAAAGATGCCAATGTAACCACATGCGAATTAACGCATCCATAAGGATCTCTCGATCCGTCACTTTTAACCATTATATGACAATGACCCCTCGCATAAATCTACGGGAGAGCGAAGATTTCCCGATTAGGAAACCCCTATGTGTGCATTTTCGCAAGTGGGATTTATGTACATGAGAAGGATGGCGTTTAAGGGAAACAACTGAACATTGGATGATCTGTAGGTTCCTCAATCATCCCAACATTCATGGTCATTTAATGTTGCAAGATATGGTCAATTTTGCAGTCTGGACGCATTCAATCCTCATCATTTTCGGGAATGGAAAGAATGGATGATAGCTCTATTTATTTGGCAGTGTTGACAACATCTTCCTATCTCTCCTCTCATCTGTTGTTTGTTGGTTTGCCCTATGATTTTCCTCGACTTACTATATTTCTAGCTGTCATCCCATCTTGATGGCTTAGGAAGGTGGTAACTCAGGCGGCAAAAAAGATGGCCAGCCGCGGGTGAACAGGGAGAAGTTGCGCGCTGCCCAAGCAGCTTGGATGTACAGAGCTACCATAGCACAAGGCATCCATGAGGAAATTGATCACAAAGAGGCTGCTATGTGGCAGGAACTGGACAAGGCTAAGCCTCTTGATGACTTTTATGTCCTGGAAGCATGGATTCAAGATCTTAGTTCCTCCCAAACCAGACATACCCTGTAAGAGAAAATGGTTTCGTTATGTTGGATTGTCAAGGGCCTCCTCGGACAGGTCCTTTTGGAAAGAGAAGAAAAAGAACTAGGGGATGCAATTCCTGTTTAATTCTAGAGGGAGCTCTACCAAGACACCCGCTATAGTCACATGGAGATAGATGCCATGGCGAAAAAGATGGGCATGCCCTTCTTCCCAAAGCTCAACGATGTAGGAGAATGGTTTGGTTCCAACATTGTGACTTCTTTGGATGCAGGGACAGGAAATTCAGGTTCCATAGTTCTTAGTCAGTTTCGGTCCAACTAGTCCATGTTCACTTTTTTTTGTTTACTTTGTGGGTCTAGTTCGTAGCTCCTCTAATTCTAAGTTAAATGTTCAGGCAGTTTCATATGTCCCTGTTTTCTCCTACCCAGAGAGGGGTCTTTTTTTGGGATGACTGTTAATTTCTCTTGTTACATAGCTCATACTGTTAGTTCTAAAGACAATTATGACTCACTGGTTGGGTTTCCCTGTTTTCTCCTTCGGGAGAGGGGATTTTTTGGAAAGACAGTTAACTCTCTACTCTATGTAATCTGTTGTTTATATTAATATATAGTTTTCTTACTTTAAAAAAAAATTATTTTATGTGGATTGTGATTGGTGGGCAAGGCATTGATGTCTCCTTCATGAAATGCATCTTTAGAAGCGATGGTATGCTATGGTCATCATGCATTGACTCATCTGTAATGTATTGACTCCTTTGAATAAACTCATGTGCATTCACTTATCTACATTGTATTCATTGCTTTGCATTCACTCCACAATATTGCATGAGGCATTTGAATATAAGTCCATTTCTTGTTTTGGTTGTTTGTTCAATGTTCTGCATTTGCTATTGTGTCTAGATGTTTGTACAATTCTATGGTTGTGTGTTCAATTCCCTGCGTTGCCATTGTGTTTAGTTGTTCCTTCAATTCTTTTGCAGTGGTTGTTATGAGTTTGGTTGTTCAATTCTCTACATTTGTCATTGTATATGGTTGTTTATTCAGTTCTATTGGTGGAAGCAAGTCTAGGAACGTTGGTGGAAGCATGAGTTTTGTTGTTTGTTTTCCACGTTTCTATAATCCAGGTGGTTATTTTGCGTTTATTGTGGGATATTTGCTAATGATGATATTCTAGGTTTAGTATTTCACCTCCTATTCTACATGTTCTAGTGGTTATTCGACATCTCATTCGTCTGGCCCTTCTTGTAATTTTTCCATTGGTTTGTATGTTGTTTTGGTGTTATGAGTTTGGCCCTTCGCCCCTTATTTTGGGTGTTCTAATAGTTGGTTGTCCTCTAGTTCATCTAACGTGTGGTGGTTATTCTGGTGTTGGTTTGTCTTGTGTTCTAGCGTTTTGGGTTTGGCCTTTCACGTATTTTGGGGAAATTGAATGTCGTGGACAAGGGTTCAGTTGTGGAAGGAGCCTAATGTTTTGCAGTGCTCTCATCTTATTACTTCTAGTGATCATTGTATTTGAGGTAAGCATTATTGTGTACATGCTAAATACATATTTTAGAATGTAGATTGTAGAAGACAAAAATTAAAACTCTGATTTTCATGGCGAATTCAATTGCAAAATAATACTTTTGCATTGGTTTATTGTCAATAATTTCTTCGATGTCATTTCTCCACATTTGTAGATTGTTATTGTTATTTTGCTTATGTTCATTCAATATGTAAATACCCACTTGGATTCTCCAGTCTAGAAACCAATATTTCTCCAACCATGCTATGGCCTTAAAATACTATCTTGCTTGCTTTTTAATTATTAAAATAAGATACACTATGATGATTGTCATTTAGTGTTTGGAAAACATTGTTATTACTCTTATTATATTCACACAATATGTTCCATGCTTGTTTTGTAGGGATCTTGTGAATAATCATTAAAAAGTCGCAACTCTTTATCAAAGGGTCACTAAGATGTCTTTCAAAAGACTGTATATATTCATGGCCTGATTATATGTAAATCATCTTTCGTATATTCAAATAATATATTTTATCCAGTATGGATTTACGGTGGGTGACTTATTATTTTGGTTAATTCTAGTGTAAACCAGATAAGGTTTACTCCATTGGTATGAGAGCTACGTTCGTGATCTACGCCTTTGGCCATATTGTGGGTTTTAACCATTATCCCAGGACTTCCTTAAAATTGTGGTCTTTGACCAAGTAAAAGAAGAAAATAAAGTATAAAAAAGGAAGAAGTAAAATAAAATTTTAAAAAAAAAAGAAGAAGGAAGAAGATCCCATAAAAAAAGGAAAGAAGAAAAAAAATGACACAAAGTTTTATAAAACCAACCCTTGGTTTTATAAATCCACACATAGTATAGGGTTTTATAAAACCAACACTTGGTTTTATAGAAACCAACTCACACCTTCATTAGCTTATTTATTTATTGAAAGATGATAAGATATTAAATAATAACTCATACCTTAATTAGGTTGAGTTTAGTCTTTAATTAGCTTTATTAAATAACATAAAAGCTAGAAGTGCATAAGAAGTCTTAAGGTTACCAAGGAGCAAGTGAGAATTGAACCTGGGTGGGGAGGGTAGCAATCATTCTTCCCAACCACCCAATCTACAAGAAGTCTTAAGGGGAAAAGAAGACAAATAGTCAACATTAAAATAAGATTTTTTACAATAAGAACCACATTGAAGTTTATTACATTTTTTTGTCTATCCATTAGTAGAAGAAAGCAAGTTGACGCCGAAAGAATTTGAAAATATTATAATTATAGTCGTTATGTTGTTTTCAAAAGAAGAAATTATGGCAATGTGTGAAAGAGTAGATCGAACAAGAAAGAATCATTCAAGAGAACAACACATTGGAAACAACACATTGCAAGCGAAGCATCAAACACCATACAAGAAATTACAACCCAATGTAATCAAAATTTACAAGTGGAGAATCAAAACCTCAAGATTAAAATAAAAAATATCTTATTAGAGAATGACAAAGAAATTACTCGCTTAAAAAATGATAATCACAAACTCTTCACACAAAATAAGGAGTTAAAAATCGAGAAAAACAAATTTGACAAAGACTTATGGGAGCGAGAGGAAGAAATTACTCGTCTGAATAATCATAGTCAAAATTTGATCACACAGATCAAGAAATTAAAAAATGAAAAGAAGACACAACAACAAGTACAAGAGCAATTCAACAAAAAGGAATCAGATCTCCAAGAGAAATTCAATAAACTTTTATCAGTGAAAGACGAAGAAAATCTTCACTTGAAAATTTGTAATCAAAATTTAGAAAGGGAGAATCACGAACTCTAGAAGAAATTATCTAGCATAAATGACACTTCAAATTGGTCAAAAACAAAAGTACAAGTTATGGAAAAAAGCACACTTACAGATCCTATTTAGATCCCCATTCAAGACGTCGAACCAATTGAAGAAAATAACATGCGAAAGTTAAGACAAGATGACACTACAAACATGATCAAGGAAAGTGATGTTACGATAATTCCCTATCGATATCCTAATCACAATAGTAGATTTACTAAAAGTCAAGATCAATTAACGAAAGTTACAAATACCAATGCAATCAAGTCTTATGATGACACTTCACCGTGGCGACACAACATTCTGCAGAGAATCGACTTAGGATGGATCGATTCGTCTACATTTCGAAGGTTGCGTTCAACATTTACAAGTTCATATCCTTATGTATCATCAACTGCGACATAACATAGAAGGATGTCACGACACTTACAAAAAGAAAAGACGTAACATTGTCTTCATTAGTATGCATTGAGGATAAAGCTTTTACGAAGAGGATGGCAATGTTATGAACATAAATAAACAATAATATATATATATTGGGGGGGGGGGGGGCGAAGCTCTACCGGTCGGGGGGGAAAACATTCTGAAGAAAAGTCTGAAGAAACTGCGAATGAACATGTCTTCTTTCTTCCTCTAACGTAAGTGCAGTCAACCAGACCTTCTTGCTTAACAATACACACGACGCTCACACAGACTTGGTGTAAACAGGATGCCAGAACCTGACTTTTATTACTTGAATCAAATTAATGGTTACAATGTGAAATGCAAACAAATGTAAATAGTTAAACTAGTCGGCCATAGCCTGATACAATATACAGAAGTAAAATGTGTGTGATCTTCCTCCCTCTCACGGCCTCTGCTGAATGCAAGCGCTCGTTGAGCTATGGATGAACGATCTCTGCTATCCTTGATACTCTGTTGATCGAACTGCCCCTTCTCTGTGCCTGTGCACTAGTCTTCTACTCCGCTCTGCTATTGCTCATCCCGAGGCCACTCCGTTCCCCGAGACACTCTTCCTCTGTCCTCCGAATCCTCCAAACCTGCAGTTGTCATCGCCCTCTAGCCGTGTTGCACAACCTCTGCCCGTGGTGACATCTGTCATGATCCCAACCACCTTCATGACTGCTCATAACTTCCTTAGCAACCCCGAACGGCTACCAAGTACTTCGCCTTGACTTCTGAACTTCTCTGACACTGCTACAATAGTCGATCCCATCACTGACCTCGACCATACTGTCTTCATCAACATTTGACTTACCCGTCGGCTTCGCCAGTCCTCCCCTTGGTCCACGCTTGGCTTTCGCCTCAACCTGTCGGTGTCGCGATTCGACAACATGTCAACCTTCGATGCCTTTGCTACAACCCCATCATCTGTCGACCTCCAACATGCGGACTCTCGACCTTCCGCTCCTTCCATCGACTTCATATCGACAGCTTCCTGCTCTACTTATTGACTTCGACATCCAATCTTCTTTCTCACCAGTGGTCGTTGGCAATCCCCTTAGTCGACTTCCTCATGTCGATCAACTTCGACTATTTCTCCTAGGACCCGATGCTTCTGCATCATCCTCTCTTTAAGTTTTTGTGTTTTTCTCAGTGGACGAGTTTAATTTCACAATGATTATCGACGAGGTATATTATGACACTCCCTCGCGTGGGGTACCCATTTTCTTTCATGAATTTACTTGTGATTCTGAAGAATTAAACGCTACACAGGATGACAAGACTGCTCCTTCGCTCACAATGTCGAAGTCCGTTTTACAACAATTAATCATGAAAGACAATAATGACTCGAGCATCCCTAAGCTCGAAACTAATCATGGTCCTACGCGGACGAAAGGAGCGCGTGTAAAAAAGGAGGTGATCTCATTATCCGTAGGAAGAGATATTGGATTAAATGAAATTCTGGAATACCTATCCCTGGCTTTGGTTGGTTGTTTCTATGGAAAATTTGTTGGTGAAGCAACACTAAGGAAGTGGATGGACGTCAATTGGAAGCCCATTTTGGAACAAATGTTGCAGTTTCATATTCTATCTTGAGGTTGGATTCTATTTAGAGTTAAATCAGAAGTTGATAGACAAAAGTTGATGGAAAATTCATGGATGTGGGGGCCTTCAGGGGTAATTCTTAAAAGGTGGCAGGTTGATTTTGAAGCTGATAGAGAACCGCAGAATGTTCAACAAGTTTGGGCCTTATTTCCTAGCCTCCCCATGATGTTTTGGCATAAAGAAATCCTAGAGGAAATTGGTGGAAAACTTGGAAGATTCATCTCTTTATAGGACAATTGGGAACAAAAAGTGGACAGGAGATGTGCGAAAATTCTTATTGAGTTGGATATAAGAGATGGATTGTATGAGGAAATTCTATTGGAATTGAACGATAGCACTCAGAGACAACGACTGGACTACTTGAAGATCTCGTTCAAGTGTTTCGCTTGTCGGCAGGTACGGCATATAATCAAGGATTGTCCCAACAATACTGAACATTATGTTCGTCATAAAAAAGTATGGGTAAGAAAGACAGAGAAAAACTCTCTGGAGATTGGAATAAAAGATGGCGAATTTGGAAAAGGTGGCGACTCTCCACTCGAAACGGTGGCAAGGGAGACATTTTCTCTAGTGAATCCTGATTCTGGTAAGCCTTTTCTCCCTCTTGTTTCACTCCCTATTGTCTCTGTTTTGAATCCTTCGTTTCCTGCTTTTTCTTCCCCTACCACTCCTAAAAGTGCCCCTAAGGGAGGATATTCTGTAAGTACAACGAGTGCAATAAGTTTGGATAAAATGGACGAGTATTTACCTTTGTCACCTTTTTGGGAACCGACAAAGGAGGACAAGAAGCTTGCAAGTCCTGAGATAGCCCATTGTGACATGGATTCGCCTCAGAAGGAGAAGATGGACCCCCCTCATGGGTAAAGCAGAAAATTTACAACACTAGGTCAAAATCAACATTATTAGGTGGATATGAGGTAGGATCTAAGGGATGGTTGGCTCGAGACCCGTTGCCGAAGGTAATTCTTGGCAGGAAATCTCAAATTTCAAAAGCCAAATCCCAAGCTGAGTTGGAGGTCAAATCTGGGAAGCAGTCAACGATAAACATGGCCCTTAGAGAAGGGAAATCCCAACCTAGGGTTCCTTGATGCTCTGTTTGTCCTTTAACTCAAGAGGGTTAGGGAGCTCCCCAAAATTAAAAGCTCTCAAAAGTATGGTTAAGAGTTTAAAACCCTCAGTCATCCTTTTATAGGAAACGATGATGGAAGGAGCTAAAGCGCAAGAAGTCATTGAACCTTGGTTGAAAGACTGGTCCTTTGCTAACATAAATTTTGATGGACACTCGGGGGGTTTGTTAACAACCTGGAGTCCAGGTTTAAAATAAATTATGGTTGATAGGTATGAGACTATTCTTAAAAAAATATTGGAAGATAGGGTTTATGGGGAAATTTTCCCCATTTATAATATATATGGACCTTATCAAAACAGAAGAACCTTCTAGGAATCCTTCTTCTCTTTCGATTTCTTAGAACCAAAAAGTATGGTTTTGGGAGGCGACATGAATCTCTCCTTATCAGAAAGGGAAGTTTGGGGCTCCTCTGCAAGAATGGACAGTTTAAGTAATTTCTTCAAATCCCTTTTTGAGTCCAAAGGACTGGTAGATGTTCAGCCATTAAAGTTAGAACCGGCTTGGAGGAACAACAAAAGTGGGGAGAACGCAATTTCTAAACGGCATGATAGATTCTTGGTTTCAGAAGATTTGGTTTCAGGACCTCTCACAGTAAAATCATGGGTTGAGGTAGGGGGATTATATGATCATCGCCCAATCCTTCTTTCTCTACAAAAACAAGACTCCAAATTCAACCCTACATGGCTCAAAGAAGAAGATTATAAGAAACTGGTGGAGGAAACCTGGACTCCGTTAAAAGACAATTCCATTGAGTCCTTTATGAAATAGTTTTCGGACAATATATTAAGAACAAAAAAGGCGTCGAAGTTATGGGAAAAATATTACAATGCTAGACAACAAGATCAACTTAAAGAGGTGGAGGCCAAATTAAAGGAAATTTATAGTTTTAAGGGAATTGAAGGCTGTAAAAGAGTGTGAATTAAAGCGTGAAGACTTACTGGCAAGAGAAGAACAGTTGTGGAGATTAAAAAGTAGGGCCATTTGGATTTATGAAGCCGATAACAATACTAAGTTCATCCACAGATAGGCTTCACATAGAAGAAATGTTAACATGATTTCAAAAGTTAAGGATGCAAGTGGAAATGTAGTAAGCTCGTTCAAGGAAAAGGCGGAGGCAGGGAATAGTTATTTTAAAAGCCTTTTCACAGAACCAGAAGGAAGCCCTATCCAAGAGATTTTACATGTCCTACGATTGTTTCCCAAAATGGTAAATGAGAAAATGAATAAGAATCTTGCAATGGAGGTTTCAGAAGAAGAATTGGAATAGATAGTTCACTCATTCTGAAAAGGTAAGAGCCCGGGTCTTGATGGATTCTCAATTGAATTTTATCAAGGTTTCTATGATTTACTAAAGCATGATTTGTTGAAGGTAGTATGGGAATCTCATAGATCGGGGAAGGTGTTAGGAGATCTGAATGCAACCTTTCTAGCTCTAATTCCTAAAAAACAATTATCTTCTTCCTTTGAGGACTTTAGACCTATCTCATGCTATAATGCAGTATATAAAATTATTGCAAAAATTTTAGCACAACGGTTGAAGCCAATTATGAGCAATATTATTTCCAAAGAGCAGTTCAGGTTCCTTTTCAACCGTTAGATCCATGATGTGGTCTCCTTGGCTCAGGATCAAATCCATTGCATTAACAAGAACAAAAATAAAGTTTTTGCTCTCAAATTAGACTTGTCCAAAGCTTATGACAAGTTTAGCTAGACTTTTCTGAGATTGCTATTATTACATATTGATGTCGCAGTTGACATAGGAAATTGGATAATGGGATGTATACAATCAGCCTCCTTCGTGGTGCTTATAAATGGCTCTCCCTCCTTCTTCTTTAGACCCTCTAGAGGAATCATACAAGGTTTCCCTCTTTCCCCTTTTATTTTCTTATTGGTAGCAGATGCTCTAAGTAGATTAATTCATCATGCTAAGAGCTTAGGTTCTTACATTGGAATTAAGGTTTCTGAGACCGAAGAACTGTCTCATATATTATTTGTGGATGATGTGTTAATGTTGGGGGAAGGATCTCTAGAGAATACCATAAAAAGTGAACAAATCATAGCACTATGTAAGAAGGCTACAAGGATGCATATAAATGTAGAAAAATCAATTCTATCAAAGAATTCTATTCCAGATCCAGTGAAGAACCGATTAGTAGCAGAAGTCTCCTATACCTTAAAACCTTTATCAGAAGATTTCAAATATTTAGGATTCTACCTGAAGCCTAACTCATACTCTTTTAAATATTGGCATTGGTTGTATAAAAAGGTGGAGGGACGTATTGGGTGTTGGACAAACAGGTTTCTTTCTAGAGGAGGAAGACTGGTTGTTCTCAAGGCAGCCATATAGAGTATCCCCGTTTACTGGGATTCTATCGCTTATATCCCCAAAGGGATCCTCCATAAAATCCGAAAGAAGTTTTCTCATTTATGTGGACCGCAAGCAAATAGTCTAAAGGTATCCCCCTTGTAAAATGGAAAACAATGGCAAGTTTAATAGGTCTTGGGGGGTGGGGTTTATAGAATCCCTCAACATTCTGTCAATCTTTGGCAGCTAAGTCTCCATGGAGGTTGATAAAAAAATCCTAGTTCTTTATGGGGGAAAGTGATGGTTTCGAAATATTGTCTGAATTCCTCCATCTTAGAATGGATTAGGAAACCTGATAAATCACATAAAAATGGTTCCATAGGTTGGAAAGCCTTCGTGCTTGCCTTTCCTCTAATCGGAGACTGGTTGGCATGGAGTGTTGGAGATGGGGAAAAAATCCGGAATGGTGAAGAACCGTGGATAGGAGCAGGGGATGATTACAAGCTCTCTCGTGGACTACAAATAAGTTTAAAAGCCTCTGAATAAGCAACTTAAATGATGCCAAATCACAGACTTATTCAGAAGAGGGAAAAACAGTTTGAAAAAACGTAGAAGAACTAAGACTGGAAGGAGATACAAAAGTTGAATGGACGTCATTTACATCTCTTTTGGAATCCTATTTTATTTGCTTAGAGGACGATGTTGAGGATAGATTGGTTTGGTCTAAGAACGTGTCTACATGAGATTTTACTGCGAAGTTGGGATATGAAATTCTGGCCATATAATCATTTGACGGTGAAAGAGAGTGGTGGTGGAATTATGTTTGGAAGGCTTCAAGTTGTTTAAAAGCCAAGATCACACTGTGGCTAGCACTAAGCAATAAATTATTAACTTGGGAAAATATTTTAAAAAGAGGATGGAAAGGTCCGAGCTGGTGCGTTTTATGTCGTTTGAAAGAAGAATCTGGCTCTCATTTATTCGTTTTCTGTCACTATGCAGTGTTGGTATGGAATGCAGCCTTTATTGAGCTAAAATATTAGGATTGACATGAAGGTTCTTCTCTGGAACATAAATGTCATTCTTGGTGGGTAGATAGCTCGGTATGTCCCTTTCGCTTTTATTTATGGAATTTGGTGGGCTTGCAATACAACCATATTCCAAAATCGCCTTATTCCTTTTCTTTTTCCTCGGAAAAAATCGTAATTTTATTTCAAATAGATGAAGAAAATTACACTCTGCACATGTAGTAGAATCACTGAGATCCCTACATTGTCACATATTTACTGTCCCATATTAACATCATATCTAATGTCCCATACAACAAATCACTGCTGTCCATAGTACCCGCATATATCCGATTACATAAAAACTATTACTGTAACAGAAATGGAGAACAATACCATCATTGGTCAACAAAAACTGAGCTATTGCTCAATTATGTGCCTCAATATCATCATGAAAAGGTCTGTGATAATAGCTGAAAGTGCCCCCTGGTGAATGAATAGTAATCCTCCAAATGCCAAGAGCTAATTCCTGCTGCTTTGCTTCCTTGGAGAGTTGATCAGCCATCCCATTCCTCTCCCTGTAAATATGTGTAAATGAAATGTGATTAAAGGACTGCTTTAACCGGATCACCTCCTCCAGGATAGGTAATAGTACCATCACATGACAATGTGTTATCTCCTTTGCCCAGTCAATAACTACCATGGAGTCGCCAAAAATCTGTAGTGATAGGCAGCCTTGTTCAAGTGCAAATAACATCAGCAGTTTAAGTGACATGAGTTTAGCATAGTTATTTGATCCTCTCCCCAAACTAGCCACGAGATGAAAATAATGGGTCTCAGCTTTGTAAAGAATTCCCCCCCCTCCACACACCGATCGGTGGTCCAATGAAGCACCATCGAAAAATTCCCACGGCATTGATTTATCAATCTATTCCTCACGCACAGGTCGTGTTCTAATCGCCTGGACAGGTGTCTTGTAGTGTTGTATCACCGCCACAGCGTGAGCCACTACAGTCTCCATCGGGACCCTGCTATCATGAAATATGAGCTGATTTCTGGTAATCCATATCCCCCAGGCGAATATACACGGGAATGCCCGGATGGATGAGGATTTGTGTAATGACCACCACCCCTGGAACGCTTCAAGGACGCTCTCTCCCCTCCACCTCACCTTAATATCCAAATAATTGCTAATATCATCCCAAACAACCTGTGTAAACTGACAATGAACAAATAAGTGAGCTATAGTCTCTTCCGCATCCCTACAAAGAGGACAGAACCCCGGACCCTGGAGGAATCGTTTTTGCAGAATGTCCCAGGTAGGTGCCTTATTTTCCAGTATAGCCTAGAAGAGTAATTTTGCTTTACTCGGACACCTTAACTTCCACAGATATTTCCACCACCACACCAATTCCCTGTTATGTACTTCCACATTCGGCTGGATATATCCATTTTTTGGTGAGTAAATACCTGAGGGATGGTGATCCCAGATAAGTTCATCAGCCCTATTGGTCATTCGAATATTTGTAAATCTTAAGATCCACAGAAAATCCTCCCAAGCCCCCTGCAGTTCTGCAGAGATCTCCAGTCGCTGTGCAGAGATCCACCCCTGATGCCAAAGAGTAGATGATCCCGAATCCGCTATATCAGCCAGAAAATGACAACCTCTAGCAGCCAAATAAGTCCTCAAGACCGCAGGAAGGACATGACCACCCCTACAGCCAACCCAGGGGTCCAGCCCAATACGATTGAGACGTCCATTTCCTATCCTCCACACTAATCCAAAACCGACCAAAGAGAAATGCTACACCACCGCTTTCCAGACCACAGAGCAATTTGCCCTCGACTTATTTCCCAGCCTGATCCATTCGAGAAGAGTAAGAGGAGCAATATATTTATGATATACCATTTTTGTCCAGAGACTTTGTGTATGGATAAGTCGCCACGACACTTTGGCCCCCAATGCTTTTGCAAACAGAAAAATATTCTTTAACCCCCATCCTCCCAGTGCTTTTGGAACAACAATTTTTTCCCATCTGACCCACACCAATGCTCGATGCTCACTCTTGCCCTTCCAAAGAAAAGCAAAACACAACCTTCGGATCTGCTCCAGGACACCTATGGGGATCCAAGCAAGAGACATCCAGTACACCGGAATTGCTTCCAAAACTGATTTGACCAGGACCAGCCTCCCAGCCCGAGAGAGCCATTTATGACTCCATCCATGTAGTCGCTGCTCTAATTATGCTAATAACCAGTGCCAATCAGCCTTCAGATAAGCATTCGGTTTCAAGTGAAAGCCAAGGTACTTTAATCCATCATCAATATCCAATGTCTAATAAGGTAGTTTGTTAGCCTGTCTTTGAATCTCCTGCTCGGTTAAATTCGAGCATGTGATAGTAGATTTGTCAATATTCACTAACATACCCGCTGCAACTTGCACTAAATGGAGACCTTCAACCACCTTGTCAATATCCAGTCGCGAGCCATCACAAAATATCAAAATGTCATCAACAAAAAGGAGATGTGTAATATACAATACCTGAGAAATGGATATTCCCCGAAAGGAACCATCAGCTTTTGCCTTCAGTATAAAACGGCTGAGTCCTTCAGCAACAAGGAGAAACAGCAGCGGAGAGAGGGGACATCCTTGTCGTAGACCCCTTCCAGCATGGAAGAATGGACTAGCAGAACCATTGATCAGTACAATAAAGCTTACCGTAGTGATGCAGGCCATAATCCATCTAATAAATTCGTAGCAGAACCCCAGGTGAGTAAGAAGCATCCGGATATATAGCCAGCTAACCCGATCAAATGCTTTGGAGAGATCAATCTTAATCACGACACCCTTCTGCTTCTGCACTTTCAGAGTGTGTAAACCTTCCTGGGCAACTCCAATGGCCTCATGTATTTGGCGACCTTCCAAGAAGCCAAATTGCTCACAAGAAATATGCTAAGACAAAATATTCTTGAGTCTCCTCGCCATAACCTTAGAGGTGATCTTATAGATACAATTGCAGAGAGAGATAGGTCTGAATTCATCAAAGCTGTCAGGCTTGTCCATCTTCGGAATAAGGGCTATAAAGGTGGAGTTGAAGGGGCCATGGACAAACCCATAAAATTGCCTTATTCCTATAGAGGTGATGATGATCCTTGTTGTGCAGTGGAAAAAGGAACACAAAGCTAAAGAAAAAAAAAAAAAAAAGCATAGGATTTTGGTTCCCCCAATCATCGATAAAGCTACTCCTTGGGCTTTTTTGATGGAGCAAGTCAAGGAGTACCCCCTCTGGGAGGATCCGGAGGAGTTTTATATCTTGCTGAGAACCACAAATTTTTTATCAAGTATGCGCCAGGACATTGTTCTAACAACAAAGCGGAACTTGCTGCTATGCATTCAGTTTTGAAATTGGCATTTAATAGGAATATACCGTGTCTTCATCTATTTGGAGACTCTAATATGGTTGTTGATTGGGCCAATAATAAAATTCAGATCAAAGCTCCACATCTTCAACATCTTCTCTGATCTATCAGAAGGTTGATGGATTCTTTCTCTGCCCTTTCAATAACTCATGTGTACAAGGAACTAAATACAGAAGCAAATCTTTTATCAAAAAATGCTGTACTCTTGGTGCTCAGTCAAACAGAGGTTGAAGAAGTTCAGGATGGCTTGTAATTGTAAAAACTTAAAGGTTATTTTTTGAAAGAAAAGGAATATTGTTTGTTACTTTTTGATATTTTAAGAAGGATATGTAATATTATGGACATATTTATGTATCCCAGAATGTAAGTCCCTTGTGGACAGTTCATGATCATTCTTCTTGAATCATTGATATTTTCCATTGGAAGATATATATAATATTAAAAAAAAATAATAAATAGAAATAACAATAATCATTAAAAAGCCGCAACTCTTTATCAAAGGGCCACTAAGATGTCTTTCAAGAGACTATATATATTCATGGCCCAATTATATGTAAGTCATCTTTCATATATTCAAATAATATATTTTATCCAGTATGGATTTTCGGTGGGTGACTTGTTCTTTTGGTTAATTCTAGTGTAAACCGGATAAGGTTTACTCCATTTTGTAGGGATTTTGTGGACAAAGGTTTAGTTGTGGATGAAACTTAGTATTTTAGAGTCCCCTGCCTTATTACTTCATGTAATCATTGTATTTGAAGTAAGCCATATTATGTATGTGTCAAATACATAATTTAGAGTGTAGATTACAAATCACCCAAAAAAAGAGAAAATTTTAATTTTTTATGGCGAATTTGATTCCATATTTATACTTTGGCACCAGTTTGTCGTTAATAATTTCCTCAATGTCGCCTCTCCACCATTCTTCACAAACTAAGGTATGGCCTAAATATATTATCTCGTTTGCTTTAAAATTATTAAAATGAGATACAATAGGAAGAATGCCGGTTAATATTTGGAAAGTGATATTGTTATTCTGCTTATATTCACATAATATATTTGTATTAACTCAGTCTCTCAAGCCTAGGAAGCCAATATTAATTGTTTAGTTATCTATATGTTCCATGCTTGTCAATTAGGTCTAGCCCCAATGGTTGTGGGATAGAGTGTTATGTAAGGTTTGTCTGCCTTACTCCCTTAATTAAATAACATAACTACACTAACTAATATAAGAAACATGATTATAACCATGACAATAAAAAATAATCGAAGTATAACATGAATTTAAGCATTAGCTATTGGAAAAGTACTTGTTTACATGCAAAATTTGTCCAAGATTGTAGTGGTGTTTTTGTAATAACAAGCCTTTACCCTCCTTCAATGCCCATAACAAAATTATACCTTCCTGTCAAATTTGTCCAATAATGTAGTGGTGTTTTCGCAACAACAAGACTTCACCCTCCTTTGATGCCCATAATGGAACTATGCCTCCCTGTTGAATTTGTCCAAGAATGTAGTGGTGTTTTCATAGCAATGAGCCTTCACCCTCATTCGACTCCCATTATGGTATTATACCTCCCTGCCAAATTTGTCCAAGTATGTAGTGGTGTTTTCACAACATCAAGCCTTCACCCTCCTTTGATGCCCATAATGGAATTATACCTCCCTGCCAACTAGGATCCTAGTCGACTTCCTAGCTCCAAGAATCCTTTCTGTTTCTTGACCTTCCGTTCTCGTGACTCTAAGAAAAATAATGCACAATATCTCAAGAAGAATGTTTCATGAAAAATATTTCTTCCAATAATTCTTCTACCTTTCAATATGTTCCAATCTCTCCACAACTTCCCATGAGAAAAAGAACTCCCCCAACTCCTCTTCACCTTCTCTATTTTTCAAATTTCCATACACTTTTCACAAGTCTCCTCAACCACCCTCATTTATGAGCCAACATCCACACCTTCTAGATTTTAGGGGAAAGCATAACTAAAATAAAATAACGAATTGAATAATAATAACAATAAAATAGAATGGAAGTCATTCTTCTCATATTAGCTTATAATGAAATTTGGCATTTCCCACAAAATTTATGACACCCCCGTACTTATTTAATTCATCATATCAACAAATAATTAAAGTTAAGAAGAGTATTTAATGCTACTAGATATTTGTATGTATTAAATATATTTCCTACAATCATTAGCCATTCATTTAGTAATTAAAACATGAAGAGCCGGTTCATTAAAAGGTATCAAGATTGTTTAGTCTGTATTGATATCTCATCTCCTTTTTGTAGATGATGTAGTTCTTTTTGGCATGGGATTGGTGGAAGAATGGACTCAGTTTGCAAAGATCTTACCTTTTTTTGCTCTACATCTGGTATGGAAGTAAGTATCAATAAATATTCATTTTTGTATAATAATACCGAGGAAGAGGTTCTTCATAACATTTCATCATTCTTTCCTTATCAAATGAGCCAACTTGATGAGGGGCTTAAATATCCAGGCTTCTATATTAAGCCAAACAATTATAGAGCTAGTGATTGGAAATGGTTAGTCAAGAGATATGAAAAGAGAATTGGCTTTTGGAGTTACAAACATCTCCCTTTGGGGTGCCATCTCACTTTGCTTAAAGTTGTCCTTTGTGGATTACCAGTTTATTGGTTTTCTCTGTTTATGGTTCCAAAATCCATAGTTCATTCAATAAAAAAATTAATGCTTTATCTTTTGTGGTCTTAAAATGCTAATGGTGGGAAGTTACGTCTTGTAAATTGGGAGACCTTGTCGCGTCCATGAACTATGGGGGTTGGAACATTAAAAATCTGTTATGGTTCAATACCGCTCTTTGTTTAAAGAGTCTTTGGTGGGGACTCTTTGAAGGGGGATTGTGGTCTGAGATTTTCCATTGTAAATATCTTAAAAATAATTTAATACAATGGATCAGATCTCCGAACAAGGCAACAAGGAATGCTTCGATCATATGGAAAGGTTTTTTAAAAGTCTATCTGTGGCTTAACAAATTTATAGCTTGGTCCATGGGAAATGGTAAAAAGGTTTTGATTGGTTATGACCCACTTGTTGGTGTCAAAAATGATTTCATTTTATCACAAGATATTCAGGATTATCTTCAAAGCAGATGTTTTAAAACCCTTAACCATATTCGACGACCTGTTTGGTTACATAACTCTTCAAACTATTGGCTACTTGCACAGGATTTGGGCATCAGGGACATATGGGGAGAAGAATGGAACTCCTATATCTCAAAACTTAACAGAGTCGGTATTTTCCTTGTTGAAGCAGAGGATAAAATTGTATGGTCCTTCAATATAGAATCGGGTTCTATAAATGCTAAATTGGCTTACAAAGCAATTGTCATTGAGAATGTCACCAATATTCAAAACTGGTAGACTATCAAGCCATGTAAATGGAATATGCCCCATAAAATCAAATGTTTTATGTGGCTCGCTTTGAATGATAAAATTCTAACATGGAGCAATCTTGTTCGGAGGGGTTGGTATGGTCCTAGTTGTTGTCCTTTTTGCAGAAAGGATGAAGAAACTGTTCATCACTTATTTATTCACTGTGATATTTCTAAAACTATATGGTCTCAGATCTGTTCGATTCTACACATTAATGGTCATTGGGGCTCGAGAAATTTAGTTTCCTCTTTCTGCTCATGGATGGGAAATTTCAAAATGCATAGATCTCTTCCAGATTTTGTCATGTGGATCATTTGGAAAGGTATAAATGCTTGCATATTTGATGATCATATTTATAATATTCAGAATATGGCTCATAAGATTATTGACTATTATTCTTCTTTTTTTTCTGGGATGTCTCCATCTACAAGGGGCTCGTCGTATTTTGAAGGTGATCCCAGATTCCTGTGTAGCAACAGTTTTTTTCGATGCGCGGCTTCAGATGGGTATAGTGCAGCTAGTGTTTTTCTTATTATTAATCAGAATCATTTGTTCAAATTAAAACTGAATTGTGGAGCAAGCACAAACTCAAGAGCAGAGATAATTGAATTATGGTTTCTTCTTAAGTTTGTTGTTTCACTTGGAATTGATAAGTTGAGAATTTTGGGGACTCTCTGATGGTGATCAACTCGGTTAAAAACACGTACATAATTAAGGTCCTTTCTCTTAATCATTGATCTCACAGAATTGAGTCTCTCCTTGAGCTCTTACATGAATGGACTATAAATCATATTTTTCAAGAGTCTAATGATGTAGCGGATGTGATTTCAAGAGATGCACTCAATGGTGAAGAAGGTATGCTATATTGTGAGGAGTGGATTGATGAGCATCTAGAGTTTAGTGGCTCTTTTCCTTATTTGGTTGACTAGTTCTGCTCCATCACTTTTGTCTACTTGGGATCAGTTTTTGCTGGGTTCTGTAAGTCTTAGTACTATTAGGATGGGTTTGGATGTCAGTATTTGGACCGTATATTGTCTATTGGTATTTTTGGACTCTCTATTTTTATTTCGCCAGGTATGGTATGTATGGTGGAGTAATTTTTTATTATCTATTAATAACAAAAGTACAACTTTTTTCTTCTTGAAAAAAATTAATACATCAATTAATTATACTAATGTACATGCACAATGTAGGTGTACGTAGCTAGTGTATGCATACACATGTGTGTACTAGTTGTAAACAAGCATTCCTCTAACACATAGTTCATGTATGTTCTCATTCTCATCAAAGTATGCAATATAAAAAATAGAAATCTAAACATCTAACAATCACACTAGTTTACAATAATTCAATACAAACAACACAACATACTTTTACCATCACACATGAGTAAAGAAAGACATTTAGCACACAAAGGTAACCAGATTGTTAAATAACGAACTCACAACATCATTCTAAATCACATCGAACCATCCTTCCTCCCTAATCTACTTCCATCTTCCACATCATATCATTTACTCTTTGGAATATGTTGGAGCATCAACTATATTGACCTAACCCTGGATAGAACCTGTAAATGGAAGTGTCAACTATATCGACCAAGCCTCCCCAGTAGGAAACTAGCAGTCATCATCACACAACTTGGGGAGCATCTGCGCACAGCCCTCCAACAACTCCAAGTTTCGAAGGATAGCAGGCGGGAAATCCCTCCACCCCTCCTAATATAACTACGTTCGACATCTTGTACTTAGCCATATTTTGAAATTATTGTTCTTATATTCACACCATCAAATAAACACTATGGCCAAGTTGTGCATCCTGTCAAAACCACAGTCACCCACATATCACAGTAGTGTTTGAAATTCATAATTAAATCGCAAGAAAACTGATATCACTTCATTATCCTTCTGATTTCCATGACATTTTGTGCCCCTTGGCACCTTAGGAATCTAACTATCTCATAGCTGGTAAACATGTATTTAGCTCACCACTAACATAAATCTCATGTATACTGGGTTGGCAGGCGCGCGCGGGGGGGTGATCATCGACTCCATGGGGAATAAGCATAAAGAGTTTGCTTGGGGAATTGGACGAAAAACCAATAATGGCGTTGAATGGCTTGGTCTAATTAAAGGGATTGAGATCGTCATCTCGCTAGGAATAAAGAAGCTGACGATCCTTGGAGACTCTTTAATAATCATCCGAGACGCTAGAAGTATTGTGGGAAAGTGGAAAATCCCAACCTCAAAAATGCATCATCTCCTGCTTTGTATTAACAAAGAACTCCACCAGCTCAAATTCTTCCATATTCTGAGAAATCTTAATGGGCAAGCCGATGAAATGGCAAATATTGGAGTTGGACTCCCCTATGGCGCCATTAGACTTAATAATGGGACCTTGGAAAATGCATGGGTTCCTTAGGACAAGGCATGACCCTTGTAACTGGGATAAGTCCCCTAATCGCTGGATTTTTAACTTTGAAGACTTTGGTTTAGGCATGTTAAAATTCAAAAACATCTGGAATGTACCCCTTGGAAATTCG
The DNA here is from genome assembly GCA_027924585.1 of Larix kaempferi. Classification (NCBI taxonomy): domain Eukaryota; kingdom Viridiplantae; phylum Streptophyta; class Pinopsida; order Pinales; family Pinaceae; genus Larix; species Larix kaempferi. Next base: position 20,128,180 of record BSBM01000047.1, on the reverse strand, counting down.
GTGGCACCCAAGTTTCTCGATTTGGCCATCCGCAAGCATGAATTTATGGATTCCCAACTGCATGACAGTTGGCCAACGTGTGGGAAGCATGGGGAGGGTTATCTAAGTGGCCGGATGCCCTCACGCACTCATTTCTCTGTTGGCCTTCGAGCTTCGGTTATTTTCTTGCTCTGTCTCTGTGTTTCAAGAATAATAGACCGTCGTGGTTTAGCCTATGTGCAGGGTGGTGGTGAGTTTTGGCACGGCGTTGGGCACCCACATGGTGCAGGGAACGGTATGATGAAGTGTGAGAGGTGTGGCTTGATAGGGAGAGGCCCCAAAGGAGGGTGCAATTGGGGTCTGCAGCCAGACGAATCGCGTGGTGACTTTGTGGATTTGGAAAATCCAGGGCTTGGATATTGCAGGTCCAGAAAATGCAGGCACGGAAGGGTAGGGAACGCCCACGACAAAGAGGAGAACAGTAGTACCCCAGATTCTGATGGGGAAATTCTCGACCGTCTTTAAGAATTGGAAATGCAGGTTAGAATGATAAGAAGTGAGAACTTGGAATGCAAAAATGTCCTTCTCCGCCTATACAATTTGGTATCCACCAACCACACTGAGGTCAGAGCCCAAAAGATGACCTTGGTTGAGAAAATAGAGCATTTGGAGGATTCTCTAGGTTTAGTCTTCTCTCGCAAGGCGCGAAAGAACGAAGTCACTGGCAGAGAATTAGAAGAAATCAACAGGAAAATGGTGAAATTGCAGAAGTTTATGGCCAACGCAGGAAATTTCGTGGACCTCGGTGCAGACAAGAACGGGGCAGCAGAACCTGTTGGAGCTGCCATGGACATCGGCCTCAAGTAGCTGGTTGCTGGTTCGGGTCACGGGTTTGCCTTCATAGTTTATTTTTGTTTTATGTTATTTTGAAATATGTTTATGAACTCTGTAATTAATAGTCTAAGCTTTAGTTGCAGTTCTGGAAACTTGGCTTATTTATCCGGTTTTGTATAAGGAAGCACATATACAATGTTCTACTCCTACTTGCTGCTTTTAGGACAATTCGTAAGATATTACAGTTTCCATAGGACTGGCAGGTATAATGAATGTTATCAGCCTGAACTTGATGAACTGGGAGTGATGGTTGTCTTCCACTCATGGGAGCAATCTGCTCTGTTTTTTGCTATGTATTCCATCTTTTTAATATAATCAAAATCTAACCGTTTCTGTTAAAAAAAAACATAAATCTCATGTATAAACATGTCCAACTCTTTCAAGTGATAATCTATATTGCTCAAATGATATATAAATAATCATGTAAGTTCCTCAACATAATATATTGTACTTGTTCTAAATCCAAAGTACAGCTAAATTAGCACCCACATACTGATATTCCACATTCAATTTGCATGTTCAAGTCAAATAATATGTTCATCACCAATAAAAAAAAGATAAATTACATCTACTATCCACACATCGAGGAGGTCTACATGTTCACATAACAATAGTCTTAATCAATCTAAATGAGTCCTACAAATAATAATAAAATAAAATGTTGATCTAGTTCGAATTAGAGTTTTAATTATCGAATGTCAAAATATGGGGCATTAGATGTTATTCTCCCCACCTAGGTTCTATTCTAGTAAGTAACATGTTGAGCTCGCAATGAAAATATTGTTGTAACGTCTTTGAGCCCTGTTGTTAACTTGGATTTGTGCTTTGAAGAATCTAGGGTTTACCCTAGGGACCATCCTTGAAATGAGGGAAAGTACTCGAGGTTTTTCCCAAGGCATTGTCACTTGGAAAAAAAAGGTTCCATGCTTGTTTACCAATAATTTTATGGATGAGGGTTTAGTTGTGCAAGAAACCTAGTGCTTTGCAATCCTCATATCTTATTACTTAAAGTGATCATTGTATTGAGGTAGGCCTTGCTCTATATATTTCAAATACATAGTTTAGAATGTAGATTGAAAAAAAAAACAACAATGACAACAACTCTTGTTTTTTATGGCGAATTTGATTTTAAAATTATATTTTGGCACCAATGTATTGTTAATATTTTATTCATTGTGGTTTCTCCACATTTGTAGATTGTTATCCTTATTTTGCTTAAATTTGGTCAATATGTTGATACACAATTGGTTTCTTAGACCTAAAAATCACATATTAATCCAAGTAAGTTGTGGGCTAAAAATATTATATTGTTTGCTTTAAAATAAATAAAATAAGATATAGTAGGAGGATTGTAGGTTAGTGTTTGGAAAGTGTTACCTTTATTGTGTTTATATTTGCACAATATTTCCATACCAACTTGGTCTCTCGGGCCTATGCAGTCACTATTCCTTGCCTAGTTATCCATATGTCCCATGCTCATTTTACAGGGATTCTATGTGTAAATTTTCTATGATAGATTGCAAAACTTCAATGAGACATTCTGTCAAACACTTGGCTGAAACACTTGACTTTGCATTCAACTGAGCTATTTAATGAACCAACTACACCACATGCATTTAATGAAGTGGAATCAAATTGAAACTGAAATGAAAGCACTGATCAACCAAGTAGATTCTACTGTAAGTAGTTGACACAGGAAATTAGGCTTAAGCCAGGGAAAATCCTCATAGACTGTGAGGCAACCCAAAGATAGAGAAATTCTTATTATTTCAAGTACAAATTACAATCATTCAAACTATACTTATCTCATCATTTGATCAGCATAAAATTTAGAAACTATACAAACTGTTACTGCTCCCTTTTTGTCAATTCCGTACATTGTATGGACTGTCCAGATATGCAACAAATGCACATAAATCTGTCTCGAAATGCGTGCAGTCAATCTGAAACTATATGGCCTTCATTAATGGTTGTAATATCCTCGGTTTGCATGCTGGAACTTACTGTACAACTCATAAATAATAAATGTGCCCTCTCAACTATGTAAAAGATAATATGGCCCATAAATCAATGCTCATGCTGTACAAGCTGCTCTCTTGGAAACCATGCTTGAAATCTGCTCTTGCTCTATCTTTCTTCAATGCATCAATTGCTCTTTCTCTTCAATTTATGACAATGTGAGTTCAATAATGTTTTCTCTCCTTCCCTAGATGTCTTTTTATATTTTTCTTTTTCTCAAAACCCTAACTAATTAATCTCAACTAACTCATCAATGCTTGAGATCAATTATATCTAAAGGATCATATTAAATGCTCATTTAATAATACACTTGAATATTAAATGCTCACAAAATATTTTGGGCCCACAATTTAACTTTTCACTTAAGTCATTTAAAAAATATAAAGTCACCTTTATATTATAAAACAGCCTAGGAAAGTTAAACAAATGGTTCCCACCATGTAAACATTACAAAATCATGGTGGGACCTCTTGAGTTACATTTCTAACACTATGGACGAGGGATTAGTTGTGGTGTGTTAGAAAGCTTTGAACAGAGATAAGCGTGAGATTACATTTCATTAAGATGATACACATACAAATACATTTAGATGTGACCATTGGTTTCATATTCTAAGATGTTTCTTGGATCCCTAGATGACTCTTCATATTCATCGATGACTCTTCATATGAATATTAATAATAATTATTGTGAACATTTTGTAGAGGGGGACGATGGAGGAGGAGATAACTCTTCAAACCCTAGCCAACATTTTTGGCCTTCTGGGGTTGCGAGGGTATTGGTACTGGGCTGGTAGAGCTTCTTGGGGCTCTTGTTTGTGGGTTGTTGGTGTTGGAATATTCTAACCATCTCATCTTGGTTCTGCATGAATGCAATGCAGGCATCTTGCATGCATTCCATGCAGTGGTAGTTGAGTCTCCTAGCACCTAATTCTTAATTTAGGCTCCCTAGAGCTTAATTTTGGTCATCATTATGCCTCTTATCCACTTAGAGCACCTTGGTTACATCACTAAAGTCCAAAGGCGTCCTCATGCATGATTTTAGGATTTAGCATAGTTAGTTCCATGATTTAGGGCGCCTTGTCCCCTTGATTGACTAGTTAACTATCTGTTACACCTAGTTTCATTGCCATTGAGTGTAGGAGTGCCTATTTTGACCACTACAAGTCAGTATTGCGCCTCCTTGGAGTCTCCTTCACTAATTTCTAGCCCCAATGACTCAGTCATGCGCCAATCCACCTTAGTTGACTAGCCATTCATCATCGGTGGCCACTAGACCTTATTGGGAGATGGTTCCAATGCAAACTAAGCTTTCCACTTGTGTGGATTCCAACCACCTCTTTAGGCTCATGAATTTCTCCTTTGGAGATGTATTATTTATGTACACATTCTACTAAATAATAGTGGTAATGGAATTTTTTCCAATTGTTCTTCGTTCTCTTGTGTTGTAACACAATTATTTCTTCTCTATTTTTCCTGCTCAAATCTTTTGATCTCTGTTAGACTTAGTGTGAAGTTTATCTTTGTCTCTAGATCTCTGTGAGAATCTCACAAAATCTCATAGTTGGAGGCTCATTTTTTGGAGCGAGGCTTGTTGGGCAGGTCTCGGATCTGTAGGAAGTCATTCTTCAGTTGTCGATAAGCCATATTATGTATACATCAAATACATAGTTTAGAGTGTAGATTGCAAAAGCAAAAAAAATCTTTCATTTTTATGGCAAATTTGATTCCAGAATAATACTTTGGCACCAATTTGTTGTCAATAATTTATTCAATGTCACCTTTCCACCTTTCTTCACAAACTAAGTTATGTTTCCTAAACTAGAAAAACTCTTTCTAACCTGAGCACTGCCTTCAACAATAAAATCAAAATTGCTCTGGTGTCTTTGCTAGGGCTCCTCCCGAGCGACTTCCCTCCTTCTGGATCGCAGATCGCATTGGTTTCGTCTGCAGATCTTTGATTCCTAGAGCTCTTTTGGACCCCAGAGTTCACATTGCGCATCACCAGTTTTGAACCATCTCAGCAACAGATTTGATTTGAAGTGACTTTAGGGCTTTCGACCATGGTTTCAGGGGGGGAGGATCAGATCCTCCTCCTTCACAAACCCCTCCAAAGATTACTGCTTTTAAAAAACTGATTGTTGCTCAAGGGAAGTGCAATGTTTCGTCCTCACAACACAAATTCATCAAAAAAACTTGTAAGGATCCCTACCGTGGCTCTTCTGGCAGAAATGCCTTGTAGAACTACCCCAAATCTTTCGGAGAGGGCCCTGATAGGTCAATTTAATGGGTTATGGCCATCCCCAAAATCCATAGATGCTTGGGTGCAACGGAACTAGAAACCCCTCACTGAAGACGATATCAAGAGCTATCTAGTAGGCAAAGGATACTTTGTATTCGTTTTCAAAAGTGTTGCGGACAGGGATCTTATCTTCCGTAATGAGCCCTACTTCATGGGACCACAAGGCCTATATTTGAATAAATGGACCCCTGATTTCGATCCTACTCAAGACATTCCTTCGGCGGTTCATGTATGGGTCAGGCTACCCCATCTACCATTACATTGCTGGAATCTGGAATCCCTAGAGGCCATAGGGAATACATTGGGGAGATATATAGACAAGACGGAAAAAAAAAGACCAATACACCTACGCGCAGATATCTGTGGAAGTAGATCTAGAAATAGGACTTCCGAAAGCAATAAACTTAATTGTTATAGCTTGGTCCCACGTCCAGGAGCTCGACTACAAATAGATTCTCTTCAAGTGAAGACACTGCCCAGAATACGGCCACTATAAAAAAAAAATGAGGAAGAATCAGAAAAATTGAAAGGAGAACAGTGGAAACAAATTAAGAGGCAGGCCATGACAAAACCTACTTCTAGGTCAAAAGAGAAAGAAAATCTTAATGGTACAATGAATCATACAATAGAGAAAGAAAATTTGGAAAATCTTAAACATAGGGAATAAGCATCACTAAATCATTTCAAAATCCTTAGCACTCCGGACAAACAGGTGGCAAATGAAGAAAAGGAAGAGGGAGAGCTACAAGAAGAAGGCGAGGAAAAACAACTGACCCCACAGAAAGAGGTAACTTCTTCTCTTCATATATTGAAATGAAAAAAAGAAAACCTTCATAGGTGGTTTCCTCCCCGGAGGAAGACTTCTCGGAGAGATCCTCAAAGAAAGATAAGAGGAAATCCAACAAAGAAATAAGAGAAGAGGAAGTTAAAAAACACAAGATGCAAGGAATCCATGGAACCATGGATATGGCCTATGGGAGAAATACCAGATATAGTACCCCTAAAGGCGGTCCACCACCAACAAATAGTAATTAATGAATCTAGTCTCTTGGAATTGTAGAGGACTGGGGAACCCTTCAAAAGCAGATGCGGTAAAAGACCTCCTCAAAATTGAAGCAATAGACATCCTAATGCTCCAAGAGACCAAAATAGAAGAGGAAACTCTTCTAGCTATGAGTAGATCAAAATAAAATAAGAATAATGGAAAGGTGGTTAGCGCCAGAGGATCCTCTGGCGGGCTAGCCATGTTGTGGTTTGATGATAAATTCAATTTGGAAAGCTCCTTTGCTACCCAGCACTGGATCTATACAGATATCTACCACATACAAAGTAAGTTAACTATCACCTTATTTAATTTATATGTCCCTGTTAACTATGCTGAAAAAAAAGATTGTTGGGACACCTTATCAAATTTCCTGGAAATTTATAAACCACAGAATATCATTCTGGCTGGGGATCTTAACCTAGTTATGAACCCAAAGGAAAATAAAGGGGGAAATAATGGAAGAGACTCGATGCTGCGCCTGGTGGAAGATATGATGCACCGATGGGATTTGATGGACATAAATACCAAGAGGGGGAATTACACTTGGTCAAACAAAAGAACGGGATCACATCACATCGCAGCGTGCCTTGACCGCTTCTTAATTCAGAGCACGATCCTTCTTGAAAAGAAACTCATTCATTCAAAAATTTTACCCAACCTAACCTCTGATCACAAGCCTATCCTCCTTCACCTGAACAACGAGGAAGACATTGGACCTATTCCCTTCAAGTTCAATCCTCTATGGATCAAGCAGGAAGGTTTCGTAGAGAAAGTCACCAAAGCATGGGACATTCCCATCACGGGATCCTCGAATTATGTATGGGAGAAAAAGCTTAAGAACATAAAACAGGCTTTGAAAAACTGGATTAAGAAAGCGAATAAGGGATCCACGGCTCATAGAAAGGACGTTGTTCTGGAGTTGTCTTCCTTTCAGATGGATATGGAAGATCAAGATATTACCTCCTCATAATTGATTAAGGAACAAGAAATTCAAGCGAAAGTATTCATAACTCTCCGTCTTGAGGAAGAGAAATGGAGACTGAAATCACGCAGTCTTTGGTTACAAGTTGGCGATCGTAACACTGCATATTTGCATCGTCAAGCTAAAGCAAGGAAAATTTGTAATCACATATCGGAGATAAATACTGAAGAAGGTGATGTGGTAAAAGGTATGGAAAAAATAAAAAAAAGCAGCAGAAGCACACTTCCACTATTTGTATATGGAGGACAATCACCAAGACAAGGAGAATTCAATGGATTTGCTCGCTCACATCCCAAATAATATTAACTCATTGGACAATCTAAATCTCCTGAAGCCTTTCACCGAAAAAGAGATTGTAAAAGTAATCTGGAATATGGAGCCAAACAAATCCCTTAGTTCGGACGATTTTACAATTCACTTTTACAGAGCATGCTGGTCCATAATAAAAAAAGATCTCTTTCGCATGATCAAAGGATTTCATAAAAAATCCAAGATGGGAGGTAATACTAACTCCACTTTTCTTGCTTTGATACCCAAAGAAATAAATCCAGGATCCTTTGAAATATATAGACCAATTTCACTTTGCAATGCCTCTTACAAAATTATCTCCAAACTTCTAGCTAGCAGGATCAAACCTTTGCTCAGCAAATTAATCTCTCCCAACCAAGGAGGATTCATAAAAGGAAGATAAATCCTTGACAATGTGATTCTTGTTTAGGAAGCAATGCACTTCAGCAAGCTCAGAAAAGAAAAAAGGAATGCTTATAAAACTTGATATGGCGAATGCTTTCGATCGAGTTAAACACTCGTTTTTGTACAAAGTATTATCCGCATTGGGCTTCAGTAAAAGCTTCATAAACTTGGTGAAAGCTTGTATTTACAAGCCATGGATTGTTCCTTTAATTAACAGAAGACCAGCAAATTTCTTCCAGGCTTCGAGAGGAATTTTCCAAGGGTGTCCCCTATCCCCATTCCTGTACATTCTGATGGCGGACCCAATGAGTAGAAAGTTAGAAGCTGCTAGATACATAGGAAAAATTCCAGGGATAAGACTAGATAAAGGTATTCCCTCCCTTAATCATGCGCTCTTTGCTGATGATTCCCTATTCCTGGGAGGAGATTCATTAAAGATTGCAAAAGCCTTTAAAGAGATAATTCAGAGTTACTTCCAGGCCATGGGAGCTCTAGTCAACAGTAGAAAAAGTGAATGATATGTAGATCAACAAACTATCCACATAATAGCTCACTTAATGGGGTTCTAGGGTTCAACAACTTGGGAAAAAATCAAATATCTTGGTCTCCCTTTAACCCAAGGAACCTCCAAAAATTTGGTATGGAATGAAATCATAAGTAAGCTGAAAGCAAAAATCGATGTCTGGGGGCGATATTGGCTCAACAATGCAGGGAAACTAATCTTGATAAAATCAGTGCTATCGTCTCTACCTATCTACCAATCCTCGATTCTCATGGATCCAAAGTATATAATGGATCAAATCTCATGCCTCATCAAAGAATCTCTCTGGAAAGGAGGGAAAGGAAATTAAAAAAATATCATTTATTCAGCTGGGATACGGTGAAAAGACCCCTGAAGGAAGGAGGACTCTAGGTAAGAGATCCTTGTCTAGTTAACCTAGGGTTGGGTGGAAAAATCGTATGGAAACTCTACTCAGACCGATCCCATCCGGTCAACAAATTACTGTGGAAAAAATATCTAAAAGTGGGATCCATTCACAATATTCAAATAGAGCATATCCCTAGAGGGACTTCCATTTGGAATTTCTGTAGAGTAGATATCGTTCAATTCCCAAAAAAGCTATATCATATGCCTAGAAATGGGGAAAAAAAAACTATGGATGCACACAATTATGGACAATCAAGCGCTCGGTGGCATTGATTCTCTTAATGAAATTTGGGAATGGTTCATTACTAAGGGTATCATTACACTGGCTCAAATATATTTCTTGGATGATAAAGGGAACTGGTTGGATTGGGCGCTGCCAGCAACTCCAGAGAGAATGATAAATAAGAAGATAATACTCCTCCACAAGCTTAACGGGCTGGACCCTCTCCATAGGAATATGAAATGTAAGTGGGGATGGGGGACCTCGGGAATATACACAGTAGCCCTAGGATACAAAGATATTCAATTAATTCAAAATCCTATACTTTCTCCTTCTTTGTGGAAGCTCATCTGGAACCCCTTATGGATCCCAAAAATATTTTTTTTCATCTGGCTGCTAATGCACAAGAAAATATTAACCGGTGAAAATATGGAAAAAGGTGGTTTTATAGGACCGCACAGATGTCCACTTTGTTGTAGAAGTTAGGAAAACATAGAACACCTCTTCTTGAAGTTCCCATTTGCGATTTCGGTTCGGACCATCTCCCTCCAAAAGCTGGAAATTCCCATACCAACCCAGAACTCAATCGTAGATCTTTTTTCTTCCTGGAAAATTAGTTATCCAAATTCCCTTACAATTAAGCGTAAGTGGAAAAACATATGAATATCAATACCTAAATACATATGCTGGAATCTTTGGTTAGCTCAGAATAACAATTTTTTTAAAAATCATATTCATTCCCCGGAACAGTTGGCCGTAAAAGCGAAGGCTCAATTGTTGGAAACAATCAGAAATCAAGATAAAGAGTTAGACTCTACCCTTACTTCAACAGAGAGGAACTATATTGGAAATACAACCATCAACAAAAGAGAGGAAAGCGGAAAAAGACGTGAAATAGAACCAGCCTGGTCTCTCAGACTGTCGGATACGAAATTTAAAAAATGGCGGAAAATGCAAGAAAAAGCCACAATTTTCTTTGATGGAGCTTCTAAAAGTAATCCTAGAGTCGTAGGAGTCGGGGGGGTGATATTCTCTCCTGGAGGAAAACATGAATTCAAATATAGTTGGGGTTTAGGCATTTGTTCCAATAATCAGGCAGAAGCATTAGTGATTTTAAAGGGTTGTCAGATGGCTCTGCGTGAAGACTATAATGAAGTTCAGATCTTTGGAGATTCACAAATATTGATAAATAAATTGAACACCAATGAAGACTTCGGTAACACTAAGCTAAATAGGATCCTTGTAAGGATTCGTAGTACTCTAAAAAAATTCTCAAAGTATCAAATATTTCACATTTTGCGTGGATCCAATAAGGAAGTCGACAGGTTGGCCAACATTGGCTGCAATATTATTTAGGAGAAATTGGAAACCAACAAAGGTCCTGTAAAGACTCACCCCATCCCTTAAGCCGTGAACAACTTAAAAGAAGTTATGATCTATTGAAACGAGGACCATTAGCTCAATAATCGTGGAACAACTGCAGAGGACAACCGTCCACTGTTCCAGAGGAGCGATTAGCAAAGAAACCAATTCGAGAAGGATTATAACTCAAAAAATAAGGATGTTAACAGATTATAAAGGACCTATAGGAAAGGCTAGATGATAAAACAAAGATTTGTGACCAGAGGAAAATTAGAGAAGAACAATTGCATTTGAGTTCAGAGCGCAAGAATGAACAAGACAGTCTTTATATCTTCCTTAGAAATTCTCTTAGAATCGGATTTAGTAGATTGAGTACTCTAAAATCCTGTCTCAAGAAGGTTGAGACAACGTAGGTACTAGAAGTAGGTTCTTGAAGTGCAGAATTCTTCCCTAATAATAATTTGAAACTGGAATTTTTTTTTAATTGGGTCGCTAACGATCTATTTTAATTTTTTAAATATAATTTAATCGTTTTTGTGAAAAAAAAAACTAAGCTATGTACTAAAATTATTATCTCGTTTGCTTTAAAATCATTAAAATAAGATATGCTAGGAAGAATGTCAGTTAATATTTGGAAAGTGATATTGTTATTCTACTTATATTCACAAAATATCAGTATGCTTCATGCAATCATGAAATGTTAGATTCTTCACTAAGTGAATTGAACTTTAACTTTCACAATGCAAAGTGATCTTCTCCTGCATCATCTTGAATTCATCCTTTAGTTGATCTAGCCATTTTGTCTCTTTACGGGCCTCAAATGCTGCCATATATTTTTCTTCAATGGTTGATAAGTACACCATTGTCTGCGCCTTAGATGCCCTACTTACAACTCCACCAACAAGAGCGAATGTATATCATGTAGTAGACTTTCATCCATATCTGTCTCCACCAAAATCAAAATATGAAAAACATTTTATTTGTAATTTGTTGATATGTAGCAAATAATAGCATCTAAAGTGCCCTTTAAATGTTTGAGTATCCACTTCACATCATTCAAATGCTCTTTACCAGGATTCACCATCAACATGCTAACAATTCCCAATACCTAGGAAATATATGGTATGGTGCTCACCATGTTGAACATCAAGGTTCCCACTATTGATGAACATGGTATGCGAGACATGCTTGTATTCTCTACCTCTATGTTAGGATGACATTCAGAAGACGACTTGAATTGTGTAGGAATTGGGGTGCTAACTAGTTTTGCATTCTGCATATTGAAGTGTTGCATAATCTTTTCTTGACTTTTTACTTAACTGGATCTTCTTAACTATTATGTCCCTTCATATCTTCATCCCTTAAAATTGATTTGTTGCTCCTAAATACTTCATTTTAAATGTCCTAGCCAATTGATCCCTAAGGTCAATGATTTTCTTCATGTTGGGGCCAACAACCAACATATCATCAATATACAACATCAATATAATAAAACTATCATCACCAAACCTCTTATAGTATGCACAATGGTCAACTCCAATTCTACTAAAACATTGGCTCTTCATGGAGGTGTCAAATTTTTTGTACCACATCCTTGGTGTCTGTTTCAATCCATACAAATATTTATTGAGTATTCAAACCAAATGCTCTTTACCTCTTTATTTACATCCCTCAAGTTGATCCATACAAATTTATTCCTTGAGATTATTGTGCGGAAAAATAATTTTTACATCCAGTTGCTCCAACTCTAAATCACGTGTTGCTATAAGTGCAGGTAAAACCCTTAAAGTAGTCAGCTTCACAACTAGGGAGAATATTTCATTAAAACTCATGGTTTACTTCTACACATAGCCTTTTTCCCTCAAGCAAGCTTTATAATGTTCCAACAACCCATCATTGTTCTTCTTTACTTTATACACCCACTTGCCTCTAACAAACTTTCTCCTTGGTGGGAGATCCACAAGTTCCCATGATTCATTTTTATGTAGTATACATTTCTTCATCCATGGATTTCCTCCATTTATTTGCATTCTCAAATTATGTAGCTTCCTGAAATGAACTAGGTTCACCATCATCAGCCAACAAAGCAAAAGAAGAATGAAAATCAGGAGAATACATTTTTGGATGTCTCTTGGGATGTGTAGACCTTATGAGTTGTGGTTGTTGAACTTGTTGTTCTTGATGCTAATTAGAAACTTCGTTTTCATGTTCATCAATTTCTACTTCAACTCCTCATATGTCTTACCACTCATTTTTTCTGCAACCCCTTTTAAATCTAGGGCTTGGTCATTTTGAACTAGTAAATCCTCCACCTTCATCTTCCATATGGTGAAATTCCTGCTATCAAACTTCTCAATATCAAACTTGGTAAAAGCTCATGTCATTGTTGCGACTCCCACTCATAGAAAACCCTATCCCTGCGATTTTTCTAACCTCCAATACTAGATGTTAGAAAAGTTATAAAAACATAAGCAAACAACAATAACAATATAGCACAAGATTTATGTAGAAATGATGATGTACACATGTAAAACCACGGGGCAATTCTCGCTTCAATCTTTTATTATTACCCGAAAAAATACTTACAATGCTTTTTTCTCTTGTGATACAATGCCACGAGTCACTCTCCTTTTATACAATACATATGAGGGTTCTAGAAGGACCAAAATACACTAGAAGTGTCTATGAATTTTCACCTCGGGGTCTCCACTCTTGAACCCCTAGAATGTGAGGGTCCTGCCCCCAAATCCCTAAACAGGTCTAGGACCCCCCTTTGTGACACCTATGTGATTCTGACTTATACAAATCACACAATGGGATAGTCATGTACCAATATACAAGAAAATGCCAAAATCTAGATATTGACTTCACCTCCTAACAAGTCCCAAATTGATTAGGTGTCTTGCCATTTATTTGTGATTATTTGGCTTTTCTCTAGATTGTTATTGTTGTATGTTTGATGGGAGGATGGATGCCAATTTGGTTAAGAGTTATTTTGTTTATTTTTTGAAAGGTTTTTGGTCACTAAATTGTGATTTGACTGCATCCCTCCTAGGTTGAGGACTAATGCACATATGCACATGGGGGGCAGATCATGCCCAAGAGGGGCCAACTAGAGTTCCCGTGTAGGAATGGTCTAGATGTGTCGCATATACTTTTTAGTGAGGATGATAATATCAAGGATCTTGTGGAGTATCCATATGCATGGATGGACCAGCAAATATGTGTACATCCAATTTACCCAGAATGAGACACCAGATGATAGAGGTAATATTAGTGTTATGTTTTGATTAAGCTAGTTTTATTTTTTTTCTTATTTAATACACATGCAATTTATTGTAACATTTTATTTACATTGTCTAATTCTTAATCAAATTGTCTAAGTATTGTTGTTTATTAGTTTGTAGATATTGGCACATATGTTGGGAAGGTGCCTCCCCAGCATGATGAGGAGATCGTTGAGGTTGACTAGATGCCTCATATAAAAAGACCTACCTTGTGATGTAGGCTAGATCGCAGATTCCATCAGGATCTAGTAGATCAGTTATCGGGATTGCTGTCTCAGTGAGGAGTGTGCCCTATAGGAGTTTCATAAATCACAAAGGACCCTTACCCCATAGCTATATGGGCAATGCTTCCCCATGATATGAAATTTTTTATGCATAATATTGTCAGTGAAGCGAGAATACTTGAGAGGAGGAGGGATCGTGCGCATCACCACCTCCTCCGCCTACCTCTCCATCCTCTCCTACACAAGTTGAGCAACCACCCTCTCCTCCTCACTAAGCTGACTGACTACCCTCTCCTCCTCCACGGGATGAGAAAACACTATTTCCTCTCCACTAAGCCAATTGACTACCCTATCCTCCTCTGCAGTCTAATTGAACACCCTCTCTTATTCCACAGGTCGATCGACCACCCTCTCCTCCTCCACAAGTTGAGAAAACACCATTTCCTCTCCACCAAGCCAACTAACAACCCTATCCTCCTTTGTAGTCCAATCGACCACCCTTTGCTATTCCACAAGTCGATCAACCACTCTCTCCTCCTCTACAGGCCAATCAACAACTGGCTGCATCAAGTGATATAGATTATGGTGGATGTGTGTGTGTGTGTGTGTCTTTTCATGTCATGATGATGTTATTTGATTTATAAATTGTATTGTGTATTAGTGATCTAAATTAGAGATGTAATATAATGATAAACTCTAGTTAAATCATGTATCATCGTTTTTCCGTGGTAATTGTGTCATTATATAATGTTTAACCAATTTTAAATGTGAATGATTTGTTGTGCAAGAAGATGCAATATGTTGATCAAAGATGTTTACAAACTTGAATATTTAATGATTCAATCAATGATTGTCTGATTTGATTAACATTTGAAACCTATTTTCAAATTAAAATATTTGAAAAAAAATCATATTTAAGAAATATTTTTACTACATTTTTCATCAATTTTGATAAAGGTAGAATTATTATAATTAAATTAAAAAAAAAGGTATTCCTCCACTCGTATTTTTTTAGCTAGGAAAAAAATCACATTTTTATTTCACGAAGAAACAAAAACACCTTCCTCAGGTGCCTGAAAGAACAAATACCTCGCATCATGGGTTTCCCCATGTATTGGCACCAATCAAGTAACCAATATGATAAAAACAATTACAAACTAATAAAATGTTTTGCAGATATTCTAGAAAATATTGTCTTATAAATGTTTTCATGAATTGTTCAAGAAAACTCATAGTTAATACAATCTTCCATATGCTTAAAACTGTGTAAATACATGGTAAATTGTTCATATTGCTTTCCTAGTTTCAAACTCAACTCCATCAGGAGTCTTGGAAAGGACTACTGAGTCGGTGCTTGGCTCTATAGACCTTCCTTAGACAATGTATATGCTTGTTGGTTCATCTCCCTAAAGATATGTACGGATTGTAAAGCACCAGACTAAAAACCACTTATTTAAAGTCATTTTCCAAGTCAATCAGATTTATATTATGTATTAACTACTCACCATTCATCCACCTTATTACCAATGATGAATCCCCATACAATTGCAAAATATTTACTTGGTGTTAATTTTCCAATTGGAGTAGTACCTTGAGAGCCAGTAGCTCCACATAGTTGTTAAGGACTTTATCGATATTATATTTGAAGTGGACATAATGTGTGTTGAAGAAATATAGGATCCCTCGATTCCCACAATTTTGGTCAATACCTTGACAGGATCCATCAAAGTACCCCCAACACTTGCTTTTGTCAATCAAGAGTTCGACAATTTGTTTAGGTGTGTTAATGATTAATTTTTCCTTGCAATGATTGTATATTGTAACACCCCATAATCCAATTAACCATATTTAGAGAAAAATCAACATGCATTAATAAAAACCTAACATATAACTAACTAACTCTATCATATGCATTGGCAAGATCCAACTTTATTGTCATTGCATGTAGCCTTTTCACTTTAATGGTGTATAATTCCTCTTGTGTTGTTCCAACTACCTCATGTATTTGTCGACCAACTAGGAAACCAAATCATCCTGACAAAATTATCTCTAAGAGAACCACCTTTGAACATAAAGCCAAAACTTTTGTAGCTAGTTTACATACACAGTTATATAATGCAATGGGCATGAAATGGTCAAAAAATCCCAATAAAAGTTCAATCATCCAACGATCAAGTCCGATGCTCTGATCCTTTTTGAAATAATGATAGGACTATCAAAAATCCATCTTTGGAGACTTCCTCAAATAGTTTTAAGTTAGCCTCCTCTGAAATGAATCAAGGGAAATATGGACAAACATTGATAACCTCTACAATATTTACTGAGTTAGGCTCCTTATAAATATTTGAAAAATGTTGTACACCTTAATTTGCTAACTTCTTAAACCCATCAATTGATTGTCCTTCATGAGTGTTCATTTCCTAAATAGTGTTATGAATCTTTCTTTAACTGGCAATCTTGAAACTACTTGGTATCTTCATCACCCAAACTAGTCCATATTGCTTAAATTTTCAATTTATAGTCCACTTGTTGATCATGTAGAAGTTTCTCCTTTTTATTATCCAATTCTACTAGTATTTGTAACTCCTCCTCATTGAAAACCCCACTTAGATTGTTTGTAAACATATATTAAATTCCCAATTCAACCTCCTTGATTGCACCGTCTCTTTTCCTAAGTCTCTTTATTTCCCATTCCATAGCTTTGTGTTTTAGTGACAAACTGATGGTAGGCTAAGGAAATAATGGTTGCATTATAAGGCACCCACTCTCTTCGGACAAATTCGTAGAAGTTAGTCTCTTCAAGCTAAGAGGGGTTGAATTTAAATGTGTTGGTCGATTTTTCTGAGGACATCTCCACTTGTATAAAAATAGGGTTATGGTATGAGTCCCCTCCTAAGTCTATCCATGACCAAGATTTATCCACAGTCATAAGCAACTAATTTGAGACAAGAAATCTATCCAAGTGTTTAGAAATGCTAGCTGGACATGAACGTTTATCTGCTAGGTGGGATTCAAAGATATTGGTTCAACGTCAACCAATCCCAATTATATGAGATTATGCATAAAATAGCCAACTAGTAGATCCACCCTTGTTGTGGTGCCCCAAACTTCCACCCGTTTTAGTGTGAAGTTCATATCACCCCAATGATGATATTTTGATCTTTTGTGAAAGATTAAGCAAATAAATGATCCCAAAAACTCTACTTATGATCATAGTGTCCATGCATATTCACTACAAAGACTTGTATGTCCAATTTCTAGTTGAAAAACACTCTTCATGGACCTAAAGAAGCATAAAAGCAATTGGGTAGAGTAAGACAAGTATTGTAGCTAGTGAGTAGTCCCTCGGAAAGTCCAACGACATCCACCCAAAGAAAATCCCAATGCTTGAATAAAGATTTCAAATTGTTTATAATGAGTTCCCCCTTGCACATTGTTTCTTGTACAAGAAGTATATATGGTCTCTCTTTCCCCATTACTCTAAATAGGGCTAGACATTTAGTGGGGCTACACAACCCCCTCACATTTAATGAAATAAATTTCATTTAGTAACTATGACAGAGAGATGTATGTCTCTAAGAACCCCAATTAAAGTTTTTTGTTTTTATGAGGACTTACATCATTGTTGTTTCCTAAGCATGATGTAAATATGATTTTCATTCAACCAACCCCAACACCCAATTCTTTCTGAAATCAAAACGCAAACCCCCTGAACTAAAACCTCCTAACATAGTAACGAATTTTTCTAACCTGTGATTATATGAGTTCCCCCCTGAATCCCCTATGGAAAAAGAAAAAGGAGTCCCAAACTTGGCCCCTTCCATAGAACATGTGGGCTTCAAGGGTTCTGGATCAGGCTCAATATTGACTGAGGAAATAATTGCCTCCTCGATTGGCTAAAGTTTAGTCTTAGATTCCTCCCCTTCCTAGCCCTAGTTTAATGCAAGGGGACATCAACATTGATGGGAAGGTACCAATCTTGTTTAAAGATGTATTCATAGTAAAAAATTGAATGGATAAATGGAATTGTTGTAACTTCTTGTCTTTTGGAGAAGAACTAGAAGTGACCGAAGGTGCAAGTTGTCGAAGGTCGTTCTTTGTAACCTGTTGTAATTTGTTTTTACAGTCATCTAATGCCCCATAAGTAGGAGAGAAGAATCCCATGACAATATCCACAACCTTTCCTACCACTTATGTGGCAGGGATTCTGATAAATCCTTCTTCCTCAACCAGACTAGTTAACTTCAGGAACAACTCTGGGGGTAAAATACATATCTTGTGAAGCCACATTTTGTGTGTGAACCTCGCCACCAACTTGAATATAATCAGAATGATAAGAAGCCTCATAAGCTACTACGGTTGAGTTATCCCACATAACCAATTGTTGGGAAGTATTAGTTTTTGAGACCCAAATAATAGACAATGCAAGACCGATAGCCTCCTTTGACAAAGCAACATGGGACTTTTTCTTCCAAACCTTCTTATGAAAAGACATCATGCATTCTGAAATTAGATGTCCATATTGATGACATTGTGTGTATCAGAAGGGTACATTGGCATAATCCAATTCTTGTGTAAAGACTTAGTCACCCACCTCTACATAAATACTTTCATCCAATCCCTTGCTCAAAATTACATTCACAGGGGCTTTTCCACATACCGAACGAGACTTATGCTGTAGGAAAGGCCCATATATAAATTCTTCCAAAAAAAATTATGAGATCCCATAAAAATTTATTGCTCCACAACTCCATAGGCATGCCAAGGAGTGTGAACCAAATCCACAAGGTTTAAGAGGTTTCATGATGTAGATCAAAACATGGGCTTCATAACTTCAAAGATAATAGTACGGAGCCCCAAAACCACTTACCGCATAGAATGTAGATCTCATCCTCTTTTGCATGAAAGGAAAAAACTAGCCATCCTCTAAATATGATATGGAAAGTTGGACAATACCTAACCAATGACTCCCATGAAGACTTAAGCCAATCTTGTAGTGTGTCTTCCTAGAGTTGTATAACAAAGTAGGGTCCTAGCAGGGATTTACCGGCACAAGTTAGAACATGTTCTAACATCAAATCTTCACCAATAATCATATTTTTAACAACACACTTTTTCCTTTTCTTCTTATCCATGGTCTGATCCCCCTCTAAAGATGTTTCCCAATAAACAAAAGTACTCGCCAATAAAATGGGATCGAAAAGTCGACCCACGAAACCCTCTCTCGTTTTAGACTGTTGAGGCTTGGCAATTGTCCTTGGGTGACAATGGCCAAAGGAAAGATCAAAACATGTAGAATGACCAGAAACTTCAACTCGACGAGGAGAAGAATAGTTCTTCATCGAGAATGAAGCCCCAACAGCTTTACCATCTTTACTAATGTCGATTAAGTCTTTTAATGAGACCACATGGTCCCTCACTTAGTCTCGTCCTTCCTTTAGATGTGCATTAAAAGAAGCATCTATAGGATTGGATGGATCTCACATCGACAATACATCCAACAATTAACTATCTACCAAATTCTCCTCAAGCCCTAGGTTGTCCCCTTTTTTAATACTAGTCAAAATACGAAGGTTTGTGTAGGAAAGGGAAACATCCCCTTCGACTAGTATGAAGGAGGTGGGAGAGGTGAAGATATCTTAAGTAGGCAGAGTATCCAAGCTATAGTCTACTAGTTCGACTCCATTCTCAATACAATCAAGCTAGGGAATTGAACCAAACCCTCTGTTACATCATGACATTTATATACTGTAGCATCATGCATATTAAATCGTGAAAAATATTATGCAAATTTGAGAAAGGTGTTGGTTAAAAAACATCAATAATATTTTCTTCCTAACAATGCAATTATTGTCAAATTGTTAAAAATGTAAACAATTTTATAAAAATATATTGTCATATTGTTACAAATGTAATTAATTTAGTAAAAATATATTCAATTTTAATAAATTTTGATTTCAACAAAATAAATATGAGAGAGCATGTTCTTTGACTAAATAAAATCATTTTCAATCAACCCTTCCATACAATCACAAAATATTAGATATATAAAGAGTACATTACACATTAATTTATTTTAAATCAACTAAAATGGTTTTAAAAAATAATTAAAAAATATCATTTGCTATAACTTTGCAATAATTATTTGTAATCTTTGTTGAAAGATTTAGATGAAATATAACAATGTTTAGTATTAATGGTGACTGCTTTTTTTCTTTATTTTTTTAACGAAGAATTACAAATTATATATAATGTAAATTACAAGTTTTTTTGGAATATTCTTTAAAAACTCTAAAAACACCTAAACTTGTAGATAAGTAAATATCCAATAAGATAAAAAAAGACCTTCATAACTAAACCTCTTTAAGTACTTAGTTTTTTCCATAACATGTGACGTTAGATATGTATCATAATGTTATCAAAATGGAAGGATGATCTTCACCATTACTATTTTTTAACATGGAGGTTGAAAATGGTTGTTAATTTTTAATTTATAACAACCTAAAATCAATAAAAAAACATAATTGGCCAATTATACATAACAATAATCAAATGACACATCCATATTATAAATATTGAAATAAAAAATGTACATATCACTTTATGTTGTCATCACCCCGATTACCTTCCTTACTTCACATTATAACATTGTTGTTCTCAAAAATATGTTTTGATCTACGGTCATGTCATGGTATGTACCACCAATCCCTATACAACACATCCATGTAAAAAAACATTTGGTTTAAGTGCTTTGGGAAAACATAAGGATCCTTGGTTTCTTTCCACATCCTTTTAGCGTTGATACATATTAATCCACTATCGCGAGCTTCCTTTAAATTACTTCAATCGAAGGTATCCCACCACTTCCACTTAAAAATAACACATTGGAAATATGAGAAGTCTACTTGCATGATCTCTTGTATCTTTCCGATGTAAACTAGCTTTCCCTCTATTATCTTCCAATCACGGTGTCTAGCATGACTACATTGGTCAAACTTGACTTCCACTCCACAGTCGAGTGTGACATGTCCATCATCGACATCCTCATTGTGAAGATGATATCCATATGCCCACATAGATGGGAACAAATGCACATGCAAAAATGTAAACAAATTATGGTGTAATATGTCTAATAACCCAAGCATTAATAAAAATATATAGATGTTATAATTCAAATGGGAATTATAAAGTAAAAAATGTACACAAAATATTGCTATAGAATCGTTGCATCCAATCCTTATGTTTAGTGCATCCTTTTCACCACACGGGTTACCACTAGATGCACCATATTTCTCTTGGATCTTGTTAGCCACCAAACTATTGAGACATCATTGACATATTTTCTTTTAAATGGTAAGGGAAATGCATACTTCTACTATTCAACCTCTTGAATTATTTCTTGTCACTCCCCAATTTCCTTCTATTCTCCTCATACAATGCGACCCGCAATTTCATTTCCTCTGTATTGTAAATTTGTATAGAATTAATTTAATGATGGCATCAATTTTTGAATATGTTGAGGTATTATTGAAAAAAATGATATAAAATATATACTATCAAGTTTAGTGTAAACAATTACTCTGTAGAATTTTGACAAATATATGTGATTTACTCTTTGTCATTTGCATTTTTCCATCCATTTGGAGTATCTCTCCTTACCTTTTGTTCTCGTCTCATCGGTCATCCCAAACCATTGTGCTTGGTGTGTCATTGATTTGCTTGATGTATTCACTAGCATAATAGAATTATTTGTATACTATGTACCCCTTTGCATAGACCCCTTGAGTTTTGTCGTTTGTGGAAAAAAAACCTTCCAATTTTTTCATGTACCTCTCTAAGAAGAACATCAAATGACATGAGACCACCCTAACTAATTCAACCTCATCAACTAGGTGAATTAGAAGATGAACCTACAAGTCCATGAAACTTGTGGGCAATTCCTCCTCTAATATACAAACAATAGCATCTATCTCTCGATGCCACCATAAAATGCTAGCCATATGAATCTCTTTTGATGTGATCCAATGTACAAATGCACATAATTTAGATATGGCACACAAGTCCTAGGGGAAGTCACAGTTCACACATAAACAAATGATAATGACACTACAAAATAAACACATACAAAATTAATTTCCATAAAACTTTAAGTGCATAGTATATTATAACCTACATTGCAGGAAAAAGCATGCATTCGACATGCATACCCTTAGAAGGTTTAAAAGGTAATGTGATTTCAACCTTGAAAAATGTTCTTTCATAGTGAAGTAAAAACCTTGAGCCAATATTTCTTCCTTCGCTAGAGAAATATGATCATCTTTCTTCAAAATCCACATGACATAACCTTCTTCTTTAAATGACCAAGAGGGACCAATCTCTGGTCTACTTTTTTTTTTCTAGGCCAATCTTTCTTTTTAGTATTTGAAGAAATAAAATATATACTAACACCCAATGTGTCACTTTTTTCGATGATCTGTGCCTCTATAAAGAAGATGAAACATTTTTAAATATACGTATGGGATCCAGTAAATGGGAAATCTTAATATGCTCCCAACATGGAATCTCATAAAATACAGATATCATTTTCATCCAAATGGACATTTTATCAGCATAAGCATAAAACAATTTAGGATAATCGAACATAGGTTTACCATATGAATTGAAAAATTATGCAAATTCCTTCTCCTTCTCTATGTCGTATTTCCTAAGGTAGTTAACTAGTGTCATTATTTTAGCTTGTTGAGTTCTCTCTAGTTTACCATTGAAAACAAATGATGTTCTTTTATAAGGGTGGTAGGTAGACATTCATATTCTTCACATGTATTCTACCATGAACTATAACATCCAACATAACATGTTCGTTCTTCACAAATAACCATGGGGGGGTATTGTTATTGATCACAACTACTAACCTAACATAATAGTTGGTATTTTGGAGGGAATACGGGTTAAATCCATCCACGATCGTGCTCAATCAAAGTCTCCATTCTTCGTCCTTGAATTTATTGAACCATGTATCCTATATGCTTCATGGCTATTTAATTTTCTAAGATTGACATAACTCTTGGCTCACTTATGTACGAGGCATGCCACCCTTGCAACACGACTGATTCTTTACAACAAAATAGTTATTGATCTCTTGGGATTATAGGCAGGTGCCTCAATATCTAATGAGGAGGACCATGTGTTTTATCGTTGTCTTTATTTTTTAAATTTCTGGAACCTGTCATGCCCACATTTTGGACATATTACTTTGCTTGCATATTCAACTCTACCTAAAATACAATAATTTGAACATGCGTGATTGATATGTATTCAACACCCAATGTTTCAACATTTGATTTTCCAATATGCAACTATTGGGAAAGACATTTTCACTGAGAGGTATCTTATCTTTGAGTACCCTACAATTAGTGGGCAATAGAAATGTACATTGTCATCAAGCCTACATAAAATCAACAATTTTTAATGTTAATTATGGGACAATATTCTTGAAAATATAGGGGACTTAATGGTTAATTACCTTAATGGTGCCGAAAAACATGCATATAACATACAATACATTGCTTTCAAGTTGTACAGTAATATTTTTATCCCTAGATATGTATATTTTGACACATGTACAAAGAGAATGGTGGTGGAAGCAGATTTCAATCTTTCGAATAAGTTATATGTGATATGAACGACATCCCTTAGCTCATCTCGATGGAATGCATGTAACAACATTCCCTCCATGGCACCGGTATCCCTTAAGAAATCATCCATACCAACCTCTATTTCATACTCTTCATTGCCAACATGTGAAGAACTAGTGTTACTGTAGACATTCTGAATTGGTGATTCGGGACATAGTAGGAATTGAATAGGTGGTTGATTCAACCATGTTTCGTATGCTTCCTCTTCGAGTTGTGCTCATTTCGTAGCATTCTCTCGATTTGACATTGTAGTGGGGTGCAATGGAAGATGGTGGACAAGTCATTCGTAATTTGAACTTTGATTAAAAAAATATTGAATATTACATCAACGATATTAATAAACACAATGCATTTAGTATGTTTAAACATTATGCCAAACATTTTTTAAGAGCATGGATATTTTTCCAATGGTACATGTGCAACCAACCACTTTATAAAACAAAATATCAAATTAAGCAATATGTTTACATTAATTCCATTGAAAATAAAAATAAAAATACAATTACTCAATGATTTTTTCCTTATGCCCCAAGTGGAAATCCAAATGTCATCCTAATGCAAGTCGTTTTTGACAAGCGGTTGGTGGTCTATGAATGTTATAGTTTATTAACAAATCTTCAACATGATAAAAACTATGTATTGCATGCACAACAACAAATATATATGCTTTAATTTTCATAAAGAATTCCTTGGCAATGAGGTGTTCCTCAAATGAACAATTGGCATTGGATAATTAGCATATATACATATTTATGAACCGTACAATTTTCCCATGAGTACAAGGATGACCATAAATATTGTAATTCGCCCGGTTTTGACTTGGAATATATTAAATCAAATCATGTAAATGATGTAGACATGCTTGTATGGATTCCTAGTGCAGAGCTCAAGGCTAAGGTTAGACTAGTGAATGGATAGGCATGTATAATGTAAATATTTTTTTATGGACAATGTGGTTGGCTTATCATGCCAATTCAAATGTTATGTAAATATTATGTTGGAAAATAATAAAATGGTCCAAGATGGCTATGTAAAGAGAATTATATGGGCTATGATTCCACTAAAGGGGAAGAGGAAAGGGGGACTATATTGGGATATTAGATCCTCTATTTCCAAGTGACAACCTTGGAACTCACCCAATTGTTGTCATTTCCCTTAAACGAACCAATTACTTATTTTTTATTGTTTTATCCAATCATTGGATGCATATGTGAGGTTGGTGAGAAAAGTATTCTCATGTATTTATGAAGCATGGATGAATACACTTCTATAACTATTGTAAGAGTCCTCTCTATTATGTTCGGAAGTTATGGCAGTTGTCTTTTCCACCATTCTCTCATCTTTTGGAGTCTACTGTCCATTATTTTTTGTCCAAATTTTGGGACAACAAATTTTACACTATACATAATTCTTATTCTTGTTGTTCATTCCATTGCCATTACCAATTACCAGACTATGCATAACCAGAAATTCAAATTTGGAAATCGAGCTCCAGATTTGAGGGAAAAAGAAATGGTTATAGGTGAGCATAGAGGTTGGGAAAGCTATGAACCTTTACCCATTAAGTTTTGTTACTCAAGAATGCTTGAGAAGCCATGAAATAATGCTATAGGATGTTCTCCAATAGCATAAAACATATTGGACTCTTACTACACACACTAGTAAGCACTTAAGGGTTGGATTTCCTAAGGGAACTATGGATTAATGAAGGGGAATGTGTTCCTTGTGTTGCGTGGGGAATTTGGAAGGAGTGGCATGGTTGTGATGGCCAAGTGAGATTCTTATATAGCTCTCAATGAACATTTAGCTAAGGATTGAAATCATAATGGGTTGTGGGATGAGAGAGAGGAACCTATAGTCATTCCCTTTGCCCTAGTGGTCTCATAGCCCAGTTTCGGGGTGCCCTCTTAGCATAAAAAGTGTTTATGATTGGATGCAAAATTGATCTTACACAACCAGTTGCTTGGATATTCTTTGTTTAAAGATAAGTATTCTCTTTGTATTTGAATGTGCAATGATTATATGTTGTGCCTATGATAATTATGCTTGTATATGCATGATGGGTGTGTGTGGATATAGTTTATTTCCACCATGTTTTTATTCATGCATTTACACATGCATTTTAAATGTTTATAAATTCGTAATGTGCCCGTGTGGTGAAAATTAGAGGCCCAAAATTTGTTAATATCTGCATCTCTTGGTTAGGATGATCGATGGGGACATGACAGAGTGGTAGTAAAGCTATTGGTTGCAACAATGTGATTGTATGTGCCAGAATCCACAATCATCAGCATAAAACCACATCTTGTACATTAAAAAGTGGCGTTTTAATGGAGCCATGAATTAAAACAATGATTTACCAGCAGGAATGGTAGACTAGCTGATGAAATTTGGGGAAAATTTCGGAATTCATAGAACTATCAACAAGATAAAATATATATAATAATAAATATATATGCAGGACATAACATTGTAAGCCAAATCAGATGAAGGAACCCACAGACTGCAGACTGACCTGACATCGAACGCAGCGAAGGAGATTGGATCGTAGGCCTGACAGCATCGATCAGATCACTTCCCTGATCGTTGGAGACATCGGGATCGGTAGATATTTTGGTCCTTAGTGGAGAAATGGAGGATACGGGAGATTCTTCTCTAGTCCCCCACCACCACCGCTTCTGCCTGAAGTTGAAGCATTCAAGATATTAGTAGCTTCCCAACCGAAAAGAAAGACGCGGGATATCTCTAAATTTGTCAAGAGAATTGATGAAATACCGACGGTGGCCCTCCCCCCTGAAGGCCCAATGAAAGTAGCGGTATCTCTCGCGGAAAGAGATCTAGTAGGGCAGTTTACAAGTTTTTCGCCTTGCCTGGGTTCATAAAAACTATTGACCTCTGATTTCAAACAGTGTTACCTCTTACTTCTTCGGCCGCGAATTCTTCATGTTCAAGTTTATTTCAAAAGAAGACAACGATTTGATCTTCAAAAATGGACCCTACTTTATGGGGCCACAAGGCCTGTATCTTAACAGATGGACTCTGTATTTCGATCCTTCGGTGGACGTCCCAACAACAGTTCTGATTCGGGTTAGGCTTCTGAACTTTCCAGTTCACTGTTGGAACTGGGAATCCTTGCAGTATATCGGGAATACCTTAGGGAAATTCATAGATCAAGAAAATACAAAGGATCAATATGATTGTGCACGAATTTGTGTGGAAGTGGACTTGGACATAGGGTTACCAGAGGCCATCAAACTCACGGTAGGAAGTTGGTCACACATGCAGAAACTAGATTACGAGCAACTCTAGTTTAACTGCAGAGGGTGCCATGAGTATGGACAATTTGCCAAGAGTTGTCCAAAAAAGTAGCCCCAGAAAACGATAAAGACGAAGGATGGAAACAAATCAAGAAGCCCAGAATCAAACCTAAAGCAGGAGTAAAAACTCAGGGAGGGGGGAAAGGGAAAGCACAACAAACAAAACCAGGGAGCTTAAGCACAACTAAGGAAAATTCAAAGGAACAAGAGAACAATTTTGAAATATTGGGATCGACACAAGAGGATGTTCAGGAAGGGGATCCAAAGATCTTATCAAAACCAGAGCAAAGCAATCCCCCCTCCCTAAGGAGCAGGGACTCGATGGGAGAATGCCAACAAAATTTGAACCTACTCTGGAGGAGGAAGAATAAGACTCGGATGAATTTGGGGAGGAAGGGAAAATAGGAGTCTCTCAACACAAACCCTAAGATATACTAGAGGAAGGAAAACGACTCAAGAAAGGAGAGAACAAGAAACATACAAGGACAAACTACAAGGAAGCCAACCGACTTTAGAAAAAATGCTGGCAAGAAATCAAGGTCAGGGCCCTAAAGGAGCCCTCTTGCTCCAAAATATCAAGTGATGAATATAGTCTCCTGGAAATGTAGAGGGATGGGGAGCAAGTGGAAATGAGCAATGAAGAGATTGACAAGAACAGAAAATACCGACATTCTTCTCATCTAGGAGACAAAAATGGAGGAAAAGGATTTTCTCCAAAGTAGCAAGCAATTCTGGAATAAAGGGGAGGACAAGCAGTCTCATCCAGGGGAGCCTCAGGAGGCTTGGGCATTCTGTGGAATGAATCAATCTTTGTGAAGATACAAGAAAGGAAAAATACTCATTGGATCTTCATACAATTTATGCACCAAGAATCAAAAGAAATTGTAAGTCTGTTTAATATATATGCCTCGATTAATTATGGGGAAAAAAAGTACTGATGGGAAACAATTCGGGAGCTTTCTAAAGAAATCCCATTGGAAAACACCATCCTAGCTGGATATATAAATCTAACACTTAGTGAATCTGAAAAGTGTGGAGGCAACATTGCGAGGGATCCGGGTAGGGAATGGGTGGAGGAGCTAATTTAGGATTAGGATCTATTAGACATCAATCCAAGTAAAGGAAAATACACTTGGACAAACTGGAGAACGGGACCTGGTCACATAGCTGCTAGATTAGACCGTTTTCTCATCCAAAGCACCTTCTTGCTTCTAGGATTAGATGCAAGTTTTGATATCCTTCCCTCAAGCGATTCTGATCATAAGCCTATAAAACTGGAATTAAAAGTGCAGAAAAATGTAGGCCCCATACCTTTTAGATTTAGTCCACTTTGGTGCACCATAAAAACTTCTTGGATCATGTGGAAACGGTGTGGAAGTTGCTAGTAAATGGCTCTCCTTTTTTTGCTTGGGAGGAGAAACGAGAAGAGTAAAAAGAGAACTAAAGAATTGGGCCAAAGGTTTAATATCTCCATCTGAAGAAAGAAGGACTACCAAGAACAACCTGGAAACCCATCAACTAAAGATGGAAAATATAGAAATTACAAAGGAGAATTTGATATGGAAGAGGGTCTCCAATAAAAAATCCACAAGGCCTGTTCACAAGAAGAGGAGTTTTGGAGACAAAAATTGCGCAACCTTTGGTTGTAAGTTGGGGACATAAAAACCTCATTTTTCCATAAACAGGCGCAAGCAAGAAGGAACTTCAATTCAATTACAGAGATCTCAGATGGAACTCAATTTATCTCTTATTTTACTACTATAAAAATGGCAGCTCATCAGCACTTTAAATTGTTGTACACTGAAGACGAAGACACAAGAAATAGGTATCGTTTGACAGATCTAGTTCCAACCAAGGTAACAAAACAAATGAACCAGAAGCTTATTGCATCGGTCATTAGAAAGGAGATAAAGGAGGCTCTCTAGGAAATGGACCCAAACAAAACTCCTGGCCCGGATGGCTTCATTGCTCGTTTCATCAAAAGTTGTTGGAAAATAGTTAAAAAATATATTCATAAAATGGTGTTGAAATCCAAATCCTGTCATAAGTTAGGAGGAAGCACAAACTCAGCTTTCCTAGCACTGATTCCAAAAAAAAGGGAGCGAGATCGTATGACAGATTTAGACCGATCTCTCTCTGTAACATAGGTTACAAAATGATCACTAAAGTAATTTCGAACCGACTAAAACTTCTTCTTCCAGACTTGATTCCTGAAAACCAAGGTGGCTTTGTTAAAAGAAGGCAAATTATTGATAATTTAATCTTAGTACAGGAAGCAATACACTCTAGTCTCTAGAGAAAAGAAAAAGGTATGGTGGTGAAGTTGGACATGGAAAACGCCTTTGACATAGTGAGGCATACATTTCTTTTTGAAGTTATGCTAAAGTTTGGAATTGACTCCCGATTTATAAGTTGGATCAAGGCCTGTATTGCGGAACCTTGGAATGCCCTGCTTGTAAATGGTCGAGTAGTGGACTTATTCAAAGCATCCCGTGGGCTTAGACAGGGATGCTCACTCTCACCTCTTCTCTTTGTTATTCAAGCCTCTGTTTTAATCTTTCTACTAGAAAAAAGGCGCCTAGATCAAGACTTAATGGGACTTAAGCTGGAAAGAGGAGTCAAGGATTTGAACCATGCTTTGTTTATAGATGATTCCCTTCTTCTGGGAGGAGATTCTAAGATAATTGCTCAAACCTTCAAAGATGATCTAGATGATTACTGCAAAGAATCAAGAAGTAGGGTTAATACTGGTAAAGGTCAAATTTATGGTTGGAATATTATAGGTCTGGAGCTTAGCGCCATCACCAAAATATTTGGGTTCAATGGAACTATGCAATGGACCTATTTCAAATATATTGAACTGCCAATGTTCCTGAAATCCCCACGTGGTAAATATTGGCTTCCTTTGATTGATAAATTCAAACAGAAATTGCAGTCCTCGGGGACAACCTGGTTAAATCTAGCAGGAAAATTGGTTTTGATTAAGCCAGTATTAAATAGCTTGTCCATTTTCCAATGCTCTCTCTTGCTTGCTCCAATGGGAGTCCTTCGTAAGATGGAGAAATTAATTAGATCATTTTTTTCTGGAAAGGAGGAAAAAATAATAAAAGGAGACTCTCGCTTGTTAGTTGGGATAAAGATACAAAATCAATGTTGGAAGGTGGTCTTCAAATAAAGAATCCAAAATCCCAAAAGCTCGCTTTGGGAGCTAAAATTCTATGGAGACAAGTCTCGAAGAATCCAAGATGGGCTCCAAAAGTCCTTTGGAAGAAATATTTTCAAAATACAAGGCTTTGTAGCTTAGATTCACCCCCGAAAGCACGCCTTGGCACATCGATTTATACTCTTTGTAAACAAGCTCTTCCTCTGATCCAAGAAAATTTGTATTGGGTCCCTGGAAATGGGAAAAAAATAAATCCATGAGAAGATAGAATTATAGAGGGCGACCCATTAGCCTCTATGCTAGAGTTCAGAAATTTAAGGCGCTGGATGACTAGGGAAGGAATCACTACACTATGGGATATATCAGAATGGTCAAATAATACTTGGATCAACTGAAAAAATCTGGATACTTCCCCATATCTTCAACAATATTGGAACAAACTTAAGGAACTGCTTATTGGGAAATCACCCATTGATGCAAGGAAGAAAGACACAAGAGGTTGGGGCAAAAGCATTGGATCATACATCGTTGCTCATAGATACAAACTACTCAATGCTATCCGAAATGTCCCTCCCAATCCAGTGGTCTGGGCTGGAATCTGGAAAGAAAAAAGTATACCCAAAATTGATCTATTCTCATGGATTATGGGGCATAATAGCATTCTAACTGGACAAAAGCTCCAGAAAAGAGGTTTTCATGGACCACTCCGATGTCCACTTTGCCAAAATCAAGAAGAAAACTCAACGCATCTGTTTTTGGAGTGCCAATTTGCAAAAGAAATATGGAATGAAGTGCTGGATATCTGGATAACCAAAATAGTAATTCCTTGTTCTGTCAAGTCTCTATTTGAAAATTGGAGCTCGTTATACCCCAAAAAACTATCCTCCAAAGGTTGGTACAAGCTGGGATGGATGGCACTCCCAAAGTTTATTTGTTGGGAAATATGGCTTGAAAATAACTCTCGAATTTTTAAAGAGAAAGCTTTTAAACCGATGCAGGTTTTTTCAAAATAAAAAATCCTTTTAAAAGATTTCATGCAAGGAAATACAGATCAGACTGTGATTAGTTCTCTAACCCAAGACGAGAAAGAGTGGGGACTCTAGTTGGGTTTGACTCTCCCATCCGAAGAAGGAGAAACTAAATAAGTGGAAGACTAGAAAATCAAATAAATGGAAATAACTTCATGAAGTGGAGGAAAAGAGTTAAAATTCATAGTCTCTTCTTTGATGGTGCGGCCAAAGGAAATCTAGGGAAGGCGGGAGGGGGAGCAATTATTCGCAATCCTGATGAAACTTATGAATATAGATATGCTTGGGGATTGGGCCACACAACTAATAATCAAGCTGAAGCGTTGGATATTCTACAAGGATTACAACAACTTAGAAAGCAAGGAATAGATCAAGCCATAATTATTGGAGATTCGCAAAATCTCATTCGACTATTGGTGAAGAATTCGAGCTCAAATGATTTTAAATTGGAAATAATAGTCATCAGAATAAGACAGTTAGCCTCTTCCTTCTAAAGTATTTATTATTTCCATGTCCTTCGTGGAAATAACGAAGAGGCAGATAGGGAAGCCAATAAGGCTGCCTCACTCCAAGCTGGAGCTCTTCTCAGTAATGATGAGGAAGAAGATTGGGACCCTCTGCCTTGATGCTGCAGTTGGCAGAGACGGGCGTTACAAATCACTCATCGCAGATGAAGGGTTAGAATATGCAGATGAAGACGCGAGAAATTGTGAAACTGAAGATCGATGATTAGGAGTGGTACAAGAGTAAGAGATCAGTAGTGTTATTGGTACATAAGGACATAATTCTGGCACGTAAGGACAGAAGGAGCGTTATTGAATTTTGGAACATGAAGACTGAAGGATTTCGGTTCATATTTCTTGAGACATAGATGAAAAATTACCCTGGTTAAGAAGGAAGAAAGGTTAGAATGCAAAGGCTTTGTGATCAGGGATATTGCCTTTTGTAGCTACATTTAGTTCTTCTAAATTTATAAAATGTGTTATTGTTGGGGATGGAGATGTGAGAAAAACTTGTTTGTTGGCTTTGTACACAACCAATAAGTTCCCCACTGACTTGCCAGGTTTCTAGAAATCAAGAAACTTTGCTTCTCAATCACATTTGATATCGAATTAGATATAGTTTCTAGAAGATAGACTTTAGGCCCTTGAGGCAGATTTTGTAATCTCTCTAGTGCTATGGCAACTGTTTTTTTTTTTTTTTTAATTCAAATTATAATCGTTTTTGTAATATATATATATATAAAGAATAAATAAATAAATAAATAAATGAAAATAATATTAAATTAGGTCGCAACTCTTATGAAGAGTCACTAGCTTGTATATTTGTAAATCATCATTCACATTTTACTCATTTATATTTACTCCATTATGGATTTTACTTATTTGACCTATTCTTTGGATAGTTGGCGTGTGAACTGATTTAGTTCACAACATTGGTATCAAAGCAGGGTTCCTGATCTAGGCCTTTGGCTATATCTTGGCTTTTTGCCGTCATCTCAAATGTTCTGAATCATTGGGTCTTTGACCTAAAATTAAATAAAAAGAAAAAGAAAAGAAAAGAAAGAGAGCGAGAAAAAGAAATGAAAAGAAGAAAGAAAGAAAGAAAGTTATAAAAAAAAGGAAAAGTAAAATAAGGAGAAGTAAATAAACAAATGATTTACAAAAAAATATATAAAAGTGAGATTGTAATAAAAGAGAAATGGATTATTCATATATTATAAGAGAAGAGTAATTTTAAAAAGTAGTTTACTATTTATTAGTGAAGGTATTATTTAGTTAAAAGTGAGAAACTAATTACTGTTTTATATTGGAAATTTTTATTAAGTGAGATAAAAGGGGTTCTTTATATAAATGTGAAGGGTATAAAGCAAGATTTGAACCCGGGTGGGAAGGGTGATAATCATTCCTCCCAACCACCCAATCTACACGCAATCCACAAAGAAGTTAATCTAAAGCAAAGGGTTAACCAACGTGGAGATCCAAGTTCATTTTGAGCACAACTTTATTTGTGTAAGCCTGTATTGTGTGCAGAGAGAGGAAAAGACTATTGTGGTTGGTTGTGACACGAAGGTGGCAGTGTGTATAGTTGTTCTTCGCCATTTTCGCAAGCTGATCTCACTGGTGCAATCAAAATTTAGATTCGAGCAACGTATTTTCTCCATCATCAACATTTACTCATTGAATAAAAGATCCCAAATTTGGAAATGTTTAAGCAATAAAGTATGAAAAAAGTTTTAAGAAGAAGATATTTTTTTTATGGAAGCATAAGAAAATGGAGTTTCATGGAAAAAAACAAGAAAGATTACCTCAAACTTTTAGAAGATTTGTGGATGCCGTATTAAAAGTTTATGGGCTTATTCAAGGAAAAAAGGCTTGCATCGCTATTTGCCCGACCTCCCATAAAAATCACATAAACGTTGACCTAGCAAACCAATCAATGCATTCAGAATCATATGTAATTGAAAATAACACAATTCTTTCTAATGAAAAATTTCAAATTAAGAACCTACAAATATTTATTGATGATTACAAGGTCGTAGCTCAATTAAGTGTCGTATCAATGTGTCAAGACACATTTGATATAATTTTAGGGTCACCTTAGATGGATACTTTAGGTACCTTCATGTTCAACACAAGGAAAAGGTTTTTGACATTTCCTTATAAAAATAAGAAAATTACATTTCAGGATGTTACAAGGAAGTCAGATTCAGAAGTTATGTTGTCTAAATACTTCAAAGATATCTCGAAGGTGGTTTCACAAGAAAATCAGAAATCAATACATAAGATACATAAAGAGTTCGACAAAGTTATCGTAGATAAAAAAGAAGAGATCTCTCGTCTAAGAGATCATAATAAAAAATTACTTCTTCAAATCAAGAAGGCGAAGGATAAAACACAACGCAATCAAAAGTTAGAAGAGGAGAATCAAGATCTTAAAAAATAACTATCAAACAAGGACGAAGAAAGCTCTTCTTTAGAAAAGGTTAATCAGGAATTGCTAGAGCAAAACAAAAAGCTTAAAAGAAAGAGAGCATAAAAATCGAGACAATCAAAATGAAGTCAACAAGTCAAACTATAAGGAAGAACTCTTATGTTTAAGGAGACATAATAAGGACTTACACAAATTAGAAAGCTAAAACATGATAAGAAATATTTATAAGAAGAATTAGGTCGCAAGAGATCATTAGCTGACAAGGAAACAATGGCAGACCCAATAAACAAGCCATCAAACAGTCAAACTCAAACACCGAAAAGGGGAACCAATACAGAGTCAAATGGCACTCAAAATTAGAATAATGTTTATATTGAAAAAACACTACAAACATCAAGACAATATGGTTCTGAAGAACAATTACAAAAGATTGCGATGCCTTATCGTCATCCAACTCATAAGAATCGTTACAACCAATGACAAAGTCAACAGGAAAATAAATAATATTATTCTTACAAACAAACCAACTACAACATTGAAAAAGAGCAAAGACAAAATCAAAAACTTTTATGGAATCCTAGAATGAGAAGTTCTATCCCAACAAAGTATTTCAAAAAAAATATGCTTTGAGGACAAATCATTTCTGAAGAGGAAGGAAATGTTATATATATATATATATATATAAAGAATAAATAAATAAATGAAAATAATAATAAATTAGGTTGCAACTCTTATGAAAAGTAACTATGTGCCCTTTTAACGATTATATATATATATATATGGGCCTTGTATATTTGTAAATCATCATTCACATTTTACTCATTTATATTTACTCCATTGTGGATTTTACTTATTTGACCTATTATTTGGATAGTTGGCGTGTGAACTAATTTAGCTCACAACAAATTTCAATTCAGAATTTCGGTTCTCTTATGCAATAGAGATATTCCAAAAAGGAGGAAATCAAAATTTTGTCTAATTATAAAAAAAATTGAGAAATTCAAGACGAGCCCCACCCATCCCATGTGGATGGGGTATATGACATGGACTAGCCACATCAAATGAATGCACAGGTAGCCAGACTCGAAATAAGTTTGAAAATGATCGAAGGAAGGTCCAAAATTGATCAGAGGAAGTTCCAAAAGTGATCGAAAGAAGGGTCCGGTAAACTAGGTCTAATGTTTTATTGGAAATGTGGCATCAAAGGTCCGCAATATAGGTGTCGATGAAAGGCTTGATAGAGTGGGTCTAATAGTGTACCAGGGTGATGATATTGGAGATTCCATTTTGGATATTGATGTGATGGAGTTCATGGGAAATTCTGATGGAGAAGGTCTGATATTGGCCATCGAAGATGATAGAAATAGGTCTGATATGAGAAGTCCGATAAAAGAGATCCGATGAATGCCACCAGAAAAGCTAAAAAAAAGTTTAGAGCCCAAAAATTGTTTTGGCCATAACATGAATAGTTTAGCTCATAACCTTATGCAAATTGAGGCATTTCAGCGCCATTGATGAAGGCTACATAAAGGTTGATGGGGATCATGGGCCCATTCTTCTCTAATTTGAAACAATTTTGGAAATAGTGGGTTTTCAAGATTAGTGTCCAAAGACCCGATGGGGGCCTTGTTTTGGCCAAAATTGTTCTGGTGTAGCCGTGGATGTTGATGTATATGTAACTTCGGAATGTATTTCACATATATGTATATTGTATTCCTATAGAGATGGTATTATTCCTCTATAAGGAAGTGTCGTCATTTATCTTGTAAGTGTCGTAACTTATACTTGATGGGTTATTAGACCACCTTATTTGGGGTCGGCCCTGTATAAGTCATGTGGATCAAAGGGTTATTAGACCACCCTATTGGGGGTCGGCCCACTCAGCATTATGTTATGTGGTAAAGTTCGAGCCTACATGAGTTAGGTAAAAAGGCAAGTCAAGTCAAGTATAAATAGAGTGCGGGAGGCACTCTATTTGCTCACTCACTTCTCACACATGCACTCAAGGAGGAGTGGCGCACTTATGGAGGAGGAGGATCTGTTGCTAGGTTATGGCTATCTCTCTTGGTTGGTTGTATCATTGCTCTATCTATCTCTGAGGAAGTTATTGGGGTTTTTCACCTTTATGGTTTTCCCCAAGTAAATCTTTGTGTCTCTTGTGTGCTTGCATTATTGTCTCCATGATTGATATGCTGTAGATATGATGTACATGTTGTTCTCTCAGTTAAGATCCTAGATCAGATTGAAGTAAATTCTGAAAATTTAACATGGTATCAGAGCTAGCCTGAAAGAAGGCATGATATGGCATGTATGACACTTGTTGCACTTACGATGCTAGGGCTTGATATAGCAAAAACCAGTCATCGTAGCACTTTCGCTATAAATCCGTTTTGGCGAAGTTTTCGGATCTGAAATTGTTACAGGCCGAAGCTAAGATCTCCAGGTACCTTGTGTCCAAAGGACAACCTCTAATTCGTTGTACTTTGTGATTTATGATCTGTACAATATAGGGTTTCTGCCTCTTCCAGATCTGAGTCAAAATCAGGTGACCTTGGGAAAAATGTCATATCTTGGGCTAGGAAGATCCAAATGAAATTTCGTAAAAAATGACAGGTAGTACACAGTCTGTACTATCTCAAAAAACTTTTTCAGAGGTCGAAGTTGAACCAGTGACAGGTGGCACGCCGTACAAGTGCGCTCTCCTGTATTATCCCATAAACAGGTCACGTTGCGACATTTGGCATAAATCTCTCTCAGAAAATCCAATTGAGGTCAGACCTGTCAGGATGGAAAGCTAACAGGTCAGGCTATCTCAGAAAACTTTTTCAGACCCTGTGGATAAAAAATTTCGGAGTTACACCAGAAACAATCAGGTACATATTTCTGTCAAAACAGAATTATTTTTTGGTACCTTCATTCATGGCTTCCGGAATTTAGGGCTTTGGAGAAAGTTGGAATTTTTGTAATCGGAGACCACGGCTGAATGCTACTCATCAAAATAAAAATTTAGAGACCAAAATCAGAATTTTTGGTTGGGCAGAAGGCCGGGCTTGATCAGACCCCAGTTCGGGACTTTGATCAGGAAAGTGGAAAATTAGGGCTTCTGTAAAAATGGGAATTTTTGAAATCTGAGACCACGGCTAGAAGCTCCTCAGAAAAATAGAAGCTTAGAGCTTTGGATCAAACCTTTTGATTGGGAAAAAGAGTGGGATTCATCAAACCCCAGTTCAGGGTCACGTCCAGTGAATCCGGAAGTTTCAAAGGCAAAATTGAGGAGTGAAACTTTGCAGTTTTCAAATTATGAATATATCAATTTGATCAGCTCATCAAGGCGCATATTTCTATCCTTTCGGAAGGTTGAAATTCAAAGTTTGAATTTCTGGGGTTTCTCTGACAAACCCATATCCAGCTCCAGGTCTAGTTCTTGCAAATTAAGTGGATAGGGTTAATCCTAGAAGAAGATGGATTGGTCACCTGCATAAGTGAAGAAGTTCATGTTTCAGAGGGAGATGAGGCTAAGGCCTTACATAAGAATATTACAAGTGATCTCAATAGGTATGACTCATCAAGGTATGTTTCGATATTTGTTCATGATTAAGTTTATGGTATGTTTGTCTTCATGTTATTACGGTTAGTACAATTTTGATTTTAGATTTGTCGAATCACCTTAACAAAATTATGAATGCATGATAGAAGATATTCATTGGTTAGGGTGTTGACACTTATGATTGTACTAATGCATTATGGTGTTGTATGAGGTTTATGTTGTCTACTAACATGAAAGGTACACCAAGAAAGACAAATCATGTTCTGGTCCAAGAACATATGATCATGATAACATGAGGACAAAGATTCATCCATTGTCATGGATCTCATAGAAGATCCATTTACGAGGTATGTATAACTTGATTTTGTAATAGTTAACCTATGAGATATACAGGTTACTAGCACAAGTCATTGAAGAAGAACAAGAAGACATCATATGAGTATGTTAGACATAAATAGCTAGCATGCTAATCCAGGTATGTTTTTCCTATATCAAGATAGAATCCTACCTTGTGTTAGGATCTTATACTGTTGATTATTCATGAAGTCGTAGGTTTGAATAATCATGGTTGTATGCATATTATGTTTCTTACCATAATTGATGATATGACTAACTAGAAGAATCATGAAGGTATAGGTTTGAATAATCATAGGTTTTATGCATATTATATCTCTTATCTTGATTGATGACTCAACTAACCCGAAGAGTCATAGGTTTGAGTAATTACAGGTTTAGACATGTTATGTTTCTTATGATTTGACTAACCATAAGAATCCCACATAAACCTTGAAAGCTAATGCTTATTATTTCTGTTTGAAATGATCATGACTATACATGCTTTAGATTATTGTGTTTTTGATAATATTAAGATTATTCTAATGAATTTTTGATTATGTATGAAACCTCGGGGATAACACAATGATGATACTAACAAGCATGCATAGGGATCAAGAATGAGTATAAGTTCAAAGACAGGTAATCCAGGAAGCAAAGATCAAGAGGGAGCACACTCCAGTTGTTCCTGCAATAAAGCAAAGGAGCACACTTCAGTAGTTTCTGCAAGGATGCAGATATTCAGAGGGAGTTGACCATCTCTCTACATTCCACAACAGAAAGGTGTAGAAGAAGCTACTTCAGATTAGGACTCCAACAGCTCCTGCAAGGAAGTAAAGACTCAGAGGGAGTCCACCCAACGAACAAAGAAAGATAAGTATTTTAATCATCATTTCTTGCATATTTGTTTGTTTTAAATAATACTGTTCAATAATGTATATACTGATGTTCCTAGAATTAGGTTGTGTATTATGCATATTAGAATAGTTGCATTGATGAACAGTATACTACTAATATACATGGGTAAGTGGCCTATGGCACTGTACAACATTCCATTGCTACTTATCTAGAATGAAACCTCTTTGCTGACATGTTGGGAGTTGTGCACACTCTTAACAATGTTCTGGTAGAGATTGGAAGGCATCTAGAAAGTTATGGGATATGGATAAATGTTGTATTGAAGCATTGGCTAAGATAATTGCATGACTGTATGACATATTTCTTTATGTGTAAGAATTTGTTCTGAAAACTATGAGATGTTTTCTAATCATGCAATTTAACTTGTTGTGTAGGAAAGATCGTATGCCATCTCCTACAAAAGAAGAACTACAACATTTGTTCAGCAATAAAGATATCTATTGAAGATATTGAAGTTCCCAGGATCTGGGATGAAGAAATGGAATGATCCGTCGATCATGAAGAATGATGTTTGGGTTGCAGTCCCAAGACGTGAAGGGAAGTTTGTTATGACTTCCAAATGGAACTATCAGATCAAGCATGTTGCAGATGGCAGCATTGAGATGAAATAGAAGATGCACCAGACGGATTTCAAGACAGCATGGTGTAGTCATTTATGTGTGCAGAACTTGGTATGGTAGGATAGACAGCTTTCTATCTAGTTTGGGCTTTACCAAGAGTAAAGCGGATTCCAACCCTTACTACAAGGTTGAGGAAGGAAATCTAGTGATACTACTTTTGTATGCAAATAACCTGTTTGTATCAGGTGAAGATAGATTGATTGCCGACACGCAGCAGAAGCTTACTACCGAGTTTGAGATGAAGAACTTGGGGATGATGCACTATTTGTTTTTGGCATGGAGGTGTGGCAGAGTGCAGAAGGAATCTTCCTTGGACAAGGGAAGTATGCAGTAGAGATCCTGAAGAGGTTCGGGATGATGGATTGCAAGGCCATGGCCACACCTATGGCATCGAATCTGAAGTTTCTATGTGATGCTTCATCTGAGCCGGTTGATGTCTCTATGTATTGTCAGATGATTGGGTCCTTGATGTACCTGACGAACATGAGACCGGATATTTGCTTTGCTGTGAACACATTGAGACAGTTCCTGACGGATCCGAGGAGTGTTCATCTGGTTGTTGTAAAGCATGTTCTGAGGTACCTGAAGGGTACAATGGATTATGGGCTCAGGTATGAGGCGAATCAAAAGTTTAACCTGCAGGGTTATGTTGATTCAGATTGGGCTGGCAGTGCTGCAGACAGGAAGAGAACATCTGGGTGTTGCTTCAGTATGGGATCAGGTGTGATCTCTTGGTTTAGCAGGAAGCAGTCCTGTGTAGCACTGAGTACAGCTGAGGCAGAGTATGTTGCAGCCTGTTCAGCTAGTTGTGAGGCAGTATGGCTACGGAAGCTACTGTCTGAGTTATTTGATCTCCCGCTGGAAGCTACTGGTATCTTCTGTGATAACCAGAGTTGTGTGAAGCTGTCCGAGAACCCAGTGTTTCATGACAGGTCGAAACACATAGAGATCAAATATCACTATATCAGGGATATGGTGCAGAGAGGAGCTGTGAAGCTCCTGTATGTTGCGACGGACGAGCAGATTGCAGATGTGCTGACGAAGCCACTAGCCAGAGTGAAGTTCGAGTACTTCAGAGAGAGGCTTGGCGTTCTTCAGATCGAGGACACTTCGAGGAAGAAGTGATGGACACATCTGCTTGGATATGATCAGTTGGATCATTTTTATGTATGTATGTACGCATCATGTTGGATGATGGATATGATCAGTTGGATCATTTTTTTATGTATGTATGTACGCATCATGTTGATGCTGGATATGATCAGTTGGATCATGTGTATGTATTTTGTATATGCATCATGTTGGATGCTTGGACCATGTATTTGTATATGTATCAGGTGGATACATTGTATGATCAGGTAGATCATGTATGGTGATATGTATCATGCATTTGTATTTGTATCAGGTGGATACATTGATGATCAGGAGGATCATGTATGATGATATGTATCAGGTAGATACTTGGTATGCATCAGGTAGATGCATTGATGATCAGGAGGATCATGTATGATGATATGTATCATGTATTTGTATCAGGTGGATACATTGATGATCAGGAGGATCATGTATGATACTTGGTATGCATCAGGTAGATGCATTGATGATCAGGTGGATCATGCAGCAGGATGTTGCAGTGATGATCAGGATGATCATAGATGACAAGCTTCAGGATGTTGCTCCAGATGACATGCAGCAGGACGTTGCAGTGATGATGATCAGGATGATCATGGATACATCAGGATGATGTATGGTGAGTATCAGGTTGATACTCTATGGCCGTGGATCAGGTTGTGCAGATGAGCATGTCTGGGAGATCCTATAGGTCGGAGTTGTGTACCCGTAACAGCCTGGGATGCTCTTTCGAGACATTGCTCTGGGAGGACATGTAATAGCGCCCTGGGAGATCTCAGGTCGGAGTTGTGTACCCGTAACATCCTGAGATGCTCTTGCGAGGTTTTGTCCTATGGCATGTAATTTGGGCCCTGGGAGATTTCAGGTCGGAGTTGTGTACCCTTAACATCCTGAGATTCTCTTTCGAGGTTTTGCCATGACCACATGTAATAGCGCCCTGGGAGATTTCAGGTCGGAGTTGTGTACCCGTAACATCCTGAGATGCTCTTGCGAGGTTTTGTGGTGGACCACATGTAATTTGTGCCCTGGGAGATTTCAGGTCGGAGTTGTGTACCCGTAACATCCTGAGATGCTCTTGCGAGGTTTTGTGGTGGGGTCACATGTAATAGCGCCCTGGGAGATCCTACAGGTCGGAGTTGTGTACCCGTAACATCCTGGGATGCTCTTTCGAGGTTTTGTGACGCACGTAATAAGTCCTGAGGATTCCACAGTATGGCCAGTGATGATGAAGACCTGCAGGTGGTGGGCCTACATCCAGTATGAAAAAGGACTGGCTCTGTAGAACTTCCTATGACGAGTAGATTCAGAGATTGATTGAGATAGCAGCAGCAGTGACGATGATGATGACTCGATGACGATTATCTAGTGACGATGTTCCAGAGAAGATGACTTGTGCTAGAAGAACTGTGCTGAGAAATACCTTCCTAGTTAAGAGGGAGTGTTGATGTATATGTAACTTCGGAATGTATTTCACATATATGTATATTGTATTCCTATAGAGATGGTATTATTCCTCTATAAGGAAGTGTCGTCATTTATCTTGTAAGTGTCGTAACTTATACTTGATGGGTTATTAGACCACCTTATTTGGGGTCGGCCCTGTATAAGTCATGTGGATCAAAGGGTTATTAGACCACCCTATTGGGGGTCGGCCCACTCAGCATTATGTTATGTGGTAAAGTTCGAGCCTACATGAGTTAGGTAAAAAGGCAAGTCAAGTCAAGTATAAATAGAGTGCGGGAGGCACTCTATTTGCTCACTCACTTCTCACACATGCACTCAAGGAGGAGTGGCGCACTTATGGAGGAGGAGGATCTGCTGCTAGGTTATGGCTATCTCTCTTGGTTGGTTGTATCATTGCTCTATCTATCTCTGAGGAATTTATTGGGGTTTTTCACCTTTATGGTTTTCCCCAAGTAAATCTTTGTGTCTCTTGTGTGCTTGCATTATTGTCTCCATGATTGATATGCTGTAGATATGCTGTACATGTTGTTCTCTCAGTTAAGATCCTAGATCAGATTGAAGTAAATTCTGAAAATTTAACAGTGGACCGGACAAATAGATAACTCTAGTAGAATGTGCCCACATTCCAAAAGTTGTGAAGCTGAGATGTGAAAAAAGGCCAAAATCCACTATTTTGGAGTACTTTTTGGGGATTTCAAAAAAAATGGAGGAAGAAAAAGTGACCCTAGATGTCGAGACCAAAAAAGTTTATGAACTCAACGATTTACCTACTCATCAAAATAGACAACTTTGGTTACATTAAGTTTTTCCAAAAAATATTGGTTTGGGGGATAACCAATTTTGCTAGAAATTCGAAGTTTGGGAAAAAGTGCAAAAGTGAAAAGTAGTCAATTCCATAAATTTATAGAGATTTACTGGGGCATCGAATAAGGAATATGAAAGATGCTAAGTGATCCTTGTTATGTGTATTATCAACAATCGATAGAAAAGGTTTTTTGGTTCTCCCCATATTTTCTTCTACAGGTGATTGAAGTTGGTCTTCGAAGCTAATTGCACCTGCAAAAAATGCATAATTTGGCAAAATTAGCAGTTTTGGAAGGCCGTAACTTTCAGCTCTGAGATCAAAATGAAACATAAATATAGTCAATGGAAAGATTCAGATGTTTGTAAGATTTGAACAGAAAAGTGCCTGTAACCTTGATTCAACAAAAAATGTTAATATGGGTAGTTCCCATGATGCATGAAAATTCATTTTATGATTTTCTAAGAATGGAATGAAGCTAATAAATGTGTTTATATGAACATTTTTGCAAATACAATATCACATAAGGGACAGTTAAGGGTCAGACTGCATTCACTATATCGCAGTTTGGAAATCCTTAGTCTTGGTTGGGCCGAGAAGATCATCATCAATGATGATGCTTAGGATCCTTATGAAATTGAAACATATGTCATGGGAGAAAATATATAGGTTGATAACACGGAGAAAAAATTGAACAACCGAATAA
Organism: Larix kaempferi; assembly: GCA_027924585.1. Classification (NCBI taxonomy): domain Eukaryota; kingdom Viridiplantae; phylum Streptophyta; class Pinopsida; order Pinales; family Pinaceae; genus Larix; species Larix kaempferi. Next base: position 20,084,588 of record BSBM01000047.1, on the reverse strand, counting down.
TTCAAGTAAATCCCCCATACATTGCAGAAACAATGAGAATCCTAAGGTGGAACTACAAAGTTGTAGAGCAGATAATGAGAGGTTGTTCGGAGCTCAGAAAGAGCATATTTAGTTGAATGTATCCATGGTCCAAATATTAACATACATTCAGAGGAAGATTCACCTAGGATAACACTTAGTAAATGAGGCAAAGAGTGGGAATAGCTTAAGTAGGCATTCTCACAAGAGGCCCCATAGCTCAAGAATGGTATCTAGAGAAAGGAAATCCACTCCATATTTCTCTTCTAGTGTGTCCTATTCCTCTAAAGACTCCTCTGAAGACTCAAGATCACCATCTTGTAGAAATAAGAGGAAGAGTCCTATTAAGGACAAGTCACGTGGGGAATTTTGGAAGGCCAAACCTCATACTTTTGATGGTGAATCCAAATAAAGTCAATGAGATGAGGCTTGGCTTCATGGGATGACTAATTATTTCCAAGTTCAGGACTACTATGTGAATATGAAGAAAAGGGTGGCCATATTTAATTTGAATGGAAGAGTTTCTACATGGTGGGATCACCTTAGGCAAGTGAAGAAGATCAGTGAAAGGTAGAATGTGTGGAAGCAATTCTAGAAGTACTTTAAGAAAAAGTATCTCTCTGATAGGTACTGTGATGGGAAAATCAAAGAATTCTACGATACATTGAAATTAGGACAAATCACCATGGATGAATATGCCAATAAATTCTTGGAGCTTTTGAGGTATGTCAAGCATATTAGAGATGATAAGGTAAAATTCAATACTTTCTCAATGGATTACCTCAGCCATACAAGGACATAATTGAGTTTAATGAACCTCAAACTCTAGATGAAATCACAAGGAAGGCTAAGTGCTACTATGATTAAAGCAAAATCATGCCATAATTCTTTAAGGCATGGAAGGATAAGAAGAAGGAGAAGTTTGACCAAAGAAAGAAGGGGTTCAACCCTTCTCATTTCAAAAATAAGCAAATGCATCTAGCACAGGGTGTGACTATTCTAGCTAGGATTATGGGAGACAAGCCAATAGAGCCACTTCAATGTTGGGGATGTGGAAAGGACCATTTGCTTAGAAACTATCCATATCATAGTTGGAGTGCCAAGCAAGTTCACAACATCCAAGAGGTTGAAACGGTGAGTCAGGTGGAAAGGATCGTCCCTAAAATATATGTAGCACTAGAGGACTTCCAAGCAGACCATCAATCAACTATAGTTGAGGTTGAAGGTAAGATTTCTAAGCAATCTATTTCCATTTTGACTGACCTTGGATCTACTCACAATTATATCACTTCTAAATTTATTGAGAATTGTGCTTTTAATAAAACAAGGAATAGTAAATCATGGTTGGTTCATTTAGCCATTGGAACCAAGAGGAAAATTTGTGAGATGGTGGAGAAATGTGCATTAGAAATGGATGGGCTCATAGCCTGGGAAAATATGAATGTTTTGCCACTTGGTTCCTATGATGTTCTCATTAGGATGGATTGGTTAGAAGCACAGTAAGTGAAACTTGATTACTACAACAAAACTTTTACATGCATTGATGAAGAAGGGAACCCAAGTATAGTAAAGTGCATTCCAAAGGTTGTTTCTATTAGAGAACTCTCAGCCTTGAAACTGAAAATTTTTCTTTAGAAAAGGATGCCAATTGTATGCATCCCATGTACAAGGTATAACAAAAAATGAAGTTCCCACATTGGAGGACTATCGAGTCTTGTAAGAATCCAAGGATGTGTTTCTTAATAAAGTGTCAGGACTTCCCTTGAAAAGGGATATTGATTGCACAATTGATCTTGTGCCAAAATCCGCACTAGTGTCTAAGACACCTTACAGAATGAGTACACTCACAAGTAGAAAAAGAGAAATTTATGACTTAAAAAACTACTAAATTCAACATGTAAATGACTAATTTTGGCCAGACGACCAAAGGTGTTATATTTGCAGTCATATAACTCACCATTAAATTAATGACTAAAATATTTTAGTCATTTATTGCTTGCTCTAAATTCATCAATTGGTAGTATATTTGGTTGTTTAATTAATCGTTTATTTAGTCATTGCAATTATTGACTTTAGTCATTTTAACCATTAATTGTCATCAAATAGTATTATATTTTCTATTAGTTAGTAGTATATTTAGTAATTTATTTAGTCATTAATTACTCTCAGTTGGTAATATATGTAGTCATTTATTTAGTCATTAATTACTCTCAATTGGTAATATATGTAGTCATTAATTTGTCGTTAATTGGTAGCATATTTAGTCATTTTAATCTTTAATTGTCGTCAATTGATAGTAAATTTAGCCATTTTGATTCATTGATTTTTATAGACATGGCACAGAGGAATCAGGCCACCAACCTCCTGCCTGTAAGGTATGTGCTCTTCCATTGAGCTAGCACCCTTTCAGAATTGGGGAGAGGAGCATTATTAACACCCATATTTCATCATTATAAATCCATGTGGACTACTAAATTACTTTGTACAAATCGCATGATGAGCTCTAAATTTTGACATATATATTGATTAAAGTTAATGATAGCGAAACATTAAATCAACTATAAATGTGGCATATCAATACTGACCTTTGCTTTCCAGTAGTTATATACAACCACAAGTATTGCATGTCTGGTAGTTTATGACTGTAAGACCTAAAAAACAAAAGGAAGAACTAATTTCATATTGCTGTAAATTCATAGTTAAAACAAAAGGAACACAAGTAAAAATGCAAGTCTAAAATTAATACTTTTAAAACAAATTTCTAAGAAGATAGTAATTTAAATTTTAAATAGTGCAGAACTCGATTTCAAAATTGGAAGGAGGTTGTTAGTTCAAACAAAATTGATCATAGTGTGCTACTACTCATTTTTCAAATACAAGCTCCATAAGATTGTGCCTGGACTAGGATGTGAATTATTAGTTGTGTAGTCGAGGTTATCAAGAGATTTATGTGTAATTGTGGTTGTGGTATGTGTTTTTGTTATCATAAGGGGGAAATCTTGACCAAAAATAACTAATTTATATAATACTTTGTGCATAACTGCTCCATTGCTTCCATGAAGGCAAATAACTTTATGGAGCAAAAATGTCATGTATCACCTCCATGGAAGGTGCTTAAATAATAAATATTATTGACTCACACACATCTGCCCCCATTTTTCCTGAACGTTACAAAAAGTTACTACACAAATTTACATAACTGCTCCATTCACACCATGTTACAAGGTGCATATGTAAGCATATTTTCTAACTCATACAAAAACAAGAGATTTAAAATAACCTCTATGGTGTCGTTATTTGTAGATGCTAGATATCCTAGCATGTTGCTTGTAGATGCTAGCTATCCTAAGGAGAAGAATTGGAATATAAAAAAAGGGCTTATTATTGAAATGCAATATGATAAAAATTTCCCCACCATAAGCATGTGCTTGTAAAAAGAAACAAAATGATAATTACAGGTGTTTAATCTTACACATGATATATGTTATAAAAAAATTCACAGTATAGTGCATCATGTGCTATAAATAGCCAGTAGTTTAGTATCACATTCAAAAGATAAATCAATGAATGCAGAAATGAGTTCTATTGAAAGCAATATATATCATTGTGTAAAACCGATATGAGACATCATTTCTTTGTGAAGCTGAGTCATATTCATTCAACCAAATGAAATCTTAATTCAAACGGCTCGATAAATCAATGCGTAGTATAAAGAGTACTTATATTGAATATTACTTATCTACAATTGATTTAAAAGCTCGCAACAATTGTTGGTGATTACACAATCCAAACCCCACAACCAATAATTAGACAACAACATTATTCAATACAAAATTACAATAAGGATTCTCAAATTATAACATGATGAATTTAAAAACCTTTTCAGTCACAGGATTGTCATCAATAAAATTCCAACACTGCTTCTGCAAATTAAGAACTTCAACATCCCCATCAACATATAAAAGCAAAAACATTATTGATTTTAACTTATATGCATAAAATCTACATTCTCCAAACAAATATTTTACGGAGAATTCCACAAATAAAATATCATAAAGTGGAGCTTACTTTGTGCTTCTTCAGTTTATGATCATAAGAATTGACAACAACATTCTAGAACATGCAACAACAAAAAAAGCAAGTTGAACATAAAAATAATGCTCAGTTATAGAATTCTAATATCTTGACTCCAAACAAAAGTAGGATAACATAATGCAAATAATGGAGCAAAAGGATTCACGATCAAAAGTTAAAACTACCAAGTGCATTTGACATGATAGTTAAATACTAATGACCTTTACCATTATATTGCACTATTTGGCATCTTCTTTGAACAAGACCCTTCTGAATATATGCATAATTACAAGATCATCTATCTCGAGCATAGTAGTCCATAGAATATATGGCATTTCCCAATATATAGGAGTGTACTGAGCTAGGCTACTCTTAAAGCATAAAACATGAAATACGTTGAACTAAATAGTGCTTCAAAAAAGAAGCAAGAGCGTAAGAGATCAACTAGATGGATTATTGTTATAAACTAAATACAAACTTACAAACTTACCACTCCATAGTTCCATAAAAATTCAAAATTGCCACTAGTGCCTATAGAAGGGTGTTGGCCCTGGGAACATAAAGCTAGTGTACTAGAAAGTCTTTCTCCTTCACCCCTTTCAACTACCTCTTTGAAGCATTTCAGAGGCGTCTATATTCCATTTAATACAATATATTTGAACGTTATATATTCTCAGATAATAACATCCACTACATAAGGTAAAGTACTCTGAAGTATTCTACACATTTATACTATATAAATTCATGAAAATTAACCATTTAGGTATATTGTACAAAATGAGGAAGTGACACACACAAAGAAAAACATCAAATTCAAAATTAGCTAGTTCTGACAAGAGTCATTTTGAGCTCTATACCAACTTATAAACTTCTAGACCTTTGAAATAATATCTCTATAAATACGATTTCTCCATTAGAACTTTGAATTTAGAACTGGTTTTCAAGGCCTCTCGATACCCAAAATCCCCATGCATTTGATCTCTAACAACAAAACTTTAAATTGGGAACATAATTTTAGGCCTGTAGAGACCTAAAAACTCTTGGAATTGGATTGGCACAAATGGAGAAATCAATGGAATGATTGACGATGGTACAACCATCTTAAAGAAATGGATTAATACAACAATTTGGGATCCCAAAATAACATTGCCATTGATCATGCTTGTATTAGGCCCAAGGATGTGAGTTATAATATGCAGCAAGTGGTGCTACCTATTGGAATCTTGAACAAATCCAAAGTGCACTTTCCAGGCAAGTTCCAAAGAGTCATCTTTCAGAAGGAAAAAAAAATAATGTTGATAAAAAAACTTTAGCAAAACGCACTATGTTGCTGGTCAGTCGGATGTGTGGTGTTACATTTGTCATGGATTCTTTGTCTGAAGTAGATTAAATTCCTTGCTATGATAATCGTTGAATTGGACGAGAGTCATTTTGAGCTCATCATAAGGAATCACAAGAAGACAATAACTCATAGTCAAAGGAGGGAATATGCTTATTGTTTTAATACATCAAAATTTATTTTAGATGGTCGTAATTGTCACAAATAAGGTTGGAGAAAGATCACTATCTGATTGATATAAGGAAACTGGTAAATAGTTAAGAAAGTGGGTAGATTTTAACAACTGGAAACAAGTGGCAGAGTATTAAGCAAAAAATATGGATATTTTCAAATCTCTCTAAATCATAGACACTAGATACATTCTACAGTTGTTGAGTTTGCCTTATCTCAAAAATCAGTTCCTAGATTCAAGTAAACAAGTCCAGCATTTCCAAAGTTGATGGCATCAATTAAGCACTTAAACGGTATTTTTGGTAAAGCAAATCGAATAGTTCCAGTACTTCTAGGAAACATATTAGCATTCAAGATCCACATTTTTAGACAACAACTCAACAGATGGAAATTATAAAAGTAGCATCAAAGACTATTAGAAGGGGATAGATCTTCTTCCTTTTGGAGGGGGGAGAGGGGGTTCGAGAGCACAAAAACACACTTTGAACAGTAGGATCATCCACATCATGGTGCATATAAACTACAACACCTCCGGGCCAAAACAAAGACAATCAAAACTCTTTCCATTTCCATCTATGATGAAAGACTATAAATTTCCCAAACTGTAATTCAAAATAAATCTTAAGGTATTCGATCAGTCAAGACCTCAATAGATTCCCTTCTTCTGAAGTGAAGTTGGAGCTAAGGATGGGATACAGACTCTTATCACATATGTTAGGAAAGGGAGTCATCATGGACACTACTTAACTAAGGTATTTCGCATATATGTAAATCTTTTGTTTCTCCTTGTAATAAAATTAGCATTTTCAAACCCAGAAAAAACCAAAAATAAAAATATATCAATATAGTGTAAATACATGTTCAAGACATGTATTTTGAGCATGAGCATGATCTTCGCCAAACTCTACCAAATCGGAATCAAATCATGTCCATGTACCACATAACCAAATACATCGGTAAATATGTCTACAAAACATCAAATTTTTTTATGTCAAATGTAATGAAACCTGAAAGTGAAAAGAATTAAAGCCTGCAAACTCTATGGGTTGTATTTTTTTTTACAAAGGATCAAATTCATTAGACTTGTGGATACATCTAAATAGTAAATAGGCACTTGTATGTTTAAGATCGATCAAAGTCAACTTCAAACAAATGTGACAGTATATAGATTTCTAGGATTTTAAAATAATTACATTAAAGATAGAAAAATATGAATTTCTTGCAAATGCCTTGAAACATTTTTGTTAAAGTTGAATGATCAACTTATACAAGTTTGATGCTCGTACCTTGACTAACAGATGTAGAGAATGAGCACCAATTGCTTGCATGCACTAGTGACTAACTCAAATTAAATAGAAGGATATACGCTATAATACATTGCCTTCATATCGTAGTTCAAAAACTGAGAGAATAATAAAAGCAAAGGATCCAAGATTAATTCCTCAAACCATTCAACCATGATCCACCTTGATTCTATAGCAAAAAAGTAAAATTGCATCCCGAAGAGCAATCTATCCTTGAAGAGAAAACTACAGCTTTTTATCCCAATATAGTGCAAAAACCAGAGGACTCTTCTTTACCACTACTAGTACACATGCTCCAAGGTGAAAAATAGTAGGATCAGAGGACAAAACCGCAACACAAATCTCTAGAAATATTTCTGTTGGGGACATAATACTAACAAATAAAGGACTATTGCTAGACTATTTACTTGGATATCAAGTGGGTTCCACATGCAACATCCACTGCAGATGCTCCAAAAGTGCACATAAAAGATACATAAGAAGATGTGAATCCGTCAGCAGTTCCAAAGTCCATATTTTGTTTACTTTGTCATAATATTCCCCTCTTCCCTCAAACTTGCACTTCTTCACACACGTTCCTTCTGCGAGTTCTTTAATCCATTGTACTGTGTAATATGCACGAACACTACTATGTGGTAACATCCCCTTAACCCACTCTCCTTTATGCATGTAGCTTATGATGCCCAGTCACATCATCCAAACATTCTTGAATAAGAGGATTGAAAGGTTTCTCTTTTGGGGGTTGAAGGCCTAGTAAAGATGGTTGTGGAGTAGGACCATCTCGTACTTATATGATATTAGCATGCAACCGACGAAGAACTCCATCCTCATAAAGGGTAAATGTTGTTTGCCCCTCATTAGCAACATTGTTAGGTGATGTAGCAGCAGAAACTCCCGAATCTGGTACACTACGACCTACTTCTGTTAAGGTGATAGAAACCCCAAGCTTAGTTGTGGATTGCATGACTTGGATATGATTGGTTTCAATTTTTTGAACAAGAGGACTAAGCAAGACTTTAGAGAAACACTGTCGTAGTTGATCGCTCCATTGCTCAATATGAGGGTAAACACCTAAGTTTTGAAAGGCTTCTATTGCTTGTTCCATTGATATGGGAGGGGGAGGTCACCCTCTCCCTTTTTAGGTGGTGCGCTAATTTTTTGTGAGTTTGCAAACTTGGGGTGTTGCCACCTATTCCATGAAGGGTCAGTGGCGACGTTGCAATACCCTAGTTTGAAGGTGGTGTTTCCTTTGATATAGACTGTTAGCACCTAGTTTTTCACCATAAGAAATAAGGTGTAACTGATGGAGATATTGAAAAATTCTTGAAGAAATACTTCAATTGTATTTATTTTCATGACTAGGTGCTAAGGCATGAAAAAGGAATTGTAATTGGAAACATTAGGAATAAAAACTAAAGAAATTTTGAAGAAAAATGTGAAAAATTCGACTAAAACAAGCAAAGGGAACCCAAAGTCTATAGTCCAAAAATGAAATATGTGAATGTTAAATATGGCACATGTTGTATAGTTGATCGAGCGCAAATAAGAGATCAATGGCTCTCATTGGTTGTCACATGGCCAAACTGCGCGGAGTAGAGAAGAGATAAGTGGTCGCGATGAGTAATACCAGTGGACAGGTGGCGGTTGAAGAGTGCCCCGCAAGTGAAGAAGGTGGTATGTAAAACCAATGGGATAGGATGCGATATCGCCAAAGTTAAAAAGGTGTGTTGCTGACCACATGGACCGCTAAGATGAACCAAGGAAGATCCTGAGGTTTAAAGGCCAAAGTCTCGAAAAGGCGCGAATGCAGTAGGATAAAGAGCGGTCCAGATTGTCTTATGGTTGATCGACAATCCTGGATAATGGATGCATCGGGAAGTCGGGAAGATGTGCGACAAATATATGAGGAAGCGGACATGAAAAGGGAAACCACCAGACACGTGGAATCATAAGATTTGTCCGCATTTGGTAAAACTGTTTTCAAAAACCACCTTTTGGGTCGCGAAGGTGTATTGTATGTGATTACCGCTAAAAGATCCAATGGTTGAGATTTGAGAGATAAAAAGGACCGGACGGCAAAGATAAAGGGATTATCAAGCGGCGAAAAGGACATGAAATCCGACGGCTAAGATTATGGCAAGTGAGATCAACGGCTAGGAGGAATGAGCGCCCAAAAAGATACAGGGAAGATAAAGAAAATAAGTTATATATAGCAGAAGAACATGCAAGAATTGACATTTGTCTTTGCACTGTCAGCGTTGGAAGGTTCTGGACGAGTGGGCGCTGCAGACATAGACAGAACAGAACAAAGTGCTTGGTTGTCAGTGACAGGCAGGGCCTTAAAACTCAAATTAATAGTATTTTAAGTCTTTTTATAAACTGAAAAGATGGAAACAGTTCAGAGTGGGGACATTGATAAAGCCAAGGATGCTTTAGAAGATAGGGACAAGGATATATTTGAACCTTCAATTAGGTTAATAGTCACAGAAATTAAGTTTAAATTGAATAAGTTACAAGAAGAAGGTTTAGATGTGCATAGAGTCAGTCCGTCTTCCCTTCTATCATTTTGTCCTGACCAAATTGTCTCATTCCCCGAAATTGTGTCCTAGTGTGCGTCGAACTATTCAGAAGCTGAACGAACTGTCATGAATGCCCTAAAAACCAAAATTGTCTGTTGGATAGAACCCTTGTTTCTGAGAGACGCCTTAGAGGTCCCTGCATCTGAAATGCCCAAACCAGAGAGTTTTTCCGAAAAGTCAATTATGGAATTGTATCACCAGTCGCTCCCTGAAACAAAGCATATTTTCATGGCCTCATTCCTCAAACCAGATTTGGAAGTCACTGAAACCCCTTATCCTTTAGATGTCGGTCTTTTCAATGAGAATACCCAGCTCGTTCTTTCCCTGTTAGCCTTGTTTTTAGGTCTTGATACGGATACATGGGTAATTGAATTTCAATTGAGTTTGTTGTTTAAAATGAGCATCGGTTCACCTGAAGCCGAAGGAAGTCAAATACCTCATCTTAGGTTTGAAGAATTTTTGGCCGAAAGGATTCATTTGCAGTTGAAAAGCTTTCACAGCTTAAGGCAGTTTAGGTTTCAATCCCATTTGATGAAGATGATTTTGTTTGCCAGTCAAGAAGAAATAATTTTTACAAATCCAATGGAGGATAACATGTTCAATTACATGAATTACATGTTATCAGAGATATATAACACGTTATTTTGAGAAAGATTACCCAAAGTATTGCCCGAAATGAATACATTGATGTAGTTGACTCCTGATTTGGCTGTTGGGGATTGGTTTCTGTCAAAAGAGAATACTGTTCTCAGGCTATATGGTTTTAAACATCAGCCGTACATATTACCAACATTTTTTACCTTAAGAGTCTTTTCTCTTGAGTTTGTTAGACAAAAGCTGATTGTGGAAGATAATCATTTTTTATTTTTTAAGAAAGCTATCGATATCAAGTATCCATTTACGGTAGGCCCGTTTACTGTAAAAAATAAATATGTTATTTTGTACATAGAGAAAATGTTAGAAGAAATGAATTTTGAGAAGGAAGTGGCTATCGATTATGATCCCTTTCATGTCATATCGAAAAGACGACAGCTAAATCATACCAAAGCTTTCATTCATCAAGAAGTAGAAGGAATGACAGAAAAAAGAAAACTGGTTGCAATATGAGAGTGAAGAGAATATAACTCTAGAAGGAGGGGAATTGGTGTTGAAAGATTGTACAGGAGAAACAGAGACTTCAGCAAGTACTATGGTCATCGGAGGGAAAATAATTTTTCAGGATGTAGCAGACTCAAAAAGTGGAGATCAAGAAAAAGAGAAAAAATCGATGTTAGATGAACAACAAGATCTGTTGTTCCTTACAAATGAAGAAGTACCAAAAATCTGAGTTCAAGAGTATACATTTCAGGAAGCCGAGGTAGAAGGAGATGTAAATAAATTTCTAAGCAGAGCGGATATGTTTAGCAGTTACAACCAAGACAAGAATGCTTCGTCTCAACATACTTTCCAATTATTCCCTAAAGTCAGAAGTTTGGCTAAGTCTGATGTTAATATGGTTACCAGTCGGGATGTTAAAAAGAATACATTGAATTTGGCGATATCATCAAATGACAAAATTACAGAAATGAAGTTCAATTTGAAAAAGATTACTACACCTGACAAAATTCTATTACATAGGCAGACAGGGGAGGTGATATACGTTGATTTTTTGGATGCAATTTTGGAGGTTGAAAAATTAGGGGTTGTTGTAGCTAAGTTGAGTAATCAATTAAAACAATAAAAACTAGAGAATAAAGCCCGCCAACAGCAAATAAATAAGTTGCAAATTGACTTGGTTGGAAATGGCACTGAAGGAAATGCAGGGATAAATTTGTTAAAGGAAAAAGAAAAATTAATCCAAGATTTGAGGAAGAGATTGAAAATCCCGGATACTCAGCTTATCCAAGGACCTGAGTTGACCAAGTTGGAGCATGAGAAAGAGGAATTGTCTAAAGAGGTGAATGATATTACAGCAAAATTATTAAAAATGGTCGAAAAGGAGGCTAGTTGGGAAAAAGAGAAAACAAATTTAAAAGGTCAAATCAAAGATTTGAAAAGTAAATTATCAAATCTAGCCTAGAAACAAACAGGTACAAATCAGATGGAAGATGTAAATAGTGCTGATAGCCTTTTGCAAGCTATGTCTCAGGTAAGTTTAAAGGATGTTGAAATAAAGGAGTTGAAAGAGGAAACCCAAAGGCTAAAAGAAGAAACTGAGAAGAAAGATGAAGAAATGAAATCTCTGCAAGATAAATACAAAGAATTAATTGAAGCAAATAAAAAACTGGCACACCAAGTGACAGAACAAGCAGCGATGCAAGGATGTAAACACATGGTGTGGGATTTGATCATAAAAGAAGCTGAAAATTTCAGACCTTATTTAGATTTCATAAGAGTGAAAGAAAAAGTGATCAGAGATGCTTTGACAAGTTGCACTGCAGTCAAAGAAAATCTAAATAGGAAGCCCAAGAAAACTGCACAAAATGCAATTACCTTTTTGAATAATTTAACATAAGAAGACATGAGAATTACGGGTATTAAGAACATGATTGCAGTCATTACATGGGCAAGAAGGATCTTAGGAAAGCATGTGCACATTGAGAATGTTGAAGCCAAAGCTGGAGCCATGAAGAAACAGGTATCAGGATTCAAAGGATAGTTTGAGAAATTGATCGAAAAAGGTTTACCTTCATCCTAGGATGAAAATCAGGAGTTGTTTTCCCAAATGAATATAGGAAATTATTGTTTGATATAAGAATGGACCATGTGAAATTTCAGTGTTTGAATTCCTTACTTACAGGAAAGATTCTGATGGAAAAGATTGCAGAAGACTTTGAGATTTTAAATAAGCTGGTTTCAATTGGTGAAAGAATTCCACAGGTTTCCATTGCAGATCATATTGAAATAAGAGTTATGGTAAGAGAAAGGACAAGCTACGATCTTCCAACTGCTGATCAGTGGATGAACGTGGAGAAATTTGGTAAAATGAAGTACACACTCCGTACTTGAAAAATATTCATTGCATGCTACATCAAAAGGAAAAATAGAGATATTTTTATTTTAAAGAAATTTATAATATTTTTAATGATTTTGACTCAAGTGATGTTTGGCAAGTTTAGTTAAGTTATTTCAGTTTTTAGTTAAAAGAAGTAGTTAGGTTGCTTCAAAGAATTTTTGTATAAAAGACAATGAGAGTCATTTTTTAAAGGGTTGGAAACTTTTTGAGAGACAAGAAATTTGTATCGAGTTGATATATTTTGAAAAAAGAAGCCGTAAAGTGAATGACATATCTTTTACAGAATCAGAGATTCCCGTGTTGATCATTATTACAGTCTGTATTTATCTCTTCTTATATGTGCATGTTTATCTTCTTCGTTATACTTCCATTATGTTATGTCTTCTATGCTCAGATGAATGTTGAAATAAATTGGGATTCATATGTTTATGCCTTGATTTATCGCATATGTGTATCCATTTCTTTCTCTAAAGTTGATAGTGGATTCATCTAAAATATGATGCCCATTATTGATGGACTATCTTTCTTTCTTTCTAAATCACCTGCAAAAAGCTATGACCGTAATATGACAGCTACCTTGCCTCTATGAAAAATATTTATTATTGTTTATCTGATGGTACAATAATTCCTAAAGTTTGACTCCATGCCCAACATTTCTTGTTTACATTTCAACCAAGCATTCATTTTAAAAACTCGGTCATTTTTCATATATCTTTAGCCATTTATTATATTTTGAGGGAGCCCTCTCTGGTAGGGAAAAGGCTAATTTCCCTCCTAAAGATTGGTTTGAAATAGTTTCTTTGGGGTTTATCCTTCTACAACCAAAGGGTAAAATCTGAGTGACAACATAAACTCTGCCATTTTTCTTCCACATCTCTAAAAAACTCTTCAAGCTTTTCTTTTGACGATATTTCCTCCTTTATAAGAGTAGACCTTTTTTTAGACCGTGATGTTGAAAATTGGTAGTCCCAAGGGGTTTTGTTTTGGCATGGTACTTGTGAGCCTACAAGGTATGGAGTACCTTGAGATGTTAGTGATCTATTTACAACTGGGTGAATGGGGAAATTTTTTTGACACCCACTTCTCACCTCTCTAATCAAGGCCATTGAGATTGACCATGCCCCACTGCACAAGAAATTTTGGAAGCGAATTGATGAAAGGTACTAACATAGATGAGGAGGACGGAGTAGATGATTTCCTTGATTTATGTGGCTTTTGTCTACTACCAACATCTGAAGGGGAGTTTGTATTTCCCTACTCAATATTCCTCTTCCTTAACCCCGTAAGTTCTTGTTGATGTTTTGTCAATCCAAATGTTGGTGTAGTTGTGTTTGATGTTGATCCTGTTGCTGAATCTCAAGGAGGGGTTTGAAAAACAACATAATAAGTTGAATCCACCCTTCATTGTAATGACAATGCTTTAAGGAGAGCGAACATACCTTCCAAGAACACCAATCCCAATGTTATCTGTAGCACCTTGGAAAAACCATAGGAAAAGTATTAGAGGAAGCCTATAGATGCTATCAATTCCACAACCATTTGTTCCCATACAAAAAGGACTAACATTTAACGACTGCAGAAGCAAGAGATATAGTGATAATGACAGTAAAAGTGAGCATGGAGGGTCAGATAATTTTGGCCGATAATGTAGAGGAAATGCCTTTGGCTTCCTGTGAGGCACTAGAGAACTTTCCCTTGTAGCTTTTCATGCAACATTGTCTTATGAAGAAAATTATGTTGCTCACATCTTCACTCCAATGCTTCTAAAGAGATGACCACCTTATTTTTATAGAGTGACAATTCTTTAGATTGGCATAGTTATTGATCTCCTAGATATATAACCTGCTCAACTCCGGGATCATATCCTACAAGAAAACTATGTGGCATGGCTAAAAAATCTCCTATCAAGACCACTTGCTAAAATCTAGTATCAAACTCACAAGAAAACTCTGCTTAAACTGAGACTGTAATACAATAAATAAGCGGCCAAGATTTTTGTATGTGAAGAATGGGATAGAAGATTGCTTTCATTTATTTCCTCAATAAGAAGTAACAACCAATGTACAAAAAGATTGTACAAAGAATTACTTTATGGAGAATTAAAACATATTAAAGCAATTTAACCATCTTCAAGGCTATCGAAGTTGGGTTGACTTCCAATCCTTTCATTTTCGTAAACAAGTACTAAGCTCTTTCCCCACGACTCTTGGAAATTTTTTATACTTTTGCTCTATATTTTTTTCCCTTTTGACCTACAAACCCTCCGTGAGGACTCCACATTTACCATTCTCAAGCTTGGGTTTTCCTCTTTGAGTCCTGGGTTTTCTACCTCAAGCCCAATATTTGCTTCTCTAAGTTTTGCGTTCCCACAATATTATGGCTAGTCATTGGTTTGGATAGGTCTCAATGTTCTCAGCAGGAAACCGTGAAGCTAAAGGCGTTTACGCTCTAGCTACAAAAGGATCAGCTCGATTTAGACAAGAATTGCATGCTATTTAGTTTAGGGTGTATAGTAGTGTTTGAAACTACTACTCAACCTCTTGTTTTGGTTCCTAAGGTGGGAAACAACTAATACCTTACTTTATGTCTACTTGCTTTTATTTGCAATGAAAGTTATCTACTACTTAGAGATGGACGATGTGTTCTCCTTGTTTCTACTAAGGATGATATGTTTCCTAGATAATTATATGTCATTGCTGTCTATTTACTTTGGTTTGAAGTTTCAACTAAATCTTTATGTTACTTACGTAGAACAATTATGTTGAATTTATTAAGCTTGTAGATTTGGTGTTTCTGATCAGTGGGAGCCTTTTGAAGGAGAACCATTAGAATAAATTTCATTTTACCCTGTTTGGACCAATGATAGCATACATAATCTCTATGTTCAATTTGGTGCTCCAATAGTAGTTTTTATCAGCTACAAGTTCATTGAGAAAGTAGCATTGAAGGGTTAGAATTGGTTAGTGTTAAGGTTATTTATCTGTTATGTTTGGGCTTCAAAGAAACATGTTAAAGCATGTACAAGCCTACAATATACCATCAAATTATTTGTGATGATATTAAATATGAAACCACTCATCTATTCATGAGGTTAAAATGATTTACTTATGTGGATAATCCATTTGAGTCATTTAAAGTTAAATCGATTTACTTATGTGTGAGCATAATTAGTAGTACTGACATGTTTTTATTCTTCCTTTCCTTCTTAAGGATAAAAAAATCTAGAATAATATTTAAGTGGTTTCTATGGGGAAACAAGGAGGGAAGAGAGGTCATTTGCTAGTATCAACAGACATCTGCATTTACTAAGAAACCTACGGGCACTGCTCGAAGCTAAATGGATTGTTACAACAATGAGTGTGGTGGCTCATTGGAAAACCCTTGTATGGCATGGCATTCTTACCACTACTCAAGTAAGGAACACTAAAAATCCATTTGGATCTGTGATATATTTTGTGTTCTTACTTTGGAACTTTCTGAAATAAGTATCATTAGGAGGATTTGATGACTCGGTAATTAGTACACAAAGCTTAGGAATGATTTCAAGAGTTGTATAAGCTGGACCTCTATTAAATAAAGAATGGGGAACGTTTTAGTAGAAGCAGCTCGAACAAAACCCCGATTGGACCAAAACTTCATCGTTGGAGTCAAGCTTCTTCTCGGCCATTATACAACCCAAATGAATAGTTTATAATTTTTCGCATGCAGGATATCATCGTGGTATCAGAACTAGCACACTTTCTTTCTTTTGAAGATTCTGTTAGGATATTCCTATACTCCATCCTAGTCCCACCAGTATTTTGATCATTTACATTTTCAGTCATGCATGCACTTTTAGGGTTTGCATGCATTCTAGGGTTTGCATGCATCCCAGTCATCAGTCCAGCACCTAGCCCTCAGTTAGCTAGCCCCCAGGAGCTTCTCACTATTCAGTTTTAGCCCTCCAGTTGCTTAATGCGCCCTTCTTCCTTGATTTTAGGAAGCAACTCGCCCTTCTTCACCTACCAGTCCAGTTGTCTTTAGTTTACACTCAATTACACTTAGTTACACCTACCAAAGTTAGTTTGACTGATGGTTGATAGTTAATTGAGCATTGATGACTCCACTGATGATGATGAAGACTTCCAGTTGTGCTCCGATGATCATGAGGACACCTAGTTGTGCTCCAATGACACTCTATTGATCTTATGATCACTCTGAGAGGCTAATTCGAATTGCCACCTTAGGCATTCGAATCCTCCCTACCATTGTACTATTTATTTGTACATATTGTGATTAATTAACTAGTGTGTGTGAAGTATTATTGCTTCTATCTGAGTTCTACTGTACCATATTATTCTGTTGCTCATTATACTGTATTGTTCACTCTTCTTCTATTTTCCTGCTTAATCATAGTTACTCTTGTGAGGTACACATCATCTCTTAGATCTGCTGTGAGGATTTTCACATGGTATCAGATCATGTTGAGAGTATTGTTTATCTCCATTCTTGAGAGTTTTTTGCAGGTTATTACCAAGATTTCGAGTGCAGCAATTGCAACAGTTTCTGCATTTTTGCAGCAGTAGCAGTTGCAGTTATTCTATATTGTTTTTGCAGGTCTTCTACAGCTTCTATGTATCCATCAAGAATTACTCCTCTTTCTCCATTCAACTATGATGAATGGAAACCAAGAATGATAGCATATTTGAAGAGACATGATCTCTTTGATTATTATTTTGAAAGAGAGTTCGAATCCCCTGAAGAGAAGATTGATTGGTTAAATAAAGGTGATGGAGCCTTTGGAGCAATGATGCTTTCTTTGCCTAAATACCTAAGATTTCATTTTGAATACCGTGATGGTGTTGAAACTCCAAGAGAGTTATGGACTCCAAAAGAGTTATGTTCTCACCTGGATGAAAACTTTGGCAGAAAGAATGAAGGATTTGGTCCAAACCCCTTCAAAAGCAAGCAAAGTGATGCATTCGCTCCCCTTGATGGTCTCTCAGATCATGAACCAGTATCATCTCATATTGAAGTTGTTGACAAAGAACTTGTAGATTCTCCACTCATGCTCCAACTTTCTTCTCTTTCTGTGCCAGCTCATACTCTAGATATTGCAGAAGGTCCTAAATCCTCTCTTGCACCAGAGTCTGTTGGTTTGCATCATGATCACATGATTATTTCGGAGGTAAAATCAGCTATTGGAGGTAATGCATTCGCTCCTCTCCAGCAATCATCTCTTATTTACTACTATATGATCATTAATTCATGCTTTCAGAAGGTTATTGAAGAATATGGCCATTGCCACCCGCTTGAGATAATTTCTCATGCATCCATTGGTTTTGATCTCACCTCTTATGGTTCAAAGGAGATCTCAAAAAACCCTTGCCATTCGCTTGGGATAATTTCTCATGCATATGATAGTTTTGATCTCACCCCTGCTGGTTCAAAGGAGATCTCAAGAAACTATTCTTCAAGTCTTAAATCTGATTTGGATTTCAAGCAATTATTATTTGATGGTTCTTTTTGGCATAATCTCACCCATGATGGTTCGAAGGAGAAGACAAAAGACTATCTGCATATTCATGATTTTGATCCTACCTCAGCTGATTCGAATCACAGGTTCAAGGATCATCCTCATACTTTTGGATTTGTTCTCATCACATTCGATCTGAAGAGCAAGTACAAGCACATGTTTTTTGAGCATGATCCACTTCTTCCCAAGAAGAAGATACCTCCAGACATATGACCAAGCATCACACTTGCTTGAGTTTGGAGCATTTATTTTTGTGTGTGCCTTACAATCTGTTTTTGAGGAGGGGGTATGTTTCCCATGAAATTTTCCCACTTCCTTGGTTTATTGACTGTTAT
Organism: Larix kaempferi; assembly: GCA_027924585.1. Lineage (NCBI taxonomy): Eukaryota > Viridiplantae > Streptophyta > Pinopsida > Pinales > Pinaceae > Larix > Larix kaempferi. The sequence continues at coordinate 20,066,258 of BSBM01000047.1, read as the reverse complement.
TATTCATTGTATTGGGTGACCTTTGGTCTTAGTTACCAGGGCCTGGGATGGATTAAGGGGGTGTTAGGATATTCATATACTCCATCCTAGTCCCACCAGTATTTTGATCATTTACATTTTTAGTCATGCATGCACTTTTAGGGTTTGCATGCATTCTAGGGTTTGCATGCATCCCAGTCATCAATCCAGCACCTAGGCCTCAGTCAGCCAGCCCCCAGGAGCTTCTCACTATTCAGTTTTAGCCCTCCAGTTGCTTAATGCACCCTTCTTCCTTGATTTTAGGAAGCAACTCGCCCTTCTTCACCTACCAGTCCAGTTGTCTTCAGTTTATACTCAGTTACACTCAGTTACACCTACCAGAGTTAGTTTGACTGATGGTTGACAGTTACTTGAGCATTGATGACTCCACTAATGATGATGAAGACTTCCAGTTGTGCTCCGATGATCATGAGGACACCTAGTTGTTCTCCAATGAAACTCTATTGATCTTATGATCACTCTGATAGGCTAATTCGAATTGCCACCTTAAGCATTCGAATCCTCCCTACCATTGTACTATTTATTTGTCCATATTGTGATTAATTAACTAGTGTGTGTGAAGTATTATTGCTTCTATCTGAGTTCTACTGTACCATATTATTTTGTTGCTCATTATACTGTATTGTTCACTCTTCTTCTATTTTCCTGCTTAATCATAATTACTCTTGTGAGGTACACATCATCTCTTAGATCTGCTGTGAGGATTTTCAGAGATTCAAGATAGATAGTTGCACAACATTACATTATATATGAGATTATGCAGCATCCACGTTGAAATCAACTATTATATCGCTCAATTTTCTCGTCGTTTCAAGTCGAGGACTGAGCTTCAACTTTGCTTCTACCGATTAATTCACAACTAAAAAAAATCCACTGGGACTTTGGCAACTCTAGAAGTGGATGAGGTCAAATGAAAATATCCATTCAAACCTTCCTTTTGAATGAGGACCAAAATGTAAGAAAGCGTATAGCAAATAAGTCTTTCGTAATTGGGGGGATTTGTGGGACAAAGAAGTTGGTAATTGGTTACTTTGGAGATCTATCAATCACTCTCAGAGACTACAAACTGTTGATAAATGCACCTTCATTTTCCTTTAGTTTGATGCACTTTAAGTTTAGGAGGTCTACACTTGAATATTATTGAAACTTGAGAGTGAGGAATCATATTCCAAAGGGATTGTCTTTTTGTCCAAAGACCTGCACGGAGTGGTGAGTGCACTCAATCAGTAATGAAGATTAGGAATCAAGATTAATAGGATAGTTTTTCATTTCATCAAAAGAGATCCTTAGAGGTTGATGGCCACTACACTTTATACTTAATGAGGATGTTTTTACTATTATTTTAAGCTCACAAAGCTTAGTCCTTAAATCTAAATCCATGCTCATTTGGATCTCGTGTTCTCACTGTGGCTTGGAAGGATAAGGAATCAAATTGCATAGGCAAGGTTTCATTTTGGGATTTATCTAAGGGTCTCCTTATTATGTTGTGCTTAATAGATAAAGTCAATATTGACAAGCTGTAAAACTGAAATGAAAATTCAGATCACATTCTTATCTTCACAATATAACATTTTGACTTGCAAGGGAGAAGAAGCAGAGCCCTCCTACAATAAATGGATAGGATTTAATGGCATCAAGTCTTCAAACTTGATCTCCTTCCTACTAGACAAACTTATATAACAAAACTATATTATTTCATTAAAGCTACACTAGGGAAGACAATGAAGAACCAAAAAAGAAGAAAAAGCATGTGCATCGACCTTGGCTGCAAAGTCACATCAGTATGCTCTCACAAGCTCCTTGAGCCTCAACAAGGGCAAAATATGAGGTTGGCCTAGATAATAATAAAATGATTCACATTGAAGAGCTCCTTGAGCTGCATCATGGGAAAATCACTCTCCAAGTTCCCATCCCTCAACTACCTCACACTAATGATTGAGTTCGCCAAATATGAATCCTCGTGGATGAACTAGAAGGGGGTACGGTAATCCACAAGTTCCTCACTCCTATCCTTGGCCATCAAATCCTAGACCTCAAACAGCCCTGGGAATGCACAGGAAGTAGTCACAACATTCCATATCACAACATGGGGGATCTTAGATAATTCAACAATCTGGGAGGCTCATGCCTGCGAGGGGGACACACATAAACTCTTAAAACTCTACCATTCATATCATAAGCCTCCTTAAATTCATATTCATAGTTACGTTCCTTAGCCTTCTTGGTAACTATTTGATCTCATGAACAACCCCAACAATCAAAACCCTCCTCACAATTGCAAAAACCCCACCCAATTGATTAGAAAACCATAGAGTAGGCATTAAGTCTTCAAAAAATATTTTCAACTAGGGCCAAGTCTATGTAGTGATCACATAACATATTATCGATCACAGAGCATATTTCTTATGAGGAAATACAAGCATTGTATGAATTAAATGGGATGTTACTAGAATTTTACAACCATGGTTTGAGCGCGTTATCCACCTCTGACTCTAACTAGATGTCACGAATATTGCTAAAATGAATCTTCAAAACAACTCGTTCTCTTTGGGGACACAATCAACTAAAAAATCGTTCCATAGAGATACATTGGAAATGCATTCATCCTTGAACAATTAAAACGCAAAGATTCTCCTGAGGTTTTTATTGCTTACTCTCTCTCGAGTATACATACAACTCGCCTATTATAGATTTGATAATAGACTGATAAAGAGGGTCATAGTTATTGAACTCTAAATCTAAAAATCCCTAAATCTAACTGTTTCTAACAACTTTTTTCAATGGCCAAAATTTTGGTGGAAAAATTGAAACTCATCAAAATGTTTTCTATATTTAAAAAATTATATATGTATTTTTTACATTTAATTTATATGTATTTTATGTTTTATTTAGTATTTTCCAGCCATGAGGGGTAGCTCAGCTGGTTGGAGCTTCTGAATCCAAGAGCGTAGTATCCAAGGACGAAGGTTGAATTCTCTAGGTTCTTCGGGGTTAGGCTCCCGAACTTGGAGCCGATAGGGTAAGGACCCTTTGGGTGGGCCTCCTGAGAATTATTACTATGGACGAAGCGAACCCTCCATCTTTCGGGGTTGTGAACCACATGATAAAAAGTATTCTCTCTCTCTCTCTCTCTCTCTAGAGAATATATATATATATATATATATATATATATATATATATATATATAGAGAGAGAGAGAGAGAGAGAGAGAGAGAGAGAGAGAGAGAGACTATAACTATTACAATTAAATATATAACTATATATGATAGTATGTTTTTATATATAATTATATATTATAATATGTTTTTATAGGATTTAGATACCCCCTTGCAAATTCATAAATTTTAACAATTTGCAGATGGATTCACCCTAGTGGGGGGTCTCTGAATCCATCTACAATGTTAAAATTTATGAAATTGTAAACTTTCATTGTCAAAATTGCAGTTTTCCATTTTTATTGACCAAATCTCTTATGCAATTTCACTTATTAAAACTAACAATTTCAATAATCCATTAAAAAATCTATTGCAATTAAAAAATAATTTGTGGGAAACACGTGGAAAATTAATATGCTCTATGATTAGATTTCTGTATGACCAATTCGCCAACATATCACTCATCAAGCCCCTGAGAGTATCTTCCTAGTCGTTGTTATTCATTCACCTTCCTAATTAATTGCAACGGTCAATTAGATCTCTACTTCAAACATGCTCATGGGCCGTCATGTTTTATCATCTATAAAGGGCATATTAATGTTTGGACTAATTCATATTAATATACTTGTAGTTCTTATCTAGTCGTATTTTTTATCCTTAGACTAAATTAGTCATTTTTGTAGGCATTTTTATTTGTGTGACTTATTATTTAGTTGTATTTGTTACACGATGCTAAATTAGTCATTTAATTTAGTCATTTTTAGTTGTGTTGCTCAAATTTAGTCATATTTAGCTTAAAAACATTGTAATGACTAACTTTTTTAGTCACGTAGTCATTTATTTGCCAATTTCTACTAAGGACTAGAACTGCTCGAGCTAAAAATGCAACTACAAGAGTTGTTGGAAAATCAATATATCATGACAAGTGTTTCTCCATGGGGAGCACATGTGCTATTTGTGAAGAAGAAGGACTGAACACTCAGGTTTTCTATTGATTACAGGTAGTTGAACAAAGTTAGGGTGAAAAAAAAGTACCCATTAACTCGAATTGATGATCTCTTTAATCAAATGAGAGGGGCAAATGTATTTTCAAAGATTGACTTGAGGTATGGTTACCATCAAGTGAGAATCAAGGAAGAAGACATCCAGAGGACAACCTTTAGAACAAGGTATGGACACTATGAGTTCGTTGTGGTGCCATTTGGTCTCACCAATGCACCAACTACATTCATGTGTCACATGAATGGTGTTTTCAACAAGTATTTGGACAAGTTTTCTCTTGTTTTTGTATATGACATTCTTATTGATTCTAAGAATGAAGAGGAACATCAAGATCGTTTGAGAATGACTTTGCAAGTGCTAAGGGAGCATCAATTGTATGCAAATCTAAGTAAATGTGATTTCTATAAAAAACAAATTCATTATTTGGGGCACATTTTTTCAGAGGAAGAAATATCGGTGGATCTCGAAAAAGATTGAAGCAAAAATGGATTGGCCAAATCCAAAGAATGAGATAGATGTGAGATCTTTTATGGGTCTTGTTGGTTATTACATGAGGTTGATTGAAGGATTCTCGATGGTTGCACATCCCATCACCTCTTTTTAAAAGAAAGGAATGAAATTCAAATGGACACATAAATGTTAAGAAAGCTTCCAGCTGTTGAAGAAGCTTCTTACAAGTGCTTCAATTTTGAAAATTGCAAACATAGAAAATGACTTTGTGGTGTGGATCGATGCATGCAAACATGGAATTGGAGGATTTCTTATGCAAAAAAATCATGTGGTATGTTATGAATCAAGAAAGTTGAAAGAGCACGAACATAATCATGCTACCTATTATTTAGAGCTTGCTACCATAGTGCACGCTTTGAAAATGTGGAGATGATATTTAATGGGCAAGAAATTCGAGCTTATAATGGACCATTTTTATCTAAAATATTTATTTGAGCAGCCAACATTAAATGCCAAGCAAGCTAGATGGTTGGAATTTTTATGTGAATTTAATTTTGATATCAAACACATGAAGGGGAAAGAAAATAAAGTGGTTGATGCACTCAACAGAAAAATGCTCGCAATGCACGTGGCAACCATTAGCAATTTCCAATCAGATTTGAGACAACAAATTGTTGACTATCTTGCTAAAGATGAGAATTATGTGCTAATAGAATATAAATCACAACAATGTAATTTGGAAAAGAAGTATGAAGGCTATCATTTGGAGGATGATGGAATTCTTATCTATAAAAATAGAATGTATATTTTGAATGTGGCAGACTTGATGAGAATTATTATGGATGGAATCCATAAAATGCCATATTCCGGTCACCTAGGATACCAAAAATCAATTGCTACATATAGGAATGAATATTTTTGGCCAGGAATGAAGACATTGATGAGTACATTTCAAAATGTATGAAATGCCAACAAGTGAAGGATGAGCATCGACACCCATTAGGTTTACTATAGCCATTTCCAATTCTAGAATGGAAATGGGAAGTGGTAACCATGGATTGTATTATTAGATTGTCAATCAAGAAAGCATGATTCCATCATGGTTGTGTTAAATAAATTGTCTAATGCAATGCATTTTATTCCTATTAAATCTACTTACAAGGTTGATGAGATAGCAAGAATATTCATGAGATAAATATTCAATTGCATGGGTTACTCAAATCCATTGTATCTGGTCGTGATACAAAATTTACTTCTAATTTATGGAAAAATATTTTTGCAGATTTGGGTACACAATTGAACTTTAGCACTACGTACCATCCATAAACAGATGGGAAAACAGAAAGAATAAATCAAGTGCTTGAAGACATGCTTCGCATGTATGTGATGGACAAACTATCTAAGTGGGAAGATTATATACACTTAGTAGAGTTTGGATATAGCAATGGGAAACAAGCATGCAGGACACCAGTGAGTTGGGATAATCCAATGAACATGATTGTTCTTGGGACAAAAATGCTTAAGAAAATGGAACAAGAGGTTGCCAAGATTAGGTGGAATTTAAAGGCAACCCAGGGTAGACATGAAGGCTATGCATATAATGATAGAGTGCATAGGGAATTTAATGTTATGGATCATGTATACCTCATAGTGAGGCCAAGGAAAAGTTTCTTGAAGCTTGGAATTTGTGCCAAGCTATCACCAAGATATCATGGGCCATTTGAAGTGCTCGAGAGGATGGAGTCGGTTGCATATAGAATTGCATTGCTTACTAGCACTAGAGCTCATGATGTTTTTCATGTTTCTTTGCTTAGGAAATATGTACATGATCCTAACCATGTGATTGATTGGGATGTGATCCATATGAAACTCGAGGGAGAGTTCCAAATATAACTAATATGGATCCTCTATAAAAAGGTAACATTGCTTCATAATCAATTCATTGGATAGGTAAAGGTGAAATGGAAACACTTTGGTCCTAATGAAGCTACATGGGAGTTGGAGGATGCCATGAAAGATTCATATCCATTTTTGTTCTGATTTTGAGTAAACACCAATGACGATGTTATTCCAGGGGGGAGGGGATTGTAATACCCCTGGTAATTTTGACTTGGAATATATTAAATAAAATCATGTAAAAGATGTAAATATGATAGTATGGATTCCTAGAGTGGAGATCAAGGAAAAGGTCCGACTAATTAATGGCTAGGCATGTATAGTGTAAATATTTATTTATGGGTTGTGTGCTTGACTTATCATGCCAATTTGAATGTTATGTAAATATCATGTCAAAAAAATAATAAAATGGTCAAGGATGGTTGTGTAGAGCATTAGAGGGGCTATGATTCAACTAGAGGGGAAGAGAAAAGGGGGCATATGGGGGATTAAATCCTCTATTGCCAAGTTTCAACCTTAGAACTTACACAATTGCTATTGTTTCCCTTAAATGAGACAATTACTTCCTTTTTACTATTTTATCCAATCATTGAATGCATGTGTGAGGTTGGTGAGAAAAGTATTCTCATGTAGTTACGCAAGAATGTGATGAATATACTTCTATGATTGTTGTAAGAGTCCTCTCTTCTATGTTAAGAAGTTATGTCAATTGTATTTTCCACCACTCTCTCATCTTTTAGAGTCTATTATCCATTTTTTTTTATTAAGCATATTTTGGGAAAACAGTTTTAGCAATACACAAACTTATTACTTTTGTTGTTCATTCTATTGCCATTACCAATTACCAGATTGTTATTAACAAGAAATTCAAATTTGGAATCTAAGCTGCAAGTTTTAGGGAAAAATAGATGGTTGTAGGTGATCATAGAGGTTGGGAAATCTAGGAGCCTTTACCCCTTGAATTTTGCTAATGGAGAATGCTTGAGAAGCCATGCATGAATGCTACCTAAGATTCTCCAACAACATACAATATATTGGATTCCTCTTGCACACACTCGTAAGCATTGTAAGGGTTGGATTTCCTGAGGGAACTAGATCAGTGAAGGGGGATGTCTTCCTTATGTTATGTGGGGTATTTGGAAGGAGTGCCATGGTTATTATGGCTGAGTGAGATTCGTGTAGAGCTCTGGATGAGCGTTTGGCTAAGCATTGAGAGCATAATAGGTTGTGGGATGAGAGAGAGAATTTTGTAGGTGCCCCCTTTTCCCTAGTGGCCTCATAACCCAAATTGGGGGTGGCCTCTCAACATAAAGAGTATATTTTGGTCGACAGAGTGACCACTATTGGGTGAAAAATTGCTCTTACACAACCAGTTGCTTGGATCTTCTTTGTTTAAAGGAAAGTATTCTCTTTGTAATTGGATGTGCAATGATTATATGTATGCCTATGATAATTATGCTTGTATATGCATGATGAGTGTTTGTGTATAGAGTTTATTTCCGTTGCATTTTTATTTATGCATCTACACACACATTTTAAATGTTTATGAATTCATAATATGTCCATGGGGCAAAATTTAGAGGCCCATAATTCATAAATATCCCACTATGTCAGTCGTAATGATGGATGTGGACATGACATATATATACCAAGTTCTTCGTGTTAAAATTTCCATAAGCATAACCATTCATGTAGATACTATACATGGAAATGCTATGTTTTTTATTAATAATATTCAGGTAATTGGATTGATGATAAAGAGGACTACAAAATGCCATAAGTACTATTAACGATTTGGGAGAAATGAATACATGTGAAAGCATAAACAACCCAAGATTTGCAACATATATTTTAGACATGGCAAACCTATAATTATTAGCACAAAAGAAGAATTCAGCCCCAACAATGAGCATAGGTAGAGAACACAACCATGCGACATACAAAACATGGTTGTAATAGGTTTGGAAATTACTTTGCAAATAGATAGGGAGAGATAAGTCATTGCTACCCTCCAATAATTGAATCAACCTCGATGTATAATTGGACATTTTTGCTATCAACTCATACAACTTTTTGGATATCCTAGTAGAGATGTTTTTAGTGGTATTGATACATAATTTGGTTCACTATAACTCTCGCCTGACTCAAAAAAAGGAGACAAGTTGGTCAATTTAGGATGAAACATAGTTGTTTTGGCTTCCAAATTTTCAAAAGGGAGCATATGAAATTCCTTTGTATCTTCTCTATAACACCTATTGGATTTTTAACCACAATGGTAGGTATTCGACCACCAATATTGGGTATTCGATCATTAATATAATGTGGTAGAATAACACGTGAGGGTTCTCCTTCAACCCTTTGCATTTTGAACAACCACATACTACTGGGATGTCATAAAACAAATCCAATTAACAACAAAGTACCATCGACCTAGGATGGTAGTTGGAAGATGACATGTTAAAATTGGTGGAGTAAAGAGGCTCTCCATTTTACCCTATTAATTGTTTGTGCTATCTTGCTCCTAATAAGAGCTTCTGAGATTTTTCAACTAGTGGAATATCTTCTGCATCGGAACTCAATCCTGAGTCTAGATCCTACAAAATTCAATACATAATTATTCACATGTACATGTATAAATAACATAAATTCAAATAGATAATTAAAATATAGATAAAATTAACTTACTACAAACAACTGGGGAGAAAATGACGAACTATAAACAATATGGAATGGGCTAGAATCTAAAGAATTTGCCATTTGATGTTATAACTTTTTGTCCCTACATTTGAGGCAAATCAACAACCAATATGTATCTACACTCTTAAAATAAAGTTAAGAAGCATATAACAATTTAACTTCAAATAGACTTTTGAAAACATTTTTTAGTATATGGTGCAAGTTTAAGTAGCAATTGTATCCTATTGAGTATTGTAAGTTATGCCTCTGTATTCTCAAATGAAAGTTTGCAGGGATGTGTGTAAGATCTTAACTTCAAACAAATTTATGAAGGCATTTTTAATGAAGCCAGCGCATTTAATACATATTATCACATTAGTGCGTATATAAATGTAATACGCATGGGTGTACTAAATTATGACAAGCATCGAGAACTATCATCCACAAAAACATCCGTAAATGAAAATATCCACAATATTTTAGTCACGAATATTTACATTTGTATTTTATTATTTGTATTAAAATAGTGAATCTTTCCCCAAAAGAGCGCACTAGTGTGGATTACTCTTGAAGACGCACTAAAATCTAAACAAAAAAAATAACGACACACACGTTACTCATCAATTAACTAAAATATTTAGCAAAAAAAGAGTAGGAATTTCATTTTCTAGAAGTGAGTTTATAATATAAACCTTACTCAATATATCATTCTTTGTCAAAAGTTTGAGGGGATACTTGTGTAATGGAGCTTTGTTAGGGAAGTCTTTGCAGTGGCTAGATCTTTCTAAAGAGACAAATTGATAAGGGATTGTGGGTCACATACAACTCTGTAGAGGAGAAATTCCAGGTATGTAACTTTTTGCTATTTATCTCATTTTTTTCTCGATTTGTTTAAAAAAACATAATTTTTTTTTGTCTGTATCAATATTTACAATGCATTCTAAAGATGAAAAAAAAAATTCATTGTTACTTTCGACGTTGGAAATCCTAGGTTTCTTGTTGCTTCCCTTTTGTTTTATGTGGCTGCAAAATTTAGCATTAGGATTTTATACTTTCTACTATTTCATAATGAGTTTTGTTTCTTAGGCATTGAATATTTAATAGCTTTGTGTATCTATATATTGGGAGTTGGGAATCTATTACATACAATGGGACCATTTATTGCATTAGATCCCAAAACATGTCCTTGTTGGTTAAAAAAAATGCGTTTGTGGTTATCAGTGCACACTTCAAATATTAATGCACTGGTGCTCCTTTTTGAAAGCACAACCTTTTAGATTTATTTCGTAATTAAAAAATATTTGCGGGTTTGATTGCGTGATGTAGACAAGAAACATGCACCGATGCTTTTATATATTTATTATGCATTTATAAACTTTAATTTTATTTTTTAAATCAAGAATTTTTTGCCCATTCATATACGTATGTAGTATGTAGCGATGCATATACACGTAATTTGCATCAATGTGCATTAGTGTACAATGCACATCAATTCAACCAAAAACTTTTTTAGCTTGAAATTCTTTCATTTATTTGTAAAACATATTCCATAGTTTCACTATTTTATGATGTAGGGTATTTATTGATAGAAAATGATTGATATAAGTTCAAGGAAAAAAACTTGTTGTAATGAACACAATGGGAACACATCCAAATAAAAGAACAAGGCAAGTTTTTCGAAATTTTAGTGTAAAATTAATATATTTGAATTATGTGAGTTTAGGTGATGTATATATGTTATCGTGTGTCATGTAGAGCTAGACATTGATGAAACTTGATAATCCTATTTGTAATATGAGTGCAAAAGAGCATAAGATCTTGATGGAAACTTTGCAAAGTGTTGGAGGGGCCTAGGTCAGCCTGTCGACTAGGCCCTCCGCCTGACCACTCTGAAGCACATGCCGACAGGTCGCATCGACTAGTATAGGTCGGGTCGGTTGGATAGATCGACAGACGGTTATGCAACTGTATTTGCATAGATATATATATAGGTTGTTGAGCCGATGTACTAGTTAAGATTGGTTCTATGATTGTATTCTGCTCTTGTTGGTTAATATAAAGGCTTGTGTTCTCTCTATCTGTCTTGTCTCTTGTATCTGTATCATTGTGTATGCTTGCTTATATTATGTAATGTAACTATGGTAACCACATGAACCTTGGGACTACAACATCTGGTTTCGTTGCCGGTTGATACATGAAAAACAAATAGCAGCATGACCTATGATTTTAGAACAGGAGATTAGAGATTGGTGGGAGAAGAAAATCGTGAATTATCTCCAGAACCATGCACGACGTAACAAGCTGACGATTAGCCAAGCGAGAGATCGATTCTTCTCTGAGACCCATGAGAGATTTGTAGAGTCCGTGTCGACCGCCTTGAAGAAGCTTCTGGATGAAAAGACCAGTTGATGAAGCAGAGAGGAAGCTATTGTCGAAGTTGATCAATGGAGGACGCACGAATCTGTCGAAGTGGTGTGAAAAGATTGCAAACGATTTCTGTGAAGAAAAGGCGATTGAAGACCACGTCTTGGTTGACGAAATAACAAGAAAGTTATTCAACGAATTAGCTGATCAATTGCTGTGTTCTCTACCGACTCTATTGTTCAAATTTCTGATCGACAAAGGCGTTACGCATATTGTCGAAACAAGACCATCGTTGCTCCAACCCCTTCCGAACTCTAATTGGAAGGAGAAAGAACGTAAGTGGGAAAGATTTGTAAAGGAGCACGAATGGGAATTTTTCTTGAACAAATGATGGTCTTCACTTCCCCATTGATCTAGAAACCTTTGGGCCGACATTGGGGGGGTGTTGAAGCAAGCTCTGATGTACCTAGTTTGATTAAATTCGACATATGACAAGACAACATGGCCAGCAGTGGAAGAAAATCTGACAGAGACAGAATTTTGAGTCATAAAATCACCCCAGATATCTAGAAAATTGAAAGAGAAAAGAGGAGGCAGCGGCGTGAAGAGCTGCGGGAGCAAGCAATTGCGCTCCGGAGGATGCGAGGATTAAATGTCACGACAGACATAGAAGGAAATCTGCCAGAGTCAAGTCGAGCCCGCGATGATTGGGGTGTCGAAGAAGACCTGTCGTCGATGGATGAAGACTTGTGGATAGAGCGTGGTTTAGCTCTCCAAGTTCAGATACCTGAAACGGTAACACCTCCTTCTCCATTTCATTTAACACAAAGCGTTCGGGTGCAAGAAATTGTCGAGGAAAATCTCGGTCTCCATGCTGGTCAGTCGAGAATTTGGAGTTTTCGAAGTCTAGAAGGCGATGATATTAATAGACTATTGATTCATCGGCTGGAGGAAGGAAATTGGGTGTCTTTTCAACTCGAATGTTCAAATAGAAGATTTCATCTAGTGTACTCAGAGCATGAGGAAGCGCCCCCCCTGCCAATACCAAATTTGAGCGACTCGTCGAGTACGTCGGAAAGCCCAAGATTCAGTGAAATCCTGTTCGAGCAGAACTTTAACTGGATTTCGACAGAAGTGGTAGAAGAAGGCAGACCTAGCGATATAGAAGAAGTTATAGTCACTAATTTTGAAGACAAAGAACCAAGTCCAGAAAGACAGCTAATTCAAATTAACAAAGCACCAAGTTCTGATTGTGGAAATAACCCACCCACACCACCATCAAATTCTCAAAATAATACACCAGCAGACATGTCACACTCAACAACACATCTTCCATTCTATGAAGGTGATGAAGATCCGATAAGACATTGGTTTGTGTGCGAGGCAATATGGACAGCCAATCAAATCACTAGCGAAGAAAGATAGGTTGCGCAGTTTGTTGGTTCGTTAAGAAAAAGAGCATTGACATGGTACATGGGGTACATAGCAAAGTCACCAAATGCAACAAAGCCACAAATCAAACAAAGCTTTTTGGCCTTTTTCATGATCGAAGATGCGACATACCTAGCGGCAGAATGACTGAAGACGATAGTCCAAAAGCTGCCAGAAACTGTCAAGGAGTATGACAAGAGGTTCAAAGACCTCTTGAGCAAATTAGAGTATGAAATCGAAGAAAAACTATTAATCAAATGGTTTATTGCTGGTCTAATAAATAAAATCAGAATACATGTCCATCGACAAAGTGTTAATATGTATGCAAAGGCACTAAGAGTAGCTCTAGAAATCGAAATGGATGATGAATACCCTCTAGTATCCATGGATAGACACGTCGACGAACGCCTTGAAAGTATGGAGCAGGCCATCCGAAATATGACGCTAAAAGGGCCAAAATTATGGTGTACAACTTGTCGAACTTCAGGACATACCAAAGATTCTTGTCGAATTGAGGATTAGCGACAAGAAGTGAAACTCATTCAATCCAGATGTTTCTGCGATTTGTGCAAAGAGTATGATTCACATACCACAAATGATTGTCCATACAATTTGAAAAACAAGAAGGCAAGATGGTGTCAAATTTGTGAAGTGAATACACATACAATTGAAGAATGGTATATGAACCTAAAAAATCGGCAAAATTACCATGCAGTGTACCAGACAAACTCTGTCGAGCAACATCATGACAGAAATACAACAAATGACAGATTCGAGAGAAATGATGCAAGAAATAACCGGTACAATCAAAATAGGAACGAAAGATACCCAAGGTATAATGACCATCGGTATGATCAGTGATATGACGGCTACAATAGACGCGGAGGATACCAGAGTTGTGGTTGTGGCAGTGGAGGTCGCGGTATTCGACCTGGTGCGTGTTTCACATGTCTCAGTGAGGATCATCGGCATGCAGAATGCCCTTATAAGGAAAGAATTGATCTTAAATTTTGTACAAAGTGTGTGGTAGGCGATCACTATTTAGAGGATTGCCCTACCATGATTGAGAAAATAAATAATAAAAATAATGTTCATGTTTTATCTTGTATTTCAAAAAATGATGTGCTTCGTACAAAAAACTTGCAAATTGTAACTAGGCAAGGCACTCACATTGGTCAAGATAAGCTACAGATAAGTAGCATTGTCGATAAAGAGGATTATCCAAATCCTATAAAACAAAAATCTGTGTACAAAGATGCATCCGACATATTTCATGACTTAGCAGCACACGAAGACATTGAAGAAAACCGACAGGAAGTTCTCAATGAATTGCTCAGATTAATTTCAAACGAGGAAGCTGTAGGAAAAATGATTGACCTATTGCATAAATTAAAACATAAACATGTCGAGCAAAGACAAACTAAAAACATTTTCCGACTAAAGCAAAAAGAGAAAAATGATGTTGATCAATTAGTTGACCTCGACATAAACGGATATCATGTACGACAAGTCGTGCTAGATTTTGGATCCCAAGTGAATATCATGACTCGTGATACCTGGGACCAACTCGGTCGACAAAAACTGTAGGAATCAGGCATCTATCTAAAGCTCGCAGATCAAGGATTAATTGAGCCGATTAGAGTATGGAAAGGAGTCGAAACTTCCATCAAAGGCATCACGACAATAGTAGATTTCAAGCTCATCACTCCCAAGGACGATGCGAGCTCTTTCCCCGCCTTGGTTGGACGACCTTGGGGACGAAAGATGAAGGCCTCAATTTCCTTAGACAAAAGTCGTATCAAGTTGAAAGGCAATGGGCAGAAGGTTATCGTACCAATCTTCCCATCTCAGGTAGAACCATGGTCGGAACCTACAGAAATCGATAATGATGTTCGACGGCTTTACCGCATAGACAATAATGAAGATCGCATTGAGCCAAATACCCAAGGAGAACTTCACCTTGGAGATCCTGTCTCGCTCGGATACAATTCTGATGCAGAACTCTATGACTGGCAAATAGAGAACTATGATTTACATGCAAAAGAATGCTGGACTGTGGAAGCCATCTCAAAGAAGAAAATAAAGAAATGTCTCTCAGTATCTTACATACCGAAGATATTCGAACGAAAAATGCGAGCGTATCCAACACTTGTTCCAGACAGAAATGCACAATCAGGTAATTCGACATTAAGGTATAAAGAACGTGATTCACCTGTTGTACACGTCGAACAGGTATCAAAACATGTCGGAGAACAAGGCTGACTACAAATTTTGGTAGAGACATTTACTGGACAAGATGCGAGATGGTGGGACACCCATCAATCGAAACTCCAAAATTGGAATACTGCATCAACATTTTTCGTAGAAAGGTTTGGAGGTAGAAAATTGACAACTTAGGTCGATATCCCTCTGTTTACACAGGGACAAAATCCTGAAACCCACATCGACTGTTGCGAAAGGGAATGGAGAAAATTGGGCTATAAAGATGAAAGAGCATGGCCTCATCTCTTCCCTAGAACACTTGATGATCTACCTAACAAATGGTACAAGATGGAAGAAGCGAGAGGAGAAACTTTCTTCTAGAAAGACTTAAAAAATAAAATTTCATCAAGGACTTCCAGTTTTCTCCATAGGATGAGAAACTGGTCGAAGCAAGTAGAAGTATCAAAGAATTTCTGCGGCCGACAGAAACTTTAACACGTGTATAAAAATAGAATATTATGCACCCACCTACTACCTGCTACAACAAAAAGTCGACAGAAAGCCAGCATTTGACAAGACAAAGCCTAGAAACGGAGATATCAGTCGAAAAAAGTTTTTAATGGACAAAGGATCATCCCGAAGTGTTGAAGCTCGTAAAAACAATCTTTAGCACCGAGATTGTCGAAAAAGACGAACCCGAAAGGTTGTCAAAAAAAGACTTTCCATCAACTTTTACACAAATAAAAGAAGGTGAAAGACAGATAAGTGACAGTCGTGCACCAGAATGGATGGACGTGAAGATTAAAACAAAGGAAGTATATATTTCAAATGACGACAGACCGAAAATGGAAAAGATTGGCGATTACTGGAGTGAGGAGAAAACAGCAGAAATCTCCAGTATTCTCAAAGAATTTCAAGACGTATTTGCTCAAGATTATAGAGACTTGAAAGGACTTGTGCAGGAAATGGGCGAGATGAAAATTGATATTAAACCTGATGCCAGACCTATAAAGAAAAGACCCTACAAGCTTGCTCATAAATATAAGGATATTGTTAAAAAGGAGATTGATAACATCTTGCAGCAGGAATCATATGTGCTATCGACCAGTCAGAATGGGAAAGCCCAATGGTTGTTCAGCCAAAGAAACAAGATCCAACACGACTAAGAATCTGTGTCGACTTTCGTGAGTTGAGCAAGGTAACAGTCACAAATCCCTTTCCCACTCCTTTCGCAGATGAAATTATTAATGAAGTCGCAGGGCATGAGTGCTACTTTTTCACGGATGGATTCTCGGGGTACAACCAAGTACCTATTGCAAAGGAAGATCAGAAAAAGACAACATTCGTGTGCGAATTCGGGTCATTCACGTACAAAGTTATGCCCTTCGGTTTGAAGAACGCACCTGCGGTCTTCTCAAGAATTGTCGTCAAAGCATTTCAAGAATATATCTACAAGACCATGGCTGTATACTTTGATGATTGGACAATCTATACAATTCTAAAAGATCATTGCAAATGGCTTCGACTGATGTTGGAACGATGTCGACAGATACAACTGTCGTTAAATATTAAAAAGTGTATTTTTGCGACACCCATCGGCATATTACTAGGCCATGTAGTTTGCAAAGAAGGAATCAAGGTCGATTACGCGAAGATCAAAATTATCCTCGACGCGAAGCCTCCAGTTAATCCGAAACAAGTACGGATCTTGTTGGGTCATACTGGATATTACAAGAAGTTTATCAGACATTATTCCGATATGACTTATCCTCTCAAAGAACTGCTAAAAGATGATCGAGATTATAGGTGGACGAAGGAATGCGACATATCATTTAACACATTGAAAAGAAAAATGGTCGAAGCACCCATCCTCCGATTTCTGGATTGGTCGAAGAAATTCCATATACATATTGACGCATCTGGAATAGAAGTCGACGCCATTTTAACCCAACCCGGAGAAGATGGCATCGATTACCCTAATGCATTCAGTAGTCAAAAATTGAATAAAGCTGAAAGAAATTATTCTACGACCGAAAGGGAAGCATTAGGTATGGTATTTGCACTGCAGAAATACCGTCATTATTTATTGGCTAACCCTTTTGTATTTTATACAGATCATCAAGCTTTAAAATACTTAGTCAATAAACCGTTGCATCATGGGAGGTTATGCCGCTGGCTATTACTGTTTCAAGAATTTGAATTTGAAGTAATCATTCGACCTGGAAAAGCTAATGTCGGACCAGACCACCTGTCGAGAGTCGACACAGGAGAAGAACTGATGGGAATTGAAGATGACTTGCCGGACGCACACTTGTTTCGTATTGAAGCAGTCCCTTCAGAACTTGCGGAAATTACACAATTTCTTTAGGATGGGAAAGCCCCTGAAGGAATGACTGAGAAAAAGAGGAAGATCTTAGCAATGAAAGCAGCCCCCTACACTCTGATCAATGGATCCCTCTATAAACTTGGCTTGGATGGTATATTACGCCGATGTGTACTTGATCATGAACGACGGGATATACTTGCAGAAGCTCATGTTGGACCGGTGGGAGGACATTATCATGCAGACATAACAGCTAAAAATCCTGCAAGCCGGACTTTGGTGGCCGACAATTCATAAAGACTGTCGAGAATTTGTATCTAAGTGTGATAGATGTCAGCGCATGGGCCGACCACTCCCAAGAATAGAAATGCCACTGGTTCCAATTAACCCTAGCCTAACATTCAAAATTTGGGCTATCGATTTTATTGGACCATTTCCAGTAGTGGGGAGAAGGACAGGTGCTCGATATATTATCACTATTGTCGAATATGTTACCAAGTGGGCAAAAGCAGAACCGGTCTAAACATGTTCAAGAGAAGTTGTCGCTAAGTTTATTTATGAAAACATCATAACACGCTTTGGATGCTCCATAACATTGATAAGTGACCAAGGTACGCATTTTGTATGTAAAACCATTGAAGCACTGACTAAAGAATTTGCAGTTGATCATAGAATAAGCACAGCATACCATCCCCAGTCGAATGGCGCCGTAGAATCATTCAACAAAACACTTACAAAAGGACTGACGAAAATATGCAACACAAAGAAAGATGACTGGGATGACAAAATACCTGCTATTCTCTGGGCATACAGAACAACATACAAAAGAACGACAGGTCAGACACCATTCTCACTTGTCTATGGACAAGAAGCTATCGTCCCATTACATTTTTGACAACAAGCACCGACCATTGCAGCAACTTTACATATTGACGTCGAAGATACTCGACAAGAACGACTACTACAATTGTCGAAGCTGGATGAAAGTCGATAGTTGGCCATAGAACATCAGCGAGTCCAAAAACAGTAACAGAAAGCATGGCATGATAGAAATATCAAACAAAAGAATCTGTCAGTTGGAGATTTGGCACTCCTCTATAATAGACGAGTGAAAGGGAAGCCAAAGAACCTGCATACATAATGGATGGGACCTTACATTGTCGAAGTATTAAATCCTAACTGATCAATCCAACTGAAAACACTACAAGGAAATGTTTTCAAGAAAGCGGTAAATGGTGCCCGATTGAAGCAGAAGTAACCGAATGAGAGTACTATAAGCAATCAAGAAAAATAGCAGAGCATGAAAAAAGAAGAAATGATGAGAGAATGGCAAAAGAAGGATGGAAAAAGCAGAGAAAAAATTCCGACGCATAACCGTCGATATTATAGACATTGACAAGAACGTCGACGATATGTAGAGGAAAATCAGGCACGAGGGAGGCATTGGAGCCCAGACCGACCAAACTCAATTAGAGAAGTCCGTCGACATAACACATCAAACGAGCGGTCGCGACATCATGATGACAAAGAAATAAAGGCTAGAGATATCCGTGACGCCAAAAGTAATGCACCTGATGGAGCGTCGATAGCCTGTCAGTCCAATTTAATAACCTCGTCAAATCAACCATTAATACAAGCCTCCACGTCCCGTTCACCCATGCCGAGTAACGCCACCATAAATACGGAGCTCGAGGATTCTTGGGCACTCTTTTGTTGAGAACTTGAACTCCAAGATATAGATCTCCCTGACCCCGCCGAAGCTAATTTCGCATTCTTGAACCCTGAATCTGCCATGGCTCCCAGAAAAACTTTAACAACTACTAGAGCCGCTGCAACGACAGTTCGAGAGTTGGAAAAAGCAAAAACACCATTAGAAACAAGACTCCAGATTATTCGGAATGCGAAAGTAGTAGAACCCACTTGGAAGAAAGCATGGAAGAGCATTGAAGATTGGGGGAAGGAAACAGACGGTCACTGGAGGGAGGAAGCATGATGATTACAAACAGCCACAATTCTGCATTATATGAAGGCACCCTTGTTGGATACCCTCGGAGGACTTAAAGAAGTCATTGCACAATTTATTGTTAGCAGGTATCACAATGGCAAGCTTTATTTCGATGTTCCGGTCGACATCAATGGAGAAATTATCCACAAGATAACTGGCTTATCATATAAGGGAGACATTGTACCAATATGTTCAGGCACAGACTTGGTCGACGAGTTTATTGATACTCCTGCTAGGAAAAACTCACGAGGCATAGTCGTGAGCCAAATTTTATATGGCAATTACAGAACTGCTGCCAAGATTGTGTCTCATGCACTTTCATGGACAGACAGGGGATAAGATTTGAAGATCGACATGTTGGAAGCTGTCAAGAATATGGCTATGAACGACAAAGTATACAAATGGGCAGACTTCTTGGCCGATATTCTCAAATACACATGCCATAAGTGCCAAGAGGAGGGAGCTAGCATCCGTTACCCATCTATACTCATATGGATTGCTATGACCCATCTTCGACTGAAAGGAAACAAGGATTTCTTGCAAGAGCGACTTGTCCTTATGGAGAATTTTTGTTGTTTTGCACTTGGAGCAAGTCGACATGGGCCTACAACAATTAAAATTTGGCTAGAAGAATGGTTTATAGACCTTAAAACAATAGCGACAAGATGGAGAGTACCACGGAATGTTCGTCGAAGTATACCCCCGACAGGACACATCCAACTATCCTTGGATGATACAGCCGTCTGG
The DNA here is from genome assembly GCA_027924585.1 of Larix kaempferi. NCBI lineage: Eukaryota > Viridiplantae > Streptophyta > Pinopsida > Pinales > Pinaceae > Larix > Larix kaempferi. Next base: position 20,045,968 of record BSBM01000047.1, on the reverse strand, counting down.
TACATGGAAGGAGCAGTAGGTCCAGCAAGGCGCCTTGACTATTACCCTTCGGTAAGTGAAATTTTCACAGAGCTAAGTCGACAGTCTAACGAAGTATTAGCTATTCTGTCCCAAGCAAGAAAAATCAACTTCAATTATGTCGAGCCTCTAAGTGATATGGAACAGGAAGAAGCATATGAAAGCCGGTTGTATATGAACACCTTCACTTATCAACCCGAGCCAATACCTAACCCTAAGGTGTTAACACTTACCTAGACTCCACACATAGAATCAGCAGAGACCGAGGAACAATCAGACAACAGCACAGAGTCCAACAACCCAAAACATCTTCTAACCGATGATAACATACAGAAGGTAGCAGCTGAAATCATTACAGCCCGACAGAATAGAGTAATACCAACCCAGGGAAAAGGGAAAAGAAAAGTAACATTTCAAGAACCTATGGAAGAAGACGATATCGATTTATATGACACTGCTACTCAGATTCTCGAAGATGCAGCCAAAAACAAATTACCTATTGAAGATCAGTTCAGAAAATTTCTAGAAACAGATAAGTATCCATCTTCTAGAATTCTTATTAAAAAACCCAAAATTCCAGTCAAACCCCATGTCGACCTAACCATTCAGACCCCTCCCTCTTCCCCAACCACAATAGAAGAAGAAAGCAGCCTTCTAGCATTACCTGCTCCTGTTAATCCAGCAGACACTGCTTTGAGTACGTTTATTACAAACCTCCCGATACTATGTCCCAACTATCGCAAGATGGTTATTCAACAACCAGTCTTTGCATCTCCGACCATTGTTCTGGTTAACCTAGCCCCCCCTCGACACCATTCAAACCACAAGTTTACCTTTACCATCGACAATCCCAGAAATTGTTGGACACAAAAAGACCCATCATATCAGAAACCCTGATCCTTTAGGTCTAGTTTATTCACAACAAACAACTGTCTATACTCCTCTCCATGTCAATACATTACCGGAAGTCGTTCCAAGTGAAAAAAAACCCCAAGTTGTCACTCCCCATGTCGAGTCTACAATTAAGTATAGTTTAGTTAATCCAGGTCCGTTCGACAGTACCAATTCTTTGAGTCCACTTACGACATCAGTCAACCTGCCATCACTCCTGATAAGTCAGTCGAGTCTCCCTGTCGACGGATCCAAGTCTAGTCCGGTCATACAACAGTACAACAAAGAAGCAACCATGACAGAAGCAGCCGAAGCCGCTTCCATACAAGCCAAGGAACCAGCCGCAATTCAAGATTCTGCAGCCGACACAACAGAACCACTAGAGTTTAATAATGTTCAAGATATCAGTGCAAGTAATATGGATACATCCAACATAGCAGCACACATTCCACCAAATGAAGGAATTGTTGAACATGAAACTCCAATCACCACCGAAGCAGTACCAAGTACACAAACCCAGGCAGAACAAGCTGTTGCCAGCACACAAGCAGTCAACGACAGTCATCCAGCAACAACCGAAAAAGATAAGGGGCCAGAACAACAAATCTTAAGCAAAGAAAAAGAAAAGAGTAGCCGTAGGAAACACAAAGAAAGATAATTGCAGCAGCAACTACAAATGCAGCAAACACAGCAAGGCCAATTAGAAAATACTCTTTCTGTATACTTAGATCAATTTGGAGTTGCTACAAGCTATCAGCCACAATTGACCTCCCAAGAAGAGCTTGATTTACTCGAAGATGCAGTTTTCAGAGTGCAAAGATGTCCCCGACAGGAATCAGAAGATCAAATACTGCAGCTATAGGAAGAAAAGACTACGTTCCTCGCTAAATGTGAAAATTTAGCTCAGCAAGTTATTCCACTTCCAGCCAATTCCGACACGACATCACCTCTTGATAGAGCATATCAGTTATTTGAGTCTGTCGTGTCGATGCTACAATCCGAGCTTCTCAAGAAACAACAGGATCAAGCTATCGAGGTAGCTTCCCTCATGACAAATCAGTTTACAGCCTTTTCAGAAGCTCTCAAATTACTCAAGCAGTACGACGGTCAAGCATAAAAACTTACCGAAGTTCTGAACAATTGGTATGTATATTATGGCAACGTTTATAAAGATCTTCAGAAAACAAGAACAAGCATAAAAACTTACCGAAGTTCTGAACAATTGGTATGTATATTATGGCAACGTTTATAAATATCTTCAGAAAACAAGAACACTGCTAAGCAAACTTCAACATCAGCGCTTGACTGCAGAGGAAGCCCTTATTGAAAAACTTGATAGTCAGATTGTCATGGAAAATAAGAAATTGGATAAATTAGAAAAACAAGAAGTTCAGTGGATGTCTCAATCCCGAGGTGGCCTCAACAAACTTGGAGAAATTCAGCCGCGAACAATTACCATATTCGGTCCCAACATGATCCATTTACAGGCTACATCCACTCACGACAAGATGGAAAACTTGTTGAAACTCACAACTCTGACTGTCGACATCCAAAATCTGCTGCGCACCTGGGAAGAGTTCCAGCACCATCTCTCTGTTTCTGCCGAAGTTATTCTTGAAGCCTGTCTACAGATACCTGATGCTATTGGTTCCAGCTTACCTTCATCATAACCATTGTAATAACTCTTTTGCAATTTTGATCTCTCCATTTCTTCGAGACGAAGAAAGATTTTGAGGTGGGGGAGATGTTGGAGGGGCCTAGGTCGACCTGTCGACTAGGCCCTCTGCCCGACCACTCTGAAGTACATGTCGACAGGTCGCGTCGACTAGTATAGGTCGGGTCAGTTGGATATACCGACAAATGGTTATGTAACTGTATTTGCATAGATGTATATATAGGTTGTTGAGCCGATGTACTAGTTAAGATTGGTTCTATGATTGTATTCTACTCTTGCTGGTTAATATAAAGGCTTGTGTTCTCTCTATCTGTCTCGTCTCTTGTATCTGTATCATTGTGTATGCTTGCTTATATTATGTAATGTAACTATGGTAACCACATGAACCTTGGGACTACAACACAAAGATACGAATTAGGTGAATCAATAGGTAATCAACATGAAAAATTTCTTTGAATTTTTAGTAAATGATAATGTACTTCTTAAGAATAGTCACTAACATGTTTCAAACACTCGATTTCACATTTGTTGAATGTTGTGTAGGGACCAACAATGAGGGAAACAAATGTTGGGATAAGAACATAAAAATTATGAAGGACGTAAGTGATGATGAATTCACCCTCAATTCATTGAGAGTGGCACTGGAAGTTAATGAAAAGGGGGATTTTTTTATAAAACTATGAGGGATACAGTGGAAAGAATGTAGAGATGTAGATTTCAATTAGACTACAAAAATCAATTCAATTACTTCAAAAATCACATTATATATAAACTACAACAAGCATTTACAGAGCAATGATCAATGAAACTTGATAGATTTGCAATTTAACAAAAACATACGATAACAAAAAATAACCATTTGAAATTTATTATTCATAAACATGTTTTTCTATAATATATATACACTATTACAAAGAATTACGCGGTTGATATTTTGACTATATTTACTTTCATATCAATATGAAGAATACAAATAAAATAAAATTATGCTTTTCATTTTTTAGGAAGATTATAAAAATTCTAAAAGATGAATAAGGTTATATATAAATAACTTGTCAAAAAAATCGACGATTTTATCCGTCTGGTGAAATTGTGACTGGAATTCGGTGAAATCCAATTTAAAAAATCAAGGGTTTCTATCAATCAAATTGTTTTTCTCAAGTTTTACATAGATTCAGTGCCTTGGAAAACTCCTAGGGCACCCATATTACGCAACTTTAGCATTGATATGCATGATTTTTGGAAATCGTGGCCGGAATCATGTCGGAAGTCAATGTTTTTTTTATGGGCGAAAACATTGAAGTTTTAGACTACTTTATATATAAAACATGTCGGTAGGGATGTCCAAAAAAATGTTCAAGGAGATGGTCAAAGAAATGAACATAATTGCATCACAGGAGTAGCCATCTCAACAACAACATGCATCAAGCGTGTGTAATTTAATTATTACATGAAATACTATTTTTCATTTGTTTTGTTACTAAAAAGAAAAGAAAATGGAGCCCATTCAACACATAAGATATAACGACAAGGAAGAAAATGGTTGATGGCAAAGTTTGTGTGTATAACTTGTGTTTCCTTTACTTAAGATTTCATATTTGTTGCGATATTTATATTTTAATTAATCTACACTAATCCTTGGTTGTCTTATAACAGGTACCAACATACAAAAAATAGTCATCCAAAGAATTGATTAACAATAGGTTAAGTAGGGGTTGTGAGTATATTTTGCAATACCACAAGTTAATTGTGTAATTTGTAAGTAACTATGTTGTTTTACTTCTCTCGTTTTATAATTAATGGAACAAAAATAAATGTTTATATTAATTTTATCAATGCTTTGTCATGGCTTATAAAACTTGTAGGAAACAAAGTATGGGGTGTAGCCAACATGGGAGTTGTTAAGAGATGGCATGAGGAATGGCTTTGAAAGAATGTGTATTGTTTATGAACCAATTCTTGCTATGGTACACTTTTTTATTTACACAATCATGTATATTATATTATAAATGTAGATATACTCATTATACTTTACTTCTATGTTTGTATATGCAAAATTAAGAGGAGGGTCAAAATCAAGCCAATCAACAAAACATTTGGTCAAATAACCCAAGTACAATATCACCTACAAGTGATGGATAAATGAGGCATGCAAGAACTCAAGCCATGGCAACAGTTTAAGTGAAGAATGACGATCAATATAATTTAATGTTCTTGCAATTTGTATGGTTTGAAATGTTTGTTTGTGAAAAACAAACATCTTGTTTAATGTATTGGACATATTGTCCCAATTATATGACCATAGGTACCATTAAGTGTAGTAATTACATATTGACATTTTGATTATTGTGGACCTTTATGTTGTCATATTTTGTATGACAAAGGGTCACTTATTCATACATAATAAAATGGGTTTTATTATTCTATTGCATTATCCAATATTCTAAGATGTTACACTCTTGATCAAATATATAGATGTTCCATTATGACTAAATATTACATTGAACATATGTGTAATATGATGGTATAACAAAATGATACAATCATTATATCCAAAGGCAATAATTAAAATTCAAATATCAGTGTTATTATAACAATTATTATCTTTTTATGATTAATTGTAAAATAAACAATGGCACAATTAAATAAAATATAGACATATTGGTTCATTATATACATTTTGAATTCATTGAATGATGTGGGGCATATGTAAATCATTAATGGTGTGGTGATTTTTACAATATGAAAAATTACGCACTTGTACTTTTTATCAGAAAAATCGCACAATTGTTTCTATTTGATGCAAATGCACAGATATCATGGTGCTCAAGTAAGAATCAACAACGATGCTTTATATATATAATTAGCACTGAAGCAATTGCTTATAGTAAGCGCACCAAAGACAGTCCATTGATTGTTATTGTCATCGTTAAATTTACAAAACACAATGATGCATATGGTAATATAGGCACCAATGCATATCTATGAAAGGTCGAAATCAATAGATTTAACATGGATAATAAGCACATGTGCTATAAAACATATTACACACACTAGGAAGTTATATAAATGAAAATCCCCGATGCATAACATTTAAATTGTATAAACCTGTGAGTTTATGTTTACAAACACATTGGAGCATAACATTAAATTGTATGCACTGATGTTTTATGTTAACTACACAGAGTGTGTTTGTATGGTATTTGCAGCAATTAAAAAACCTTCATTATAACCTCCGACTTACCATTTTTTTTAGATATAATGTATTTTTTTTATAACCTCCTCTAAAACCTCCATCATCAAGGGTGGAGGTTTTAGTGGAACTTTTTGGGAAATTTTTGTCAGATCTTGTAACATTAAAAGCCTTTGCAAATACCTCCACTATAAGGTGCTTTCCTTGTAGTGTTTAAATGTTGTGTATTGGTTAATTTTGTCATGTGAAGCAAAAACTTTAAAAAAAAAATCAAGAAGATTGTTCAAGTGGAAAAATCGTAATTTTTTTTATGAAAATGTTGCAAATAAGGAAAGGTGGATGAAAATGTGACCAACATTAATTTTTTCTTTGAATTTTTACTAATGATGTACTTCTTAACAACAATAGCTAATGGTGTCAATTGGGTGTATTTTGGTTTATTGGGAGGAATGATTGTTACCCTCCCCATCCATGATCAATTCCCACAAGTGACATGTTGAGATCTTAAATGAGCATGTTGTTGTATTGGTCTTGAGCCCTAAACAATCTAGTTTACCTTAGGTACCATCCTTGAGATGAGGGGAAGTACCTGGCGAGTATCCCCAGGATATGTATTCCTAGTAAAAAAACAAGAATAACTAATGGGTTTCAAACATTTGATTTCGTGTATGTTGAATGTTTTGCAAGGAAAACCAACGAGGGAACAAAATGTTGATATACGAAGATTTTTTTTGCAAATAATGTAAACCATGATGAATTGGTCATCAATTCAACTAGATTGGTGTTGTAAGTTAATAATAGGGGGAAAATTTTATAATACTATGAGGGATATAACAGAAAGAACGTATATGTGTTCTTTTCACTTTAGTGCAAATTTTAATCCAATTAATCTAAGAACCATGCTATGTTTAAACTATAACAATTGTTTAATGGCATGTATATTTTCATAGTCCATCTTGTAGGTATTTAGTTTCTTGATATAACTGTGTAGAGATTTCAGAGTCCGACGTTTCGGTTGGATACTCCACCCAAAAATCATTTAGAATGTACTATTACTAACATGTTTTTGTAAAATATGTCTACACTAGTCCCGAAAAAAATACCAAATTAATATCCATAATATTGTTACCCCATAGAAATAGTAATCAATTTTTCTTACTCATTTTGTTTTTGGGGAAGATGAAGAAAATTAATGATGTTAAACAAGTTGATATTTGAAACACACTGGTGTGGATGTAAATAAATGTGTATATGGAGATGGTCAAAGAATTAATAAAAATAACTGAAGGATGGGAAGAGATGTCCCAACAACGTGCATAAAAATGTGTAATCATATTTTTTAAATATGTGTAATTAATACATTTTATCACAAGAAATGCTCATTTCCAATTCTATTTCCTTAATTAACATTTCATATTTGTTTTGGTTTTTTATTTTAATTAATTTATAGTGGTCCATGGATGTTTTTACAAGGTTCTGACATATGAAGAAGAGCCATCGAAACATTTCATTGACATTAGATCAAAAGTGTAGCTTGCGAGTATATTTTGGATGAGCAAAGGTTAATTGAATAATTTATTAGTAAAGATAAGGATAAATATAGTTCATCGTACACATGGAGTTGCAGGGGACATTGACCTATCCATACATCATACACCTACAATGTGTACCATCTCGCATACAAGTTAGGTTATAACGTTGATGTGACATGTTGATGCCAACCATACTGCTACATCAGAGTTACAATGCATGAAACTCATGTAGTATAACCTTTCCGAGGATGGTCGTACCCCAAATCATAAATCCATTACTACTCCAGCATATGATGGATTATATTTATCCTTATTCTATATGTAGATATGTTGTTTGGCATCCCCTATTTATAAGAATTGGAACATCGTGGAACTTTTAATTACACCCAAACTTTGTGATGGTGTATAAAACTTAAAGGAAACAAAGTATAGAGTGGATCCAATGAAATATATGTTGCAAGAAGGAATGGGCATAACTTCAAAAGAATGTGTGTTGTTCATGAAGCATTCATTGCTATGGTAGGTTTATTGACTTCCACAATCACTTACAATATAGTACAAATGTCAATATACTCATTACACTTTATTTGTATGTTTGTAGATGGGAGATGAAGAGGCTGAACAAAATCAATCTAATCAACAAAACATTGCAAATAAGCCAAATATAACATTGTGTGCAAGTGATGAATAAATGAGGCATGCAAATAACTTGAGAGCTAAACAAAATATCAAACAATGAATGGCAATCAAATAATTATTTTTTTTCAAGGACAAATTGTATTTTATATTTCATAGAGAAAAAAAAGATACATCTTTTAAGTGCTTCATCACATAATATTGGTCCATCACAAGGCATCGTAGAATCATAAAATGAGTTCCCACTATACTAAAACCAAAAAATATTTAAGCCTTGAGGGCATACAATCCCTTATATACATATAAAGGAGTGAAAATTGCAAACCAAATTACAAATAGGTAATCCCTGTCTCTTGGATCCATACATGCATACTTTGATAAATCCTCCATGATATCCTTAAGTATTGTTAACACATGAAGAAACAAAGAAACATATCATCCATAGAATTTCAAAAATTTGGTAAACAACCATTAAGGTCATCTGAACCTTGACGATAGAACTACAAATATTACTGAAAAGTATTCATGCATATGAATCATCATACTTTGTACTTTGTAACAACATCATATCACTGAATATATATCTAGGAAACTATGAATGAATAGGAGTTATGAAAACTAGTAACATTTCATCATCCCCAACCTCAATTTGAGATACTAAACCAATTACCATAATCAATGCGTCTTTTGATAGTGACGTGGCCTACACATTTAATTCTCTAAAAACACGAGTATATGAAACATGAACAAACTACTCTTCAATTATTTTAATAGGATCAAATATAGGAGAAAGTAATAAGTTCCAAATAATGCTCCCTCCAACCATCCAACTTATAGCAAACATTGAATCACTAGAGATTTGCAAATGAGATACATTTCTATCCACAACTCTTCCAAGCAACAATAACAAAGCTGAAAATTCAACATAATTATTGAGCCATTTCCTAAACCTGATTTGAATCCAATGAAATGTGAATAAGAAAGAAATAAAATATCACCAACTCCATAAATACTAGGCTCACCCAACATCACCCCATAAAAAAGGCCTCAAGGCCGGGATTTATCTATCACTAGTTCTCCTAGTTTTCTAGCTTGCTCAACCTTGATGGGAGCCAAAATGCCCAAACTAATTATAATTTGAGAAAACACCCAAAAAGATGGAACAACCTTATCTTATAAGCAAATAACATTTATATCTAGCCAATGCACCTAATATACAACACAAGGGAATGCATGTTGGGTTAATATTGACTAATTCATAGAGCAAGTTAACCAACTTTGGTCATTATTGTAATAAACCCATGGTAATGGGAGATCTTCCCATGGTATTCATGTGATTGAAGACTACATGAGGCTGTTCAAACTACACTGTAAGCAGTCTAGAATTGGTTTATGGTCGAGGGGACAACCGTGGCGGTTTAGCCACGCTCGACTGGGCTTGGATAGGTTTTGGACAAGGATCTAATGAATATATCTCGTTAGGTTGGTTTTCCCAAGATTGGGTTTCCAAGATAAATCATGGTGTCTAGATGCTCATCTTGTTATCGTTTGCTTTACTATTTATATTTATGTTGTGTTAATAATGTTGTTGTGTCCATGAAATATCAATAGTTCCTTGTGTTCTTTAGAGACCTATTCTCAAACTAGTCACCAAGACAAGCCTTTCAAGTGTTACCTTGCCACCTCCCCAAACCACCTATCAAAGAAAAGCCTCCAAATTACAAATATCATGCAAAAGGACAATGAATCAATAAGTGATCTATAGTTTCCTTTTCATTCCTGATTAAGATACAATACTTTGGGCCTTGCTAACTTCTCTTATGTAGGCAATCCCAAGTAAGGGCATGTTATTATAGATAGGCAACCATTATAAGATATGAGTCTTCAAAGGAGCTTTAATTTTCCATAATTTTTTCCACCACCATAAAACTACCTCCTTGCACCTCATCAAGAAACATTGCTTTATATCCAAGGCAAGTTGTATAGCTCACAAAGACAAATGTTTTGTACCACACCAAGAAGTCCTCCTCATCATTGATTCTAAATTGACTTTGTTGCAACTTACTAACAAAATATTCCCACCTATTAATTGAATGACCAACCAAACCCAACATATATGTAGACTTCCAACCCTCTCACCAAATAGTATATGTTAATGGATCTATTGCATGTGCCAAAGTATAAATACCTTGGTGTTGAAGAAAAATTATTACTCTTGGTGGTAATGTAAAGGATTGATGACCACTTACGTAGGGATTAGGTTCAATTCTAACTCTAGTGTCATTCCCTACCTTCCATGCTATTCAATTCCCATTCAATGGGAAGGATAATACCAAAGCCTTCCCCATAATAGACACATTGTAAGTATGGTTGATAAGTAATTTAATCTAATCCTCAAGGGAGGGTGGTTCATTGTACTTTTACTTTATGCCCTTTTCAACAACCCTTAATGAACAAATAGTCTCCATTGGATCTTAACAACTGTATCTTCCCAAAGAAATATAGTTTTTAAGACCCAACCCCCAACCTCTTTATGTTTTTCCAAAATCCTACCTTTTACTAATGGGATACCATGTCTTTGCTTCTTACGAATCCACATAAAAGAAAAACATCCCCTCCATATATTATCTAGAATACTAGTAGGACTAAAGCCATTGAGTGTCAATGTATCGAAAAAACTTCCAGCAAAGTATTGACTAAAATGATCATCCATTCTAATTAGATCCACCTGTTGCACCATGAGATACTTCTTTCTCAATCTTATCATAAATCAAACATCCAATTTAATTTTCCATAATCATTTGGCTTTAGTTGAAACCCAAGGTATTTTAAACCCTTAGAGAAAAACAAAGCTTGTATGAAAAAATAACAAATAATAATCTCTCCCAAGCCTCATAAATTCGATTGAAATAAATGGAACACTTGTGCAAGTTAATCTCCAATCCCGTAGTCTTACTAAAAATAACATTATCAACAAGCACTAGATGAGTTAAGAAATGGTTTGGCCCATTTTTATACCTCTTATAACACTTGATTTTCCTGCCTCATGGATTTCCCTACTAAGGCCATCTACCACTAGAAGAAAAAGTAACGGTGAAAATGGACAACCTTATCCCAAGCCCCCTTGAGGCAGTAAAAAAACTATAGGTTGAATCATTTATCAATATTGAAAATGAGACAAAAGAAATGTAGCCTTGAATCTAATTTATTAAAGGTAAGTAGAAATCAATGTGCATAGGAGCATCAACCTAAGGTAAATCCTTAGAAAGATCCAACTTGATCACCATACCTAAAACTTTTTAGTTTAGATAGTATGTAAGCTTTCACAAGCCACACCGATAGCCTCATGAATTTGTCTCTCATTTAGGAAAACAAACTACTCTTAGGAAATGGAATCAGAGAAAACAAGCTTAATTTTGTTTGCAATAATCATAACAATGATTTTGTAAATATGATTACACAAGGAGATAGGCCTTAATTCCTTGAAGGAAGAAGAACAGTGTTTCTTAGGAATGATAACATTAATGGTAAAGTTGAAGGCTCCTAAATCTTTCCCTTGAGTCCTTGACTCATCCATAACCTTCAAAAGATCATCCTCCGACATGTCATAGAAACATAAGAATAATTATGCTAGCCACCCATCAACTTGTAGAGTCTTATCCTTCTGGAAATATATCGAGATAGTCTTTAGTTCCTCCTTGGAACTTCTTTAATCTCTTCATTGTTATGGAAGAAATATTCAAGTTTGATGAGCTCTGCAATATTTTCTCTACTGGGATCATATAAAGAAATTGGAAACGATTAATCCCCATCTAAACTAGCTGAGATAACTTCCATCCTAGGTCTCCCTTTGCCAAATAATATTGATATTTCTTTGATGGTTAGCATAATTACAAAATACTAAGAGGCTTAGCTCAAGGATTTAATCTTATCTCGTGTGTTTGAAAATCTTGGTGAATCTTTTTAATTTTTAAAATGCCAACTATGATATTTTGAAATTGATATTTAATGCAAGCATTTAAAAAAAATATATAGGTAACATATCTAGGGGACTTACTGTAGTTAGAGCAACATGCTATAAAATGGGATTTGAACATGGGTGGGGAAAGTAACAATCACTCCTCACAACCAATCCAATTGCACCCAATCAAGAAGATTTAATGTAAACATATGCACAATACAATACTATTGATTATTATTTTGTAAACTGAAGGGATTGGAAGTGAAAAATAAGAGTCTTCTTGATAAGAAAAAAACGAAATGGAGGATTGAAAGTATATCAATATGGCTATTTGAAGGATAAAGGTGCACACAATTTTCCATAGATATGTTGGCCATAGAAGAAATGTGAATAAAGTATGGAAATCAACAAAACTGATGGTTCCAAAGCCAAATATTCTAATGAGAGAGTTGAAGCAAGCAAAATCCATTTCAAAACCCTTTATATAGATCCTAGGTCGAGATCCTAAGTCAACCAATATTAATGAAATTATGAGCATTATCAAGTTTTTTTTTTAAAAACGAAAACGAGTATTGTATATATAAAAAAAAGCCGTGGTTTTAAACCAAATCGGCACAGTACATATGAGGCCATATTGGCTATAATCTGATTCCTGGTTCACTGAAGTGTTGACCTGAGGGAGCCTTTATTGTTTGTATGAGAAAAAAACAAGCTTAAGGAGCTTATTGAAATGAACAGAGTATAAAGAATTCTCTATAAGGAGCAAGGATGCTGAAATAATGTATGACTGGCGTGGATTGTTATAAGGCTTCATTAAGTGAAGGAAAAGAGATTTAACTCTGCCTGTCGGTGTCAACACTGAGCTTCCACCGGTGCTAATACGTGTATGATGTGTGATTATCCAAGCTTTCTTCAAAAATCGGTGGATCATTGATTCTCCAATTAATTCTGAAAAATTAGATTATGAGAAGGCATAGTGTTGCTGGAGGAGATGCCAAGGTAATCTTAGACAAGATGTCGAGTGATGGATTGCTGGAGTGCTGAGCTACCATTTAAAAACATGAGACTTAGCCTAATCTCGAGGCAGAGCCGTGCTGAATGCTCCAAGAAGGCGATCATCAAACTGTCTGAAGACTACTATGAGGGACTTTGTTCTCTGCTGGAAAATGAGCTTGAATCGAATGACTGCTGAGTGTAGATCAAGTATTCACAGTGGCCTGCACCTGTAATGATACTGAAGTGAATTTGCCAGGAGTGATGAGCTTCACTTTCAAAAGAGGAAGAGCAAAATTCTGCACTGTTTCTGATCCACATCTGCCAGGATCGAGAGGTTCAAGTGTGTTGGTTGATTGTTCTTATCGTCCTGATGCTTTGCTTAGGAAATTATGATAAGTACTCTTGTGAGTGTCCTGAATGGGACTGACTTGGTCCGAGATGGTGTGCTTCGATTTGAAAAAGAACAGAGAGCAGCTAAGGTTGAAGCCATGATGCTCAGATGCATGATTATGGAAGATGATGTGTTTCATTCTCTATATCAGAAAGTTCCAGAATGCCTTGATTAAGTCTGGTGGATCCATTTGCTTCTATGTCTGCTTCGTTGTTTAGACTTCTTAAGACATGATAAGCTTTGAAATTGGTGAATGTGTTCGTAATTTGACATATTGTTTGGATGATACGACTAAGAGGGAGATTATTGGGGGTGGTGTTTGTGTTGAAGGCTCCAATAATGATCATAGAGTCTCCAAAAACTTGGAGGTTGTCTATATTGTGCTCTCTGGCAAGCTGGCAACCTTTCAACATAGCCATTGCTTCTGCTATATTGTTTGAGCAGGTGCCAAGGCCCCAGCTGTACTTTAATCTTCTCATTCCTTCTTTAATCCAGAAGACACCCCCTGCTCCTACAACACCGGGGTTATTTCTGGAAGCTCCATCAAAATGCAGGCTGTCCAAGTCCTGTTTAGTTCTCCATTCCTGGAATTCAAGAATAGAGAGTCTGATATGCCAAGCCGGTTGAGGTTTCCGGGGGGGATCAATACTAGGGTGAGGTGGGGCAACTCCAATCCAACTCCTTTCGGCATTAGTAAGGGTAGCACCAAGCCTGAGTTTGGAGGAGTTGAGGCACTCAAGCAACAGGCTTTTGGCTTGGCCTACTGATTGTAGGGGGGTGCATAGATGGTCATGGAATATGGCAGAGTTTCTTGCTTTCCAAATTTTCCAGCAATCAAACTTAGGCAGGGTGAGCCAGAGATGGAGCCAGAATTTGTTGATGGAGAGAGGGGCATGATAGAGATTTTTTCAGTCTTTGAAGAGTTGAGTAATCGAGCTATAGTTAGGTAGGGAGAGATTGAGATCAAGCAGCAGTAACCGCCATACAGACTTGGCATAATGGCACTCCAGAAAAAGATGATTTATTGTTTCTAAATTATTTTGACAGAGAGGGCATCTAAAAGGCCCATGGATGCCTATCTTGCTAAGATTCTCTCCTGTGAGGACTTTGCCATGGATTAAAGTCCAAGTGAAAAAGTTGATTTTTAGGAGGCTTAAAGGGTCCCAAACCTGCTTCCATAGCTCGTTTCTGACTTCTTGATGGATTTGTAGTGAATTGTAACCGAGGGCTGCTGAGTATGAACCTGATAGGCCCCAACCCCGCTCGTCTTTGGCCAGAAGATGCAGTGGTGCACATCCTTTCAAGTTTTCATAAAGCCTGACTTTGACTGTCTCTAGGCGGGGGGTAGTGTCGATGTTTTTCCAGCTCTTCCAGTTGCCGTGTGTATCCCAGATACTAAAATCTTTGAGAGTCTTGATTCCATGCTGAGAGAGCCAAGCTGCTATATTATGAAACTCTTGGGAGTCATTGAGTGGATCCTCGCCCATTATTTTGTCCGAAAATATATCTATTTTCCTTCCATTGCCTGGAGCCCAATAAAGATCTTTGACGAAGAATTCCCACGCTGCTTTGCATAGTATCCAAGTGCTGGTACCTTTGGACAATGGCTTGTGGTCTAGACATCTTGAGTTTGTCATATTTAGATATTTCTTCCTGAGGACCTAACTTACTCTGTGGCGCTTATGGTGTAGGATTTGCTAGAGAATCTTGCCTCCCATTGCCAAGTTTGCAAGTCGTGGGTCGCGGATTTGGAGGCCTCCCGAGGATTTTGGCTGCTTAATAGTTCCCCAATTCACTAAATGGAATTTTTTGTTGTTGTTTTTACCCCCAGACCATAAAAAGTCTCTCATTAGCTTGTTGATTTGATTCGTTGTTCCTTTAGGAACTAAAAGGGTTGAGAATTGGTAGATGGGCGAGGCAGATAGAACATAGTTTACTAATATTAGTTTGCTGGCCTTGTTGAGCCAATGGCCTCCCCATCTTCTGATTCTTGTTTTGATTTTGTTGAGCGTGTCGTCCCACTTGCCAGCATTTGAATTCCCATAGGTGATAGGAAGGCCAAGATAGGTGAATTTGTCCCAATGTGTATGGACATCGATTCCTAGGTTTCTGATGATGTTGGCAGCAACTCTATTGTTGAGGTTCTAGTTGTAGACTACACTTTTATGCAAGTTAATCTGGCCTTCAGAGGCTTTGCAGTACCTATTCAAGTTGCGCATAAACTTCCTGGCAATGTTTGTGGAGGCTCCTCCCAAAAAGAGAGAATCATCTGCAAAAAGGGTGTGGGAATCGAGGGCCAAGTGGAGTCCGGGGAGTGAGCCAGTGAGAAGATCATGGTTGATTTTTCGATTGAGGGAGTCTGCCAGAATGATGTAAAGGAAGGGGGAGAGCAAGCATCCTTTCTTGATTCCTCGAGATGCTTGGAAGAAAGCAGCAGGGCGACCATTAATTAAGGGAGTGATCCACGGGTTACTGATGCAAGCTAAGATCCATTTGATGAAGGTTTCATCAAAACCAAAACGCGCCATAATATTGAAGAGGAAGGAATGCTTGACACGGTCGAAGGCATTGGCCATGTCAAGCTTGATGAGCATACCTTTTTCCTTTCTGGATTTGCTGGAGTGTATAGCTTCTTGTACGAGGATGACATTGTCGAGAATTTGCCTCCCTTTCAGAAAGCCTCCTTGGTTTTCTGAAATTAAATTGTTGAGCAGCGGTTTCATTCGAGTCACCAGCATCTTGGATATGATTTTTTAGGATGAGTTACATAGTGAAATTGGCTTGAATCTGCTAAAAGAGTTGGGATTGGTTTCTTTCAGGATGAGGGATAAGAAGGTGTTGTTGGTGCCTCCACCGATCTTTTATTTGGTGTGGAAATTTTTCACCATTCGCATGAAATCTTTGATGATATACTTCCAGCAATCTTTATAGAAGTGTATCGAGAAACCATCAGGGCCCGGTGCACTGTCGGCTTCCAACGAGTGAATTGTGTTTAAAACTTCTTGCTTAGTGAATGGGTTAGTAATACTGCGATTTTCCTCAGGCCTGATACATCTTGGGATGTGCTCCAGCAGGGAGAGCTTGTTGTCCCCATCGGTGTTGTCCTCCTTAGCGTACAAGTTAGAGAAGTGGGCATGAGCTGCCATTTTAATATTAGAATTTCCTATGTGAATTGTTCCATCATCCCCTCTGATTTCCCCTATGTGATTGACGGATTGTCTGAGTTTAAATTGATTATGGAAGTAACTTGTATTTTTGTCGCGTGATTTGAGTCACGTGCTCCTTGACTTCAGTCTCCAATATTCCTCTTCCAAACGAAATTCCTGATAGATGGTTGATTGCTGGCTGACTTCTATGTGCAACGAGAGAGATTTCGATGGTTGATCCTCCATTGCAAGTTGGATGTGTTCAAGACTGCCCACGGCCTTTTTTCTATGTTGAGTCGTGGTTGGGCAAATAGTTTTGGCTCAACTCTTGAGAGCTACTTTGGTATTTTTGAGCTTATGTTCCCAGACATGGCATGGAGAGCCCGTGACAGGAATTTTCCAAGCTTTTTCCAATGTGGTCCAGAAGCTTGCATGGTCAAGCCACTGTGGACTGAACCTGAATGGGATGGGGCCTAAGTCCTCGATATCTTTAAAAAGGAGTTGGATGGGTTTGTGATCGGAGGCAAGATTGACTAAAATGCTGGAGGAGATGATTTGGGTGTCCGACAGGAGGCTGCTTTGCACTAAGAAACGGTCTAGTTTGGCCATGATGTTCCCCTTGCCAAGGTGCTTGTTGGACCACGTATATTTCCCTTTTTTGGGCTTGATATTAGTAAGATCCCATTTGTGGATCAGGGCTTCCACCTGGGATTTGAAGAAGTCATTGCCCTTGAGGCTGCCTTTATTTTCAGAATTTGAGAGTGTTATGTTCATATCACTGGCTAAGGTGCTTGTTGGACCACGTATATTTCCCTTTTTTGGGCTTGATATTAGTAAGATCCCATTTGTGGATCAGGGCTTCCAGCTGGGATTTGAAGAAGTCATTGCCCTTGAGACTGCCTTTCTTTTCAGAATTTGAGAGTGTTATGTTCATATCACTGGCTATAATGATATGTTGTGGATTATAAGCATCCAGAAAGATATCGAGAAGACTCCAATAGTCTTTTTTTTCTGCATGAGAGTTTGGTACATACATGTTGAAAAGGGTGAATTGTTTGTTGCTCTTCAGATGGATAAGTTCGGTGCAGATCCAGTGCTGTGTGGCGAAGTGGTTGTGAAGCTGGAAATTATCAGAGGACCATAGTGTTGCCAGGCCACCTGAAGCTCCTCTGGCACTGACTGCATAATATGCATTTTTTTTCCAATGTACTTTGCCAATGTCTAGAACCGAGGTGTCATTGAGTTTGGTCTCCTGGAGAAGGAGCAGATCAGGCATGTCATTTTTCTGCAAATCTTTTACTGCTTCAATCTTACTGGGATTGCCTAGGCCTCTTCTATTCCAGGAAACCAGCTTCATCATTTAGATGTGTAGTTGGAGGAGGGGGTTCCTCCAGTTGGGTCTCCATGCTTTTTCCCTGCAATCCTGGCTCTAGTATTTATGCTAAATACCATATCTATCGTGGCTTGAGATCCTTGGAATTTTTCCCTCTCGGCTTCTTCTTCCCTTAGATCCTTACTGGATTTACGTCCTGGTTTTTTAGATGTTTTATCTATGGGATCTTCCGATGAGGAAGGGGAGCCGGGGGGTCTTGCTTTGGTGATTTCAGCATAGGAGAGGGAGTCCTTAAACATGGCGGATTTGAGAGGGCTGGGGTGATCAGGGGTTTTTCAGTTGCAGGCGGAGGTGATTGGATGGCTTGATGTTCTTGTATTTCTACCTCTTCTTCCGCCTCAGGGTTATCATTGATGTCACCTGTTTCCAGGATTTTGAAGTTGTTTCTGCTGGTCAAGGCCAACGGATCGTGTTGTCGTTGATCTGGTTTCTGTTTATTTAGATTTCGATGGGATTTCATACCTGATTTATTGTTTTTCTGGATTTTTGTCCATTGTTCTTTTTTCCCATCCGATTCTGGATCTGCTGGCTTCTTTTTGCATGATCATGCGAAGTGGCCGTATTCGTGGCAGAATTTGCATTTGAAGGGGATCTGTTCATAGTTGAGTTCTTGGATGTGGGACCAATTTGCTATTGTAAGATTTATAGCTTCCGGCAGGCCGTGTTCTAGATCGACTTCAACACATATTCTCACGCATGAATATTGGTCTTTCCGGTCTGCTTTATCGATATATTTCCCTAGAGCGTTTCCAATGGCTTCTAGGGATTCAATGTTCCCGCATTGCAGGGGTAGGTGAGGGAGCCTCACCCAAACAGGGACTGCCGAGGGGATGTCGAGCGTTGGGTCAAAGTTCGGGGACCATCTGTTCATGTAGAGCCCTTGTGGACCCATGAAATAGTGACCGTTCTGGAAGATGAGCTCGCGATCTTGTTTGCATTCGAAGATGAATGCGAAGTATCCTTTTCCCAGGAAGAATGATTTGATGTCTTCCGTAATCAGGGGTCTCCAATTCTTCTGTACCCAATTTTCAGTGGTTTTTGGTGAAGGCCATAAGCCTATGAACTGGCCGATTAGGGCTCGTTCCAACAGATTGATGGCTGTCTTGCAAGGTAGATCCGCCGGAAGAGCTACATTAGGTATTTCATTGAGTTTTTTCATGAATTTTTGCTAAGTGGAGGAAAGCGGCCGCTTTCCTTGAGCTGCAAGGAGCTTAAGAAAGGAGGCGAGGTCAGAGGGGAGGCTTTCAGCTTCTGAGGCCATTGGAGGCCAAGCCCTAGAGATTGGAGGAAAGAGGATCCAGAGTCAAGGTTGGGGGGAAGGAAGAGAAGGCGAGGAGGGGGGCGGGCAGGGCAGGCAGGGGAGGGCCAGGGGCCGGGGCCAACTGCAGGCCGAGCTAGGTTCTCTGCCTGGGGCACAAGGAGCGTGCCAATGGGGCCGAGGCAGAGCTCGTGAAGCAACGGGCGAGATCCATCGTGAGCCTGAGTCGCTCATCCTGTCAGTTGCCTCTGTTTAGAAGAAAAATCTATTGCCTATTATGAGCATTATCAAGTTACCCCTAGGCTCGTCAATGAATAAATGAACACATACCTACAAGCAAAAGTAGCAATGGAAGATATTAAGTTGTTTTATCCTCTTTCAATCGAGCTAAAAGTCCAAGGATCAATGGGTGGGATATATAATTCTATATCATTTTTATGGATTTAGTGGGGGATGATCTATTAAGGATGGTTGCAGAGTCTAGGGATTCATGGAGGGTTTTGGGAGCTATCAATTTCACATTTATAACTCTTATTCCCAAGAGCCAAGATCCTACCTCCTTTGAAGAATTTAGGCATATTTCATTGTGTCATATGATCTACAAATTAATTTCAAATATAATTATTGATAGACTTAAAGGAATTATGTTTGGAGTGGTCATTGCAAAATAATTTAGTTTTTTGTTGAATAGAAAAATGCATAATGCAGCGGGAATTTCATAGGAAGGACTGAAGGTCTAAGCACGATGATAAGAGATGTTAGGTGAATACATATTTTGAAAGGAATCAATAGATAAAATTTTGTGCTAGTATCTCATTTGATATCCATAATTGTCACGTTGATCCTTAATCATGGATCTTCGAGGGAACTAAGAGGAATAAATGATATTTCATATATTTGTTGTAAGGCTATACGTATGGAAACAAATCTAAAAACAATCAATAATGTTATTTAATGCAGTGATTGAAGCAAAATGGGTTTGTATGGTTAACTTTCTTCCCATGATCCATTTGGACTTAGATAAAGGCACAAAGTACCTAGGTTTTAATTTAAAACCTAATAACTACATGTTTGAGAATTGGATTTGGCTGCATACTAAAATATAAACCAGAATCCCATTTTGGTGCAACACATGGTTGTCCAGGGGAGGAAGAATAATGTTGATCAAGATTGTGTTGGAGAGTATTTATGTATGTTGGACAACTATTGCTCATATTCCTAAAGACACCCTTAATAAGACTAAAAAAAGTGTTTTAGTCTTCTATGGACAAGAAGAAGGGAGATGGAAGGTATTCCACTAGTCGAATGGCCGAAAGTTGCAAACCTAAAGGAAGCAACGAGCTAGTGTCTAAAAGATATTCACTCATTTAACATGGCTCTAATAACAAAAAGTTTGTGGAGATTAGTCTATAATGAAGGACTATGGGGCAAGGTCATGAAATCTAATTATTTGAAGAGGGTTTCCATGGAATATTGGCTTAGATAAGGGAGAAAAAAACTCACAAGGTGGTTCTATAGTTTGGAAAGCTATCATAAGGGATTTTCCCTTGATTAAAAAATGGGTAGCATGGAAGATATGCAAAGGAAACAAAGTAAGGTCACGGGATGATCCCTTTATTGGCTGTAAATGCAACTATAGATTATCAAAAGCTTTTTCTTGGAGATTTGTGTTTTATGAAAGTTTTCTTCTTGGATTGCAACTAGCAATGTTGAACGAAATATCTAGTCACAAGGATGAAAAATGGTAAAATATCTAGATTTGCAGGGGGGGAAGGAAACACAATGGAATCAATTTGTGAATATTTTAACCAAAACTGCCATTAAGCTATCATATCAAGGAGACTTATTATAATGTAAAAAAACCAAGGATTTGGAGAATACACTTGAAAGTTGGATTACAAGGCAATGATGGAATAAGGTTAAGACGAGGAAAAATCCAAGTGGTGGTAAACAATTTGGAAGTTAGATTTCCCTTTTAAATAAAATGCGTTTCTATGGTTAACCCTTAACAATAATTTTTTATCCTTGGACAATTGCCAAAAAAAAAACACACAATGGCCTTGGAGATGCATCCTATGTAAAATCAATGAAGAGTTTGTTGACCATTTGTTTGTTGAAAGCTCTTTCTCTATGGTAGTATGGAATGGGATTATCTAGATCTCATCTGGTAGAAGTAAATGGGACCATAGAACTATAGTTGAATGTTTCTATTTCTGCATAGCAAACAAAATTATACAAGTTTTAAGGGATCTCCCTTGCTTTGACAATGGTTTGGGGAATTTGGTTATCTCGTAATAAAATGATTTTTCAACTGTCAAGTTGTCCAAATCAAGTTGCTTATAAAATAGATGTGCTTGTGAGGGCAATAGGAAATGGACAAAAGGATAAGCTTCTAAGAGTCCTCAAGGAACATGAATATAATCAAGGCAATGCTGTTAGTTTTTCTACTTTAATTCAATATTATATAGGATCTTTAACTGAAAGAATAACAAGCACACCAATACACAAAAGACACAATAGTTTTCCTTGGGGAAACCATAAAGGAGAAAACCCTGCAACTTCCTCAAAGATAGTTTCGTCACTAATACAGTATCAAGCCAAAAATGGAAAATCCCAAAATAAGTCTTTTGCAACTTCTCTCTTCTTCACTAGCGAACTTGTCCTCTCTCTCTTGCTTATGCGAACTTGTGTCAGTGAGTGTGTGTCCAAATGAAAGAGTTTAGCTCTCTATTTATAATTTACTTTTCACTTGACCTTTTCACTAACCAGGTCGACCTTAATTAAACCTAACTAGGCTGACTTCTCCAGGAAGACTCAATAACCCTAATACATTTGACTCTAGGGGATTTATCATCCCAAATTACAATGGAGGTTTTACCTCAATGACTTTACATGACCAAATGTAATAATGACATCTCCGACCGGAGGGAAAAACATCTCCGTCGGAGGTACAAATAAAATACAATAATTATATTAATATAACATACAATTGAATATCTTTTGAAGTTACATTTACATCAACACTCCCTCTTAACTAGGAAGGTATTCTCTCGCCACAGTCATCATCACTCTGGACACAATTTAGGACAACATCATCATCACTGGATCATCTTCAATGCTGGAACATCATCATCAACACTGGATCATCATCGTCACTGCTGCCGCAATATTCATTCCGTTGATCATTGATTGGTGACATCTCTCGAATCTATTCGTCATAGGAATTTCTACAGAGCCAACCCTTTTTCATCTTGTAAGTAGGTCTTCATCATCTCCACAAGCAATCCATCAAGTAAGTAGAGCCTAGGACTAGTCATTACATTGCCACTGCAATCATTTGCGTCTCCTACTATCGCCTCATCGTCTCTAGATCATCTCATCATCACACAGAGCACAGCCCAGATGCACATCTCATGTCCCACAACAGTCAGCCCACATCTACCAGCATGGGAGGACAATCTGGAGCACCCCAGGTGCATTAAGTCCCTAAGGACAACCTACGCCTTTGACTTCCACCATGCGAGATCCTTCTTAGGCTCACACACAATGTCTTATGACCGGTGGACCTCTCAATGTCTCCAGTATGGGAGGAAAATCAGGAGCATCCTAGATGCATTATGTCCCAAGGACCACCTACACCTACCACCATACGAGAACCATCCCTTACATCTACCAACATGGGAGTACAATCATGATCATCCCAGATGCATTACGTCCCAAGTACCATCTACGGCTACCACCATGCGAGAATGGCTCTATCTTCTCCAGCATGGGAGTACAACCCGGGGCACAGCAAGTGCATCATGTCCCAATGGATAACCTGCGTCTTCCACCATGCGAGAATTAGTGCATCTGCGTCTTCCGATCTCATCACTCCCTCTTAAGAGGAACCTCGATCTGGAGAACACCAAGCTTCTCTCTGAAGTACTTGAACTTCACTCTGTCTAACGGCTTGGTCAACACATCAGTTATCTGCTCGTCTATTGTTATATACTAGAGCTTCGCTGCTCCTCTCTGCACCATATCCCTGATATAGTGGTACTTGATCTCAATGTGCTTCGACTTGTCATGGAACACTGGGTTCTCGGACAACTTCACACAACTCTAGTTGTCACAGAAGATACAAGTCGCCTCTAACTAGAGATCAAACAAATCAGACATTAGCTTCCTAAGCCATACTGCCTCACAACTAGCTGAACAAGCTACAACATACTTTGCTTCGGTTGTACTCAGTGCCACGCATGACTGCTTCCTCCTAAACCAGGAGATCATACGGATCCCATACTGAAGCAGCATCCCGAAGTGCTCTTCCTATCTACGACACTGCTTGCCCAATCCGAATCAACATAACCCCGGAGGTTAATCTTTTGATTCACATCATACTTGAGCCCATAGTCAACTGTACCCTTCAAGTACCTCAATACATGCTTTGCAGTAATTAAATGAACATGTCTCGGATCTGTGAGGAATTGGCTCAGGGTGTTCACAACAAAGCAAGTGTCTAGTCTCGTGTTCGTAAGGTACATCAATGAACCAATCATCTGACGATACATCATGGCATCAATTGACTCCCATGAAGCATCACACGGTAACTTCAAGTTCGATGCCATGGGTGTTTCCATAGCCTTACAGTCCATCATTTTGAACCTATTCAGAATCTCCACTGCATACTTCCCTTATCCAAGGAAGATTCCATCCGCACTCTGCCACACCTCCATGCCTAAGAAATAATGCATCATACCCAGGTCCTTCATCTCGAACTCTATGACAAGCCTCCTATTCACAATTGCAATGAGCTCATCCTCTCCTGTCAGAAACAGGTAATCTACATATAACATAAGTATCACTGGACTTCCATCTTCAACCTTAAAGTAAAGGTTGGAATCTGCTTTACTCTTAGTAAATCCCAAGCTCATCAGATAACTATCCATCCTGTCGTACCACATCCTGGGTGCCTGCTTCAATCCGTACAAGGCCTTCTTCAATTTGCACACATGAGTCTTCCTGTCATGTGTCTCAAATCCCAGTGGTTGTTCCACGTACACTTCCTCTTCAACTGCACCATTCAATAATGCTATCTTGACGTCCATATGGTGTACCTTTCATTTCATCATTGCAGCCAATGCAAGTATAGATCTGATGGAAGTGTATCTAGATACATGTGCAAATGTCTCCTTGTGGTCCATGCCTTCCTTCTGGGATAATCCACGTGCCACAAACTTGCCTTGTGTTTCTCAATGCTACCATCTGCAGCATGCTTGATCTTGTAGATCCACTTCCAAGTCAAAACAAACTTCCCTTTTGGTCTCGAAACTATCTCCCAGACATCATTCTTCATGATCGACTGGTACTCCTCTATCATGACATCCTTCCATTCTTTTCTCTCTGTTGCTTCCTCGTAGTTGGAAGGTTCTTTGTCAATGATGTCGCACAACAACATAACTGGAGTATGGTCTATGTCTCTTGCTTTCTCTGTGCATCCCCTCCAGAGCGCCATACCTCTCTGCATCTTGTATTGCCTCTCATACCCATGTTGGTTTCCTCTTGTGGGAGTTCTTCTCACGAGGTGGATCTACAGGTTCTTGTGGTTCTTCCATTTCACGGTCTTCATAATATTCTGGAGCTTCTTCTTCCATTACTGAATCTCGAATCCTGGGAACTTCAGGTTCTTCAATATCTTCAATAGGTAGTTTTTTGGATTTGTTATATGCTGAGTCTTCGTCGAATGTCACGTCTCTGTTGATATCAATCTTCTCAAATCCTGGGAAATATATTCGGTAGGCCTTTGAAGTTTCACTGTATCCTACGAATATTTCCTTCTTTCCTGAGAGATCTAGCTTCGTCCTCTTCTCCTTTAGAATGTGTATGTACACTAGGAAACCAAATATCCTGAGATGGCTGACTTCTGGCTTCTTGCCGGAGAAAGCTTCTTCTGGAGTCTTGTTATCTAGTACTCTATGAGGAGTACGGTTCTATACATACACTGCTATCCTTGCAGATTCTTCCCATAAGTGCATCGGAAGATCCTGGTCATGTAGCATTGCTTTTGTTGCTTCCATTATCATTATGTTCTTTCGTCCTGCAATGCCATTCTATTGAGGATTGTAGGGAGTTCTCAACCCCCTCTTAATCCCAGAATCTCTGCAAAGACTCTTGAATTATGCCGAGGTGAATTCTCTGCCATTATCTGATCGAAGTGTCTTGATCTTCTTTTATGTGTGATTCTCGACCAAGGCTTTGAATTCCTTGAACTTACTAAATACGTCATCTTTATTTTTCAAGAAGTAAATCCAAGTCTTCCGTGAAAAGTCATCTATAAATGAAACATAATAAACATACCCGCTAAGTGAGTTGGATGACATGGGACCACATACATCAAAGTGGATTATCTCCAATATTCCTTTCGCTTTGCTTTCACTGTTGGGAAACACCTTCTTTGCATTCTTTCCTTGCACACATCCCTTACAAACGCCTTCATGTTTTGCCTGGATTTCTGGATGTCCTGAAACTGCTTTGCTTGCAATAGGTAGTGCTCTATAATGCACATGTGTAATCCTTCTATGCCATAGTTCACTTGGTTCCATGGAGTCATGAACCAATGCTTGTTCAGGTTGTCCCTTCAACTTGTACAAACCTCCCTCTTTCTCTCCAATCACAGTTGCATCATTTATCGTCTTTCCCTTTGGCCATATCAGGACTTGGCCATCTATGAATGCAACCCTCATTCCCTTAGCATTTAGTGTTGATATGGAGAGAAGGTTCTTCTTTAGTCCCGGAACGTATAGCACATCTTTCGTCTTCAGAGATTTTTCGGATTCTAGCATGTAGGAAGCTTCTCCACTTCCTTTTATGGGGAATTGGTAATCATCCCCAAGTTTTGCCTTATGAGGTGACTCATGCTCAGATAGATTGACGAATGATTCTTTGTATTCTGTCATGTGCTTGGAATCTCCACTATCTACAAGCCAATCATTGCTCCCATGTGTAACAGTGCCTGTGAGTGCTGAGATCAAGATATATTCTCAATCACTTGAAGAATCATCTCTTTCTTCTTCTCTTGTTCTTTTCCTTGCAGATTCATTGTCTTCCGCGGTGTGAGCATGATGTCTCTTCTTATTTGTCTTCTTGTTGGAGCCTCTGTTTCTGGGACAATCTTTGGAGTAGTGTCCCTTCTCATCACATGCATAACATCTAATGTTGGATAGATCTCTTATGGGTTTTCTTTGTCTATTGTAGTTCCCCCTCTTACTTTGATGGCGGTTGTCCCTCTTGTTGTGATGATGGTGCTCCCTCTTGTTATGGTTTCTTTTAGCATGAGCTGTGAGAGCTTGGTCATCATTTGCTCCCATCTTCTCTTCTCGTGCCACAAGTCGAGCTTCTTCCTGTGTACATTCCTCCCATAGTTTGCTGAATGTGATCAACTTCTTTCTCGCACATATCCCTTGAATGAATGAGTCCCATGATCTTGGGAGACCATTCAAGGTGGTCATAAGAATCTATCCTTATTCTACCTTCTATTCAACTGCTTCAAATTGCTCCTTGATCTGTGAGACCCTTGTGAAATAGGATTGCATGGTCTCTGAGTTCTGGATCTTAATGTTCTTGAGCTGGTTCCTCAGTGTCATCTTTCGATTGATGTTCTTACCTTCAAATAGTCTTGTCAATTCATCGAACATCTCCTTGGGTGTCTTCAAGGATGACACATGTCGGATGAGATGATCCTTAATGGAATATGCAATGATTCTCTTGGACTTAACCAAGTTCTTCTTGTGGATAGCCTTATCCTCATCTCCCTCTGGCTGGAACCTCTTCATTCACATACGCGTCCAAATCATTTTCTTCGAGGACAAGAGAAATCCTATACTTCCATGCTCGGAAGTTATCAACTCCTTCAAGCTTATCCTCAAGCTTGGTGTGGTGAGACATATTGAATGAGTACCTCAAATGGAAATAACAAAGATTTAGATCTTACCAATTTGAGATGCCTAATCTGGTTATGGAGCTGTCTAGCCCAGGGTTTGTTAGAGAAACCCTAATTTTCCAAACTTGGAATCTTGAACTTCTGATTGAACTGGAATATGTGCCTCCTCAAGGCGAGTTGTCCAATGTACTCACTTTTCCAAATCTGTGAAGAGAGTCCCAAAATAGTTGATGCCCTAGTTTTCCTTTGGCAGTAGTGACGAGACCAAAAATGGAAATTCTCGGAATTTGATTATGTTTCGACAGAAAGATGCGCCCTTTTAGGGTGAGTTAGCCTAGCCTCCTTTTCTTGATGATACATGGAGAGAAGAATTCAAACTTAGAAGCCCTAGCTCCCCACTGTTGCACAATGCCTTATTTTCAGGTAAGCTCTGATTCCATGTTAGTTTTTCTACTTTAATTCAATATTATCTAGGATCTCTAACATAAAGAATAACAAGCACAACAATACACAAAAGACATAATAGTTTTCCTTGAGGAAACCATAAAGGAGAAAACCCCGCAACTTCCTCAAAGATAGTTTCTTCACTAATACAATATCAAGCCAAAAATGGAAAACCCCAAAATAAGTCTTCTGCAACTTCTCTCTTCTTCACCATCGAACTTGTCCTCTCTCTCTTGCTTATGTGAACTTATGTGAGTGAGTGTGTGTCCAAATGAGAGAGCTTAACTCTCTATTTATACTTTACTTTTCACTTGACCTTTTCACTAACTTGGTTGACCTCAACTAAACTTGACTAGGTCGACTTCTCTAGGAAGACTCAATAACCCTAATACATTTGAATCTAGGGGATCTATCGCCCCGACTTACAATTGAGGTTTTACCTCATTGATTTTACATGACCAAATGTAATAATGACATCTTCGACCAGAGGGAAAAACATCTCCGTTGGAGGTACAAATAAAATACAATAATAATATCGATATAACATACAATTGAATATCTTCCGAAGTTACATCTGCCAGGACTATAGATCTAGCTAAACTAGCTTACCTGTCTTAGCAATCAATAACATATCGACATAAATAAGAATAGAAAGAGAACAAAGAAAAGAGTACACCAGATATACGTGGTTCACCCAATTGGGCTGCGTCCACGGGAATGTTGTCTTCTATTATCTCTATAAATCTCCTTCAATTTTACAAGAGAGCAACTACAAATAACCCCAATACAATATAGCAGAGAGCTTGTGAGCACAATACAATGTGTTGTAATAGTATCACGTTATGATGTGATGTGACTCCCTTGACCCTATTATATACCAAGAGATGTGGAGGAATTATTCTCGCATATTGCATGTGGGAATATAATATAATTATCCATAATAACATCTCTTTATATAATAATGGATAATAAGATAATACTTTACCATAATGAATTTGGGATATAATGTATTACTCTTTTACATAAGATTGTGGATAAATTCCGACATAATACAAAGACATTATTACCTTCCAAGGAATATAATTAATATATTCCAGCAACATTTACATCAACAAATGCATGGGGCTTCTTTGATGGGGTATGCGAAGGTGATCCACAAATGTTTTCGATTGGTGCTATACTACTAATTTATCATAAACTTCATTTTTTTTTTAAAGTTTGTTGTAAGGCAGGGCACTAATAATAGGGCATAGATGAGTGTGTTGTGGCTCATCCTAAAGAAAACTATGGAGAGAGGCATGAAGAATCTTTGAGTCTATGGAGACACAAACTGATGGTAGACTAGGCAAATAACAAGAGTAGTTTGGATAACTTGGTACTTGATTAGCCTCGAGGGTTAGCTGAAGTGGTCATGAGCCAAACATTAGATCTCTCCCCTTAAAGTTGGGAAGGTCACGAGTTCAACTTTCTTGATCCCCTCGATGTTAGGCTTTGTAGTCAAGGTCAATGGTTTATCCATTTACCACCCATGAATCATGGGAAAGTACTTGGAGGGTTTTGCATAGGGTTATTCCTTCGAAAAAAGTTTCTACTTGAACCTCTCATAAATCAAGTGTTGAAGTTAAAAGGAACATTTGAAGAACTCTCTTTCTCTCGTGTTTATAGAGAGTTTAATAATGTCACTGATCGCTTATCCGAAGAAGCTTTGTTGTTGCAAGTTGGGTTCCTATTTGAGTGTAAATTCAATTGAGAGCAACGTTGAAATTTGATGTCCTACCTTGCATGTCAATAAATTTTTATATGACGTTTTGATTTTAAGATTGCCTTTCATTTGATGTCTAAATCTTAATTTAAGTCATAATAATAGTTTTTTTTTAAATAACATTTATTACACCGATAGGTGTTTGGATATTATCTCAGATTTTGGACTTCCTTGAGTGGATCAACAAGATTAACCTGAGTGTAACAAGTGTATAGTGAGGATTCATTTCATGGTCGTCGTATCTTGTTATGCTCAAATACATTCTTATTAAGATTTAAATAAGCTTCAATTAAACAATGGTTAAGAAAATGGGTATGTTTATTAAAGAGTATTTGTTTTTATGTTTATAGTAATTAGTTTAATGTTTATATTGACTAGTTTAATGTTTAGCCTTTGTTTAACAACCAACCATTTCCACATAACTAAGTGGTTGGCTAGGTCTATCGGTGTTCACGGACCACTTCACTTGTGGTTGTGCTAGTAATAACCATAAGAAACATTGAATTCTCATATCTTGCTTCATATAATACAAAAACATAAAGTTTACAAAAATATAATAAACAAAAAGAACATAATAAACATAATGATTAAACCAACCATATGCATAATGACAAAGAAGGTTTATCCTCGAAACCTTTAAATATGCTTCTTCACAAGCAATACAATGGGCCACAGAATATCATGATCCAAAAAACCATGACCAAGTTAAGTTTACCTAATAAGGGGAGACAACGAGACCATGACAAAATCAAAATTTTCATATTAGAATTAGAAATATATATACAAGTTATTAGTAATTACTAATATATGTTTTTCCTTGGTACTAATTTCTTATATGTATGTACACATTAAATTATTAATAACTAATTAGTAATAGTAATAGATAACACATACAAATGTGCTTGGGATATAAATATTTATGTGTAGAAATAAAAATGTACTTTTCAAAATGACAGTGAAATTAAAATTTACACTTCATCAATGATGTTTAATTTTATAAAGTCACCGTATTTTGTTTGATGTGTAAAATGGTAAATGATACTTATTTACTTGTCAAATTTCTTCAAATTTCAACACTGATTGAGAGATCAAAATTGATGTCTAAATATCTTTATTCCAAAATTAGATTCCAATATATTAATTCTCTTTAGATTATGCTTTTGGTATTTTTGTTTTTTGATTTTAAAAACTTATAGTTGTAGTACGTTTAAATATTTTTGTTGATGATTACATATAACAATATGTATCATGTTTGTAATATGTAGATATAAAGAAAATAAAGCCAAAAACAACTAATTGAGTCAAACTCATGATTGACAATTCTTGTGAATCTCAAAAATATATTCTCATTTAACTTTGAAATATTAAAGCCTAAGGGGGTTGGATCCATTAATGAATAGTGAAGAGTTTTTCACTAGTGGATAAGGTTCAATTCAAATGGGGGTCAAACCTAGAGTCAGAGGGGCACCTTGAGGTTCAATTCACTCTTTCTTTTGCATGAAAAAAATAAAATAAAATTTAATACTAAAACTTATAATCCAATACCCACTTCTTACAATGGTGCCTAGAAAAATACATCAAACCAAGAAAAAGTCCATAAATTACGACAAACAAAAAGCTAAACGCACTAACTCGTGTAAATTAAGACGAACCAAAAGCCAGACGCACCGACTCCTTTTGTTCTGCAAGAGAATCTGGAAACCCCACTCAACACCTCTTTGTATGCAGCTATAAATTCCTTTGTATATTTTACCATAAAATTTGACACATATACAAAACCCACTCAGTCATACGGTTGTATAAATAATAAAATCCACTGAGGCCGAGTTGGATAAAAGCGTTGTCTTAGATTTCGAGTCAAATTTGTTAACTGCACTCACAGAAGAGACACTTCTACACGCGATACCCATTCGAATCCGTAGTGAATTTTCAGTATTTTGTTATTTATTATTTATTTCAATATTTTGGTTTCAGAGGCAGGGCATTTGGTTTGGATGATGCCCTACAATTGAATTGAATTGAATTGGAGAGCATAAACAGAAATGCAGAACGTGGACATTTTCAATGCTGCTACAGCTCCTCTAACTTTCCATGACTTTCTGGAGCGTATGCGCCATCCCTCTGCAGCAGATCTTGTTCGCTCTATCAAAAGGTATTTAGTGCCATTCTTCCTTCATTTACATACATACAGGCATTTTATTGATTATTAAATACATTACGGACGATACCCTGGATGGATTAATGACATCATTTAGCTCAGAATTAATGGGTATTTCAAATTTTAGGATTGCCCAAGCTGCGCCATTTATTGATTAAGGAGGCAAGGTTGCAGAATGTCTATTGAAATCAATCCCAACGCATGAAAGACAATAAAAAAATGACAGGTACAGAGAAAATAATGTTTGGCACCCACTATTATCAACCCAACTGTGTATTGGGTGCCTCCTGGTCTGGTCAGAGTCTGACATTAGCAAGCCCAGGATCAAAACCGATAGGCCTCTCCGCGAAAATCAAACTTGTAGAGTACTATCTGCTTACAGGCTCTATATATGGCGCCAATTTGTTTTAAGGCATAGCCATGAACTCCTAGTAAGGAAATGGAAAAAGTAGGAGTCATGCCCACATTGGATCGTAGAGGAGATAAGTTCTGTCGAGAAGCGGTTATGCCATCCATGAAAACCATCTCAGTCCTTGTGACATGCCAATTGGCAATTTGTCATGATTCTTGATGAATAACTTACTTGCAACTTGTGGATGATTGATACAAAATAAAGAAATCCTTTTCTGAAGATTGCAGTAGAGAAAATGCTATGCTCATTGGCATCTAGTTTACTTTGAAACTTAACTTGTATAATGATCTTACCTGTTCTGACATCCTTTTCATTGCAAAATTACAACCAGAATAGATTCATCTTGATTCCAGATTTATTATGCAGAGGCATCAAAAAGAAATTGAGGCATATTAGTGCTTAAAACTTAAAAATTCTGGGTTAAGATGAATCTATGCTGGTTTATGTTATTATTATATCTTTTAATGTTATGGTCATTATATTTTCATTTTTAAAGACCTCAATTTTTTCTTTTCAATTTTGTATATAACCATTGTGGACATACATTCGTTACACATCTCATTCATACTGGGCTGTAGATGCACCTCGCTACTCTTGGTGCAATAAGATAACCGCCTATGGAACTTTTTAGAGGGAGCAATTTTTAAGGCTACATCAATCTGATTCAACACCCTTTGCACTACATTAAGCAAGCAAATCAACTATACCATCGAGTTTGTCAGACTTGCCTCCAGGTATACTGTAGTGATACACTGATAAACATGCCACATTTATCAGAATTACTATTCTTAAGTGTTAAGCAGATGATACTTTTTGTACACTGGCTACTGAACTTGCTGGCTTGCATTTGAGTAATTATCCTTCATCATAGAAGCTCTAGATGACTCAAATGCAAAGAAAACTTGGTTCGAGAGAAAGTCATGACAGACTTAGTTTGGGAAGAAGTGATAACAGACTTGGTTTGAGAGAAAGCTATCACACACTTCCCCAGCCTACTAGGCCACCATAAACTCAAGCTTGAACGGTGGTTCTAGATGGGTCTGAGCTCATTTAGCAGCTTGAAACGCTGTTAGTAATGAACCAAAACCTCGTTTCTTTTACTGCATGAGGTCTCTAAT
The DNA here is from genome assembly GCA_027924585.1 of Larix kaempferi. Classification (NCBI taxonomy): domain Eukaryota; kingdom Viridiplantae; phylum Streptophyta; class Pinopsida; order Pinales; family Pinaceae; genus Larix; species Larix kaempferi. The sequence goes on along the minus strand of BSBM01000047.1, from coordinate 20,013,063 downwards.
CTTTTGTTGGATATAAGTGGAAAGTCATTATTATCTATGTTTTCTCACATTTGTGTCTTTGATATCTGCAAGCCTTCATAATGGAAGGGATACATTCATTCACATATCCAGAGTCCAGTTTCTTAGGATTGGTGCAATTTAAAACTGGCCCCATAGTCTATTAAAAGTTACCATAAAATACACTAAAATATTTTGGTTTAGGTTATTGTTTCATTTTTACTTTGACACCTGCAATTAGTCCATGACATCTCATGCAGCCTGGCTTAGCTCATGACGAACCTTCTTATCTATTCTTATGGTTTTTGTAGTAGTAAGAATGCTTAGCAGGTTTCAGACTTGTGGCTGCTGTATGTTAAGCTTCACCAAATCACATCCTTCTGCAATTAGAAGATAAGATTAAAGTTAAAGATATCATTACCCCAGTGGGGCTCTTCTCATTGTACATGGTGTCCCACGGCAAAATTCCAAGAGTGGGTGGAGGGGGTTGAGGTCCATTGCCATCTTATTAACTTGTGCTTGAATCTGTGAGGACACGTTGGTGATTATAACCACTCTGCCAGTCTAAATGAAGTCCGAGGACCTATTAAACAGAGTATCATCATGACATTTCCAGAGACAAAAAAGTTTCTATACACATTAAATGCAAGGATGGCAGACCTCCAAGAGAATGGGACGGGGAAAAACTGGACATAGAAGGTTGTGGCCTAGTTCTAGGCTGCTTTGGCTTTCTTGCAATACCAGAAAAGGTATTTGAAAGACTAAAGCCTTCCACATAATACACAGGCAGGGGTCGACACATGTAAATGTGACTGGCATTGGGAAAGTGCTAGTCATCTACAGATTGTGGACCAAGCAATGCAAGGTAGGTAAAAAATTTGGGCTTGAGTCTCCATGTTTTGTTAAGATTAATGTCAATGGGGACTTCCGGCCCATCCATTTGTATGCATCAATTGACAATGGGTATGAATTTGGGTTTCACATAGTTCCTATTCCAGGAACTATGTGAAAGGGCTTCACATAGTTCCTATTCCAGTCATTCTGCAAGTTGCATGGGTTTTAACACCCAACTTAAATGATATATTACGACTTTTGATTTTGCTCCATAATGAAACTGTTTGAATTTATTAATGTGAAAGTGTCTTTTAATTGTTGCCAGAGGTCCAATTTCCTTGCCTCGTAGAAATATCTGGGATCTTCATGATGCCCCTTCTAATATCCTTAAGGCCGAAAGCAGGGCTGTTTGCCAAAAGTCTTCTATTTTCTATGATAATTGGAGACCATCGTAGGAAGTATTCATTAAAAGAGAGGCTGAGTCTGAACCGGTTGCCTTTCCATTAAAGGTAAGGCTTAACAACCTCCCAGGCCTTTCAGATGTTGCGAGCTACAAAGGAACCACTGATCTTAATTAGAGCAACAGTAGTTAACTGGTCTTACATGCTAAAACACTCTAGCTCTTTTTATCATAGGGGGTCCTTGAGTGAATACAGTTCCTTGGTAGGATTTTCCAGTGTTAGAGAATCACTTTCCCAACATTGAATCACGTTATATCAAATTGCTGAAGCATAATCACTTATAAGTTATAAATGTTGAGACTTGAGAGCACATGAAATTGCAAAGAAACAAATGAGCATGGAGCAAGAGCAAAAGAAATAATTCACCAAGCAAAAAAGCAGGTACAATCCTGTACCCTGGAGCTCACCAACTTTCTACTTGCGGGTTTTATCTCTCTACCTCACTCATTCGATCATAGTTAGTGTGTTGTATTTATAGCAATGTTTTAAAACTCGGAACCGGGAGTTGAACCAGTCAAGGGTCAACTCGGACTGGAATCGGAACCAGAACCGGCAATGAACTGGAGCAGATTGATTTCAATGACTTGGACTATTCAAAAATACATAAAATTTTACAATTTTATTGAAAAAAAATATATATTAAATATTCCAAGCTGTGATTGCAAACTATTAGAAACAAAATATGCAAAGTCTACTTATGTATGACTATATACCATAAAAGGGTGAATATATCAAAATGGCACCAAGTGTGATACATATCTGAATCAAAATTGAAAATACATAATCATCAAAATCATTGCCTAAATTGGGATCCTATTCATTAATAGCACCTTGTTCCCCTCTCCTCTAGGCTCTAGCCTTTGCCTTTGCCTCTACCTCGGATCTCGAATTTGATCCTCCAAGGACATTAGTCAACACCCTACAATTTTGATGAAGCTTCCTAATCCAAGCATTAAAATAAGTTCCCATGCTTAAGAAGTGATTTTGCTTGACTGAAGGGTACATTTTTATTAAGGTCACGAGTCATGATAGAGGAGTTCAATCAACTTCAACAATCAGTTGATTGAACTCCTCTATCATGGTTTAAATAACTTTGATGTTTAATGTAAATTAACCCTTTATATTTGAAACCTGATAACAAAATAGGGAAAAACATCCCAATAGCAAATATATATATATATATATATATATATATATATATATATATATATAACCCTCAGGTACTTCCCCTCATTTCGAGGATGCCAATAGCAAAACGATTGCCTTTTGATTCCTTAAATTTGAGTAAAAATGACAGGGGGGAGAAAAATTTTCAATCTTTTGAAGTTTGAATAAGAGGCTCCCCCATTAGTTGAAACTCTTAATCAAATTCTTCTAGCTCCCCCTTCAACAAAAGATGCACAGTTTGAAATATTTTCCTTGCAATAAAAAATTCAAGGAAGCACATGGACCATAGGGGATTAGGAAAATAAGAGTTTTATGACCCCTTTTTTTGAAATAAAATTTTGCAAACCACTCAAGGGTTAGAGTTGCTAAAAAAAGTCAGTTGTGCTCAATAGAAAGATTTTCACCAATAACATATATGAATTGTGACCCAAAATCATTAATGCTTTGAACTCTGACATTGTTATAGTCCAACATCGCTAATGCTTTGATAACATGTCTGAGAATTGCTTTCTCAACATTGAATCACGTTTGATCAAATCACTAAAGCATGATCACGTATATGTTGTTGTAAATGTAACTTAGGAAGATATTCATTTGTATTTTATAATTATATTATTATTGTATTTTATTTGTACCTCCGACGGAGATGTTTTTCCTCCGTTCGGGGATGTCATTATTGTATTTGGTCATACTAGAATATCGAGGTAAAACCTCCATTGTAAGTCGGGGCAATAGTTCCCTAAAGGTTAAATGTAAATTGTATTTTTGAGTCTTCCTAGGAGAGGTCGGCCCAGTTAGGTAAGTGAGGTCGGCCCCATTGGAAATTAGGTCAGTCAAACATAAAGTATAAATAGAGAGACTTGCTCTCTCATTTGGACACCTCACTCACTTGAGCAAGTTTGCACCCAGTGAGAGAGAAGACAAGTTCGCTAGAGGAGAAAGAGGGAGAACTGCAAAAGACATCTTATATTTTGGGTTTTTCCATCTTGATTGATATTGTACTAGTGACAAATCTATTTCTGAGGAAGTTGCGGGGTTTCTCCTTTATGGTTTCCCCGAGGAAAATTCTTGTGTCTTTTGTGTTTTGCTGTGCTTGTCTGTCTTTCAGTTTAAAGATCTTCATCTAACTAAATTGAATTAAAGTGCAAACTCTAACATGGTATCGGAGCCATCCTGAAAGAAGGCACTTTGCAGCAGCTGGAAACTAGGGCTTCCTAGTTCAAGTCCACAGATCATCAAGAAAAGAGGGCTAGGCTAACTCACCCTAGAAGGGCACATCGTTTAGAGGAAGCAGAATCCAGTTTGGAGAAGTTTCATTTTTGACCCAGTCATTGGGGCTGAGAGAAACTAGGCCTTCCTGTTCTGGGCACTTTCCTCCATAGATCAGCTTGAAAAGGAGGTCAATTCAACTCGCCCTAGGAGGGTGCATCTTCCTGTGAAAGCATAATTCAAAACTGAGAATTTTTCATTTTTAGCCCTGTCACTACTGCCGGGGGAAAAACTAGGGCATCAATTATTTTGCAATTCTGTCCACAGATTTGGGAAAAGGAGTACATTTCTCAACTCGCCTTGAGGAGGCGCATCTTTCTGTCCAAACATAAGTTCAAAATTCCAAGTTTGGAAAATTAGGGTTTCTCTGACAAACCCTAGGTCAGCCAACTCCAAAACTAGGTTGGGCATCTCAAATTGGTAAGATCCAAATCCTTGCTATTTCCATTTGATGTTCTCATATCAAAATGACAAATCACACCAAGCTTGAGGATAAGCTTGAAGGAGCTGACAACTTCCGAGCATGGAAGTATAGAATCTCTCTTGTCCTAGAAGAAAATGACTTGGACAAGTATGTCAATGAGGAGGTTCCAGAACCAAAGGGAGAAGAGGCAAAGACAATCCACAAGAAGAACTTGGTCAAGGCCAAGAGGATTATTGCAGACTCCATCAAAGATCATCTCATCCCTCATGTGTCATCCCTGAAGACTCCCAAGGAGATGTTTGATGCCTTGACGAAGATATTCTAAGGGAATAACATCAATAAGAAGATGACACTAAGGAACCGACTCAAGAATGTGAAGATCCCACACTCAGAGACCATGCAATCTTACTACACAAGGGTCTCTCAAATCAAGGAGCAACTTGAAGCGATTGAAGACAAAGTAGAAGAAGGAGAGATTGTTATGACCACCTTGAATGGTCTCCCAAGATCATGGGACTCATTCATTCAAGGAATATGTGCCAGGAAGAAGCTGATCACCTTCAACAGACTATGGGAAGAATGCACCCAAGAAGAAGCTCAACTAGTAGCAAGAGAAGAGAAGATGGGAGCTAATGATGACCAAGCTTTAACTGTTCATACTAAAAGAAATCACAACAAGAGGGAGGACCACCATCACAGAAGATCCAGAAGGCATCATGGATGTAGGAGGGATCTCTCTAGTATCAGATGTTACAAATGTGATGAGAAGGGACATTACTCAAGAAATTGTCCTAGAAATGAAGGATCCTTCAAGAAGACCAACAAGAAGAGGCATCATGCTCACACTGCTAAAAACCATGAACCCGCAAGCAAAAGAACAAAAGAAGATTCTTCAAGTGATGAAGAATATGTATTGTAATGAATGAAGGTAACCAGTTACAAGGGTTCATTCAGAAGGTTCCACCTCATAAGGTGAAACTAGAGATGACTTTCAGTATTACATAAAAGGTGTTAGGAGAAGCTCCTACAAAGTTGGATTCCAGAAAACAAATAAATTTCAATATGGAAGAATCTCTCATCCAACTCAGCATTGGTTAAGTTACAAAAGTAGGGACACACAGAGTCTACTCTAGTACAAAGAACAAATGATCTACGATGTAGAATACTTGCTCAACATTTTCGATTATAAGCAAGAAAGGCACATGTCCTTAGAATCAGACGATGAAGTAGAACACACTGTCAGAGACTCCAGTAGTTCCTGCAGGGAAGCAAAGATCAAGAGGGAGTCCATCCAACAAACAAACAAAGATGAGTATTTGAATTGTCATTTCTTGTATATCTAATTACTTAAGTGATATTGTTCAGTGGTGTACATACTTATGTTCCTAGATTTAGGATGTGTATTATGCATATTAGAACGTTTTAATGAACACTACACTACTAATATGCATGTGATGGGTAAGTGGCCTATGGTGCTGTACAACATTCCATTGCTACTTATCTAGAATGAAACCTCTTTGCTGACATGTTGAGAGTAGTGCACACTCTTAATAATGTTCTGGTAGAGATGGAAGGCATCTAGAAAGTTACCGTATGAATGTGGGATATGGATGAATGTTGTGTTAAAGCAATTGGCTAAGATAGTTGCATGACTGTGTGACCTATGTCTTTATGCATAAGAATTTGTTCTGGAAATTATGAAATGTTTCTAATCATGCAATTGAATTTGACTTGTAGGAAAGATCGTGCACCATCACCTATAAGAGAATAATGTTGAGACTTGTTCCGATGAACAAGTGACAATGACTCAACCTACAACAAGTCAAGACAATTACCCACTGAAGAAATTGAAGTTCCCCGAACCAGAGACACGGTTATGGAGAACCGCAACATAACAGAACCACAAGAACCTGTAGATCCACCTCATGAGAAGAACTCCCACAAGAGAAGACCAGCATGTGCACGTGAAGCAATACAAGATACAAAGAAGTATGGTGCTCCAGATGGGATACATAGAGAAAGCAAGAGACCCAGACCATACTCCAACTTTGTGGCCCTGCTATGTGACATCATTGATAAAGAACCTTCCAACTACGAGGAAGCAGCAGAGAAGAAGGAATGGAAGGATGCCATGATCGAGGAGTACCGGTCGATTATGAAGAATGATGTTTGGGAGATAGTTTCAAGACCAATAGGGGAGTCTGTTGTGACTTCAAAATGGATCTACAAGATCAAGCATGTTGCAGATGGTAGCATAGAAAAACACAAGGCAAGATTTGTGGCACGTGGCTTCTCCCAGAAGGAAGGCATAGACTACGAGGAGACATTTGCACTTGTAGCAAGATACACTTCCATCAGATCTATACTTGCATTGGCTGCAATAATGAAATGGAAGGTACACCAGATGACGTCAAGACAACAATCTTGGATGGTGTAATTGAAGAGGAAGTGTATGTGGAGCAACCATTGGGATTCGAGACACATGACAGACAGACTCGTGTGCAAATTGAAGAAAGCCCTGTATGGCTTGAAGCCTAAGTTGCATAAAACGTGGAAACGTTTACAAGTTTCGGAAACGGGAACGCTTGGAAACGTGACCCCCCCAAAATGGGTACGTCGGGGGAAACGCGGTATATATAATTTTATATATAGTTTTTTTTTAATAACACATTATATCACAATAAAATATGAATGAGAGGTTAATTTGTAGGTAGGTTTGAAAATGATTTAGAGGATAATTTGTTTTCATTTTCCATAAACTTGGGTTTTTTAGATTTCCTATGGGTTCCAAGCCGCTCATGGACCCTTGGAGGTTTCCTAGAAGTTTTGGAGAAGTTTCCGAGTTTCCGTGAGTTTCCGGTACTGGTACGTGGGCATTTTAGGAGTTTCGTGCAACATAGCTTGAAGCAGGCACCCAAGACATGGTACGATAGGATGGACAACTTTCTGATGAGCTCAGGCTTTACCAAGAGTAAAGCAGATTCCAACCTTTACTTCAAGGTTGAGGGCGGAAGACCAGTGATACTACTACTATATGTAGATGACCTGTTTGTAACAGGGGAAGATGAGCTCATTGCATATACAAAGAGAAGGCTTGCCATAGAGTTCGAGATGAAGGACCTGGGAATGATGCACTACTTCTTAGGCATGGACGTGTGGCAGTGTGTGGATGGGATTTTCCTTGGTCAAGGAAAGTATGCAGTGGATATTCTGAAGAGGTTCGGAATGATGGACTACAGGGCAATGGCCACACCTATGGCATTGAACTTGAAGCTACTAAGTGATGCTTCTTCAGAGACAGTTGATGCCACGATGTATAGGCATATGATTGGTTTGTTAATGTATTTGATGAACACGAGACCAGACATATTTTTTGCTGTGAACACCCTGAGCCAGTTCCTGACGGATCCGAGACATGTTCACCTGACGACTGCAAAACATATATTGAGGTACCTGAAGGGTACAATTGAGTATGGGATCAAGTATGAGACGAATCAGAGGATTAACCTGCATGGTTATGTTAATTCGGATTGGGCAGGCAGTGCCATAGACAGGAAAAGCACTTCGGGATGCTGCTTCAGTTTGGGATCCGGTATGATCTCCTGGTTTAGCAGGAAGCAGTCATGCGTGGCACTGAGTACAGCCGAAGCAAAGTATGTTGTAGCTTGTTCGGCTAGTTGTGAGGCAGTATGGCTTTGGAAGCTACTATTAGATTTGTTTGATCTCGAGCTCGAGATGACTTGTATCTTCTGTGACAACCAGAGTTGTGTGAAGTTGTCTGAGAACCCGATGTTCCATGACAAGTCGAAGCATATTGAGATCAAGTATCACTATATACGGGATATGGTGCAGAGAGGAGCAATGAAGCTTCAGTATGTGGCGACAGACGAGTAGATAACCGATGTGTTGACCAAGCCATTAGCGAGAGTGAAGTTCGAGTGCTTCAGAGAGAAGCTTAGTGTTATCCAAATCGGTGTTCCTTGAAAGAGGGAGTGATGAGACCAGAAGACGTAGGTGCACCAGGGCTGTATCTCACATGGTGGAAGACGCAGGTGGTCCATAGGGACGTAATGCACATGGGGTGCTCCTGGGCTGTATCCACATGTTTGGAGACGCTGGTAGGTCCACTGGTCATAAAGACACCTGGGGTGCGCCTGGGCTATATCTTACATGGTGGAAGACACAGGTGGTCCATAGGGACGTAATGCACTTGGGGTGCTCTTGGGCTATATCCACATGTTTGAAGACGCAGGTTGACCGTGAGAGACGTAATGCACCTGGGGTGCTCCTGGGCTGTACCCATTAGGTGGGAGACGCAGGTGGTCTGTTGGACATGAGGTGTGCACCTAGGCTGCTCTCCGTGTGTGATGATGAGATGATCTGTATACGATGAGATGATAGTAGGAGATGCACGTGAATGCTGTGGCAATGCAATGTGTGGTCCTGGGCTGTACCTACTTGATGGCTTGCTCGTGGAGTTGATGAAGACCTAGATGAGAGCTAGGCCTGCATCCAACATGAAAAAGAGCTGGCTCTGTAGAACTTCTTATGACGGATAGATTCGAGAGATGTCACTAGTCAATTATCTACGAGATGAGGATTGCTGCAACAGCGACAATGATGATCTAGTGTTGATGATGTTCTAGTGACGATGATGATCCAACGATGATGACGTTGTCCATAGTTTGTGTCCAGAGTGATGATGACTGTGGCGAGAGAATAACTTTCTAGTTAAGAGGGAGTGTTGTTGTAAATGTAACTTTGGAAGATATTCATTTGTATTTTATAATTATATTATTATTGTATTTTATTTGTACCTCCGACAGAGATGTTTTTCCTCCGTTCGGGGATGTCATTATTGTATTTGGTCATACTAGAATATCGAGGTAAAACCTCCATTGTAAGTCGGGGCAATAGTTCCCCAAAGGTTAAATGTAAATTGTATTTTTGAGTCTCCCTAGGAGAGGTCGGCCCAGTTAGGTAAGTGAGGTCAGCCCCATTGGAAATTAGGTCAGTCAAACATAAAGTATAAATAGAGAGACTTGCTCTCTCATTTGGACACCACACTCACTCAAGCAAGTTCGCACCAAGTGAGAGAGAAGACAAGTTCGCTGGAGGAGAAAGAGAGAGAGCTGTAGAAGACATCTTATATTTTGGGTTTTTCCATCTTGATTGATATTGTACTAGTGACAAATCTATTTCTTGGGAAGTTGTGGGGTTTCTCCTTTATGGTTTCCCCAAGGAAAATTCTTGTGTCTTTTGTGTTTTGCTGTGCTTGTCTGTCTTTCAGTTTACAGATCTAACTAAATTAAATTAAAGTGCAAATTCTAACATTATAATGGAGTACAAATAGATGAATGAGCACATCACATTTAGTTCTTAATTAATGAGAGCACATGAAAAGTTCAAGAATCAAATGAGCATGAGAGCAAGATCAAGAGGATGAGAAATCATCTACCAAGAAACCATGATAGACGGGTGTAAATGCTGTATCTTGGAGCTCACCAACTTTTTACCCATGGGTTTTATCCCTATGTTGGAGAATAACGCTCCTATATAACTCAATGAAAATGAGTACATGTAATGGTGACTTTAATAATAATATGCGAGGCGTAATTAATAAATAATTATCAATGAGGTGGTTAGGTTGTACGAGTAATGGAACTACTCAATCATTGACATAACAAGCTAGCACTTCGATTGTAATAAAAACATATATTTTGGTTTGAGTCCATTTGCAATCATGTCTTCGTCTTTCTTGTGTACTTAAAAGTTTAACATGGTATTAGAGTGATTATCACCTTGTGCCTAGAGTCAAAATGTTTCCTAGACTAGTAAAGTTGTTTTGAGAAGATTCTGGTTGCTATGCGTTGGATGTTGGATCCTAGGATGTGTTGCAGTTGAATACCTTGAGGCACTGCACTGCATTGCCAGGTGATTCTTGTTCCTTTTTGATGTCGAGGAAAGAATTCTCCATTGATTAGTTGCCCCAAATCTAATTCAGGGAGTGAAATGCTCCTATTTTTTTTCTTAACTAGCCTTCTAAGCTCTAGGTAAGCATGAAGTTGAGGGCTTTAGCTGTTTTGACATTTAGCGTTGGGACTAGTTGATTGCCTTGTTGGATGGAGTAGGAAAACCCTACCACCTTAGATTTGATCTCATTAATTGTGAGGTAAGCAACAACATTGGTGAAAAACATTTTGATGACTCATGCAAAATGGACCGCAGCTTGGTGCTTGAAACATTGCTAAAATGAAAGGCCATTCCACACAACTATAGGCTTTTTTGAATTTAATTTTAATGAATAGACAATTGAGGTCAATGATTCTGGCCCATTCCATGCCTTCCTCAACAACTATAATGAGATGTGTCATCCACAGATGAATTTTATTTGTTCTAGCTAATGATTTTGGAGAACAAATACTTATCAATCTCTAGTTGGAGATTATCTCAAGATCCACATCTATGGGAACCTACTTGATATTCCCGTTGTTTAATAGCTCCTTAGCAATTGATTTCTAATACCCTCTTTGTTGACTTGGTGGATGTTAGGTACCATGAAGTTGCATTTGGCCTTGTAGGAATTGCATGGAAAGGCATCTAGGCTTGGGCGCATCTTGTTGGCCATACCCCACTGTTAAGTACTGATTGCACACAAGCCTTCGAGATCTTGACAACTTGCAGGGTACAATGCCCACACAAGTTTGCATGGCCTTTCAACGTTCTTTGTTCAGTGCTTACTATTGAAACTCCATCTTGGAATGATTGACAAACTCTATTGACTTTGGCTTGTTATGTGGTTCTACTCCCATGAATATTGAGCATTAAAATCTTGTGTTCAAGGCATTGAAAAAGTCTTTAGAAGGCCCATTCGTAGTTCTCTACTAATGAAGTTAGATGTGAATTTGATTAACAAAATGAAAGAAAGAAAAATGGTTGATAATTGATGTCGATAACCTCATTTACTCTTCTTATCGTGTTTCCCAAAAACTTGGAAATAAAAAAATAGATCTATTTTTCTTCTTTTTTTCGAGTCATGTTTAGTATCCTTAAAAGGTAAATTATTATTTATTTTTGATGGTGAGGGAACAATGACTTATAGACTTTGGAAACTTTGGATATCTCTTGATTTGTGTTCTTGTTTACATCGTTAGCTAAGCTGCACGAAACTTGGAAATGAGAATGCCTGGAAATGTGACCCCCCCAAAATGGGTATGTCAGAGGAAACACGATTTTTTTCCCTTGGAGTACAATCTGTCCCACCCTTAAGCCTGTAAGCAAGAATGAGATTGTTGGTATTGCGTCATCCCCAACAACAATTGGCTCATGAGGCGCCCCAGTCAAAAATCGACTCACAAAGAGCAAAGATGTTACAAGTGGGATTTGAACCTAGGTGGAGAGGATAACGTTCCTCCTCTCAACCACCCGAGCTAGATCCAATTGACCATATATATATATATTAATTAACATGTTATCTTGCAAGAAAATAAGAATAATACACATAAATGAGGTTTTAGAAGGAAACCCATCTCTAAATTAAATCCCATAGATGATTACATTATGCAAAAACCAAAAGCAACCTTGATAGATGAGGCTATACATCCAAATTTCAAAATCAATCTTTGTAGATGAGGATATACAAAAAAGATCAACCTTTATGTATGACGTTCTATGTGCGAAAGTAAAACATGAGCTAAAGCCTAATACATATCCATCTCATCATCATCATGATTAGCAAAATAAACAAGATGGCTGTTACTGGGCAAACTAGCTGGCCAGTGCCCAGTAAGCACATGTACGGACTTGTGACCCAATGTCACCTCGATCACGAGTCCTTGACTTCTTTGGAGTGTCTTGACCTCCAAGGGGAGATCCCTTAGCGATGTACTTGTCAATAATTAAGCTAGACAATACCTTCCACAACCTCAAGCGATAGATCAATGCCTTTATGGAGTCAAGTAGAGGATGAAGAAGACATACTAAAGATAATTTTAATTAGGCAATAGTTTAAGACAAGTATTGTGGTATGGAGATAATAAGCAATGTTCAAGTGTATGGCACTAACCATTAGTATGCACATGTTAGGTTGCCGATAATATGGTTCGAAGTTTATCATATATCACTTATCATTTGGTTCAACATCCAATAGCAAACAATAAGTGCATTCAATTGCCCAAGTCACGGTATGATATCAGTATTATTATTGCATGACCTTATAACTTACACTTTAGATTAGCATTTCAGTCAGTAACGTCATTCAAAATGGAATAATTGAGAGTAAATCAGATCTTGTATATCAGTGACCTAGATATAACAGTGCCAAGGCATTAAACACTAACATATGCATTAACTAGTAAGTTTGACCAGTAGTAGAAAAATGTATAACAATAACAACAACAGTAAGTATCCAATAACAATGCAAAACAGACTTAGTTCAATGATCAAAGAACATCATTGTACAAGAATGCCTATGGGACTGGAAAATTGATATATGAAGCAAAAAAATATAGCCTATAAATCCTTCATATCAGTCCACTGGTTAACATTACTTTAGCCTTTACTTCACCAAAATTCAAGTCTGATTTTATTAACCCTGATTTAGCATTTTTGCAGGTCTGATTTTGAGCAGTAAAGAGCTAAGCTTGAAGGGACACCTCAAAAGGGCCTTTAGGACCTCGTTTTAGGTTTCAAGGGGGTGCTAGAAGGGAGAGAAGGGCAAGGGAAAGGAGCGCTGGCCTAGAGAAGGTAATGCTAGGGTTGGGGGAGGTATTTTAGGTCTGATTTGGGACAGTTCAGGACTGTTAGGATGCAGCAGTAAGAGGAAGGGAGGAAGAGGGGTAGGCTGAGGGCTAGGAAGAAGAGTTTAGGGCTGAAGGAGGAGGATAGGAAGTTTGTTTAGGGTTAGATTTAGGGTTTTAGGTTTGATTTTTGGTAGATTTTTAGGGTTTTTAGGATTTTTTTATTTTTTTGGGATTTTAGGGCTTCCTAAAATTTCGCCCTAGGGTTTTTAGGGATAAAGAAGGCAGGCTGAATTTGTAGGAGAGAGGGCCGAAATTTTAGGAAGGCCAAAAATTTGAAAAAATAATTTTTTGATTTTCTAGGGTTTTAGACATAAAATTGCAGACCTAATTAAATGACCTAATCTAGCATGAAATCTAATATTTACACATGTACAAGCAAGAGCAAATTGGTAAAAAGATGATAACTTAGGGTTTTTATCAATGAGACCCTTAAACCCTAGCCCTAGAGGAAGGTGACCAGCCTTTCTCTTGGAGTTATTTCTCCTTGTCTACTAAATTAGGGCTTCTTGTAACAACCTCCAGGGTTTGTTACAAGAGCCTAATCTAGGGCAAAGTTGGAGATCCAAGGCTAAACTTTGTGAAAACCTCCTCTAGGGAGCATTTCCACCATGCAAAGACGATAGAAGGTAAATAAAAGACCCTATTAAAAACAAATGCAGCCCCAGGGCCACCATTCAATCATTCAAGAAGCAAAAATTTCACCTACCATTCACCAACCAAGGCTAAAAGGACTAGACTTACTTGAGCATGTGTTTTTCCAACAATTCTAGCATCCACCAAGCATTAGCAAACCGAGACAAGTTCCAACTTCATCCACAGGAGCAAAGAAAAATCACTCCAAGAGGTGCGCATCACTTCATAAGGCTATATTCGGTAAAAAAGTAACATTATGATTTTTGTCCTATGAGTTATGATTTGAAAATGAAATGAGGAGAGTTTATTTATAGCTTCTCACACTCACTTTTACAAAATAACTAGGCCGACATGCCTTTAAAATGTCAGTTTGAAATTATAAAATGTCAACTTAAAAATATAATATGAAATAATATAAAATAATCAAATATGTGGGTAATTTGGGACATTTTCTCATAGTTTACGCAAAAATGATTAAAATAGCCAAAAATGAGCAAATTACTCTGAACTGAAGGTTGGAGTAAGCAGGGGCGGGGCGTCATGCCCAATCTAACCCCAACAATGCTGATAATTCCTCAATGCCCCCAAAAATCAAGCAGCATGGCCTGGATGAAGAGATGATGTCATCACTGGAAAATGCCCAAGGAAGGAGGGCGCTATGCTGAAAGAGGACCAGGAAGGGTGTGCCATGTGACTGGAAGAGGAGGCAATAACCTCATAGCTAAAAGAATTGTCATCGGAGTAGAAAACAAGTGGGGGATCATGTGACCCAGTGACCCACCCCTAGGAGCCCCGGACACCAACCTAAGGGCTACAAGCTCTAGATAAGGCAGTCAACAATGTCACTAAGCCATAGTACTCCTAAGAGAAGGACCAAAGGGTCCGGCCATAACCACCACTCAGGAACGACTGGATAACCTCGTCATGGTCCTGAAAAAAAATGATCCTCTCTTCTTGGGCACATATCTGAAGGTGCACTGGTACTGGTACCATGTAACATTCGCTCCAACTGCGAGATGAGTGCTCTTCCTGAGAGTGCTCGAGAATCCTGTGAATCTTTTGGGTACCTGTAGACCTACACACACATCAAATATCCAAGGACATCAAAAGCATTTTGAGGCAAACACTTCCGTCTTTCAAGGTCGTCACATAGGGTCATCATCTTCATCACATAATCCACTTGTCAAAAATGCTTCTGGTATCTGCTTCAAACCGTTTGGCAAGTTAAGAGGAGTGAAATGCTCTCTGGGAGTTATTTCGATTGGTTCCTTCGTGGGAAGAGAAATCATGGCCTCAATAATTTCTTCGTTAAGATTAGGTCCCCACTCTTTCCCAAATGCTTTGACTAATTGCAAGAGTGAAGAAATCCCTTGAGGAGGAAACCCATGATACCAATCACTCATATTCTTGTTATTCTGCAAATCAAGAGACCTTAGAAACTATATCATCCTCAGATATTCATCCATAATATCCCATGTTATAAGATGTTCTCTGACCTTCGCAATATGCTCTGCAGCTGTATCTTCATGTTGATGGAATATCGGGGTGGCCTCGAATAACCTGTGTTTGAGTGACCGATTTGGATATCTAGGAACATCCGAGAAATCCAATGGAGCATATGGATATGCTCTGCAGCTGTATCTTCATGTTGATGGAATATCGGGGTGGCCTCAAATAACCTGTGTTTGCGTGACCGATTTGGATATCTAGGAACATCCGAGAAATCCAATGGAGCATATGGATTATGGAAGCGTATTTCTTCAATGGAAGCCTTATCATCTCTTGTTGGTTGTTTTCTTCAGTGTAGTTTCCTTATATGACCTACAAGGTTAGCCTTTAATGAAAATATTATAAAAAGACAAAATAAAGCTTACCTCTTGGCCTCGCTCTTGTAGAGTACTTCTTTTATGTTCTTCAGTTGGAGTCGCCAGGAAAGGCCTGCCAAAACAAACCTCACCAAAGTACTAAACAAGAACGTACCTGATTCAATGGGCTAAGTTCTTGGTGGAGTCGCCAGATAAGCTTGCTAGGTTAGTCCTTATATATATATTGATATCAATGAGGATGTACCTTAAGAATTACCAAAATGTTGTTCTTGCTCGGATAAATCACCTCAACAAATCTTGAGGTCCCTTGCAATGGCGCCAAAAATGTTACTGGGCAAACTAGCAGGCCAGTGCCCAGTAAGCACATGTACGGACTTGTGACCCAATGTCACCTCGATCACGAGTCCTTGACTTCTTTGGAGTGTCTTGACCTCCAAGGGGAGAGCCCTTATCGATGTACCTGTCAATAATTAAGCTAGAGAACACCTTCCACAACCTCAAGCGATAGATCGGTGCCTTTATGGAGTCAAGTAGAGGATGAAGAAGATACACTAAAGATAGTTTTAATTAGGCAATAGTTTAAGACAAGTATTGTGGTATGGAGATAATAAGCAATGTTCAAGTGTATGGCACTAACCATTAGTATGCACATGTTAGGTTGCCAATAATATGGTTCGATGTTTATCATATATCACTTATCATTTGGTTCAGCATCCAATAGCAAACAATAAGTGCATTCAATTGCCCAAGTCACGGTATGATATCGGTATTATTGTTGCATGACCTTATAACTTACACTTTAGATTAGCATTTCAGTCAGTAACGCCATTCAAAATGGAATAATTGAGAGTAAACCAGACCTTGTATATCAAAGACCTAGATATCACAGTGCCAAGGCATTAAACATTAACATATGCATTAACTAGTAAGGTTGACCAGTAGTAGAAAAATGTATAACAGCAACAGTAAGTACCCAATAACAATGCAAAACAGACTTAGTTCAATGATCAAAGAACATCATTGTATAAGAATGCCTATGGGACTGGAAAATAGATATCTGAAGCAAATAAATATAGTCTATAAATCCTTCATATCAATCCACTGGTTAACATTACTTTAACCTTTACTTCACCAAAATTCAAGTCTGATTTTATTAACCTTGATTTAGCGTTTTTGCAGGTCTGATTTTGAGCAGCAGAGAGCTAAGCTTGAAGGGACACCTCAAAAGGGCCTTTAGGACCTCGTTTTAGGTTTCAAGGGGGTGCTAGAAGGGCAAGGGAAAGTGTTGAAATAGAAGGGCTTTGGAAGCTATTTTTGTTGTAATTAAACTATGTACATAAAAACAAGTTTTTTCATGCCAAGTGTCAAAAGGCTGATGCCAAGTGTTAACTTTAGGATCAAGTGTCAAAAGGCTGATGCCAAGTGTTAACTTTAGGACCAAGTGTCAAAAGGCTCATGCAAGTGTCAAACTGATGCCAAGTGTTAACTTTAGGACCAAGTGTCAAAAGGCTCATGCAAGTGTCAAACTGATGCCAAGTGTCAAAAGGCTCTTGCCAAGTGTCAAACTCATGCCAAGTGTCAAACTCAGTCCTAGGGGGCTGCTTAGGGCAGCCAAGCCCAAGTATAAAAGGGGCTGACCCCTATCACTTGGACACACAATTTTGGAAAAGACTCTGCTGTTAGGCTGCCACTAATCAAGGTTGCTACTGCTGTTACTAACTGCTACAAGGAGGGAAATAAGGCTGCTACAGTGTCTACCATAAGTCTGCTACAGCAAGAGGTCATCACAGTCAATTTTGGGATCATTATCAGCCTGTTACTGTAAGTGTGTTATCAGCTGCTAGTGGAGTTTATAAGTGCAGAAATAGAGGTATTGTTTCAGCACTACTTACTTAGTTCAAAGTTTTGTACTGGTATTGTACGTTGTTGAGGAATCTAAAGAGAAGTTTTGGCTGGGTTTTCTACCCCAAGAGGGTTTCCTAGGGTAATCTCGTGTTCTCTCTGTCATTGTCTTACCTTCAGTGATCCTTACTTATGTAGGTGTATGGTAATGACTGATATATGTTGCAAAATTTTTAAAATTTATACATACATCTAGTTTTTCCAATAGAAAGGAGCGCTGGCCTAGAGAAGGTAATGCTAGGGCTTAGGGGGGTATTTTAGGTCTGATTTGGGACAGTTCAGGATTGTTAGGATGCAACAGTGAGAGGAAGGGAGGAAAAGGGGTAGGCTGAAGGCTAGGAAGAAGAGTTTAGGGCTGAAGGAGGAGGATGAGAAGTCTCTTTAGGGTTAGGTTTAGGTCTTTATGGTTTTAGGTCTGATTTTTTGTAGTTTTTTTAGGGTTTTTTAGGATTTTATACTTTTTGGGTTTTTAGGGTGTTACCGTTCAAACTAGCAAGCTAGGCTTGCAAGTGAAAGGCAATCACATAAGAGACTTGGATTGCTATCACCTTTGTCCAATCTCCTAACTTCTTTGGGATCCAATGTTGTCCCAAGGGGAGAGCCCTTTAATGTACCTGCCAAGTAGATGCCAAATTCCTTCCAAACACCTTAAAGCATAGATCAATGCCTCTAATGGAGTCAAACACAGAGTAATAGAGAGAGTTAGGATGGTACTTGTATAGTAGTTTTGCAGGTTTGTTTAGGGTTAAAAAGACAGGCGGAGGGTTTCATGCCTGAAATTTTAGGGCCAAAAGTTTAGGTCCGCGAGAATTTAGGGCCAAAATTTTGAGATCACGAGAATTTAGGGCCGCGAGAATTTAAAGCTGAAATTTGGGTCGAGATTTTAGGGCTGCGAAAATTTAGGGTCACGGGAATTTAGGGCCAAGATTTTGGGGTCACATGAATTTAGTGCTGCGAGAATTTAGGGGCGAGATTTTAGAGCGGTGAGAATTTAGGGCCTAAATTTTGGGTTCTCGAGAATTTAGGGCTGCGAGAATTTAGGGGCAAGATTTTAAGGCCGAAATTTTAGGGAGGCCCAAAAATTCAATTTTTTTTATTTTTTATTTTTCTGATTTTGATATAAAATTGTAGGCCTAATTCTTGTTAGATTTTCATACATTCATAACATAATAATTCAAATGCATAAATAGGATCACTAGAAGAAAGACAACACAAAACAATAACACGAATTTATCCTGGGAAACCCAAACGGGAGAAAACCCAACAACCTTCGTATAGAGATAATAATTCCAAGATCAAAGTACAATAATGAAAGAGAAATGATGGAAATACTTTCCAAGTAGAAACCTCCAGAAATAGTCTTCTCCTTCTGCAGATGCAAACCTCTCTCTCCAAGTGATGCGAACTTGTGTGAAGTGGATGAGTGAATAATGAGGTGAACTTTCCCTTTATTTATACAAGTGCCAAACTGGCTTTTATCCTAACTGGGACGACTTGTCCAGTTGACTGGGCTGATTTCTCTTGGGGGGCAATTAATAAATTAATTTTAATCTTTTCTTTTGTTTTCTTTTCACCCCAAGGTTTACATTGATTCTTTCAAGGGTTTACATAATTAATTACATCAAGTTCAACTCCCTTAGGAGGTACAATCAAATACAATAATAATATCTTTTGAAGTTGCACAAATTCCAACACTCCCTCTCAACGAGGAAGGTATTCTTCGATCTTCATCAACATCACGATCATCTGGGTTTCATCTGTACATTTATACTGTCTCCATCATCTCTATACATACTGAAGATTGTCAGCATAGTCTTAGTCCTTCGAGAAGTGTCTTCATGCATCATCTCCACCAGTCCTTCGGGGAGTCCAAGAGAGTCTCCCCATCCTACCTAGATGTCCGAGAGAGAGGCTTTACCAACTGCTATACTATCTGCTACATGTCCGTCTCATCTGTCGATGGGATCTCCCCATACCTGGCTGAGAACCTGGACGAGCAGATGTGCACGACCATCTACTACCTCTTCATCTCATCTGCCGATGGGGTACTCCCATGCTTGGCTGAGAACCTGAACGAGTAGAGGGACCTGTGCAATCACATGGCCATCTACTACCTGTTCGTCTCATCTACCGATGGGATTCTCCCATACCTGGCTGAGAACTTGGACTAGTAGAGGCACCTGTGTGAACCCGATCATCTACTGCTTGTCCGACTCATCTGCCGATGGGATTTCTCCCATACCTGGTTGAGCACCTGGACGAGTAGAGGCACCTGGGTGAATGCAGGGTAAGACATCTCTATATCATCTTAGGGCTCAAGGAGGGACACGTTCTCTTCTACTCCAAGTCTTTCGCGAAAGCATTTGAACTTCATCTTGGAAAGAGGCTTGGTGAGAACATCTGCAGTTTGGTCATCTGTCGGAATATCAATATACTATGAGAGAAACCATAAGCGCCCCAATTCCATTTCGTTGATGAAGAGCTTTCCGCTTGTGAGAGAATATGATTGGCAGGGAATACTTGAAGATTTTAGACTTCAGATCACTAGGGATCCCCCCCATAGGCTAGCAAGCACTAGCCCAAAGTGAGAGGGATTGTGCAATGTGACATCAATACTTTCCTTAAGTGTTCATTCGATTCCCCTAGGACTAAATTCCCAAAGGTCAATTCTGGGTGATAACAAACGTACAAGCCCCTCGAGTTTGGCGTGATTGGAAATGGAAAATATCTCATCATCTAAGGCTTTCGTCAAATTCAAACCAGTTTATGGGTACAAGTGGTTGTGCCCCAAAGCCTATTATTGATGGCTAACAAATAAAATTTGGAGATTAAAATCAAAAGAGAAAGTTTGGTTCTCTAGGCTTCGTAGCCTGTGGAAGTTTCTGATGGAACCCAAAAAGGCACTTTTTGCTTGGTCTCCGATAATGGGCGACTTGCCTGTTGGTAGGAGACTAATTCATTTGGGGTCTCTTATCCTAAGTCGCCTTTGTGTAGATGAGTTGAAATGCTCAACCACCTCTTTTGGTTAGTCCACTTTCCAAGTCTGCTTGGGAGTGGGTTGTGTGATGTGTCCTTTTGTTGTCAATACCTGCTTCCAATTCATGGAAAACAACATTGCTAGGAAATAAGCTACTATGGGCTATGGAGTTTCAAGTTTCATGGCAACTTATAAGAGCGGAAATTTCCTTTGTTATTTGGAAAAAAGGAATGATGCCTTATTTAATCACACAGATGTTTTAGTGATATGCCAACCCCCTAATTCATGTGAGTTTTTATATGTAGATTCTTGTATAGGTATAGAATGTGGTATTGGATGTGGCCCGCTTATGACAGTGTCTGATTTCTAGGGAGGTGACCAGTGCACTATGAGTAGAGAGCCACCTGAAGCCTCTCTAGTGCATTCAGTCCAGTCTTGGTAGTCTCAGAGATTGGAGGATCAGCCTCGGCATCGGGATGGAAGAATAGTGAGAGAGAGGAGGGAACACTGATGCAACTGGTTGCCCCAGCTTGCTCAATTCAATGACAAGTTTCTGGTGCTCATGCTTGCCATCTTTGAGGCTGAGAATCATCCAAAACCTGACAATCATGTCTGCGAACTGGATATCCTTGAGCTGACTGCTGTTGATTGGGGGTCGACCCCAGAGGACAGTGATGATCTGCCACCTAGTGCTGGGCCCCTTCATGCTGCTGCCTGATGATAATTGGCTTGTGTTTGTTTCTAGGCCTCGGGCTGTTTGGTAATGAAACTATTTGGTCACTATATGGAGTCTGGACTTTCAATATTTATATTGCATGTTGAAGGGGTCGGTATTAGTATAGTTGGTGTTTTTGGCGTGTAACCAACCCAATTTTGAGCCTTGCTTTTGGTTATGCTGGTAATGATGGCCCATTTTTTTGTATAGATTGCCTATGTACATTTACTGTTTATATTAATAGTCAAAGGAAGCATTTTATCACAAAAAGAAGAGATAACAAAGAAAAAGGGGGGATTGGGTGAAATTACAACTTTTAGATTAGAGTTGGCTGTTGAGATCTCAGCCAAGATTGCTATTTTCAGGAGAGATGTGGATTCTCTTGGGGTTGTAGCCAAAGCTGATATGCTAGTCCTCCTTGCTTATGTGGGCAGGGGCAACCTATATGCTGAAGCTTTGGCTCCATGATGTTGTATTTGTTGATGTATTCTTTATCATTAAGTAATGAAATATAAGATGCATCTTCCAGAACAAAAAAATACACGTTTAAGATATATCCTGTGCTGTTTTCTAGTCGAATATTTTTGCAAAGTTTCTATGTACAGATTTTATTAATTTCTGCTTCTGTCCTCTAAATTTTTTCCATCCAATGCTATTTGACAGCAAACCACGTCTTATTTGTTTTAAAATTGCTTTTTTGGGGTTGGAATTGTATTTTAGCAAAGCACCTTCAGGCTCCACTTATAAGAAAGAAATTCTGTTCTTTTGTCAAGTGTGGTCTTTGGTATATGGAATAAAGATTGCACTTATGACATATTCTGCTTCAATATGGTTTGATCCTAGAATTGCAACAGTTAAGATTTTGTGTCAGGTGCAATAGCTAATGAAAATTACTGTGACAGTTTTCATGAAGTTAACTGCTTTGAATGGCAGCTTTATTGTATCTTTCTCAAACAATGCCCCTGATCCAGAAAAGGACAGTAAGAGTGTACAAGAATTCCTTATCACCATGGAGGAAGCTTTCAGGGCTCATCCTTTATGGGCTGGTGCAACAGAAGACGAACTTGATAGTGCTGGTGAGGTAATGCATACATTTCTACCTGCAATTACTGTTATGTTCCTTTTATGTTATTAGGATATCAGGTGATAAAAGCCTACAAATTCTTGAGGGATGAATGGCTAGAGTTCCTCGGGACCATACAATATAATTGAAAAGCAGAATGAAAACAACCTATGGATTCATTGCTTTGTTGCCCAGAATACGAAAACTTTGATAACAGCTATGCTCAGTGTATATGCCCTTTAATTAATATTTTTCAATAATGTTTATATTTTAACATGTCATCCGTCTGATTTAAAGCTGATTAGGTCTTTAAAACAATTTCACAACCACAACCATATGGATGATGGAAATAAAATCTGCTAAACTTTGGTTACAGTGACCAAATGTAGTAGAAAGAGAGGAATGTGTTCGAATTTTTATAATGGTAGTAGCACTTCCATTTATGTACATGCATTGATGTATCCTCTATTGTAGTTTTCTGTGCAATAATGTATTATATAACATAAAATGCATTTTTCAAAAGAAAAAAATTGCTGTAGAATTGGTAAATTCTAGCTGCTGTTTCTTGCTGAAACATGCAGAACTGTATACTACATTCTGAATTTCCGAGGATTAAGTGATTCGACTTGCATATAGGAGAATGTGAGATGTTTGAGCAAATAGCCATCCCTAAAATAAAAAAAAAAGAAGATTCAGTTCTAACTTTCAGGGTTTGAGATTTTGGATCAATCTCAAATCATGTTAAGGACCTGTAAAAATAAGAAACAAGATTATTATTCCAAAAATGTTGCAGTAGTATGAATAACCTCTGCTAAAAGCTGCACAAGGTTTAAAAAGACAGCTAAGAAAGTTCAGATGATTAGATTGTGTTATAGAATTATTATTAATAATATAGTAAAAAATCTATAGATCTAGACCTTGTAGCAATTAAAAAGATGGATCAACACAAATACATGTGGATTATCTGGGTTTTCATAATAAAATGATGATGAATATTGTCACATATTGGTCTCTGTGACACGTTTCAACTATAACTATGTGAAAGTTATGGCCGTTCACTGTTATGGGTTAAAACTCGTAGCTGTTTTCAGATTTCTCTCAAAGAAAGGAGAATTGCATAGTAGTTGAGAGAATGTGGGAAATGATATGGAAAAATGGCAGCCATTTTGTCTATGGATACTACTCCCTTCCCTCTTTAGGATATATTGTCCTTGTCCATATGCATGCCAGTTGCTGCAGTTACTGTAGTCCGTCGTAGCGTTTATTGAAAGGTAGCAACCTCCTTTTAGTGTAGGTTATTTGTTTTTGAAATGGATGTACTTTATAATTTACCTTTTTTATGATTATTTTTGTAAGTAAGGCTACCTTCAAGAATTCCCTACATGCAGTTTACTGTTTCATTCTCTTAATTAACTGTTCTCTATAGGCCATGTTACCTTCTAAATCTGAACCTGTAAAATATTCAAGTCCATGCAAGAATGCAAACTTAGGCAACTTATTAGAAACCCATCCCAATGTCACCTCAATAGGATCTCCCTTCACTTTAGGTCAGCTCTCCTCCGGCACAAGGGGTTTTTCCCTATGTATGATTGCTAAATTACCCTTTCAATCTTCTTTAACAACCATATTTAGCAATCCAACAGTTTATTAAATACAATGGATATTATTATGGTGAATTCAAGTAGACTGGTGCCTATCCTTGAGCTAAATGGAATCAAAACCCTTTGAGGTTTGAAAGACTTAATGAAAAACAATTTTAAACCCAAGAGGATGCTTGGAGCAAAAATAAATCTTAGTTACAACTTACAACAGTGCTGCAAAACCATATTCCAGCCAACCATACCAAGCACATAAAGATCCATTACTGTTTTTATTTCATTCTTGCCCCTTCACATAAAATCAGAATCTGAAAAATCTATTAGAGAACAGTTTTTAATTATAGAGAACGACCGAGGTACATAGCATAAATCAGATCTGTTACCGTACAAACTAGCACCCTTCCAAAAGCTTGTGAAGGCCAAGTGCTAAGATTGGAAACTAATCAAGAGATACACCCACTGTCACCACAATGCACTCTCCTTACACTTTAGGCCAACTCCTAGAGGCCAAGGGGGAGTCTCTAATATAGGTGAAATAGACTTGCAAAACAAGAATACTCCATGAGCAACCTCTTGACAAAGATCAATGCCTTATGGAGTCAAAGCAATGAATACATGCACATTTACCAAGTACTTCAAGAGGGTAGGAGTTATAAATAATAAACGCTCACAACCTAGGGCAAATGATTACAACCCTTGCTGCTGTTATAAGAGGACAACCAACAAAATATGCTCAAATATAGATGGAAATCACTTAAAACAATGCCAACTTACTAATGGAGAGGGATAGAAATCACACCTTTGGGGCAGCCAATGAATGAGTAAGACGAAGACAAATCTGGAATTGACTTACCAGATCTGGTTTGTGCCCTAACCAACCCCCATAAATCACAAGAAGATCAACTTGAACCACTAGATGGATGCCCGAGTGAGTAGGTCTGATAATAGACCTTGTCTTCAGCTTATAATACTCTTCAAAGATGAATTTAGATGGTTATACTTGTCAAATCAAATCTGAAAAAACATAGATAGCACTTGTACATAATCGTTAATCTCTCAAACTAGCCACAAGATGACGCTCCTGAGGATCTACCATAAAATCAAGTAGGGTGCCTCACTTTGATGGATTAGTTTCTTCAATCCTGCAATATATTTTGATTTTTAGGGGTTTTCTATATTTATTTTTTAGGGTTTTTTGGTATATTTAATTTTTTGTATTTATAAATATATAAAATATAGAATTGGAAATTTCAAATTTGAAAAAGAGAAGATGAGGGAAATAGACCTAAGTCTTATCCCTAGGGAAATGAAAAAAAATCAAGGCTAGCTTTTTCCCAAGAATTGACAATTCAGTGTTTGATGAATTAGGGAAAGGCTAAGAAATCCTAGGTTATGTTAGCACTTGACCTAATTAGGACAAACAAGATGTTAAGGCCCAATACACGAGGGATCCTTTAAGAGGAACGCCTCACCAACAAGACTAAATCAACAATGGATGAAACCCTAAATTGCTCTTACACCTTCGACAATGCAAGACAAGAGGTTCAAGATCTTAACACAATTAATGGAGAAAAGGAGAAGAGAAAGAGACCCAAGAATCCTTCCTTCTAGAAATAGCTTGAAAGATATGCAAAGAAGCCTCCACACCAAGAAATATCCTTAGAAACCCTAGAAGAGCCAAGAAGAGAGATGTACATCGCATCAAGAACTCATATACCATAAGAGAAATTAGATTTTAGTCATATTTGATACCATGATCTTTCTTTTTTTTGATTACAAATGAGAGGAGGATGCTATATTTATAGGGAAAAAGTGCCAACTTTTCCTTCCTCTAGGCTGACCTATCTAATTTTGAGTTTAAAGCAATGTTTTAAAACTTGGACTTGGACTCAGAATTGGTCAAGGGTCAACTCGGACTTGGAATTGATAATGAATCAATAATGTCTTGGCCAATTTGAATTTAATGACCTGGTTTACAAAAAAATACATAAAATATTTAAATTTGAAAGAAAAACAATATTTTAAAGATTCTAATCCATGATTCCAAAGCATTAGAGACAACATATCCAAAGTATGCTCATGTATATACCATATAAGGGTGAATATATCAAAATGGCATGGAGTGTACTATGCAATACATATTTGGAACAAAATACATAATTAATAATGCCTAAATGGCTGTAGAGTCCGAAAAACAACATGCTATGATGCCACTACATCATACATTATATATGAATGATCATACATCATACATGTCATTGATCAACATGATCAATCATCAAACTCATCACCACTGCCAAAACTAGGAGTAGAACTAGAATCAGGACTAGCAATATCATAGTCAATGGCATCATCATCTGTCTCAAGCTCAGACTCCTCAAGGTCATCTACAACTGCAGTAGTAGCACTAGCTAAATGCCTAGAAGCACAAGGTTAGGGTTCATCTTATAGCTTTAGGGTTAAGGTTAGACTCTAAGTTGCACGAAATGGGGAAACGAGTTCATGAATATCATCCTATGCCTTCCTCCTCTAGGCTCTAGCCCTTATCTCTACCTTGAATCTCAAAGTTGATCCACCAAGGACATTAGTCAACAACTCAATACCCTACAATTTTGATGAAACTTCCTAATCCAATTGTTAAAATAAGGTAGACAAAGCTGCCCATGCTTAATAAGTGGTTTTGCTTTAGTGAAGAGTACATTTTTATTAAGGTCATGACAGAGGAGTTCAACAATCAACACCACCAACATCAAGGTGTTGTCTCCCCAAATGGCATGCGTGTGTTGAAGCCCAAAATGTAACACACCAGCTGGATGACAACTCTCTCAGGAGAGAGGCCAATGTCATCACACTCCTCTCCTCTTCGCTTCAGGTTGGCTCTCCTCCAACTCTAGGGGGGTATTCCTAAGATATGATCGCTAAGACAGGTACAGTGAACGGGCAAGGTGAAATGAAGAGGCTGCCTTAGAGAAACGAATGTAACAAAGATGTATTTTGAAATTGTGATGGGAAAGATGGGAGGATCAGTCCTCGAAGAAAGGCCAGTGCTAGTATATCAGAGGGGCGAATGGAGTCAAAAGAGAGCTCAAATGGGCCTTGCTGCCAGGTGAATGTAGTGACCAACTAAGAGCTCTTGCACTTGAGAATACCTGAAAGCCGCAAAACTTAAGAGAAAAGCATGGCTCAAATAAAGCCGTGCTAGATTGTTAGCCCTCCGTTTATATGATCCTAGCTTAAGAATCGAAAGAAATGAACTAAGAGAGGTATTGCCTTCAGACAAAATGAAAGATGGCCAACAAAGAGAAATGGCATACAAAGAGAGAGAGAGTTCTGAGTTTATCCAAAGAGGCCCATGATATTTTTTCTATTATGCTCAAAGGCAGAAAATTCCCAAATTTTCTCCATGTCTACAATGGAGAACGCTGGCCCCTTAAAAAGACCCAAAAGCTTCTCATACAGTTTTCAAAAGATAAAATAATAAAATAATGAGAAAGGTGGATCCCAGATCCACCTTTTTCTCCATCGAATAAACAAAAGCTTTTTTTAAAATCCCACTAATTTCTGCATGTTCCAACAGCCACGTTCACAATTAAAAACACCACCGAATCTCCCATGAGACTCTTAAAAGCTCCATGTAACAACGAGAATACCCCACGCAGCCACTAAACCCTGAAGGCGTGGAAATGTACAAGCCACCAAGTGAAAAGACACAGGCCCACGTATCAAAATTCCAAGTAGTTTCACCTAACAACAGATAGCATGCTGTGCGAAATTTTCTCTTTCGAAATCAGCTAGCACTCAACTGATCCCTCAGCTTATCGAAAGTCACGATTCTCTCTAACACATGTAACTGGCGATGACTAGTGATGAGGCCTAACCAAACAAAGCTCTAGTCGCAGCTGTCAACAGAAAGGGCTTCATCAAAAGTGAACCCGGCTGTCAAGGAAAGTGTGGTGGGTTTACGAAATTGAGTGGCAAAGGAATACCCACTCAACTCCATGGCTCGGCTGCTAATGGCATGACCCCCGATCAATTGAAAATGTGTGTTGTTTAACCTGTTGAACACCGAGTTCGTGTTTAGCAGCAGACCGGCTCCCCCAAAATTCGAGCGTGGGCAGCTCCCCTGAGTCACGGATTTTCGTTCGGTGTTTAGATGGAGACGACTACTGACAGTCTTTGAAAAACTCCCACTTGCAGCTTCTAAAAACCTGATAGACAGAGGAATCGCGATTTGCTTATTTCCTGCACATTCAAAATCGCTGATGGTGACAACTCGAGATTTCCGCGTGTCAATCATCGGAGTCACAAAAATAACAAAGTTATTTGATTTGTATGGACACGATTTCGTGCTCTAGCAGTGGCCCGATACATTTATCAAATCATGTCCACGATGGCCCCCCGATGGAATCAGCGGTTTGATTGACTCTTTAAGATTGCCCGCGGTGTGATACAAGCTGCTACCACCGGTGTCATGCTGTCGATATGTATGAACACGACTCTAAAAACCCAGCAGCGGCCAAAATCTGAAACTAACTCCAGATCTTATCATCGACCTTAATGCGAGATGGCAGCAATTTCCTCCTTTTCTGGTACCTTCTGCACCTTCACTCGGTATGCAGCCTGTTTATGTGGTCCAAAGTCAATGACATAGCTAGGGTGTATTCTCACAGGAAAGTTTGGAGGGACACGGTATCTCGTACCTTCAGCATCAATAATCCAGGCCATTGTCACTGCGCAAATCAGAGAGGAAGAACAGATTGTCTTTGCATGTGATGCAGGCATGTCTTTCAGAAACCTGTGGGAATGAAATTACTATTGATACACCCTTTAAATCTGGAAGTGCTGTATTTCCAATAATAGAGGGCTTATTTTCATCTTTGCCCAGACGAATAGCCTGTGAAATGCTAGAGATCTACTGGTCTGAAGGTTTGAAGATACCACTCTGCATTTAGAGCACGTTCTAGTGCATCATCATCTTCAAACCATGTTCCGAGCCGATCACTTGCTTTCTCACTAAGCCTGCAACCTGGAATGCGTCCTTCAAGCTTTGAACTGCTGTTTCATTAGAGTTTCGGGCTCTCCTTGCTTCGAAACAGAGGATGGTGTTTGACTAAAACTGACCCTTCCTTTTCAGCAAAAACAACCCTGATGACACTTTTGGAAATGGTTCAAGCAAATTGTCAACAATGAATTTACTGTAACTAGCAAGGCCAGTATAAAGGATGATTCTCTTTCTCAGTCTGCAATTTTGACATAACACTCATTTCTGGGACAGAAATGACATCCTTATTCCTTGCGCTCTCTTTTGCATGCTATCTTCTGCTGTGTGGACACCCCGTAACAATGGGGAGGTAACACAAGGTATATAGAGGGGTTGATGTGCTTGATTAAATGCCAATCCCATACCCTCATACATGATAGAACTTGGTGGAAACTTTGCAATCCTGGAATCTTGAAAACTATTTAGTCTATTGAATTCTGAATGGGATCTATAATTTTACTTTTTGCATATTATGTCTGATGAGGTTGGAACCACTCAAACATTTTGAAGCAATTAATGGTAATGTTAAAAATTTAAGTAAAATGATAAAAAATGAAAGATAAGGAGAATGTCACTTTTACTTTAAGAATTTAATATTACCAGATACTACTGAATAGAGCAAATAAGATTAGACTAGTATTACCAGTTAGTATTATCATTTAGGGTTAGGGTTAAATTAGGAAATAAAAAAACCAAAATTAAGAGTTTTTTTGAGCCCACAGACCTACATGCGTCAACAAAGGCAACTCAACGACAATGGAAACTCGGTGGTTCAGGTTAGGACTCGACCGAGTTGATCGATTTGCTGAATCGATTGAGTTGGAAACTGACTCGGTCGTTTTGGTACCGAATCAGTCACTCAATCCGATTTGCAAGCCGACTCAGCTTGGTTCATGGTTAACTCGGTCAATTTAGTTGAGTCTGAGTTTGAGTTGACCAATTTTTAAAACATGGTTTTAAGTGATTTTTTAGGGTTTGTCACCCACAATCTTGGGACTAAACCTCATAAAACATAAAATAATGATATAATATGATAATGGATTCAACACGATGAAAAGTTGAGCATGGAAGGACTACGTTATGCCCCATCTAACCTAAATAAGTGTCTTTTGACCTCAACGCCCTCCTTTAGATGATACAACCTTCATAAAAGCTGCTTTTAAGGTGGGTGATTTGCATTTCTTCATTAGGATGACCAGGAGGGAGGGGTAGTACAATAAAATAAGGTGCAAGTGGGTATGATTGAGGTGTGCTAGAGCGAGTATGACAACCCTTACAAGTGCAATCACCTTTACAAAGTGTTATTGGATGAACTAGCAGGGCTAGTCTCCTTTGACAAATGTTGGAATTAGTGCAACTTCAGAAGTTATTCTAATTGTATTTTATTATATTCTTTTGTATCTCCTACGGGAGAAAATGTTGATGTAATTAATCAAGTCAGCCCTGTCAGTTAGACAAGTTGGCTTAGTTAGGGAAAAAGGCAGTTTTGCAAGTGTATAAATAGAGAGGAAGTTTGGCTCATTTGGTCACTCACTTATCACAAGCTAGTTCACACTACTAGAGGAGAAGTTCGCATCTGTAGCAAGGAGAAGTATTTTTGGGGTTTTCACTTGGAGAGATTTACATTTTCTCTCTCTTGCTCTTGTACTCTTTTCTCGGAATTGATCATCTCTATATGAAGGTTGCTGGGTTTTCTCCTTATTGGGTTTCCCAGGATAAATTCTTGTGTTCATTGTTTCTGTGCTTTGTCTTTCTTCTAGTGATCCTACTGGTTATATGCAATTAAATTATATATCTATAATTGTATGAAAATCTAACATGCTATCAGAGTAGTACTAGAACAAGCCATTGTCGGAAGCTAGGGTTTCACATCTCGAGGCCTTCCCTCATCAATTTGGGTGAAAAAGAGCTTTGGAAACTTTGCCCTAGGGAAGGCACATCTTTTGGTGAAGGAAGAATTCAATTATGAGAAATTTCATTTTTTGATCTAATTCTACAGCTGCAGTAGAAATTAGGGTTTCAAGTTTTGTCTTGCTTATTCCACAGAATTGGTTCGATCTTACCTTCTCTCAACTCGCCTTGATAGGGCACATCTATCTGTAGAGTCAGTTTCTCAAGAATCCAAACTTCAATTTTGACCTAGCTCCTGCTAGGGTTTTTGGTCCAGATCTGTAGTCAAGATGATTGCAATGAAGGTTGAAGATCGACTGGATGGGGCTTCCAATTTCATCTCTTGGAATTCTAGGGTTCTTCTCATATTAGAAGAAAATGACCTCTTGAAGTTTGTCAATGAGAAGGTTCCAGAACCAGAAGCTGAAGAATACAAGTCTCAATGGAGGAAGAATGATGCCAGAGCAAGAAGAATCCTGGTGGACTAAGTCAAGGATCATTTGGTTCCTCAAATCTCACAAAAGAAGACCCATGATTGTTGTTTCACTGGGTGGCTATTATTACTATGTGACATTTATTGATGACTACTCAGAGAAGACTTGTATATACTTTCTCAAGACCAAGGAATCCGAGGAAGTAAATTCAAAGAATTCAAAGCACAAGTCGAGAATTTGTCGGGAAAGAGGATTAAGATCTTGAGATCAGATAATGGTGGAGAATATACCTCTACAGAGTTCAATGATTTCTTCAAGGAAGCAGGAATTAAGAGGGAGCTCATAGTTCCCTACAACCCTCAACAAAATGGGGTTGCATAAAGGAAGAACAGAACAATTGTGGAGGTAGTTGTTACCGTTCAAACTAGCAAGCTAGGCTTGCAAGTGAAAGGCAATCACATAAGAAACTTGGACTGCCGTCACCTTCGTCCAATCTCCTAACTTCTTCGGGATCCAATGTTGTCCCAAGGGGAGACCCCTTTGATGTATCTACCAAGTAGATGCCAAATTCCTTCCAAACACCTTAAAGCATAGATCAGTGCCTCTAATGGAGTCAAACACAGAGTAATAAAGAGAGTTAGGATGGTGCTTGTATAGTAGTTTTGGCAGTTTTGCAGGTCTGTTTAGGGTTAAAAAAGATAGGCGGAGGATTTCATGCCCGAAATTTTAGGGCCGCGAGAATTTAGGGCCAAAATTTTGGGCTCGCGGGAATTTAGGGCTGAAATTTTGGGGTCACGAGAATTTAGGGCCGCGATGATTTAGGGATGAGGTTTTAGAGTCGAGATTTTAGGGCCACGAGAATTTATGGTCTAAATTTTGGGGTCGCGAGGATTTAGGGCCGCGAGAATTTAGGGGCGAGATTTTAGGGCCGAAATTTTGGGGTCGAGAGAATTTAGGGCCAAGAGAATTTAGGGGCGAGATTTTAGGGCCGAAATTTTAGGGAGGCCAAAAATGAAGATTTTATTTTTTATTTTTAGGGTTTTTGTTATAAAGTTGCAAACCTAATTCTAACCCTTATTCTACCACGAAACTGCAAAATTACACATGAAAATGCAAGTTTAACTTAATAATAATATTTACAAAAATTCAAACTAGGGTTTGATGTAGAGAAAATGGACAAACTTAGGGTTTTAATGGATGTTACCCCAAACCCTAACCTTAGAGGAAGGTGACAAGCCCAATGTTACAAAACACGGTGCGGCGAAAAACTCGGCAAGGTCCAGGAAACATCGTCTCGGGATTTCTTGTCAACACATCGACAAAACTCGACAAAATTAAAAAATACAAAAATATTAATTTGTTTTCAAATTTTTAAACATCTAAAGCAATGATAACATCAAATAAACACATTGACACATGAATATGGAAAAAAAATTGATATATAAGATATATAAGATGTCTAGAGATACATCACACATCAAAACTAGATTTTGTCTTGAAGCCCGAGTCATAAAAAAATATAACAAATGTATCTCATGATCCTCATCATGATTCATGAGTCATCTACAATGAAATAAAGTAAATAAACTATCGATTCCCTCTGCCCCTTTTACGGGAAAAGGTAATCGCTGTGGAAATGGCCCTTCCTCTAGAAGTAGAAGTAGGTGCCCTTGAGGCTTGTGGGCCTTGTATTGGAGTCTGACATCCTCTAGAAGAAGACCCTGCAAAATGATCTCCTCTAAGAACTGGAGAAGGTGGCCAAAACTGATGTCTTGAAGAAGAAGTAGGTCGAGGAGGCTGTTGTTCGCCAGATTGCACACCAACAGCAAAAATCTTTCGAAAGCTGTCTCTTCACTAAAAGTGAGAGAGGTGTGGCCTTGGGGGCAAGCAATGAGCCAGGTACTGTCACCTGAATCCCAGCTCCTCCGTTTAGGCTAACTCCTAATGAAGCCAAGGGGGGTAGTCCCTAAAAAAGAGTTTTACTAAGGCTCTTATGTTTTAAGTATTTTTTGTGTGGGGTGATGCGGATGAGTGTTGTTTAGGAGTTTTTGTAAAATGATGAGAACACGATTAAACACGCAATCCACGTTGCAAAATCTATAAGATACAATTTAGAATATGAACAATATACTTCTGACTTAGAATTAAAACAAAGCATCCACAAGATAAAGATTAAACAAATGACAAGGACATATGGTCCAGATTCGGAAGATATATAAGAGTTGTGAAAGACCAGTGCCAAATGGAGTCAAAAGAAATGCTTGTGATGCTGGAAAATGTAAGTCAAAGTAGCTGTTTGTGAGATCGTTTTGAAATTATTCTTGGTAAATTTTAAGTGTTTTAGATGTTCTTGATTATTATGGCTAAAACCAAGGATGTCAAAAGAGTGTCCGGAAAGCAATTCTAAGCAACTCCTTTAAGAGACATGTCGGACCTGTCTGGAATCACAGCGAGGCGCGCAATGCTAACCAGCCACTGTGTCGCAGATTGGGCAACCCGACGCCTCCCTTGAGAACTGCTTTGAATACTTTTTGAACAACACCGGTTCGTTGGTTATGGGGTGAAAGTTTTAATTAATTATCACTTATGAGCTTATCAAGTCCTTCACCTTTCTGAGTACTAGTCCAACCGTTTTCGGTTGGTAGAGCATACGGGTGTTGGACAAACGACCAAGATAAATTAATTAAGGGGGAAATGTGGATTGAAAAGTTTTATCTATTTAGAGCACTTGTTCAACTCTCCGACAGAGAGCGCTCTTGACTTCGTCTTAAGACCACGGTTCAAGAGACTTCCTATTTTAAAATGCCTAATGCAGGGGGAAAGTGCAAATCTATATGCTCTCCGACAGAGAGTGCTCTTGACTTGGATTTGGCCAAGTTCAAGAGGCTTTGTTCGTTTTATTGCAAGAAATGAAGCGATTGTGAAACTTAAAGAAGTAAATGAAACTGAAAATGACTGAAAGATACAAAGATAACCACAAAGAAAGATCTTGAAGATAACATAAAACATAATCTAGTGTTCTACCAAGCAGATTTATTCTAAAGTGGGATCAACCTCCGAACAAGGCTAATCACTAGAACCGTCAGTCCTGGAAACCTTCCAGTTAGCTGGATGTCCACAAGATGCTGACGGGGGAACGAGAAGCTACCACAAAACTATGTGGCCTTTGGGATACAATCCCAAAGTTAGCTTACTCTGGTCAAAATTTGAAAGAGAAGCGACAAGATGAAAATAAACTACTCTAAAGCAAAAGCTGAAAGATCTAACTTAACCAAACACCACACTCTTCCCCAAATGGGGAAGAAACCAAAAAAGTGGAGGACTCCTCCACTTGAACTTTTATTATGAGATTACAAGTGCCTTGGGTTTTGAAACCATGAAGGACTTTGATATAAACTAAAACAAACTATGAAAAGAGAAGCTTGAAGCGCTTAATGGCTTTTACAAAGGATAAAAAATATGTATTGAAATTTGTCTTCTCTTGGTTTGGAAATTCACGGTTTTGGATCCCTTTGTTTTTGGTACTTGGTTTCCTCCTCTCTCTTTGGTTTGGTCTTTTATCTCAAGAGTTCTTCTCTTCCCACAATCTTACAACAAAGGATAAATCAACAAACTCATGCACCCATTAGTGTTAGAAAATTAACAAACTTTGAAACTATCAAGTCTAGGTTTGCAAAATGGGACTAAAACATAAAAGAGCATGAGATTTGAATTTAAAAATGCAATTCTTATGAAACATACCAGCAAGCTAATATGCTCCAAAAAATGATGGGAATGAGATTGAAACCACAAGATTTTAGGCTATCCTATATGCAAACTTTGCTATCTTTGAAATGGAAACAAATGTCTAAACAAATGCAAGTTTATACTAATGTAAAATGAGATCTATAATGCTTTTAAAACTAACTTTTTTTTATATGCATGTGATTGTAAACAAGAAGCAAAAATGAGATCTAACTAACACTAAACCTTAAGCAAATCGTTTTTTGAAGTTTTAGTGCTCTTTTGAAAGTGGATGAATGGGAGGAGGGAGACTTGAAAGGGATGGACGAGAGGAGGGAGTGGGTATTAGATGGCAAGGGAGAGGGGAGACGAATAGGAGAGGAAGATGATGAAAGTGGTAAGAGGAGGAAAACGAGAGAGGCAAGGTCGAGCTAACCACAAATCAAAGGCAAGCAAGACAAGATCTAAGCTTGGATAAGGATAGGTTTTTTGGATTTCCATAGCTTTAGATGGGTAGATCAAGTAACCAATTTGAAAAAATGTAAATTTTTGAAGTTTTGATGGATGAGAGATCTCTCTTTAGTTCGTTTTTTGATGAAAGATGAAGGAGCTTGAAGATCCTGCAAAACAAAAGATTATAGTGGAAAAAGCTTTGCTTGTGAAGTCAAGCTACATGCAACCTAGCTCACGCTTGTCTTCACCTTCGAAAATACCTGTAAAAACCCCAACACACTCAAACATACAAGTGAAATCAAATGCTAGTAGGTTAGATAACCAAGACTAAATCAACATTGGTATAACTGAATACTTCTTGCTCATTTAAATCTTTGGAAAACATCACACACATAATCAACTTGAATACAATAAATGAATATTCTCATGGACTAAAGATAGCCTTCTTGAGCTAGCAATAATGAAAGAAACACTTACATAAATAAGAGGAAGGTTATAGGAAGATATCACCTCAATGCATTAGACATATTCACCACACAAATTTGAAAAACACATGGACCTCCAAAGTCTTGATCTCTATTCCAACATGAGCATAACGATATTACAATTCTCAGCAGAGTTCTCTTGCATCAACAAAACCCTGAGAAATGAAGAGTCCAAAGGGTCTTTTATATACAAAAACCGAGAGAGCTAAGAGTCAATTTGAATGGGTTGAGAGAGAGCCAAATGGAAGCGCATCACACCAACCAACTGGAGTTCCAAGCCTTGATTGGTTAGTTAACAGAGATTCGGCTGGTGGTGAAGAGGATGAGGTGGCTTCCACAAAAGCAAAGCGACCTTCCTCTCCATTGGAAACATCTCCCAAATGAATAAAACGCCTCCACGTGAAGAAGGAGGGCACACGGCTCAAACGAAGGAGTGACAGGTGCGTTGGCACCGAAGCTTGGAGCGCTGAAAATTCGGGTGGGTTGGTGTGATGGAATCAACGCTCTTCTCATTGGACTTTTCGCCCTTCCAACCCACGAATTTGCCACAGTGGAGGGTCCACCCAAGTGAATGAAAGCTCACGTATCTCTAATACCAATTCGAATATCATAGTTTTGTTTATCATAAGCTGAAAAATGACGTGTATTGATCCACTACATGGTTGCACATCAATAGAACCCAACGTTCAAACCTTGGCGAATTTCCATACGCGAAGGGTGAGATGCCCAAGTAACCATGTTCATGTCATTCCTCTCATTTAAATGGCATATCCAAACTTTATCTTATGGCATGCTTTATCATCTCCATGTAGTCGTACTCCTTCATAAAACATATGCCCCACTTTCCAATGTTTTAAAATTTGTTTTTTTTGACTTATTAATTTTTGTCTTTATGTGTTTTTGTCATTTTATGGCCACTAAATGCCAAAAAAATGAAAAAATGCTCGCAGAGGCGATGTAACTGCCCGGAAACTGAAGAACTAAGGTGCCAAGGTGAAGAGGATGCTCTGAGCATCAAAACGAGCCTCCCCACGCCCAATTCCGCCTCCGGATGAGGGTTTTATCACTTCTTGAAATTTTTTAATTAAACCATTAAAAAATGGTCTAATTTTATGAAAAAATTAATTTTCTCGGAATCCAACGAAACTCCTAGGGGACCTAGTGCATGTTCATACAACTCAATCGATGTGGCTAACACGTAAAAAATCGTAGACATAAGACTCTAATAACCACCTTAGGTTTTGACCACCATGGGAAATACTCCAGCTTTGGAGGTTTGAGTGAAAAACTCGGGGATTATATGCCACTGATGAGTAGCGCATAATTCCTAAGGAAAAAACACTCTAGAGGATCCTCCAAATGGCTAAACCTACGGATAGCCGAGTCTTTTATAAAAGGACCCCGTTTAGACCAACTTTTTACATTTTTCCCCATGGGGGTATGAACATGCAGTTATTACAAATGGGGCAAAATTGCCCTGAAAATGACTGAAAACAAAAACCGACTAGCCAAAACTGGCTAGGCATAAATGTTGGATCATCTGATACACTGAAGTACAAACATTCATCATGTTTGTCAAATGGCGGCTCTTCAGATAATCCAACTATGGTACAAATAAGTTGGTAACAGAGGCAATCCTCCTCTATGAGTATCAGTGCTACCACCAGGTCTATCTCCCTCTATCGGTGACCATGGAACACTCCCAGACTCAGCCTGGAACTCCTCTGGAATTGGAAAATCCTCATCCAGAGCCTCTGTATCATCATTATCATCACCATCATGATCATCCTCTAGCCAATTGGGGGCTGCCTCCATAATAGGCTCCTCACACTCCGCCCTCCATGCAACGGTGGTGTCAATCCCATCCAATGAGATGGCCTTTGCATCAAATTTTCTATCAAACTGCTTCACCCACAACCTGAGATTGTAGTGGACGTAGACCAAATCATTTAGGCGCGGAGTATCCAACCTGTGGGAGGATAAAAAATATTATAATTAAATTATAAATTTACAACATATTAATAATTTAATACATAAGTTAGAAGTTAAAGGGGCATAAAATTATAAATTATAAATTGGAATTTATTAATTTATAATGAATTTGAATTTTGAAATTCTCTAACCTGTTGCGCTTTTTGGATTGTACTTTTTTAAATACACTCCAATTGCCCTCGCAATCGGAAGAGCTACATGTCTGGCTGAGCACCTGAATGGAAAGCCTCTGTAGAATAGGTACATTACTGCCGTAGTTCTCCCACAAGGTATCTACAACAATTTAAAAAAAGTCAAACATAAAGACAATGAAATTTAAAACAAAGTATTGGAAAGAGAAAATGAAATTTGAAAGTTGAAAGTTGAAAGAAGGTGAAGCTTACTTGGCATCAGGTTGGTCCTGTCATTTACTGCTATATCAAACCCAAATAATCCTATGCCTCTCTTATACTCTTCCAACTCTTGGGAGAGCTGTGTACAATCATCTGCACTAGACACCATCCTCTGGACACACTCGTAGAATCCAGACATAACCTCTCCATCAAATCTAAAGGCATATGAGTAAGAAAATGTAGGGTTGATGTACAACCTTGCAGCATGAATGGGGCGATGGAGTGTGTGGTTCCATCGCACATCAATCACCCCCCCATCTTATCTGTTGTCTCTCTTTCCCGTGATCTCCCTTGTCCTCATAATAGGCACAAATGGACTTTTTGGCCTTGTCCATGGCCTCATATAGGTATCCCATTGCGGGCTTCTCTCCATCAACCAAGCGGAGAACCTTTACCAAAGGTTCGGTGATAGTGCACACCTCCTTCACCCCAACCCAAAAGCTCTCATCATATGTAACTAACCTGAATGTGGCTTGCCTCTATGGTTTAGTGCTAAATGATAAAGCACACCAATTAGGTGAAAAGAACATGCCCTGCAAGTCCCACATAGAACTCAAGAGAGACTGAAGAGAAATAATGTTAGTGTTTCATACAATTATAGCATAATAATTCAATTGCAAAAAATCAACAGGATCACTGTTGGGTCCTGGAATTGCCCCTTTTTGACTACACCTATTACCTCATTTTTCTCTGTTTTGCCTTATTCCTATAAACCAAATATATGTCTTTCCTCAAGATTGGGCATGAATCCTGACAGGTATAATTCATTATTGTTTCATTTATTTAAATGCCTAACATTGTTATGGTTATGAATTGTATCCTTTGATTTATGCTAACTTGTGTTGATTTTTTTAAGACAAGATCAAAGCATAAAGAGATACACAGATGTAGCAACCGCTAAGCATATGGAAGGAAGTTCGATTGGTGCTAGCTATTACTCCATGATTCCGATTCCACACATTAATAGAAACAGTGCAATCATCTCTCCACGTGGTAGCTGCAATAGACTTCGTTGCAACAGAGCATTGCTGCAACAGATAGAGTGCTTCCCAATCAGTTAATCCGTTTATCCATTGACAACCAGAGTAACAACGCCTTTCATTTCCAACGGCCTCATTCAAGTCCATTCACGGCTGTAACAGTTCTGTTGCGGCTCAGCAGCCTGAAGATCAGAGATCTTCATGGCTGCACGAATTCAATGGATGAGGATTGTATTTTGTATTGTATAAATATGGGAAGGCTTTCAGAGTCTGGGGTTGGTTGATTATTATTTTGTACGGGCTGTAATAGAGAGCCGAGACTGTGAATTACCATTTTTAATACAAGGAGCAGAGTTCTTCATATTCTTGTGTTTTAATTTGTAGTTGTTCACGGCATCTCTGTTAGAAAAAATTATCAATTACTACTGTTGCAACTTCTTAATAAAACGCATCTACTGTAAATCCACACCACACAGCAGAAAATAAACTAATCTATCTACTTAACTCGGCAATCTCTGTGAGAAGGCGGGCTGGCCTTCTCACAGAGATTGCCGAGTTAAGTAGATAGATTAGTTTATTTTCTGCTGTGTGGTGTGGATTTACAGTAGATGTGTTTTATTAAGAAGCTGCAACAGTAGTAATTGATAATTGCATTTGCCTTTGGTAGTTTATGATTGCATCCTGAATAGCTGTAACTGCGTGGTGTGACAGTCGACTCTGTAGGTTAGTTCTTTTTATGCATGTGTGCTAGTTAGCTGTTACAGTCAAGTTCAACTCAGATTCTTTTCAGTCATTTATCTTTCTTAGGATTTCCAACTTTGTCAATTTATGGTTCAAGTTTAATTCTAGTTCTTTGCTGCTGTTTATCTTTCTTAGAGATCATTAGATTAGACTTGTTATGATTGAGTTACAGTAGTTGATAATTGAATTAGACAGGTTGTGATTGGATACTGTAGTTTGATATCTTTAGGATTTATCTTCTTGCAAAAGTAAGTCTAGTCTATTTATTCCTAGATTAGTAACTGCTGGATTGGTATTTGTAGGAAGCTAAATGTACTTTGATTTCTTAGAATGGATAAATTAGATTAGTTTTAGCCATGAGATGAGTTTGACTGAGTAGATACGTAGGATAGTTTATCTCCATTTATTCAATCAGCGACTTGAAATGTTTATGCATAGATTGTGCTAATTGCCGTTGAAATAAAAGACCTACCTGGGTTGACAATTCATATTGAGCATCCTGTGTGTTAGTTGTAATTGATTAGCATATAGGGTGACCAACAATCACTAGAAGAAAGACAAAGCACAAAAACAAAGAACACGAGAATTTATCCTTGGAAACCCAATCGGGAGAAGAACCTAGCAATCTTCGTATAGAGATGAATAATTATGAGAGCAGAGTACAAAGATGAGAGAGAAAGTAGAAAGTCTCTCTAACCCAAAACCCCCAAAATAATCTTCTCCTAGCTGCAGGTGCGAGCTCCTCTCCAAGTGATGCGAACTTGTTGTGTGTGAGTGAATGAACAAATGAGGTATACGACCTCTCCATTTATACACATGCAAAAATGGCTTTTTCCCTTTCTGGGTCGACCCGACTTTTCCCAAACTGGGGTAGTTCTGCCCATTGTTTGGGGCAGACTACCCACTGTTTTGGGTCAGTTTACCCATTGGGCCGACTTGTCTAATTTGACAGGGTCGACTTGTCTTGGGGGAATATAAAAATACATTTAATAATTATTTTCTTTACTTAATTTTCTCCCCAAGGTTTACATTGATTCTTTCAAGGGTTTACATGATTAATTACATCAAGATGAACTCCCGTAGGAGGTACAAATAATTACAATAGAATATAATAAGAATAACTTTTGAAGTTGCACAAAATCCAACACTCCCTCTCAACAAGGAAGGTATTATTCGGTCTTCATCAGCATCACGATCATCTAGGTTTCATCTGTACATCTATACTGTCTCAATTATCTCTATACAGACTGAAGGTTGTCAACACAGTCTCAGTTCTTCGAGAAGTGTCATCATGCATCAACTCCACCAGTCCTTCGATGAGTCCAAGAGAGTCTCTCCATCCTACCTGGATGCCCGAGGGATAGGCTTTACCATCTGCTACCTGTCCGTCTCATCTGCCGATGGGATCCTCCCATACCTGGCTGAGAACTTGGACGAGCAGATGTGCACGGCCATCTACTACCTGTTCGTCTCATCTGCCGACGGGATCCTCCCATACCTGGCTGAGAACTTGGACGAGCAGATGTGCACGGCCATCTACTACCTGTTCGTCTCATCTGCCGACGGGGTACTCCCATACCTGGCTGAGAACTTGAACGAGTAGAGGTACCTGTGTAATCATCACACGACCATATACTACCTGTCCGTCTCATCTGCCTATGGGATTTCTCCCATACCTGGCTGAGAACCTGGACTAGCAGAGGAACCTGTGTGTAACCCGACCATCTACTACCTGTCAGTCTCATCTGCCGATGGGATTTCTCCCATACCTGGCTATGAACTTGGACGAGTAGAGGCACATGGGTGGAACCCGACCATCTACTGTCTGTCCGTCTCATCTGCTGATGGGATTTCTCCCACACCTGGCTGAGAACCTGGACGAGTAGAGGCACCTGGGTGGAACTCGACCATCTATTGCCTGTCCATCTCATCTGCCGAGGGGATTATTCCCATACCTGGTTGAGAACCTGGACGAGTAGAGGCACCTGGGTGAAAGCAGGGTAAACATCTCTACGTCATCTCTCCCTCTCAAGGAGGGACACGTTCTCTTCTACTCCAAGTCTTCCGCGAAAGTATTTGAACTTCATCCTGGGAAGAGGCTTGGTGAGAACTGTTATCACACAACTTGTAGTTGCCCCTAGAGGTATCCCATCCAGGACGGTAGAGGAGATAGGCAACTAAAGAGGTGACCCAAGAGATGCCACGGTTCCCAATGCAAGATGGGAGTCACGTCAACCGAGGCACTCTTCGCTTTAGGTCAAGGTGTAACTAGACCAAGGGGGAGACCCTATACCCCAATCACAGTTGATTGGACCTAAGCAAGGTTTCTAAGGGTAGATAAGTAATGAGTTACGGAAACCAATGCAAGGCTAAGTGGACCTAAGGGTTAAGGTATGGTTGAGGGAGATGTAAGAGATTGTTAATGTTTCAACCTATGTATGGTTTAGGCCACATAATGGGTATGATGATTAGGTATAGTACCATGTGTTTACACAAGTGGGTCTAGTTTTCTTGGGAAGTGTGAAGTGATTCTAGGTAGGCCCACAAGGTGAAGTTAGGTGTGAGGTAGGTACTATAGGTTAGATGTAGGCTAGATCTATGAGTTGAAGTTGATTTTAAGGATACCCATGTACTAGATCTAGGATTTGACACCAATCCCAAGGAGTGCGACTTGCTTGGTGATGGACTAGTGCCTTGTTAAGTGGGCTAATGGGGTCAAAAAGTATGTCAAATTGTAGATCGGGACACCTAGAAGCCAAGTCAAGTGGGTTGAATGAGATTCAATGGTTGGATCTTATTAGATCTAGGTTTTTAAGTGATGACCAAAAGTGGACCACAATCCCTTAAAACAAGGAATGCAATCCCCAAGGCGGATCTTGACGAAAGGACAGTATAGACCTAGGTTTCAAGGCATGGGCATTCCAAATCCACGAAAATCTCCAACACCCACTTCCTAGAAGTGGACCAACTCAAAAAATCAAGGGGGTGCGATTTGCTCAAGGAGGGTCCAAAAATGGGTTTTGGTGGACCAAATCAAGTCCAATGGCCACCAAAATGTAGATCCGGGATGTTAGTACCCCGATCTATGTTCCTTCAAAGTTTCAAGTGAATCCAATGGCTAGATCTTAGTAGATCTAAGTTTTAAGATGCCAAGAAGGTCAAAAGGGGATTTCAACCCCTTAAAACATGGAGAGATGTCCACAAGGTAGTTTTCACCAAAGTAAAGATATGGGTATAGGTTATCAAATGTCTAGATGTCAAATCAAGTGGGATCTCACCTACCCATGTGCTAGATCTAACCCAACAAGCTTCTCTTAGGAAAATCGATTTAGGTTCAAGAAGGCTTTTTGCATTGAAAAGTGTGTCAATTTTTAGCCAATCACCACCAAACTATAGATCCAACTAGGGGTGGATCCTATAGAGGTGGGTTTTTAATATCTTTTCAATTGCAATGCTAGATCTAAGTAGATCTAAGAAATACCAAAAACAAGGGTTTTAATTTAATTAGGGTTTTATGACCAATGAAGATAGAATGGATGAAAGAGACACATACCTTGTAGATCTTACCTCAATTGCTTATGGCCACCTTGCAAGTTGATAGCATTCTCCTATGTGTATATTCAAGAGTGAGATCCAAGTGCTCCAACCAAATCGCCCTTCTCCAAGATAGCCAAATCGTCCTCCTCCTACAAGACAAGATCAAAGAAACAAGTCAAGCAAGATGATTATGAAAATGGTAGAAAGATGTAATAGAAAGCATCAACTATGTCACGAAGATACAATAATGATACTCCCTGTCACAAGATCAACCTAAGAGAGAATATGTGGATCCCTCCAACAATAACCCTCATGAAGTCGCCCTCCTCTCTCCAATTCGACTTTCCTGTCAAAAGGTTAGCAAAAGCACCAAAATCCACAATGATACATAGAAGAGATACTGTATATTCAATATGCAAGAGAATCCACAATGCAAGAAAGATGTGCTCCACAAAAAATCTTCTATTCCAATATTCCAGAGCTCCAAAGGTGAGCTTTACAATGGGGGGTCTCCTCCTTATATAGGATAATAAAGACCAAAACCCTATACCACTCCATAATACTACATCAAATGGGTGGTTGAGATTATAAGATCTCATCATACAATCAATGGCTAAGATGACCCATAACAATATATCACATGGATCACTCAACATAACAATAGCGCCCTCACTAAATGGTACAATGGAGGGTGACGTCATCCCACTAGAGGGGTAAAAAGTACAATAATCCACCTCATGATGACTAGGACATGATAAAATAAGCTCATGGTGGGGCTAGGAGGTATTAATCCTTACTAGCTCATCCCCAAGGCACAATAAAATAATAAAATATGTCCAATATAATAAAAATGACCAAAACTGTCCTCAGAATCCATGACAGTCAAGCAGTAAATGTCCTCCTGTGATCAATCCGGGCATACCCACATGGTGAAAACTGGCTGGAAGGTAGTGATGCCACCCTGGAAGACCTCTGTGAAAACCAAATGCCAAAACCTTGCCTCAATTGCCCAAATCGATTTCCTCAGTG
This sequence comes from Larix kaempferi, assembly GCA_027924585.1. Lineage (NCBI taxonomy): Eukaryota > Viridiplantae > Streptophyta > Pinopsida > Pinales > Pinaceae > Larix > Larix kaempferi. Next base: position 19,968,699 of record BSBM01000047.1, on the reverse strand, counting down.
ACCACTTTATCCCCTTTTTTAACTGCCTCGGGAACTGTGAAAGTGCCAAAACTGCCTCCTAGGGTGCTAGCGCTGTCCATCTGAGCCCACCAGGCTCTCCGGGAGGGGGGATAAATGGTAATAACAAGTGGCTGGACCACCCCCTCCATCATCAGCGCCCTAGGTGAACTGGCCTCTCGGGGCCCCTGCTGCTCAGGCTGGGAAATCAGCCCCAAATCTGGTCAACAAGTGTAAAACTGCATCAATCACTGTCAGAAGTGCCCGGAACTGAAAGATAAGTGTCTCAATGGATCCAGAAGACCCAAATCCACTAGGAATGAGTACTCATACACCCTGGGTTGCCCTAATGGGCCAGCTGTAGGGTCCATCATATATGGACAATGTATAATCTGCTGATCTGAAATAATAATAAACCTGCTAAACTGGATCAAACATCATCTGCATCATATGTCCATCATATGATATCATCATCAAACATGTGGGACCATAAATCATCATCAATAATCATCCATACATGGTCCACATCACCACGGATCCCAAGAATATATAATCAAGGATAAATCACATCAGTAGACTAAGACAATGTTTCTCTAATCATTCCCATAGCTAAGCTCAAAGTATAAATTCCATTCAGTGGCATTAATTGAGTTAACATATTCCGTTGTTATAATAAATTACTTGCACAATAGTTCAAATGACAAACTCACCCATTGGACATGGTCAGACTGCTAGTGAAGGATGAAGGCTAGGAGCAAGGTTGGGCCAAGGGTTTGACTTGTCTAACTTAACTCAAAAATACTTTGGACTGAGAGAAGGGGGAAGCTACAAACTCTGTGTTGGACAAAAATAACACGGGGAATGGCTGTGCCTCACAAATGGATAAGTTGTTTAGAGAGTGTTTATTCAACTTAGGCATCATGTCTACATCAAGTTGATCCAGGTTCATTAGGATCATTCAATTTTATTCCATGGCCTTTTTGGCCTACATAACCCTTCGGATTTCAGATGTGCTGAGAAGCACAACTAGTTGCAGCTTGCATCCAGGGCATGTTTTTCACATATTTATAAGGTCAGCAATTGTTTAGATATAACTTTTAAGAACCATTGCTTTTTAGACCTTTCTTATACTCTTCGAGGAGTATTTTAGCTTTTCATTGCTCTTGCCCTTTTTTTTGTTTCCATGGGCGAATTTTTTTAATTTCCATAGGTAGAACATGAGCTTTCAGTTTTAGCCAACAACATCTCAAGTGACTAGGGGGAGTTCGAGCCAATGCCAAACATCGGGACAACCGACCAGAATGATTTAGGCCTACAATCCAACTTACCAAAAGCAAGTTCTGTCACCAACTCAGAGCCGAGACACTGAATAAACAGGGATGCGGTCCAAACACAGAGGTAGAAAAATGGGGAAGTCCTCGGTATCAGAAAGTCAAATGAGACAAGTCAGGGTTTAAAGTCAAACAGGAAGGTCATGTATGGATGGAGACAAGTGAATATGGAGCTTACACTAGCAGACAACCAGTGTCGGGAAAGACCATGTCTATGTAAGGTGGAATACCAGTGAGTTTTGTTAAATGACCTAAAAGTGCAAGCAATTGTCCATTTTATGATTTACAGTTCATTTTAAATAGTTTGCCACATCAGGAATAATATACCAAGCACATGCCATGATCATGACTAAATCAACAAGATAATAATCCACAGTCAGTGAGAACATATCCACAGATCATCATAATAATCATCATCATGCATCATCTGAAACACTGCTGCAATATATCTCTAGGCACTGAACTGAAACTGTAATGGGATAAGTGGTCACATCAGTCATCAAATCTGAACTCTCAAGGCTCAGCCTTGACACAAGGTCATAAAATCTGAATAATGTACTGCTCTGATCATGAGTGATCCAAAATATATAGCCATGCTCTGGAATAAAGGAAGCTCTGAAATGTGCAAATATCTGCTGTGCAAGAATAGTAGCCCTGCTACTATGGTGTGATAACAAGAACATCTGCAGTTTGGTCATCTGTCGGAACATACTTTTACTCGACCGCACCTTTCTGCACCATATCACGTATGAAGTGATACCGAATCTCTATATGCTTCGACCTGTCGTGGAATATAGGATTCACTGACATCTGCACACAGCTCTGGTTATCACAGTGAATCACGGTTGGCTTTGGAATCTGGCCAAACAATCCTGCAAGGAGTTTACAAAGCCATATTGCTTCTCGGGCTGCTGTACTAGCAACCATATACTCGGCCTCTGCAGTACTAAGTGCTATTGAGTTCTGCTTCCTGCTGCACCAGGAAATCATTGCAGAACCCAAACTGAAGCAACATTCAGAAGTACTCTTCCTATCTGCAACACATCTGGCCCAATCTGAGTCTGTAAACCCATGCAATCTCAAGTCACACTCTGAAGCATATCTCAGGCCATATCCCACAGTGCCACGCAAGTATCTGAGCACATGTTTTGGAGCAATCGAGTGAAACTACCTCGGCTCACACATAAACTGGTTGAGAGCATTCACAGCAAAACATATATCTGGTCTGGTGTCCGTCAGATACATCAAGGACCTAATTAGTTGGCGATACATAGTGGGATCAATCAAATTTGAACCTGAAGCAGAATCCCTCAGCTTCTTAAAATTTGTATCCATATCTATGGTGTATTTTTCCTTGTCGTAGGAAAATATCCTTCTGCCTTTGCCATACTTCTAATCCCAAGAAGTAATGCATCAATCCAAGATCCTTTATTTCGAGCTCAGAGGCAAGCTTCTTCTTACACCATACGATAAGTTTCTCATTTCCAGTGAAAAACATGTCATCAACATAAAGGACCAAAATCAATGGCTCATCATCTGCAACCTTGTAGTAAAGGTTGGGGTTTGAATCATTCTGATGCAACTTCCACCCCATGGCTGAAGCAATAGCAATGATCGATCTGATGGAAGTATATCGAGCCACAAGAGCAAATGTCTCATCATAATCGACTCCCTCTTTCTGAGAGAACCCTCCGGAAAAAAATCTAGCCTTGTGTTTTTCAACACTCCCATCTACTCCATGCAAAGTCTGTTGTGCCCATCTAGGCCTCTTTCGACCTACTGCAATATCTCTAGGAGCATCAACTAGCTCAACTGGATCAATGAAATCGATGGGTTCATCCTTTTCTGCTAACTCCCTCTGAACTGAAGGGGGAGTTGATCTCATCTCCGTTGGTTCTAGCATTGATCTCCATGTCTGATCCTCTGCCTTTCTTGACAACCATTTCTACTTCAAAGGACACATCCCTGCTGACTTCAATCTGTCTGGATCTTGGGATGTAGATTCTGTATGCCTTTGAAGACTCACTGTATCCCACGAAAGTTCCCTTCTTTCCTGAAGGTTCTAACTTCATCCTTTCCTCCTTGGGCACATGTATGTAGACTGGACAACTAAAGATCCGGAGGTGGCCTGCTTCTGGTTTCACTCTTGTGAAGGCTTCTTCCGAGGTCATCCTTCTAGTCTGAGGGTCATACTCCTAGACGCTTCCTGTTGAACATCAACGAAATTCATGTGTCCATCACTTGTTCATCGAAACAAGTCTCATCATCCTTCTCATGTAGGCCATATCACATGGTCTTTTCCCTACAAGTCAAATCTCGACTCTTTTCCCTACAAGTCAAATCTCGACTGATGATCAGTGACATTGCATAATCAAATTTAACTAATGTCTATTTCAATGCAATGACAATAGTTTACACAGGCATCTTGGCTAATACTTTAGCACAACACATCTGGGAACTGTCTAGATGTCTGCCATCTCCACTAGAACATGCCATCAAGAGTGTCCACTACTCTAAGCATGCAGAAAGGAGATATCATCTAGACTAGCTCCATTATGTGTTCTTGAAATGTTGTGTATCTCATATGCATAGCAAATACAACAAGAGTCTATAGTACATCAACTGCTCAACGCACTTCCTGATAGATCTGCATATAATGGTTATGAAGACGTATAAGACAAAAACAGATCTATGTAAGCAAGAAAACCAAATACTTATCTCTTATTGTTTTTGTGTGTGGGCTCCCACTGCCTTCTTGTAGGAACCATGGAGAGACCTCTGTTCTGGCAATCTGGATCTTCATATCTCCTCAACATATGGAGAACTAAAAAAAGAACTTCGAACGATCATCATTCCTTGACTTCTTGTGAGGAGTGTCTTCATCAACATCAACAGTTGAGGCCTCATGCTTCATTTTAATTGAACTTCGACAATTACTGGCGTAATGACCACATGCCTTGCACCTGTAGCATTGTATCTGAGACAAATCCTTCTTCTTCTCCTTCTAATCTGGAGGAGGACTTGATCTCCTACCTTTGTGCTTGTGTTTGTAAAACTTTCTTCCCTTTCCCTTGCCTTTCTTGGCATGGGACAAAAAAGCTTGATTCTCCTCAGGTTGAGTGCCATGAAGTCTCTGCCTTGCTGCTATTCTTGTCTCTTCCTATGTGCAATACGCCCATAGCTTATCAAATTTGGGTAGCTTGGATCTACCGCTTATACTTTGAATGAATGACTCCCAAGATGGTGGGAGACCATTTAAAGTAGTAATGACAAGCTCCTTATCATCAATGGGATCTCCACTAGTACTAAGCTTGCCCCTTAGTTCTGTGATACTCATGAAATATGAGGCAATGGATTCTGACTTGGACATCTTCATATTTGATAGCAGGTTCCTCAATGTGAGTGTCACATTGATACTACTATGTTCAAATAGCTTCTTTATGGTTTTGAACATCTTTCTAGCAATCTTCTTTCCTGAGATTTGAGGAACCAAGTGATCTCTGACTGAGTCCACCAAAATCCTTCTTGCTCTGGCATCATTCTTTCTCCAATGAGATTTGTCTTCTTCGGCTTTTAGTTCTGGGACCTTCTCATTGACAAATTGCAAGAGATCATTTTCTTCTAGTAAGAGAAGAACCCTGGACTTCCAAGAGATGAAGTTGGAAGCCCCTTCCAGCCAATCTTCAACCTTCATTCCAATCATCTTTGACTGCAGATCTAGACCAGAAACCCTAGCAGGAGGTAGGTCAAAAATGGAAGTTGGATTCTTGGAAAACTGACTCCACAGGGAGATGCACCCTAGCAAGGCGTGTTGAGAAAAGGTGGGGCCTAGCCAAAACTATGGATGAAGTAGGTCAGAAACCGAAACCCTAATTTTTGCTGCAGCTGTAGAATTAGGTCAAAAATTGAAAATTCTCAGAATTGAATTCTGCCTTCACCAAAAGATGCGCCCTCCTTAGAGCGAAATTCCCAAGTCTCTTTTTCTGCCAAAAAGTTGAGTGAAGGCCTTGAAAGATGAAACCCTAGTTTTGACAATTGCTTCTTCTAGTACCGCTCTGATACCATGTTATTGTTTCATACAATTATAGCATAATAATTCAATTGCATAAAATCAACAGGATCACTAGAAGAAAGACAAAGCACATAAACAAAGAACACGAGAATTTATCCTAGGAAACCCAATCGGGAGAAAAACCCAGTAACCTTCGTATAGAGATGAATAATTCTGAGAACAAAGTACAGAGATGAGAGAGAGAAAGTAGAAAGTCTCTCTAACCAAAAACCCCAAAACTAAGCTTCTCCTAGCTACAGGTGCGAGCTCCTCTCCAAGTGATGCGAACTTGTTGTGTGTGAGTGAATGAACAAATGAGGTATACAACCTCTCCATTTATACACACGCAAAAATGACTTTTTCCCTTTATGGGTTGACTCGACTTTTCCCAAATTGGGCCGACCTAACTGGGGTAGTTCTGCGCATTGTTTAGGGCAGACTGCCCACTGTTTTGGGGCAGTTTACCCATTGGGTCGACTTGTCTAATTTGACAGGGCCGACTTATCTTGGGGGAATATAAAAATACATTTAATAATTATTTTCTTTACTTCATTTTCTCCCCAAGGTTTACATTGATTCTTTCAAGGGTTTACATGATTAATTACATCAAGATCAACTCCCGTAGGAGGTACAAATAATTACAATAGAATATAATAAGAATAACTTCCGAAGTTGCACAAAATCCAATAAATAAAGCTCGTAGCAAAGTGTGTGATGGCAGGCTGCACCAACTCTTTGTCACCTGTGAACTTTCTCATCAATCTAAGCACCGCTGCATGATTGTATATGAATTTGGTGATGCTCCGTGCTGAATCAATGGTATTCTTGATCCAATCAATCTTGCCTAAATCCTCTAGGATCAAATCAATGCAATGGGCGGCACAAGGAGTCCAAAATATTGTAGGATACCTGGCCATAAGCATCCTACTAGTAGCCACATAATTCGTAGCATTGTCCGTTATGAGTTGGACAACATGCTGCAGGCCAATCTCTTGGATGAACTCATCCAACAGACGACATAGTAAACCCGCATATTTGATATGTGCGTATGCATCCACGGATTTCATAAACATAGTCCCCCTGGGACAATGGACCAAGTAGTTGAGAAGGGTCCTGTTATCACACAACTTGTAGTTGTCCCTAGTGGTATCCCATCCGGGATGGTAGAGGAGATGGACAACTAAAGAGGTGACCCAAGAGATGCCACGGTTCCCAATGCAAGCTGGGAGTCACGTCAACCGAGGCACTCTTCACTTTAGATCAAGATGAATCAAGACCAAAGGGGAGACCCTATAACCAATCATAGGTGATTGGACCCAAACAAAGGTTCCTAGGGATATGTAAAAGACAAGTTACGGAAACCAATGCAAGGTTAGGTGGACCTAGAAGTTTAAGTGTGGTTGAAAGAGGCTTAGGGAATGACTTATGTTTCAACCAATGAATGATTTAGGCCACATAATGAGATCAAAGGACAAGATCTAGTACCATGAAATACACAAGTGGGACCCACTTCCTTGGGATATGGAAATGGTTCAAATGGGACCCACAAGGTGAAGTTAAGGGTGCAAATGGTACCAAGGGGCATGTAATGAGTAGATCTATGGATCTAAGATGAAATTAGAGATGCCCACATATGAGATCTAGGAAATGACACAACTCCCAAGGAGTGCGAATTGCCCTAGGTGAACTAGTGCCTTGATGGATGGGCTAATGGAGTCAAAAGAGATGTGGAAATGTAGATCGGGACACCTAGGATACAAATCAAGTGGGCTATTTGAGATGTGATGGTTGGATTTGACTAGATCTAATATTTCACTAAGTGACCCAAGTGGACAACTTTCCCCAAAACAAGGAATGCTACCCCCAAGGCAGAACTTCACTAAGTGAGACACTACATGTAGGTTTCAAGGTATGCTCTTTCCAAATCCAATGGAATCTCAACCACCCAGTTTCTCAAAGTGGGACAACTCAATCACCCAAGGAGTGCGACTTTGCCCAAGGAGGGCTAAAAGCATGGAAAGGTGTGTCAAATCAAACCCAAAGGCCACCAAAGTTTAGATCCAAGTAGTTTAGGCAAGTATGAATGTGGATCTTGAAAATCATGGGCATCCAATGGCTAGCTCTCCATAGATCTGAGATTGAACATGCATCACCAAATTGACCCAAGTGGGGCTCAACCTTCAAAATGAGGAATGGGGCCCACAAGGCAAAAATCAATGAATTGAGGCACTAGGGGTAGGTTATCAAGTATGGAGAGTGTGAATCAAGTGGGATCTCACCTACCCATGTGTTAGATCTAACCCAACTAGCTTCTCCCAAGGGGTGCGATTTGCCTCAAGAGGGCTACTTTGCCTTGAAAAGTGTGTCAAATGGAACCCAATCACCACCAAACTATAGATCCGAATTGCCTTGGATGCTATAGAGGTGGGTTTTCAATATCTTTTCAAAAGCTAGGCTAGATCCAAGTAGATCTAAGAAAAAGTAAAAATGAGGGTTTTAATCAATTAGGGTTTTATGATCTAGAAGTTATGGATAAGCCAAGGAAGAAGAAGACCATACCTTTGGAGCATACTTAGATGAAGAGATGAATGCTAGTTGAGATGAGGATTACTATTGCCAAAGATCAAATGAAATTTTTTTGAAGCCCTCTTGCCAAATCGATTTTCTCCAAGCCACATGTGTGTCCCTCTAACCTGTCAAAACCAAGGAGCAAAGCATCAGTTAGTTTAACATGTTGAAGGTAGATACAAGCAAGAAAGAGATAAGCAAAGAATAGTTGGTACAAAGACAAAACCACTCCTTGTTTAACCAAAATGTCTTCCTCCAAGCTTGAAGGGCAAGCCTCCCCACCAATTCGCACTTGTCAAAGAAGTTTTCTCCACCTGTAAAAAGATATGGCAAAATATGCAAGATAGCTACAATAGATCCTCCAGTGCAATGGACAAAAGCATTTACAATCAAAGCAACCAACATCCACTCCAAACCCAAGCATGTACTCCAAAAGATAGAAATTTTATTCCAAGAGCCAAGAGCCAAAATCTCTAGATCCTTTTACAATGAGAAGCTCTCTCCTTAAATAGGATGGAGAGAGGCCATAATCCTAACCACTTTTTGAATGAATGGCTAAGATTAAAAAATCAAATGATCTAATCAATGGTTGAGATGAGCTCAATAATAAAATACATGGATCAACAATAAAATATAACAATATGAGGACAAACTCTCCCTAGAAGAGGGGATCCCACCAAATCATGATGATAAAATATAAGAAATAGCTCATGGTGGGTCCAAGGGGTAATTTCTAACACCCTTGGTCAATCCCCATGGCACAATGTCCAAAAATAATCATGCTAGACACCAAATTGTGCTTCTCTGGGAAAATTGTGAGCCTTTGGAGGCTCCAGAAATCATCAAAAAGTGCCATAAGTGATGGATGTGGGTCCCGATGAAGCTGAAACTGTTGGAGAAAGTGTGGAAGACATCCCACTCATCATCACTGATCCTCCCATGCCATAACCTTGCCTTAGTAGCCCAAATCGAATTCTTCTGTAGCCATTTTTACCATTTCTAGACTGCATCGGGAAGTGTGAAACTACCCAAACTGCCTACTGGAGTGTCTGCGTTGTCAAGGTGAGAGCACCAGGCTGTCTGGGAGGGGGGTAATATGGCAATATCAAGTGGCTGGACCACCCCCTCCATGCACAACGCCCTAGGTGATCTCACCCAATCTCTGCTCTGCTTTGACAAGGCCTCTAATAGACCAAATCTGCACTAGGATAGCCAACTGAGGCTCAAACATCACTGTAACTGCCCGAAACTGAAAACAAGCTGTCTCATTGGACTCAAAAGGCCCACATCCATCTAAAATGTGTACTCATACACCATATAAACCTCTGCATGGTCCAAAATAAATACTCATCATATCTCGCAGACCAAATAATAATAATCTGTAAAAGTGCTGAAAAGCACAAATCATCATCATAAGCCTGAAACCACTGCATAAGCCCACCATGGTGACTTGTACCAGACCATATATCATCTCTCTGTATCATCTGAGGTCTGCCACCTCATGTCCCGTGGTTGACTTTTGGTCAAACTGGGTTTGACCAAGTCAACATGACCAAAATATAACTCAAACTGTCATCAAGCTGCTGCAAGGTGTCAAAGGTTAAAGCATGCTTTACATTCCATTCAAATAGCAATTATAACAAGAAGTAATCATAACTGGCGATCTACATCCAAATATATAAGGTCATTAATTATTATTATTACTCACACTAGACTTTCAAGACCATACTCACTTCATAGTTGTGATCAATTTGCTAGTGAAGGGTGAAGGCTTAGAAATAAAGTGGCTAGGCCAAGGGATGATTTACTGATTCAACACTGTGACACTTTGGATATGGAAAGGGAATACACACCATAGCATATAATGGACAAGCAATAACACAGGGAATGGCGGTGTCTCACAAATGGGTAAGTTGTTCAAAGAGTGTTTATTCACCTTAACAGATGCACACAATCCATAATACAAAGAAGGCCAGCAATCTTTTTGATATAGAATTTAAGTTCCATTGCTTTTTTGGGCCTTTGGTTTTCCATAGCTTTTGATCTATGTGTGTTTATAAACACATTGCATAGATTTACATTTTATTTAGGCTTCTTGTTGTAGGTGTGTTTTTAAGGCACTTGTTTACTTGAGCACTTCTAGGTGTGTCTTTAGACAACTTGTTTACCTAGGTATTACATTTCACAATAGATATAACATTTGATATTTCTTTGCCAGATTCATTTGGCTTTTTCACAATATTTCATTTGCATTCATGGCAGTACTATCCGTTTCAGGTTTATCCAACAACATCTTTAGTGACTAGGGGGACTAAGCCAACTCACCAATGGTAAGTTCTGTCACCAACTCAGAGCCGAGACACAATAAACAGGGAAGCTTATCCAATACAAAGGCTACAGTGGGGGAAAGTCCTCCATGCCACTAGTCAAATAGTACGTCAAGGTAATGAACAAACTGGGTAGGTAATGGATGGATGAAGACAATGAATAATGAGACCAACACTAGCAAGCCAAAGTATGGTGGGAATGATCACCTCTAATCTCCCTAGGGAGGGTAAAACCGATGAGTATAGGTCAAGAAGTTCTAAGTCTGAGTAGGGACAATATGATATATATAAAGTACAACCTGGTCCACATATCTCTATGATCACCAGATCATGATACTAAATGCTAAGACATGCTATAAGAATGGATATAAAAGCAACATAACCATAACACCAAAATATACCTGCTGAGTCATATACCTGAATGCTCAATCATCTGAACCAACATTTGTCCTCTGAAACTGCTGCTGTAACTCTGGGCACTACTGACTGCTCTGTGTAAATGGCTAAATGGCTACATCAGTCCTCTCTGTGAGTGTCCTGAAACTTAGTCATGGCATGGGGAATATATTTGCTGTCCATAATCTGATAGTGATCCATAATAGATGCTCATCTCAGCATCTCAAATGCAAAGGAACTGGCTGAATAGTGCTCTGGAATCTGAAAAAGAATGTATGGTAGCCCAACTACTATATATGTGATAATAGGTCCTACCCTTCATATCGGTCCAACCATCTGACATAATAGCGCATCTTGTTAAGTCCCATGATTTTCGAAGCTCTGCCAACTTGCGAGTGCAATCGGCCTTTTCATCTTGGAGGATGGGCCCTCTCAACTCCTCATAAGTGGGGGGCTTATACACCAGTCCAACAATAGCTTCCGCCTCAAACATGGACACATAAAATGGGTTCCTGGCAATGTTGAATGGAATGTCACTCCATAACAAGCATCGGCCCACAAGTTTGTCTGCTTCTGATTTTTCCTTTACTTTCACCATGGACTTCAAAGAAGGTTGTGCCCCAGGTGTGCATCTTGGCACAAAAAATGGTGATGTTGCTGAAGGTGAAGGCACTGTGGATTGTTGTGTGAAGTGGGTATCCGGACTTGTCCCACTACCCCCTACTCCTATTGCAGACCCCGTTCTTGAAGAAATTTGAATTCTCACGGCCTCCTTGTACTGTTTTTTTAGCCCAACTGACTCAATCGCTTGTGTGGCCTTAAGAATGAGTTCCGGGGTTGATTGGTTGCAAGGACCTACATCATGCCCTGCTATTCGTGCAAGGTGGTATTTCAACTTGTTTATACCACTCGTCATTTTCTTCCCACATAGATTGCAAGTGAGAACCTGTCGATTGTGTGGGGCAACAGGTGTACCCCACTCCCAAAATGTATCCAAAGCTTTCGACATCTTGTATATGGCAAATTGAAGTTTGAACGAAGGGCAAAAAAAAAAATTTTTTAGCACATGTGTTTGATGGAAATGTAAAAAATACCAAGAAATCAAAGATTTATTGAGCATTCAAATTTTAAACATTCATTGATTTGGTGAGAAAAAAATGGACATTTTTGTGAGGATTTTCAAGAACCCAGGGCAAGAAAAAAAGACAAAAACGTGTTTTTGGCATGCACATTATTGCAAATAATTAATAACATAACAGGTTCAAAAAAATTGTTCAAGAGCCTTTAAAAATCAGTTATGAAGCCATAGAAGTCATTGCCAAATCAAACCAACAAGAATCCCTCTTGGAAAAATAAGAAATGATGGCAAATTTTTTTACTTACTTTCAGCTGTGATAACAGTGGAAAAATCTCCAAATTGCAAGCTCCAATCTTCAAATTAGATCCTTGATGGCGAATGAAATGATGGATAAACTCCTCCTTGGGCTTAGGTGAAATGATCCCCTGCTCCTTAGCTCCTCTCTCTGTCGCTGCAATATCCAAATGAGGCCAAAAATGGCCAATCCGCGGCCTTAAACCCCACGTTTTCCCCCTTTTTCCTGTGCGGCCGAGTTTTTCATTCGACTTGGAAAAACTCGGGCAAAAATCGGCAATAAATCGGGCCCGATTTTTTGAGTAAAACTCGGAGATTGGAAAAATTTGCGAGTTCTCGGCGACTAGCGAGAACTCGGTCGAGTTTTGTAACACTGCATTAAACTATAAAATGCACTCACACCTGGAATTTCTGCAACGTTTAATGCCTGTAATGCACAGTGGTGCAAATCTAGGCATTAACACTACCCTGGATCTCAAGAAGGAACACAAACATGTAAAGGTTAGAGGGGCACTATCATCCAAATTATTTCTAGAATTGCTCTCAGATCCCGCTAAATTTAATTTAATATGTTTCTTCTTCATCTTTTCATGCTTACATTCTTTGAATAAATGGAATGGAACTCTGGTTGATGTTGCTTGATTTCTGCCTCATATGCACGTTGTTGTTTTTCAAAATTTCTGGAGATTCTTTATGGATTTTGTTAATGAATATTCTTTAGGACATGCTAATGAGTTTGGTTTCTGATCCTCTATAATAAAACTTTCTAAACTTCTGTACCTTTTAACTATTGGCAAATGATGTACAAAGGATTTTGCTGTTTCTTTTCATTGTAATGTTTGAAAGCCTTCCATGATTGAAATAGTTTTCTTGCTTAATTTTTGTTGACAGGGTTTGGAGAAATATCTCATGACTAAATTGTTTAGCCATGCTTTTGGATCACTTCCAGAAGATGCAAAGCATGACCAGGAACTTTCAGAGAAGATGAGCATAGTGCAACAGTTCATCCGACCAGAGCATTTGGATATACAACCAAACTTTCAAAATGAAACATCCTGGCTGGTATATATGATTTCTTTTGTACATTTTGAAAATGAAATTAGGTGCATAACCAACTCATCAGCTAGATAAGATATTATGTTCTCTGGTAAATAGTCCCGTGCCTTCTCATGTAAAAGCATAGATTGCAATTTAGCACTTTATTTGTGTGCAGTTTGTGGTGGCCTTATTTTTTCTGCCCTTATTTTACTGGTTTTCATTTCTTCATTTATACAAGTCATGCCAGACTGCATTCTATTCTCAGTTATTCTAGTCCTTATACTTACTCATGGTTAGCTCTAGACCTTTTCATTGACAAACTGACTGAAGATCTTTAATCTGTTCCATCAAGCTTTGTATTCTGTTGGTCATTATGAGCTATGCCACATGGTTCGAGTTCATCGAGGTTGAAGTTTCGTTCGAATTCAAAATTTTCAATGAGGCTTGAAATGAGGTTCGCCATTAAATTCGTCTATACACATATTTTAAAAATATAAATATTTTATAATATATTGACGTAACAAATATATATTTTTATTCTATTTAAAATACTTTATAACATTATTATGCTTATAATTAATATATAATTAAAAAACATTTAATATATAATTTATATATTTAATATATACATCTTATATAAAATACAATTAACGTTATACTTGAGACCTGTCATGTATCCATATCTTTTCCAAACTAAAATACTGTAGAGAGTTGAGAAATTAAACGGTTGAAAAACTCAAATTTACACCCATGCTCTACGAGATAATTAGGGGCTCTAGAAGTTTACACCCACGCGGTCTCCTTCGAATTTCATTGGCCCAGAAATACGAATTTACACCTAGAGGCTGGGCACCGTGTCCCTTGAATTTCGTTGGCTCAGAAATATGAATTTACCCCTGGAGGCTGGGCACCTTGTCCATTGAATTCCCGCTGGCTTAGAAATACGAGTTTTTGGTGCACACCGTGTCCTTGGAATTTTGTCGGCTCAGATATACACTTGCGCCTTAGATTTTTGCCTGCTCGGAAAGGCAAACTTGTGGGCACATGGACATCGACCATGCCGACCACATCACTCGCCCTCGAGATGAAAAGTTTAACATGTCGTGAATTTCACTACTGAATTTGATCCTGAACCTCTATGAATTAGACGTTTTTCTTGAGGTTCGTCAGATTTCCAACTTCAAGGTTCAAATCCAGCGAACCTTGTGACATAGATTAGGAGAACTTCCTCGGTAGAAGCTGGCGATCTTATGGCATGAGTGGTAATTTTCGCTACCCCAATCCTGTAGGCCTCCACTTGTAAAACTGAATTGCCTAGTCAATTTCTTTTTCCAAACACAATAAAGGGGTGTTACCCCTTAGATTGCACAATGTTTACTCAGGAGGTAAAGATGCTGATGATCCAAAAGAAGTCCAATGTATGGCTTGTCTAAGCCAAATTTGTAATGTATCATCATTGTATCGTTTTCCATGGTTATATTGTAAAAGTGATGCAATTGAGATGTCTCTTGTATGTAAAGGGCCAATTATAATCTATGTTTAGCTTGACTATGATGGTTGCATTGAGGCAAGTGACTCTTGAGTGTTTTCTTACTAAATAAAATTTAAATCTTCACGATTATAAACTTTTGGACTTTTTTCACTTGTAAAATCCTCCAAAGCGAAAGCACGTCCTAAGTGCCTCTGCCATAGATCATTGAGCAATTGAGTTGTAGAGTCAATGTAATGTATCACATCTCATGTATTTGTTTACCATGGACACTTATGTAATGTCAGTCAGAGTCTAGAGTATTAGGAGTTCCTCTTGCACATGGTTAAATGATAATTAAAGTGGGTTTTGTGGTTATGACTAAATTAAAAAGGTTAAAAGTGCCTATCCCTAACTCCAACTTTGGGTTTAATAATCTAATTTCTCATTAACTTTATAACTCAAAGTTCTGGAGAAACCGTCAAACACGGACATCATCTGTGAACCTGTTACCCTTTGGAGAAGGGTTTCCATATTCGGCAAAGGATAATTGTCTTTTAGGCATGCAGTATTGAGGTTTCGGAAGTCAATGCATATTCTAATTGATCCATTCTTCTTCCTCACAACCACCAAATTAGAACACCAAGTTGAATGTCTTGTTGGCGCAATGATTCCAGCAGCCAACATCTTTTCTAATTCTTTTTTGAGAATTGGTGCTACTTTGGGGTTTATTTGTCTAAGTTTTTGCCGGAAAGGTTTTACTTCCTTATTTGTTGTTTCAGGGGTATAGGGGAAATACATCATCTCGATAAGCTTTTAATTCATCATAAGTAAAAGCAAACACATCTCTATACTCCCTAACAAGATCAATTAAATCTTTCCCTTCCTTTTCCGAGGGGCCTTTTCCAATTTTTATAATTTTTGGTTCCTTATCTATTCCAATGCTTATTTCAATATATTTCCCTAGCTTCATTGACTCTTTTTTATTTATGTGCCTGTTCTGCCTGTCAAACATCTGCTCAAATCCTATATAGCTGCTAGGAATAGGATTTCTAATGTTGTTATCTTGCTTTGAATATTCTTTGCTTTCCTCTTTAAAACTGATCTTACAATCTGAAAATTCCTCACCATTGGTGGATAAATCTTAAGATTTGTTTATCATCATTAAACACTTTTCAATGATCTACATTATCAGCGACCGAAGGTCTAAAGTTGATTTCAAGCTTGCCATCACCATTTATCATTTCATCCTTAGGCTGAAGAGTGGATGCTGCTACTGCTAACTTATCGGCCAAGCTATTATGTTCTCTAGGAATTGCTTCAGGGTTTAATGCATCAAACCACTCCATAGTGTCCCAAATAGCATTCCTATATTTCTTTAGTCTCTGACATTTACATGCAAACTTATTCTCTAGCTCTGAAATCACCAAGTTAGAATCACCCTTTATACTTAACATTTTGATACCCATATCTTTAGCAACTTCTAAGCCAAGTGAAAGCGCTTCATACTCTGCTACGCTGTTAGATGCGTCAAACTCTAATCTGAAAGCAAAGTTGAAGGTTTGCTTAGATGGGGAAATGATTGCTATTCCTTCTCCTTTTCCAGATTTAGAATATGCTCCATCAAAGTATAACTTCCATACTTTATCTAACTTTTCATCTTTTATCTTTTCTTTTATGGGAGCCATGAAATTAGATAGGATAGCATAGTTTCTGAGACCATCTGATTTGGCAACAAATTCATTATTTGGATTCTTAGGGTTTTCAACATGGTACTTTCTTTCAACTTCTCTGTGTAGCTTAACCTGAGTGTTCTCTGATGCAGGTACCGTTGCATAAGTCCATGTGCCCTCCTAATGTTGCAGCCCACTTTCTTGACAAAAGCATACCCCATGTATTTGGCACATCAATGACTAATACATCCATATCTAAATGGATTTTTGGATACTGCGCTAATCTTACTTCAAGGTTTGTGATTATTCCAACAACTTTGATTTCTCTTGCATCCATGGCACAAAATTGTGGTATGGCCTTGTGATTTTCAAACCTAACTGATCCATAACCTTCAAGGTGATAATATTGGATGATGCTCCTGAGTCTAACATGCAGTTGTGAAGATAGAAGTCATTTACCAATAATGAAACATAGAAGGGTGGATGATCTTCCTTTCTTGGATCCATGCTATTCAACATAACAATAGCATATCCAAAAGTGTTTATTTCTTCCACAACTTTGCCCTTAGATTTATAATGAACCTCATTTTTAGGTGGAGCTTTAGTTTTAGGGTGAGTATCATGGATCTTATCTTGAGGATTATCTAAGGCTTTCAAGAACTTATCTTTCTGTTCTGGAATCTTAAGCATATCAGTCACAGGTACATTTACTTTAGCATGTGTTAACCAATCACCCATATCAAAGCTCAATTTATCTACTATGGGAGGATTTGTTACCTTTGGAATGTACTGCTTTGCTTTGGCCGGGGCAGGATTTTCTCTTCTTTGATAAGTAGCTCCTTTGAATCTGGCATTAAATATTTCCTGGACTTGGTCTGCTGTAGGCCTTTCTCCATAATTTTGAGTGATGAAATCCTTTTCTTGACTATATGCTACAGCTTGCTGCCAATGTTGATCTGCCAAAGGGTAGGTATGGCCTACAGTATTGATATATTCAGGCTCTCTTGAAGGTGCTTCCTGGCTACTTTTTTCTGGTAAACCATGTTCCATGATGTGACCGGCACTATAACAAGTGGATTCCTCGTGGAAATCTTTACAAGGTCTGCAAAAATGAGTTACCTCTTAAACCATGTTGGCCGAATCTAAGAGTTATTAAATTACAGTTTAAGGATCTAGGCAGGGAGTGCTAGCGTAAAAGGCCTTAAGATTTAAACACTCCCTAGATTTTGAAAGATTTGCTATAAAAAGTTTCAACAATTAACATAAGTGAGACAACATGCATTTCATGCAAAGAAGACTTAAAACCCTTAGGGTAAATTAACTCTGTAAAGGATCAGTGCTTTCTACGGGTGTGGTCTATATGATCATATGGATTTTGATCTCCTAATGAATTAGTGCTACTAACCCAATGAAAAGAATGATTTCAAACCCTATGGCGATTTGGTCTTAATAAGTGGAACTGAATTCATAGGTTTCAACTTTTCAATAATAGTCAACGATGATTTAACTCACCAACTCGCATCTAAGAAGTCAAATCGACCTTTTGAATTCTAAGGCAAAATGGTTTACGAGGAGCTGGGTTTGAGAGGGATTTTGTATGATGAAAGTGACCCACCATTTGTTTTGCAAAACGAATTAAAATCAATGACAAACACCCAGATACATAATACTATGATCAAATGCTAAGACGAAAATGCTTCATACTGCCATGAATTTATTTATCATTGGAAAGAGATTGACCATAGTAAAATTGTAACCCAGATTAATGCGATTTGGGTATCTTAGAGGATAAACTCGTACCCCAAACTCAAGTAATTTCCAGTCACAAATCTAAGGCATGAATTGCGACTCTTTCTTAGAAGACGGGTTTGTTCTTCTAATAAATATTTTATTAAAAACGAAAAGCGTGTATCCCAGACATGCTGTCTTAGAACAAATACGATCCCTTCAAAGTAAACGATTTCAGCTCGCTTTAGATCTGGATTTCAAATTTTGATTTTAAATAAGTGTATCAAATGAATATGACCTCTCTTCCCGGAGAAACCGACCCGCAATCAAATTTATACAGTGAAAACCTTGAAATACAAAATGCGTTTTAAATCAAACCCATGTCGACTGTGGCAATTCGCAGATTTGAAACACTCCTTTCGGCACTTCAAAATTTGACGGCTAGGGTAAAGAAAGAGATCGTGTTTTTAATAAAAGGCAGCTCACACCCGTTCGTTTGGCTTTCGATAGAGGCGTCTAGGGCCAAAGTTACACCAGCGATTCAATTTGGATACAGTGATAGCGTGTTTGGTAATAGATAGTTATGGTCAGAAAAATGACGCTTAGTGTAAATTTGACACTTTCCACCAGATTCGATCTTCAATTTGGAAGCACAAATCACTTTCTAAAAATCCCGTGCACAAGAAAAAGGAAAGACGTTGATTTAGATATGGATATGCCAATTTGATTTTAATGATAGATTCATGCTAAAACAAATCGGGTAAGCCTCAACAATACGCCTAGGGCAAACACAGATAGTAGCCACAGAAAAACGGCCCTGTTTCTGAGAAATCGGCCTCAACGCTCAGAATAAAATCATTCTCAAGGAATAGCGTGAGGGTTCTGATATTGAAACCTAGGGTAATAATATTTTTTATGCCAAAAATACCCATAAACCAATTCATAAAGAAAAACCTTGCGTGATTTCAGAGTTATTACTTTTTTTAATCATAAGACAAAATCACAAGGTTTTTTTTTTTAAACGTGACGCCCTAGGGTTTCAGAAAACACCAAGATTTAATGAAGACGCCCGAGGAAACAGGATGATGACCAAAGAAATTCGGCCTCCTCCCACATGAACGCGATTTTGCGTAAAGTAAATTTTAATTTTGATTTTGGATTTTTTAATCAATGAGGGTTTTAAATTTTTATTGGTGACTAGAGGAATGGAAAATAAAACAAGAGAAAATCAAGAAGAGAAATACCTGAAAATCTTGCAAATGCCAAGTGCAATGATGTTCTTTTCCCGTCGCAACAATTTTGACCCAATTTGAAGTTCCAAGTGAAATCGATCTGCCCAAGTGAGCTAGTGCGCCCCCTTTTCCTGCAAATGCAAACTACCGAAGTGAGATTTTGATTCGCAACAAAGGGAAACTAAAGATGCAAGAAAAACGAAAGAACATATCAATGATAAATAATTTTATTGAAAGACTCCCTTATCAAATCACTATCCAAAAGGATTGATTGGAGAAGTCTCACAAAAATGTCCCAATGAAGTTGCTATTCTGCATACAAACACAACCTCTACAGAATATAGCATGGATCCATCTCAAATCAACTAGAATGACTGAGAGAATTGATTTACAATCAAGCACGAGAACAATCTTTGACAAAGAAGACACAATATCTCTTCCAAATTTTCTTTATTGCCAATAATCCAAGAGCTAAAAGTCCCTTACAATGGAGGATCACCACTCCTAAATAGGAAGAGAGTGGTGTCCTCTTTTTAACCAACTCAATCCAATGGTTGAGATATTAAGATCATCAACGGTGGAGATTTATTTTTTCACAATATACATGGATCACTAATGATGACGGGGGCGAGTTACCTCATAACACCCTAATGTAAGATATTACATGACATTACATTAAAAAGAGGTCACCTAGGGGCCACAACTTAGCCACCTAGGGGCATAACATAACATTTTGACATGGTACAAGGTACAATGATATTAATCTCATATAGATTAACCTTTGACCAAGGAATAAATATGCCATATGATCCATGGAGCCACAATATATCAAAATAAACTATCCGAATTCATTCTTTAGTAAAGCATTAGCCAAATTGATTCCTTAGAAAAGCCATGGTCACTTCAAATAGATGAATTTGCTGATATTAATGCCAGAATATAAAGTTTGCTTGCCACTTGCTTTCTCTTGCCAAGATCACAAATTGAGCCATATGCACAGTGGGTAAGTGATGCTCTCTTATTCATATTATTAGTCAACTTAAAACATAAATAACATGACCACGGTGATAGATTAATCAACCAATAAAGATAAGATAACTTGCACTAAAGTAAGATACGTGATCTTTTATGAAGCCCTTTAAACATGCTCACTTACAAACTTAACCAAGTTGCTATGATGGGCGAGGTGATTCAAACAAGGCTAGGACAAGGGGATTTGACTTGGTAAACCTTGACACTGTGATATCTCAAAGAGAAGGGAAAGGGAAGCCACTCAGACATATGTAGGATAGAAAACACTAGGGAATGGCGGTGCCTCACACATGGGTAGAGTGCTTAGGTCTCCAGTAGACTCTAGACAAGCATCCTTTATAACATTTAATTAGCATAACTTCTGCAACATTTCACATTTAACTTCTGAGCTTTCTTTCACTAGCCAGCCTCCAAGGGTAGGTGCCTTGGATTTCCTTGTGGGCCCTAGATAATGACTTGATCTTACCTTCATTGCCCACCATCGTCCATAGGTGCGATGTAGTGACCACCCTGTTGCTCTGTAGGGGCAAATGGCCTTGTTGCCGCCAGATTGTGCACCTGGTTAACGCAATAGAAATCTATGCTACTGCTCGGTGCGTCTTTGGGGGCAAGTCTCGAGTCAAGGCTGTCACCTGATCTTGACTCCTCTGTTTAGGCCAACTCCTAATCGAAGCCAAGGGGAGTAGTCCCTACAGACTGTTTCTAAAGCTATTAGAATGTTTCGGTGAATTAGTTAAGGATGTTTTTTAGGAGTTTATGGAAGTTTATGATTAAAAATGGTTTCCAAGATTACTTTTCAAAATAGTTTAAATAAATGCTTTCACCAACGAAATGAAATGACAACCAATACAGATGGCACAACAAAAAACTATGATATTAAGAAAAAATGAATGAACAATTTGTTGTGGACCAGTGCCTTATGGAATCAATACAAGATATAAAAAATGTTGTTGAAAGGGAAATGTTTTGCGATTGTATCTTGGTTATTTTTAGAGTATTAGTGATTCGAAGTTATTTAGGGAAAAGGGGAGCTCCCGAGATACCGCGAGGTACAGGGAGAAATGTCCGGAAACTGAAAGATGGTGGCTCCTCACAAAGATGTGTGGGCTGGAATGGAGTCTCTAGGGCGGTGTTCAACACTACACCAACTAGAGTGTAGTCTAACTGTGCCTTGAGGTCGCCTCCCAGTTGTTCCCTCTTCCTCTGAGAAATTTCCCCACACAAATTCCAATTAATGTAGTGCCGGATTTCCACTATGTGATGGGTGGTCAATTTTATTATGTGAGTTGTTTAACTTAGATGTGAAAATTTAGAAAGTAGTATGTAGCTCTTTCCGATTTCCCACAGGGCCAGGCAAGATGCCCGCAAGGGGAAAGAGCATACTTTGAGCTATAAGCTAAATATTATTTCCGGTTAATGGTTGTAAGAAAAGAATACTCAAAACTTAAAATAACAACACAAAACCTATGTGTCACTTTTCTGATCATCCACCACTAATCGACAAAGCCTTTGTGTGGTGGTGAGAGCATACTTCATGGCAACGATGTTTTTGTGTTATTTCTAATCTACACTTGCAAAAATAAAAAATAAATAAAAAAGAAGTGAAAGCAAAATTACTAAGTTAAAGTATACACCCTGCGAATAGAAAGGTGTGTCTGTGTGTTTGTTGTGTTGTTAGAAAAATTTATTACACAAAAATTGGCAAAATGCAAATCCCCCCAGGGGGATGGGGTGTGGGCGCTGAGTATCCCACTGCTCTCGTTTAATAAATACAATAAAAGCTAAAAAAGAAGTGCCACTTAGTCCATTTATAGTTGGATCTAAGGGCTTACAATCATATAGAAATTTGTACAAATGGATGGGGGTCCACAGGAAGTATTTTTTACACTTTTTGATGATTTTTGGTCACAAATCTGCCCACTTTTGTCACGGACCTACTAAAAACCAGCGCGCTAAAATGCTGCAAATCAGTAGTTAGATCATATAAAATTACATAAAAAACACAAGATCTAAACTTGCAAAAATATTGGAAACTTTTAACAAATGCAAGTATAGAAAAAGTTGGATCTAGATCTAGTTTTTTAATATGAAAATGAATTATTTCTAGATCTGATTTATATGCTAAAGTAAAAGGAGACGTTTGATTTTGCAAATAAAAATGAGATCTATCTCTTACCAAGCTTATAGTAACTAAGTAACCAAGTAACCAAAGAGTATTTTAGCAAATGGAGAGATAGTGGAAGCAAACCCTCAAGCTCAAGGCTTGATATGTGAACAAGATGAAGAAGAAGGAAGTTGTGGATTAATAGTTTGTAGATCCGAAGCTCGAATGTGATGGAGAGAAAGTGGAATCAACCTAGATCCAAGCTCCCTTCACCTTGAGGCTTCCTGTAGAGCATACACAATTCTCGCACAAACAAAGTTAAATCTAGTATGCTCATCAATCAAAACCAAGAGAATATGTTGTACAACCAAATACTAGTATTACTCTTAAATCTTGAAAGCATGCTCATAAACAAACAAGTTGACAACAACAAATGTTTCTTCTACAATAACCATCTCCCAATATGGGTTGGTTTGTATTTGCCATTTGCAACACAAAAATGATGGGTTCATGATCTTAATGGTAAGATTTTCCCTTGCCCATTAACAATCATCCAATACTATATCTTTGACCTTCTTTGAAGCATTTACATCTTGCTTTCCCTAGAAAGTCCAATAATCTGAAATAACCATGGCTAAAAGAGCAACTTTGACCTCTCACATACTCTTAAGCAAAATGCATGAGGAGGCAATCTAAGTGTCTGCAATCTTCAACAATGATAGATTGTGTACCATTTTATAGATTGTGAAGGCATGTGTATGGTTTCGAACAAAATTGTAGATATGGTGTGCATCAACAATTAAATCTCCCATTTATGTCACATTAGAAGCAATAGATTTAAGTGCCAAATTCAATGAAGGAACAATGCAATGTGTCCAAAATACTTATGGATATTTAGTCTCCACAATCATGCTAACAATCTCGTAAACATGTGCATTATTTGTGATAATTTGAACAAGTCATCCTTTTAATTTGCATCCTTGTATTTTTCAAGAACATCCACTCCTTTAAAAAACATTGGTCTATTCTTCGACGACCCCATGAAATTTATGAGAGGATGGCATGCTAGATGCATACACCCATTAGAAACATTACTAACACCTAATGAGGGCCATGGTGATTTAATAGGTGTTAGAAGTTTATCCACCTCTTCCTTTTCTTTAACCAACAACGTGGTTCTAAGCTTCTATGAACTAGGAGGTACATACCCTATTGGAGCCATTCAATTACAACTTGCCACATCTCAATAAATGAAGGCGTGTGCATTGTAAAAAGATTGCGATGATAAGATCCATATCCTCTCGTCTAAGTCGCGAGGATTGGGTTCGAATTTTCCAATGAGGTTCGAATGAGGTGTTAGAAAGTGACAACAAGGAAGGTCTTATTGCATTGCATGCGCCCTTGCATGCATAAGACTTAAATAATGAAGCCAATTGTATTTAATATATTTATCTTAAGTTTTACTTTGGAAAATATATTAAAGTGAGCTAATTATTAATTGACTTAATGGAACACTTTTTATAAAGTGAAAGTGAAAAATATTTAAGTGATGGCTAATCTAATCTTGGCCATTGATATCACCGGAGGATCTCATCCATAGATCTATAGTGGGATTAGGTTTTTGGCTTAGCCAATGAGTTATAAGAAAGGTCAATTGGTGGAGAGGACACACATTCCGACAGATACGGAGAGAGAAGTTTGAGAGAGAGAATTTTGGAGAAGAAGACAGAGAAGCATTTTCTTCCGAAGATCGACAGAGCATCCGAGCAGAGAGTAAACCGTACAGAGTTGCAGAGTAGGAGGTCGAGTGGTTTGCATAGGCGTTCATATAGCAATAGCTGTACAGACCGTACGGATTCCGTACAGCTGACATCAACCGACCGTACTGTTCTGCAGAGTGTCGTATAGACCAGCAGGGTCTTTCTTAGTGATTTGCAGAGGGCGATTTTGCCGGGTTGGGGTAAATCGATTTTTTGTTTGTATTTTGTTTCATATCTTCATAATAAAATATTTTCTCAGACTGCTGCACCGGTTTTCCCATCTTGGGTTTTGTCCGGGGGTTTATACCCAAAAAGATTGTGTTGTCTCTATTGGTGTGATTGCTTGGTATTTCTTTCAGTATTTATTTTTCCGTTGCATAGTGAAGAAATCCATGTGTGGTTAAAAGTATTAATTTGGGTTTAATTAATTAATCTGGCATACTCTAGCCCTAGAGTGGATTTTAAGGAAATTTACATGGTATCAGAGCTCTTCTGAGCAGACTGAACGAAAACAACAGGTTGGTTGGATAGATTATTGGCATATCTAGCCAAGGGTTTCAAGGCACTATTCACTATGGCCATACAGTTGAGAGTTGAGGATAGACTCCATGGGGCACAGAACTTTCCCAGTTGGAAAGAGAGGATCACCAGGATCCTAGATGTCAGTGATGCTGAAGAGCACATTGATGATTAGAAGTCTCCCCGCACTAGCCCGACAGAGTTGGCTAAGTGGAAGAAGATAGATTCCAGAGCTATGTTGATCATCTTAGATGGGGTGAAAGATCATATAGTCCCTCATCTGTTTGGGAAGAAGACCGCATTAGAGATGTGGAAGGCTTTGGAAAGTCTTTACCAGAGCAAGAATGAAAACCATAAAATGGTGTTGCAAGAGAGATTGTGCAGTACTAGGATGGCCAAGGGTGAAGGAGTGGTGCCTTATCTTACAAGGCTCACACAGATTAGGGCTGAGCTTGGAGTAGTGGGCTCTAAGACCGAGGATGAGGAGCTAGTTTGTATAGCTCTCAATGGCTTCTCTAAGCCATGGGACATCTTTGTTAAAGGCGTGGTGGCTAGGGGGAAGCTCCCTGACTGGCAGAGATTGTGGGATGACTTCGCATAGGAAGAGACCCGGATGGGTCAAGGTTCAACTTCATCCAGCGATGCTACACAGACCGTGGATGAAGAGGCTCTAGCCCTAACAAGCAAAGGTAAGGGGAAGGAAAAGAAGAAGAAAGGTGGCAAGAAGAACTTGGACATGTCAAAAGTCAAGTGCTTCATATGCCAAAAGTGTGGACAGTTTGCTTCCCAGTGCCCAGAGAGGAAGAAGAAGAACAACACTCAGATGGCAGGTTCTGCAGAGGTGGATGATTTCAGCAAAAGTTTTGATGAAGACTTTTGCTTGATAGCTTGCATGGCAAGTTCCGTAGACAACAATATTTGGTATGTGGACAGTGGTGCATCTTGTCACATGACAGGACATAGGTCTTTCTTCAAGAGCTTGAAGGAGGGTGGAGTGAATCTCCATATTGAGTTAGGAGATGATGCGCGGTATCAGGCGCAGGGTGTTGGTACTGTTTCATTTCAGAGGGAGTCTGGCAAACCTATCAGCTTTGCTGACGTGTTATATGTCCCAGGGATGACGAAGGATCTCATATAAGTTTCCACTCTAGAAGACAAGGGTTTTCTAGTGACTTTCCGTGATAGGAAAGTATATATCAGGCCACATGGGTCAGATCAGAGATTGGACAGGATGATTGGGGTTCGGAGTGGGAAGGTTTACATACTACAGTTTGAGCCTGCAAAGGATCTGGTCAGCAGTAGCAGTAGTGATTGTGAGTTATGGCATAGGAGGATGGCACACTTAGATCATGGTGCACTGAGGCATCTGAGACAGGCAGTTATCGGAGTTCCTTCAGTACAGGAGGAGAAGCACAACCACTGCAAGGGTTGTGCGTTGGGGAAGAACATCAGGAGACCTTTCCCACACAGTGAGCACAAGTCCGAGGGGGCCTTACACTTGGTGCATTCAGATGTATGCAGACCGATGAGCATCCATTCGTTCAGTGGTTACAGCTACTGCATCACATTCATTGATGAATATTCCAGGAAAACTTGGATCTATTTTCTGAAGGCCAAGTCAGAGGTCTTCAATCGGTTCCGAGAGTTCAAAACTCTTGTGGAGAACCAAATAGGGAGAAAGATCCGGATATTGAGGACAGATAACGGTGGTGAGTACACCGACATAGAGTTCATGGA
Organism: Larix kaempferi; assembly: GCA_027924585.1. Lineage (NCBI taxonomy): Eukaryota > Viridiplantae > Streptophyta > Pinopsida > Pinales > Pinaceae > Larix > Larix kaempferi. The sequence goes on along the minus strand of BSBM01000047.1, from coordinate 19,942,366 downwards.
GTACTGTGCATCAGAGGGGATAAAGAAGGAACACACTATTCCCCACACCTCGCAGCACAATGGAGTGGCGGAGAGGAAGAACAGGACACTAGTAAGTGCAACTAAGGCCATGTTATTTGATCAAGGGTTACCACTATTCCTATGGGCCGAGGCATTTCGGACTGCAGTATATGTCCAGAACAGGTGTCCCCACACAACTTTGGGGAGGAAGACACCTGAGGAGGTATTAACAGGTACTAGACCAGATGTGAGTCACTTGCGCATGTTTGGGAGTATTTGCTATTGTCACATTCATGCTGACACTAGGAAGAAGCTGGATCCTTCTGGTGAGAAGGGGCTTCTAGTTGGGTATAGTGAGACTTCCAAGGCTTATAGAGTATATGTCCCAGCTCGCAAGAGGATCATTCTGAGCAGGGATGTCCAGTTTGATGAGGACAGAGCCTTGAGAAGATCTATGGACTTACCAGCATAGGAGCAACCAGCTGAGGACTCGGGAGGAGTCACAGGTACAGGTTTAGACACAGGGCACAGTGTCTGGTAGTCAGAGGGAGTCAGTTGGACAAGATCCTCCTATCATTGATGTGGAGGATGAGCAACAGCAGGAGGAGGATATCCAGCAGCCGCAACAGGAAAATACCAGCCCACTGCCTAGGTGGTATAGGTCAACTGTTCAAGATTCCAGACAGGTGAGCCTTCCACATGTTAAGATTCAATATGCTAAGATAGATAACATCAATATTCAATTCAATTTCACAACAATAGCATATACAGGATCATTGAAAGAAACACAATCACAGGATAGACACAGATTTATCCGGGGAAACCCTCTAGGGGAAGAAAACCCAACAAAACTTCCTCAATATACATGATCAAAAGTACAAAGACAAAACCTCAAACAAGTGCTCCTTCTCCTTGCAGATATCTCTCTCTCTCTCTCTCTCTCTCCTATGCGAATTACACAAGTGAGTGTGTGTGTCCAAATGAGGAGCACATCACTCCTATTTATACTTTATCTTCCACTTGACGTTTTCCCTAACTAGGTCGGCCCCAACAACTTAACCTAATGCTGACTGGGCCGACACCTCTAGGGGACTTAAATACCCCATTATATTTGACTCTAAGGGGATCTATTGCCCCGACTTACAAGGGAGGATTTACCTCAATGATTTTACATAATCAAATACAATAATAACATCCCGACGGAGGAATAAAACATCTCCGAATAAATTACAATAATAAACTACAATAGAATATTCTTCGAAGTTACAATATTTCAACACTCCCCCTTAACGAGAAGGGTATTCTACTGACAACAACAACATCAACTGTAGGAGCAAGGAAGGAGAGAGAGCATCATTAACAACATCAAGGTGATACATCTAAAAATCATTGGCAGTTTTCTTCAACAATATCAGCAACCCGAACATCTTCAACATCTTCAGTACTGGAGCATCATCTTCTACAACACTGAGTCTTCATCTTTGATCTTCACTCGATCGCTCGATCGTCTACAACAACACTTGATCTTTCGATCAGCAACAACATCATCTTGATCTTTCGATCAGCAACATCATCTTGATCTTTCGATCATCAACAAACATCATCTTGATCTTTCGATCAGTAGCAACATCATCTTGATCTTTCGATCAACAACAACATCATCTGCAGCAGCATGACCTGCAACACACATGATCCAGTTACGGGATGATCAATCCTTCTCACTTTAGGACATAAGTCCAAGGATGATGCAATCCTATCCACACTTTCGGAGACAAAAGTCAGCGGATCCATTTAGAACTAAATGTCCAGGGATGATACAATCCCACCCACATTCTCGAAGACAAAAGTCTTCGGATCACTTTAGGACTAATGTCCAGGGAAGATGCAATCCCAACCACATTCTCGAAGACAAAAGTCTCCGGATCACTTTAGGATTAATGTCCAGGGAAGATGCAATCCCAACCACATTCTCGAAGACACAAGTCTCCAGATCACTTTAGGACTAATGTACAGGGAAGATGCAATCCCAACCACATTCTCGAAGACAAAAGTCTCCTAATCACTTTAGGATTAATGTCCATGGAAGATGCAATCCCAACCACATTCTTGCAGACAAAAGTCTCCGGATCACTTTAGGACTAATGTCCAGGGAAGATGCAATCCCAACCACATTCTTGAAGACAAAAGTCTCCGGATCACTTTAGGACTAATGTCCAGGGAAGATGTAATCCCACTGCAACACCATCATCACTGCAACTACATCACATAGACGAGAGTCTGCGGATCACTTTAGGACTAATGTCCAGGGATGATACAATCCCACTGCAACATCATCATCATCACTGCTTCCCCTTTCGAGGAAGGTCCTTTTGAACCACACCAAGCTTGTCACGGAAGTACTCAAACTTCACTCGCGACAGAGGCTTAGTCAACACATCAGCAACTTGCTCATCAGTGCTCACATATGGATCTTTATAGCTCCCTTTTGTACCATATCCCGTATGTAAAAATACTGGATTTCTATGTGCTTTGACTTGTCATGGAACACTGGGTTCTCCGTCATCTTTATACAGTTCTGGTTGTCACATAGAATTACTGTGGTATCCAACTCTAGGTCAAATAGACATGACATCAACTTCCGAAGCCATATGGCTTCACAACTAGCAGAACAAGCTGCTATATACTTTGCTTCAATTGTGCTGAGAGCTACACTAGACTGCTTCCTGCGAAACCATGAGATCATGGCGGATCCCAGACAATAACATCCACCTGAGGTGCTCTTCCTATCTGAGACACTTCCAGCCCAATCTACATCTGTATAACCATACAATTTGTAGTCATGATCTCCAACATAGTATAGACCAATGTGTATCGTACCTTTCAGGTACCTCATCACATGCTTTGTAGCTACCAGGTGAACACGTCTAGGCTCAACTAGATATTGACTCAGGGTGTTCATAGCAAAGCATATATCTGGCCTGGTATTCGTCAGATACATCAACGACCCAATAATCTGTTTGTACTGAGTCACATCCACTAACTCTGACGATTCATCAACTAACAACTTTAGGTTGGTATCCATGGGTGTGGCCATGGCTTTACATTCCAACATATCAAATCTTTTTAAGATTTCCACAGCATACTTTCCCTCGTTGAGAAAGATTCCTTCTGGGCTCTGCCATACTTCCATACCTAGAAAATAGTGCATCAATCCAAGGTTTTTCATCTCAAATTCTTCCGCGAGCTTCTTCTTACACTCTACAATCTGTTTCTCATTTCCTGTCAGAAATAAATCATCAACATACAACAATAATATGACAGGTTCATCATCCATAACCTTAAAGTAAAGGTTAGGGTCAGCTTTACTTTTGGTAAAGCCCAAGCTCGTCAAAAAGCTATCTATCCTTCCGTAACAAGCTCTAGGAGCTTGCTTCAATCCATATAGAGCCTTCTTCAACTTGCATACTTGCGTCTGTCTGTCTTCAACTTCAAATCCCTGTAGCTGTTCTATGTACACTTTTTCCTCAATCACATCATTCAGGAAAGCTGTCTTCACATCCATCTGGTGTAAACTCCACTTCATCATCGATGCAAGTGCCATGATGGTTCTAATGGAAGTGTACCTTGCTATTGGCGCAAATGTCTCTTCATAGTCAATTCCCTCTTTCTGAGAGAATCCTCTAGCCACAAACCTTGCCTTGTATTTCTCAATACTTCCATTAGCTGCATGCTTTATCTTGTAGATCCATTTGGAGTGATGTGTCCAAATGAGGAGCACATCACTCCTATTTATACTTTATCTTCCACTTGACTTTTTCCCTAACTAGGTCCGCCCCAACAACTTAACCTAATGCTGATTGGGCCGTCTCCTCTAGGGGACTTAAATACCCCATTACATTTGACTCTAAGGGGATCTATTGCCCCAACTTACAAGGGAGGATTTACCTCAATGACTTTACATTATCAAATACAATAATAACATCCCGATGGAGGAATAAAACATCTCCGAATAAATTACAATAATAAAGTACAATAGAATATTCTTCGAAGTTACAATATTTCAACACTACAAAGATCCACAAGGCGGAGCAAACCACCAGATAGGTTGAGCTATATGGCACTGATGACAGAGTTGATTGACTCTGAGCCTTCTAGTTTCGAGGAGGTTGCACAACATGATGTGTGGTAAGAGGCCATGGTTGAGGAGTATGACTCAATCATGAAGAATCAGGTATGGGAGGTTGTTCGGAGGCCAGAGGATAAGAAGGTGGTGGGATCCAGATGGATCTACAAGGTAAAGCATGCAATAGACGAAAGTGTGGATAAGTACAAAGCACGCTTCGTGGCGAAGGGGTATGTTATCACATATATAGTAGCCGGGCTATCGTACATTATTTTTCTGATTCCAGTACACTTTTCAGCCAGTTCCCTTACATTGAGATGCTGAGATGAGCATCTATTATGGATTATGATTCTTATATGGACAACAGTTTTGTTCCCCATGCCATGATGAGTTTCAGGACACTCAGAGAGATGATCGATGTAGCCATTTAGCCATTTATACAGAGAAGTCAGTATTGCCCAGAGTTACAGCAGTAGTTTCAGAGGATAGATGCTGGTTCAGATTATGTGCATTCAGGTATATGACTCAGCAGGTATACTTTTGTGTTATGGTTATATTGCTCCTATATTCATTCTTGTAGCATGTCTTAGCATTTAGTATCATGATCTGGCGATCATATAGATATGTGGACCTGGTTGTATTGCTATATATATTATATTGTCCCTACTCAGACTTGGAAGTTCACTACCCATACTCATTGGTTTTTACCCTCCCTAGGGAGAATAGAGGTGATCATTCCCACCACACTTTGGCTTGCTAGTGTTGGTCTCATTATTCACTGTCTTCATCCATCCATTACCTACCAGTTTGTTTATTACCCTGACTTACTACTTGACTAGTGGCATGGAGGACCTTCCCCCACTTTAGCCTCTGTGTTGGATAAGCTTCCTTGTTTATTGTGTCTCGGTCTGAGTTGGTGACAAAATTTACCTATGGTGAGTTGGATTGTAGTCCTAAATCATTTTGGTCGGTTGTCCCGATGTTTGGCACTGGTATGAAGTCCCCCTAGTCACTAAAGATGTGTTGGCTAAAACTGAAAGCTCATGTACTACTTATGGAAACTTATGTAAATTCGCCCAGGAAACTGTAAACTCTAGAATGTGTTTATCAACACACGTGAGTAAAGGGCAAGAGCAATGAAAAGCTAAAAATACTCCTTGAAGAGTATAAAAAAGGTCTAAAAGGCAATGGTTCTTAAACTCTATATCAAAAAGATTGTTGACCTTATGTATGTGTATCAAACATGCCCTGGATGCAAGCTGCAATTAGTTGTGCTTATCAGCACACCTTAGATCCGAAGGTTTATGTAGGCCAAAAAGGCCATGAAATGAAATCAATGGATCCTAATGAAACTGGATCATCTTTTATAAAAGTGGACATGGTGCCTAAGTTGAATAAGCACTCTTTGAACAACTTACCCATCTGTGAGACACTACCATCCCCTGTGTTACTATTTGTTCAGCATATGTTAGAGTGTGTATCCCCTTTCCATTTCCAAAGTGTCACAATGTCAAGTCAGTAGTCACCCCTTAGCCTAGCCTTTTTATTTTTAGCCCTCACCCTTTACTAGCAAATTGATCACAACTATGAAGTGAGTATGGTCTTGAAAGTCTGGTCTGAGTAATAATAATAACTAATGACTTTATATATTTGGTTTTAGATCGCTAGTAATGATTACTACTTGTTATAATTGCTACTTGAATGAATTGTAGAGCATGCATTAACCTTTGGCACTTGCAGTAGTTTGATGATAGCCTGAGTTATATTTTTGGGCATGTTGACTTGGTCAAACCCAATTTGACCAAAATTCAACCACAGGAAATGAGGTGGCAGGCCTCAGATGATACAGAGATATGATATATGGTCTGGTACATGTCACCAGGTGGTTCTATGCAGTGGTTTCAGGCTTATGATGATGATTTGTGCTTTTCAGCACTTTTACAGGTTATTATTATTTGGTCTGTTGGATATGATGGATATTTATTTTGATCATGCAGAGATCTATATGGTGTATGAGTACACATCTTGGATAGATTTGGGCTCTCTAAGTCCAATGAGACAGTCTGTTTTCAGTTCCGGGCAGTTACAGTGATTTTAGGCCTCAATTGGCTATCTTAGTGCAGTTTTGGCCTATCAAAGGCCCTGTCAGAGTAGTGATGATATTTGATGGGTTCACCTAGGGCACTGTGCATGGAGGGGGTGGTCTAACCACTTGTTATTACCATATTACCCCCCTCCCGAGAGCCTGGTGGCCTCACCTTGACAGCGCAGGCACTCTAGGAGGCAGTTTGGGCAGTTTCACACTTCCCAAGGTAGATCAGAAATGGTAAAAATGGCTACTGAGGGATTCGATTTGGGCTACTAAGGCAAGGGATTGGCATGTGATGATGTTTGATGATGAGTGGGATGTCTTCCACACCTTCTCCAACAGTCTCAACTTCCAGTGGGATCCACACCCATCACTTCCGACATTTTATATTGGTTTCTGGAGCCTCCTAAGGCTCACGACTTTCCCAGAGAGGCACGATTTGGTGCTTAGAGCATTATTTTATTGATATTGTGCCATGGGGATTGACCAAGGGTGTTAGAAATTACCCCTTGGACCCACCATGAGCTAGATCTTGTATTATATCATTGAGATTTGGTGGGACCCCCTCTCCTAGGGCGATTTGGTCCATTGATATGCTATATTGATCCATGTACTTTATTGTTGAGCTCATCTCAACCATTGATTAGATCACTTTGATCTTTTAATTTTAGCCATCCATTCAAAAGGTGGTTAGGGTTTTGGTGTCTCTCCATCCTATTTAAAGGAGAGAGCTCCTCATTGTAAAGGGACTTTTGGCTCTGGATTATTGGAATAGAAAAATACTATTGCATCTACTTGTTGTGTTGTGGTGAATGCTTTTGGAGTCGTTCGTTTGTTCTTCCTTTGCACTGGGTTATTGGAGATTGTCTTGCTATCGATTTTGTTCCATGATTTTGTCATCTATAGGTGGAGGCCGAATTGGTTCAAGGAGGACGCATTGGTAGGGGAGGACCCTCCCTGCTTCTTCTTTGGGTTGTTTCGTCGGTAACAGGGAGTATTACTATCTTTGTACCTTCTACTTCATGTTATCATTCGCTTATGCTTGTATTTCCTCCATTCTTGATCTTACTGATTGAATCTTGTTTCCTTGGTTTGACAGGAAGAGGAGGGCGCATGTGTGGAGCTAGGGCATCAAATTTTGGCAAGGCAAATCAAAGATCTCCCATTTGATCTCTGCGGGAACATTCCTCAACAACATGGCAACCTCATCCATCACACAGGTATGATCTCAAGGTAAATTTCTCATTCCATGATCTATCCATTTGTTTTAGTCATTAAAACCCTCATTGCTTAAAAGCCTTATTTTACATTTTTTCAGATCTACTTGGATCTAGTAGGCTTTTGGGTAAGATATTGAAAACCCACCTCTATAGCATCCACGACAATTCAGATCTATAGTTTGGTGTGGATTGGCTTCCATTTGACCCCTTTCCCAAGGCACATTAGCCTCTTTAAGTGAGGTCGCACTCCTTGGTTTGGTGAGTTTGCTAGGTTCCAAGATCTGGGTAGGTGAGATCCCACTTGATTTGAACTCTCCTCACTTGATAACCTACCCCTAGTGCTTCACCTTGTTGATTTTCACCTTGTGGGCCCCATTCCTCATTTTGAGGGTTGTGCCCTACTTGGGTCACTTGGTGATGCATTTTGAATCTCAGATCTATTGAGATCTAGCCATTGGATGACCTTGATCTTCAAAACCCACCTTGCTTTGCACCTTGACAACCCCGATCTACAGTTTGGTGGACATCCGACTCCATTTGGCCCATTTTACAAGGCACTGATCCTTCTCCAAGCCCTCACGACTTTCCCGGGTTGTTAGATTTCCTTGTGGGTTGGTCTCTGTCTGGTTGCTTGCACACGTAGATACTATCATATCCATCTATCAAGCAAAGCTAGAAAGCCCTAACTGTTAGATCTTTGATTTGGGACACTTTCCCAGTTTTAAGGGTCACGTTTCCCAAGGTAGTTGATTTTGACCATTTGAAACTAGCTTTGAATCCTAGAATCATACTTAATCCTAGAACCACTGTGTGTCATCTTTACTTATCACATCACACCTTTCCTAAGCCTCCATAGTGGTCCTACTTCCTCAATTCTAGGGTTCCATACCTGTCACCCTACGTACTTCATCTGATTGATTTGATCTAGTGATTGGGTTGATCTCTCCTATCGGGAATAGATCCGGGTCTCCCCCTTTCTATCTTGGCTTTGATAGCTAAAGTGAAGAGTGCCTTGGTTGGTGTGACAACCATCCTTTTGGGAACCAAGGCTCTCTTGGTTCACCACTTTAGTTGCCTGTTCCCTCTACCATCCACCTTGGATCCATTTGTAGGGGCAACTACAAGATTGGTGATAACAGGGTATTCGCAGAAGGAAGGTATTGACTATGAGGAAACCTTCGCCCCTGTCACTAGGTATTCTTTTATTTGGACTATCCTATCATTGTCAACAGAGATGGGTTGGCACGTTCATCAGATGGACGCGAAGACAACTTTCCTCAATGGAGTTATTGAGGAAGAGGTTTATATTGAGCAGCGAGAGGGGTTTGAGGCAGAGAGTAGAGAGTCGCATGTATGCAGGTTGCAGAGAGCTCTTTATGGGCTCAAGCAGGCACCTCGAACATGGTACTCAAGGATTGACAACTATCTACGAGAGATGGGTTTCCAGTGGAGTGAGGTAGATCATAACCTATACTTCTTGTCAGGTGAGGTACCTCTCATACTGGTTCTATAAGTGGATGATCTCTTTCTTACAGGAGATGAGAGGCTGATCAGGGATTGCAAGTCAAAGCTTGTAGTGGATTTTGAGATGAAAGACCTTGGGTTGATGCATTACTTCCTAGGTCTGGAGGTTTGGCAGAGAAATGGGTGCTTCTTCATTGGACAAGGGAAGTATGCGGTAGAGATCTTGAGGAGATTCAGGATGGAGGACTGTAGATCTATGGCCACACCTCTAGTTACCAACTGGAGGAAGATTGATGTATCAGGATCAGAGGAGTTTGATCCTACATTGTATAGGCAGCTTATCGGGTCGCTTATATATCTGGTCAACACTCAACCAGACATTAGCTTTGCAGTCAACTCTTTGAGTCAGTTCATGGTGAACCCTCAAAGAGTACATTGGATAGCTGCGAAGCACATACTTCGCTACATCAGAGGCACAATGGATTATGGCTTGGTTTATGAGCGCAGTGGGAGTATACACTTGGCAGGTTTCATGGATGCTGACTGGGCAGGATGTGTAGAGGATCGGAAGAGCACTTCAGGTTGCTGCTTCAGCATTGGATTAGGGGTTGTCTCTTGGTTCAGCAGGAAGCAGAAGTCAGTTGCATTGAGCTCAGTTGAGGTTGAGTACATGGCAACCAACATAGCTGCATGTGAGGGGATGTGGCTGAGGAAGTTGCTCTCAGGATTATTCGAGAGTGAGTTGGAGACTACTGTAGTCACTGTGACAATCAGAGTGGCATTAACCTTTATGAGAATCCAGTGTTCCATGACAGGAGTAAACACATTGACATCTGGTATCACTTCCTCAGAGATTGTGTTCAGAGAGGAACCATTTGGTTGGAGTACATTCAGACAAATGAGCAGGGGGCAGACATATTCACCAAGGCACTTTGCAAACTCAAGTTTGTAAAGTTCAGAGACAAGCTGGGGTTGTTACCGAATCCCTTCCTCGTTGAGAGGGAGTGTTAGAAAGTCACAACAAGGAAGGTCTTACTGCATTGCATGCGTCCTTGCATGTAGAAGACTTAAATAATGAAGCCAATTGTATTTAATATATTTATCCTAAGTTTTGCTTTGGAAAATATATTAAAGTGATCTAATTATTAATTGACTTAATGGAACACTTTTTATAAAGTGAAAGTGAAAAATATTTAAGTGATGGCTAATCTAATCTTGGCCATTGATCTCACCGGAGGATCTCATCCATAGATCTATAGTGAGATTAGGTTTTTCGCTTAGCCAATGAGTTATAAGAAAGGTCGATTGGTGGAGAGGACACACATTCCGGCAGAGACAGAGAGATAAGTTTGAGAGAGAATTTTGGAGAAGAAGACGAAGAAGCATTTTCTTCCAGAGATCGACAGAGCATCCGAGCAGAGAGAAGACCGTACAAAGTTGCAGGGGAGGAGGCCGAGTGGTTTGCAAAGGCGTCCGTACAGCAGCCGTACATATCGTACGGATTCTGTACAGCTGACGTCAGCCGGCCGTACTGTTCTGCAGAGTGTCGTACATACCAACAGGATCTTTCTTAGTGATTTGTAGAGGTCGAATTTGCCGGGTTGGGGTAAATCGATTTTCTGTTTGTATTTCTCCATATTTTCTTAATAAAAATATCTTCTCTGACTACTGGATCGGTTTTGCCATCTTTGGGTTTTGTCCGGGGGTTTATACCCAAAAAGATTGTGTTGTCTCCATTGGTGTGATTGATTGGTATTTCTTTCAGTATTTATTTTTCCTCTGCATAGTGAAGAAATCCATGTGTGGTTAAAAGTATTAATTAGGGTTTAATTAATTAATTCGGCATACTCTAGCCTAGAGTGGATTTTAAGGAAATTTACATGAGGTTCACCATTAGGTTTGTCTATATACATTTCTCTCTCTCTCTCTCTCTCTGTACACACACACACACACACACACACACTTTAAAATGAAATATAACATAAAATAGTTAGAAATTAATATCAATAAACATATATGGGTAAGAATCATGAATTTAGTTGATCATAATTACAATCCATGTTGCATTGGTTTTGGGGATGGGGGAACGACGGGGATGGGGGGACGAGTCCTCAAGATGGCTATAGCTCACCCCCAAATTTTCAGGGGTGGCAATTATATATATATATATATATATATAGATATATAGATAATAAAAACTTTAAAAAGTTAGAATTCACCATAGACATTTGTAGTTGCTTGTAAGAACAATAGTCTATACTATATAGTATTATGCACATCTCTTACACTTGCTAGTTCTGAAAAAGCTGAGGAAAATAAGAAAAGGGCTTAGTGACATTCCATTATTGGCTCTTGAATATGAGAAAAATGCAGTTTAGCTTCAGGAAATGTAAGTGTAACTATTTTCAATCTGCAATAAGGTCCATGAAGGGTCTATGAGAAGAATTCTTATCTGTATATAGAAACTTTTCTTCCTTATATTTCTTGTTTATGATGATTAGGTTAAATGGCATTCCCTTCTCAACAGGTTCTGCAAATTTTTACAGCCGTGTTGAAAACCAGTACAAAACATTTTGGGATATGCATGCTTGCATTCTGTAAAGAGATTAGATTCATATTTTAGATTAAGAAGGATATTTAATAGGAATTTATTCAAATGTTTAGTACCCAAGCTAAGTCTTTATTATCCAATTGTTTTCACAGTGTTGGAGGTTGGGATGGGGTAAGAGTTGGACTTGAATAAATCCTGGACACCTATGTACAATATGTGAAAGCTAAGATGACCCTAAAAATGAGAAAAACAAGAGCAATACCCAGAAGGATCAGACCTTTGAGTTGTTGCATTTTTTGGTTTGTTGACATGGAGGCTTTGCTGCTTGTGTTAAATCACCAGAGACCCAAATCAAAATCCATCGTACACAACCCATACTTTAAGTTGAAACCTGTATAGATTCAGAATAATACAAAAAACATGGATGGAATAAATGATCATATTGTCAAATCATCAATGTCCATTGTCAAAATTGAAGATACATGCTCAAAACATTACCAAAATCTGCCAGGGACATCTCTGAAGTCTACTTGAAATGCCTCCAAAATCTACCCGAAAGTCCTTGAAATCTGTTGGGGACATTTTGGGTATGGCCAGCAAGTCCCCAAGTCCCCGATGAAGTCCCTGGTAGATTGGGGATGTTTCCTAGGGGTCCCCAACTCCCCGAAATGTGGGGACGTCGGGAGCAGGGCTTTTTTTAGGGGGGGCGGGTCCCTGTGCAACATAGATTACAATAGAAGGTTGCATTCTTATTTGCAGGTATAATATATCATAGATCATTCATAGAGACTCCAAACTATGGCTTCCTTTTTGATCCCTACAATAATATTTCCCAAATTGGGATTTGTAATCCATGTTAAACTCAGATAAGTGCAATCGCACAACCTTGCATTTCTCTGAGGAATTCTGATTTTTATGCTTCTGTATAGTATATGAAACAATGCCTTCCCTCTTAGAGGATAGATTGGGATGCAAATAGGAGCGTTAACTGTAGAAGAATCTTGAGAAAGTGTAAACAATGAAAGTTTCGTATGATACAAGTTAATATCTACTCAAAATTGAGCTTATCAAAATAGAGGGTTGACTTTAATTCAATCTATCCAATTTCATTTTGCCTCTGTTTATTGTTGTTTCCTTTGCATGGAATTTACTCACGCTTTTTTATTATTATTCCATGAAATACATATCCCAGGCAAACCCGCCAGACACTTTCCTTAATTCCAAGGATGATATCCTGTGTAAACCGGATTCTGCAGAAGCTTGAGACTTTACCAACACAAGGCTCAAGGCGGTTACAACAATGTACTCATCCAGAGAAAAACATGTCACTTGTTGGGATTGAACCTGGGTGGGGAGGATAACAATCATTCCTCCCAACCACCTGAGCTATACCCATTTGACAAAGTTACTCATGCTTTATGTCTTAAAAAGGATCAATAGGAATCATCATCAGGGATCTTTTACGCAGGGACAGATTTTTAAAAGGATCAATAGGAATCTGCCTCCAATAGGATTCAATCTCGACATTACGATCCCTCACAGGGATCATCATCAGGAGACTTTAAAAGGATCAATAGGAATCTGCATCCAATAGGATTCAATCTCGACGTTACGATCCTCCACAGGGATCATCATCAGGAGACCACCATCCAATAGGATTCAATCTCGACGTTACGATCCCCCACAGGGATCATCATCAGGAGACCACTCTCCTGATGATGATCCCTGTGGGGGATCGTAACGTCGAGATTGAATCCTATTGGATGCAGATTCCTATTGATCCTTTTAAAAATCTGTCCGTGTAAAAGATGATATACGATGCTTTGTGTTTTCAAACATATTTTTATGCTTTGAATTTTAAGGATAAATTATTAAATAGGCATGCTGAGAGATTGCAGCAAACATCTGTTACTAAAACCATGAATTTTGTTGATTGTCATTACTCACAACATTTATGTTGTTTTGTACTGCATTTATACTTGTTCCTACATGTAAAACAGTGATACTGTGATGGTGTTTGCTAATAATTTGCTTGTTTTAATACTGTTAAACAGCTTGCGCAGAAGGAGTTGCAGAAAATTAATACATACAAGGCTCCTCTAGATAAGTTAGTTTGCATTCTCAACTGCTGCAGAGTTATAAATAACTTGTTACTAAACGTGTCCATGGCAACAAATGACAATCCTCCAGGAGCTGATGATTTTCTTCCTGTACTAATCTATGTTACCATCAAGGCAAGTTCTTATTGGAAAATTTTGTTGTTTTGTTCTGTTAGACTATGGATTGCTTGTACTAATCTATTTTACCATCAAGGCAAGATCTTATTGGAAATTTTTCTGAATCCTGTTCTGTTAGACTATTACTTGCTTGTAGACATCCAAAGTGAACGTGGTATGAATTGATTTGACCATTCTTTATGCAGATCATTATAAATTCAAGTCTCATGGGAGGATTAGTTTTTAAACTTTTAGTACATGGAGATGCATATTGTACTGCTGTTTTCTTTCATGTCTTTTATTTATGAGTGTTCTAAAAGAGGAGCATTTGTTAAAGAAATATTTGACTAGTCTTAACATAAGGATAGTAAAACACATTAAAGAGGTGGTACAAGCGTAGAGGTTCATTAATGTTGGTTGAAAGAAAGCAGGATATATGAATATCAGGAGATTAGCACATCCCATTCTTGTATTATTTTTCTCATTGGGATGACACACTGGCTTAGTGTTAAACTTGGGTGGTAATGGCTTTGATTTGATAATGCAAAACCATATCCATGTAGGTAATATCCTTCAGAAGATGTTCTAAAAGGAGAACAATGTGGTTTGTTAGATAAATAATATAAGATAAGAAATTTTTATCAATGTCCACGAATGACCAAAAGAGAAGGTCAATGGGACTTGAAATTACTACCAATTGTTAGATTTTAAGATAGCAATATAATTTAATCTCTTTCTACTTTAATTGCAATAGGATCACTGAAAGAATAACCATGCATAGGAACACAAGAACACAAAAAAATTATCCTGGGAAACCACAAGGGAGAAAACCCATCAACCTTTTCTTATTCAGAGATTTTCAGTCCAAGTAACAAGTACAACCAGATATACAAGTGATCTATAACAAGAGAGATCACACCAAGGAAAGATCCAAAGAAGAAACCCCAGAAAACAGTCTTCTACTGTTAAATTTCATACATTCATAGCATAATAATTCAAATGCATAAACAAGATCACTAGAAGAAAGGCAAAGCACAAAACATAACAACATAGTTTATCCTGGGAAACCCAATTGGGAGAAAACCCAGCAACCTTCGTATAGAGATGATAATCCCGAGATCAGAGTACAAAGATAAAAGAGAAAAGGTGAAAATGTCTTCCACAAGTAGAAACCCCAAAACAGCTTCCTTCTCCAGCAAGTGCGAACTTCTCTCTCTCTGGGTGATGCGAACTTCACTTGAATGAGTGAGTGAATAATGAGGTGCACTTTACCTCTATTTATACAAGTGCAAACATGAAAAATCCCTAACTGGGACGACTTCACTTGGGGGCAATTAATAATTTAATTTTTAATATTTTCTTTTGCTTCTTTTCACCCCAAGGTTTACATTGATTCTTTCATGTGTTTACATAAGTAATTACATTAAGTTTATCTCCTTTAGGAGTTACAATCAAGTACTATGAAAGTACAATAATAATATCTTCCGAAGTTGCACAAAATCCAACATCTACAACCCTTGAGCGAACTTCTTCTTGAGCTTGAGCGAACTTGCTTGATGGGAGAAATGAGTGAGGTGTCACCCTTTATTTATACTTTGATTTTGGCTGATCTTTTTCACTGGGGCCGACTTGTCTATCTGCCCGAGTTGACTTGTCTTTATTGCATAATAATAATTATTATTTTATTTCTTCTGGGGCCGACTTAGCTAGGAGGACACCTCACATAGCTACTAGCATCAACACTCCCTCTTAGCTAAAGAGGTATCATCACGCTGGAACACATCTGATCATCATTTGAACATCATGGTTGTCTTGAACATCTCTTCGTCATAAGAAAGGTCATCTATTCACACACAAAACATCAGTTCTCACTGAACAAATCATCGAGGAGTACGATCAACTCAACTCAGTCCGTCGAGGAGTGCGATCAACTCAACTCATATACGTCCACATAGAACTCATATCGGTCCACAAAGAGCCACAATCCTTGCATGACAAATCATTGAGGAGTATGATCAACTCAAGTCAGTCCGTCGAGGAGTACGATCAACGCAACTCATATGAGTCCACATATAACTCATATTGGTCCACATAGAACCACAATCCTCATAGGACAAATCTCGGTTGTGTCTTCTTTTCTTTGGGCACTTTTTCTTTTGCTAACATTTCACTTGTAGGAGCTTCCAAGAAATATTACAAGGATCAAGCTTTGGCTTCAGAGCTTCATCCATCTTCTCAAACAAAAATTCCTCCCTCTCTCTTTCAATTTTTTGTTTTTTCAAATGCTTGAGAAGTAGATTCATATTATTCGTGCTTATTATTTAAATCTATCTATCTTTAGCATGTTTAAAATAGTTAGATCTGAGTACTTTTAAGAAGCTTTATCTCTCAGCAGATCTAAGCTAAAATATTGTACTTACACTTAGCATTTTTCCAAATTTTTCCAAGTACAAAATCTTTTCAATTTTTTATTATTTTTGTTTCATCTTTCCCATCAAATTCCAACAAATTAACTTGTTGGTTTTTAGCAGGTCCAATGAAAAAGAGAAGGAAGCTTTGGCCATTTTTCGCTAGAAAGTGCTAAAAATATACTCCAAAGACCCTCTTTTACCAATCTTTCATTCTCTGAATTTATAAGCCCTTAGATCCAAGTTTAAATGGACTAAGAGGAACTTCTTTGAGCAAGTATTGTAAAACTCATTAAACGAGAGCAGGTGGGCTACACAGGGCCCACACCCCACCCCCCCTGGGGGGGTTCCTAGTGTTAAATGTTGTGGTATAATTTTTTCTGACGAACACAAGCACACAAACCACGTTTACTGTAGGACCGTATACTTGATTTATTTTATAAGTTTTTCCATTTTATTTCGCAAGTAAATTAGAAATAACATCGATCTCGTTGCCACGAAGTATGTTCTCACCACCACATAAAGGCATTGCCGATTAGTGGTGGTTGATCAGAAAGTGACACATAGATCCAGTGATCTATATTTCTTGTTTTCTTTTTCTTTAGTACATCTTTATTTTTTGATTTTAAATTGGAACATACATTTTGCTATCGCTCAAAGTATTGTCTTTCCCCTTGCGGGCATTTGCATGGTCTTGGGGAAACCATAAAGGGTTGTAGCAACTTATTAATTCTCAAGATTTAATTAAAAACTCATCATAATAAAAGTAACAACTCCAAACATAGTGAAAATCCGACACTTAGAACATTGATTTTTTCGTGGGGAAATTTCTTAGAAGAAGCGGGAACCACTAGGAAGCGACCTCAGGGCACAGTTAGGCTACACCCTTGTTGGTGTAGTGTTGAACACCGCCCTCGAGACTCCATTCCATCCCACACATCTTCATGAGGAGCCACTTTCACTTAATTTCCGGACATTGCTCCTTGTACCTCACGATATATCTAAAGTTTCCCTTTTTCCTGTAACTAAGTTCCATCTTTAATAATTTAAAACTAACTAAGATACACTTGCAAAACTTTCCCTTTCAGCAGCATCTATTTTTATATATTGACTCCATTGGCACTGGTCTCCAACAACGATCATTTCGTATTTGCTTAATATCAGTAAGTTGTTAAATCTTTATATGTTGGTGGTGGTTTATTATTTGCTGTTGAAAGCACTTCCTTAAACTCTTGCAACAAACTTGGACAGTTTAATCATACCCCCTAAAAACTCCTAAAAACAATCTTTAATTAATAATTTTCTTTCTATTAACCTTAGAAACATTCCATAGGGACTGCTCCCTTGGCTTCGGTTAGGAGTTAGCCTAAACGGAGGAGTCAAGATCAGGTGACAGCCTTGACTCGAGACTTGCCCCCAAGGGTGCACTGAGCAGTGGCAAGATTTCTGCTGCATTAACCAGGTGCGCAATCCAGTGGCAACAGATCCCAATCTAGGTTGCCCAAACAGTCTTCTATCATGAATACCATTGTTGCTATATGACACCATTGTTCTGCATGCCACTTTGGTCATTATGGTGCTGCCATACATGCTTGTGACAGGAATACAGATAATAAAACTGTCTGGGAAAACAGCACACGAGAGTTATTTCAATGGAGGAGTGTATACACTATATATGTCTCAGACTCCCATCTATTGTTTGTATGATATCAAGTGTCAGAGAAAGGCTCTAATAGATTCATCCAACTAAAGTGTGGAGATCAATTGTTTCAAATTGTGATATTCAATTAAAATATATTCTAGAGTCTTTCGTTATCATGTGTGTGCACACATTTACAAGAAAAGGTCCCTTTTATGATTTTCCAAGGAAAACTTAGTGGGAAAACCTAAGGGATGCTTCCCCACATTCGTGGATGGCATTCCTGGTAAACCCATCGTCTTTGTGATAGGTAAATCTGAATCATCTTTCTTTTCTTCTATTTTTGTTCTTAATTGTATAATAGTGGAATATTTTTGTGGACAATATTTCCTGGACATCATCTGCTGCATTTAGAGTTTAGGGCTTATATAACTAACATGTGAAATGGAATACAGTGCCATTTTGCTATTCGTTCGGAATCATTCTCAAGCCTCACTCTTCTAATTTGCAGGCAAACCCTCCTCAGTTGCATTCAAATCTTTTGTATATCCAGCAATACAGGCGACAGTCTCGGCTAGTCTCTGAAGCTGCATACTTCTTTACTAATTTGGTATCTGCAGAGTCCTTCATAAAAAATATGGATGCCAAGTCTCTTTCAATGGAGGAAGGAGTATTTGAAAAGAACATGCATGCAGCAAAGTTACTTTTCAATGGTACTACAAATCATGTGGACTATCCTGCAAATCACTCTGCTACAGAAGCAGTACAATTCATGTCAGAATCTACTATATCAAAGATGCAAGTACAGAAATTACATCAAAAGGAAGGAAATGAAGAATTCCAACCTCTAGGTGAACATCAACATCAAGCTAGTAGAACATCGGCAAAACAGCCTCCAGTATCTACTGAAAAGAAGGACAAGAGTAATGAAGCATATGTGAAAGACAGTTCAGAAGCAAGTAGAATGTCAGTACACAAACTAGAAGAGAAAGGAGCTGCTGCAGTGTTGCATGCAGCTCATACTGGTCAACTAATTCGAGAATATCCCTTCTTGTATGCAAATGCTGGGGATTTGAGGGTGGAAGATGTTGAAACATTGCTTATTGCTTACAAAGAACTTGTACTGAAATATGTTTCACTTTCAAATGCAGTAGAGAGTTCATCATCACATAAGAGCCAGATTGCATTTAAAGGTGATGTACAGTCAAGGCAGGTTGAGTCGGATGTCTCCAAGAAAGAGAGAGATCGGAATGATCAGAAAATCATGTCAGCACCTTCTTTGTCTACAACGAATGAAGGCAGTGGAAGATCAGACATCAAGCGTTTTAATCAGGAATTGATGAAAGATGTTGATGAAAATGGCCTCCAATTGGATACAGAGTCAGATCATACAGAGAGTCAACTTCTTTCTAGTGGTTCAGGGGATATGTATGGTGAAGTTCCTGCATCTGACAGAATAAAAACAATAGTGATGGAAGTTACTGCTCATTTGAATGAAGCTGGTTCTGAAGTTGATCATGGCACAGAAAATGGAAGTAGTGGGGATGTAGTGTCAGTATCGGATTTTGAATGTGTTTTGCCAAAGGCAGGCGAACAATCTTCTGTATCTTCTGCAGAAATGTTACTCCCTGAAGTAGCTCCATCAAATGACAAGGGCAATGAAGGACTGTAAAAATATATACATTTTGGGTGTATTCATATCTGGTGGCACATTGTTGACTGAAATTTCATTAGCTTTTTGATAGTTGTACTTTAGGGAGCCTTTCTTATGTTCTGTTAAATATCTTCTGCTGATGGCAGTTTACTGTTCCCTTGCTTGAAGCTGTTTGAGCATGGTATCTTATGCATGCAGATGATTCACATGCTTAATATTTGCGAGCACTATCTTAACTGGAAGGCACATTGAAAACATGTTATTTGGTCAAGAACATGGTAAAAATCTGAAAAATTGAAACCACCCGGGAGAACAGTTCTGAGTTCCATGCCAGTTGTTGTAATTGCATACATGTTCTGCTCTTACTTGTGGCTCAATTGTCTTTTGTATAATAGTGGACCTGCATTTTAATGAATCTTTGATCTATATTTCACTAAAAAATGTCTCTACTGTGTGACAATATTTGCGAAGTAACGACTTGAACTTGCTGCAGTATATTGCCATTTAACTGTTTACATGCTGACAGACACAGAATAGTATTTAAATTTCTTACAAAAGGAGGTATCCCGATTTCTAACTTTGATTAATTTTTGATGCGAAGCATGTAATGAAAATTGAGTTTACAAGCTAATTGTTAATCTCTTTCGATTTTTGTCACCTCATGTGTATGTCATCAGCTCTCTAGGCATTTGCTACCTTAAGGATAGAAAGAAATTAGGCCACAACACAAGACCTGATGTTACCTTGTTTATTTTATTATCAACTTGTGCTAAAAAATATATAATTAAATCAATATTCTGTGTGTAGATAGTGATCTGAGGCGGAAAATATTGTTGTAATGATTGCAACTTGTTATTCATAGAATCTACAACTCAATATACAGGTCAAAAACCAATGTGGTGGTCAAACGGTACATACTGTCATCGTGTTGAGCATGGTTGTAGTTGTGTTGAATGAAATATATTCATCCCATGCGCAGCGTGGAAATGATTGTATGCACAGCGGTGAATACATCCGTCTATTGATGAAAGGATGTGGAGATATCTAGCCTTGTGTCTAGGATGCTCCAAAGGAATTTCCAAAAGTTTAGGATTTGTGATCTTTGTATGATACGTTGGATCTGGGCAACCCAAAATTGACCAAGACGTGAAAATAATCGTTTCATTGTGTCCTCCGGACCTCCACTAAGCCAATCTTCCTTCAAGGTGCTAATATTGCCATCTTTAGGAACCATTGGACTACTGGAAAGCTTGCATCTTGGTTTTGGCTATTGTTGGAAATTAAGTCAGAAAATCCATGGAGGAAAACTCCTATGGGTGTGAAACAATGGGAACTGATGTGTATAGAACCCTCTTCCTGTTGGTTAATTTAGCAATAGTGCAAGCAACACAACCCGTGGGCCTTGATCCAGTTATCTATAGATGCATAGAGGAGAGGCCAATCGAAGTACTTTTACAAGACTGCTAAGGTCTTTTGGATTTTTAAATGACTTCTTGCCTTGAATTATTGTGCCCCCAAGATGAGTTTCAGTTTATCATGTTTTGATCCCATTTGAACACAATTTTCCATGGAAATATGATAAGTTGATTCAATCTAATATGTAAGTCATCCACTTAAACCAACGTGCATTCTGTAATTTGTTTCGAATCTACAAAATTTAAAAGATGTATGGTCACAATGAATAACGGCCTCCTTGCCATTGTTACGCAACCGGAATACTTACACAAATCTTAGTCATAAACTGAGTAATTCTAAACGACATAATTGAAGGGTTTAAAGAGAGGAAATTGGGTGTTTGTGCAATAGAACAATGGCTCCGAGTGCCTATTTTGAGGTTTAAAATTTGATTTCAAAAGGGCTAGTGTGAGTTTGGTAGGTACATAATTGACGTTGTGCACAATCTATGATTGAGTTCATTGAATACTTGTATTGCATTCCATTGAAATACAAGTTTCTTGGCATTTTTGAATAAGAGTGCATGCGACACGAGAGAATCTCAAGATGAACTTGTATATTTCACCATGTTTAGGTAGCTTTGTAGCTTATAGACCAGTACGGTGGAGAAGACTAGTACGTGGGAGATGTTGTGACGTTACATAACATAACGTAATGTAATGTTACCCAAAATAAAAAGTAATTAAAAAAATCATGTGTATGGGGGAGATGATGTGACGTTATGTAACGTAATGTTACAAAATATAAAAAAAGTAATAAAAAATTCATGTCGGCTCATAAAATAAAAAAATAAAACCGGCTTAGATTCGTCTTAAACTTGGATGTTTCAAGCATCGAGAGGGATCAAATTTCTTGAGGTGTAAATTTTTTCTTGATGTATAAAAACTTTAAGATAAAAATAATTTACATCTCAAAAAATTGGATCCCTTTGGGTGCTTGATAGATCCAGGTTTAAGATGGATCTATATTAATTCTAGTCGGGGTTGGTCAAATGCAAATGACTTGTAACCTCTTTGACCATGTTTGAACCTATCTTATAAACATTGAAATTAATGTACTTGTTGCCATTCATGGAAAATGCATGTTTCTCTATGTTGCATAAAGCATGTGGTGGTAAAAGTTTATGAGAACCAATGTGAAAGGTGTTTGTCCCATGTTTTGTTGAAATATGAATGCCATCATTAGAGTAAAAAAATAGTTACTTGTGCATTGTGGGTTGAAAGCCATCAATAACCACTCATATATCCTATATTCCTAAACTTTTAACATCAACTTCCAACATGGTAAGAGCCTACAAAAATTTGTTGAAGTCAATTCTATTCAATAATTTTCTCCCTCTAGTGTTTCCAAAAAATCACCCATGTGAAGGATTGGGTACTTATTCTGGATTGTGATCTTATTGAGGGTGTGATAGATAATGAATGCATAGGTACCAAGTGCTATACATGCTCTTAAGAGCATGTACAATTAGGCCTGTTTTAGCTTTTGGTTGCTTCAAAAGTGCTTCCACTTAGCTAGGGGAGTGCTTCATGTGATGTCGAGGATTTTTGGTCCCCTAGCCCCTTTGTTTTATTTTGGTTGAATTATAGTTGGAGACCTTAGTGAGTGTATGTTTACCTTGGGATTCGAGTTAGGGAGGCATACTTCTTGACCTTGAGATTAGAGCTAGGGAGTACACTTCTTGATGTGGTAGTTGGCACACATGTAGTAGTTTGATGTCTTTTACAAGGCTATACTTGTTGAAGAGGATCAACCCTTGGGACACGTGGAGTGATCACCTTGGATGAGAGCATTAGGTATTCAGAGGTTGGACACGAATCCCTAGGAACATTGGGCCCTATTTGCATGTTTGTTGAAGAAAAATGCTTGAGTTGAGAAGCCATTTTGAAGGATGCGCCATCTTGCTTAGAGCAATTGACATGTGGACACTTACACTTAGAGGGCATCCCACCTTGGGGTTTGCACAAACCTTATTGCATCATGTGGCATTCATGCTTAGTGTAGCACTCCACTTGGGGCTTTGTTGTTGACTTAGCTTAGGGTTTACTAGTGGACTTGATCCATGTATTATTGTTACCCCCCCTCACCTAATCATATATAAAAGGAGAGTGTCTTAATTACAACTCATATTGTGTTTTAAAGATGTGATAGTTGGTGATGTGTTCGAGGATCATGGAAGAACAATTATTTATTCTTGCAATAAGGATAGTGCTCATGAGGCACATTTTAGGGTTCCTTAGCTTGTGTGATGCAAGTGAAGGGAAAAACTTGTGAGATGCAAGTGTGGATTGAAGGGTTGGATTATGGGTATGATGCTAGTGTTTTGTTGAGCTCTTGGAGTGGCTAGTTAGTTTGGTGGGATGTTTTGCTAGGCCTTCTTGTTGGTTAGGGTTTGCAGTGATTGTGGATGGCCTAGCTAGGGTTTGAGAAGTTTTTGAGAAGTCTTTGCTAGGGGTAAAGTGGGAGGACTTGATGTGCCAACTTTGACAAAGTTGATGTTTTGTACTTTATCCATATTGTGATAATAATGAGTTGTACCATTGGTCTGCTAAATTCTTTTATTGCAGATCTGATTTTCAGATATGGTTTTCATGTGTGTTTGAGTAAGTTTCATGGCTGTTTTGATACAATGATTTATTGGGACAATGAGGCTGAAATATTGAGTAATTCGGCATACCTTAAATGAAACGTAAGATATGAAATGTGCTATTATATTTCCATTGTTAATGAATTTAATTTTCATATATGCATACATGATTAGATCTTTCCCTAATGGTTGTTATAGTGATCAAGTGTTGAAGGATTTTGTAGTGTTTATCTACTTTAAATGGTTTAGATTAGTGGTGGATGGACCTAAGATATTTGTAGGTGTATGTTCAGTGCCAAGGCTAAAAGTTCAATGTGATAAATTTGTGAGCTCATTGAAGTGAGATGAAAATTTTGGATTGGGTATAGTGCAAATTTCTTGATGAAGATTGCCTTGTTCTCGAAATTTGTACATGGTATCAAAGCCAAGGTTTGTTGAGATTGCTCTCTCATTGAGGGAGTTGGATATTTCAACTGGTATGAAACCCTAGATTCATTGGTTGAAGTCAATTCGTGATTGGGATAAATACTTGTAATCTAGAAGGGTTTGTTGGGTTAATGCCCTAGTTGCTCTAGGGATTGGAGAGGTGATTTAATTTGGGATATATGATCGTTATACTTGATTTGTTTGTCGATTTGTTATTTGAGGAGTTCTTTAGATTTTGCAGGGATGATTACTCTTGGTCTTAGAGAGTGTGGTAGGTTAGAAGGTTCTTCTAACTTCACACCTTGGATGTATAGATTGCAAATGTTGCTAGAGGAGGTTTAGATATGATAGTTTGTTGAGAAAAAGGTTATTGTTTCTATGAACCTTGCTTAGTTTGTTGATTACAAGAAGAAAGAGGTCAAGGTAAAGAAAATCATTCTTGATGTGGTGAATGATTATTTGATTAACACGTTGCAGAGAAGAAGACGACTAAGGAGATGTATGATGCTTTGATAATGTTGTACTAGATTGTGAATATTTCTCGCAAGATGCACTTGAGGAATAAGCTCGCCGCCTTCCACATGAGTGACATAGATTCCATGACTAGTTATTTGATGAGATCACACAGTTGAGAAATAAGTTGGATTCTATGGAGGTGAAGGTTGAAGATGAAGAGTTGGTGCATATTTCTTTGAATGAGTTTTCTTCATCTTAGAAACCCTCTATCTAGAGTATTTGTGCTCATGAGAATATACCCCCATTTGGGAAGCTTTGGGATGACTTTGTGTGGGAAGAGACAATATTATAATCCAATTCAGTGATAGAAGGGGAAGTAGAAGACCTTACCCTTGGTTGGAGGTTGAGGAAACGAGGCAAGAAAAGAGGACCACAAAGGGTAAGAAAGATGAATCTTCAAACCAAGGTAAGGAGAGTTTAAGTCATGTGAAATGTTTTAGGAAGGGACATTATGCTAGCCAATGTATAGAGAAGAAGAAAGGGAAGGCCAAGCAACATAAATAGATTGTAGGGAGTGCAAATACTATCATTGAATTGGATGAATTAAGATCCAAGCTTGAGACCACATTCTCCATGGCCTCTTGTTTTAATGCCAACACTATATCTAGTGTTGGATGTTATGTGGATAGTGGTGCAACGAGACATATGGCTTATGCTTGATTAGGTTTCAAGATCAAGAGAGAGGAATGCAAGTGAAATTGGGTGATAATGCCACTTATCCCGTAAAGGTATTGGGTTCTAATTCTCTTTGGAATCCTTCAGGTTATTTTCTTGTGTTTAATGGTGCCTTGTTTAATGTTCTTGGTTTTACATGTTATTTGTGCAACTTCGGAAGTTATTCTTATTGTATTTTATTGTACTTCTTTGTACCTCCTATGGGAGATGTCTTTGATGTAATTAATCATGTAAACCCTTGAAAGAATCAATGTAAACCTTGGGGAGAAAATCAAATAAAGAAAAGAATTATTAAATGTATTTTTATATTCCCCCAAGACTAGTCGGCCACGGTCAGTTTGACAAGTCAGCTCAGTTAGGGAAAAAAGCCAGTTTGGCATGTGTATAAATAGAGATGAAGTTTTCCTCATTTGGTCATTCACTCAACCAAGCAAGTTCACATCACTTAGAGAGAGATTCACATCACTTGGAGAGAGATTCACATCACTTGGAGAGAGATTCACATTCATAGAAAAAAGAGCCTTGGAAACTTCACCCTAGGGAAGGCGCATCTTTTGGTGAAGGCATAATCCAATTATGAGAAGTTTCATTTTTTGATCTAACTCTATAGCTGCAACATAAATTAGGGTTTCAAGTTTTGACCTACTCCCTCCACAGATTTGGATCGACCCTAACTTTTCTCAACTCGCCTTGCTAGGGCGCATCTTCTTGTGGAGTCAGTTTCTCAAGAATCCAACTTTCATTTTTGACCTAGCTCCTGCTAGGGTTTCTACTTGAGATCTACAGTCAAGATGATTGGAATAAAGTTGAAGATCATCTGGATGGGGCTTCCAATTTCATATCTTGGAAGTCTAGGGTTCTTCTCTTATTAGAAGAAAATGATCTCTTGAAGTTTGTCAATGAGAAGGTCCTAGAACCAGAAGTTGAAGAAGACAAATCTCAATGGAGGAAGAATGATGCCAGGGAAAGAAGGATTTTGGTGGACTCAGTTAGAGACCACTTGGTTCCTCAAATATCAGGAAAGAAGAATGCTAGAAAGATGTTGAAAAACCTAAAGAATCTATTTGAACATAGTAGTATCAATGTGACTCACATTGAGCAACCAACTATCAAACATGAAGATGTCCAAGTCAGAATCAATTGCCTCATACTTCATGAGGATCACAGAACTAATGGACAAGCTAAGTACCAGTGGAGATTCCATTGATGATAAGGAGCTTGTCATTACTACTCTAAATGGTCTCCCACCATCTTGGGAGTCATTCATTCAAACCATATGCGGTCGAACCAAGATGCCCAAATTTGACAAGTTATGGGTAGATTGCACTCAAAAAGAGGCAAGGATAGCAGCAAGACAGAGACTTCATGGCACTCAACGTAAGGAGAATCAAGCATTCATGTACCATGCCAAGAAAGGAAAGGGAAGAGGAAGAAAGTTCCACAATCACAAGCACCAAGGTAGGAGATCAAGTCCTCCTCCAGATTAGAAGAAGAAGAAGAAGAAGGATTTATCTCACATACAATGCTATAGGTGCAAGACCTATGGTCACTATGCTAGCAATTTCCCAAGCTCGAACAAGAGCAAGCATGAAGCCTCAACTACTGATGTGGAATAAGATCACCATCACAAGAAGAAAAGGGATGAAGAACGCACATAATTCTTTTTCATATCAGCATTATCGGGTATTAGTGATAGGATCATAGATAGTGGTGTTTCTAAACATATGACTGGTTATAAAGAAAATCTTTCAGAAATAGTTGAGAAAGAATCTCATCTCCGTGTTGTGCTTGGAGATGACACTAATTATACTATGAGAGGATCTGGTGCTACCTCTCTTCGGTTAGAATCCAGTGACACATTACACTTGAGTGATGTACCTAGTATGAAAATAAATCTTGTCTCCATATCTGCTTTGGAGGACAAGTGATATAAAGTTGCATTTTCAGATGGAAGAGTTCTTGCTTGGCACAAGAACTCAAGTATGAACACAACAAAGGTAATTGGTGTAAGAGAGGAGAGCTTGTACTGATTGAGCACTCCACCAGCTCAAGCACTAGTTCATGATTCTACCAGCATGGGTGAACTATGGCACATAAGACTAGCTCATCTAAACTATAGAACTCTCCCATCATTAAGAAATATGGTAACAGGTCTACCAGTGCTTCATGTAGACCATGATGGAATATGTAGAGGATGTGCACTTGGAAAGAATGTCAAGGGATGCTTCTCGAATAGTGAGAGCATATCTAAAGGGATTTTGGATCTAGTGCACTTTGACTTGTGCGGACCCATGACTGTTGCTTTACTGTGTGTCTATTATTACTATGTGACATTCATTGATGACTACTCACGGAAGACTTGGATATAATTTCTCAAGACCAAGGAATCCGAGGAAGTGCTCAATAAATTCAAAGAATTCAAAGCACAAGTCGAGAATTTGTCGAGAAAGAGGATCAAGATCCCGAGATCAGATAATGGTGGAGAATATACCTCTACAGAGTTCAATGATTTCTGCTAGGAAGCAGGAATTAAGAGGGAGCTCACAGTTCCCTACAACCCTCAACAAAATGGGGTTGCAGAAAGGAAGAATAGAACAATTGTGGAGGTAGCCAAAGCCATGATACATGACCAGAGTCTATCGATGTTCCTGAGGGCAGAAGCATCCAGAACATATGTCTATGTACAAAATAGATGCCCACATAGAATCTTGAAGAACATGACTCCGGAATAGGATTTCATAGGAGTGAAACCAGAGGTGGGCCACCTTCATATATTTGGTTGTCCAGTTGAAATTCATGTTCCCAGGAGAAGATGACGAAATTAGAACCTTCATGTAAGAAGGGAAATTTTGTGGGATACAATGAGTCTTCAAAGGCTTACAGAATTTACATCCTAGGATCTAGGCATATTGAATTCAGTAGGGATGTGTCTTTTGAAGAAGAGATGGCTATCAGGAAAGGCATAGGATCTGACATGGAGATCAATGATGAGGAGATGCTAGACCCAAAGGAGATGATACCATATCCCCCTCCGGTTCAAAGGGAGTTATCATAGAAGGATGAACTGATCGATCCTACTAATCCAGTTGAGCCAGTTGATGATCCCACAATTATTGCAGTAGGACGGAAGAGGCCTAGATTGGAACAATAGACTCTGTAGGATGCAAAGGGGCATGGACCTCCACATGGTACTTTCCGAGAAAGTAAGAGACCTTAGAGGTTCTCTAGTTATGTAGCATTGACGAGTCACATCATTGACTCAGAACCTACCACCTATGAAGAATAATCCAAACACCAAGTTTGGAAGGATGCCATGATGGAAGAATACCGATCCATCATGGAGAATGATGTGTGGGAGGTTGTACCGAGACCTAAGGGGAAGTCAATAGTGACTTCCAAGTGGCTTCCAAGTGGCTTTACAAAATCAAGCATAGAGCAGATGGCAGTGTTGGAAAACACAAGGCTAGATTTTGTTGCCAGTGACTTCCAAGTGGCTTCCAAGTGGCTTTACAAAATCAAGCATAGAGTAGATGGCAGTGTTGGAAAACACAAGGCTAGATTTGTTGCCAGAGGATTTTCTCAGAAAGAGGGAATTGATTATGATGAGACATTTGCTCCTGTGGCTCGATATACCTCCATCAGGTCGATCATTGCTATTGCTTCAGCTATGGGATGGAAGTTGCATTAGATGTATGTCAAGACCACCTTACTCAATGGTGTTATCGAGGAAGAAGTATATATTGAACAACCAAAAGGGTTTGTTGTCCATGGAAATGAGTCTCATGTATGTAGGCTGAAAAAGGCCCTATATGGACTCAAGCAAGCACCTTGTGCTTGGTATGGATGGATAGACGGATTCCTAGTGAGCTTAGGTTTCACCAAGAGTGATGCAGACCCCAACCTTTATTACAAGGTTGTGGATGATGAGCCATTGATTTTGGTGCTTTATGTTGATGATCTGATTCTCACTAGGAATGAGAAACTTATTGTATAGTGTAAGAAGAAACTTGCCTATGATTTCGAAATGAAGGATCTTGGATTGATGCATTACTTCTTGGGATTAGAAGTATGGCAGAGGAAGAAGGAGATTTTCCTAAGTCAAGAAAAATACACCATTGATATTCTGAAGAGATTCGGAATGTTGGACTGCAAGTCCATGGCCAATCCAATGGATGCAAATTTGAAGAAGCTGAGGGACTCTACTTCAGATTCAAATTTGATTGATCCCACTATGTATCACCAACTGATTGGTTCGTTGATGTATCTGATGAACACCAGACCGAATATATGTTTTTCTATAAATGCTCTCAGCTAGTTCATGTGTGAGCCAAGGTAGATTCACTGGGTTGCTACAAAAAATGTGCTCAGATACTTGCGTGGCACTGTGGGATATGTCCTGAGAAATGGTTCAGAGTGTGACTTGAGATTGTAGGGATTTTCAGACTCATATTGGGCCAAGTGTGTTGTAGATAGGAAGAGTACTTCTGGATGTTGTTTTAGTTTGTGTTCTGCAGTGATTTCCTGGTGCAATAGGAAGCATAATTAAGTAGCAATCAGTACTGTAGAGGCCGAGTATATGGTTTCTAGTAAAGAAACTCAAGAAGTAGTATGGCTTTAGAAATTCCTTGCGGGATTGTTTGGCCAAATTCTAGAGCCAACTGTGATTCACTGTGATAACCAGACCTGTGTGCAGATGTTAGTGAATCATGTATTCCATGATAAGTCAAAGCATATAGAGATTTGGTATCACTACATTCATGATATGGTGCAGAAATATGCGGTCGATTTACAGTATGTTTCGACAGATGAACAGACTGCAGATGTTCTTACCAAGCCTCTTCCCAAGATAAAGTTTGAATAATTTCGTGAAATACTTGGAGTGGAAGAGAACGTGTCCCTCCTTGAGAGGGAAAGATGACATGAAGATGTTTACATTGCTTTCACCCAGGTACCTCTACTTATCCAGGTTCTCATCCAGGTATGGGAGGATCCCATTGGTAGATGAGAGAGACAGATAGTAGATGGTTGGGTGAAGTTTGGTTCCACACAGGTGCCTCTACTCGTCCAGGTTCTCATCCAGGTATGGGAGGATCCCATTGGCATATGAGACATACAGATAATAGATGGTTGGGTGAAGTTTGGTTCCACACAGGTGCCTCTACTTGTCCAGGTTATCATCCAAGTATGGGAGGATACCATCGGCAGATGAGACATACATGTAGTAGATGGTTGTCTGAAGCTTGCATAGGTACCTCTACTAGTTCAGGTTCTCAACCAGGTATGGGAGGATCCCATCGGCATATGATACGAATATATAGTAGATGGTCATGCACCTCTGCTCGTCCAGGTTCTCATCTAGGTATGGGAGGATCCCATCGGCAGATGAGACAGATAGGTAGCAAATGGTAAAGCTTATCTCTCGGACATGTAAGTAGGATGGAGAGGCTACATCGAAGGACTGGTTGAGTTGGTTCATGATGACACTTATTGAAGGACTGAGGTTGTGTTGACAACCTTTAGTATGTATAGAGATGATCGAGACAATATAGACGTACAGACCCGGATGATCGTGATGTTGATGATGACTGTATCCGAAGAATACCTTCCTTGTTGATAGGGAGTGTTGGAATTTGTGCAACTTCGTAAGTTATTCTTATTTTATTTTATTGTACTTGTTTGTACCTCCTACGAGAGATGTTTTTGATGTAATTAATCATGTAAACCTTGGGGAGAAAATCAAATAAAAAAAGAATTATTAAATGTATTTTTATATTCCCCCAAGACTAGTCGACCCAGTCAGTTTGACAAGTCGGCCCAGTTAGGGAAAAAAGCCAGTTTGGCATGTGTATAAATAGAGATGAAGTTTGCCTCATTTGGTCATTCACTCAATCAAGAAAGTTCACATCACTTGGAGAGAGATTCACATCTATAGCCAGGAGAAGCATATTTTGGGGTTTCTACTTGGAGAGTTTTTCTACTTTTTCTCTCCCATCATTGTACTATGTTCTCATAATTGTTCATCTCTATACGAAGGTTGCTGGGTTTTCTCCCTATTGGGTTTCCCAAGATAAATTCTTGTGTACTTTGTTTCTATGATTTGTATTTCTTCCAGTGATCCTATTGATCTTATGCAATTGAATTATACTGCTATAATTGTATGAAAAACTAACATTACAAATAACCTTCTTTCAATTTATTACACTATAGGTATACACTATTTGGTTGAGTCTGATGCTCAAAAGGTTATCATTAGATATTAAATTCATGTTGTGTCCAAAGGGGTTCAAGTTGGTGGTCTATATAGATTGCAGATAGATCTAGTGAAGCATGGCACTCTAGTGCATAGTAGTGACAAGCCGTGTGAGCTACGACATAGGTACTTTGGTCACTTACACTATGGAGCGCTTAATCTCTTGAAGAGTATGGTGCGAGGATTGCGAGACTTCAAGATCGAGAATGAAGGAGTATGAAACACATGTGCATTCGACAAGCATGACAAGGTTACTTTTCCAAGTAGTGAACATAGATCGAGAGTGATTCTTGAGTTTATCCATTTGAATGTATGTGGACCTATGTCTTCCTCTTCTTTGAAAGCCTTGTAATATGTTACTTTCATCGATGATTCCTCATGCATGCTCTGGATTTATTTTATGAAGACTAAGGTTGACACATTTCAATAAGCTCACAAAGTTCTAGGCCTTGGTTGAAAATTAGACATAGAAGAAGATCAAAGTGATTCATTTAGATAATGGAGGCAAGTACACCTCCACAAAATTTGAATTCTTTTGAGAGGAAGAAAAGATTAAGGAGTTGATAGTTCCCTACAACCCACCACAAAATTGGGTTGCATAGAGGAAGAACAAATCTATTCTTGAGATTGATGAGGCCATGATCCATGGCATCGATTTGTTCATGTCTTTGGGTGGCATCATGCAAAGAAACAATCTATATTTTGAATAGACTTTCTCATTGAATTTTGAAGGACAAGGCATCATAGGAAGCATTTACTAGTGAGCAACTTGAGCTATCACTTTTTTGTGTGTCTTTGGTAGTCCAATTTATATTCACGTTCTTGACTAGATAAAAGGGCTAAATCTCGAGTAACAAGGGTATTTATTTGGATATATTGAAACTGCCAAGGATTATAAGATCTACATTCCAATGAAATAGAAGACTATGGTGAACAAATATGTGATGTTTGATGTGGATGTGTGGTGCTCAAGATCACAACTATATCCTTTAGTGATTGAAGAAAGTGAAAATGTTGATGTTCTAGAATTTGATTTAGGAGTAAAAGAAGACTTGGATCTAGATTTGGGCGAAGAGATACAAATGAAGGATTATTCATCACTGGAAATCAATATGGATTACTTAGAAATTACAAGATACACAATAGCATGTAGGGATGACTGAAATTTCAATGGTGTAAGCATTCCTCATAAGAGATTTGACAAGCATGTTACGTTGACTTCTTCCGTTGGTGATACTTCTAGTTTTGCAGTACAAGTGTGGAGTGATGCCACGATGCAGGAGTGATGTTTGGTAGATAGTTCTAGAACCTTTGGTGGGATCAATGATTGATTTCAACACTACAACATACTTGGATATCTAGGTTGTAGGTACAATCGAGATACATAGGGAGAATAATGGTGTTGGAGAAAACATTTTCCTTGTAAAGAGGGAGTGTTAGATTTTAGTTTATTTGAAAGTGTTTTTATTAAGCTAAGGGAATGGTTGATGTGATGTGGAGGGCTTGTGGTCCTCTAGCCCATTTATTGTGTTTTGGTTGACTTACATTTAAAGAACTTAAAGGGTGTATTCTTACCTTGGGATAAGTGCTAAGGGGTACACTTATTGATGTGGTAGTCAGCACATGTGGTAGTTTTCCATCTTCTACAAGAGCACACTTGTTGATGAGGATGGGCACATAGGACATGTGAGTGACCACCTTGGTGGAGGGTGTTATGCTCCTAGAGGTTGGGCACAAAACCTTAGGAACATCGGAGCCACCTTGCACATATGTTGAGGATAAACCCTTAAGTTGAAGATCCATTGTTGGAGGGCGCACCATCTTTCTTAGAGGAGTGATTGACATGCAGATACCTAGACTTGGGGGGCACACCACCTTGATGGTTGTACAAAAATTATTGTTCCATGTGGCATTAATTCTTAGTTTAGTGCTCCACTTGGGGATTTGTTGTTGACTAAACCTAGGGTTTACTTGTGGACTTGATCCATGTATTATTGTTAGCCTTCCTCACCTAATCATATATAAAGGGAGGAGTGTATTTGTTACAAATCATATTCTATCTTAGAGATGTGGTAGTTGGTGTGAAGCTATCGACATATCTTGGAAGAACAATATTTACTTTTGTAACTAGGACATTGATTTTGAGATGCATGCACTAGGATTTATTGGTTTGTGTGATGCGTATGAAGAGTAAAGTTTGTGAGATGCAAGTGTGGATCTAAGGGTTAGATAGTGGGTGTGATGTTAGCTTGTTGTTGACTTTTTGGAGAGGCTATTATAGATTGGTGGGATGCCTTGCTAGGTCTTGTCGTTGCTGTTGGTTAGGGTTTGCAATAATTATGGATTCCCTAGCTAGGGTTTGGGAAGTTTTGGAAAATTCCTTGCTTGGGATAAAGTATAAATACATGATGTACTAACTTTGGCAAAGATGAGGATTGTATTTTATCTTCATATTGTGATAATAAGGAGTTGTAGTGTTTGTCTTAAATTTTCTTATAGATCTCATTTTCAAATATCGTTTTCATGTGTTTTGAGAAAGTTTCATTGTTGTTTTGACATGCTAATTTATCAGGACAACAATGCTGAAATGTTGAGTGATTTGCATGCTTCAGATGAAAGTTGAGATCTGAAATGTGATGTTATATTTCTGCAGTTTATGAATATAGTTTTTAGATCTGCATATTTGATTAGATCATGCCTTAAATGTTGTATTGATCAAGTGCTGATATATTGGGACAAGAAGGCTAGAATGTTGGGTGATTTGGCATGATTTAGGTGAAACTTTAGATTTAAATGTGATTTTATATTTCAAGTGTTAATGAATACAATTTTTAAATATGCATAATTGATTTAGATCGTGTCCTAAGCATTATTGTATTAATCAAGCATTGAATTATTTTGTGGTGTTCATCTACTTGAACTTGCCTACGGTAATGGTGGACAGATTTGAAATATTTGAAGGTGCATTTGTAAATATTTAACATCATTGCTAAGGCTGAAAGTTCTATGTGATAAATCCATGACCTCATTGAAGTAAGGTGAAAATTTTGATTTGGGTAAGTGTATATTTCTTGGTGAATATTGCCTTGTTCATAAAATTTTATAGCACCCACAAAGTGGAATGGTCAAATTGATGTCCCTTTTGCAAGAGATCCTATACATGCTATTGAATTTCTTCATTATCTAACAAGGATATGTGGTACAAAGGTCCAATAGGTAATCATGCACTAGGACTATATCAATATGGTTTTGTACATGTTGAAGTAGTTCACTCCTTTTAATATGTCCAAAACATCATCAATGTGAGGGATTATAGAATTGGTTCTTGATTTTGATATTGTTGAGGGTTTGGATAACCAATGCATAGGTGCTTCCATCTTTCTTGGGCATGCACATAATTGGGCTTGCACTGTTGAAATAATGTAACTTCGAAGAATATTCTACTTGTATTATTCCTCCTTCGGGAGATGTCATTAATGTAAAAGGTCATGAGGTAAAACCTTCATTGTAAGTCGGGTCATTAGTACCCAAAAGAATGTAATATAAATATTATTTTGAGTTTTCCTAGAGAGGTCGACCCAGTCAAGTTAGTGAGGCCGACCTAGTTAGGTTAAAAGGTCAATGAAAAGTAAAGTATAAATAGAGAGTGTCCCCCTCTCATTTGCACCATTCACTCAATCAATCATTGCGCATTAGAGAAAGAGGAAGGCTAGCAAAGGAGGAGGATTGATGTTGGATCTTGTGTTTGGGTTTTATCTCTCTTTCTTATGAGACTTATTTCTTTGGGCATTGTACTTTGGTAATCTATATTGAGGAAGTTTTGTTGGGTTTTCTTCCCCTTGAGGGTTTCCCATGATAAATTATTGTGTACCTTGCGATTGTGTCTTTCAGAGATCCTCTTTATGTCGCTACTGTGAAAATGTATTGAATGCTCATGAAGTTAGAATTTAGTCTTTAGTAGCATATAATCTTAACATGGTTTCAGAGCTAGATTGAAAATAACATCTTTCACTAGGGAAAATTTCTCTCTCTTCTCTGGGCAAGAAAATTAGGGCTTCCTATTGAAGAAGAATTTTTTAGTGCAAGCGACATTGGGAAGTGCGCCCCTCCTAGGCGCATATTTTGGCACCTAGATCAAAGTTTTTCAATGGCCATATCTTCCATAAATTCAAACCCTAGTTTGACTTGGAACCAGAAAAACCAGAAAACCAGAAAACCAGGAAACTGCAGTCCAAAATTTCACAAGTCTAGTTTCAGGGGTTAAATCTTGGATTCTTCATAAACTTATTGTACCAGCATACTCACCTTAGTCAAGCGCATCTTTTGATGAGTTTAGTTTTCATTTCTGAGAAATTTAAATTTTTGGTCATTTTCTGTTCTCCGGGATAAAATGGCTCCAAGCACTAAGCTTGATGACAAGTTGAAAGGCATAGAAAATTTCCATGCTTGGAAATAAAGAATTGGATTCATTCTAGAAGAGAATGATCTTGTGAAGTTTTTAAGAAAGCTGTGCTAGAATCCGCAGAAGCTAAAGCAAAGGAAAAGCACAAGAAGGACATGATTAGAGCCAAGAGGATCATAGCAGATTCCATCAAGGATCACTTGATTCCTTAAGTGTCCTCCAAGAAAACACCTAAGGAAATGTTTGATGCCCTATCAAGGATGTATGAAGGAATAACATTAATCAGAAGATGAATTTGAAAACCCAACTCAAAAGTACAAAGATGAGTCAAGGTGAATCTATCCAAGAATATTTTACAAGGGTTTCTCAATTCAAAGAACAACTAGACGCAATTGGAGACAATCTTGATGGATATGAATTAGTGATGATCGCTCTCAATGGTCTTACTAGACCTTGGGATTCTTTTATCCAGACAATGTGTGCAAGAAAGGAAAGTCTACAATTTGAAATTGTATGGGAAGAATGTGTTCAAGCGGAAGGTAGAGTGGCAAATCGAGAAGCACTACTCAGAGATGATGATCAAGCTCTAGCTACCCATACTAAAAGAGGAAAAGGAAAATCTCACTACCAGAAGGAAACTCATAAGGAGTTTCATCCTCCTAATAAGTTTCAGAAGTACAAGAAGGGAAACTACAAGCAAAGATACCTCTCTTCTTATCAATGCTATCATTGTGATAAGATGGGACATATTGCTAAAGATTTTCCATTAAGAAAAGAAAAATACAAAAATAATAACAAAAGACATCATGCTCATTTAGCCGAAGAAGAAGAAGAAGAAGAAGAAGAAGAAGAAGAACCTCCTAGGAAGTTACATAACGAAGAAGTAGAAGAATATGTTCTATAAGATTAAGGATGTACTATATATACTAGGCCTGAAGAACAACCTACCGTATATCTTAGCTTTAGATAAGGAAGAGCTTAGAGTTATTGGGACAAAGTAAGGTGACTCATATAAATTGAAAGTTTATGTCACCTACCCAATTTTTGAGAATAATGATTTCCTATTATTATTCTTTTTGCAAAAATATTTTGTGTTAAATTATAATTACAAGTTTGTAATTATGACCAAGTAGGTCAAAATTGAATGTAATGAATCATTACTATTATTTAATAAATGAAAATGGGAGACAAACACTCAAGAAAACTGTTACAAGAGTATCCACTGGCCCACTAGGAGGAATGGAAGCTACTGGAAGGATTGGGACAGATGGCAGCATTTGCACTCTACCATTAGTTGTTGGTATGGGACAACTCCCCTTAATTTTGTGGCATTTTCCTCTCCAGGTGGAGAGAGGTGAGCAGGTAGCTCACTAATGACCAGTTAATTACAAAAGACCTAGGCAGCCTATAAAGGGAAATTCGAATTGAGCAAGTAGCTCTTACAATGTTTTCTGCAGAAACATTCCTCATGCTCATCAGGTGATGGCTGAGAGATTCAAATAGGGGAGGCTGTGGAGAGTGCAAGTATAAGTCTGCAAATGTTATGAGAAGGATAGACCAGAGGCGTTGGTGCTGATCCCATGGAATTACTAAGCCTGTTAAGGCTGAATATATAAATTTTCTTGTTGCTGCAAATGGAAGTCCCAAGCTGCAGAACCTTCTTCTTCCTGGTGGATCAATGGATAGGCTCGGGGGTCCTAAAGCAAACATCTTGGCTGTTTGGGAGCAGGTTGGGTGGAACGGGTTCCTTGAGTGGTTTGTTCCTCCCATTACCCTCAGGTTCTATTCTGCTGTGTTTTCTTTTTCAATTCACATGAATGCTCTCAGGAAATGGTTTAGTGTTATTATTTAATGATCCATAGTAGAAAATGGCAGATCCTAGTTATTATAGATTTGTTGAACCGATAAAATGACTCCTCTGCATTTTTCCCCATGCATGGAGCTACATCGTACTCCAGTACAGAGAGGAAGCATTAAATCTGCCCAGCTAAAAATGAAACCTTGCATGCATCTAAACATCTAAACCAAGGACCACCCATGCACAGACTATGTTTATCATGCATCTTGTATTTTTAGCAGCTGTAGATTAGATCTATGCATGTATTGTTTTACCATTTAATCTTGCATGCTGAAGCAACGTAACTGAAACTAAGTATGGCAGTAGATTCTTTTTCCTGAAGGTGATCATGATGTTAACGACTAGAGTTCCGATCTTTATTAGTTATTTCAAAGAAAACAATAGTATGCATTCTATTTAACCATATTCCCATTATTCTTCTATCTTCTTATTGCTTTAGAATTTGATTGATCTTATATGAATATTGTCTCGACTGTATTATATTGCACAGGCAGAAAGAAAACTACTGTGTATTTTATTCTTTCATCTAAGGTCCAAAATGGACGAATACAGGAATAAATAGACAGTATAGAAAAACTGCATTTCATAAGCAATCAAATTATTGGACGATTGCACTGTTATTATTTTGTTTCTTGAACCATCAATTGCATATGATAAAAAGTTACATCACAGAAATACCAAGTTATTAATAGCTAGGTCAAACACAACTTATTTAAATTAATAGGTTAAATTGTAATATCTCTACACCCTAGCTGGGATCAACAGGGTTTCAATACATTTTTTATTTATAAACATTAAACAGTTGCCAAAATGAAGGTCTCATCACCATAAACAATTAAATTGCAGAATCAAGAGTCGTTCTTCTTATTCCTTTAAACATCATTATAGACATATAGATTTCATTCACATCGATAGCTAGGGTTTAAACAATATCACTCATGCCTTCAAAACAAACCATATCTTTCTTTCTATTTCTCGGCTTATAGCCACTTTTTATTCAAACAATTGAAAACATGCTTTTCGATCCTTGGATCTAAGTTCAAGACTGAAGAAATTGAACAACACTTACGCAGACATAAAACCCAAATTATCTTAACCGGCGATTAGACACAGATACAAAAACGAGAAGACCCATTTACTAAACATAACCATTAAACCTTGAACGTTATCGTTTCCATTTAAAACAACAGTAGTTACACCCTACATTCGCCACTATCTTTGATGGGATTCCTTTCGAAACCCTACACCATTTATACACATAGCAAATATTGAAAACAAAGTTATTGTCAACATATCTCCTCATGCATCAACCCAGAACTACTCAAATGATAAGACATAAACAGAACGATGCAAGACGGTTGCAAACATAAGGGTTCAACCCTGCTAAACTCGCCGATGCCAAGCATGGCCGGCCACATACTTTAAAACTCTTACATCACCTATTCTATCAATGAAACTCAAAAAAACTGAAGGTTGCCAAATGATGTAGGCGAGACAAGCCACTGCCGCGAAGGCATGCTACCAGCACTTTCCCATCAAGTCCGATGCCAGGAGAACCACTAAGGAGGGATACCACCGAAGATTACCAGTGGGTTCGCTTAAAATCTCTTCCTCTTCAACTGTTCCGGCACCCTATGGAGTCGCTGAGGATCACCAGCCAACAACCATGCAAGAAGATTAGCATTGGATCATGAAATAGAACGCATGCAACAAAGAATAGTGGGAGAACCTTTGCAACGAATACATTACCTGGGTTAACAGAGTTTTTCGACGTAGCCGTATCCATCCACCGTGAAGGAGGTGCACCCCGTTCGAAGACCACGATGAGGGATACCTCCCAAATCTTCCAACTCAATTGAAAAACCCAGATTTACAAGCTACGAAAATGCCAGCACAGATGCACTCATCTCACTTGTAGGTTACCACACTGTCATTCCAAACTTGACTTCCATGAATAATATTTACTCGCAGACCCACGGTTGCTACCGGTCTCAGGATCGAGCCCGAGGGAGGCTAGAAAAACCAGCAAACCCTAAGTGTTTCTCGGTCGGTTGGCCTCACCTCCCAAACCCTACCACCGAGCAAATGACCAAGAAATGTTACAAAGATCCATAAGTTATGCGAGGGTTCAAATTATCCCAATACACAATGATCAACGACGGAGATTCACCCACATCAAGCCACGTTGGAAGGTGGCAGGTGCAGCATTAAATGGCTCATCTACCTCCCAAGCCATGGAGCTGCCATATCGGATGATAGCAGGGTAGGAGGCCGCTACAACTCAACAAATTTCCAAACCTTTTCATGCCGAAAATTCCACATAGACATGCATGTAACACTATCCCTAACACGGTGGCCAGGCACTTTAATTACAAATCAAACCATTTATTACACCAGCGATTTGTTTACAGGCTTTTTGCAGGGCCATCATTCTACCTGCCAACCCATACGAATCTACGTTAAAATTTTCAACATGTAAACTTTAGCAATGTATATTGATCAACCGATAGCATATAACCAAGGTCTCATACTATCCATATAACCAATTCGAAACTTAATCATAGCATTTGAATATCCACTAAGGTCGCGAGCAACCATAGGATATGGTTTGACTCCGCTCTTCACATTAAGACTTTTATATAGTTCGCTATAGGGCTTGTTGTAAGCTCATAAAGCTTGTCCACACCATAAGTCATTTAAACACATCGTTAGGGTATGGTACCACCCAAGGACCCATCGCATTCATTGCATGGTTGGGTGTTAATACTTAGAGTGTCACCATTTTAATTGCCCAAGAAACAGAGTGTAGAACCATTTTGTCAAATCTCTCCATAGTATGACTTAAGACCTTGCGACCTTGTCGTCAACCTGTCACCGTCATTATTATAAAAAGAATTACTTAACAGCTGTAAGGCATTCATGGAATGACCTGACATAAATTCATCAACACTTGACAGACACATTCACAACAATCACACCCTGAGTAGACATTATCTGCAGACGTGAGAGAGACAGGTTCATCTTACAAGCATTGAGAAGAGATCATACCTGTAGCATCAAATTCATAAGCAGTTTCGATTTCGATCTCGGTTATTTAAACTCTCGACTCTTGTCGCTATCTGCGCAGAAGGACAAATGCAATGCTTTAGCAGAGTCGCTAAGTAAGCCTCGGGGACCTTGTGGGACCCCTTTCATCATCATCCAGAAAAGTTAAACTGTCAGCATTTGTCAAAGAATTCTGTTTTCCATTACATCATAAATTGTCAATCATTCCAGTGTACTAACAAAATACATAATCAACAATTGATTTTCATGACGTCATTAAAAGACAAAGGACACAATCGTTAAATTGTTCCTACCAAGCGACACTTTTATTAATTAATGAATATTGATTATTATCATTTCCGCATTTTACAATATTAGCCCCTTTTTGGTGATTTAATTTTTTTAAATTTTTTTATGAAAATATTGGGATGTTACATGTGGTATCAAAGCTCATGTTCGAACTCTAGGCCTAAAGACGGTCCATGAAACATGCAAACAGAAAATTTATGACTGTGAAAATTTTCACTAACTCAAGTTTAAATTATTGTGTCCTATACAAAAAAATTTCTTTGATTACAGATATGGAAGGATCAGTTGAACACATAAGGGGTAGATTTCCGCCAAACAGCCCAAGTATGGAACAACAATTCCAGGGCAATTGGGGTAATGATCCGTCAGAATTATTACGTGCTTTTCATGAATTAAAAGCAGAGATCCAGTCAGTAAAACAGGACAATGAAATAATCCTGCAAACACAGGAAGAATTGAAGCAAGCACTGTTTGACCAATATCCAAAATATGAACAGAACTTGGAACATACTTCTGAAACTAAAGAGCTATCCCAGGAAGGCAAGAACAAACAAACCGAAACAGCTGAAGAAAACAACAACTCAACTTCATCAAGAGCTACCAAACAACCTCGTAAAAAGAAGCATAACTACTCTAGTGATAACAATGAAGGAGACTGTAAGCCAAAAAGAAAAAAAAATCGATAGTATGAACAGATATCTGGTGAATTCAAGAAGATCAAACCCCCAATTTTCAATGGCGAGATAGAAAAAGGAGAGACAGCAGAAGCATGCTGTCCGGCATGAAAAAGTATTTTCAGATCTACGACTACTCGGAATTCTTGAAGGCGAAAATGGCAATTTATAATTTGACCAGGAAGGCAGATATTTGGTGGCAAAACCTTAAAAGGGTAAAGGGTGTAAAAGACCGAGATGTGAGTTGGAGTACTTTCAAAAGACACTTCAAGAAGAAATTATTATCTGAGCAGTATTATGAAGAAAAATCCAAGGAATTTTATGATCTAAAACTAGGAACAATGAATATGAAAGAGCTGAACAACAAGTTTTTAAGTCTTCTTAGATACGTGCCATATATGGTGGAAGAAAAACCAAAGGTCCAGAGGTACCTAAGTTTCCTACCTTTCCACATCAAGTGAGGATAGAGTACGATAACCCTAAGACCCTAGAGGAAGCCATGAGGAAAGCCACCTTTTGCTTTGACCAGAATAAGAGAAGAGAAGGGGTACCTAGCAGGAAAAACTCAAAACCTAGAAACTTTGAACAAAAAAAGAAGAATTTTAGATATGGTGGCAATTCCAGTTTTCAGAATCAAAAGTTTTAGCAGAATAGAAATAATCAGCAACAGAATTTACAACACCCAGAAATGTCCCCAATGTTGCCAGGACCAATGAACAGAAGCCACCTATAAAATGCTTTGAGTGCCAAGGGCCCCATTATGCCTCAGATTGTCCCCTCAGGAAACGGGCGGCCAATCATATTCACTCCATACAGTCTGAAGCTACTGTAGGATATGTGGCAAGAGACGTACCCAGAATTAGTGCAGCATTAGACAACCGGCAAGCAGAACACCAAGTCTCAATGGTGGAGGTCAAAGGTATGCTGCAAAACCACCCTGTTTCTATTTTAATTGACCCCGGTGCTAGTCTAAGTTATATATCACCAGTTGTGGTAGAAAAACTTAATTTGAAAATAGATAAATCGATAAATTCTGGTTAGTTAGATTAGCAATAGGAACCAAAAGGAAGGTTTCTGATTTTGTGAAAAATTGTGCTTTATCTATGAATCAGCTAACAACGCAAGTTAAGCTAAATATTCTGCCATTAGGGTCATATGACATCCTAATCGGTATGGATTGGTTAGAAACCCATCGGGTCATTCTGAACTATTATGAAAAAATCTTCAATTGCCTGGATGATGAAGGAAAGACAGCAGAGGTAAAAGGCGTCCCCAGAAAAACATCCGTTCGACAGATTTCAGCCATGCAAGTAAAAAGGGCAATTAGAAAAGGGTGTCAGATGTTTTCCATGAATGCGGTGCATGATGAGATAAGCACTAAGGAGGACAAACTAAAAATGGAAGACATACCTATCTTGCAGGATTTCCAAGATATTTTTCCTGAAGAGATCCCAGACTTATCTCCCAAAAGGGACCTGGATTTTACTATTGAATTAATACCTGGCGCTATACCAAGTTCTAAAGCTCCATACTGGATGAATATACTGGATATGAATGAGTTAAAATCTCAGCTGAAGGAGCTAATCGATAAAAAATATATAAGACCTAGCGTGTCCCCTTGGGGAGCACCGGTCATTTTTGTTAAGAAGAAGGATGGTACCCTAAGGCTGTGTATAGATTATCGTCAACTGAATAAAATGACAATCAAGAATAGGTACCCGCTACCCCGCATTGACGATCTCTTTGACCAGCTATGCGGAGCAACAGTGTTCTCAAAGATCGATTTACGATCAGGGTATCATCAGGTCCGTGTGAAGGATGAAGACATATTCAAAACAACCTTTAGAACTCGTTATGGACACTATGAATTCATTGTCATACCGTTTGGACTAACTAATGCACCTGCTGTATTTATGTGCTTAATGAACAAAATTCTGCACAAGTACTTAGATAAGTTTGCAGTCGTGTTTATCGATGACATTTTGGTATATTCTAAGAACAAGGAAGAGCATGATGAACATCTACGTATCATTCTGTAAGTTCTGAGGGAACACCAGTTGTATGCAAAATTCAGCAAATGTGACTTTTACAAAGACAAGATTCAGTACTTGGGACACATAATCTTTGAGGAAGGGATTGCAGTTGACCCCGCCAAGATAAAGGCCATTAATGAATGGACGGTTCCTAAAGATGTGACAGATGTGCGATCGTTTATGAGCATCACTGGTTACTATAGAAAATTCATTGAAGGGTTTTCCAGGATCGCAAACCCCATAACGTCGCTACAGAAAAAGGGAAAGAAGTTTGTTTGGGACCAAAAGTGTGCGAACATTTTTGCAAAATTAAAAGAATTATTGACCTCAACACCTATTTTGAGGATTGCAGATCCTAATAAAAATTTTGTAGTATGCACAGACGCATGCAATGATGGACTGGGAGGAGTCCTAACGCAGGAGGGACATGTTGTAGCATACGAATCAAGAAAACTGAAAATTCATGAGAATAACTATTCCACCTACGACCTAGAATTGCTAGCAGTGATTCATGCCTTAAAAATGTGGCGTCACCACCTTATCGGCAGAAAATTTACCTTGATGACTGATAGCATGGGGCTGAAATATTTGTTAGATCAAACAAATTTGAATGCCAGGCAAGCTAGATGGCTAACTTTTCTTAGTGAGTATGATTTTGAAATTCAGCACATTAAAGGGAAGGAGAATAAAGTGGCTGACGCATTAAGTCGCAATGCAAGAATACATTTTGTTTCAGCCATCAGCACATGCGCAGCAGATTTGGAGGAACAAATTTTTGAAGGAATCAAGGAGGATGAGGAATATAGAAAATTACAGGAAAGGACAGCAGAAAACAACTCTGAAAATTCTGTAACAGATTTCAGTTTAAAGGAAAATGGCTTACTACTGTACAAAAACAGATTGTACATACCAAACGTACCAGCAGTAAAAATTCTGATATTGGATGAGATGCACAAAAGCCACTATTCTTGCCACCTCGGTTACCAGAAAACCATCACAATGCTAAGGAAGGAGTACTACTGGCCCAGGATGAAGGATGAAGTAGCGGAGTATATAGCTAAGTGTTT
This sequence comes from Larix kaempferi, assembly GCA_027924585.1. Classification (NCBI taxonomy): domain Eukaryota; kingdom Viridiplantae; phylum Streptophyta; class Pinopsida; order Pinales; family Pinaceae; genus Larix; species Larix kaempferi. The sequence continues at coordinate 19,897,705 of BSBM01000047.1, read as the reverse complement.
TGACTGTCAAAAAGTGAAAGTGGAACATCAACATCCTGCGGGATTGCTGCAGCCCTTGCCTATACCCAACTGGAAATGGGAAGTCATAAATATAGATTTCATCACTGGGTTACCAAAGAATAAAAAATAGCACAATTCCATCATGGTGGTAGTAGACAAACTTAGCAAGGCAACCCATTTTATCCCTGTCAAAACTACCCATAAAGCCCCTAATATTGCAGAAATTTATATGAAGCAAGTTTTCCGACTACATGGCATACCCAAGGTAATAGTTTCAGACCGAGATTCGAAGTTCACAAGTAATTTTTGGAGATCTTTGTTCAAGGGGTTAAACACCACTTTAAATTTCATCACTGCATTCCATCCGCAAACAGACGGTCAGACTGAAAGGGTGAACCAAATATTGGAAGATATGCTCAGGCTGTATGTTAAGGATCAGCCTGGTAAGTGGGAAGACTACTTGCATTTAGCAGAGTTTGCGTATAATAATCACTACCATGCTTCAGCCAAACTTAGCCCATTTGAGATCCTTTACGGAATAAAGTGTAACACACCAGTGTCATGGAGTGATCCAGTTAACAGGGTCACCTTAGGGCCCGAATTGTTGCAAGAATTGGAATCAATCATGAAGCAAGTACAAGGGAATCTTAAAGTTGCCCAGGATAGATAGAAAAGTCAAGCAGACCTTAAAAGAACTCATAGAAAGTTCCAGGTTGGTGAACATGTTTTTCTTAAGATAAGGCCGAAAAAGAGCTCCTTAAAATTGGGAAGCTGTGCCAAACTGGCACCCAGGTATTGTGGTCCTTTCAAAATCTTGTCCAGGGTTGGACTTGTGGCATATCAATTAGCCCTACCTTCAAACCTCAAATTCCATAATGTTTTTCACATTTCATTTTTAAATAAATATGTGCATGATCCTAATCATGTTGTAAATTGGAATAATGTTCAGGTGGAACAAGGCGGCGATTTTCCGGTGGAACTGGACTGTATTCTCGCAAGGAAAGAAACTCTACTCTGGAACCGCATGGTTGGCCAAGTAAAAGTACAATGGAAGCACTATATCCCAACAGAGGCTACCTGGGAGTTGGAGAGTAGTATGCGGGTTGCATACCCAACTCTGTTCCAGGAACACTCAATGAGTGAATAAAGCAACATCAAGGACGATGTTGAGGCTTAAGGGGGGTGTATGTCACCTACCCAATTTTTGAGAATAATTATTTCCTATTATTATTCTTTTTGCAAAAATACTTTGTGTTAAATTATAATTACAAGGTTTTAATTATGACCAAGTAGGTCAAAATTGAATGTAATGACTCATTATTATTATTTAATAAATGAAAATGGGAGACAAACACTCAAGAAAACTGTTACAAGAGTATCCATTGGCCCACGAGGAGGAATGGAAGCTGCTGGAAGGATTGGGAAAGATGGCAGCATTTGCACTCTACCATTAGTTGTTGGTATGGGACAACTCCCCCTAATTTTGTGCAATTTTCCTCTCTAGGTGGAGAGAGGTGAGTAGGCAGCTCACTAATGACCAGTTAATTACAAAAGACCTAGGTAGCCTATAAAGGGCAATTCGAATTGAGTAGGCAACTCTTACAATGTTTTCTGCAGAAACATTCCTCATGCTCATCAGGTGATGGCTGAGAGATTCGAATAGGGGAGGCTGTGCAGAGTGCAAGTATAAGTCTGCAAATGTTATGAGAAGGACAGACCAGAGGCGCTGGTGCTGATCCCATGGAATTACTAAGCCTGTCAAGGATGGATATATAAATTTTCTTGCTGCTGCAAGTGGAAGTCCCAAGCTGCAGAACCTTCTTCCTCCTGGTGGATCAGTGGATAGGCTCGGGGGTCCTAAAGTAGACATCTTGGCTATTTGGGAGCAGGTTGGGTGGAACGGGTTTCTTGAGTGGTTTGTTCCTCCCATTACCCTCAGGTTCTATTCTGCCGTGTTTTCTTTTTCAATTCACATGAATGCTCTTAGGAAATGGTTTAGTGTTATTATTTAATGATCCATAGTAGAAAATGGCAGATCCTAGTTATTATAGATTTGCTAAACCGATAAAATGACTCCTCTGCATTTTTCCCCATCCGTGGAGCTGCATCGTACTCCAGTATAGAGAGGTAGCATTAAATATGCCCAGCTAAAAATGAAACCTTGCATGCATCTAAACATCTAAACCAAGGACCACCCATGCACATACTATGTTTATCATGCATATTGTATTTTTAGCAGTTGTAGATTAGATCTATGCATGTATTGTTCTACCGTTTAATCTTGCATGCTAAAGCAACGTAACTGAAACTAAGTATGGCATTAGATTCTTTTTCCTGAAGGTGATCACGATGTTAACAACTAGATTTCCGATCTTTATTAGTTATTTCAAAGAAAACAATAGTATGCATTCTGTTTAACCATATTCCCATTATTCTTCTATCTTCTTATTGCTTTAGAATCTAATTGATCTTATATGAATATTGTCTCCACTATATTATATTGCATAGACAGAAAGAAAACTACTGTGTATTTTATTCTTTCATCTGAGGTCCAAAATGGACGAATACAGGAATAAATAGATAGTATAGAAAAACTGCATTTCATAAGCAATCAAATTATTGGACGATTGCACTGTTATTATCTTTGTTTCTTGAACCATCAATTGCATATGATAAAAACTTACATCACAAAAATACCAAGTTATTAACAGCTAGGGCAAACACAGCTTATTTAAATTGATAGGTTAAATTGTAATATCTCTACACCCTAGCCGGGATCAACAGGGTTTCAATACATTTTTTTATTTATAAACATTAAACAGTTGCCAAAACGAAGGTCTCATCACCATAAACAATTAAATTGCAGAATCAAGAGTCGTTCTTATTCCTTTAAACATCATTATAGACATATAGATTTCATTCACATCTATAGCTAGGGTTTAAACAATATCACTCATGCCTTCAAAACAAACCATATCTTTCTTTCTATTTCTCGGCTTATAGCCACTTTTTATTCAAACAATTGAAAACATGCTTTTCGATCCTTGGATCTAAGTTCAAGACTGAAGAAATTGAACAACACTTACGTAGACATAAAACCCAAATTATCTTAACCGGCGATTAGACACAGATACAAAAACGAGAAGACCCATTTACTAAACATAACCATTAAACCCTGAATGTTATCGTTTCCATTTAAAACAACAATAGTTACACCCTACGGTCGCCACTATCTTTGCTGGGATTCCTTTCGAAACCCCACACCATTTATACACATAGCAAATATTGAAAACAAAGTTACTGTCAACATATTTCCTCATGCATCAACCCAGAACTACTCAAACGATAAGACATAAATAGAACGATGCAATACGGTTGCAAACACAAGGGTTCAACCCTGCTAAACTTGCCGATGCCAGGCATGGCCGGCCACATACTTTAAAACTCTTACATCACCTATTCTATCAATGAAACTCAAAAAAATTGAAGGTTGACAAATGTTGTAGGCGAGACAAGCCACTACCGCGAAGGCATGCTACCATCACTTTCCCATCAAGTCCGATGCCAGGAGAACCACTAAGGAGGGATACCACTGAAGCTTACCGGTGGGTTCGCTTAAAATCTCTTCCTCTTCAACTGTTCTGGCACCCTGTGGAGTCATCGAGGATCACTTGCCAACAACCATGCAACAAGATTAGCATTGAATCATGAAATAGAACACATGCAACAAAGAATAGTGGGAGAACCTTTGCAACGAATACATTACTTGAGTTAACAGAGTTTTTCGACGTAGCCGCATCCATCCACCATGAAGGAGGTGCACCCAGTTCGAAGAACACGATGATGGATACCTCCCAAAAATTCCAACTCAATTGAAAAACCCATATTTACAAGCTATGACGATGTCGACACAGATGCACTCATCCCAGCTGTAGGTTACCACACTGTCATTCCAGACTTGACTTCCATGAATAATTTTTACTCGCAGACTCAGGGTTGCTACTGGTCTCATGATCGAGCCTGAGGGAGGCTAAAAAAACCAACAAACCCTAAGTGTTTCTCGGCCGGTTGGCCTCACCTCCCAAACCCTACCACCGAGCAAATGACCAAGAAACGTTACAAAGATCCATAAGTTACACGAGGGTTTAGCTTATCCCAATACACAACGATCAATGACAAAGATTCACCCACATCAAGCCACGTTGGAAGGTGGCAGGTGCAGCATTAAATGGCTCATCTACCTCCCAAGCCACGAAGTTTCCATATCGGATGATATCAGGGCAGGAGGTCGCTACAACTCAGCAAATTGCCAAACCTTTTCATGCCAAAACTTCCACATAGATATGCACGTAACACTATCCCTAACACGGTGGCCAGGCACTTTAATTGCAAATCGAACCATCTATTACACTAGGGATTCATTTACAGGCTTTTTGCAGGGCCATCATTCCACCTGCCAACCCATACGAATCTACGTTAAAAGTTTCAACATGTAAACTTTAGCAATGTATATTGATCAACCAATAGCATATAACCAAGGTCTCATACGATCCATATAACCAATTCGAAACTTAATCATAGCATTTGAATATCCACTAAGGTCACGAGCAACCATAGGATATGGTTTGACTCCGCCCTTCACATTAAGACTTTTATTTAGTTCGCTATAGGGCTCGTTGTAAGCTCATAAAGCTTGTCCACACCATAAGTCATTTAAACACATCGTTAGGGTATGGTGTCACCCAAGGACCCATCGCATTAATTGCATGGTTGGGTGTTAATACTTAGAGCGTCACCATTTTAATTGCCCAGGCAACAGAGTGTAGAAACATTTTGTTAAATCTCTCCATAGTATGACTTAAGACCTTGCGACCTTGTTGTCAACCTGTCACCATCATTATTATAAAAAGAATTACTTAACAGCTGCAAGGAATTCAGGGAATGACCTGACATAAATTCATCAACACTTGACGGACACATTCACAACAATCACAACCTGAAGTAGACGTTATCTGTAGATGTGAGAGAAACAGGTTCATCTTACAAGCATTGAGAAGAGATCATACCTGTAGCATCAAATTCATAAGCAATTTCGATTTCTATCCCGGTTATTTAAACTCTCGACTCTTGTCGCTATCTGCGCAGGAAGGACGAATGCAATGCTTTAGCAGAGTCGCTAAGTAAGCCTCGGGGACCTCGTGGGACCCCTTTCATCATCATCCAGAAAAGTTAAACTGTCAGCATTTGTCAAAGAATTCTGTTTTCCATTACATCATAAATTTTCAATCATTCCAGTGTACGAACAAAATACATAATCAACAATTGATTTTCATGATGTCATTAAAAGACAAAGGACACAATCGTTAAATTGTTCCTACCAAGCGACACTTTTATTAATTTTGATTATTATCATTTCCGCATTTTACAATATTAGCCCCTTTTTGGTGATTTAATTTTTTTTTAAATTTTATGAAAATATTGGGATGTTACAGTTCATTAGAAGAAGCTATGTGATTTATGGTGTAGAAGACTCAATGAGTATAATCAAGAAAGCCACAGGTCTTCAGAATTATATAATGGAGTAGAGCTTACCATCAGACATTCCAGTAATCCCTGCAAGGAGACTAGGATCAAAAGAGATCCTACCAAACAAACTAAGATAAGTATTTGAATTGTCATTTTATCAAATTGTTTAAATGATATCGTTCAGTTTTGGAAATGTAGTATGCATGATTAGATCAATTGCATTAATGAACAATATACTACTAATATGCATGTGATGGGTAAGTAACCTATGGTGTTATACAACATTCCATTGCTACTTATCTAGAGTGTAACCTCTTTGCTGACATATTGAGAGTAGTGCATGCTCTTAATAATGTTCTAGTAGAGATGAAAGGCATCTAGAAAGTTAACGTATGAATATGGGATACTGATGAATGTTGTGTTGAAGCACTGGCTAAGATAGTTGCATGACTGTGAAACCTATATCTTTATACATAAGGATTGATTTTATGTAATGTTTCTAATCATGAAACTAAATTTGACTTGTAGGAAATATCGTGTACAATCACCTACAAATTAAGAATGACGAGACTTGTTATGTAGAACAAGTGACGATGGTTCAACTATAACATTCAGCAAGACTTATGAAATCAAGTATACTATAGAAGTACAAAGAAAGAGGGAGTCGACTATGACAAGATGTTTCTCTAGTGGCCAGACACACTTCCTCAGTGGTGAATATTACACTAGATAAATGGTGTAATCGAAGTAGAAGAAGATATCGAGAAATCTCCAGGATTCAAGACTCTCTATAGAGAACCACATGTGCACAGATCGAAGAAGGATTTGTACGGTATCAGAAGGCACCCATGGGATAGAATGATGAGATCAAGGATCACCTAAAGTGATGAGACATCAACCTTCGCTACAAGGTTGAAGATGAGAAGCTCATATATGGCTTCAAAAGAGAACTTGCGACAGAGTTCGAGATCTTGGTATCCAGTGACCTAGGAAGATGAAATAGATGGATACACAGAGGATCATCGGAAGAGAAGGCTACTAGTCACTCAATGCAGAATGTCTCGATACAGAGAGTACAAGATGTAGAGGGAGGATAGTGATCAGTTATAGAAGGAGCAGGAATCTCCGCTTCAGAGGGAGTGACTACAGTACAGATGGAGAGACACTTTCAGTTAGTCTCTATTGGTGGCAAAGGTTGTTTGCCCCATTATGCAGTAGAAATATTGAAAAAGGTTTGATATGTTGGAAAGTAAATCCATGGCCACACCCATGATACAAAATTTGAAGTTGTTGATTGATGCTTCATTAGAGTCAGTGGATGTAACACTATACTGGCAGATTATTGGGTGATTGATGTATCTGACGAATACTAGGCCATATATATGCTTTGTTGTGAACACCTTGAGTCAGTATTTGGTTGAGCCCAGACGTGTTCTCCTTGTAGCTACAAAGCATGTGATGAGGTACCTAAAAGGTACGATAGACTATGGTCTCAGTTATACTAGAGATCATGACTTCAGACTGTATGGTTATACATATTCATATTGGGTAGGAAGTGTCTCAGACAGAAAGACCACTTCAAGTGGATGTTTCAGTCTGGGATCAGCCATGATCTCATGGCTAAGAAGGAAGCAGTTCAGTGTTGCTCTCAGCATTGCAGAAGCAGAATATATTGCAACTTGTTCCGCCAGTTGTGAGGCCATATGGGTTCGGAAGTTGTTATTAGGTCTATTCGATCTGGAGTTGGATACCACAATGATTCTATGTGATAACCAAAGCTGTGTGAATATTACATAGAATCCTGTGTTCCATGATAAGTCAAACCACATAGAAATCCAGTATTTCTACATTTGAGATATGGTGTAGAAGGGAGCTGTAAAGATCCAATATGTGAGCACAGATGAGCAAGTTGTAGATGTATTGACTAAGCCTCTGTCTTGTGTGAATTTTGAGCACTTCAGTGACAAGATTGGTGTAGTTCGTAAGAAATTCCCTTGAAAGGGGGAGTAGTGCTGATGATACTATGATAGCTTAGTTGGGATTGATCATCCTTAGAATTGATCCTGTAATTCCGAAAGGAAGGATAGTATTAAAATTTGATCCTTATACTGAATCCTGTAGTTCCGAAAGGAAGGATTGTCTAAGATGTGAGTGGTGGACAATGATTCCGTAATTCCGAAAGGAAGGATCGTCTAGTGTGTTGTGATCAGTAGTGGTAGCTTCGTAAAGATTGGGTCTCATAATTCCGAAAGGAAGGATTTTATGAGCACCACAGATGTTGTTGGACTGAATCCCATAATTTCGAAAGGAAGGATTGTCCATGATCCCGTAATTCCGAAAGGAAGGATCACCAGTGTTGTTGGAGTGAATCTCGTAATACCGAAAGGAAGGATTGTCCATGATCCCGTAATTCCAAAAGGAAGGATCACTAGTGTTGTTGGACTAAAATCCCGAAATCTGAAAGGAAGGATTGTCCATTATCTCGTAATTCCAAAAGGAAGGATCACCAGTGTTGTTGGACTAAAATCCCGTAATTCTGAAAGGAAGGATTGTCCATGATCCTGTAATTCCGAAAGGAAGGATCACCAGTGTTGTTGGAATGAATCCTGTAATTTCGAAAGGAAGGATTTTCCATGATCCTGTAATTTCAAAAGGAAGGATTATCAGTGTTGTTGGACTGAATCCTATAATTCCGAAAGTAAGGATTGTCGATGATCCCATAATTCCAAAAGGAAGGATCACCAGAGTTGTTGGACTAAATCCTATAATTCCGAAAGGAAGGATTGTCCATGATCCCGTAATTCTGAAAGGAAGGATCACTTGTGTTGAACTTGATCCCGAAATTCCGAAAGGAAGGATCATATTGGTTGTTGATGCACCTGTTTCCATAGATGATAATGTTCAATCTTCGTGTTGTAGATGATGATACTTTAGCTATGTACTGAAGATGATGATGATGTTCTAGCTTCGTGCTGTAGATGATGATACTTAAGCTCTGTATTGAAGACGATGATGATGTTCTAGTTTCGTGCTACATATGATGATGTTCCAGCTTCGTGCTGCAGATGATGATACTTCAGTTCTGTACTGAAGATGATGATGATGTTCTAGCTTCATGCTGCAGATGATGATATTCCAGCTCCATGCTGCAGATGTTGATGATACAACAAGTTGTTTCAGTTGTTGATATTGATGTTGTTGAAAACATTCTGATGAAATATAGATGTACCATCCAATGGTCCAGATGATGTTGTTGATGATGCCTCCTCCTCCCTCCTTTCGATGATGTTGTGTAGAGCCGCACTTGTTGTTTATGTTTTCAATAGAATACCCTTCTGTTAATGTAATTGTAACTTCGGAAGATATTCACTTGTATATTTTATATTGTATTTGTATTTTATTATTGTACCTCCAACGAAGATGTTTATTCCTTCGTTCGGGAGTCTTTATTGTAATTGAGTCATGTAAATTCATTGAGTTTAACCCTCCTTTGTATGTCGGAGCATTAGACCCCAGAGTTAAGTTGTCTATGGGTTATTAAAATCTCCTAGAGAAGTCGACCCAGTCAAGTACAACTAGGGGCAGACCTAGTTGGGTAAAAGTCAAGTGAAAGATAAAGTATAAATAGAGAGGGTGCCTCTCTCATTTGCATCATTCACTCACTCACTCAATTTGCATTAGTGAGAGAGAGGAGGAGTTCGCACAAGTGGAGAAGAGAGAAGTTGCTGGAGACCATTTCTACTTTTGGGGTTTATTGTATTGTTGCTCATTCTATCTCTGAGGAAGTTGCGGGGTTTTCTCCTTTATGGTTTCCACGATGAAATTCTTTATGTCTCTTGTCTCTTGTGTTTGAATTGTTTTGCATGTTATTCTCTCAGATAAGATCCTAGATAATATTGAATTAAATCGTGAAAATGTAACATGGTATCAGAGCTAACCTCAGAAGAAGACATTGTGTAGCTGCAGAAGCTAGGGCTTCTTAATTTTTGGATTTCTGTCCACATATCATCAACAAAAGGAGGCTAGGATAAATCACCTAAGGAAGACACATCTTTCTATCGAAGTAGAATTGGATTCTGAGCATTTTCACTTTTTGGCTTGTCACTGCTACGGGAAATTAGGGCTTTTCACAGAAGAAGAATTTTGGAGTGCAATCAACACAAGATTGTTCTCCTCCTCAAAATTGAAAATTTGAGACCAAGATCAAATATTTTGGTTGGGTAGAACCCTAGGATAAGTCAAACCCTAATTTGACTTTGGACCAAAAAAACCAGAAAACCAGAAAAAGCCAGAAACTGCAGATCCGAAATTCACAAGTCAATTTTCAAGGGTGAATTTTTGGAATTTTCAGAAACCAAGTGTAACAACATACTCTCCTCATCCAGGATAATCTTCCTGTGAAAGAATAATTCAATTCCGAGAATTTCCATTTTTCGGCCCGTCATTACTGGTGGAGGAAAACTAGGGCATCAGATATTTTGGGTTTCTGTTCACTGATTTATGGAAGTGAGTACATTGGAAAACTCTCCTTGAGGAGGCACATCTATCTGTCCAACCAGAAGTTCCAAATTCCAACTTTTGAAAATTAAGGTTTCTCTGACAAACCCTAGGCTAGCCAGCTCCAGAACCAGTTCCAACAAATCAAAGTGGTAAGACCTAAAAGCTTTTCTATTTCCATTTGAGTTTCTCATTAAAGATGTCTCACCACACCAAGCTTGAGGATAAGCTTCAAGGGGCTGATAAATTCTGAGCATGGAAGTATAGGATTGGGCTTGTCCTAGAAGAGAATGAATTGGATGCCTATGTGAATGAAGAGGTTCCAGTTCCAGAGGGAGATGAGGCTAAAGCCTTACACAAGAAGAACTTGGTTAAGGCTAAGAGAATCATTGCAGATTCTATCAAGGACCATATCATACCACATGTATCATCTCTGAAGACACCAAAAGAGATGTTTGATGCCTTGACCACCTTATTTGAAGAGAGGAATATAAATAGGAAGATGACATTGAAGAACCAATTGAAGAATGTCAAAATACAAGATGTAGAGACCATGCAGTCCTTCTTTACAAGGGTCTCTCAGATAAAAGAACAATTTGAAGCTGTGGGAGAAGATATAGAGAATGGAGAAATAGTGATGACCACCTTGAATGGTCTTCCTAGGTCATGGGATTCCTTTATTCAAGGAATCCGTGAAAGAAGAAAGTTGAACACCTTCAGTAGGCTATGGGAGGAGTGCTCACAGGAAGAAGCTCGAATTGTAGCTCGAGAGGAAAATATGGGTAATGAAGACCAGGCTCTCACAACACACACCAGGAAGAACAAAAACAAGAGGGAGCATCCTCATCACAAGAAAGGTAAACGCCACCACCAGAATTAGAGGGAGAACCTTGGAGGATCTAGGAGAGATCTTTCTCACATTCGATGTTATACTTGTGATGAGCAGGGGCACTATTCCAGAGATTGTCCCAGGAACAAAAGCAACTCCCATAATAAGAAGAACAACAAGAAAATACATCATGCTCACACTGCAGAGGATGATGAACCTCGAAGGAAGAGAACCAAAGAAAACAGTGAAGATTCTTCAAGTGATGAAGAATATGTATTGTAATGAAGATAAATAGCTACAAGGGTTTATTTAGAAGGTTCCACCTCATAAGGTGAAGCTAGAGATGACTTTCAATATTACATGAAAGGAGTAGAAGAAGCTACTCTAGAGTTGGACTCTAGAAAACATTAAAGATCAATAATATATGGAAGAACCTCTCATCCATTTTCAAGATTGGTTAAGGTGCACACTATCAGAGATTCCAGTAGTTACTGCAAGGAAGCAAAGATCAAGAGGGAGCACACTACAGTAGTTCCTGCAAGGAAGCAAATATTGAGAGGGAGTCCACCCAACAACCAAACAAAGATAAGTATTTGAATTGTCATTTCTTGTATATCTGATTACTTAAATGATGTTGTTCAGTCATGTACATACTTATGTTCCTAGATTTAGGATGTATATTATGCATGTTATAAAAGTTTCATTAATGAACAAGATACTACTAATATGCAAGTAATGGGTAAGTGGCCTATGGTATTGTACAACACTCCATTGCTACTTATCTATATTGAAACCTGTTTGTTGACATGTTGGGAGTAGTGCACACTCTTAACAATGTTTTGGTAGAGATGGAAGGCATCTAGAAAGTTACGGGATATGGATAAATGTTGTATTGAAGCATTGGCTAAGATAATTGCATGAGTGTATGACCTATGTCTTTATGCGTAAGAATTTGTTCTGAAAACTATGAGATGTTTCTAATCAAGCAATTGAACTTGACTTGTAGGAAAAATCGTATACCATCACCTACAAGAGAGACTTGTTTCAAAAAACAAGCGACGAAGACTCAACATACATAAAAAAACTACCTATTGAAGATATTGAAGAACCTAAAGTTCCCAGGATCAGAAATATAGTAATGGAAGAAGCGATTCCAGAAGAATATGAAGAACGCGATATGGAAGACTCACAGGAACGTGTAGATCCACCACGTGCGAATAATTTTCACAAGAGGAAACCATCATGGGTACAAGAAGAAATTCAAGATGGAGAGAGATATGGCGCTCCAGAAGGAATACACAGAGAAAGAAAGAGATCGAGGCCATACTCCAGTTATGTAGCCATGCTGTGTGACATCATTGACAAAGAACCTTCCAATTTGAGAAAGCAGCTAAGAAGAAATAATGGAAGGATGCCATGATCGAGTACTAGTCGATCATCAAGAATGATGTCTGGGATGTGGTCCTGAGACCAGTAGGGAAGTCTGTTGTGACTTCCAAGTGGATCTACAAGATCAAGCATGCTGCAAATGACAACATAGAGAAACACAAGGCGAGATTTGTGGCACGTGGCTTCTCCCAGAAGGAAGGGATAGACTATGATGAGACATTTACACCTGTATCCAGATACACTTCCATCATATTAGTACTTGCTTTGGATGCAGTGATGAAGTGGAAGGTACACCAGATGGATCTCAAGACAACGTTCTTGAATGGTGTAGTAGAGGAGGAAGTGTATGTGGAGCAGCCACTCGGATTTGAGACACATGACAGGGAGACTCATGTGTGCAAATTGAAGAAATCCTTGTATGGATTGAAACAGGAACCTAGGACGTGGTACGACAGGATTGATAGCTTCTTGACTAGTTTGGGATTTACCAAGAGTAAAGAGGATTCCAACCTTTACTAGAAGGTTTAAGAAGGGAACCCATTGATACTTCTACTTTATGTAGATGACCTATTTTTGACAGGTGAGGATGGATTGATTGCTGATACGAAGAGGAAGCTTGCTGCCGAGTTCAAGATGAAGGACTTGGGAATGATGCATTACTTTCTAGGCATGGAGGTGTGACAGAGTGCATATGGAATCTTCCTTGGACAGGGGAAGTATGCAGTAGACATCTTGAAGAGATTCAGGATGATGGACTACAAGGCCATGGCCACACCTATGGCATTGAACCTGAAGCTATTGAGTGATGCTTCATCAGAGTCGGTTGATTCCATGATGTATCGTCAGATGATTGGATCTTTGATGTACCTGATGAACACGAGACCGGATATCTGCTTTGTTGTGAACACATTGAGACAGTTCCTGACGGATCCGAGACATATTTACTTGATTGCTGCAAAGCATATTCTGAGGTACCTGAAGGGTACAGTGGATTATGGGCTCAAGTATGATGCGAATCAGAAGATTAACCTGGAGGGTTATGTTGATTCAGATTGGGAAGGCAGCGCCATTGATCGGAAGAGCACTTTGGGGTGTTGCTTCAGTATGGGATCAGGTGTGATCTCTTGGTTTAGCATGAAGCAGTCCTGCGTGGCACTGAGTACAGCCGAAGGAGAGTATGTCACAGCTTGTTCGACTAGCTGTGAGGCAGTATGGATGAGGATGCTACTGTCTGATTGGTTTGATCTCCAGTTGGATGCTACTTATATATATTGCGACAACCAAAGTTGTGGGAAGTTGTCTGAGAACCTAGTGTTCCATGACAAGTTGAAGCACATCAAGATCAAGTATTACTATATCAAGGATATGGCGCAGAGAGGAGCAGTGAAGCTCTAGTATGTTGTGACAGATGAGCAGATAGCGGATGTATTGACCAAGCCGCTAGCCAGAGTGAAGTTTGAGTACTTCAGAGAGAAGCTTGGTGTATTCTAGATCGAGGTTCCTTCCAAGGGGAAGTGATGAGTCTGGAAGACGTAGATGCATAAGAGACATTCTCACATGGTGGTAGGTGTGTCCTCCCATGGTGTAGATGTAAGGGCTGGAGCCTTTCCCGAGTGGTGGTTTATTTGTTCTCCCATGTCAAGTGATGTAAGTGTTGTGTGACATGCATCTGGGCTATGCTCCGTTGACATTGAGATGATTTGGATGTGATGAGACGACAGTAGGATGCTCCTTCAGGTTTTGCAGTGGCATATAATCAGTCTTGGGATGCTCCTTAAGGTTTTGCAGTGGCATATAATCAGTCCTGGGAGATTTTGTAGTGGCATATAATCAGTCCTGGGATGCTCCTTCAGGTTTTGTAGAGGCATATAATCAGTCCTGGGAGATCTTTTAGGTTTTGCAGTGGCATATAATCAGTCCTGGGATGCTCCTTCAGGTTTTGCAGAGGCATATAATCAGTCTTGAGAGATCTTGTAGGTTTTGCAAAGGCATATAATAAGTCCTGAGATGTACCTACTTGATGGATTGCTTGTAGAGATGATGAATACCTACATGAAGGATAGGCCTACATCTAGCATGAAAAAGGGATGTCTCTGTAGAACTTCCTATGATGAGTAGATTGGAGATTGATGGTCGAGATAGCAGCAACAGTGACGATGGTGATCCAGCTTTGATGATGATCCAGTGAAGAAGACTTGTGCTGATGACTGTGTCAAGAGAATACATTCCTAGTTAAGAGGGAGTGTTAATGTAATTGTAACTTCGGAAGATATCCACTTGTATATTTTATATTGTATTTGTATTTTATTATTGTACCTCCGACGGAGATGTTTATTCCTCTGGTCTGGAGAGTCTTTATTGTAATTGAGTCATGTAAAGTCATTGAGGTTAACCCTCCTTTCTATGTTGGAGCATTAGACCCCAGAGTTAAGTTGTCTATGGGTTATTAGACTCTCCTAGAGAAGTCGGCCCATTCAAGTACAACTAGGGCCGACCTAGTTGGGTAAAAGTCAAGTGAAAGATAAAGTATATTTGCATCATTCACTCACTCACTCGATTCGCATTAGTGAGAGAGAGGAGGAGTTTGCACAAGTGGAGAAGAGATAAGCTGTTGGAGACCATTTCTACTTTTGGGGTTTATTGTATTGTTGCTCATTCTATCTCTGAGGAAGTTGCAGGGTTTTCTCCTTTATGGTTTCTCCGATGAAATTCTTTGTGTCTCTTGTCTCTTGTGTTTGAATTATTGTGCATGTTATTCTTTTACATAAGGTCCTAGATAATATTGAATTAAATTGTGAAAATCTAACACCTGCTTGTTAAGGGGGAGTGTTGAAATAATGTAACTTCAAAGAATATTCTACTTGTATTATTCCTCCTTTGGGAGATGTCATTAATGCAAAAGGTCATGTAAAAGACATGAGGTAAAACCTACATTGTAAGTCAAGTCATTAGTACCCAAAATAATGTAATATAAATATTATTTTGAGTTTTCCTAGAGAGGTCAGCCCAGTCAAGTTAGTGAGGCCGACCTAGTTAGGTTAAAAGGTCAGTGAAAAGTAAAGTATAAATAGAGAGTCTCTCCCTCTCATTTGCACCATTCACTCACTCAAGCATTGCGCATTAGAGAAAGAGGAAGGCTAGCGAAGGACGAGGAGGATTGCTACTGGCTCTTGTGTTTGGGTTTTGTCTCTCTTTCTTATGATACTTATTTCTTTGGCAATTGTACTTTGGTAATCTATATCGAGGAATTTTTGCTAGGTTTTCTTCCCCTTGAGGGTTTCCCAATATAAATTGTTGTGTACCTTGTGATTGTGTGTATTAACATAGGTCAGGGGTAATGGCTTCCTTCTCGAGGGTTTTGTGACTAATGGTTCACCTCCCTTGTGCATTGCTTTAGATAGTTTATGCATCATCATATTCCAAGCCATTCCTACATCCTTCTGTCTTGTGCCAATAATTTCCCGCTTTCACCTTCTGTGTGCTTCTCCTCTGTGCTTTAACCTATGTTATATGCATCCATCCTTGTTGCACCTTGTTTCATTTGTTGCACCAACATTTGTTTAGTTTTCCATACTATTCTTTCACTTGTGCACATCCTCTCATCCATGCTCAAATTTTCTTGTGTGTATGTTGCAAATTCCATTATGTCCATGTGAATCCCTCTTTCAAGATTACCTGCACAAATGTATTTATTCCTACACATGATGCTCCTACATCAAATTCTCTTTATGAATAAAAACTTGCACATCCTTGTGCAATGCATGCACACTATTCTTCATCTAACATTGTCTTACCTATACAAAGTCTTTGATCACTCATCTTTAAAAATAGGTGTACTCTTCTCTATGGTTCTATTTTTCCACTTAAGTAGACATTGCTTGTATGTTGCACCACATATCTTGCATATATTTTCATTAATGCGTCTTCAATATCCCCTTTCTTTTTCGACATCTAATTGTGCCAATCAAACTTTAGATTCTTGGTTGTATCATACACTTTTGTTGCTTTGTACTCATACATATTTGATATAGTGAATATTGGAAAATATCAAAATTTTCAAGCAACATCACTTCATTCATTCTTTTCAGTTTTCTTCTTAATTTTACATGGACCTTTTTTCTTCACATTTAACTTACTATATGTGCCCTTGGGATAGCAATCTTTCCGTAGATGCACCATAACTTCATCCCCAACTTAAAATTACTTGTATCTTTAGGGTATTTTGTTCCTCTTTTATCCCCACGATGCTCCAAAAACTCTTAAGGCAAGACTCATGCTTGAATGGTCATGATTAGGTTGTGCACATCTTAATGGAACATCTCGGCCGATCACGGTGGTAAAGTTACAAGATTGGAACATCGCAGGGAGATGTCGATGAATATATATCAGAGATGTCATGTTCGAGATCAAAACATGACAAACTTTTGGAAAGGATGACGGGGAAAGAGTGATTTGTTGGGGTCGATGCATCAAGGCTCAAAATAGGACAAGCTATGGAAAGGCCGATGGGGAAAGAACAATACGTCGGGGCCAACGTATTAGGGCTCAAATAGGGAAAAATTTGGAAAAGGATGATATAAAAAGAGCGATACATCAGGGCCGATGTATCGGGGTTGAAAACCAAGAAGTTCATACATCTGATTAGAAGGCGAACGGTTGTGATTAGTGGATGAGCCTCGATGAAATGGTAGATCTGATTAGAAGGCGAAAAATATTCTCGATGAAATGGAAGATCTAATAAAAATAGGTCCTGATAATGGAGGAGGAACAAAGGACAAATAAAAATTGCCCATCACGCATGTATGGTTATAAAAAACTATTGTCTCCTCCATGATTATGTGATATGGAAATTCGCCATGCACCCCTTCATATGTGCCACTGTGAGGTGGGAGGTTGTGGTCAGGGCAGTGCATCTACTCTCTTTTTTTCTTCCTAATTCTTCACTGTAATGAAATCAGAGAGATTCCTCTCATAGAAAAATACAATAGGCTCAGGGATGAGATCAATGGGTTCGCCTTGATGTTTATTGTAGTTGTGATTGGGATTGCAATTAAATTGAAGCTAGGACCGAGGCGATTTCGGCACTGGTGTTTGAGGAGATTGTGTCCCTTGTTGTTGATTGTTGATGAGACTGCTATTAAATTGAAGACAGGATCAAGGAAATTCACAACTCGTATTTGACCAAATAATGTCTCAAATGAGACTATTGTTGAATTGAAACCAGGACTGAGGCAATTTTCCACTAGGTTTTAAGGAAGTAACCTCTCATGGGTGTGGTTGATTTTTCTCTCTATGGTTGAATGCTATTTATTTCAATGCTCGACTATGTGGATCTACAATTACCATGCCCGCATGTATTTATCCTCTTCTTTCAGAGAAACAAGCTATGATTAAGGTTCCTTTGATTTTTTCCCCATTTAATTTGTGTTTCCCCAAGATATTTTTTCTCCTCCCCACTCAAAATAACATTCAAAACCCCCCACCAGCAATTAGAACAAAATTCATGCACTGTAGATTTTATCTACAAATCTAGTCAATGAAATATATCTGAATCCATGAGGCACCTTAGGGTGACAGACTTAGGAAATTTTCCTCCCAAATATAGGGTACCCTCCCTTAGCTTGAGGACTGGCTTGATGGCCTAAAGTGGTGGAGGAAGGTGCATCTTGCACAACCCTCCTTGGCCTTGTAACCCTCTCTTTGTTTTATTTGAGATTTATTTGTATCCTGAGAAGAGAAATGACCACCAACTTGAGGGGTACAACTTGAGGAACAAAAGGGAAATTTGGTGCCGTTGTTGGGGAGAGTTTAGAAGTCTTTAGACATTTTCAGGGCTCTTTAAGGAACACAATGAAAAATAATAAGGTGACTTGTTTTCTGTCAAAGAATCACAACTAATATTCTCTTTCTTGGTCAGATAAGGATTAGGTCATGAAGCATGTGCAACATTGTTTCTTGTATCTGAATAGCAAATATATCTATCATATGCAGAAATCCTGTTGCAGAAAAAGCCCATTGAATCCTTGGTGGCGTGAGACCAGAGACTTTATTGTCAAAAGAAGGTTGAGGAGAACCCTCTTACTGGAGAATCCACTCCCCACACATAATCCATTGGGGAATAAGATCCATATATCAAGAAGGGGAATAAATTCCTATTCCCACTCTAGTGAATGTATACTATGGTACTTATGGTGAGCAAGTAGTATCTCTTGAGGAAAATTATCTCACTTGGCGAATCCATCTTGGTTTGGTTCTGGAAATGGTGCATGTTACAGGCCCATAGCCACATACATCTCTATTTTTTCCTCCTTCTCAGTAATACCATTCATTTAGGTCCATTTTTTGAGATTTATTACGTATTATTCTTGAAAATCTACTGCTATAATTTTATTATAAAATCCTAGTAGGATCTGTCATTCCGACCGCATATTCTACCCTGAGTTAGGATATTCTGATACCCCTTGGGAGTAGAATGTCGCATCTTCTTGTTATCCCTAATCCTTTTGTTGGAAGTCTTGCAATGCTGAAAATAATGAGCCATCATTTACATTATTTATCATCATGGCCAACCGTAAACCCAGTGTTGTCAATCCTTGGCTAACTGCAAGATATCAACCCTTAATATTGCCTAAAATTCTCAATCATTTGCATGATGGGTACTTGAAACACCTTCCAAATTTTAGTGGTAATGGACCAATTATAATGAACACACATATCATTGTTTTCCAAGACTACATCGATGGTTTCATCATTAAGCATAAGGACATTATCATACGCATTTTTGTGCATTCCTTGGAAGGATATGCTAGATCTTGGTTCAGGCACTTGAAAACCAGCTCTATCTCCACTTGGCATCAACTACGTGATGCCTTCTTGCATCGATGGGGAAAGAAGAAAGACAATATGGAACTTTTAATGCCTTTTTATTCTTTGAAAAGAGGCAATCATGAAAGTTTGAATGCGTTTAGGGATACATTTATGAGAACTTATCATGAAATCCCTAAAAAGGCCTTCATAGGTGGCTACCATGACAGTTTTTGTTGTTGCTCATGATTTTCATTTCTCACTACTTCTTGAAGAGAATCAATCTCTAGAATTGAGCTATATGAATTATGATGCCTTAGATCTAGAAGAAAACATGCAAACTTATGAATTGTTGGTCTCCTCGTATCATCCTCCCAAAGAAAATGGAGAATCCAAAGAAGATGGAAGGGAAACATGTGATATTCCATGCAAGTTGCAAAATTAACTATCAAATGAGTTTCTAATGTCCATTGAGAATATAGAGAAGCTCTCTCAAAATGATAAGCCATTAGATATTGTCGAAGTAGGGGTGTCAATCAATTTTGAAGAGCATATCCAAGAAACTACAAGCAATGGAAATCATAAATGGAAGCCTGCAGGTTATGAAGTAAATGATTTACTTAAGTAGCCGCTATCTCTATCAAAAGGAATTGTTGTAGATGAATATTCAGAGAATTCCCATGTTTCTTTAGAGGATGGGAAACATGAAGATGGAATTTCTCAACATGTATATTTTGAAGGTCATGAGCTTCTTGATGAATCTTTGGATCTTGGGAATAATAGAACTGTTGATGAAAGTATTTTTCATCCTCCATTAGATCATGTTATTAACTTGAGAGATGAAGCTATAGAAAATGATAAAGACCTTAGAATTACTTCAATTGAAGATGAGCATCAAGGACGAATTTGATTTGTTTCCTGCACTTACATTGGAGCATGCATACACTGAAGAAGGAATTTGTAATAAAGATCCAATTGCAGCGTTGATGATGGAGACTTTCCACAAGACATAGCAACAAAGTAAATTCCAGAAATGGGAAAATCATGCATGTTTATCCTCTATTCATACTCATTTCCATTATGCTTTTGAGATTACTGGTTGTAGTTCTAACCTTGTTTTTGCTTCAAGCAACACTTGTCTATCTTGGGCACATTTTTCAATTAATGGAGATGCAGTACTTCACCCTTTTGTCCACTAAATACCAAGATCATTCACCATCCCATGAGTTCTCATCATGCATTCATCTCATAGCCTTGTCAAATTGCATACATGGATGCACTGGAAGTGTCATGTCACCTAGTGGGTCCATTTTCTAGCTAGATTAGGTAGGTAGGTTTCCAATTTTCCTAGTTAATCCTAACATTTCATTTCCATCATTCCCAGTTCTCTGTTTTATTTTCCATCTATTGTCTCGAAAGAAGAGTTTTGAGAGGAATCAAATTTGCACTAGAGAAAATTTGATGTCCAAAATGGGCCTCCTAAGGAAAATAATAAAATAATAGTTGAAATAATAAAATAATATTTATGAATATTGGGGGAAAAGAGAAAAAAACTACCTTTTATTATTATTTTCCACACATCTCCCTGTCGTTTTACTCAAATTTCGAGCATGAGCACTTGTTCGATGCGGAATTTAATTCCGCATCCAACGAATACCCACACTAGATACTTTTGAGGTAACCCACCGCACGAAAAATGATAAATACATAAAAAAAGTGTTGCTTTCAAGTAACACATTTTTTGTTGTATTTCTCTTTTTTCATGGGGTGGGGTACATCAAAAGTATGCAGTGTGGATACTCGTTGGATGCATAATTTAATTCTGCATCCAACGAGTGCTCCCACTCGAAAATTGAGAAAAACAACAGGGAGATATGTTGAAAATACGAATTAAAAATGTTGTTTTTAATGTCAAATATGCCATGTCAACCATTATGGTTGTCACTTTTCTTGAAATTCTATTGGTTCTTGAATTCAATGGCTCTTTTTCTTATGAGGTGTATTGTTTTCTTACGAGGTGGATCGTATTCTTATGAGGCCCATTTTAGATCCCAAATTTTCTCTAATATGACTCCATGCCCAATTTCGAGTCCATATCTAAATGGATAAAGCACTGATGCACCTGCAACAATTAATTAACCAGAATATGCAAAATAACAGAAATGACAGAACTCAGAATCACTTTTATATTGATCACGGGCCACTTCGAGGGGGCAACCTCCTTTGAGCAAGCTCAATACAATTAACTTCACGGTGCCTTCAATGACCTCAACACACACTTATATACTAAGTCTATGCCCAATACCATGAGTCAAAACCATGGGACATATAATACTACGGGACGACTTACAAAGCATATGCGTCCAATACTATGGGTCAATACTATGGGCTAATATAAACTACAGATCAACAAATACTATGGGACGACTTACAAAGCATATGCATCCAATAACAATATACTAACATAGTAAAGAGAAGGGTTTACATAGGTTCCTAACATCCCCTCTCCCTTAGAAAAAGCTTTGTCCTCAAAGCTTTGGTTGGAGAAATTGCTGCAGAAGCTGAAGGAGTGGTTCCCCGGTAGCATTCTCGGGTTGCATTTCAGGCCACTGACGCCTTTGGAGTGTCAAGGAGGATTGCTTGGAAGGCTGTAGATGAAGAA
This sequence comes from Larix kaempferi, assembly GCA_027924585.1. Taxonomy (NCBI): domain Eukaryota; kingdom Viridiplantae; phylum Streptophyta; class Pinopsida; order Pinales; family Pinaceae; genus Larix; species Larix kaempferi. The sequence continues at coordinate 19,875,998 of BSBM01000047.1, read as the reverse complement.
GAACCCTGTCAGCTGCGTGGAAAATGCGCTCAGAACGGTGCTGATCGGCTTGTTGATTCAGGCGAATTCTGGCCATGTGAAGATTGTCCTGCAGAATGAGAAGAATCTGATTGCGGTTTCGAAGAACCGAGTCAATTGCCTGAACTGGGGAGCTGCTAAGGGTGTATGGAAGAAGAACTGCCGGTGTTTGTCCATAGACCGCTTCATATGGTGTTCTGTGAGATGTGGTATTGTACCACCAGAGTGCTGCTAGTATAGTTGGCCAAAGCTGTTTAGGGATGGGCAAGGGTTTGATCAATCCCGAAAGGAGTGTCGTTTCACCCTTGTTGACTTGGAAAGTATCATCGTCAACCACCATCTGTTGAATTGTCATTTTTAGTCCCTGCCAAAAGAAGTTACATTGTTCTTGGTCATACCTGTTGCAGAACCCAGAGTGCCCTGTTGATGAAGAAGCATGGAGTTCATAGAAGAGAGAGCCCTATTGAACATATTGCACCCAATTTGGAACAAGCAGAGAAAGAGTTGTAAGAGAAACTGGGTCATCAATTGTGCAAGAAGGAGCATCTTCCACCATATTGTCCTTACCCTTCTTGTAAGTGATCACATAGGGATAACCCATGAGGTGGATAACCCATTTCAGGTGTGTTGGGGAGGAGACCCATTGTTCCAGAAAATTTTCCAGACTCGGGAGATCAGTCTTGATGCAGAAATAATTCCCTAATAGGTATGGCTGCCACTTCTGTATTGCATGCAAAATAGCTATCATTTCCTGCTGAGAGGTAGATGTGGCTAAATTCTTACCGGAAAGGTCTCGTGAAGGTAGTAAGCGCATTGGTTCAGCAAAGATACCTGCATATCTATCCAAGGAAGTAGTGGAGACTGTTGATGGATGCATCTGAATGGAATTGAGCTGAGCGATGACACCATGTGAATTCTTCTTAAGAAGTTTTTCCAGGCGATGTGAACTGATGATGCAAAGAGACCCTGGTTGTAAGCCCATAAATTTGTGTTGTGCCCCATTGACTTTAAACTGCATCCAAAGTTCAGCAAAATCCCATAAGATGGGGCCAAGTGTGCGTAACCATTGAACGCCCAAAACCACATCACATCCGCCTAAGGGCAAGGCAAACATGTCAGAGCGTAGGTTATAATCTTCCATAGAGATACGCACATTGTGACACTTCCCCTTGCAAGGTAAGGTGCCCCCATTGGCAAGCATGACTTCAAAGCTGGAGCAAGGATGGACAAAACAATCAGTCTGTTTGGCAATCCGAGGGTCAATGAAGTTATGAGTGCTACCAGAATCAATGAGTATGGTAAGAGGTAGCTTCTTGAAGTATCCCCTGACCCGCATTGTTTGTGGGGTGGTGACGCCGGTTACAGCATGGAGAGAGATCTCAGGTGGGTCGTCCTGAAATGGGGTGTCAACAGGCGGGTGTTGAATGTCGATCTGATCATCCACTATATCTGTAGCTGTTTCACCAAGTTCTAAGGCAGGCAGAGAATCCACATCCAAGAGATAGAGCTTTTGTTGAACACATCTATGTCCCCGAGTGAATTTCTCATCACAATTATAGCAAAGCCCTTTTTCTTGGTGTGCCTGCATTTCTATTTCAGACAAATGCTTGATAGGAGTTGGTTGAGGAGAAGGCGTGATGGGAGGTCGTTGGGAACCCATATTTCTGAAGGGAACAAGGGTGGGTTTGGAGCGTTGTTGAGCTGCAATCTTGTCCTCAGCCAGCTTAGCCAACCCTAGGACTTCCATCATTGTGTTGGGACAAAACATTTTGACCTCTGAGCGAATTTCATCCTTGAGACCACTTATAAAACAACTCCTGTAGAATTCATCAGACAATCCTTCTGTGTGATTGGCCAATTTCTCAAATTCTGTCGGATACTCTCTCACTGTGCCAATTTGGTGAAGTTTAGTGAGTGCTCCTGTGAAATCATCAAAAGCACTAGGGCCAAATCGTGGCAAAATGAGTTGGCAAAAATCTGTCCAGTTTGGCTCGGGATGAGCTTTGATGTACCAACGGTACCATTGAAGGGCTTCCTGTTCCAAATGAAAAGATGCAAGTGGAACTTTATGGACATCAAAAGTATTATGCAGACTGAAATATTGTTCTGCTCGGTATATCCATCCAGTCGGATCAGTACCATTGAAGCGAGGAAAATCAAGCTTCGGCCCACGAAAATTGTTGGAAGAAGAGAACTCGGTGGTTGCAAAAGATTCTGGCTGTCGGTTATTGTTCATGGCTGAATGCTGAAGATGGAGGCTGAGAAATTTTTCATCCAGATCTTGGAGTTTGGTTTGGATGGCTGCAAGTGCTTCCTCCATGGGTTTTTTTTCCAGACTGGAGCGGCTACGGCTCGAAAGGGATCTGGAACAACGCCGAATGGATTGAAAACGGCTGAATATGGAACGGCTTGCAAATGGATCTGAAACGGTGTAGTAGTGATCAACAATAGTTCAGCTGAAAGTAGATATGGACCCCAGGTATGTGCGGCTTCCTAACAGTTCAGGGGTTTCACTCGGCCACCAATGCTGTCTGACGGCTTGCGTATTGGGGCAGTACCCCTCACTCCACGGCTCAGGTAAAACTGATAACCGCTTTGCCACAAACGACAGCTCTTGGTTTACCTCACGGGTGGGAACTAGTCAATCAGGTAGGGGTCATTGCCCTTTTCGCTGGCAGGTCCTCTCAATGGGCCAGCTACTTCGGGGTTCCTGTGGTACTCCTCACAATGAGTTTTAGGGCTTATTCCCAAGTACTTCCCACAGTTAAGCGGATAGGGATGATTCCCAAATCCGAACCTGCAACAGAAAAAATTTGGGCAGAAATTCCACCCAATGTTCAAAAACCGGATCTATATTGCTCAGAATCGCTATTATAGCATGTTTACAGAACTAGAACAACCACTCTGCTTCTACCCATGAAAGCGGAATAGAAATCTGGGCACTCAGTCAAAAGATTTTCTCACCGCAATTTCCGCGGCCGTCACTGAAATTCTGAAAAATTGCTGATTTTAAATCCGCGATATCTCCACTTTTAGAACTCCAAATGAGATGATTTTTTTTTGAAACTGTGTATTTTTGAAAGAGGAATTCAGATATGCAATCGGTTTCTTCTGATTTTGTGCAGAAATTGATCTGAAAGTCGCCGCCCAAAAAAAGAAAAAAAAATTATCACTTGTGCCAAGGAAAGTGCGCTGATACCAGATGTGATGCACCTGTAACAATTAATTAACCAGAATATGCAAAATAGCAGAAATGACAGAACTCAGAATCACTTTTATATTGATCACGGACCACTTCGAGGGGGCAACCTCCTTTGAGCAAGCTCAATACAATTAACTTCACGGTGCCTTCAATGACCTCAACACACACTTATATACTAAGTCTATGCCCAATACCATGAGTCAAAACCATGGGACATATAATACTACGGGACGACTTGCAAAGCATATGCGTCCAATACTATGGGTCAATACTATGGGCTAATATAAACTACAGATCAACAAATACTATGGGACGACTTACAAAGCATATGCATCCAATAACAATATACTAACATAGTAAAGAGAAGGGTTTACATAGGTTCCTAACAATCGTATTCTTATGAGGCCCATTTTAGATCCCAAATTTTCTCTAATATAACTCCATGCCCAATTTCGAGTCCATATCTAAATGGATAAAGCACTGATCTTTCCACCCGAGAGACTATTTTTGGATTTTTGGCACCTTGAGATTTTACTTAAGAATTTATGTTATTCAAAATTCTTTAGACTTTAATTAAATTTATATCATATCATATTAACTACATGCATAATGATCATTGAAAGAAAGACATTCACATCATACACAAAGATTTATCCTAGGAAACCCTCTTAGGGAAGAAAACCTAGTAGAACTTCTTCAATATAGATTCATAAACAAAGTACAATGTCAATACAATGAAGATCTAAATCTCTCTCATATAAAGATACCCCATATACAAATATAAACAAAGATAAGATAAAATGGCAATAAGCACAATCTAGAGGATGCTCAATAAAATGGTCACCCTATATGCTAATTAATTACAACTAACACACAGGATGCTCAATATAAATTGTCAACCCAGGGAAGTCTTTTATTTTAATGGAAATAAGCACAATCTATGCATAAACATTTCAAGTAGTTGATTAATTAAATGCAGACAAATAATCCTACCTATCTGGTCATCCAAACTCACCTCATAACTTAAACTAATCTAACTTATCCATCTAGGAATTCAAAGAACAATTACCTTCCTACAGATATCAACCCAGCAGTTACTGATCTAAGAATAAAGGTGAACTAGATTACTTTTGCAAGAAGTTAAATCCTATAATTATCAAACTATAGTATTCAATCTCTACCAAACTGATTCATCTAGTAACTAATGTAAGTCAATCACAATCTATCTAATCTAATGAATTCAGGAAAGATACAACAACAACCAGAACTAGAAATAAGCTTGAACTCTGATTTGATTAATTTTGAAAATCCTAGAAAGCATAAATGACTGAATGGGATTAAAGTTGAGCTTGGATGTAACAACTAATTCTAACACACCAAGCATCAAATAAACTAATATACACAGTCGATTGTCACACCACACAGTTGCAGCTATTCAAGATGCAATCATAAACTACCAGAAAAGAATGCAAGTGTTAATCTACTGTTGCAGCTTGCAGTAATGCATCTAATGCAATTCCACACCACACAACATAAAGGAAATTAAACTACCTACATAACTCGGCAATCTTTGTGAGAAGGAGGGCCCTGGCCTTCTAACAGAGACGTTGTGAACTACCACAAATTAAGACACAGAAATATGAAGAACTCTGCTCTTTATATTAAAGATGGTAATCCACAGTCTCAGTTCTCTGTTATAGCCCGTACAAAATGATAATTAACCAATACCAGACTATGAAACCCTTCCCATATTTATACATGCAAAAATACAATTCATGATCGACTAATTCCGCGCAGCAATGGAGATCTTTGGTCTTCATGCTGCGGAGTTACAACTGACTGTTACAGCCGTATTTAATGAGACCGTTGGACATGAAGGATGTTGTTACTCTGGCAGTCAATGGATCAACGGATTAACCAATTGGGAGGCGCCCTGTCTATTGCAACAATGCTTTGTTTCAATGAAGTACTGTTACATCTCCACGTGGAAAGGTGCGTTGTTCCTATTAATGTGAGGAACGAAGCCTGAAGAGTAACAATGGGCACCATGTGTGATTCTTTCCCAAGGCATTGCGGCTAATACACCTGTGCTTTGATCTTGGCTTAATGAAATCAACACAAGTTAGCATAAATCAAAGGCTAGAATTCATAACCATAACAATCTTAGGCATTAAATAAATGAAGTAATAATGAATTATACCTTGTCAGGATTCTTGATTGATCTGGAAGAAAGGAATATATATGGTTCATGGAAATAGGGTGTAACAGGGAAAAATGATGTAATGAGTGTGGTAAAAAAGGGGCAATTCTAGGGCCCAACATCTCCCCCCAACTATCCAATTGCATGTCCTTATGCAACAACTTCCACTAATCCGAATCTGAATCCAAACTATACCTGTGAAGAGTGGTAAGATTGCAGGAAAGTTCTGGTGGTTCCCCATGATGCACAAATCCATAACAGGCAGTCCACTTCTCCCAGCACTGCTTCTCCTCCTCTTTAGTCAAAATGTAGCTGTTTCTGTAAGGAATCACAGGCAGCCATATTAAGGGAAACATGAATATTAGCCCAAGCCACCAGCGTCCACACGTTTTCATGCACTGCACATACCCAGGAACCCTCATTAAAGCTTGCTTGAAATTCTCAAAACAATATGGATCCCCTTCCTTCAAGGATGGAGAAGAATATAACCATCTGTACTCACTACCCTCCAAGGCATACTGCTGCTTATTAGAAATTATTTGGACACAGGTAGTGATGATTCTCCCTTGCAGATTTTCCAAGTGCTGAACAATCTCAGGAAACTTGAGAGACTTTGCATGCCTTGCTCTGAGTCCTATTGGAAGCCGAGGTTCATTTCTAATCCAAAGAGTGGCATTCTCCTCATTCTTTGTGATAGTTTGGAAAGCATCTTTTTTACATGGTTGATGACAAAAGAAGCAAACCCTCTCAGCTGAACATCCCACAAATGGGCCACAGGATTAGAATGAGAGTCAATATAGAAATCTTTATCATGTAAATATAATTCACACAACAAATTTTGCTCCTCAAAATCACTTTCCAGGAAAGTTTCTAAAAACTAGGAGACTGTTGCTAGCTTAAATGACCTCCCTTCCTTCAATGCCCTCATCTTGAATAAAGTTGTCTGTTTATAAAGAAAGACAGGGTAAGAAGGGGATGGAGCCCTGCAACTCAACAATTCCTGAGAAAGAATATACAATTGGTCCTTTTCTTGTTGCATGGACTTGAGTTTCTTCAACTCTTCCAACTCTTTTTGAACGTTTTTCCACTGGATTTTCTGGAAGAACAATTCCTCAACCCATTTATCTCTCAATTCCCTGATAGTATTTCTATGTTCATGGAGAGGGACCATTCCTTCCCTACACTGAGAAATATATTTCTTCCATTTATCTAGCTCAAGGTTTAGCAAGAAAAGTTTTTTCTCCAACTGTTGAATCCTCCTATCCTCCACATATATCTCATCATCAAAGTCTAAATCAATAATTTCTTGAGAAAATTGCATTCCTACCTTGTCACCAGTTGTTCCAGCTTCATCTTGCATCGGTGTTTCAATGGCCTCTGCTTGTGTTGCAGTCTCAGCAGTTGATTTTGGGAATGCTGGTTCTTGTGTGACAACATCCTTTCTCTCTACTTCAACCTCAACCACCTCAGTCTGAGTTGCAATCTCAACAAACATTTTTGAAGACACTAGTTCTTGTGTAACAACATCTTTCCCTTGTACCTCGATGTCAGCAATTGCTGTCTGGGTTGCAACCTCACTAAACATCTTCAAGGATGCTGGTTCTTGTGTAACAACATTCCGCTTCTCGATTTCTTCAGATTGCTGAGGTTGTTCCTGAGTTACCTCAAGTTCTTCTGACTGATGAGACTGGTCCTGGAATAATTCAGTATTTCCTGATGGCTGGGACTGCATTGCTTCATCTTCTCCTAAATATCCATCAAGGATTATATCAATTTCTGGCTCATTCCCCTCCATCAGCTCCTTTTCTGGTGCTTTTTCTCCTTCTTGCTCTGTCTATGCAGGACTTTGTGCTACCCTTCCCAGCATTATAAATCTGTGCCCTGCCGAAAACAATATGTCTCCACATTCTGGGCACACCATTTCTCCTTGTTCCTCATTTCTCAAAACAGGAGATGAATTTTCTAACAAATTTGCAGCCTCTACTAACATATCCAAATTCTTTTCTACTTGTTTCCCAGTTACTGCCTTCCATGTCTCCAATTCATTTCGAAGCATTTGCACTTCCTCCTTTAGCAAATCATTTTCAATTTGGGGCTCCTTCACAGCAGGTTCTTGTGTGACAGCAGGTGTTTTGGGGTTTAAAATAGGAATTTCTATGCCTACCCCAATTATACATGCTGCTTCTGCTGTGGGTAATTCGATATTTTCCCTATTCACCCATGCTGTCTCTGCTGCTGCAATAGATCGAGTCCTTCTTCTCTTTACAACTCTCGATGGCTGGTCTTCACTACATACTGATGCTGCTATAGCAACTCTGGTTCTCTTAGTCTTTGCTGAGGTAGATGTCTGAATTTTAATCCCTGACCTTTTTCTTCGTTTCTGTGACACATGGATCTCTTCTTCAATAATGGTTCCCCTTATTTCAGGGGAGGATTCGACATCCAATACCTCTCTATTTCCTCCTTCCACTGCCTCTGCCTGATATTCTTCTTCTTGCATTGCCACTTCCACAGCTGTAGCTTCCACTGTTGCAGCTTCAATAGCTGCTCCAGTTTCAACTTCCTCTGCTACGGCTTCTAGTGATGCCATTTTTGCTACTTCGGACGCCACCCTAACTGCAACTTTAATTGGGTCTATTTCTTCCACTATAATATTTGTTGTTGTTGCAGCCTCTAATATTACTGCCTCATCTGTCACGACTTCCATCACCACTTCCTCTGTAACAGGGTTCGCTGCTGTCGCAGCTTCGCCCATATCTATCTCTTCTTCCCCCTCATTTTGATTTCTTGATACTCCATCTGTAACAGGGTTCACTGCTGTCGTAGCTTCCCCCATATCTATTTCTTCTTCTCCCTTATTTAGGTTTCCATCCTCCCCCCCAACTAAATTTGAGGGGCTCCGGTCCTCTTCTCTTTCTTCAATACCCCCCAATTCTAATGCAGGTTCTCTAATTACCTCGACCCCAGCAAGAAATTGAGCCTAGGTCAAATTCTGATTTGCAAGGGCCCTTAATATTAGAAATTTAATTAGGCCATGATTGGTGAAGGAGGAAACTGGGTGTCAGGTTGTTCTTGCATACCCAACCATGTTTTGTAGGGTCTTAAAAAGATAAAACGACATATTCACTAAGCTACCATGGCGTAGGTGAGATAATAGAGGAAATTCAAAGAAATAGACAGTTTGGTACCTACCTTCACAGGAGATATATTTCTTCAGGAAGATTGCCACTTGATCCCAGGGCCTAGGTAATGATTCCAGTGCTATCCCGCGGCCTTTTGGATGAACATTCTCCTCGACTGCAAGAAATTCCTTTATTGCAGTCGCATTCAGTGCTTTTCGTCCAAACAATTTCTTCCCAACTTGGGGTAAGCCAGTAACCTCTGATATGATTGCCTCTGTAACTTCTATGCGCAATATCCTGACCTCATAGTGAGTATCAGTCAAGTTAAGAACAAACTACAAGGCTGTTTTGGTGTGAAAACTGCTTAAACGTTGAAAATACTCAGTCCACCCAGCTGCTGCAAAAATGGCAAAATTTTTTGCGTTGGCATGCAGAGCTTTCGTATTTTCAGGTTCATGCTAGACTGGGTTAGCCATCTCAACCTCCTTTTGTAATTCAAATAACGAATACAGTGATTATCAGTTCATATGTGGGAGTTGCAACATATGGACATTCATGGAATAGCCATAATTTGAAATTGGGTATTTTAGGAAAGACGACACAGTTTTCAACCCGCGGTAAGATGATACAATTATGAAAAATGGCATAATTGGGAATTTTGGTACGAATTGGGTAAGGTGACGGTCATGCAATAGATATGGTTGTTAATTCTGACACAATATTTGGTGGTTAATTGTGTATAGCTTGCTGACAAGGACTAAATACAAGGCGTGCTCATCATTTCCACATTTAATTTTATTCTTAATCATGTAAAAGGTCAGAATTCGTACCTTCGCATTATGAGCTCCGCCTTAAATTGCCACCATAACCCGACTTCGTCATCACTTCCATTAAAAGAACATAAATGCACATGTGCTGAGATGAGTTGGCCACTGCCAACCAGGATGATAAGTACACCCGTGCTGACAGATACGCAAGACAACCCAATAGTTTTCTTCGTTTCTGGAGGACTGCAATTGGAACTGTGGAGTCATCATTTAAATTAGAGCATGTTCAAATCATTAGCGGCGATATTGTTCTAATAGGCAGATGATCTAGCGGAGTTGCAGTTGATGAGTGGGAAGCGGAGTTGCAGCTGATGAGTGGCAGGAATCTGATGAAATTGTGACTAGGAATTGGAAAATAAGCCAAATACAACGGAGTCGTATGAAAGTTTTAGCAGAGTTCAGCGAACTATGGAGGAGTCACAGCTGCAAAAATTGGCTGAATGGACAAAGGTAGCGGAGTTGCAGCTGCACAAAAAAGGTGAAATGGACGAAATTAGCAGAGTCACAGCTGCGAAAATTGGCAGAATGGGCAAAAGTAGCGGAGTCAAAGCTGCTGGAAAAAGGCGGAATTGATGAAAAATAGCGGAGTCACAGCTGCGAAATTGGCAGAATGGACGAAAGTAGTGGAGTCACAGCTACGAAATTTGGGAAAATGAGCAGGGTATGGAGTCGCAACTGGTAAAAATGGAGTAACAGGCGAATTCTCAGCTGGCTGCTGAAGGCTGATGAATAATCCATCTTCTTCAAAGAGCTTATTCGATCAGGAAAATAAGATAAGGTGCCTGCAATTGTCTGGCTCGGTCACGACCGCTGCTCCTCAAGTCAATTCTTGTACACAGTTCTTCAAAACAAACCCGATCAAGCGTAAAAGGAAAAGTAAATAAAATAAAAGAAAGAAAACAATTTATTTATATACAATTTATGTGTGGAAATTGCAGTTCTAAAAATTCATAGGGGTTGAGAAAAATCCCTGCCCTGGCGTTAACTAATAATCTGGATCAGCTGCAACATGTGAAATGAAGGCATTCCTTGAGATCGGTTTGTGATACAGTTGCAGCCGATGACCATTGGAAAATAATGGTGTCTTGTTTTCATCAATGGTGATTAACCGAACTATTCCATTATCAAATACTCGATCTATCCGATAGGGTCCCAACCAACGGGTACACAATTTGCTTTTGAAATCCCTCTTAAACCGTGAATCATACAATAGAGCCCAGTCTCCTTCTCAGAAGAATTTATTCTTTATAAATCTATCATGCTATTTAGAGCAATGTTGTTGGATTAAAGTTGTAGGATGCACTGCGGCTGTGTGCTTCTCATCTAATTCATTAAGCTGATTCAGTCGGTTCCTCTGAGCTTCTGATAAATCAAGGTTTGCTTCTACAATTCTCTTCAAAATTATGATTTCAAATTCAATCGGGAAAACAACATTTTTTCCATACAACAATTCATATGGGTAAAAACCAGTGGTGTTGCGCCATGTAGTGCGATAGGCCCATAGTGCCTCTGGAAGTCTCTCAGCCCAATCTTTACGGTGGCTTTTCACTGTTTTTGTTAAAATAGCCTCGATGACCTTATTTGTACTTTCCACTTGGCCACTGGCCTGTGGATGATATGGTGAGGTTATTTTGTGCTGAATGTGAAACTTCTGTAACAGGGCTTCCAATTTGTGAGACACGATCTGTGGTCCACCATCTGTAACGATTTCCTTGGGTACTCCAAACCGAGTAAAAATATCTTCATATAGGAAATCAATCATAGCCTGATCATTAGATTTGACCAAGGCTACAGCTTCCACCCATTTGGTCATGTAATCTGTACAAACCAAGATGTGAACTTTCTATTTTGAGGGAGGGTTGATAGGCCCTACGAAATCCAGAGCCCATCTATCAAAAGGTTCAACCACGAGCTATGGCTCAAGAGGCATTTCATCTAGTCTGTTGGGATGGCCCATCCTTTGGCAGCTATCACACGCTTGAACATACTTCTTCGCATCCCTAAACAATGTAGGCCAGAAATATCCCATCCTTAAAACCTTATGACCTGTTATTTTGTCAGCAAAGTGTCCCTCACAGGGCTCATCATGGCAAGCTTTCAGGATACTGAAAATTTCATCTTCTCTTACACATCTTCTGATTTCTAAGTCAAGTCCTATATAGAAAAGATGTCCATCAATCCAGCAATACCTAGCACTCTATTGTATAATCTTCCTTTTTTCTCTCTTTGACAGATGTGCTGGAAGCTTACCTGCAGCCAAAAAGTTAGCAATATCTGCGTACCATGGGGAATGAGCCGATACTGCAAACAAATGTTCATCAGGGAAGGAATCTTTGACTAGTAGGTTGTCATCATTGTTAGTAAGTCGAGATAAAAAGTCTGCAACAACATTTTCCTTTCCTGGTCTATCAATAATTGTAATATCAAATTCCTGTAACAATAACAACCATCTAGTTACTCTAGCATTCGTGATTGGTTTATTCAGTAAATACTTGATGGCTGAATGATCAGTGTGCACAAACGTGGAATATCCAGTAATGTAGTGTCTAAATTTGTTGATGGAATAAACTATGGCAAGGAATTCTTTCTCTGTGACAGTATAGTTTAGTTCAGCAGGGGATAGGTTCTTACTAATGTAATAGATTGCATATGGGGCATGACCTTCCTGCTGTCCTAAAACTGCTCCAATGGCAGTGTTTGAAGCATTTTAAGAGATATGAAAAGGTAGAGCCCAACCCTCGTAATATGGGTGTTGTAGGCAACCTTTTCTTAAGTTCCGTAAACGCTGTTTGGAATGCATCATTCCAAACAAACTGTGCATCCTTCATCTACAAGGTGAACAAAAGAGAAGCTAGTTTGGAAATTTTTTCTATGAATCTTTTGTAATAGCCAGCATGCCTTAAGAAGATACACACATCTTTTTGTGTTCCAGGAGTTGGTATATTTTCAATTACCTTGATTTTGGATTGGTCTACCTGGATACCATTAGAAGAGATGAAGTGCCCCCGAACTATGCCCTTGCTCATCATCATATGGCACCTTTTCAGTGCTTAAAGATAGTCATCTTTGTTCACAGCGTTTCAAGACCTTTTCTAAAATTTTCAATGCTTCTTCGTAACTACTACCGTATGGAGTGAAGTCATCCATAAAAATTTCCATGCAGTCATTTACCATCTCCAAAAAGATTCCAATCACTGCTCTTTGAAATATGGCTGGTGCATTGCACAACCCGAATGGAAGTACCCTGTATGCAAAAGTGCCCCAGGGACAGGTGAAAGTGGTTTTATCTTGGTCTTCTGGGGAAATGTGGATTTGGTTATAGCCACTAAAGCCATCCAGAAAGGAAAAATACTTCTTCCTAGACAAGGTATCAAGGACCTGATCAATAAAAGGTAGGGGAAAGTGGTCTTTCTGCATTGCTTTGTTCAACTCTCTGTAATCCACGCAGACCCTCCATTTCCCATTATTTTTTGGCACAATCACAAGTGGAGAAACCCACTCGCTATCTGAAATTGGGTATATAAACCCTGCTTCCAAAAGTTTTTGGATTTCCTCTTTCACTACGTCCCTTAGGTTCAGGTTCATCCTTCGTTGTGGTTGGCACACCGGCCAAGAGTCGCTCTTAATATAAATGTGATGGATACACATATTAGAAGGAATACCCTTCATGTCTGTGTACTCCCAAGCGAAAGCTCCTTTATGTTTTTTTAGCATAGTGATCAGCTGTTCCAGCTCATTTGGCGCAAGGTTCAGATTGATGTTCAATGTTTTTCTTGGCTCAATTTCTATTGGGACACTTTTCGAATTTTTAAGTACTGGAATTATATTTGTATCACCGACTAGAGTTTCTTCCGTAATATTTTCTTGTTCTTTCTCATCTAATGTACTTTCCAGAATCTGGTAAACATGTTTATTGACGGACATGGGCTCACTGATGAAATTGTTAATGGTATCGTCATCTATTTCATATTTAAAAGTTAAGGCTCCCCCTATCGTTAATAATGGTTGAACACCTTCCTCCTCCTCCAAACCCACCCAAAGTGGAGTTTCAGCTTCTGTGCTTGGTCGGGTTGGAGGGTATAGAGTCAAGTTTTTGATTTCAGTCCCATCTGAGATAGTTATGGATCCTGACTGACAGCTAATACACGTGTCCGCTGTGGCTAACCAAGGTCTCCCCAGTATCAGCGGGTGTCCCCCCAACTGAGACTTCGGTTGTAACACCAAGAAGTCTGCAGGATATTCCCACGAGTCAACAGAGATTACTAGGTCGTCCAAGATACCCTCAAGCTTGATTGTTGATCTATCAGCAAGCTCTAAAATGGTAGGGGTTGGCCAAAGATTAGTGAGTCTAATTTTCTTCACAGTTTCTATGGTCATGACATTGATAGCCGCGCCTAAGTATACCAATACGTTGGGGATCTGTGTGTTTCCTATGTGAACTGTAACAGTAGGATTTATAGGGTCATCATATTTTGCCACAGGAGTCTTCCCCATTATTAATTCGGAAAGCTTTCCCAATACATGGACAGTGGGAGGATCCCTAGGCTTCCTTCCTGGTTTCTTGACACATAGATCCCTAATAGTCCTGGAATAAATGGGCACGTCATGGAGGGCTTGTAACAGTGGGATTTTGACATACAAATTCTTCAATTCTCCTAAGAGATTGAATCGAGGTTGTTCCACTATTTTCTGCAGGGCCAATTGTTCAGGATATGGCGGTTCTCTTATCGATTGTGTAGGATGTGCTTCATCGTGTGTTACTTCCTGAGTTTCAGCTATTGTTTTGGTAGGAATGTCAGCATCCTCTATCATTGGGATTGCAGAGTTAACCATATTCTCAAAGTGCTAATTCACTCCAGTTTCACTCACTGAGGATGGAACATGCTCAGTGATGATGAGAACATGCTCAGTGATGATGGGTTCCACTACCCTCCTTGATCGTAATTGTATGTCATTGCAGGTAATTTGGGAGATGGAATACACAGGCATGTTGGCAGTCTCAAATTGATGAACTGCTTTATTATTCAGGTTTGGGTTAGGTTGTGCAGGTAGTTGTGGCCGAAGTGGTGCATTCATAGGTGCGGCATTGTTCTAGAATTGGAGGTGTGGTTGCTGATACAGTTGGTGAGGATATTGTTGAGGAGGGTACTGTTGATATTGAGTCTAGTGATGAGGGAAGTTATTTCCTTGGTAAGAATTTCTCCAGTTGGGATTCCAGGGAGCTTGATGGTTCGATTGTTGTGACCATGGTGTCCAAGAGTTAGGATTTTGCATTGGGTTCTGAGATGGATGCCACTGGTTATTAGAATAATGTGAAGGAAATTGTGTATTCATATTATTCATTCCATTCATATTATTCAAGAGAAATGATGGATCTGGATTCATACCTTGATTGCGAGGATGCCAAGGTTTCTTCTGTGCAATAAAGTAAGCCTGTTCCACATCTGAAGTGGATTCCTGCAGGACTGCTTTGAATTTGGGTAATGAAGGACATTCCTTGGTATCATGCTCCAATTCACATATCCTACATATCTCTTCCTTGTCCAATGGGCATTCTTTCAGTGGGTGATTTTTTCTACACTTAGGACAGAATACACCGAGTGTAAGATCTTCTACTGCTTGCCTCTGTTTTGCTCTCAAAACAGTTAACTCTGAGGAAATGGAGCTCATCATATCGGTTTTAAAATTCTCCAGTAAGTTGCCTATTTATGCTCGAGTGGCTCCTCCACTAGTTGACTTTTGTGTCATAGTGAATACATCCTGATCTCGATCCTTGTCCCGTTTGTTAGTTCTAGAGGATCCCCTTGAATACCTTTGACATAATTCAATGATATTCTCAAAATGTTCCTTTGAGATATCCCCTTTTCCCAACAAATTCAACATATAAAGGCAATCTCCTCTAATTCCTCGTAGCAAGATAATCTTGAGTACATCTTTTCCAATCGCAGTGTGGCTAGACCTTTGTAGATTATACAACAATCTTTCAACAAAATCTTCCAATCTCTCCTCTTCCTTCTGAACCATTTTAAACAAATCTTCCTTTCTATCTCTGGTTGTACAATATTCTTTATATTTAGAAAGAAAGGTTTGTTTCATTTGATCCCAAGTAGTAATGGTCTCACGACCTAGACTCATGAACCAACACTGAGCATTTCCTTCCAAGGTGGCTGGGAATAGTTTCAGCTTCTGAGCACTGGAGGTATAATCATAACTGTGACAAAGGATGTCAAACTCGAAAATAAATTCATCAGGATCTTCAGAAGACTTACCATGGAAATTCGGGAGAACTGATGGTGAGATATTTTTCATAGGATCTGCCCCAGGTGTCTGGAGGATAGGGAATTCAAGTGTGACCACAATGTCACCAGGCTGATTATCTTCCACTTCCTCTTCACGGTTCTCCAGGTGTTCATTCTCTCCTTCATGTTCTCTATTAGCCATGTTGTTCCAAAATTCAATGGATTTCTTTATTCGTTCTTCCTCTGCTTTTGCTTCTTCTGCTTCCCTACTTTCTTCTTCTCGCCTTCTCTCTTCCTCTGTGTAACGTACCCTCCCGTGGTACCAATGCAAGGAAGGGAACATGATGCCAATCTGGGGATTTTACTTAAACTCAGCCCATTCATTAAATTCACAATAATTAAAAATCAAATGTGTGCAGATGCAATTTAAACTAAACATGCACAATGGAATAACATCATCCACACACATTACATGATGCCATTAAATTTAACACAGTCAACAAATTATTACATTTGCAGAAGTAATTACACATAAGGAAATACTCATCTTGATGTAATGCTGTCCCAAACAACTAGCTATGTCGCTGCAATGTTCCACCCAACCATAGGCCAGTTGTGTTCATCAATTCTCTCAACACAACTGCCACTCCCAAGCTGGGCATCATTCTTATAAGGAAAATGGGACATTCAAGCTCATGCACAGCCGAAGCAAGAGATACCCATCTCAATCCCAACACTCACTTACACACAACAAACTCAAAACTGGGCATGGATACACATTTCTAGCAATTGGATTTACAAATAGGATGGCCATGGGTTTTCCCCAAATCGTGGACACACCAAAATGGACTGTGAAAAGGGGGATTCATCCACGGGGAGAAAACCTGATTTCTCCCACAAGTTATGATCATTTGAAATTGCCCAAATGGCCTCATTAAAACCCCAATCGAGCTCCCTCTTCTTCCTGTAGCTTTGCAACACAAAAACGCCCTCTTCCCAACTAGAAAACAAGGAAAACATAGGAAAACATGGAGGAAAAATACCCAGGCAGCTCCAAAAATGTGAGAGAGGAAAAACTGCTTGATGGGTAATGGTTAGGGGAGAAATTCATGGCTCTTTTCTTGCCCAAGAAGCAAAACATGTTTTTCCAGGAAGGGTGGCTTTCCCATACTCGAATTTGGACAGCCATACCTCTCCATTCCCAAGGCATTAACTACTTCACCCAACTCTTGGGAGAAATGAATGATTGGGTACAAAAGTCAACATGGGTAGTTGAGGGTTTTATGGGTTCTCTCATTGACACTTGGCTTGACTTGATTTGCTCCAAGGGTTTGAATATTTCCCTCCCAATTCCTTGTAAAATCATTCCCCCATCTCTTGTTGCATTACATAGCTAGTTGTGGGTATTTTATTTAAAATGCATATTTACATGATATCGAAATTCCAATGTGCATGGCTAGCACATAAGCCATATGCATCAATAAATCGATGGCGGGGCCTTTGCCTTGAGCTCCTTACCACGATTTTATAACAATATTACATCATTTACAATCTTAATGCAATAGAGTCAAGATGGGGACGTTACACTCTGCTTCTCAGCGAGCCTCCAACCACACTTATTTAGTAACTCTGGTCCTGTTAATATGATAAATCTCCTCTCTATCCGGTGCACCCACAACGTTTCCCTTGTCTTTAGGAGGTTTCTTCTCTGCAATGGGAGTAGATGGTCCCGTTGCGTTCTCCACAGTTGATGTTGAATTCTCAAGATTGGGAGGAACAAAATTTCCTCTTCCTATAGACGTCCGCGGTGGTCTGGTGGAAGAATCAACTCTAGCAATTATATCGTCGATAAATGTTTGTCTTCCCAGATCTGTATTACAGCCCCGACTTCTTCCACCTGCAATGTTAGTATTCAAAGGGGGTTCCCGATTTGTTTTTATCGTATTCATGCATGCTGTAAATAATCAAACCAAAATGAAATCAATAAACCAACTACTAACTATATCTATCAATTACCATCCCCAGCAACGGCGCCAAAATGTTGGTCACCCTATATGCTAATTAATTACAACTAACACACAGGATGCTCAATATAAATTGTCAACCCAAGGAAGTCTTTTATTTCAATGGCAATAAGCACAATCTATGCATAAACATTTCAAGTAGTTGATTAATTAAATGGAGAGAAATAATCCTACCTATCTGCTCAGCCAAACTCACCTCATAATTGAAACTAATCTAACTTATCCATCTAGGAATTCAAAGTATAATTACCTTCCTACATATATCAACCCAACAGTTACTGATATAAGAATAAAGGTGAACTAGATTACTTTTGCAAGAAGTTAAATCCTATATTTATCAAACTACAGTATTAAATCTCTACCAAACTGATTCATCTAGCAACTACTGTAACTCAATCACAATCTATCTAATCTAATGAATTCAGGAAAGATACAACAACAACCAGAACTGGAAATAAGCTTGAAATCTGATTTGATTAATATTGGAAATCCTAGAAAGCATAAATGACTGAAAGGGATTAAAGCCGAGCTTGGTTGTAACAGCTAATTCTAACACCCCATGCATCAAAAAAACTAATCTTCACAGTCGACTGTCATACCACACAGTTGCAGCTATTTAGGATGCAATCATAAACTACCAGAAAAGAATGCAAGTGTTAATCTACTGTTGCAGCTTGCAATAACGCATCTAATGCAATTCCACACCACACAACATACAGGGAATTAAACTACCTACTTAACTCGGCAATCTCTGTGAGAATGCGATCCCTGGCCTTCTAATAGAGACGTCGTGAACTACCAAAAATTAAGACACAAAAATATGAAGAGCTCTGCTCTTTATATTAAATATGGTAATCCACAGTCTCAGTTCTCTGTTACAGCCCGTACAAAATGATAATTAACCAACCCCAGACTCTGAAAGCCTTCCCATATTTATACATGCAAAAATACAATTCATGATCCACTAATTCCGCGCATAAATGAAGATATCTGATCTTCATGCTGCGGAGTTACAACTGACTGTTACAACCATATTGAATGAGGCCTTTGGACATGAAGGACGTTGTTACTTTGGAATTCAATGGATTAACCAATTGGGAGGCATCCTGTCTGTTGCAACAATGTCTGTTTCAGCAAACTACTGTTACAGTTCCACGTCGAAAGGTGTGCTGTTCTTATTAATGTGAGGAACGAAGCTTGAAGAGTAACTGTTACACCTAAAATCTTCCCATCATGAGATTTAGTGTATACACTCCTGGAGTAACCCTGATTGAGTGATTGACCTGGAAGGATTTGTACCCAGTTGTACTAGGTTTTGAGAGGTCATCGCAGGTTGCTCTGTTGCAACATGCGACGTCGCACCTTTCTCCATTACAGGGTGCGATGAAGTCAGTTAGAAGGAAAAAATAGCTTCTTCAAGCTTCTTCTCGAAGCTTGCTGACTTAGATCCCTATCCCTGATCTGTTGGGGGAGCTGACCTTCGGTTCCTAACCTATTGGGAGGATCCCCTATCTCTCTCCTACCATATCTCAACCTATCCTATCCATACCCCATCCACTTAGTCCTATTTAGGTAAAGCTCTACCCCTCTCCAAAGGGAGGAAGTCTATGGTGTCTACATGCTGGTGAAATAACTCTTGAGAGATCTTTACTCATCCTTGAGAGACTCAAGCTTCCTTGGGAGGAAATGGCAAATGGCTTGGATGGAGAAGGGCTGCAGCGTTAGGCCTTGGTTGTAGTTCTATGTCTCTACCATGTATTTCCCTATTTACAGTAATACAAATTCTTTCCACCAATATTGTTGATGTGTAATGATATTGAGTAGTTCACTTGCTTAACTATTTACTTAGATCTCTTATTGTATAGATGCTCTTTACTCGCTCGTGTTTGTTCTCGTGTCTTGATAGGTCTTGCAGCTGAGATCTGACGACTGCGGGACGTGGAGCAGCGTTCAGGAGAAAGGATTGAGAAGTAAAAGGTAAGCGATCTAGCACTTGATCCTTAAGTAGATCTAGGAAATCCATTTGTAGTCTGTTCTATTTGTTCTAGACTCACATTGAGCTAGGGAGATCCGGCTTGCGTCTGCTCGAGTGGATTGTCCGATAACAAATCTAGCGACCATACTAGGGATATGACTTGTCTCTTTTTGTAGTTGTCAATCTGAGAGTCATTTTCAGTTGATTTCTTGACACAAGCCTTTTGTTTGTCATTTGCTTTTAAAAGTTGATTTCACTATCAGATCTTCATCCCGAAGACTATGATCTACTTCCTCTGAGTTTATACTACTCATTCCCAAACCATCTCATCGTCCATTGCTTGGAGATTTGATCCATTTTTGAACTTAGATCTCACCTGTCGCACCTGGTTAGTGAATACAGAGCGACACTGTGTCATTTATGGTCTTTGTTCTTTGCCTGCTAGTCACTCGTCGCAATCCTTTCATTGGTGTACTGTGACAACGTCACACCCCCCACATTGGTAAAGTGCGACGTCGCACTGTGTACAAGCACAGAGTGCGCCGATTTGTAAAGTTTGGCATGCAGACATCACCTCTCCATCTGTCCATTTGAGTTTTGGTTTGCTGTATGAACTCCCTCTGTGCTGCAAGATCCATCCAGAGATCTCATCCTTGCACTGTGTGCTGAGCATTTGGTTTTGCTTGGATTGATTTTGGGTTCCGTCTTGGACAAGTCTGAGAACCGGTAGTGGTGGACACTCTTGTCTCCTCCACCTTCATCCGCTGACCCTTGCATTCCCTCCTCTCCTCAACCGATCTGAGTACTGCATTAGATCAGCTTCCAGACCTCATTCACATTATTTTTTGAGCTTTGCTTACTTGCTTTTCTGATTTTGAGTCTTGTGTGTCTTTCGATTTGACCGAGTGCTTGTCTTTTCTTGAGTTTTCTGAGTGTGCTGAGTGCTGCTGTTGTTGGACAATCCACTCGAGCGGACGCGAGCCAGATCTCCCTATCTCAATGTGAGTCTAGAACAAATAGAATAGACTACAAATGGATTTCCTAGATCTACTTAAGGATCAAGTGCTAGATGTCTTACCTTTTACTTCGCAATCCTTTCTCCTGAATGCTGCTCCACATCTCGCGGTCGTTAGATCTCAGTTGCAAGACCTGTCAAGACACAAGAACAAACACAAACGAGTAAAGAGCAGCTATACAATAAGAGATCTAAGTAAACAGTTAAGCAGGTAAACAACTCAATATCATTACACACATGATCAATATTGGTGGAATGCATTTGTATTACTGTAAATAGGGAAATACATGGTAGAGACATAGAACTACAACCAAGACTTAACGCTGCAGCCCTTCTCCATCCAAGCCATTTTCCATTTTCTCCCAAGGAAGCTTGAGTCTCTCAAGGATGAATAGGGATCTCTCAAGAGTTATTTCATCAGCATGTAGATACCATAGACTTCCTCCCTTTGGAGAGGGGTAGAGCTTCACTTAAATAGGACTAAGTGGGACTAAGTGGATAGGGTATGGATATGATAGGTTGAGATATGGTAGGAGAGAGATAGGGGATCCTCCCAATAGGTTAGGAACCGAAGGCCAGCTCCTCTATGAGGTGAGGGATGAGGTCCTAAGTCAGCAAGCTTCGAGAAGGAGCTCGAAGAAGCTATTTTTTCCTTCTAACTGACTTCATTGCACCCTGTAATGGAGCAAGGTACGACGTTGCATGTTGCAACAGAGAAACCTGTGACGACCTCTCAAAACCTAGTACAACTGGGTACAAATCCTTCCATGTCAATCACTCAATCAGGGTTACTCCAGGAGTGTATACACTGAATCTCATGATGGAAAGATTTTAGGTGTAACAGAATGCCCCCCAAAGCATGAAGCTGTTGAAAGATTGGACAGGTGAAATGCTTTGACAGAAGGAGTGGCAATGGACTTGTCAGACGAAGGACATTGTTGCAGTACAACTGACTCTGAACTGACAATCTCATATGATGTACAACATGGCTGCCGACCAATACAATGTATATCCATGGTAATGACCGATTGAACACAATCATGGCTACTAGACACAAGCGTAGATCCATGATGAGATGATAACATAGCCACGACCAATACAAATGTGGATCCGTGTAATATGACTCAATACAAACTCCATCACAACCTGGGTAAAACATGACTCCCCAGCGTCTTCAAGCTGAACCCACAATGATACGAATCTATCCATGTGATTATAAATGCCTTGACATCGAACATGGTAGAAACCACTTGATTACTGGTCATTGATGTAAACCATTAACAAGCGTGAGGGAGATCACCATTAATGTCAATGATTCCCAAGGTATCACAGTACATACCACCAAGCATGAATAAATGAGTTGAATTCGAATGCAAGATGAAGTCTTTCAACCAAGAGTCAATGATGTGAACTCATGTTGAAAGCGAGGTAACCTGCCATTGAGGCATGCAGGGCCAAGGTACTTGGTTGGTTTCTAGATTCAATCTTTGGATGATGTGTTGAAGTCGAAAAAGATGAATCCATCGAAGGAGGGCCATGATGAATCCCCCATCATCGACACGAAAAACGACAAAAGATGCGTAGAGTGGATCGGATGGTATAGTAACATGTGAGACTGACTCAGAGTAGACTGACATGATTGAAGGTGTATTGACTGCAAATAGTGAAGATGTTCTTGAACATGGGCATGGCATGACTTGGCAGTATTGACATGATGAGTGAGACACCAACTCCTAATGCAACTGATGATGGAAGCTTTCTTTGAATGACTCAAAGGAGTAACGAGACTCAGAAAGTAAGTGGGACTCGAGGACAAACAGATGGTCCAAGTACTGTATGCAAATGCAAATGAGTGTCATGTCCAAGAACGACTATGTACTGCCACTAACAAAGGTGTGTAACACAAAAGCTTTCCTTTTTCCCCATCATGGACGATGAGTGCCTCATGTGTTTTTTACGAGCTTGATGAGGGTAACCAGATGCTCGGTATAACTCATCTCATACATGAGTCCAACCCCAAATATTTTTCAAACCTGAGATAGGAGGGGTTCGTCCCATGGCGGGCCCTTCAATGTAAGAGTTTAAAGAGTCCATAGAAGGTAATCTCAGTCGTCATTTCATGTTTAGAGAGTCTGAAAAGAACTAAAGAAGACTCCAATGGTCCTTTTTCGTAAAGTTAGCCTCATTGCCCGAAAAAAGGGTAAAACAATGCGGGAGAGGACTCTTCCAGTCATGATTGGCTGGAGTATACATTTTTCGTAACTAGTGCCCCCTGGTCTGAAAAAGGGGTAAACTATCACTAGGAAGACAACCATTCAAATTATTTTACAATCGTGAACACGACAAGTTTGCTTGGCGCTTTTTGTATGTTTGAGAGCCTAAAAAGAGCTTAAAGGTAGACTCCAGGGGGTTCCTTTTCCGTAGGAGTTTAATGAGCCTAGAAAAGTGATAAATCGTAACTCGGTAACATATTCTCATGGTTTCAAGAGCACGAGAAAGAACAAAGAGTAAGCTCATTAATTACAATCTATGAAAAAATGCGTAAATGACAAAGACTCACAAGGGGTGTTCATACCTGAGATGATCGTTCCAATGTGAAAATGGTGTACAAAGGCACTTCACAACTCCTGCACACTCGGAAACTAGGTCAAATAGTCAACTGAATGTTCAAATATAATAAAACTAATCCAAACTATAGCAAATGGCATAACGACATCAAATATTTGAAAAAGGAATATTCCATTTTGTTTTATAAATATAAATAAAAACCAAATATAGTCACCATTATTCTATTTGCCAAATTTGGGAGGAATAGTGCCATTTGTTTCCAGATCTTCACTTGTCGATTTCGGGAGCAATGATTAGCCATTTCACCTGCCATCAGGAACAGGTAACCCTAAACTTCAGCCAACAAAATCGTAGTGGTTTACAATTTTGATTTTTAGTCATTTTTTTGGTTTTTGGCTTGATTTGGGAAGGGCCATTGCGCCCTCGGCTCGTTGCAGTTTTTTCCTTTCGGGAACTACGACGAGACCGAGTTGTCACAAATAGAGTATACATGGACTACGACGACATCGCCCTGTTTGTAAAAATGGGGTGCGACAACGGCGATGTCCATCCCCAAACTCAAACAAAACTCAAAAGAAGGACTTCCAGTGGGTGAAGCAAGTCCTAACATTGTTAAAAAATTCCCGTTGAGAGATTCCAAGCATCACAATGGTTTTGGAATGGCGGGAAAGGGAACATGAACTAGATGACGAACAAGCTACAAACGATCCACATTGTGTGGAAGCATTGAGGAACTGTGGGCTCCTCAAGTTCTTCCACATTCAGGGGATGAGATCCCAACTTCCACTACTGAACCATATGCTCCAATGTTGGGATGCGGCCCAGCAGTATTTCATGGTTGGTGAGCATGAGCTTCACATAGATGTCGAGGACATCTATTTTCTGACTGGTTTGTCCCGAAGAGGGGACAATGTGACACTCACTGGATCGCGTGGGAGTGATCGAATCGTGGAAGATTTGATCTGACAGCATTGTGGTCCCAACGCCCGTGCATCTAGTGGGAAGATTTGCATCAAAGATGTACAGGAGAATCCATTGCGGGCCATTTTATTCACCATTACAAGGATGGCGGGGAGTCAAGCTCCTCACTTAGCCACCAAGGCACAAATGCTTTATGTGGAGGATTGTTTGTCTCCAAAGATCTTCAATTGGTGCGAGGGGGTCCTCACAAACATGCAAGCTCAACTGACAAAGTGTCAGCGGGGAGAGCTCAAATAGTTCGGCTATGGATCTCTAGTGATCTCATTCTTGCTGGAACGGGTTCCCCTTTGTGTCCTCAGTTACCACTAGAGGATAGGGACCTCAGATATCCACACATGGCCAGGTGGACCGATGTGATGGCTCGGCATTGTGGGGGTCCTATCATCGGATTCCCTCCCGAGTTCTTCACTTGGCTAGAGGGCCAGTTACTGATGGTGGAGGACTTTCCATATAGTGGCACTGACTTCACAGATGACCTAGACTTGCCGCTTCCCGAGGGAGCAGCATGGGGAGACCTCAGTAAGAACAAATGACCCTTGAAATTTTTAAGTTTTGTGCATTTATGATTTTTTTTTATATAGTGCTGACAGGTGAGCAACATGTGTATGCACATGTGGGGCCTATACGACCAGTGGGAACCTCTCTTCTGGCTAGGAGAGAGAGAGGAGAGGGAGTGATGGTAGATCCAGCTGTGCATGCTGCCATCGTGGAGATGGACAGATTCTATGCCAACCTGAGTGGGTTGACACTGGTTGTTCCTGAGCCGACGGTAGATGAGGTGTCGCAGCCTATGCAGGTGCACACGATTGGAATGACTGCGCGCTTCAACGCACTGCTTCGCAGGGTTGCGAGAGTAGTGGACTGTTTCCAGACTCAGCTGCCTAGGGCTGCTAGACCACTTAGGGTTGTACGGTCCAGGAGATAGGCCACATGTTGTCATTATATGTGTACTAAGAGCTTAGAGGCCTTAGATTTTGTACTACTGAAAGCTACGGAGCTTCAGATTTTGTAGAGACTTACTGAAAACTATCATGCTTCAGAATTTTGTATCAGCACTACCTTTTCGAGATTATGTTTATATATACATACATTCCGACGATTTATACATTATGTGTTTTTTAAACGGATGAGTGATGTGATCTTGTTCATATGTTTGCTTTTACAGAATACATTATTTACATGTTGTGAATGCTTTTACATATTATGAGTGTTATGTGTGTGCGATGTACCAATCCAAAATGAAGTTGGCCATCGAATCAACAACTGTGTTTAACTCTCGTGGAATGTGCAGGTATTGAATGGATTCAAATGACCTTTCCAGGAGACGTACTCATCTAAAGAGACGGAGTAGAGTAGGATCACAGATAGCATAGACTCGGTTGAGATGGGAAACCAATACTTGAGAATCCATGTGGATGACAACGTGGTTCATACCCAGGGAAATAGCACTGGTTAGGGTTCCAATTAGTGCCGGATACTCTGCGGCATTGTTGGTCACAAATACAAGGCAACTCCCCACTGAGATAATGAGCTCGCCTGTTGGGGAATATAGTACCTAGGCTGCCGAAGCAAGGTTACGGGTATGCCGGCTGGTGCCGTCCATGAATCCGTAGCACGTTGCCATCTGCACACGCAGACATAACATGGTATAAGAAGCATAAACAAGATCTAAAGACACTCAAAAATAAACACGTCACACCACACAGAAACACAAAAACACGCCATGTACAGTATATACAAGAAAATCTATGCATGTCAGGTTCAGGCATAGTACTTTTTCAGGTAAAGCCCATTGCAGGGTTCACCCAAAGAGATTCCGTCATAGTCCTCAACCTTGTAAGCTCCCTTTTCCAAAACACGTTTGACAATATAAGGTTCGTGCCACATGGACTCGAACTTTCCCGCTCCTAGTTTATCATGCTTCTGGTTGTATGTGAGGACCAGGTCACCCTCGTTGAATATATGAGGTTCAACAAACTTGTTGTATTGAGCTTTGATGCGTTTCTTATGTGCTTCATTAGCAAGAGCAGCATCTTGGCGAGACTCTTCAAGTTTTGCTAAGTACATGAAACGTTCTTCCTCGGCAGTAGTGTTAGGAAGAAGTTCGACAGCGAGTTGTAGAGATGGAATTTCGCACTCTATCATCAGAACAGCCTCCAATCCAGATACCAATTGGAAAGGAGTGAAACCTATAGTGGTTTTAATGGAAGTTCTGTAGGCACATAGTGCTGAAAAGAGCATGTTATGCCAGTTGTATTTCTGGGTTCCTACCATCCTTTGGACCATAGTCTTCAAGACCTTGTTAATGGCCTCGACCTGTCCATTGGACTGCGGGTAGTAGGGTGTTGAGTTTTCATGGCGAAAACCCAACCTATCGCTCAGTTCATTGACCATGTGGTTCTGAAAGTGAGAACCATGATCGGTAACAATTGCTTGAGGAACTCCAAACCGCGCTATTACATGGTTGAACATGAAGAGTGCGGCGGTTTTGCCGTCATTTTGGTATGTAGGCATTGCCTCAGCCCACTTTGTAAAGTAATCTACAACTACTATGATGTAACTATGCCCCCCAGTCGAGGTAGGATTACAATGCATAAAATCGATGCCCCATTTTGCGAAGGGGCCCACGGCAATAACCGAGTGTAACGGGGCGGGATGGCTGCGCTTCTTCGTATGGAAGTGTTGGCATGGAGGACATATTTTTATGGCCTCAATATAATCTTTGAAGATAGTAGGCCAAAAATATCCCGCGCGCAAAATCTTCTGGGTTGTAGCCATCCCAAAGAGATAACTGCCACACGCCCCTGCGTGGCAGTCATTCAAAACGTGTTTAACGTCATCGTGAGTTAGACAATGTCAAAGAATGGAATCAACGCCACGGCGGTACAAGGTATAACTGATGATCAGATTATACTTCGCGTGGTGACGTATTCTACGACGGTCATCGCGAGACAGTTGAGGGTTGAAGCGTTGGGTTTGAAGATATGATATAATATCTCCATACCATGGTTCAGTCGTACTGATGAGAAACAATGATTCATTTGGAAAAGATTCATTGTGCTCAACTTCTACATCAGGACGGGGAAAATCACAGATAAGCTCAACAAACACCAAAGATTTTTTAGACTTGGCTTTCTTGAAAAGAAGATCAAATTCTTGCAGTATTATGATCCAGCGTGAATACTTGCCCCCAAGCACCTGATGTGTCAGCACGTGGTACATGGGGTTCGAGTCTGCGATGATGGTGGTGGTGCGGAGCAATATATAGTGTCGAAAATTTTGGACGGCGATGACTGCCACGAGAGCAAGCTTCTCAACATGTGAATATATAGTTTCAGCGTCAATCGGACTCTTACTCGCATAGTATATTACATGTTCCTATGCGTTTTGATCTTCCTGTACCAGAACCATGGCGATAGTGGTAGCAGAAGCAACGAGATATAGAATGTAATCTCGGTAATAATTGGGTGGTTGGAGCGCGGGGGCATGCATGATGGCATGTTTAATGCTGTCGAAGGATTTTTGAGCTTGATCGTCCCAAATGAATGGGATGTCCTTCTTAAGCAATCTCATATACCCCTTAGTCTTCTCCGCGAAGTTGCAAAGAAAACGCCGAAAATAAGTCACCTTCCCTTGAAGACTTTGAAGTTCCGTCACAGTGGTGGGAGGTGGTGGGTTGACAATGGCCTCCACCTTTAAGGGCTCAATGCGGATCCAATCCTTCGATACTATGAATCCTAAGAGGCGTCCGGACTCAACGCAAAAGATACACTTATGAGGGTTCAGGCAGATATTGTACCGTCTGCATTTGAGGAAAATGGCCGTCAGATGATCTATGTGGAACTCACGCTGCTTTGAATGAGTAGGGAGATCATCCAGGTAAGGTTCCACAAAGTCCTTAATGTCATGGAAAGCATACGACATGGCCCACTAGAATGTGGCGCCAGCGTTTTTAAGGCCAAACGGGAGTTTGCGATATGCAAATGTCCCCCAAGGACAGATGAAAGACGTCTTATGTTGGTCGGCTGGGTTGATCTCAATCTGGTTGTAACCGGAAAATCCATCCATGAATGAAAAGATGACGCTTCCAACATAATTATCGATAATCTGGTCAATGAATGGGGTCGGGTAATTGTCCTTCAGATAAGCCTTATTAAGGTCCCGATAATCAACACAAACGCGAATAGTACCCTGTTTTTTGTTCACAGGGACGACGTTTGAGACCGAATCCGTCAACGAGACAGGATAGATGAAGCCAACCTTTAAGAGCTTTTCAATTTCTTCCTTGATCGCTGCAGTCTTCCAGGGGTGTACCAGTTGCAACTTTTGACGCACAGGTTTGATGTCGGGATAGGTTTTTATTTCGTGAGAAACAATCGTGGGGTCTATCCCAGGCATCTCCTCATAGGACCAAGCAAATATGTCTCGAAATTGTTTGAATAAGGCCGTAGAATTAGTGATCTCTTCAGGGGAACACTTCTGGCCTATGCAAATGTGTTCCACTATACCAAGTTTTACCGAAATGTCTACCGGGGTGTTAGGATCAATATTGGCAAGGTTGCCCTCAGTGTGCGACAGACATGTGAGTATGGGGGAATGAGGGAACGGGTAGATATCCGGTGAAAAGATGGTATCAATGTTGTCCTCTATGTATTCCAAAGGAGGAAGAAAAGACGACCTATGATGGAGTTCATCCCACGGGCGATCATCTACATTCATAACTTCCATGATGGATTTGTATGAATGGAAAGTCCAAGGTAAGAGATCAGGTAGAGATGATGCCCGTCGTAGAGAACAGGATGGGGGAGCCACAACTAAGTGGTCCTCTAGTGCTGACTGGATAGCCTCGTAAATACATTCAACGGGTGAAAGAGGCATTGCGTTTCCAATCAGGTGTGTTGTGGCTTCGTCCAGTACATGCCAAGTATAAGTGGAGTGAGACGAAATCTCTATGGAGATCATGTTTACCGAGGCAACATGATTAGGGGGGTCCGAAATTGGAAAAACGCCCATGAGAGATGAATCTTTCAAAAGGCCAACCCCTATACTCTCATACATTTTTGACGTTTGTCCAATGGAAGGAATATGGTCACCAGGATGAGTAGTAATGTCTGGTGTGCAAATATCTAATTGGTCAACAGTAACAATTCGTCCTAGATGGGGGAATTGTACTACACGGAAGACTGAAGAGGCTACCGCCTGCATGGCGTAAAACCAATTGTGACCAAGCAAGAGATTATAATCTATCAGGGCCGAGACCACTTCCACATTGATGTTTACGGTCTTTCCGCCCAACTCAACTGCGAGAGCTTGTAGTAGCTCATGTGGTTGAAATCCACGCCTATTGAATGCCTTGAACGTGGTAGGAGAACGATTCAATTCGGGAGAGCCGATGGCTCTCCAACAGGCGATCGACATGACAGAAGTAGAGGTGCCTTCGTCCAAAAGGGTACGATGGACTATTTTCCTAGCAATGTTTGCAGCTACTTGGAATGCGAGCTGGTGGGAAAGCCTTGACTTGAAGTAGTCAAGTTGGAACATGATGGTATTCGAAGAATCAGGGTCGACTGCATCGATGGATGCAAGGAGCATTTTGCGTTGATTAGGGCAATTCTGCAAAACTTCCAAGGTGGACATGGCACAAGGAGCTTGGGCCAAGTCCTCGACAATATTGTAATTCTGTGCCGCCCAAGCATTAGGATTGAAAACAACTTTTCGAATCGTGCTCTTGGGCGGTCGCAATATCGAATCTAAGGATGGATTCTCAATGGTGAGAGAAGCTGTTGGTACAGTGACATCAGGTAGGGAGTTGGAAGCTTTTTCAATATTACTTGCAGAAGGTTCCTTCGAAGGGACCGAGTCGTATGATCACGAGTAAGTATTCAAATTGATCGTTTCGTTACGCACCATGAGAACATGCACCGTATTGGATGGTTCCCTATGGGATGGGGGGGGTTGAGCAATCATTTGCTGATTCTGAGTGGGAAACGGATCGTTGAGGACTGTGGGAGTTGGTTTACCCCGAAGAAACTTTTGAACTTCATCTCTATTGGGACATTCTTTGGAGAAGTGATCATCTCCACATAGTAAACAAGGATATTTTAGCTTCCGTTTTTGCTTGGTATCATCAGGAGTGCTCCTTTGTTCCTGCTGGGCGGAAGACTTCTTGGGTTTCCCCCTATTCTTCTTCTTGCTGCCGGACTTCTGAGATGAAGCTGATTGGACAGAATTCACCTCTTCAAGTACAACAGGAGCAGTGGATTTGGTGGTGTTGTGGCCATCCTGGGTTGGTAAGGGGGAGGAACCATGAAGGTTCGACGATCCAACACTATTAGAAACAGGCTGAGTGTTAAGGGAGCCGATGATGCCATCAGTTTGGGGTCCCTTAAGAGGTTTCCTGGGGTCATAAGTGTCGCGGGGTGCGTCAGGAAGAATTTCAAACAATGTGCCCTATTGAGCGTAGACCAAGTCTAGGTAATGGGCACGAGCGATAGCTTGTTCTTTAGTGACAGCACCGCCCATGGCGACGTCTCGAGCTATGTGGGGAATGAGGGACTTTGTAAACCAATCTTCTAGGAGTTGGTCTGGAATGGGAGCCTTAATCAAATTTCTTCTCCGTCGCCTCTCATGAATATGAGTACCGGTATTCTGGCGGAGAGAGGTGAGAAGGTCCGTACCAGTCTCATACCATATAAGCAGTTGGAAGTGGGTCAAAAAGTTCATAGCAAGAGACTCGAAATTGTGAAAAGAATGAGGTAGTAATTCAATGTACCACTTTGCAGCCGAACTAGTGAGTGTCCGTTGAAATAATCTCAGGCGGATTGAGTTGTCCATCAGAGAGTTGGATGAACACCACAAATGGTATGTCATCACATGATGTTTGGGATCCTCATACGGCTTGCTGTCGAACTTGGGGATATCCGATGGGAGTTTCACCGGAATCGGGGGCCAGTTAGTGCTGTGGTAAATGGGGTCGTTCGTCAGTCGAGATAGGTCGGGTAGGTCCAAAGTAGCCAAGAAGGGAAGCTGTTGATTAGGCTATGGGTACTGGTAGTACTGATAAGGCATGTAAGGACCGGTAGGACCTCGTATTGACTGATTAAAGGGTGACCACAGAGGAAACTGACCATAGGGGGGTGTGTTGCGTGGACCGTAAGGGGGTCCACCACCAAAGGGTGGTCCATTCCGATAAGATGGGGTTCCACCTCCACCACAGGGAGGAGGTAGAGGTCCTTCGCCATCGCTGGGGGGAGGTGGGGGTCCATAACCGTAATAAGGTGGCCCGCCACCGCCTCTGCCTGAAGGGGGTGGTGGACCAGCTCCACCGCCAGAAGGATGGGGGCCTCCACCACCTTCGCCGCTTGAAGGATGGGGGTATCCTCCACCGCTACAACCAAAATAATTAGATCTGCCTTCGCCTCGGCCTGGAGGGGGGGTGGACCACCTCCACCACCCGGTTGGAAATGTCCTCCCCCACCATAATAGGGTGGCCCTTCACCTGGGGGGGGTGGTGGACCATTCCTGCCACCACCCGAAGGGACCCGAAGGGTGGGGGCCGTTGTTGGTAGAATGAGGTGGACCTCCGCCGAAGGGGAGAGGTCTGCATCCTCCAAAAGTGGGTGGGGGCCTGCTGCCTCCAGCAGGAGGTGGGGGTGGACCGATCGGGGGTGGTGGTGCTTGAGGGATAGTTGGTTGGGGTCCATGTTGTAAAACGGGCTATTTCCCCCATAAAATGTATGGGTTTCCGGGATAGGGTATCCCGTATGGTGCATTTTCGGGATTAGGTTGACCTGACGCAGGGTTAAAAGAACCTGGATACGCTTGACTCCATGAGGGTTGAGTTACATTGGATGTCCCCCCAACATGAGATAATCCCATGGTGGATGGTCTAGCGGGTTGAGAAGGTCCAACGGGAGGTTTGTTGGGGATTGTACCGCCAATTTTTTGGTTAGGAAACGGGGGTTTCCCCCCAGCCACAACAGGATGACTACTATACAAAGGTTGAACCAACATAGGTTGTTGATTAGCTACTGTAGTAGTAACGTTACCAATAAGATAATCCGTGGGAATGGAGTATCCTCCCCTCGAATTTTGAGGTGGGGGAGGAATTGGTAAATTGACTGTGGTAGTAACTAGTGTGTTGGACTGTTGTTGTTTAACCAGTTGGGTAGCAGGAAGTACCGAACTGGTCTCCTGGATAAGAGATGCATGTGTAGGGATAAATGGTTGACCAATTTTGGTAGTGGTCGTGTGTTGTGTGGATGATTCTCGTGATTCGAAAGATGAAGAGCAACCTGAGACTAGTTGGTTGTCGAAGCTTATTTGAAAGTTCCGACGTCGAAACTCCTCACCCATGGCACGTAAATGAGCCAATTGCTCGCGATAAGGTGTCAAGTGGTCGTCAAGGCTAACCCGACTGGGTGGGGGTGCAATGGAAAAATGGGCCACTGGGTGACCGGTAGAAGATGTCCAATAAGCTGCTGAAGGACCAGCAGCCGCTGTGGGATCGTCCTGGGGTTGATTTATCCATTCCAACGATCCAGGTTCTCCCAGCATAATGGGAGAGAGGTCTTGTGAAGTGGGGATTTTTTATTCCTCATATTGCGGGGGATTAGAGGCAGGTGAATCAAGAGGAGTATGTGGAAACAAATGTCCTCCAATATTCAAAGTGGGGTTTTCCACTTCTTGTGACCCGACCCTAGCTTGAGGATCCATCCTTGCCCTCGAAATTACCTCCTGGTTAAGGGGATATTTGGTTGGTAAGTTTTGGATTCTACGGGACATTCTCCAAGGAAAGTCAGCTAGAGTGACTCAAACGAAAAGTTTCTCCTAAGGAAAGCTAAAAGAAAAGAAGACCAGACAAAACCCTACGCAAACTAAGGCAACAAGCAAACTTATGTGATAGAGTGGATTCAAAGTCTGGAACCTCACGGGATTATCAAGGCATTGCAAACCGCGATATACTGCAGGGTCCAACAATATGACGCGAAAAGGAGGATTGGGACCATACCCTTTCCTGCATACCCGATTACCTGGACAGTACGTGCATGCTAATCTCCCCGAGTGTTGTTCTCGATGTATTGCTTTTCCAAGACGGCCAAATGGTTAACTCAGTTGGTTCAGGAATCCTAGTGGTGTCTCCCGATATACGCAAGGTACATGGGAGCTCAAATCCGTAGTAGTGCTGTCTAATGCACAACCGTTCGGCAAGAGACCTTCCGATATACTACCGAGTACGTAATACACCCTTCGATATACGCCAAGTATGGATTATGGTACTTGGTGGGTACGTGAAGGAGCTCGATATACCGATAAGTACGTGGAAGACTACAATACCCCTAGGATACAATGCTGGCAAATAACGACAGCTGCCATGCTTAACGACACCGGAACACGTCTCTAACTTACACACAAGTTGCTAATTTTTTTTACCTAGTTCTATCGTTAATTTTATCTGGACGGTTAGGTGAATACATGAGGTGAGTACATAATCGGAAGCATAATGCAAGCCCTAGCTACATGCACAAAATATTCTTTTCTTTCGATGAATGCTACCTATGAGAAGGAGAAAACGTTTTCTTTCCAACAATTTCACCAAAGCAAATGCAATGATTCCCAGTTCAAACAAGTTGACTATAAAAGCATTCTTTTCATTTTTTGTATGAAACACAAAAATTCACAACACTAGTAATCCAAATCACAACACTTTTCCTTTTCTTTTGTCCTTTCAAAACGAAAAATGATGCTAAGTAAGGAACAGAGAGAATTCTAAAATGGAGTATGCAAGCTTTTCAATTTCACTTTCAATGGCCTAAAAGCAATAAAAAATAAAAAATGCATCTACCTTTCCTTAGCACGGGACTTAATTTTGCAAAAATTGAAGTACACTTTGAGTCTTTCAAGAAAGTGAGAAGTTCATAATTCAAGAAAAACACAAGTGAACACACATTCATTCAGTTCTTCTAGCAGATGTATAAGCAAATCATTCCAATGCGCAAACAATTTCTTCAACAATGCTTGAGAAATGATGGGAAAGGAGCACTTTTCAACTTTTCAATGGATGCAGCAAAAGATTGACTTGATAACAACTATGCTTTTAGATCCAAATGAATGAAAAGAAAACACTGTTTTCAATACTCAATACACCCAAAAAACTCAAGAAAAGACAAGCACTCAAACAAGCTGAAAGACACACAAGGCTCAAAATCAGACAGTAGCAAGCAAACCAAGCAAGCAAAGCTCAAAAAATAATGTAAATGAGGTCTGGAGGTTGATCTAATACAGTGGTTAGATCAGTCAAGGAGAGGAGGGAATGCAAGGGTGAGCGGATGAAGGTGGAGGAGACAACAGTGTCCACCACTACCTGTTCTCAGACTTGTCCAAGACGGAACCCAAAACCAATCCAAGCGAAACCAAACACTCAATACACAATACAAGGATAGGATCTCTGGCTGGATCTTGTAGCACATAGGGAGTTCATACAGCAAACCAAAGCTCATATTGACAAATGGAGAGGGGATGCCTACATGCCAAATTTGACAAATCGGTGCACCTTGTGCTTGTACACAGTGCGACGTCGTAGTTCACCAATGCGGGAAGTGCGACGATGTTGCAGTATACCAATGAAAAGGCTGCAATGAATGAATAACAGGTAAAGAATAGAGGCCAGAAATGACACAGTGTCCCTCTGTATTTACTAACCAAGTGCGACAAGCGAGATCTATGTTAAAAAACAGCTCAAATCTCCAAGCAATGGACCATGAAATAGTTTGGGAATGAGTAGTATGAACTCAGAGGAAGTAGATCAGAGTCTTCAAGATGAATATCTGACAGTGAAATCAACTTGAGAAGCAAATGACAAACAAAAGGCTTGTGTCAAGCAATCAACTGAAAATGACTATCAGATTGACAACTACAAAATGAGACAAGTATTCTCCCCAGTATGGTCGCCAGATTTGTTTATCGGACAATCCACTCGAGCAGACGCGAGCCGGATCTCTCTAGCTCAATGTGAGTCTAGAACAAATAGAACATACTACAAATGGATTTCCTAGATCTACTTAAGGATCAAGTGCTAGATGTCTTACCTTTTACTTCGCAGTCCTTTCTCCTGAATGCTACTCCACGTCTCATGGTCGTCAGATCTCAGCTGCAAGACCTGTCAAGACACAAGAACAAACACAAACGAGTAAAGAGAATCTATACAATAAGAGATCTAAGTAAACAGTTAAGCAGGTAAACTAGTCAATATCATTACACACATGAACAATATTGGTGGAAAGAATTTGTATTACTGTAAATAAGGAAATACATGGTAGAGACATAGAACTACAACCAAGACTTAACGCTGCAGCCCTTCTCCATCCAAGCCATTTTCCATTTCCTCCCAAGGAAGCTTGAGTCTCTCAAGGATGAATAGGGATCTCTCAAGAGTTATTTCACCAGCATGTAGACACCATAGACTTCCTCCTCTTGGAGAGGGGTAGAGCTCTACTTAAATAGGACTAAGTGGATAGGGTATGGATAGGATAGGTTGAGATATGGTAGGAGAGAGATAGGGGATCCTCCTAATAGGTTAGGAACTGAAGGCCAGCTCCCCCATGAGGTCAGGCATGAGGTTCCAAGTCAGTAAGCTTCGAGAAAGAACTCTAAGAAGCTATTTTTTCCTTCTAACTGACTTCGTCGCACCCTGTAATGGAGCAAGGTGCGACGTTGCATGTTGCAGCAGAGAAACCTGCGGCGACCTCTCAAAACCTAGAACAACTGGGTACAAATCCTTCTAGGTCAATTACTTAGTCAATATGTCTTCATGGGTGTATACACTGAATCTCATGATGGGTATATTTTAGGTGTAAAAGTGGCCAGATCAGTCAAGGAGAGGAGGGAATGCAAGGGTGAGCGGAGGAAGGTGGAGGAGACAACAGTGTCCACCACTACCGGTTCTTAGACTTGTCCAAGATGGAACCCGAAACCAATCCAAGTGAAACCAAACACTCAACACACAATGCAAGGATAGGATCTCTGGCTGGATCTTGCAGCACAGAGGGAGTTCACACAACATACCAAAACTCAGATGGACAGATGGAAAGGAGATGCCTGCATGCCAAATTTGACAAATCGGCGCACTCTGTGCATGCACATAGTGCGACATCACACTTTACCAATGCGGGGGGTGCGACGCTGTCACAGAATACTAATGAAAGGACTGTGACGAGTGGCTAACAGAAAAAGAAGAGACAAAAAATGACATAGTGTCACTCTGTATTCACTAACCAGGTACGACAGGCGAGATCTAAGTTCAAAAATGGTTCAAATATCCAAGCAATGGACCATGAAATAGTTCGGGAATGAGTAGTACGAACTCAGAGGAAGTAGATCAAAGTCTTCAAGATGAAGATCTAACAGTGAAATAAACTTGAGAAGCAAATGACAAACAAAAGGCTTGTGTCAAGCAATCAACTAAAAACGACTCTCAGATTGACAACTACCAAACAAGACAAGTATTTTCCCCAGTATGGTCGCCAGATTTGTTGTCGGACAATCCACTCGAGCGGACGCGAGCCGGATCTCCCTAGCTCAATGTGAGTCTAGAACAAATAGAACAGACTACAAATGGATTTCCTATATCTACTTAAGGATCAAGTGCTAGATGTCTTACCGTTTACTTCACAATCCTTTCTCCTGAATGCTGCTCCATGTCTTGCGGTCGTCAGATCTTAGCTGCAAGACCTGTCAAGACACAAGAACAAACACAAACGAGTAAAGAGCATCTATACAATAAGATATCTAAGTAAACAGTTAAGCAGATAAACTACTCAATATCATTACACACATGAACAATATTGGTGGAAAGCATTTGTATTACTGTAAATAGGGAAATACATGGTAGAGACATAGAACTACAACCAAGACTTAACACTGCAGCCCTTCTCCATCCAAGCCATTTGCCATTTCCTCCCAAGGAAGCTTGCATTTCTCAAGGATGAATAGGGATCTCTCAAGAGTTATTTCACCAGCATGTAGACACCATAGACTTCCTCCCTTTGGAGAGGGGTAGAGCTTCACTTAAATAGGAATAAGTGGATGGGGTATGGATAGGATAGGTTGAGATATGGTAGGAGAGATAGGGGATCCTCCGAATAGGTTAGGAACCGAAGGCCAACTCCTTCATGAGGTCAGGGATGAGGTCCCAAGTCATCAAGCTTCGAGAAGGAGCTCGTAGAATCTATTTTTTCCTTCTAACTGACTTCGTCGCACCCTGTAATGGATCAAGGTGCGACGTCGCATGTTGCAACAGAGCAACCTGCGATGACCTCTCAAAACCTAGTACAACTGGGTACAAATCCTTCCAGTTTAATCACTCAATTAGGGTTACTCTAGGGGTGTATACACTAAATCTCATGATGGGAAGATTTTAGGTGTAACAGCTGCAAGTAGTGTTTTCTTTTTCATTCATTCACCTCTGAAAGCGTAGTTGTTATCAAGTTAATCTTTTGATGCATCCATTGAAAAGTTAAAAGTGCTTCTTTCCCATCGTTTCTCGAGCTTTGTTGAAGGAAATTGTTTGCGCATTGGAACTCTTTGCTTGTACATCTTTTGGAAAAATTGAATGAATATGTGATCGGTTATTTTTTTCTTGGATTATGAATCGCTCATCTTCTTGAAAGACTCAAAGGGTACTTCAATTTTTGCAAAATCATTTCCATGCTAAGGAAAGATACATGCATTTTTAATTCCTATTGCTTTCAGGTCATTGAAAGTGAAATTGAAAAGCTTGCATACTCCATTTTATAATTCTCTCTTTTCATTACTTAGCATCATTTTTTGTTTTGGAAAGGAAAAAGAAAAGAAAAAATGTTATGAATTGGATTAGTAGTGTTGTGACTTTTGTGTTTCGTACAAAAATGAAAAGAATGCTTTTATAGTCGAATTTGTTTGAACTGGGAATCATTGCATTTGCTTTGGTGAAATTGTTGGAAAGAAAAAAATTTCTCCCTCTCATAGGTAGCATTCATCAAAAGAAAAGAATATTTTGTGCATGTAGCTAGGACTTGCATTATGCTTTCGATTATGTACTCACCTCATGCATTCACCTAACTGTCTAGATAAAATTAACGGTAGAACTAGGTAAAATTTTATAGCAACTTGTGTGTGTAAGTTAGAGACGTGTTCCGACGTCGTTAAGCGTGGCAGTTGTCGTTATTTTCTAGCACTGTATCCCGGGGGTATTGTAGTCTTCCACGTACTTATCGGTATATCGAGCTCCTTCACGTACCCACCAAGTACCATAATCTGTACTTGGCATATATCGAAGGGTGTATCACGTACTCGGTAGTATATCAGAAGGTCTCTTGTCGAACGGTTGTGCATTAGACAACACCACTACGGATTTGAGCTCACACGTACCTTGCGTATATCGGGAGACACCACTAGGATTCCTGAAACCAACTGAGTTAACCATTTGGTCGTCTTGGCAAAGCAATACACCAAGAACAACACTTGGGGAGATTAGCACGCACGTACTGTCCAGGTAATCGGGTATGCAGGAAAGGGAAAGGTCCCAATCCTCCTTGTCGTGTCATATTGTTGGACCCTGCAGTATATAGCAGTTTGCGATGCATCGATAATCCCGTGAGGTTCCAGACTTTGAATCCACTCTGTCACATAAGTATGCTTGTTGCCTTAGTTTGAGTAGGGTTTTTTGGACTGCTTTTCTTTTGTAGCATACCCTTAGGAGAAAATTTTTGTTTCAGTCACTCTGGTTGACTTTCCTTGGAGAAGGTCCCATAGAATCCAAAACTTACCACCCGAATATCCCCTTAACAGGAGGTAATTTCGAGGGCAAGGATGGATCCTAAAGCTAGGGTCAAGTCGTAAGAAGTGGAAAACCCCACTTTGAATATTGGAGGACATTTGTTTTCACATACTCCTCTAGATTCACCTACCTCTCATCCCTTGCTAGATGAAGAAGCACATATCCCCACTTCACAAGACCTATCTCCCATTGCACCGGGAGAACCTGGTTCATTGGAATGGATAAATTAACCCCAAGACGACCCCACAACAACTGTTGGTCCTTCAACAGCTTATTGGACATCTTCTGTCGGTCACCCAGTGGCCCATTTTTCTATTGCACCCCCACCTAGTTAGGCTAGTCCTGACGAGCGCTTGACACCTTATCGCGAGCAGTTGGCTCATTTACGTGCCATGGGTGAGGAGTTTCGATGTCGGAACTTTCAAATAAGCTTCGATGACCAACCAATCCCAGTTCATCCGATATATTTTGGTTCATTCGAACCACCCCTCCACAACTTGACCATTAATGAGACTGGTCAACCCTCGCAAGAGTCCAGTCCTGCACTTCAAGTGAACCAACTAGTTGAAGGACAACAGTCCAACACACCAGTTACTACCGCAGTCACTTTACCAGTTCCTCCCCCACCTCAAAATTCGAGGGGGGGATACTCCATTCCCATGGATTATCTTATTGGTAACATTATTACTACGGTAGCTAGCCAACAACCTATGTTGGTTCAACCCTTGTATAGAAGTCAACCTATTGTGGCTGGGGGGAAACCCTCGTTTCCTAACCAAAAAATCGACGGTGGAATCCCCAACGGACCTTTCGTTGGACCTTCTCAACCCGCTAGACCATCCACCATGGGATTATCTCATGTTGGGGGGCCATCTAGTGTAACTCAACCCTCATGGAGTCAAGCATATCCAGGTTCCTTTAACCCTACGTCGGGCCAATCTAATCCCAAAAATGCACCATACGGGATAAATTATCCCAAAAATCCTTACACTCTATGGGGGCAACAACCTGTTTTACAACCTGGACCCCAACCAACTATCCCTCAAACACTACCACCCCTGATTGGTCCACCCCCGCCTATTACTGGAGGTGGTGGGCCCCCACCTAATTCTGGTGGAGGTCCAACTCACTCTACCAACAACGGCCCCCACCCTTCCGACGGTGGCGGGAATAGTCCACCACCCCCCCGGGTGGAGGAGGCGAAGGACCACCTTATCATGGTGGGGGAGGACATTTCCCTTCGGACAATGGAGGTGGTCCACCACCCCCTCGAGGCGGAGGTGGTGGCAGATCTAATTATTATGGTGGTGATGATGGTGGATACCCTCATCCTTCCAGCAATGGAGGTGGTGGGGCCCCCCACTCTTCTGGAGGCAGAGGCGGCCCACCACCCCCTCCAGGCGGAGGCGATGGCGGCCCACCTTATTATGGTTATGGACCTCCACCTCCCCCCGATGGTCGTGGCGGACCTCCACCTCCCCCAAGTGGTGGAGCTGGAACCCCACCTTATTGGAATGGACCACCTTATGGTGGCGAACCTCCTTACGGTCCGGGCGACACACCCCCTATGGTCAGTTTCCTCCATGGTCACTCTTTAATCAGTTGATACGAGGTCCTATCGGTGCTTACATGCCTTATCAGTACTACCAGTACCCGTAGCCTAATCAACAACTTCCCTTTTTGGCTACTTTGGACCTACATGATCTATCTCGACTGACGAACAACCCCATTTACCATGGCATTAACTGGCCTCCGATTCCAGTGAAACTTCCATCGGATATCCCCAAGTTTGACAGAAAGCCGGACGAGGATCCTAAACATCATGTGATGACATACCATTTGTGGTGTTCATCCAACTCTCTGATGGACGACTCAATCCGTCTGAGATTATTTCAATGGACACTCACTGGTTCGGCTGCAAAGTGGTACATTGAATTACCACCTCATTCTTTTCATGATTTCGAGTCTCTTGCTATGAACTTTTTGACCCACTTCCAACTGCCTATACAGTACGAGACTGGTACGGACCTTCTCACCTCTCTCCACTAGAATACCGCTCATCATATCTCTACTCATATACATGAGTGGCGGAGGAGAAGATGTTTGATTAAGGATCCTATTCCGGACCAAATCCTAGCAGATTGGTTTACGAAGTCTCCCATCCCTCACATATCTCGAGATGTTTCCGTGGGCGGTGCTGTCACTGAAGAACAAGCTATCGCTAGCGCCCATTACCTAGACTTGGTCTACGCTCAATCGGGCACATTGTTTGAAATTCTTCCCGACGCACCCCGCGACACTTATGACCCCACGAAAGCTCCTAAGGGACCCCAAACTGATGGCATCATTGGATCCCTTAACGCACAGCTTGTTTCCAACAGTGTTGGATCGTCGAACCTTCATGGTTCCTCCCCATTACCAACTCAGGCTAGCCACAACTCCACCAAATCGACCACTCCTACTGTAACTGAAGAGGTGAATTCTGTCCAATCAGCTTCATCTCAGAAGTCCAGTGGCAAGAAGAAGAACAAGGGAAAACCCAAGAAGTCTTCCATCCAGTAGGAACAAAAGAGCACTCCTGATGATACCAAACAGAAAGGAAAACTAAAGTATCCTTGTTTACTGTGCGGAGACGATCACTTTTCTAAAGAGTGTCCCCATAGAGACGAAGTCCAAAAGTTTCTTAGAGGTAAACCAACTCCCGTAGTCCTCAATGATCCGTTTCCCACTCAGAATCAGCAAATGATTGCTCAACCTCCCCCAGCCCAGGGGGAACCATCCAATACCACGTATGTTCTCATGGTGCATAACGAAACGATCAATTTGAACAGTCGCTTGCGATCTTATGAGTTAGTCCCTTTGAAGGAAGCTTCTAGAATTAATACTGAAAAAAATTCCAACTCCTTACCTGATGTCAGTGTACCATCAGCTTCTCTCACCATTAAGAAGACGTCCTTAGATTCGATATTACGACCGCCCAAAAGCACGATTCGAAAAGTTGTTTTCAATCCTAATGCTCGGGCAGCATGGAATTACAATATCGTCGAGGAATTGGCCCAAGCCCCTTGCGCCATGTCCACCCTAGAAGTTTTGCGGAATTGTCCTAATCAACGCAAAACTCTCCTTGCAGCAATCGGTGCAGTAGACCTTGATTCTTCAAATACCATCATGTTCCGACTTGACTATTTCAAGCCGAGGCTTTCCCACCAGCTCGCATTCCAATTAGTTGCAAACATTGCTGGGAAAATTGTCCATCGTACCCTTTTGGATGAAGGCGCCTCTACTTCTGTCATGTCAATCACCTGTTGGAGAGCCATTGGCTTTCCCTAATTGAATCATTCCCCTACCATGTTGAAAGCATTCGACGGATGTGGCTTTCAACCACATGGGCTCCTACAAGCTCTCGCAGTTGAGTTGGGTGGAAAGACCGTAACCATCAATGTGGAGGTGGTCTCGGCCCCGATAGATTATAATCTCTTGCTTGGTCACAATTGGTTTTACGCCATGCAAGCGGTAGCCTCTTCAGTCTTCTGCGTAGTACAATTCCCCCATCAAGGACAAATTGTTACTGTTGACCAATTAGATTTTTGCACACCGGACACTGCTACTCATCCTGGTGACCATGTTCCTTCCATTGGAAAAATGCCAAAATAGTATGAGAGTATAGGGGTTGGCCTTTTGAAAGATTCATCTCTCGTGGGCGTTTTTCCAATTTTGGACCCCCCTAATCATGTTGCCTCGGTGAACATGATCTCCACAGAGATTTCATCTCACTCCACTGATACTTGGCTTGTATCGGATGAAGCCACAACACACCTGATTGGAAACACAATGCCTCTTTCACCTGCTGAACTCATTTACGAGGCCATCCAATCAACACCGGAGGACCACTTGATTATGGCCTCCCCATCCTGTTCTCTATGATGGGCGTCATCTCTACCTGATCTCTTACTTTGGACTTTTCATTCAGACGAGTCCATCATGGAAGTTATGAATGTTGATGATGGCCCGTGGGATGACCTCCACCATAGCTCATCTTTTCTTCCTCCTTTGGAATACATAGAGGACAACATTAATACCATCTTTTCACCTGATATCTACCCATTCCCTCATTCCCCCATACTCACATGTCTTTCGGACACTGAGGGAAACTTGGCCAACATTGAGCCTACCACCCCGGTAGACATTTCGGTAAAACTTGGTGTAGTGGAACACATTCGCATAGGCCAGAAGTGTTCCCCTGAAGAAATAACTATTGCTACGGCCTTATTCAAGCGATTTCGAGATGTGTTCGCTTGTTCCTATGAGGAGATGCCTGGGATAGACCCCGCGATTGTTTCTCATGAAATAAAAACCTATCCTGACATCAAACCTGTGCGTCAAAAGTTGAGACCGGTACACCCATGGAAGAATGCAGCGATCAAGGAAGAGATTGAAAAGCTCTTAAAGGCTGGTTTCATCTATCCTGTCCCGTTGACGGATTGGGTCTCAAACGTCGTCCCTGTGAAAAAAAGCAGGGTACCATTCGTGTCTGTGTCGATTATCGGGACCTTAATAAGGCTTGTCCGAAGGATAATTACCCGACCCCATTCATTGACTAGATTATCGATAATTAAGCCGAAAGCGTGATATTTTCATTCATGGATGGCTTTTCTG
Organism: Larix kaempferi; assembly: GCA_027924585.1. Lineage (NCBI taxonomy): Eukaryota > Viridiplantae > Streptophyta > Pinopsida > Pinales > Pinaceae > Larix > Larix kaempferi. The sequence continues at coordinate 19,832,356 of BSBM01000047.1, read as the reverse complement.
GTTACAACCAAATTGAGATCAACCCAGCCGACCAACATAAGACAACTTTCATATGTCCTTGGGGGACGTTTGCATATCACAAACTCCCACTTGGACTTAAAAACGTTGGCGCCACGTTCTAGAGGGCCATGTCGTATGCTTTCCATGACATTAAGGACTTTGTGGAACCTTACCTGGATGATCTCCCTGCTCATTCAAAGCAGCGTGAATTCCACATTGATCATCTGACGACCATTTTCCTCAGATGCAGACGGTACAATATCCATCTGAATCCTCATAAGTGTATCTTTTGCGTTGAGTCCGGATGCCTCTTAGGATTCATCGTCTCGAAGGATGGGATCCGTATTGATCCCTTAAAGGTGGAGGCTATCATCAAGCTACCACCTCCTACTGATGTGACGGAACTTGAAAGTCTCCAAGGGAAGGCGACTTATTTAAGGCGTTTTGTTTGTAACTTCGTGGAGAAAACTCAGGGGTATATGAGATTTCTCAAGAAGAACGTCCCATTCATTTGGGATGATCAAGCTCAAAAATCCTTCGACAATATCAAACATGCCATCACGCATGCTCCTGTGCTCCAACCGCCCAACTATTACCGAGATTACATTCTGTATCTCGCCGCTTATGCTACCACTATCTCCATGGCTCTGGTATAGGAGGATCCAAATGCCTAGGAACATGTAATATACTATGCGAGTAAGGGTCTCATTGATGCTGAAACTAGATATTCACATGTCGAGAAGCTTGCTCTCGCGGCAGTCATCACTGTCCAAAAGTTTCGACACTATATCTTGCTCCGCACCACCACCATCATCACAGACTCGAACCCCATCTACCACGTACTGACATGTCATGTGCTTGGGGGCAAGTACTCACGCTGGATTGTGATCCTGCAAGAATTCGACCTTCTTTTCGAGAAAGCTAAGTCTAAAAAGTATTTAGTGTTTGCTGAGCTTATTTGTGACCTTCCCCGTCCTGATGCAGAAGTTGAGCACAATGACTCTTTTCCAGATGAATCATTGTTTCTCATCAGTACGACTAATCCGTGGTATGGAGATATTTCATTATATCTTCAAACCCAACGCTTCAATCCTCAACTGTCTCGCGACGACCGTCGTAGAATACGTCACCATGCGAAGTATTATATGATCATCAGTGATACCTTGTACCACCATGGTGTTGATTCCATTCTTCGACGTTGTCTAACCCACGATGAGGTTGAACGCATTCTGAATGACTGCCACGCTGGGGCATGTGGCGGTCACCTCTCTGGGATGGCTACAGCCTAGAAGATCTTGCGTGCAGGATATTTTTGGCCTACTATCTTCAAAGATTGTATTGAGGCCGTAAAAAAATGTCCTCCATGCCAACACTTCCATACGAAGAAGCGCACCCATCCCACCCCAGTACACCCGGTTATTGCCGTGGGCCCCTTCGCAAAATGGGGTATCGATTTTATGCACTGTAAGCCTACCTCGGCCGAGGGGCATAGTTACATCATAGTATTTGTGGATTACTTTACAAAGTGGTCCGAGGCAATGCCTACATACCAAAACGATGGCAAAACCGTCACACTTTTCATGTTTAATCATGTAATAGCGCGGTTTGGAGTTCCTCACACGATTGTTACCGATCATGGTTCTCACTTTTAGAACCACATGGTTGATGAACTGAGCGATAGGTTGGGTTTTCTCCATGAAAATTAAACACCCTACTACCCGCAGTCTAATGGACAGGTTGAGGCCATTAACAAAGTCTTGAAAACTATGGTCCAAAGAATGGTAGGTACCCATAAGTCCAACTGGCATAATATGCTCTTTTCAGCGTTATGGGCCTATAAAACCTCCGTCAAAACCGTGACAGGTTTCACTCCTTTCCAATTGGTGTATGGATTGGAGGCTGTCCTTCCTATAGAGTGCAAAATCGCGTCTCTACAACTCGCTGTCGAACTTCTTCCTAACACTACTGCCAAGGAAGAACGTCTCCTGCACTTAGCAAAACTTAATGAGTCTCGCCGAGATGCTTCTCTTGCTAATGAAGCACATAAGAAATGCATCAAAGCTCAATACGACAAGTCCGTTGAACCTCGTATCTTCAATGAGGGTGACCTGGTCCTCACATACGACCAGAAGCATGATAAACTAGGAGTAGGAAAGTTTGAGTCCATGTGGCATGGATCGTATATTGTCAAACGTGTTTTGGAAAAGGGAGCTTACGAGCTTGAATATTATGACAGAAACTCTTTGGGTGAACCTCGTAATGGGATTTACCTGAAGAGGTACTATGCCTGAACCCGTCACGCATAGAATTTCTTGTATATATTGTACATGGCGTGTTTTTTGTGTTTTTGTGTGGTGTGACGCGTTTATTTTTGAGTGTCTTTAGATCTTGTTTCCGCTTCTTATACCATGTTCTGTCTATGTGTGCAGATGGAAACGTGCTATGGATTCGCGGACGGCGCCATCCAGCATACCCGTAACCTTGCCTCGGCAGCCTGTGTACTATATTCCCCAACAGGTGAGCTCATTAGCTCAGGAGGGAGTTTCCTTGGATTTGTGACCAACAATGCCACAGAATATCAGGCGGTAATTGGAGCCTTAACCAGTGTTATTTCCCTGGGTATGAACCACATTGTCATCCACATGGATTCTCATTTAGTGGTTTCCCACCTTAACCGGGTCTACGCTATCCGTGATCCTACCTTGCTCCGTCTCTTTAGACGAGTACATCTCCTAGAAAGGTCATTTGAATCCATTCAATACCTGCACATTCCACGAGAGTTAAACACAGTTGCTAACTCGATGGCCAACTTCGTTTTGGATTGGTACATCGCACACACATAACACTCATAATATGTAAAAGCATTCACGACATGTAAATAATGTATTGTATAAAAGCAAACATATGAACAAGATCACATCACTCATCATTTTAAAAAGACATAATGTATAACTCACCGAGAATGTCTGTATATATATATATATATCATCAAAAGTAGTGCTGGTACAAAAATCTGAAGCACGAAGGCTTTCAGTGAGTCTCTACAAAAATCTGAAGCCTCGTAGCTTTCAGTAGTACAAAATCTGAGACCTCTAAGCTCTCAGTACAAGTATAATGATGTCATCAGGCCTGACGCCTGGCCCGTACACCCCTATGATGGACAACTCTCTGTCGCTCAGTGAGGAAGCAATCCATAGTCCTCGCCACCTTGCGGAGTAAGGCATTGAAGCGTACCGATGCTCCAACTCCAAACCTCTGCATAGGTCTCGGTAATTCATCCACTGCTGGATCAGGAACATCTACTGTCAGCTGGGATAGGTTCCTATACACCTCCTCCATCTCCATGATGGCAGCATGAACACCCGGGGGCACAACTGATTTCCCACCTCTATCTCTCCTCGCACGAAGAGAGACTCCTACTGGCCGTACGGGACCCACATCTGCACACACATGTCATATACTTTTCAGCACTACATCAAAAAAATTATAAATATGCAAAACTAAAAAGTACAAAGGTTTTGTTCTTACCCATGTCTCCCCATGCTGCACCCTCGGGTAGCACCAAGTCAGGATCCTCTCTGTAGTCTGTACCACCGTACGGGTAGTCCTCAACCATGAGTAACTGGCCTTCCAGCTAGCTGAAGAACTCGACACCAAAGCTGATGATAGGACCCTCGCCATGGCGGGCCATCACCTCTGCCCATCTGAGCATGTGGGGATCCCTGGGCTCCCTGTCATCTAGTCGTACCTGTGGATGCAAGTGGGGGATCCTCTCTAAGAGGAACGATACCACGATCGATCCATAACCTTGAGCTCTCCCCGCCGACACTTGGTTAGCTGAGCTCGGATGTTTGCGAGGAGACCCTCGTACCAGTTGAAGATCCTGGGGGACATACAGTCCTCCGCATAAAGCATCTGAGTTCGAGTGGCCATGTGTGGGGCTTGGCTCCCCGCCACTCTACTGATAGTGAATAATATGGTACGCAGTGGGCTGCTCACAACATCCCTAATAGCAATATTCCCACTGGAAGATCGAGCAAGAGCAGTACAATGCTGTGACACCATGTCATCGACAGTGAGGTCACTAGCCCATGTTCCGGTGAGATCTACAACGTCCCCTCTCCAGGAAAAAACTATAAGAAAATAGATGTCCTCCACATCTATGGTGAGAATGTTCGCCGATCACAAAGTGTTGTAGGGCCACATCCAACACCAGAGCATGTGCGATAGTAGCGGGATTTGGGACCTCATCCCCTGAATCTCAAAGAAATTGAGAAAACCGCAGTTTCTCAAGGCATTCACGCATTCTGGATCATTGGAAGCTTGTACATCTTCTACCTCGTGTTCTCTTTCCCGCCACTCTAAAACCATGATTTTTTGCTAGCAACCTGCCAAAAGGGGCATTTAAACATTGTTAGATCCTACTTCAACCACATCAAGTTCCCTTTTTGAGTTTAATTTGATGTTTGAAAAGTGCATCTCCGCCGTAGTTCCCGAAAGGGCAAACTGCGACGAGCCATGAACGCAATCGCCCTCCATGAATTCATCAAAAAACCCAAAAATCGAACCTAAAATCAAAATCTAATCCACTAGAAAGTTGCTGGATGAAGTTTAGGCTTACCTGCTCCAGACGGTGGGTGAAATGGCGGATCGTAGCTCCAGGAATCGGCAAAGGAAGTTTTGGTTCCAAGTTGTTACTTCTCCTCCCAAATTGGAAAATGAAACAATGGTAACTATTTTTGGCCCATTTTTCTATTTATAAATAAAATTGAATATTCTTTTTCAAATATTTTGATGCTTTAGGGTCATTTGCCATAGTTTCAACCATTTTTTATCATATTTGGGATATTGTCGGGCTATTTGACCTAGTTTCAGAGTATGCAGGAATTGTAAGTGGTCTTTTGTGCCATTTCTCGTGTCACAACGGTCATTTCAGGTATGAACAATCCTTTGAATGCATTGTCATTATTTTTGCAACGGTTATATTGTAGTTGTTGCGTGACGATGAGCTCACTCTTCGTTTGTTCTCGTGCTCTTGAAACTATGAGAATAAGTACCGAGTTGCAATTTATCACTTTTCCGGGCTCGTTAAGCTCCCACAGAAAAGGACACCCCCCGGAGTCTACCGTTAAGCTCTTTTCAGGCTCTCGAAAAACGAAAATATTGCCAAGAGAACTTGTCGCGTTCACGCTTGTAAAAGAATTTGAATGGTCGTCTTCTTGGTGATAGTTTACCCCTTTTTCGGACCAGGGGGCACTAATTACGAAAAAAGTATACTCCAGCCAATCATGACTGGAAGAGTCATCTCCCGCGTTGTTTTACCCTTTTTTGGGCGATGAGGCTAACCTTACGAAAAAGGACCGTTGGAGTCTTCTTTAGTTCTTTTCAGACTCTCTAAACATGAAATGACGACTGATTTTACCTTCTATGGACTCGTTAAACTCTCACATTGAAGGGCCTGTCATGGGATGAACCCCTCCTATCCTAGGTTCGAAAAATATTTGGGATTGGAATCATCTATGAGATGAGCTATACCAAGCATCTGGTTACCCTCATCAAGCTCGTAAAAAACACATGAGGCACTCATCATTCATGATGGGGAAAAAGGAAAGCTTTTGTATTTACACCTTTGTTAGTGGCAGTACATGGTCATTCTTGAACATGGCACTCATTTGCATTTGCATACAGTACTTGGATCATCTGTTTTCCCTCGAGTCCCGCTTACTTTTTCTGTCTCGTTACTCCTTTGAGTCATTCAAAGAAAGCTTCCATCATCAGTTGCATTAGGATTTGGTGTCGCACTCGTCAAGTCAAAATTGCCAAGTCATTCCATGCCCATGTTCGAGAACTTTTTTTGCAGTCAGTACACCTTCAATCATGTCGGTCTACTCTAAGTCAGTATTGCATGTTACTGTACCATCCGATCCACTCTACACATCTTTTGTCGTGTTTCGTGTCGATGATGGGGGAATCATCATGGCCCTCCTTCGACGGATTCATATTTGTTGACTCCAACACATCATCCAAATATTGAATATAGAAACCAACCAAGTACCTTGGCCCTGCATGCCTCAATGGAAGGTTACCTCGATTTCAAACATGAGTTTACATCATTGGCTCTTGATTGAAAAATTTCATCTTGTGTTTGACTTCAACTCATTTATTCACGCTTGATGATATGTACTGTGATACCTTGGGAATCATTGACATTAATGGTGATCTCCCTCGCGTTTGTTAATGGTTTACATCAATGACCGATAATCAAGTGGTTTCTACCATGTTCGATGTCAAGACATTTGTAATCACATGGATAGATTCATATCATTGCGGATTTAGCTTGAAGACCCTGGGAAGTCATGTTTTACCCGGGTTGCGATGGAGTTTGTATTGAGTCATATTACACAGATCCACATTTGTATTGGTCGTGGCTGTTTTATCACATCTCATCATGGATCTACGCTTGTGTCTAGTAGCCATGACTGTGTTCAATCGGTCATTACCATGGATTTGCATTGTATTGGTCGCCAGCCATGTTGTACATCATATGAGATTGTCAGTTCAGAGTCAGTTGTACTGCAGCAATGTCCTTTGTCCGACAAGTCCATTTCCATTCCTTCTGTCAAAGCATTTCACCTGTCCAATATTTCAATAGCTTCATGCTTTGGGGGGCATTCTGTTACACCTAAAATCTTCCCATCATGAGATTCAATGTATACACTCCTGGAGTAACCCTAATTGAGTGATTGACCTGGAAGGATTTGTACCCAGTTGTACTAGGTTTTGAGAGGTTGTCGCAGGTTTCTCTGTTGCAACATGCGACGTCGTACCTTGCTCCATTACAGGGTGCGACGAAGTCAGTTAGAAGGAAAAAATAGCTTCTTCGAGCTCCTTCTCGAAGCTTACTGACTTAGATCCCTATCCCTGATCTGTTGGGGGAGCTGGCCTTCGGTTCCTAACCTATTGGGAGGATCCCCTATCTCTCTCCTACCATATCTCAACCTATCCTATCCATACCCTATCCACTTAGTCCTATTTAAGTGAAGCTCTACCCCTCTCCAAAGGGAGGAATTCTATGGTGTCTACATGCTGGTGAAATAACTCTTGAGAGATCTCTACTCATCGTTGAGAGACTCAAGCTTCCTTGGGAGGAAATGGAAAATGGATTGGATGGAGAAGGGCTGCAGCGTTAGGCCTTGGTTGTAGTTCTATGTCTCTACCATGTATTTCCCTATTTACAGTAATATAATTGCTTTCCACCAATATTGTTGATGTGTAATGATATTGAGTAGTTCACTTGCTTAACTGTTTACTTAGATCTCTTATTGTATAGATGCTCTTTACTCGCTCGTGTTTGTTCTTGTGTCTTGACAGGTATTGCAGCTGAGATCTGACGACCACGAGATGTGGAGCAGCATCCAGGAGGAAGGATTGCGAAGTAAAAGGTAAGACATCTAGCACTTGATCCTTAAGTAGATCTAGGAAATCCATTTGTAGTCTATTCTATTTGTTCTAGACTCACATTGAGCTAGGGAGATCTGGCTCGCTTCCGCTCGATTGGATTGTCCGATAACAGTAACAATGGGAACCACGTGTGATTCTTTCCCAAGGCATTGTGTCTGATACACCTGTGCTTTGATCTTGGCTTAATGAAATCAACACAAGTTAGCATAAATAACAAGATCTCCGCCATACTGGGCTATAGAGTGTCTCTCGACGCAATCAAAGGCTAGAATTCATAACCATAACAATATTAGGCATTAAATAAATGAAGCAATAATGAATTATACCTTGTCAGGATTCTTGACTGATATGGAAGAAAGGCATATATATGGTTCATTGAAATAGGGTGTAACAGGGCAAAATGATGTAATAAGTGTGGTAAAAAGGGGCAATTCCAGGGCCCAACACCCATCATGCATGTATGGTTATAACAAACCATTGTCTCCTCCATGATTGCATGTGATATGGAAATTCACCACGCACCCCTTCATACGCACCATCATGAGGTGGGAGGTTGTGGTTAGGGAAGTACAACTATAAAAGTAGTAGCGGAAGATGAAAAACAGGAGGTTCAATTTTATATGTATGAAATACTGCCAAAATTTTCGAGACAGTTCCGTGTAGGGATCTGCAGCATTAGTTCCTCTCTTCTTATTTTCCTCATTCTTCACTGTAATGAAACCATAGAGATTCATCTCATATAGAAAGACAGTAGGATTAGGGATGATATCAATGCCCCCCCTTGATGTTTATTGTAGTTATGAATGGGACTGTAATTAAATTGAAGCCTAGATTGAGGCGATTTATCCACTAGTGTTTGAGGAGATTCAATCCCATGTTGTTGATTGTTGATGAGACTGCTATTAAATTGAAGACAAGATCAAGGTGGTTCACCACTAGTATTTGAGGAAATAGTGTCTCAAATGAGATCAATGTTGAATTGAAACCAAGATTGAGGCAATTTGACACTAGGTTTTAAGGAAGTAACATCTCATGGGTGTGATTGTTTTTTCTTTCTATGGATGAATGCTATTTATTTCATTGCTTGAATATATGGATCTACAATTACCATGGCCACATGATTTTGAGAAACGAGCTATGATTAAGGGAGCCATTTTGTTTTCTCCCATTTAATTTTTATTTCCCCAATATATTTTTGCTCCTCCCCACCCAAAATAACATTCAAAACCCCCCACCAACGATTAGAATCAAATTCATGCACAACATGTTTTAGCTGTAAATATAGCCAATGAAATCATATCTAAATCCATGAGGCACCTTAGGGTGATAGACAAAGTAACATTACCTCCCAAACATTGGGTACCCTCCCTTTGCCTAAGGACTGGCTCGATGGCCTAAAGTAGCGTAGGAAGGAGCATCTTGAACGACCCTCCTTTTCCTTGTAACCCTCTCAGAGCATTAGTCATGTTTTATTTAAGATTTATTCATATCATGAGAAGAGAAATGACCACCAAATTGAGGGGTATGACCTGAGGAACAACAAAGTATATCTATGTGATCCTTATATTCTTCATTCCTCAACTTCAAATATTTATGGACCCGAGCTTATGGATTTTCATCTTTCTTTCAAAATGCCTTAGCATCATCATTTCTCTTTATTTATACTAGCAAATAAACTTGGTCCACAACTCCTACCAAATTATGCCCATATATACTCTAAAGCAATGCCTATCTTGTTAATTTATTCACATGAATGTTATATGCAAACTCTAGTTTGCGAAAATTGAATCCCACCATTTTTGCTCATGTCTAGTTAAACACCGCAATGAATTCTCCAATTTTTGTTTACGAATTTCACCTAACCATTTGTTTGAGGTTGATTAGATGAATTTTGTTGCAACTTCATCCCTACTTCTACATATTCCTCCTAAAATGACTAAGGAATCTTGTACCTCGGTCTGACGTAATGGTTTTCAATAATCAATGCAAACACATCACTTCGATGAATAACTCTATGCAATTCTTAAATACTAACTATATAAAATAAGTCACATCATTGGTATTCTTGCAAGGGATGAAGTGTGCCATCTTAAAAAATGTGTCAACCACAACAGATAAAGCAACAAACCCTCACTATGGCCTCAATTGATTTTATACAAAATCCATGGATAAATTATCCCAAGGAATTTTGTTATTTACAATGGCATGTATAATCCTATGTTCTTATTTGTGCCTTTTGAAAGTTGGCATACTCTACATCTCATTACAATTTTGGTTACTTCTCTATGAAAACTCAACCAATGACACCATTCCTTTAACAAAGTGATCATCTTATTGCATCAAAAGTGTCCTTCTAAACCTCCACTATGTAACTTTTTTTTTATAGTCTTATGCATTGATCGTCAAGAGCACACTAATTCCCTTTGAGCAATAACCATCTCACAAAAGGTACTCCAACTTTGTGCTTCTATCATGTAACACTATTTCCCTGTATTTTTTCATATATGCACAAAATATTTATCCTACTCATACATCTCTTTGAGAAAAGCCAACAATTTCATTCTCCATCGTCACTAGCATCCATTCTCTTCTACTTATCACATCAACACACTTATTCTTCAATACAAATGTGTACCCATGTAGATAGTCTATCTATATTATTTGCTTCTAACTCAACTTTTTTAATGGCTAATGAAATTCAATGCCTAATGATTTGTATACAAAACACATTCTTTCAACAAAAATAATGCCTTTATTGCTTCAATGCTTGTACTATTACATAGACCCCTAAGTCATATGTCTAGTGCTTCTTCCATGCTTCATTCCTTCTCACTGAAATATACCACTAGTATTGCTTCCTAACTTAGCACCACACAAATAGCCACTGTTACTTGCATTTAATAGACTTGAAACACTTTTTATAACCAAGCAACATAACACTAGTGCTTAGGAAATATTTCTCAACAACTTTAAACTTTGTCATGCAACTTACATGCTCCTATTGAATTCACATCCCTTAGACACTCTTAGTGACTAGTGCACAAATATTATTGAATCCATTTATAAACTTCCCATAGGAATTGACAATGCCATGAAAACTTCTAATTTTAGTGACACTCCTAGGAGTATGCCAATCTAAAATTGCTTTAACCTTCAATGGATCCATTCACAACCCTTGTAGACTTATAATAAATCCAAAATACACACTTATTTTAGAAACTCTCATTTTGTAAAATTTATGTGCAATTGTTCTATGCCCAAAGATTCATATACAAATATCAAATGCTCTTATTTACTTCTATTGAAAATAAAAATGTTATCTAACTATACTACCACAAACTTACAAATGTATGAGTATGATACCATTGTCATCAACTGGATGAATGTACTAAGTGCATTGGTCAACCCAAATTGAATATCCAACCATTTTTACAACCCATATTTGGTTTTGAATGCAATCAGTTCCATTCATCTCATTATCTAATTCTCATTTGGTGGCATTTGCTCTTCAATTCTATCTTCAAAAAATGCCTTGTGCCACATGTCCATCAAGTCATCCATATAGGACAATGGAAACATATCCTACACTACGATATTTTTCAATACTTTACTATTTGTAAGCATTCACCACTTTCCATCCTTATTTGGCATTATCAAGGATAGAATCATACATGGTCTACACTTTGTCTTATGATACATTTCTATAATATCTTTATGGCCTATCTATTCAACTCTCCACTTTCTAGCAAACTCATCCCATGCACAACTTGACTTTGAAAACTCACATTTGGCATCAATTCAATCTTGTGCATGATATTCTCCTAGTTATTCTTCATGCATAATTTTTGTGTATTCTTTGGTACATCTTTGCTTACCTAAGACCAACATTATTTTTGTAAATTTCAACTTTATCTTCGTGCACTACATGTTCGACAACTTTTCTTTGTACCACCACATAAAATTATTTCAAGTCCTTAAGTGTGCCCATCAACTCCTTGATCGTCACTAGAAACATTTGACTTTGATCTTCATGCTTATAGAGAAACCACTAATTCTCTTGAAATCCTTTATGATTGTGTAGGTGTTCTTCCTACCATCATAGGTTGAGTGTTTTTAACACTACTATGCATTCCCTCTCCTCCAACAACGGGTAAGAATCCACAAGAATGTCAATGGACCAAATTTTATCTCTCTATTCTCCTATGTGGTAAAAATTTGTACTAATTTGTCACCAGCACTAAATATCCTTTCTAGGACAAAAACAACTTATATGGTCGAGGGCGTTTCTATCACGATAACACCAATTTATCTACCATCTTTACAACAACCATATCTTAGATATATATGAATCAATTATGGCCTTACAACACTTCCAAACTTACATTTTTCTCTAAAGAAACTCTTCCTTTGTGATCTTTCTTATTCTAGTATCTGTTATACTCACACAACCATGCTTGTACACAACACCAATTTATCTCCTTGTTGTGGAGTTATTGCTGCCACTATTTTTTTTGTCCTCAAAGTCTCTTCTTGTGTGAACTAAGCTCTTTGTTCAATTCTTCTTGCATCATTTCTTTTTGGACATTTAATGATTTATTCCCTTTATATCCACAAGTGTAACGATATATATTTCTATGCACATCATCCATCATTATGGTGGTATCTCTAAAATCTCTACGACCATTTCCTTATGCATGTCCATAAGTTTCATTGTCATCAACATCCCCTATGTTTTATTCACATATACCATCACCTTTATGCATTGTGCCTCAATCTAAAGTGCCACAATCTCCTATATATTTCCAAAAATCTACCTACCACATTATGTGCAAACTTTTGTTCAACTTTTAGTGCCAATTAGCAATCCTTTTTTATGTAATGCATTTTGTGCAAATTGATATGATCTTGAATAGTGAATTTCAATCCATTCATGTACCTCAAAATTCATTGATCTTCTTCTTATTTTTGATGTCCAACGTGTATTTACAATTCGTATAGATCCTGTGTATATTCTTGTATGATTTGTGACTTTTTCCTAATATTCTACATTTGTCTTAATAATCTATGTTGTCAGTCCAATGGAAATAATTTCTCATGAATGTTTCAAAACATTTTTCTCTAGCTTATGGTCGTTTCTTTGTCCTTGGGCATGTGTTCTTGCTACACAAAATCCCACTATAACACATCATGCCCTTTTGATTGTGTGGTTACAAACTTGATTTTTTGAGGATATTTTATCTTCTTATATCCAAAGTAACACTCCATCTCAATGATGCAATCCACCAAGGCTTGAATGTTCAAGATGCTATCATAATTGGGGAATTATATACTCACAATATTGTTCTCTTTTTTCTAGTTCTCACTCAGAAGCACATTATTTTTCTTTTCCACTCCATTTGGTCTTAAGTTAATCTATCCTTCTCCTCAACCCCTACAATTATTTTTTGACAGTGGTTCTTCCACCTTTACATGCCATGTTTATAGTCGTGGTCCACCTCACATGATAAATATTGATTCAAATCCCTCCTATATTTCTACTAGAGCCTTGCCACACTTTGATTCCAAATGATGCAAAGTATGCACATCAGGTCCTTATGTACACTACCTTAGGGAAAATCCTAAGAGATCTACATGGCTTGAATTTGATGGAACAAAATGCAATGGTAAACATGGTAAGTAAATATTCTAGAATGCAAGAATGAACAACTAGAACATTCATGAATATAGAGGAATCAAGAAACCAATATACTCATTTTTATTAGGATCAATATTATTTTGAATATATCATATTCACGTATCAATGATTTACTTTCATTATTCAACTCTTATATTTCTCACAATTATCAACCTCCAACCTTAAGCTCCACACCAGTTCTCTTCATCTTCCTTCAAGATGACTTCCTTCTCAACTCCTCTCATCATATACCAATCCAACAACTAATGTTTCTAGCCAAGCTGATCTCCTTCGGACTTCCACACTTTTACAATCACTACTTCCATAGGTTGAATGTGACAACCTCTTTCTCAATGGATTTGTAACTAATATTTCACCTTCCCTATGCATCCCTTTGACTACTTTGCATGCCCTCTTATCTAAAATGGATCCACATAGTTGTTATATTTATTTATTACTACTTTGGAATAGGGAATCAAGAGTTGGAGACCTATAGGGGTCACTTAGGTTAGATAATGAAAACCAAATTGATGGACTAGAATTGAAAATCCTATGATTTAGGGCCCTCAAAAGTGGGATTCTGAGGTCATTGACCTAAAGGACAATTGTCTTGGGTGCATTCTGCATGTTGAAGGATTTCCAACTATGGGTCGTTTTCCTCAAAATAGAGTTTGTAGGTGAAATTTATGCAATCAAATTATTCCCTACAAGTACACATGGAAGTCACATTGGCACCCTATGATTCACCCATATGAGGTTATAAACATATGGAATTCACTCTAGACTTATAGAAGCATCTAGAGAATCCAAATCCTAAACCTAATGACCAAGATTATGTGTTAAACCATAGAGGAAAGGAGAAAAATAGATTAAACTCCTATTGTCGTGATTTTGTGTTCCATAGCAAAGTATCTACCAAGAGGAGTAGAAAGATTGTTAACATTCCAACACTGGGTGATTATCGTCCTTATGTTCTCAATTGAATAAAATTGGTATTTAATCGCAAAAATTAATTTCTTCACATAATACTATCACAAATATAGTTGGAAAGTAAACAATGGAAGCATAAACACAATACAAAGATAATTACTCCTTCACATCAAATTTCCATTAACAAAGCAAAGCTTACAAAAAAACCTCCACAAACTATCAAACTAACAATTGTACGATACACCAAAACGAAATAGATATACACACTTACTGAGGAAAATTTGCTTTCCAGAAGCGAGAAAATAATCTATTGTATGTTGCTTGCTACACTACCTATCTATATGACTATACAAATTTGTCTGTATGGATTTATGGAATTCACCATGTAGACCTTGCCTCCTGCTCTCTACTCGATTCCTGACCTTGTCTCCTCTTTGATGCTCTAATTATGCTCCACAGATGAATTAAATAACCTCATCATACAACTTATATTTGAGTGAATGAATGTTTATTATCCCTCTATCTTGACCTGCCTTTATATATGAGTTGAAACCCTAATATCACAGGGAGATGTATGGTTGAGAATAATCTAAATTACCAGTGTATACAAATACATTGTATTAGAAAGAACAAGTAAATATATGACTTTCACTTTATTACTAAAGTGAATTACAAAATAGATCTTACTCAAAACAACTTTCAACACATTTGACATTAAACATATGTGAAAGCTCTTGTTTGAGCTACAATATTTAATACTCCCTTTTAGCAAGGATGGAATTATGCACCAATCCAAGTTTGTCTCTCAATGCTTCAAAATTCCCTTTTGCTAAATGTTTGGTTAGAATGTCAACAACTTGTTGATTTGTGGGTACATACTAGGGCTTTACAACTCCCTCATAAATCTTGCCTTGAATGAAATGATATATAATCTCAATGTGCTTGGACCTACCATGAAATATTGGATTCTCAAAGAATTTGATACAATTATGATTATCATAGTAAATAATTGTGGGATCCAACTCCTGATCAAATAATCCTGCAAGAAACTTGCAAAGCTAAATGAGCTCACTACTAGAAATACTAGCTTCCATATACTCTACCTGTGTTAAGATGAGTGCCATGAAATTATGCTTCTAATTGAACCAATATTTCATTGTTGATCACAATCCAAAGTAACACCTTGAGGTTCTGTTTGACGCACTACTTTACGAATATGATTCTGTATACCCCTACAACTTCACCTCGCGATCTCCAATATATCTCAGTTCACACTCCACTATGCCATTCAAGTATTTGAACGCATGTTTTTTTGCTACCCAATGCTCTTACCTTGGTTCCATCATGAACTAACTCAAGGTGTTCATTGCAAAACATATATTTCTCCTAGTGTTTACCAGATACATTAGGGAACCTATCAGTTTCTTGTATAATGTGGGATCCACCATATCATAATTTGAAATTGTTACCTTCTTTAGATTGGTGATCATAGGCATGGCTACAGGTTTGTAGTCCTCCACCTGGAATCTTTTTTGTATCTCAACTGTATACTTACCCTTTCCAAGGAAAATATTCCATACTCTTTTCCAAAACTCCAACCCCAAGAAGTAATGCATCATGCTAATGTCCTTCATCTTGAAATAAGATGCCATATCTATCTTGCACCTTGTAATGAGCTTCTTTGAACCTGTAAGAAACAAGTCATCCACATACAACACCAAAATATGAAGATTATCCTCAACAAATATGAAATCTAAGTCAGGATTTGATTTAGTTTTGGTGAAGCCCATGCAAAGCCTTTTTTATCCTGCAAACATTGGAATTCTTCCCACTGATCTCAAATCCCTAAGGCTATTCTATGTAAACTTCTTCCTCAATTATACCATTAAGGAAAGTTGTCTTAGATCCATCTAATGTATCTTCCATCCCGTAATGGAAACTAGAGACATCACTTCTCTAATGGAAGTGCACCTAGTGGCTAGAGAAAAATCATCCTCACCACTCCCTCTTTCTAGGAGTACCCTCTCCCCACAAACCTAGGCTTTGTATTTATCTATGCTACCAGTTGTTGCATGATTGATCTTGTAGAGCCACCTAGAAGTCATTATTGATTTCCCCTCCGGCCTAAGCATAATGTTTGATACATCATACCTCATAATGGAGGTGTAGTACTCAAGCATGGCATCCCTCCAAAGATTTTGGTTTGTTGCCTCTTGAAAACTAGAATTATTGAATATTATGATGTTGCTCATCAATGCCATGTTGTTTGGAAACTTATTTGGTGTTATTATCTCCCTGAATGTGCTCCTAGGATCCTCAACGTGCTCTTAATCATTCTTCAAAATCAAAGTGACTCATCAAGGTATCCTGACAAAAGCAGCAGGATTTGGTGGCTCCTCCTTTGTGATTGAAGTGTGTTTCCTTGAACTATAAGTCATTGGTGACCCTAGTTCAACCTTCAAATCTTATTTCTCTTCATACCTTGTCACTAGAATAGGATCATAAGACTTCTTGGATGCAAAGTATTCCTGAAAATTTACATCCTTGGTTACAACTATATTTATCTCCTTTGGAATAAAGATCTTATAGGGATTTGAAGTCTCATTGTAACCAACAAATAAACCCTTCCTATTGGAGGGTTCCAAGTTGGTCCTCTTCTTGACTAGTATATGGATATAAATTGGACAACCAAATATGCAAAAATGACTCACCTCTGTATTCACACCAATGAATGCCTCCTCTGGTATATTGTCCTCCAAAATCCTGCGAGGACACATGTTATGGATGTATACTATTGTATTGTGTTTCCACCCATAGAAAAATTGACAAACCCTGGTCATGAATCATGGCCTTAAAAACCCCTATGATGGATAAGTTCTTCCACTCTACAACTATGTTTTTCTATGGGTTGTATGGAATAGTGAAATGCCTCTTGATTCTTGCATCCTTGTATAAAACGTCGAACTCATTGAATATATTCTCACTTCCATTATCCAATATCAAAACCTTGATCTTCTTCCCTATATGGTTCTCCACTAGATATTTGAACTCCTGAAACCTATTAAAGACCTTATCCTTGGTCTTTAGGAAGTAGACCCAAGTTTTGTGAGAGAAGTCATTAATGAAGGAAACATATTACATGCTTATTGTGAATGATGCTACTAACATCGATCCAAATACATATGAATGCATAGGTCTAGTATCCCCTTATACCTATGCTAGATTCTTGGGAAATCAACCTTGGCATGCTTTCTAAGCACACACCCTCAACATACTCCTTGCTTCTCAATGAAGAAATATGGAATACCTGTGATTATCTCCCTTAGAATATGCATTTCACTATGATGTAGGTGCCCCATTTTCTTGTTCCATAACTCACACAAGTTATATATGTTATGAACTAGGGATTGAACACATTCACCATATACCCGTCTGTATAAATTTCCTTCCCTAACCCCGACCACTTGAGCTGATCTATACTATACTCCTTTCATATTATAAGGACTTGATGGTTCTTGAAATTTATCGCAAATCCCTTATCTTCCATGATCAAAATTAAAAGAAAATTCTTCTTTAGACTTATAACAAACAACACATCATCAAAGTCTAAAGAGTTACCAGACTGGATTTGGAAAGGAATTGTACCAACCCTTACTATTGGATACTTGGAATCATCACTAAGTTCGACTTGAACTCCTGAGATGTTCTCTTTTAGACTTGAAAATTTATCTTCGGTTGATTTCATATGCCTAGATACTACATTATCCACATACCAAGTGTTCTTTGAAACCATGCTGGAAGAAAGGCAAGAAACCATCAAGAAATCCTTCTAGAATTTGGAGGCAAACTCGTTCATTTGAGTTTCATCCAAGGATGATACTTGTTGCTACTAGTGCTTCCATTTACTGTTCTTTGTATTTGAAAGTTTTGATGCATAATTGTCATGCTTATAACACATGAAGCACTTGATTTTATTTTAGTCCTTATTTCCTGGCTGTGGGGATGACTCTTCACTCTTTACCTTACCCTTGATAGGTCCTTTACCTTTACCCTTCTTTGTTTGACCAAGTATGGCATGGTCACTATCACCTCCTTGCTTTATGACCTTTGAATCCATATTAGTCTCCTCCTGGATTCAATCATCCTACAATACTTCCCAGGAAGGAATATTCTCCTGAGCATAAACACCCCAGAAAAATGTTCCCCTTCAATATGAGAACTCATTCAATGCTCAATTCACTATCCCTTTGCCTTCAATACTCTCCGCAATTGTTGCAAGTTGATCATGCATTTGTGTGACCTTCATCAGGTAACTGGTGTCTATGTCTTCTTTGGTCATCTCCATAGATTTGAATCTGTTATGTAATGTCATCTTCTTGTTTATTTTCTTGCTTTGGTAAATGATAATTAGGGAATTGTATATCTTCTTCATCACCTTATTCTTATATATATGAGGGATCAAATGGTCCTTTACATAATCCATGATCATCCACTTGGCTTTCTCTTCTTTATTCTTGTGAATTTCCAAAGCCTATATATCTATCGATGCAATCACTACATCCTTTACAATATCCCAAAGGTCATTGTCTTTTAATATAAGAGTTTCCCTAACTTTCCTTTATATAAAATTCAAGGCACCTTCCAACTTGTCCTTGAACTTGAGGATAGCTGATGGCATCTTTGATATACACACAAACTCCTAAATCCGATAAGAATTCTCTAGAACACTTTCACTGTTTGTCCTGGTTCCCAATATTTGGTTTCAGTAGTTGTTTCTGGCTGTTGATCTACTACCATAAACTCTTCAAATCCTCTCAATTAGATAATATTTGATAATATCTTAAAATTCCAACCCAAGGTTATTGTTCTTCTTATGTTCTCAACTAAACAAAATGGCTATTTATATATAAAAAATAATTTCTTCACATAGTAGTAATCAAACATATAACTAGCAACTAAATGATAGAAGCATAAACACAATGCATAGATAATTACTCCTGCAAATAAGCTTTTCAATAACAAATCAAAGCTTATAAGGACACCTCCACAAAATTTCAAACTAACAACTGTAGGATACACCCAAACAAAAAAGATCTACACACTTATTGAGGAAAATCAGTTTGCCATAAGTGAGAAAACCGTATGTTGTATGTTTCCTATTATATGGCCTACTTGTATGATGGTACATAATGTTCCATACAACTATATATATTTGTCTGTACAACATCTATATGAATGTATGAAATTCACCATGCGGACTAGGCTTGTTGTTCTTTTCCTGACCTAACCTTGAATCCTCTCTAGTGCTCTAACTCTGCTCCACAAATGAATTAAATCACCTCATTGGAAAACTTGTCTTTGAGTGAATGAATGTGTCTTAACCCTCTATCTTGGCTTGCCTTATACTTGAGCTGAAACTCTGAAACTCTAATATCATAGTGATATATACAGTTGAGATTAATCTAAATCACGTTAGTGTATAAAAATACACTTTATTAGACTTAAGATCTAAATATAAAACTTCCACTTTATTACTAAAGTGAATTACAAAATAAATTTTACTTGAAACTACTTTCAACACATTTAAGACTAAACCTATGTGGAAGTTTTTGTCCAAGTTACAATATTCAACAAAGATCACAAAGTGTAGGAGAAAAAACACTCTAAAAGAAACCGTAGTAGACCATAGTGTCTCATAGATCCAAAACAAGCTTAATAATCTATATTATTTTCCTTGTATTCTAATTAATTAATAAGAAATACACAATCCTTCATTTTGTTGGAGTTTTCGCACATTGGTTTCTCCCTTGTAAAAATTATGTATGATGTTCTAATGTGTCTTTTATTGTAGTTCCCTTTTTATTATTTCACAACATCTAAAGGATCCATATAGTGTGCTTATATTTTTTTTAAATCACTAAAATTACAAAAAGAATAGTGGCACAATTGAGAATATTCTCACTGTATTAGAGGTTGGTTTAATATATGTTCTGGAAAGTTTGTTGGCCCAATCTACTGTCATAAATTAGAACATAAATTATAATTGTCAATCCATAATTGTAAGACTTATAAGCACATCCAAAGTATATGGATTTAGATCTAGACTACTTTAAAACACACTTTGCTTTGGAAATGAACCTAGAATTATTTGAATGCTGTAAACTAAGAAATACAAAAATCCTTTACAGAAATTCTTAAAGTTATCAGCACCTAAATTATAAAATATTCTAATACTGAAACATCAAAATCATAAAAATAAACTACAGCATTGCTACTTCATTGTTGAAAGCAGGAAGACATTGAATTCTTTTACAATAAATCAGTTCACAATGTGTTTGAATACTTCAACAATTAAGTATATGTTCTGATGAAAAATAGAGCCTACAACAAATGAACAATCAAACATAAACACATACTACTGTCAATCAACGAAAACCTACTTGCATCATGCACATAATGAAATTCGATTGTAAAATGTAGTTTGAAATCTTTAATGGAACACTACATAAAACATCTAAAACATACCAGTGCGTGTTAATGAAAGAAATAGGTGCCCAGGATTGGTAGAGGGGGCCCTCCACTGCTTCACTTACATACACAGGTTGGTTCACAAAACCCTTAACACTTAACTCGATCCCATAGCATATAAAAATGAACACATACAGCTATTCGAAATATGAAGTCTTTATTTCAATCACATATATTCACCATTCGTCGGATGGAAATTACATCAAGGGTTCAAGTACTTATACAAAATGTTTAAAACTAGAAATGCTATAATCTTGGGTAAACTATTAATGACATATCACCATTATCTTCATTATCCCTGAGCTTGTTCTCCTGATCCATGAAGATAGGAAAAATCCATGCAAAATCGGAACGGCCCTGTTTTTGTGCTTAATGGCAGCGCAGGTGGTTTTCTTTGACCAGCGTTGACTCGACATCTGTAAAACCTGTTTCATGAAGCTATTAGCAATTAATCCGTCCTTGGACATCAAGGATTCTTCCGAGTGTTTCAGTTTGCGCCCAGCTATCCTGCGAATATCCAAAGCTAGGAGCATTTACGGGAAGTTAGTCAATTATGCAATTTTATTGAAATTTAAATTTAAATGCTTTAAAAAATTACAAAATTCAATTCATTAAGAGCGGGAACAATTATACCTTAGTTTATTGAATTTCAAGGCCTTATGGATGAAACATGAGGGTTTATGGATGAAATATGAAGGATTATGGAGACAACTGAGGGATTTATAGGGTAAAATAGGCATAAAAAATAGTGTCCAACATCTCTCCCAAGAGGAAGCTATTGCATGTCCTCATGCACAAAAAGTGTTTCCAAAACTGAACCTGCATATCCCCATGCAAAAAATTGTTGTTGTGCTGCTGCTACTGGTCCTCTCACATCTCTCCTGTTTGTGATGATGCATCTACATTATCCTGAGTTGTATGAAGGACCCTCAATCTCTGATATTTTGTTTTGAATGTCTTCTTTTGCTGGTACCATTTATATGCTTGTTTAGAGATTTGAATGTTTTGAAATTTAAGCCTTCTATTTTTCTTCCTCGATTTCTGATTTTCTAACTCTAATTCCTTCATTTCCAGTTCTAACTTCTCAATCTTTTTGCTTTTCTTGGAAGAATTCTTCTTTTTCATCTCTATTGTAGGCTGCTAAGAAATAGTGTCCATCCCAAATTCCTCATCTTTGTGCTTAATTTCTTTATTCTCCTGCTTTGAATACTTTTTCTCTTCCTTTTATGTGGCTTGTTGCTCAAAGACGGGAGAAATGATGGATGTATCCTCATTACTTTGCTCTTTTCTGTCAGTTGGAGTCTTTTCAATTTTCTGAATGTCTATTTCCATTATATCTTCTTTAGTTTGTTGTTCAAAGATGATATCCACTTCTTCATCATTTTTCACAATCTCACCTATTAGACTTTCTTCTTGACTTCCCAAGGATTGAATGTATGCATAATGCTTTTGCTGTGCCTCATCATCATTTTCTGGTGCTTGCTTCTTTTGAACTTGCTGACGTTTCCTTGATTTTCTTTCATAAGTGGTGAAGATCTTATCTTTTTCTTGGAATTCCTTTTCTTCTTTTACCATGCTCCTTGTTTTGATTTTTCTCTTAGGTTGTTTTGAGCTTGTTTCCTTAGGGTTATGTATTTCATCTTCAATGTTTGTTATCATTAGTACTTCATTTTCCTTCATTCTTCCCTTAGGCTGTTTTGGACTTGTTGCCTTAGAGTTTTGTATTTCATCTTCAATATATGTTATTATCAACACTTCATTTTCCTTCAATCCCTCTTCCGATTCTTCAAATTCATTATGAACTACAAATTACTGCCACGTCAAGTCTTGATTTTGTAATTCATGTGTGATGATCATCTTGATGAGTCCACAATGAAAAAGGCTTGTTGTAGTGTCTTCAGCACGTTTTTGAACAGCTTTAGCCATCTTAGAAAGGCTCTGTAATAGAAAATAGGGTATATTAATCTCATTGTCACCCCTCAAATGTTGCATCAACTCAATGTGATAGAGATATATGACACTGAATCTTCCTTCACAAGTAATAAATTTCTGGATGACATATGCTACTTCATCCCAAGGATTAATCAACCAACTCCTTGGTACTCCTTTCTTCCATTTTATTGAGCATGCCCTTGATTTGCATAAGAAAGGTGTCCATGCCTTCTCCTCAAATTGTTTTGTCTTAAAGAACCTCTCTCCCTATTGAGGTAATCCAATGATTTGTGCCATAATATCCTCAAATAATCTGAAAGTGAAGTTACCTATTGTAGCCCTCTCACCATCAAATGAATAGGCAAATTCTAGGCTAACTTTTTCATTATACCCATCAAACTTTTCAAAGAAAGGAATCCATTGTTTCTTCTCAAAAATTTCCAAGCATTTTTCATGAATGGTAGAGGGATCAAATTTTCTTGGTTCTATCCTAGAAACCATTTTTTTCTTTCAATTTTAACAGAAAAATGCTTATGCAAAGGAAGCTTCAAGCAAAACTTAACCCAGAAAGTCTATCTAATTGCTTGCAATATCAATTTATGTTCTCAAAATGTTCCTATGGAAGTCGAATTTATCTAGCAAATCCTTTGACAGGAATTTCGAACTTACCTTCCCTCAGGAGAATCCTGTCTAAACACATTCTTTTCGCATTTTATGTGGGCATACTTCCTCATTTCTGCCCGTATGCACGCAATTTCTCCATAGTTATGCCCATATTGCTGCAATTTTATGCTTTCTCTGTTTACACAGAGAAGGGTTGGCACTGAACAACTCCTGCGTTTTTTTCTTTTAGCAAATTACCTCTGTAGGCCTTGAGAGTGAAGTCTGGGATTGAGCAAAACGTTTGATACAAGAAAAACACTTGCTAATATGCAACCATCACTTTGAATTTCGAAATTAGAGTGCGCCTCCCTATGCATAAGCATATTTCATGGGGGTAAGGAAATGGACTAGTGATTCCCCACTTCTTTTTGTAATCATGTTTTTAACTTGCCATTGATCCTTCACCTACGTTTATGATCCATATATACTCTTTTTTTCATTTTTAACTTGATGCATAATATGCAATGACATTCATAACATCTTGCACAATGACATTCTTCAAACTCATGTTGTCAATGATGAAATTGAGCCGTTGTTTTTTTATTTATCATTTGATATGAAGCAAAGTGATTTTGTTTGTCTATCATATCACTGAGTGGATGTACTAGTGTAGTGCCAACATTTAAACATGTAGGAATTTCATGTGCAATTTTAAACTCCTAGATTTGATCAAGCACATGTTCAAACTCCTATATTTAACTAAGTGTATGGTGCACCCTATTAATGCGTAAGGATTTAACCATGTGGCACTTAGATTCACCATGAGTGTTGATGATGACACCCACACCATTTCTTACCCTCTTGCACTTTCCTATGTCTTGCTTTGGCATGGACACATTACATTATTAGGGTCATGGGGATTGTTTCTTTTGTTGGGGTTGACCTTTGCACCATTGTTTCACTTGAGGTGTAAGAGTATCATAGACATTTCTATAGTCTTGTTCTTGTGTGTCAATCTAGGTTTATTTGTGCTCATCTTCTTTGACATACTTATGAACTTTTCCTCTATCTTGGAGTCGTGTTTATAAGCTTGACTCAATTATGTCAATGAATAAATTCCAGTTTGACATAGATGTGGTGTACAACATTTTTGACATGCTTCAAGAACTTTTTATGTTGTGTGTCATGAATAACTAAACAAACCATCAAAGAGTGAAACTCATTGGTATAGTGTAAGACCTTCTTAAGTAGTGTTTTTTTTTTTTTTTACAATCATAACTCCTACGAGATTCATTATGAGAAACTGTAACCTAAACACAAATCTTATTCTCAAGACTAACGACACTACATCAGTAAAGATCATTCCCAATTAATAGAAAGATAATTTTTTTAACAATATGGCATTTAAAAAGCATCATACTAATATATAAATTATGGTATAATCAAGTGTAATTCTACCTTAACAATTTCAAGAACATTAATTACAACACAGTACCTATGTAACCAATATTAAAAAAATGGCATTCTTGATTATTTCTAAAAGACAATATGCAATTTAAAAATAATAAAATAATATCATTTAATTGAGCTAATACTTATAATTCAATCATAAATGATATTCCCAATAATACGAAATTAAATAATAGTAAATAAGGATATTTTATTGAACTACCACTTACAATGGTTGTACAATTTAAACCATAAAAGGACATTCTCCATGAATTCTAAATAAAATTTGAAAATTCGATGATGAATAAATTAAGACATCTTATTGAAGTGCACAACCGATGATGAATAAATTAAGACATCTTATTGAAGTGCACAACCACTTGTGTTGGTTATGATTTACCTTTATTTTAATACATGTTACATTCTGATTTGGATCTCTATCATCTTAACACTTAATTAAAATCAACAAGCATAATTTGATTCAAGATAATCGATTTATACTTGTGACACTTGGCTATCATCGAGCATAATGCATGACTTAAATATGCTATATTTAAAATACCACCATCATTATTGTTATGACCAAATATAACGGGTTCTCCAATGCCCAAATATCATTACATAAATTACTTCTTAGCTCATGCGATTCTCTGCATGATTTTAATATTATTTAATGTTCAGTACAAAAGCAAAGAGAGCAAGTCGTTCCATTCAAATAGCCAAAGGGGTGGATCCTCACAGGTTTAGGAGTTGTTTTATTATTTTTATTTTTTTTTGAGATATGGAAACGTCTATCCGAGTCGAAAATTAGAGCACCAAGAACCTGAAATAATCAAAGGGCCATATAAAATGGGATCTGGGGATGCCCTTTTAATTCAACAAAATAAAACACAGGGATAAAAAGGGTCAGAGCAAACGTGGATCGATGTTAATAGACAAGTATGCGTTGATACAACTAAGACAGAGCAAACAGAGTTAAAAAAAAATAAAAATCTGAGACAGGGTATTGGCCATCGAGAATATGGATATCAGTGTGGAAAAAAATTCGAATGGGAAATGATCTTAGGGTTTGAATTTATTTTTGAAACTGAATCGATCTAATGGGATAACTATGTAGATGTAGATCGGAATTGACAAAAGAATTGTATGACTTTAATCAATCGACTTGGGTGGATTACATTCTGGAAGTACTCATATAATAACACAGAATTTGAAACTAAAGATACAATTTAACAGAGTGTATATTCAATATAAATGGATCCGTGTATATCCACGGGTCCGCCATCTTTACTTCAATATACCGAGATCTATAATTATAATTACATAAGCAAGTGAAACAATTTGCATACTAGAACTGAATCAAATCTTAATTGTTCTTGAAAACCAGATTAGCATATCCATCTCAATACTGAAAATAAATAAATAAAACAATTGTTGAACCTGATTTAGATTGTCGAAGTCGAAGTCGAATATCCATTGTAATTGCAGCTGAATCCGTGCTCCAGTCGATCCACTCGACGAGATACCGACAACCCCTCGGTTGACCTCCCTACCGTATCGGGAGTAGTCTTCTTCCTCCTGAACCCACGAGCCAAAAGGGGTCGTAGAACATACAAGCCAAAACTTCCGATGGGATCTCCCAATCCCCGATCAGTTTTACCCAACTCCTAAGAAACATAAAACTCTTCTCGATTCCGGACACTAGGGAGCAAGAGATGTCTCTTTCTCCTTCCCCTCCCTCTATTTATCCCAAAAGTTTATGTGCAGCTCATTCATTTCCCTGCCAAGTTTTATTAATTATTTCCTTTTTAAATTACAAGTGTTTTCCCCCTATTTCGAGTGTGCACTCAATTTCTAAATTAATGCAAGGTGAGTGTTTCTATTCCGAACATGCAGTCAATTCCTAGATTAATGCAAGGTGAGTGTTTCTATTCCGGACATGCAGTCAATTCCTAAATTATAGTTGTCTAGATTCTATTTTCTTTTTCTTTTATAAATGAAGTAAATATCTTATTTTAAATATTTCTAAATTGTTTCTTTTCTTATTCTTATGATAAATGAGAATTTATTCAAAAAGATATTTTCTAACTTTATTTCTTTTCTTTCCTTAAAAACATATTTTATTCAAAGTACATAAATATTTATTCAAAAGATATTTCTAAATGTATTTCTTTTTCTTTCTTTAAAACAAAGAAATATTATATATATATATATATATTTTAAAAGAATGTCTTCTAATATTTCTTTTCTCTTTCCCTTATAAAGAAAAATATTTCATTTATTTAAAATATTTTCCTTTTCATTTTTTTTTAAATTATTAATATATATATATATATATTTCCATTAATTTTAAAAGAAAAGAATATTAATCTTTTCCAATTTTCTTCCTTAACCATAAAAACATAATTATCATGATAATAATAATAATAATAAATTACTGAATAATTTATTATTAAACTTTCTAGAACTTCCACATGTATATTATTTAATTATGCAAACATGAATAATTTCCTTCTTCTATTTTCATTTGTCTAGGTACCTCTTCGGCGGGCCCTTCCGACAGCTTCATTTCTTTCTTCTTATGGGGAGTATTGCGTAGTGGTCGGGAATCTTTACCGCGACCTTCCAACCACGCTTTCTTGGAGACTAAGGGCTGCTGAGGGATAAGGTCCTCCTTATCACGTGCCTCTCAACTTGTCGTACGCGACCAAGTCGTTATGGCCTCACTCGTACGGCACATGTTTCCCCGGGTGAGCTGGAATGGCTTCCTACTCGTGTGTGGATTGCTATTTCATGGTCGACAATCTATTGTCGTACCCCTATGTGTTCCTTCCGTTCTTATGACCCCTGTAATTCCATTGTGGGTCAGTCAGTAATTCGTCTTACCTGCCACTGCACACACACTTAAACGCACATTAGTAGCACTGCACTATAAACATTTTCATCATTCTCTTCAGTATCCTAGTCAGTCGAGCATACTAATCATTCATCATTTAACATCATGCTTCAGTCAGTCGAGCATATAAACTATTCATCATTTTCATTCCAAGCAATTTCAACATTCATCAATATGTCTCAGTCAATCATCATTTTTCATTTCAAGCAATTTCAATATTCATCATTATATCTCAGTCAATCATCATTTTTCATTTTCAAGCAATTTCAACATTCATCAATATGTCTCAATCAATCATCATTTTCCATTTCTATTTCACACAATAATTTTCAAAGCAAAATCCATGATCTAAGTTTTATAAATCCGGGTCACTTCAAACCAGTGCCCTCAATAGTCAAATCAGTCATAGTTCTCCATTAGTCTAATAAATCATAAGTCTAAAATAATTAAATTAATCATAGGTGCTAAGGAGGGCATTACATGTAGTTTTGCATAGTTTGGTCTTTCTATTGTTGCATGATTTCCATTTGATAATTTGGTCATTGTAGTGCTTGAGAGTGTATAAATCCTCAAGCAAAACCTCCACAAAGTTGGAAAGTCGGAATGGGATCCTCATCATTGACACATTGTCTTTGAGTGTATCCAACTATCAAAGCATTGAAGGGGAAAACTTTATCATCACAAAGGTATTTTTTTCTTTCTCTATGGTGATTGCTAGAGAAACATGACTCTAATTGTTGCATCCAATTATTTAGTGCATCGACATCGATCTTACCTTGAAAAACAAGGATGTATTTATCGAATTGAAACTTAAAAAGTGCCAGAATATACCCATTCTATATGGTTACATACACATTCACTTTGAGCCAGGGATAATATATCATTAAATTTCTTCCAATAATCATAAAAATGAGGAAACCCATACTAGTGCAACCAACAAGAATTGCGAGATTGAGAAATTCCATATGTTAAATTTCTAAAAAGAACTCTCAATTTGTTCATATTGTTCACTAGTGACCACTAAAAGATAACATCTAAGTAATTTAACAATAAGTACAATACAAATATTTATACAATTTCACCGAGGCTTGGTACATAGTCAATTGACATTTCATAATGGCTTTGGGTAATAATGCACATTCTTGGTTGTAGGCACCTACAAAAAATGTTGGAGAGTGCGTGCATGGAGCTAGAACTTGGCATACAATCTCTAGAGCTAGGCATGTGTGGTGTTGTTTGTTGCTAAACCTCATTTGTTATTCTTACTACATACCAAGGGTTGAAACACGGGTTGGTGCATGCAACTAGGGGCATTAAGGTCACAATTTATGCATGACCATTTGTGTCTATGGATGGATTATATAACACAAGGTATTAGATAATTTTCTCTTTATTTTATTGTAGCAAGAACTTAAATTTGTTTTTAAATAGCCCATTCTATTTTTGCAAGGTCACTTTTTTATGGAAGATTCAAGTAGGATGTTTAATTTAGGATAGAGAATATTACATCTTGTTCGAATATTTTGAAAGTATATGCTAGATTAAGTTCAACTTGGCCTAATGGAGTGTTAGGGTAAAGTGTGGATTTAGTGTGTTTCTTTAATGTGATTTCATACTTTATTAATTTGAGGGTCACAATCATGTCTTACATATTAGTGATTTGATAGTTCAAATGCCTCCTCGATATTACAATCATGTCTTACATATTAGTGATTTGGTAGTTCATTTGCCTAAGTGTTGTGCAATGTTTCCCTCTTTGAGTTTTTTAATAAAGTAAACATTGGTATCCCGATCTTTGATATGTATGTGAGTTTTTGTTTTAAGTTGCTTGGCTTGTCTAGATATACCCTATTTTTTTAACATGGTATTAAAGCTCCTATAAAGATTCACTCATGTTGTTGATTAAAACCTAATATGGTGTCGTTGCATGTAACAAACAATTTCATATTTATGTAGTTTCTAATCATTTTTGGCTCAAGTGAATGGCTCCATTCAGTTTGAAACATCATTTTTAGTTAGGAATTCCTTTTGCTTTGTCCTAGAAGAATTTTGTTTTCCTAACATATGGTCATTTGTTTTTGGTGATTTGATCAAGGCATTAAAATTTTGATTTATTAAGCTTTTTTTTTAATATTTGTTTCTCACATAGTTATGAGTTTATTAAGCATTTCAACTCCTAGTTTCAAAATTATTTGTTACTAATCTATGTAAGCTCTTCATTTTGTGCTTCAAACAAACTTATCAAATAAAAAAAAATCTAAATCTAGTGGTTTGGATATTACCTAGTTACATTATTTTTCTAAATAAATACTAATTGCTTTGAGATTTTATGTTTCCCATGAAGATCTTATGGTTTTGTAGTTAGTTGGGTTTGTTTTTTTGTTGTTGATCTCAATGTGCAAGTTCCAAATATTTTCATTCGAGAATGGATTTATAAGAGATTGAATTTCATGCCTTGGTATTCATGCATATCAAAGTGCTTTGCATGTTCCTTTTGTTGTGTTACCCCTTTCCAATGATATTTATACTTTGGTGGCTCCCTCAGGTTGTGGACTCTTTCCAAATCTATCCCATTGTAACATATCTAGCTCCCCTTCTAAGCACCACCATGTTAGTTACCTTTTGAGAGGTCCTCTATTCACATGGTAAGGTCTAGTGGTCCTACTTCACTTAACTTTTGTAATGGACCTATTAACATTGAAGACCACATTTTCTTCTCTTTGTTCCTTATAAACAATATTTTCACATAAATTTAAGTCATGCACATTATTTATTTTTGAAAAAAAATTAATCAAATTTTTAAAAGAAGGATTCCAACTCCACCTTGTGACATAGAAAACATGTACATCAAGAAAATCCCACTTCATCTACATGCAAACTAAGATTGACACATGAACCAACCATGTTTTTCTACCTTGTTGTGATTCCATTGCCACATGGGCCTATATTCATATACCATGTGGCACCTTACCATGTCAACATGATATGTGAGTTCCATGCTATCAATGCCACATTAGCTCCCTACCATGTGTGTCTTTCTATGTCAGCACACTACCACATCAACATTTCAATCCAGTTTCCATCTGGCACTCTCACACACTACCATGTGTCATGTTGATTGATCCCCCTCCATTTGCAATTTGGTTCTTTCGTAACGATTTTCAAATGAGCATAACTTTGTCACTCAAAACCCATCTGAAGTGCATTTATTTTGTGATTTTACATGTTCGACACATCGATGTATTCCATTTCTACAAATTTCTTTGTTCTCAACTTTCTACCATGTATGTTTTTACAAAAATTACCCTCTAAGCATATTTCCCAAACTTCTAAGAGGCATAAATATTGCACTTGGGTACCATTTTAGGCGCCATTCTTGGAAAGTATATATTTTTAAAGAAATTTCTTTTTGAATAGCCAATTTCTATTTTTAGAGTAATTTTAGTTCTGGATTGTAATATTTCTAATTCAACTGAGATCCTACTTACAACAATCGATTATTTTTCTTGGAAATTCCATTTAGTGGATTATTGTTAAGTAAGAAACTTTATCGGTTCACCTTAGGAATAAAGTTTTCCACGTGGATTAATTAAAGAGAGATGAATGGGACAACAAAAATTACTAATTACTAAGCACACAGACATATAGAGATATCCAATTCCAATGACTTGCATTTTCACCTTCAAGGAGTTGATACCCTTGATGCAAATTGGATGTAATTCACAACTATTTTTGGTAAACAAAACCATATTTGAGTCCATTAGATTGAAAATCACCAAATAGATTTAAGTCCTAATGATTTTAGTTTCACTGAATATTTATTTCAAAGTTATTGACACTTTAACTCTTACTTCTCAATTGTGGAATCCAGAAACATGTTGATAAAACTATTTTTCACTATTCTTTCTAACCTTGGAAATGTCTATATTATTTTTTGCATCCTTCTT
Source organism: Larix kaempferi (assembly GCA_027924585.1). Lineage (NCBI taxonomy): Eukaryota > Viridiplantae > Streptophyta > Pinopsida > Pinales > Pinaceae > Larix > Larix kaempferi. The sequence goes on along the minus strand of BSBM01000047.1, from coordinate 19,800,936 downwards.
TTACTCCACTAGAGAGGTTTTTCTTAATGAAGGCACTGCTTATAGACTACCCTCTTTTGAAACATTTTGTGATTCTTTAGTTCTAGAGCAAGCTTAAGTTGTTGCATTTTGGAGTTATCAGTTTTGCAAGTACCTATAACAAAGCCTTAGTGGAACAACATAAGTGAATCCCAAGAAGTGACATCCTTCCAACAACAAACTAAACAAGGGTCCCCAACCCTATTATCCTTCTCTTGTGCCTAGTGGTAATAAAGAAGCTAAGCCAAAATAAGCACAGTAATTTCTTTGGGAAAGATGGTCATTAAGGGTTGCATTTCTTCAAGAATATGGAATCTCTCGAAGAATCCAATAAGAAGAACCTTTAGTTGGATAACTCTTCTTCTTCTTCATGAGAAGGACATTCTCTTTTTTATTCTGGTTTTTCTTTTAATGGAACATATTCTAGTTCTTCAAATGTATGGACCCTTGATTCAAAATATTCTTATTAAATGGACAAGGATTCAATAATTGTTTTCTCTAAATAAATGTAACACTAAACACATATTTATTGGTGATGGTAGTCTAGGTGTTGTAGGCTTAGGAATTGTCTAGCTTGATGATAATCACTTTAATTATGTACAATGTGTTCTTAGTATTCCATGAAACTATCTTTTTGTCGGTCAAAACACTCATTCTAGTGAAGGAAAAGCCATGGAGTTTTTACCTAACCAAGTTGTAATCAATATCTTAAATGATGTTTAGTATATTATAGTTTCATGAACAATAAATTATATTACAAGGTTGTACAAGTATGAAAACTTTGGGCTATTTTCTCTTCCTTCATTTTTGATTGCTTTAAGTGAGGATATAAGTAGACTTAGTCACGAGTAGTTTGGCCACCTAAACTACTAAGTAATAAGATGTTAGTGTAGTAAGATGCTTATGCAAAATTGTTAAATCCAATTGTTTAAAATTAATATCATATTTTGGAATTGGAAATTCACATAGGTACTAAATGCAATTTACTCATCAAAATAATTGTTCTCTAGTTGTCCTCTTTTTATATGGGTTTATGCTAGTATTTATAATTTTATTCTAGAAACTAGGTGAGTTGTGACATTAGTGTTGTGTTTAATCAAACAATATAAAATGAATTATATTTGTTAGTGAATACCAAAGCTACAACCTCCATACCAAAATTCATGGAACATTATATGTAACAGATTCACAAAATGATGTAGAAATGGTCATTATGCATTAAAGTGTCATGTAAATCCAACCCAAGCCAAGTGTTTATTACATGTATTTTAAAATAAGGTACAAAATCAAATAATTCAAAGTAAAAGGGTTGCATATGGGATGAGTACAACCAACATAGATCCAAATCCTAGGCTCTATCAAGCGCCGAGAGGGATCAAATCTCCCGAGGTGCGAACCTCTCCTTGAATAGCTCCTTGAGTGCAATACCTGAGCCACCTAATCCTAAGCTCTAAAGTCTCTAGTTTAAGTCTCATATTTACTTTTTACTTTGTATTATTCTTTTTTGTTTACTTTATATTATTTTGTTACTGGACAAACTCGACAAACACTCTAAAATCTCATATTTACTTTTTACTTTGTATTAAAAGTAAAAAGTTTAAAGTCTCTAGTTTAAATCTCATATTTACTCTTTACTTTGTATTATTCTTTTTTGTTTATAACCGACATAATATTTATCACCTAATCCTAAGGTCTAAAGTCTCTAGTTTAAGTCTCATATTTACTTTTTACTTTGTATTATTATTTTTTGTTTATGGCCGGCATAATATTTATTACCACCTAATCCTAAGCTCTAAAGTCTCTAGTTTAAGTCTCATATTTAGTTTTTACTTTGTATTATTCTTTTTTGTTTACTTTGTATTATTTTGTTACTCGACAAATACTCGACTCACAAGATCTCCCTCATACTGGGCTGTAGAGCGCCTCTCGGCACAAATAATGATGTGTACTATATTTCCTTGGTTCAAGGGATACATGTAGTGAAAAAATATGGTGTCAATGACATTTCCATGTTTACCACCTTGTTACCATTTCCATGTTTACCACCTTGTTACCAATATGTAACTGGGTGAAAGGGATTTTAAAGTTATAAAACACAATCTAAAACCATTGTATAGAGAAGCAAGAATCATTATTGATGAATATTGGTCATTTACCATATACCACCCTTGTGCCAGTGGTGATCATAGGGAGGTCTAGAGGATGTGTAGTGATCTATTCTCTGATATAGAGTCAACTTCAAGTGAGGATGATGAAGATGATGTTGGTTAAACGTAAACTTTGTCAATATTAGATGAATGACATCAATATAAACCTCATATATGTGGATTATTGTTGTGGCATGTGTGATGGTTTGGATATTTTCTTTGGATACATAAGTGAAGGTATGTTTCAATTATTGGGTACTTCCAAATTTGTTTTCAAACATTTTGAACTCAAGTTTGTACTTTGGTTGTTTCAATTAATTATGAACATATGCTTAGTAGATATTTTGTAGAGGTTAACGACATTTATGAAGGATGATATGGCACTATTTTCTAGACACTATTTAACAACTTTGTCTTCCCAAAAAAACAATTATAATGCTAACAATTTCTATTTTTTTTGTTGTTTAGGCAACTTTTTGTTTAACATCAACTCTCTTCCCAAGAGATTTCTTATATGCCATAGGACATTTTTTCATAAACTTTCGGCACTACATTGTAGCTAACAAGAAGCAAGGGTATTTCCAAAAGATCAATTAATAAAATGATGTAGATTTAACTCAAACAAGGTTATTTGTATTCAATGAAAGGCTAGACTGGGTTCGAATCGATGACCTTTTGATCTACAAATGCTTTACCACTAAGCTAGAGGCCCAATTGCACACCTCAAATTTTCTCTTATTATATATATATTTTTAATTTCAATATTTAAATTTATAATTTGCAAAGAGATAAATAATGTGGCGACAATGCAACAACAACATAATAAAATGGAAGGAGTGCGCATGCGCATCTATACCATGAGATAATGGAGAGCATATACATACATGCATTAAATAAATTATTATCATTCCAAGTAAATATGGTTAGTTGAATTCTTAAAGCACTCTCATATCATCTTTTTATTGATTGAATTGAGGAATTTTTTTAAACAAAGGTTTATTATTATTATTCTCAATTCAAATTTTCTTTATATATATATATATGTGTGTATGTGGAGAACAATCAAAACATATTCATGGGAAGAATAATTGAAACAAATTCTCACTACAATTGAACTAATTTTACATATAAATATAATAGAGAAAATTTCCACGAGTCTAAAATATAATAATAATGCAAAACTTAATATATTACTACTTAACTCTTCTTACTCTTCTTTCAATATATTGAATAATAACATGATAGTGAAAAACTTAATAATATATTGTAATTAACACTTTTTTTCAATATATTGAATTTGAACATAATTTTGGAATCTTGTTTAAGTGAAAAAACTTAATATTAACACAATATTTCCAAAATCATTACTTCAGGACACTTTGCTTCATTTCAAAGTCTAACAACAATATACCAATATACTTAGAGTGAGTTTAATCTAAAATTTAAGTGCTTTCCTTTCAATTTGATCAACACTCATTTATATCACCTGCAAACATATAAATTGTGGTTGAGTCCTTATTTTATTATTATGAAAATATGTCTTAATCAATATACTTATCTCAAACTCATTTTTTCTTCACAACATTCACTTATTCCTTGGAAGACCTTTTCAATTTGATCAAATTCTATTTCTTCCATCAAAAAGATAATAAGTACGTGTTTATTGATTCTAGAAAAGTAGGTCTTTAATAGTTTACTTACTTCAATTAAGCTGGAGTCCACTGATTTATGACATAATTCACATATTACTTGAAGTTGTGTCTCATGTGAAAGTTTATCCCAACATCATTTGGATTCACTTATTTAATATGATTTGTATAATTCTTTGTAAGTAGATTATGCATAATGTTACAATTAATTGGGATCTAGGATATTCTTTAGTAGGGTGTTTGGGGATCAATGAATCCCGAGGAAATTTTTGGTGTCATTATGCGTCTATTATGGGTTATGGACAATTTTCAACCCGTGGTTTTATATATCCATGGTATTGTAATATCGCTTGGCAATTTCAGATTGAATGATGTTGGAGATACATATTTTGTATTCTAAATGATTTGGTTAACACAATGAATGGTTGTGGCTATTTTGTTGGTTTTTCTCCTCAAGGAGTTTCCAAGGTAAAACTTCCATAATCTATGAATGTGTCATTGTTTCTTTCTAGCATTGCTTCTCCTTCACGTGTTTATTCATTGTTATTTTTCTATTCATCACTATACACTTTAATTCTTTTGCTTAAATAAAACAAGATTTCATTATAATTATAATTGTTTATTCATTGTTATTTGTCTTTGCTTGTCTTTGTTATCGCTATATACTTTAATTCTTTTGCTTAGATAAAATATTATTTAATTATAATTAAAAGCTATATGTTAAACTAATTGAAAAATTGTTGCAATATAATAACAATATTTGACTTGCAAATTTATTGATTATTTATTAGTAGATAAATATGTAGTCACAACCTTTAAAAAATTCAATGTTAATAAGAGCATTTAATGTCTCCTTTCCCAACTCAAACATCTACAAACATATTTGATTAAAAACATATTAATAAATTTAATCTTATTAATTTGTAATCACATCAATTAATAAAATGAACATATATTATTTACATATTTTGTGATTATCCATTTTCATTATTTGTGTTTTAATCACAATATAAAAAATTATATTGTTAAATATTTTTATATTAATAACGATTTTTATAAAAAAAAATTGACATCATACATTTTATTAAAAATATATTTATAGATTATAATTCACTACATTAAACTATACCAAGATCATTGGTGCATTATTAACATCTAATATCACCCATCTAACAATTTCAGTCAATTGTGAAAAAAACCTAACAATTTATAACACCTAGCTAGGAGTATACTTTATGCAATAGGACACACGTTGTAAGCTCTATCAGGAACTTCATGGAGGAGGCTATAGATTATAATTCACTACATTAAACTATACCAAGACCACTGGTGCATTATTAACATCTAATATCACCCATCTAACAATTTCAGTCAATTGTGAAAAAAACCTAACAATTTATAACGCCTAGCTAGGAGTATACTTTATGCAACATGACACACGTTGTAAGCTCTATCAGGAACTTCATGGAGGAGGCTATAGGTGTTGAGGAACCTTCTCTAGTGGCGTGGTCGATCATATGATGATGTTGCCTTCTATGCTGGAGGATTTAATTAATAATGTCTCCTAGATCTTAGCTACAAAGGGAGGTGGCAACAATGGCTGGTCCAAACAACCATCCCAATATGGCACTTACTGTGAGAATGCAGACATGAAGCAACCAATAAGGAGGTGTAAAAAACATTGTGATGAGTGCCAGGAACTCAGTCTAGCGCAATAAACTTTTGCTTCGTGTGCATCATACTTTTGCACACAAGCTCAATACTTTATGCTAAGATATACATCAGATTCCCTTTCTATATAGGATCATCATCAATTTACTTGATCAATGGCACAAAGTTTCTTCACCATTCAAAGCTTCAGAAATTTGTGATAGAGGGCGATATTAAACTGTCCTTGGATCTTCCCTTTCATCAACATCATAAACCCAAAGATTCTTTAGCAATTCATGATTGATTCGTTGTAGTTTACATGTATCATTTTTGCATTCTGGACATTTCACACTTCCAATGCCACAGTCTTAGTGTACTTCAGAGCTCCACAAAGAATCATTGTCTCAAGTGTTAGTGCTAGAAGATGCACTTTGATTGCCAAGAGGACATGCCTACCACATCTTGGAAAGGAATTTTATTTTAAAACAAGGTTAGGGTTGAATCAATGGGATGCCTTGCAAAATTAAGGTTCAAATGAAACTGATCCGAGAGGACTAAAGAAATTGTTTCAATATCTCGGGGGCATTGAGTCAATGACCTCATATATGGAAATTGTTTCAATTTCTTCAAGAATATGGAATCTCTCGAAGAATTCAATAAGAAGAACCTTTAGTTGGATAACTCTTCTTCTTCTTCATGAGAAGGACATTCTCTTTTTTATTCTGGTTTTTCTTTTAATGGAACATATTCTAGTTCTTCAAATGTATGGACCCTTGATTCAAAATATTCTTATTAAATGGACAAGGATTCAATAATTGTTTTCTCTAAATAAATGTAACACTAAACACATATTTATTGGTGATGGTAGTCTAAGTGTTGTAGGCTTAGGAATTGTTTAGTTAGCTGATAATCACTTTAATTATGTACAATGTGTTCTTAGTATTCCATGAAACTATCTTTTTGTCGGTCAAAACACTCATTCTAGTGAAGGCAAAGCCATGGAGTTTTTACCTGACCAAGTTGATCAATATCTTAAATGATGTTTAGTATATTATAGTTTCATGAACAATAAATTATATTACAAGGTTGTACAAGTATGAAAACTTTGGGCTATTTTCTCTTCCTTCATTTTTGATTGCTTTAAGTGAGGATATAAGTAGACTTAGTCACGAGTAGTTTGGCCACCTAAACTACTAAGTAATAAGATGCTAGTGTAGTAAGATGCTTATGCAAAATTGTTAAACGCAATTGTTTAAAATTAATATCATATTTTGGAATTGGAAATTCACATAGGGACTAAATGCAATTTAATCATCAAAATAATTGTTCTCTAGTTGTCCTCTTTTGATATGGGTTTATGCTAGTATTTATAATTTTATTCTAGAAACTAGGTGAGTTGTGACATTAGTGTTGTGTTTAATCAAACAATATAAAATGAATTCTATTTGTTAGTGAATACCAAAGCTACAAACTCCATACTAAAATTCATGGAACATTATATGTAACAGATTCACAAAATGATGTAGAAATGGTCATTATGCATTAAAGTGTCATGTAAATCCAACCTAAGCCAAGTGTTTATTACATGTATTTTATAATAAGGTACAAAATCAAATAATTCAAAGTAAAAGGGTTGCATATGGGATGAGTACAACCAGCATAGATCCAAATCCTAGGTTTTATCAAGCGCCGAGAGGGATCAAATCTCTCGAGGTGCGAACCTCTCCTTGAATAGCTCCTTGAGTGCAATACCTGAGCCACCTAATCCTAAGCTCTAAAGTCTCTAGTTTAAGTCTCATATTTACTTTTTACTTTGTATTATTTTTTTTTGTTTACTTTATATTATTTTGTTACTTGACAAACTCGAGAAACACTCTAAAATCTCATATTTACTTTTTACTTTGTATTAAAAGTAAAAAGTTTAAAGTCTCTAGTTTAAGTCTCATATTTACTTTTTACTTTGTATTATTCTTTTTTGTTTATGACCGACATAATATTTATCACCTAATCCTAAGCTCTAAAGTCTCTAGTTTAAGTCTCATATTTACTTTTTACTTTGTATTATCATTTTTTGTTTATGGCTGGCATAATATTTATTACCACCTAATCCTAAGCTCTAAAGTCTCTAGTTTAAGTCTCATATTTAGTTTTTACTTTGTATTATTCTTTTTTGTTTACTTTGTATTATTTTGTTACTCGACAAATACTCGACTCACAAGATCTCCCTCATACTGGGTTGTAGAGCGCCTCTCGGCGCAAATAATGATGCGTACTATATTTCCTTGGTTTAAGGGATACATGTAGTGAAAAAATATGGTGTCAATAACATTTCCATGTTTACCACCTTGTTACCATTTCCATGTTTACCACCTTGTTACCAATATGTAACTGGGTGAAAGGGATTTTAAAGTTATAAAACACAATCTAAAACCATTGTATAGAGAAGCAAGAATCATTATTGATGAATATTGGTCATTTACAATATACCACCCTTGTGTCAGTGGTGATCATAGGGAGGTCTAGAGGATGTGTAGTGATCTATTCTCTGATATAGAGTCAACTTCAAGTGAGGATGATGAAGATGATGTTGGTTAAACGTAAACTTTGTCGTTATTAGATGAATGACATCAATATAAACCTCATATATGTGGATTATTGTTGTGGCATGTGTGATGGTTTGGATATTTTCTTTGGATACTTAAGTGAAGGTATGTTTCAATTATTGAGTACTTCCAAATTTGTTTTCAAACATTTTGAACTCAAGTTTGTACTTTGGTTGTTTCAATTAATTATGAACATATGCTTAGTAAATATTTTGTAGAGGTTAAAGACATTTATGAAGGATGATATGGCACTATTTTCTAGACACTATTTAACAACTTTGTCTTCCCAACAAAACAATTATAATGCTAACAATTTCTATTTTTTTTTGTTGTTTAGGCAACTTTTTGTTTAACATCAACTCTCTTCCCAAGATATTTCTTATATGCCATAGGACGTTTTTTCATAAACTTTCGGCACTACATTGTAGCTAACAAGAAGCAAGGGTATTTCCAAAAGATCAATTATAAAATGATGTAGATTTAACTCAAACAAGGTTATTTATATTCAATGAAAGGCTCGACTGGGTTCGAATCGATGACCTTTTGATCTACAAATGCTTTACCACTAAGCTAGAGGCCCAATTGCACACCTCAAATTTTCTCTTATTATATATATATTTTTAATTTCAATATTTAAATTTATAATTTGCAAAGAGATAAATAATGTGGCAACAATGCAACAACAACATAATAAAATGGAAGAAGTGCGCATGCGTATCTATATCATGAGATAATGGAGAGCATATACATACATGCATTAAATAAATTATTATCATTCCAAGTAAATATGGTTAGTTGAATTCTTAAAGCACTCTCTCATCATCTTTTTATTGATTGAATTGAGGAATTTTTTTAAACAAAGGTTTATTATTATTATTCTCAATTCAAATTATCTTTTTCATATATATATATGTGTGTGTGTGTATGTGGAGAACAATCAAAACATATTCATAGAAAGAATAATTGAAACAAATTCTCACTACAATTGAACTAATTTTACATATAAGTACAATAGAGAAAATTTCCACGAGTCTAAAATATAATAATAATGCAAAACTTAATATAGTACTACTTAACTCTTCTTTCAATTAATTGAGTAATAACATGATAGTGAAAAACTTAATAATATATTGTAATTAACACTTTTTTTTCAATCTATTGAATTTGAACATAATTTTGGAATCTTGTTTAAGTGAAAAAACTTAATATTAACACAATATTTCCAAAATCATTACTTCATGACACTTTGCTTCATTTCAAAGTCTAACAACAATATACCAATATACTTAGGGTGAGTTTAATCTAGAATTTAAGTGCTTTCCTTTCAATTTGATCAACACTCATTTATATCACCTGCAAACATATAAATTGTGGTTGAGTCCTTATTTTATTATTATGAAAATATGTCTTAATCAATATACTTATCTCAAAATCATCTTTTGCTTCACAACATTCACTTATTCCTTAGAAGACCTTTTCAATTTGATCAAATTCTATTTCTTCCATCAAAAAGATAATAAGTACGTGTTTATTGATTCTAGAAAAGTAGGTCTTTAATAGTTTACTTACTTCAATTAAGCTGGAGTCCACTGATTTATGATATAATTCACATATTACTTGAAGTTGTTTCATGTGAAAGTTTATCCCAACATCATTTGGATTCACTTATTTAATATGATTTGTATAATTCTTTGTAAGTAGATTATGCATAATGTTACAATTAATTGGGATTTAGGATATTCTTTAGTGGGGTGTTTGGGGATCAATGAATCTTGAAGAAATTTTTAGTGTCATTATGCATCTATTATGGGTTATGGACAATTTTCAACCCGTGTTTTTATATATCCATGATATTGTAATATCGTTTAGCAACTTCAGGTTGAATGATGTTGTAGATACATATTTTGTATTCTAAATGATTTGGTTAACACAATGAATGGTTGTGGCTATTTTGTTGGTTTTTCTCTTCAAGGAGTTTCCAAAGTAAAACTTCCATAATCTATGAATGTGTCATTGTTTCTTTCTACTTTTCTTAAAGATTTTGTTAGCATTGCTTCTCCTTCACGTGTTTATTCATTGTTATTTTTCTCTTCATCACTATACACTTTAATTCTTTTGCTTAGATAAAACAAGATTTCATTATAATTATAATTGTTTATTCATTGTTATTTGTCTTTTCCATCGCTATATACTTTAATTCTTTCTTAGATAAAATATTATTTAATTATAATTAAAAGCTATATGTTAAACTAATTGAAAAATTGTTGCAATATAATAACAATATTTGACTTGCAAATTTATTGATTATTTATTAATAAATAAATATATAGTCACAACCTTTAAAAAATTCAATGTTAATAAGAACATTTAATGTCTCCTTTCCCAACTCATAACATCTACAAACATACTTGATTAAAAACATATTAATAAACTTTAATCTTATTAATTTTTAATCACATTAATTAATAAAATGAACATATATTATTTACATTTTGTGATTATCCATTTTCATTATTTATGTTTTAATCAGAATATAAAAAATTATATTGTTAAATATTTTTATATTAATAATGATTCTTATAAAAAAAAATCGACATCATACATTTTATTAAAAATATATTTGTAGATTATAATTCACTACATTAAACTATACCAAGACCACTGGTGCATTATTAACATCTAATATCACCCATCTAACAATTTCAGTCAATTGTGAAAAAAACCTAACAATTTATAACACCTAGTTAGGAGTATACTTTATGCAACAGGACACACGTTGTAAGCTCTAGCAGGAACTTCATGGGGGAGGCTATAGATTATAATTCACTACATTAAACTATACCAAGACCACTGGTGCATTATTAACATCTAATATCACCCATCTAACAATTTCAGTCAATTGTGAAAAAAACCTAACAATTTATAACGCCTAGCTAGGAGTATACTTTATACAACAGGACACACGTTGTAAGCTTTATCAGGAACTTCATGGGGGAGGCTATAGGTGTTGAGGAACCTTCTCTAGTGGTGTGGTCGGTCATATGATGATGTTGCCTTCTGTGCTGGAGGATTTAATTAATAATGTCTCCTGGATCTTAACTACAAAGGGAGGTGGCAACAATGGCTGGTCCAAACAACCATCCCAATATGGCACTTACTATGAGAATGTAGACATGAAGCAACCAATAAGGAGGTGTGAAAAGCATTGTGATGAGTGCCAAGAACTCAGTCTAGTGCAATAAACTTTTGCTTAATGTGCATCATACTTTTGCACACAAGCTCAATACTTTATGCTAAGATATACATCAGATTCCCTTTCTCTATAGGATACATCAGATTCCCTTTCTCTATAGGATCATCATCAGTTTACTTAATCAATGGCACAAAGTTTCTTCACCATTCAAAGCTTCAGAAATTTGTGATGGAGGGAGATATTAAACTGTCCTTGGATCTTCCCTTTCATCAACATCATAAACCCAAAGATTCTTTAGCAATTCATGATTGATTCGTTGTAGTTTACATATATCATTTTTGCATTCTGGGCATTTCACACTTCCAATGCCACAGTCTTAGTGTACTTCAGAGCTCCACAAAGAATCATTGTCTCAAGCGTTAGTGCTAGAAGATGCACTTTGATTGCCAAGAGGACATGCCTACCACATCTTGGAAAGGAATTTTATTTTAAAACAAGGTTAGGGTTGAATCAATGGGATGCCTTGCAAAATTAAGGTTCAAATGAGACTGATCCGAGAGGACTAAAGAAATTGTTTCAATATCTCGGGGGCATTGAGTCAATAACCTCATATAACATTGCTTTAAAGATTAGAAGAAAGGAGAATGCATAGTATATAGGGATCTCCATCAAGCATAACCTACAAGTCTGAGAAGAATTACACTGATTGTCACACTCTCATATAAACACAACATTGAAATGAACAAGTGAATTTCATGCATCAAACAGAATAAACTAAACTGCTCTATGACTCTGATCCTTCGTAGTAAATCATTCAAATATGAGAAAGAAATAAATTTACATAGGATAAACCATCACATAGGAAACACAAGATCTGGAATTACTAAGACATGAATCCCTTCGAATATTTAAACAGTCTTCTGGTCCAATCTGAAACAAGTCTGGAATTACAAAAACATGCAAGTTCTATACACAGAAAACAACCTAGCCTCTATCTTCCAAAAGGAATAAGAAGCTCTGTAACGTGGTACGGTACCATTCAATCGGTGGATGACTAGTGCCTGTGATCAACAAGATGCTGCTGTATTTAAATTGTTCTGGTAATACTTTTGTCTAGGGTGTAAGAAGCTGCTTACAGTAAACAGGAGAAGATTACAGGTTCAAAAGTCTTTGATTTATTTACATTGGAGAGCCCGACCGGGTTCGAACCGGTGACCTGCAAGAAGCTGCTTACAGGAAATACGAAAAGATTAAAGGTTCAAGTCTTTGATTTCTTTCCGTTGGAGGGCCTGACCGGGTTCGAACCGGTGACCTTTGATTTCTTTCCATCGGGGGGCCCGATCGGGTTCGAACTGGTGACTTAGAAGTAGCTGCTTACAGCAAACAGGAAAAAGAAAGCGGTTACCTGGAAGTAGCTGCTTACAGCAAACAGGAAAAAGTTAAATGTTAGTAGCTGCTTACAGCAAACAGGAAAAAGTTAAATGTTAGTAGCTGCTTACAGCAAACAGGAAAAAGTTAAAGGTTCAAAATCTTTCAAATAAAGGGCCCGACCGGGTTCGAACCGGTGACCTCTTGATCTGCAGTCAAATGCTCTACCACTGAGCTACAGGCCCTTTCGGTGATCACTCACTTTACGAGTATCTATAGTGTATCTATTGATGACTCCATGGTTTCGGGTATCATTTCTGTTTGGTTTGTAAACAAGATCCATCTAAACATTTCTATCACTACATATAAATGCAATGCCATTGTGGTTGTGAGTTTCAATCTGTGTCAAAGAATAGAGATGTTTGGCAAAGTGTATAATAAATAAAAAGTAATTGATTTCTATAAAAGAATGGTCATTCACCTCTCCTGCACATAAAAAAAATCATTACAACCACACGGATCTCCCCATACATTCAAGAAATAGAATACTACATCAAGATATTATGCCTCAACCAATCTCTTAAATAACACAATGTATAACCTTTTTAATATAAACATTTTATACTCATCATAGGGAGAAGACACAAAACTTTTTGAATTCCATATCATAAGTCTTTCACATGCGTAAAATATAACCATGATTAAAATCTACAAATTTATATTCTTCAACACCCCCTTTCAGTTACTAACTTTGGAACATAATCAAAGATTTTATAAGTAAAATAAAAACTCAACATTAACATCTCAACCGCCTTCACAAGTCATGTTTACATCCATTAATCGATGATATGGTTTCCATCTTTCACTACAACATCTTTAGAATCATCATGTTTCATACCTATCAATTCTGCTTCCAAAATCTCATCCTTGGTACCTCTATACTCAACACCCTAGCACCCCAACTCTTCCACGAGTGCTCCAAACACTTGGAAGAGTGGGGCACACCACCTTCAAATTTCATAAAAACATCTTCAACAATCTCATGTTGTTCATGGAGCCTTACATCACTCAACGACCATAGAGGGTTCCCATTTTCTCTTGTTCTCTACCTCATGCTTCCCATATGGCCATAAACACATTAGAAACCCCTTCATCTCTCATCTCCCCAATATGGAATCTCTCGGGTCTCCCAAAACTAAGATCAATGGCTCTTATACCATGTTAGCTTTAAAAAACATGGCATAGCATTATATAATAAATAGGGTACAATACATAACCTACAATTAATTAACATTGATAGACGTTTTTATTTTGGAAATGGATGGAGGGTGTCAGATTGGATGGTGGGGAAATGTCCAATCGTCATGTTTGCTTTTAATCCCCACTTCCCAACACCATAGTTGTTTGATTCTTAACTAATAAACATTCGTTGTGTATTGTTTGAGAGCACTCATCAGCAAATTCAGTTTTTCTGATTTTGTGCCCAACATTCCATCTATGTTTTCTCTTTCCAGTTACCAAATGCAACATGCTGCAACCAAATTTTCCTTGGACAAAATCCCTTCTACTTTCGCCCCCTCTGCACAATAATACTTTGAATAGTGAAGCGGGGGAGAAGCATGCATCCTCGTCATGGTCTTCTTGGATTTTAGAACAGATTTGTCGAGCAATAGTTTGCAGATTTCCAGGGAGCTAGACCAGGAGTTGTGGGAACCTCTGCTTGATGGAAATGACTACTTAAATTTAGAAAAAATGTCGTTTATTGGTGAGTCATCGATGTTTGAGCTCATTCCAACTTGGAAACAACAACAAAATAACCATGTACATCTTCCTTAAACTCTTAGAGTTATGGGAGTTTCAATATATTTTATACTGAGGAGGAGGAAAGGAATATCCGTGTTTTCAAATCCCAAGGACTAGTAAAATCCCCATTTTGTGAAGTTGTTGGCCAACAATAGCATGGGGATAGTTTTGAACCTATGACTTGTTCATGGCCAAATCCAAGTTGGTAGGCTAAGAGGATGATTATTCAAATCATACAAACTTGAATTACGCTTTCAAATTTTTTGTATTATTTTACAGGAAATGGGTGGAATGTTGTCTCCTTAACTTTTAAATTGTATGATTTAATTCTCAAGAAAAAAGTATATTCCTTTTATTAATTGTATTTCATAAGAACTTACATTCAAGCTTATGATTCTATGTATGTTCAGACTATGAGTGCTTCCAGACTCACAAGTTTGTGTTCACTCATTTGATGCTAATCATCTCGACTAGATGATTAGGAAGAACGAATGAACAATCGGTTGAAAAGACAACTGAATGGTCATGGTCAGTGCAACTACAATTTTCAACTACAGTTTGGAACGTTGCGAATGTTGTGGAAACTGTTAGAACCAACGACCCCTATTTTTGGATTAGATCTTCCCACTTCCAGGGAGTTCATTAGATCTAGAAACTATAAAAGGACGACTCTATGGGTTGTGCTAGTATGTTGAAAAATGCTCAATATGCATTGTGATGTTCTAATAATAATGCTCTATGCTTAAGTGCTACAACGATGTCTTTAGACACCACTGTTCTTCTTGGAGTATTGTTCCTTTATGTGATTTTTTTTTCTATTATATAGTTCAAGGTTAAGAGGTTCTCTAACATGGTATCATAGCTGTTGGTTTTGACCTAGCCCTCTTTTCTACAGATCGTGCTGAGTCGGATCTAGGTTTGATCGATTATGGGATGAAGATTTGTTGATTAATACCTCTTCTTGAACTTTGATTAGATTTGTTTGATCAGAAGGATGACGCCCAAGATAAAACCTATTGTTCTCAATGGACATAATTATGCAATCTGGGCGACATACATGGAGACTTTATTGAAGAGCAAAGGACTATGGCAGTTCATGAATAGTGCTATTGTTGATCTGATGGATGTTGATGTCAAGTTTACCATCGACGTTAAAAAGGACAAAGTTGTGGGTGTTATCATGACCTACATTTCGAGGGAGATTTTCTTTCGTACAAGCCAGATTGATTGTCCTCATGCCATCTAGAATAAGCTAAAGACCATGTTCAACAAGATAAATGAAGGTGAATTTATAGAGATATAGAAAGAGAAAACGTAAAAAGTGATAATAAGAGGGAGATCTTCTAAGTGTGTGATGTAGCGTTACATTTAATAAAACCTAAATAACAGTAAAAACTAATTAATATTTTAAAACACAATAAAAACTAATTAATATTTTGTCGGCCATTAAAAAGGACGTGTATTTTAGATTGAAAAACACGTTTGAAATCAATACCTATATAAACAAAAAACAACATAAAAAAAATTATAAAGTAGGAGACAAAGAGAAACGGCAAAAAGAAGTGGATCAGCGATCAAAGTAGCAAAAAGAAGGTAATATAATTAGAATTTTTAATGTCCCCTGCACCATTCGCCTGCACCTGTACCTCCTCCGTCCGTCCTCCATTCGCAGACCTCCCCTCGCGTCCCCTGCTCATCCACGTCCCTCCATTCCCCGTCCTCCTCCTCCGTTCGTCTCCCCTCCATTCGCTGTCCTCCTCCTCGCATGCACCGTCCTCCTCCTTGCATGCACCTCCATCCTCCTCCCCTCCTGTCCGCCTCCCCCATACTCCTGCGGCCACCCTCCCTCCATCATCCTCCCCTCCCACCGCCTGCAACATTCGCCACCGCCTACCCCATCCTCTTACGGACACCCTCCCGCCATCCTCCTCCCCTCCTGCCGTCATCCTCCCCTCCCGCCATCATCCCTCCCGCCGCCATCCTCCCACCATCCACCGTCGCCTCCACTCTCGCCATCGTCCCACCATCCTCCCTCCGCCATCCTCCCTCCCGCAACCCTCTTGCACCATCCCCCTCCCGCCATCCACCCACCATCCTCCCTCTGCCTCCACTCTCGCCCTTTTCCTAGCATCCTCCCAGCATCCGCTGCCATCCTCCCACCCGCAGCCCTCCTCCCCTCCTCCTCGCCACCTGCACCATCCACAGACCTCCTCGCCACCTGCACCACCTGCACAATCTGGACGCCGCAGACCTCCTCCCACCTGCGCTGCCAACGACTCCTCACCACCTGCATCAATTTAAATAAATTATATTTAAAATATAGTGCATCAATTTAAATAAATTATATTTAAAATATAGTATATGTAAATTATTGTCTCTATGTAAATTATTTAATTTTTATATGTAAATTAAATTTAAAATAAAATATATAAATTTAGAGTTATATATAAATTTATATTTAGAACGAGAATAGATTATTATATTTATATTAATTTATGGAGCTTATATACGAAACATTAACTAGTAACATTAAACACAACCATTTATGTATGTAATATTATTTACCTGGGTCAAGTATTCGATGTTTAATCTAACTGTGTTACAATGTCGTTAAAATATCATCGAAGTCTAACACGTGGATTACCATTCCAATGTCGAGACTAGAGATTATTGCATCAAAATGTTTTTACAATTAATTAATGTGAAGTATATATTATTATTATAATAGAATTTTTTAATAATATTAAACTTGATTTATATATATTAAATAAAAATATAACTTAAAAATTAATCACAAACGTTATTAATTCTTTTTATTTTAAATTTAATAGAATAATATTTGATATTACCCAATACTTTACATTTTGATTTTCATATTACTTTGCCAATTAAATAATACTTGATATTACCAACTCAAAGCTTTTCCAATCAAATACTTTGATTTGCATGTCGCTTTTCCAATTAAATTATTTGCAATCCTTTACACACGTATAGATTACTTCGTGAATGTTAGAATAATTGTGTTTATATTTTATAATTTTGGGTGGATAATGAAAGTTCAGTTTTTTTAGATTGAGAAAATTTTGGAAATATGAGATAAGTGTATTGCTAAGATTTATTTTATGGTTATTATTTCAAATTTAAAATAAATAATTATAACAAGAGTTGCGTGCAGCTTAGTCCCTGCCCTAGTGAATTAATGCAAAAACAAATAATGAATATTAATGAATTTTTGTTTATTTAAAAAAACAAAAAAACAATGTTACTAAGTTAATTGAAATACCTCAATATTTATAAATTGATTACAATGGGAATGAATCTCCATATCTCAACAAGAAAGTGTAACAAGAGATTAAATCTAACAAGAAACATACAACAACATACATCTTCATTGTTAACTCCCACACCAACTCATTGACAGTGGTAAGTCTCATGTAATGTTACCCAAAAAACTCTAAACTACATAAGATTTTGGGGGGCCAGTGGTCAAAGCAAAAATACTGGACATTAACGTGTAATTACTATGGATATTAAGGGATCACAACCACAACCCAAGGCTCAGAAGACATCACATGCCATTAAACCACATATAAATATATCATTACCTGCCATTAAACCATATATAAATATATCATTAAATCAAAAAAAGAGATGGTTGTCAAGGCCATTATGTGCTACACTGCTAATGAAATTTAGGAGAAACATTGAGCGACATTGAGAACCTTTATTGGATTCTTCCTAGTTGTGGATGAAAATTCTCCCTATCAGAATGCTCACCTAAACCAGAGGATCCATTTAATGTCCATCGCCCACATTTTAGTACAAGATAGTAATCTTAACAACTATACACTACATAAACATTATTAATCTTGATACTTAACTAGTGCACTCTACATAAAGTCCCTCAATAATATTGGTAAGCATTAGTAATATTAACTATTACACACTACGAATAGATAATATTTATATTAACATGTCTCTATGGGTCCCAATTTTCCTCGGTGTTCTTCACTGCAAAAACTAAGAGAGGATGTGCTTTTTTAGATTTGGTACATTGATTCTATTTAGTGCACGAAGGTGCAAAATGATCAATATAGTTAAGAATTGTTGTTAGGGGAGATTGTCTTCATTACAGTCAAGGTAAACACTAATATTAAATAGCAATCAAGGTAAACACTAATATTAAATAACCAGTAGAACCATATTATTAGAATAGTTGAAGAAAATGGTTGTAAACCCTATAAAATGCCTACTTATTGCAAGAGGTTGACTAAGTGAAAACCTGTTCATCTCATCCTCCACACTGCAGACTATCTACAAGAAATGGTCTATTCATTGTAAGAATTGATATCAATAACAAGGTGTTCAAATAATATTGAAGAATTTGCTTCGAGCCCAAATATATTCCAATGAAAATATGTAATTTTTTTTGCACCGGATAGAGTATTAAGACTATAAGAAAGATGTTCATCAACATATTTTTTTTAATGAAACCCCACAAATCTAGCACAAAATAGTGTATTAAAACAGTAAAAGCAAGTCAATAACATATATACTCTGAACAATATGAATGAAAATACACAAACATAGCATGATATAAAGCTTTAAAGATATGAACAAGATAAAATATAGAACAATTTAGATCCTTAAAACCATAAAAAGAAAATGTACAGTAAACAAGAGAAAAAATTGTTGTGCATTTACCTCACTAGAATTGTTGTCAAATTGTCCATAGCGAAAAAATTCTAACAGATAGGCTTTAGTTTTTAAATAAGCATTAGTAGCCAATAATATTATGCAAGTTAGCATTGATAGCTATACCAACAGAACTCTATTGAATTTTGTGACATGTGAAAAACAAAAACGACAATTTCATCATTCAAACTTAAAAGAAACAAATCATTGACAACACATCTTTGGTTACAGTTATGGATTTGAAATGAATATGGAATAGAACCATCAACTGGGTTTACAGGATCTACAACTGCATCTGAAAAATCAATGATGATGCAGGGACTTTATCTACACCATATTCACAATGTCTAGCTGCACCAATATGTGTTCTAATATTTAAGATGTCAAAGAACCAATTACATTTATCAGTATATAATCATGGTGATATAGAGAATAAGAATTCCATCAAAGGTTTAATTGTACTGAAATCTGCAACAACCAGCTCATTTTAAATTAAAGGTTTAATAAAAATTATCATGACCATAAACAATGAATAAGAATTGCATCAAATTGCCATTAAAAAAAAATTAGAAACTTCTTATGGTCAATTGATATAGGAAGTGTCAATATAAACATTTACAAAGAAACTATAATTGTATGAAAACCAGCTTTATCAACCCAAAAAACACATTCACCATGCCTAATTTTGTCCATATGTATTCTATTATACAAGTTGTCGTAAAACTGAATGCCTTTATCAAATCTAAATCTTTTAGATGTAATTTGAAAAGTATGATGGCGATGCACTTAGCCTTTCACTCATTTACACCTACTTAAACTAAACAAAGAGTTCAGATATATATAGATTAAGACAAGTTTAACAATAAAATATGACTTGCTCCACTTTCTTTTCGAGTTGGAAAAGGCCATATAGTTGTTGTTACCGATACATGAGTGCTGCGAGAAGATGATGTAGCAGTAGCTATGCAACTAACAGGAATACTGCTAGGCCAGGTACCACTTTCTGATGTTTGTGGCCCAATTTAAAACTGAGTGTGTAAATGCAATCATATGAGCATTATATGTAGATGGAACTGTGCATATAACAAAGTAAACATATATCAAAAAATAGACCTGCAATATATGAAGCAACTATATATGTTGATGATTTTGCATTACAAATTTACCTATAGAGATTGAGTGTGCACACCTTGCAAGTCTGCCATAAAACAACTGATAAAAGTCAACAGGAAGTCAATCAAATATACAAGAATTTTCTTTTTCCTGCAACTGTTTCAATCTTAAAGACAGGAACCTGGTACTAGTTTTTAACTAGATGAGCTAAGAAAATAAGCAGTATTTAAATATCCTTTATGAAAGAATGAAATTACATTCCAAACTAAAGAGCAATAATTGGTAAAGAACTAATTTTCAAACATTAATTAAGATTCACCTAAAACTAGGTAGAAGTACACAACGATATATATTTTGTTTCAAGAACTTTCAATCTATGTCCCATTGCAAAAGCATGTGAATAGTAAACTGAAACTATAATTTTTATCTACCTTTAACTTAAATAAATTTTGAAAACTGGTGACAACTTATCCTATCTACAAAATGCATGAATACAAAGGATAAGGTAGATATCTACATGCAAAGGAGATGATTAGAGACTGCAATCCATCAACTACGAATTTGTTTTCATCCCGAAGAACATGGTAATGAGCAGCTTTGCTAATTCTCAATAACATTATCAACAAGAATCAATTAATCTTTCAATCCAAGTGTTTTAGACAAGATAAAAACTTAATTGCAAAAGATGTGTACCTGTCATGCAATCAAATGGTAGATATAATACCAATGGTGTTTGGATGTGAACATGACTGCAATAGCTTATCTATAAATACAAAGGTGTATACAATAAAATTACAATTAGTAAAGGACAATATTGCATAGTACATGGCAATTTAGACACATGTATATAAGAGCAATTATGTCTTTACCTGGTGATGTGTTTGCACTCTTGGTATGGTGATGCTTTTGAACAATCACAGAAGTCATTGGAGATTGGTAACTTGATTCAAGAGATGCAGAGTCCTGAAATTATCACTACAGAATTTGGACCCAATTATATTGGGGCAATATAAACATCTACATAATTTGGTAGCGATCTAATATGTGTTCTAATATTTAAGATGTCATAGAACCAATTACATTTATCAATATATAATCATGACGATACCAAGAATAAGAATTCCATCAAAAGTTTAATTGTACTGAAATTGCAACAACCAGCTCATTTTAAATCAAAGATTTAATAAAAATTATCATGACCATAAACAATGAATAAGAATTGCATCAAATTACCATTAACAAAATAAATTAGAAACTTCTTATGGTCAATTGATATAGGAAGTGTCAATATAAATATTTACAAAGAAACTATCACCGTATGAAAACCAGCTTTATCAACCCAAAACACACATTCACCATGTCTAATTTCGTCCATCTATATTCTATTATTCAAGTTGTCGCAAAACTGAATGCCTAAGTTATCAAATCTAAATCTTTTAGATGTAATTTGAAAAGTATGATGGCGATGCACTTAGTCTTTCACTCATTTACACCTACTTAAACTAACAACGAGTTCAGATATATATAGCTTAAGACAAGTTTAACAATAAAAGATGACTTGCTCCACTTTCTTTTATAGTTGGCAAAGGCCATATAGTTGTTGTTGCCAATACATGAGTGCTCCGAGAAGATGATGTAGCAGCAGCTATGCAACTACCAGGAATACTGCTAGGGGTTTGAAGATGGATTTGAACTTGTCCATGAGCGGGTTCAAAATCGAATTGGACAATTGCAATTACAACTCAATAAATTTCTATGGCATCCTTTGAAACGGAAATGATGTAAACATATGGAAACAACTAAAGCTCAGAGAACATACAAAAACAATGGTTTAATTGAAAACATAAATAGTGAAGGGAGAGTTGAAACAAGACCTTTTACCATTTAAATGGAAAAATCAGTTTATGATTGTTGTGCATGTCAAATTTGCTTATATATATGCAAAATGTCAAAATATAAACACTGGATAATCCTAAAGAATGTCAAAATTAACAAGAGAACAAGTTTCATAATGCATAAAAGAAAAAGACAATAGACATATGGCATTGCTAATATGATTAATCAATGTATTCTGCCTCTATCTCTACAAAAGGGCAAATTCTTATGGGTGGAGTTTAAAAATGTGACCTGCAATTTAAATATATGGCTAATGACCTAACCATAGTTAATCAAGCTCTTTACAAATTTAGTTGAAGCTTCTTTGACAAATCCAATTGTCATCTAACTTCATAGCTTTCATTTTTAGCTAAGTTCTAAGCTTCAATAAAGGTATCTAGTGAATGAGTGACATGAAAATTCATTTGAAAATTCATCTGAACTAAACAAAGAGTTCAGATATATTTTCAAAGAGTTCAGATGAATTTTCAATAAAAGTAACTAGTGAATGAGTGACATGAAAATTCATCTAAATTCATTTGAAAATTCATGTTGAGACATTTGAAAATTCAAATTGCTCAACATTGACAAGTTTAGTGACATGAATTCATCTTTTACATCACCATAGAGGTAGTTGTATCAGACTTATGAGTCATTAGGTACTAATTGATTTATATATTAATCAATTCTTCTCTATTCACATATCAACTGATTTTTCAATAGCGAAAAAAAGAAATTGAGATTTTATAATCTCAGTAACTATTACAAAGAGTCCAAGAGATAACCAGATAACCATAGAGAAGAGGTTTTTATAGCTTTAGAAGAGTAACTAGACTTTGTAAATTAGAATAGAGGATATTTTATAATAATAATAATAACTATTGTAAGGAAGCGACCATATTTGAGGAAGATCATGCCCAATGGCAATAAAAGAAAAACCTACTGCGAGCTAGTGTAGGAGACTGTCTTGGTGAAATAGAAGCATAGAACAGCTGAAAGCCATGACTGTAATGCTAGATAAGAGCCGCCAAGATTGTTGAAGCTACTGTTTCAGGAAAGAAAGCAACCACCAAAATTTCTGTTAGCCGCTAGACAAAGGATATCAAGCCAGGGATATTCTGTTGTTTTCAAATCATATGGGAACCATCGTTGTAAAAGGAGCTACTAACACCTATAGTGATATAAAGTAAGATAAATCCTGGTCAAAGCTTTAATAACACAAGAGACAAGGTTGTCGCATTGTGTCAAAAAGAGAGCTACCATTCTAATTAGTCATCCGTTGATGTATCGATTGAAGGGAGTTGCCGTTGATTTCTTGTTTGCATCAGGCCAAGCTGCTATTTATTTGTTGTAGCCATCCTTTTGGTGAATAGAAGCCAACTGCCATTTGCGTTGAAGGAAGCCAGAGTCGCCATTGTGATAGCTGTATTAATTGTCTTTGTTGCACACTTAACAAGCATCCATACGCCATTGTGATAGCTGTATTAATTGTCTTTGTTGCACACTTAACAAGCATCCATACGCCATTGTGATAGCTGTATTAATTGTCTTTGTTGCACACTTAACAAGCATCCATACGCCATTGTGATAGCTGTATTAATTGTCTTTGTTGCACACTTAACAAGCATCCACCACCAATTGTATGGAAATCTTAAAGATCGTCTAAACCTGAGATGGGCAGATCACAATCGGTAGTGAATATCGTTGGTGTAGAGTGTTGATCATTGTGAATAATGGAGATGAAGAAAAGGTAGTATGTTTCAGATTCAAAGGCAAAATATTAACTCAAATAGAGATTAGTGTTTTCTGTCCTTTTATTTGTGGAGGGTTTATTCTTCCTAGTTTTCCAGCAAGATTACTTTTCAACAATGTATATTTTAGTAGTTAGGATTTCAAATGCTTATTTTCAACAGATGTAAGATTGTAATAAATAAACCTTGTATCCATAATATCTTCCAATAAACACTTTGTCATAGTGTCATACTTAGGTGGGGCTCTACCTTCCAAGCAACCTCAAAGGGTTCAAAGCCTCCCCTACAATAACAACGTACTCATCAACTAGAATCTGAACAAAGATTTGGTAAGAATTTCAATGCCCGATGAAACATTCAAGACAAACTTAAACTTTTGCAACGCCATTGCTGACACTAGTATTGGCTTAAATGGAGAATCCTCGCAGTACTAGCTTCTATCTTGCACCCAGGCATACAGCCATCACCATATTACGTAAACCAAGATACTTTTAAATAAAACAAATAAAGTTTTAAAGCATAGCTTTAATCCTACCCAAGCAGTTATCCAAAAAAAATCAAGCATATAAACCCTTAGCAAATCATTAACACGATTTTGGAAGGAGGTTGAACTGCATGCAAGAGGATTGATACAGTGAAGACATTTCAACTCATAGAGTGAGCCAGGAGATAGAATCCTATAAGAGGGTGATTTCATTCTAAGGTAAGCATCAACGTTTTGGCACAACGATATGGCCTCTCAACCTCATCGTGGGTGTAAGAATTTAATTACACAGTCATCATAATTACTTAAGGAATTCATATAATCAAAACAAGGTTTAAATAATCAATGCTAGAATAATAATAGTAAGATTATTTAACAATGATCTCAGGCAAAATGAGAGTTTAAAGACATCACATTTAAAATTAAATTGAAATCATATGAACAGAAGCCGAATTGGCCTGCAATCATGTACTTAAAGAAAGGGTTGAAGACCCTGTACTCTCCCTATCAAATGGAGGAGCAACCCAAGCGATTGAGGTCGAACCTCAAGGCGTCCAAGTGGGAATAAACACATGTCCTTTCCCATGAGGGAGGCATGGACTGTTCTACACAATCAGGGCATATGTAAGAAAATAATGAATTGGGATCGAGTCCCATAGATTATAAAATTTATATTAACAATTACAAACTCTTCAATAGATATTTAACTCAGAAATTGTAAAACGACCTGCTCAGAAAAATTATAAAGGGCATATGTAAGAAAATAATGAACTGGGATAGAGTCCCCTACACTATAAAATTTATATTAACCATTACAAACTCTTCATTAGATATTTAACTCATAAATTGTAAAACGACTTGCCCAGAAAAATTATAAATGGGAAGTTTAATGTTTTCAATAAAACCCTATTCCCTCTAGGGGAAAACCATTTATAAACCAAGGACTATGAAAACATAAAAGACCAGGATGCCATTGAAACACTGTAACTGGGCTAATCTCCAGTAAATACAAAGTCAAGCCACAAAGGGTAAATCGACCCACGGTCGAAACATAGAGTTTGAAATAACATTGTAAAAACACAAATCACTATTCTTGTTCAACATAGGCAGAACACCCTCACAGACTTGGGAAAATTACAACATTAACCATTACAATGGCCAGCCTCGAGAGAGGACCATGGCCATTGGTTCCATGAGCTTACTGGTTAAGTTCATTTGCACCAAGGCTTCACAAACCATGCCTTGTCCATTGTAATTCATGTTGCAAACAAAATAGACATATCAACATAGCTCCAACATTGAATATCATATTGGAAACAAGGAGAGAGCTTGTTACTTGCAACTGCAACCGAGTATACAAGGATGATAGTGTGCTGACAGGTTGTGCATTTGGAGTCCGAGTAGCAAGGGAACTTGCATATTGAGCTTCAATCTCAATGCTCCAGACTTCAGTGCCTTCTAAGGTTGCTGCGTGTCCAGAGCGCAGAATGTTTGGTACTTGGGAGAGGTAAGGGTAGGAGATAGGGAGGAAGAAGTTGCCCTAGAAGGAGATGTGGAGGATGAACGGTGGGCAGGAGAAGAAGGGATACTACAAGAAGAATGTGACGATGAATCCGATAGTTCCTACAACACATTCTTCTGCTGTTGCTGTTGCTGCTGTTGCAATGGTGTAGATACTAACCTCAAGATCTGCGGCTGCTGTATTACCCCAATCGAATACAAAAACTGCCTTCTCAGTTGCTGCTGCTGTAGCTGCTTTGGATATGGTGATGCTAACGGTGGCTTTGGAGATGAAGACATATGCATTCAATGGAGGGAAATACAACTGGAAAGGTAATTAATAATCGAGAGACTGCACGATAATTAATACCTCTGGATTCCATAAACCAACACGCAATAAAACCTTGGCCATGCCTTTGGTTTGAACTTCGAATTTCGAAGACAATATTTCAGAATATCTCTCCTAATGATGGTATGATAAAAATTAAAGTCGGCAACTAAGGTTGTGGAGTATTTTTTTATATTTATAATTTCTACTAATAGTCGGCAATGACAAAATTAGTCAAATCACGCTCTCTAATCCAATAGAAGTCAACCACATCTGAAAACAATTATTATTAAAAAAAACAACAAATGACTATTTTTCTGAAACATTAGCCAGCTATATAGTTATTTTATGTTATCCTACAAATTATTACAGCAAGGCAGAACATATAGTCTCCTGCCTACGGCAGGGACTAAAAAATATTAAAATTTGGTAGGTAAACTAAGGTTAACTTATGGCTTATAAAAATTCACTTGCAACAAATTAATTGAGTTTGTTAGTGTTAAACAATTCTAGATGTCAAAGTATACACATTTAAAAAAATAAAGATGTAAAAATTCCCACCTTATGTGACATGTTATGTTATTTTACCATGTATAATAATAAATTAACATTTAATTTAAATTTAAATTTAAATTTAAATTTAAATTAATATATATATTAATATTTACATATAAGTATATAAGTTCTTTACTATGTTTAATAAGAACTACATGTGGTATAGTGGTAAGGGTGTTGGAATAATGGGCATGAGGTCCAAGGTTCAATCCTCCCAAATCACCTACTTTAAAAAAATATATATAGAATTTTGTAAATATATTGAATTTCATTATCATGTAAAGTGAGTTTTATACTTGCATAGATTTCAGTGTATGGGGTCTCTTTATTGCATATTTTTCAGTGTAGATGTTATTCTGTGGACGCATTGATTTCAGTGTATGGACGCATAGATTTCAGTGTATGGGTTTTTTTTATTGCATATTTTTCAATGTAGATGTCATTCTGTGGACGCATTGATTTCAGTGTATGGACGCATAGATTTCAGTGTATGGGGTTTTTTATTGCATAATTTTAAGTGTAGTTGTTATACCATGGACGCATTGAATTTAGTGTAGATTTCCTGGATGCATAAATTTTAGTGTGGATTTCATCAATGCATAAATTTCAGTGTATATGTTAATGTTTGACTTTTTTGATATAGAGTCTAAACTAGAAATGGAAGATCTGCACGCGGAAGATGCTATGAGACAAACTAGCGAAGAACCAAAAATACAGAACGCCGAATGTCGTAAAACATATCAAGGAAGAAAATCTTACGAAATGACAACAAAAGAACAAGAAGAAGACTTGAAACGAAAAGCAAAAGAACAAAAAGAATTTCAAAAAAGGAAGTTGAACGAAATGACAACAGAAGAACGAGAAGAACTAAGAAAATGAGAGAGAGAAAGTTAAAGCAGTTGGAAGAATAAAGAAATCAAGTTGCAAAACAACAAATAAATTAAAATGTACGAAATGACGACAGAAGAAGGAGAAGAACAAAGAAAACGAAACTCATATCGACAAAAAGAATATCGAAAAAAATTTTAGGCGAATTAACAACAGAAGAACGAGAAGAACAAAGAAAACGAAACATTGATTTCCAAAGAGCACATCGAGAGAGAAAGTTGAAGCAATTGGAAGAACAAAAAATTCAGTTTGCAAAACAACAAATAAATCAAAATGTATGAAATAACGAAATGACAACAGAGGAAGGAGAAGAACAAACAAAACAAAATGCAGATCAACAAAAAGAGAATCGAAAAAAAAAGGTTAGGCGAATTGTCTCTATTTTCCATTTTAACAATTTACTCAATCCTTAATACTTATTACTTACATTATGATAATCCTCGTATCTGTGTTTTCACCTTAACCTGTTCCTTACAACACTTATCAAACTCCAGTTTTGTGTCACCGCCCATGACTGAAACTAGCCTAGATCCAAATCCTAGGCTCTATCAAGTGCCGAGAGGGATCAAATCTCCCGAGGTGCAAACCTCTTCTCAGGTATTTCATTCAAGGAGCTTTTCGAGGAGAGGTTTGCACCTCGGGAGATTTGATCCCTCTCGGCGCTTGATAGAGCCTAGGATTTGGATCTAGGTTGGTGTATGCATACAAAGAGCTTAAAGATGGCAAGCTTACAAAACTCTTTGGTCGTCCAATATATGGACAACGTATATATTCGTTCATCTAATCTTTCAGCAAGTGCCTAACAATGCATTATTAAATGCATTGCACATCGATATATACATTGTTACATATTAAATAGGGTTGTATATAAACGATGGACATATTCTCATGCATGGATATATTCCCATGCATTGTGTCATATATAAACGATGGATATATTCTCATGCAGGGATATTCATGCACTACTGATAGAAATTCACGTATATTTGATATTTTTCTCTTATTTCCCTCCTCTCATTTTCACAAGATTTGAAATTCCGGTTTTTTGACATTGTTATCTTTATCAATGTTCTTTAAATTTAGTGTGGATCTTCACTGCTAGGTATGTTGAGTCTTGTATACTTACTTTCTAATTTCCAACGGTCATAAGTTGTGTTGATATGAACTAAACGTACTACTAGATATGTTGGCCTGAGCTTAAAAAACATGTACGTTCAAGCCATCCAACGGACAAGCAACAAAGTCAACCGTTGACTTCGTTGTTGGTCCGTTGGATGGCTTGAACATACATGTTTTTTAAGGATGGCCGGTATGTTGAGGCTTGTATACTTACTTTCTAATTGCCAATGGTCATAATTTGTGTTGATATGAACCAAACGTACAAATGGTTGCAAACTATCACTATAATATCCATGCTTAATCATAATAAAATATTCTAGGTTTAAACTCAATTGATTAGAGTAAGCACAAAAACGTAAATCTAATGACAAATTTCAAAACAAGTTTTATTAATTGAAGGGCTCGACCAGTTTCAAATTGGTGACCTCTCTTGATCTTCGTGTCAAAGAGGCACATTCTACAACGCAGTAGAGGGGAGATGTGTAACTCCTTTCGTGCTCATCCTATAGTTGGCATGTGTCCTTTACTAAAAATAATAAAATATTATAAAAAATAACATGTCGGCTCAAATTAGATTTAAAATATTTAAAATGGTATATATAAAACTACACAAATCAAATAAATTAAAACCATAAACATTGCATTACATACTTCCTCAACATTTTCAGTTTAAAAAGGGGTTTGCACCTCTGAGATATTTGATCCCTCTCGGTGCTCGGTAGATCTCCTTTTAAAATGGATCTATATTGATTAATATTTAAATTTATTAGTTGCATAGATGTAAATCCTTTTGCGACAATGCAACAAGAACTTAATGCATTAAGGGAGAGCAAAGACATACATGTTAATCATGTAATGAATAAATTGTTGCCATTACAAATGAATTTAGTTGATTCTTACAACACTCATCTTTTTATTGATTGAATAGAGATATGTTCTTAACATTTTTTTATTTTTTTTTACAAAATTCAAGTGAATAACTTCACGTTATCCAAAAAAATACATAGCAATAATAACACTTGTCTAAAGGGGAGGAGGATGTCGGCTTTGGTCCATATTGCGGTGCATTACATTAGTTTTGATGTCGGCTTTGGTCCATTAGTGGTAATTGTCATTAGTATGGTTATATTAGTTATGTAGGATTGGGTTAGCGAGTTTCAATTGTACTCTTAATCTCCTATATATAGGAAGGAGATATTTTCATTTGAGTATCTTGTCTTGTCTTGTCTTGTGTACTTAGTACATTGTATAAAGAGGTTTCCCCCTCGAAGAGGATTTCTATTCAACTATTTTCTTCATTCAAGTCGTGGAGTACTATTTTTTTATCTCTTTCTTCTCGTTTAATGCTATTTTTTGAAATTTGTTGTATAACAGTTTCCGATCTATAGTAAAAGACACCCAAAGTACTGACCTCTGTATAGAAAAATTGGTAAGAGGATTCCAGTAGAGAAGGATCCCAGGGGATGCAGAAAACATTTATTGAAGGACACAACAAACAACGAATAAATTTGGAAAGATTGAAGGACACAACAAACAACGAATAAATTTGGAAAGAGCCTTTCTTTTATTACTTTAGTTTTTGCATTGATATGGATACTTTCATCCTTGAATGACAATATGGATTTTCTGTACAAGTAGTCCTTATTCCCCCAATCAAACACTGTTATGAACATAAAGACCATTGATATAATAATAATAATTAATGAAGAGACATATTGAAAATATGTGTCTTATTGAAAATACATGACATGATTAATGAAAGGGCACACTATATATATATATAATGCCTTCAATTGTAATCTATCATCTCATATTCATTCATATACATTTTACTCAATATATTATTTTATCTTAATGGATTACTTTTTATCTAGATATTTTGTTGGACAATTTATGTGTAGATGATCTTTATTCGTCTTAGAACCCTTTTTTGGGCATTTCGTTGATTCTGTATTTTGGTCATCAATTTCAGGGTTTCTCTAATTTTGAGGTATTTGACCACAAGGGCCTTTGATCATTCTTTTTCAGAAATTACTTAAAGAAAAGAAGAAGAAAAAATTGTTTCCACCCGAAAAGGTGAAAAAGAAAGAAAAAAAAAAGAGCAACGAAGAGATGTGGCACTTGTTGAAGTAAAATCAATCTCCTGCAGCAAATTGTAACGATGGTTAACCACCAGTTAAACTACACATATTTTGTGTGATGTCAGTATTGTCGCATCATACTTACTACCTGCATATTTTGTCCAGACATTTGGCATTGCTAGATATCTACATATACCTTTTAAATCCGTGAGAACTCTGAGCTATCAGCTGCCATATACCATAGTTGTAATCTGCATTGTGATAGAAAGGAGTATTGATGAGTGCATATATTTTAAGTCACAACCACTAGCAATTGAAATCATGTGACATCAGCACTAGATGCTAGTGAATGACACCATCATAAGGAGCAACATGTTGATTGGAAGAAACTAGTAATTGCATGTCATTATCATAAGGAGCATCGTGCCGATTGAAATAAATGCGAGGCATTCTTTTTTTAAACTTAAGGTCAAACATTAATACTATTAAGTTGAATTTCAATTTTAGGTGTGGGATATATTAAGAAAAGGTTATTCAAAAGATATTTTAAATATTAAAAAAGGGTCAAACAGTTATTAAAAAAATTTAATAATTGGGGTCACGCCTCTAAAATTTTTGGAAGTGAACAAATTTTATTTTATTTCCCGTGAAAAAAACATACTATTGATATTCAATGCTGAATCAAATAGTACATGATAATATCATAAGAAAGATCAAAATAACACTGTTGCACAAAGATAAACACATGTGCCACTGTTCAGAAAATTCCCCCCATACAGAATATCAAAATATTACAACATCCCAAAAACCTAAAAAAGAGAAGCTTATGGATGCTAATCCAAAAAATACATATGTCCAGATTCAATCAACTGATTATCAAAGTACTCATCCTAATGCAAGTTGCCAACATCACTGTCCAATGCTGCTTTCGACAACAAATCGGCCTGGGTGTTATGTTCTCGAAAAATATGGTCCAATGTGATTGAGATAAACGTACCAAGTTCAGTTTTAATTCGGTTGCACCAGTAAGCCAGATTTAGAAAATTCATGGCAAATTCTCCCCTTGCCCATTTTATAGTGACTCTTGAGTCACCATAAATCTTCACCTTCCTGAGTCCAAAGAGATTGGCCACTTGAGAAACACACCACAATGCCAAGAGTTATGCCTTCATGTTGGTGCCTCTTCCACAATTCATCCTAAGAGTGAAATAATGTTCCAAACTGATGTAAATAACCCCACCAGCACCACAAACACTCAAATTAGCCGCACCATCAAAGAAAAGAACAGGATCATCGATCCTAAAATGAAAGCTCCCAATATTACGCAAAACATGAGCTTTGTGATCAGTCTGAAATTTCAAATACTGACCCAATGCAGAGTTATAAGCACAGTCCAGACTTGGAGGAGTCTCTTCAAATTTTGCCTTATTCCTCATCCACCAAACAGTCTAGCACACAAAAATAGGTAATGTGGAGTGTGATTTGAAGTCCTTGATCAATGATTTCAAAGAAAAATCCACATTCCCCCCACCCCAACTCCTAGTAATACCAAAGATAGGATAAAATTTCTCCCAGAGACTACAAGTAAAAGAACAGTCCACAAATAAATGCACTGCAGTTTCAGAAGAGCATTTACACAGGATACACTAACTGGGACCATTCCATCCCATCATAGTGAGGTTATTCCAGGTTTTCAACCTATCAAGCAGCAAAAACCAAATAAAACACTTAAGTTTTTTAGGAATGGACCATTTCCAAATTACCTGATGCCACCACTGACACTGAAAAATACACCTGCGTTTGATGATAAATTTATAGGCAGAACTCGCGGTCACCTATCCCGTGGTCATATTTCCATCCCATACGATCTCATCCCTATCATGGCTGATACGAACCCCCGCAATATTTAGTGCCTGAAGGTATGAATCCCACTCATCAGCTACTCCACGGGGCAAATGCAAGTCTGCAGAATCCTGCCAATATCCCTGTCGACTGTCTTTGACAATAGTGTTCAATGTGACCAGCCTGGCAAATTTCAGCTTCGATAATAAATCAGAAGATAATATATAATCAACAGACAGTCCCATGATGGGATCGGTACCTATAGCAACTTCCCATCCATTCCCTATCTTCCAGCACAACTCCATAGCCATCCAATAATAAACTTTCATAAAGCCGTTCCAGATCGAGGAGACACCCCGGACCAGTTTCTGAGGTTTCCTTAACCATTGTGAGATCTCACATTTAATGTAGTTTCCATGAATCACCCTAGTCCAAAGTGAGTTGCCAGTAATAAACCTCCAGAGACTTTTCAGCCGAAGAGCCTCACTAAAGAAAGTAAAATCCAATATTCCCCAACCGCTAGAAGTAATTGGAAGTGAAATATTCTCCTAGCCAACCATAGATAAGCATGCTTTCTTCAATCCTCTAGTCCATAGAAAATTGAACAGTAATATTCTTAAGGAGTTAATGATCGAGCATGGCACAGGAAGTAAGGAGAACCAGTAAACAAGGGTTCCAACAAGGACCGACTTTGCCAATGTGAGCTTACCTCCAATAGATAGAAGCCGATACATCCAATGAGAAACCCTAGCTTCAAATTTCTTAATCAACCACTGCTAATCCTGAATAAGATAACCATTTGTCTTGAGCCTAAAGCCAAGATAAGTAAATCCCTCAATAACATTTAGGCACTGATATGGAAAAAAATCTTGAATGTCCAATATCCGATTCACCTCAACCAAGTTTTCAAACAAGCATGACTTTCGCAGGCTAACCCGCATACCAGAAGCTTTACAAAATAATTCAATAATACCCTTATAAACCCTCCAGTCCTCCACCGAATCGCTGCCCATAATTAGGACATCATCCACAAAAAGAACATGTGTAAGATATAGATCCTTAGTAATTTTTCAGTCCCTTTAACAGTCCTTCCGAATGTGCTTGAGTGATCAACCTGCTCAACCCATCAATGACCAAGATAAAAAGAAGCAGGGACATGGAAAAACCTTGTCTAATGCCTCTAGAACAACTAAAAAAGGAAATAGGTTCCCCGTTCACAAGGACAACGATGCTCATAGTACTCACACATGCCATGATCCAGTTTATTGCAAGTGCTGGCACACCAATCTGAATCAAAACAATCCTGAGGAAATCCCAACTAACTCGGTCATATGCCTTCTCTAAATCCATCTTTAACAAGATAGATTTTTTCTTCCTGCTTTTAATTGTATGAAGAACTTCATGTGTAATGCCAACAGCATCATGGATTTGACGATCCTATAAAAACCCAAACTGTTCCGGAGAAATAAATTTGGAGAAAATAGGCTTAAGTCTGCTAGCAATAATATTAGAGACAATCTTATACACCAGATTACAGAGGGAAATGGGTCTAAAGTCCCCAAAAGTATTCGGGTCACCAACTTTTGGAATAAGTGTGATGAAGGTAGAGTTTAGTGCGCCTAAAACATATCCCCTCTATCTAGTATACTCCACCATCCTTTAAATATTCTCACCCATAATCTTGAAAAAATGTAGGAACAGCTCAACAGTCCAGCCATCTGGCCCGGGACTCTTCTCTTTTGCAAAATATTTAAGGGTCCCCTCCACTTCATCTAATGATACCTCTTTGCACAGCTCCCTAGCCTCCACATCATCAAAAAATCTAGGATAGAGACGAGCCACCTGTAGTTGCGATAGCAAGTCACAACCCTTATCATCAGAGTATATCTTAATGAAATATTTCATGGCCAAATCCTGTAAGTCCCTCTCTCCAGAGAATACCATCCCCTCCTCATTAGATATGTGCCAGATGGTGTTGTTATTCCTCTCGACAGAGGAAAATTTGTGAAAGAAATGAGTATTTTTATCTCCATAGTTTACCCAAAGTGCCCGACTCTTCAGTCACCACTCTTGCTCCTCTTTCAAGTATAATTCTTCCTTTTCGGCTTCAAGTTTCTTAAGTAGCTCCAAACCCTGACCATCTAATGGACACTCCAAATTCTGATCATATAACACTTGAAGCTATGTTTCCATCTCCAATAATGACTGTTTATCCAACAGTTTTCTCTGGTGGATCCATTTAGAGACATTCCTTTTCAACACTTTAAGCTTCCAGCAAAATCGGTCCACAGGATTGAGCTCCTAAGAAATGTTGTAGTTCAACCATATGTCCTTTATAAAAGTTTCAAATTCCTGATGAGCTAGCCACAAACAATCAAATTTAAAGGGGTAATTATGTTGCACAATACTCTCCTCCAGTTGCAAGTAAACTGGACAATAGTCTGAGATCTTCGACTCTCCCACCCATGATCGATACCGAGCACAGACATCCAGCAATGAAGCTTTTACCAGAAACTTATCTAATCTATTATAGATGCCTTCGACACCACCCCTACCATTATACCAAGTGGGCACAGGGACCCCTATGCAAACATCAATCAAGTCATTAGTAATAAGCAACTCCGAGAAGAAAGAAGCCAAAACATCCATTTGAGCTTTATGACCCCAAATTTCCTGAGCAAGTCTAGTAAAATTTAAGTCACCCGCCACTATAATATTATCCAGGTCAAGGATATGAGATGATTGTAAACCAAGCCAGAACTCATCCCTATTCTTATAGGGAGCATAGCAGTTCAAAATAGATAACTAATAATCAGAGAATCTGCAAACACCTTTCATCAAGATACCCCAAGAGGTTTGAAACACAGAAAAAGAATAATATCTCGGATCCCATGCCACCAAAAGACCCCCCGACATTCCAGTCAAACTGATGGCTGAAACCTCCCATCCACCAAGAATGCTGAAAATCTTAGAAATCGCTTGAAACATCTTCACACATAGTCTCATGCAATAATAAAACACCAGGGCGAGTAGTAGCAATAAGGTTGGTAAGGGCCCTAACTCGCGACACCCTTCCCAAACCTCGAATGTTAAGAAAACAAATGGACATTAGGGAGCCCTAGAAAGGGAGGATGCTGCTCTAAGGCTCCCGCAACTCACATAAGTATCCAAACCCTCCACCCCTAAATCAATCCTCAAAGTAATAGAGATGGTATCCTCACCCTCAGAAGAATCCAATGCCTTACAGCCATTTTTCCAATCTTTCCAAAGGGTTACATTACGGAATCTAGCAGATTTTACAGATTGGACCAAAGGATTAGGAGTCATATTTTTAGAGAATATCGACAAAGGTGTGACAGTACCACCACAATCCGAATTTTAACACCGGCTTCCCCCACAGACAAAGACTCCCCAAATGGGCTAATACCACACTCCAAATCATTCGAAAGAATATCAGTCCCCCCATAGAGTATACCCCCCAATGTATCATCGCACTGGCCCATGGGAGACGGACCATGACAGGAAGAAACCTCCAAAACCGACAATGTGCCCTCCCAAAAAGATCCCTACAGGCATTCGGTTTATCAAAAGCATTCTCACACCGAGAAACTAGCAAATTCTTCTCAGTAAAATCAATTGCCTGACCAATAACCCCAGCAGTAATCCTTTTATCTAAAGATGCAACCGCATCCCACATTCCCTCAAATTTAGCATCAGAAATAACCTGAGATAGTGGCATATTAGGGATAAATGACTTACTAGGACACGTCTCCAAACCCTCAGCTTGTTCCTTCGTAGAAGTAGCCACAGCCGTCACAGGAGAAGGAGACAAAAATTGTGGGCATTGAGACTGAGTGTGTCCCATCTGCTGGAAAAGATAACACCGGAATGGTATCTTAAAATAGTCCAACCGCTGGCACCACACCCGCGACCCCCAGACCAACTCAACTTCAGTAGGAATCCCATGAGCCATTTCGAATTCCACCATAACCCTGGCAGCTCTACGGTCAAATCCAAAGCGTGAGGAGTTATCAAGTCTCACAAATTGCCCCATAGAGTTTGCGATTCCCATCAAAATATTCTCCGACCATAACTCAATCGACAGTCCATGAATGAGGAGCCAAAGATAGCGAAAGAACTGTTTTTCCTTTAAAGGGTCGAAAGCCAAGTGCCATCGCTTCAAATAGAAAGAGCCTTCCTTGAAACACCAGAATCTTTTCAGAATGACCCCAACATGATCAGACTTTGAAAAAATGAACATCAGCCACCCATTCAGGAGTTGTATGACCCACGGCATATCCCCCACCAACGGTAGCCAATGCTTCCTTACCCACTCCACCAAATCCTTCTGATCTCCAGCAATGAATTCTAACCTACCCACCACAACATGAGTCGACAACATCTCAATGCGGTCTAAGTTTGTCTCCTGCGAGATATGGAAGCTATCCAGACCCTCCCTAACCTTGATAGATTTAGTCGAGCGTCGCTTATGGGAATTTTCCCCCCTGAACCGTTCAGGCCAAGGATCATGGGATTTAGTACAACGATCCCGAAGAGGAACCTCACCAGAGGCAGAAAGGTAATGTCCCCCCCGTTCAGCAGAAGAGAAAGGTAAACATTCACCCAAAACGGCGAAGGGGGATCCAGGGCCCGATATCCCGATAAGGTTACCCATCAAAACCCTATACACCGGCAGCTGTCAAATGATGTCCGAACCACGGTGATGTGTCACCCAATAGAGATATGAAACCAGAAATAATAAACAACCCCAGTCTTCAGAACAGTCACCTTCAGTACCAGCTGGAGCCTACCCCAAATCTGAAAAGACAAACAAACCCCAAATGTAGCAGGACTGAAAAACACACAGTCAAAAGAGTCGAATATTATGTAGCACACGTAAGCTTTTACTTCCCAC
This sequence comes from Larix kaempferi, assembly GCA_027924585.1. Lineage (NCBI taxonomy): Eukaryota > Viridiplantae > Streptophyta > Pinopsida > Pinales > Pinaceae > Larix > Larix kaempferi. The sequence continues at coordinate 19,763,359 of BSBM01000047.1, read as the reverse complement.
TTATTTTTATACTTGGCTAGTACTAGGTTGGTTCATGGTGAACCAACTTGACTCCAAGTTGGTCCTACAAAATATAATCAGCTTCAACTGGTGTTTACAGTCCCACCCTGCAAAAACCAAAGGTAAAGCTCCCCCGAAACCCTAACCAGAGCCATCCCTCTCCATCTTCACGATGAACTCACTTGGAAGTGAACAAATTGTTAAAATAGTAAAGTCGTGAAGATATATAAATTATTATAATAAAGGGTCCAATACAATGGATAAGCAAAGAGTACATTAAATATATCATCAAAGCACGCCATCTTCATGAAAGTTTTGTATATGTGTACTAGTTGAAGAAGGTATTATCTTTTGACGGAAACAAAATCAAATGGAGTCTCGTGGAAAAAACCAAGGAAGATTCCCTCAAAATCATACAAAATATGTAGATTTCGTATTAAAATTTTATGGGATTATTCAAGGAAGTATATTTGCATCGCTATTTTCCTAACCACTAAGAAAAATCATACAAACATTGATCTAGAAAACCAATTAAAAGTTTCAGAACTAGACTCAATTGAAAATGGCACGGTTCTTTATGATGAGAACTATGAAGTTAGGAACCTATAACTATCTATTGATGATTACAAGGTCATAGCTCAATTCAAAGTCGTATCAATGTATTAAGACAAAGTTGATATAATTCTAGTGTCACCATGGATGGATACATTGGGTACCTTCATTCTCAACACAAGGAAAAGTTTTTTGACATTTTCTTATAAAAAGAAGAAAATCACATTACAAGACATTAAAATGAATTCAGATTTAGAAGTTGTGACATCTAAAGACTTCAAAGATATCTCAAAGGTAAAGTCACTGGAAAATAAAAAATCAATACAGAAGATGCGGAAATAATTTGACAAAGTTATCATGGATAAAGAAGAAGAGATCTCTCATCTAAGATATCATATTAAAAAATTACTTGTTCAAATCAAGAAGACAAAGGATGAAACGAAGTGCAATCAAAATTTAGAAGAGGAGAATCAATATCTTAAGGAAAATTTATCAGGAAAAGACAATGAAAATTATTCCTTAAAGAAGGTTAATTAGGAATTGCTAGAACGGAAAAAACAATTTAAGAGAAGGAGAGCAAGAGAATCAAGATACCCAAAATGAAGCCAACAAGTCAAATTATAAGGAAGAACTCTTACACTTAAGAAGACATAATCAAGACATATACAAATTAGAAATCTAAAGCATGATAATAAATATTGACAAGAAGAGTTAAATCCAAAGGATCATTAGTCGACAAAGAAACAATGACTAACCCAATAGAGAAGTCATCAAATGCTCAAATTCAAGCATCAGAAAGGGGAACCAATACAAAGTCAGGCGATGCTCAAATTTAGAAGAATGCTTATATTGACAAATCACTACAAACACCAAAAGAATATGTTTCCGAAGAACAATCACAAAATATTAGGATTCCTTATCATCATCCAAATCACAAGAATCAATATGGAAAACAACAAGATCAAAAGATACATAAACAATATTTTTCTTTTAAATAGACAAACTACAGATGTGAAAAATAAAAGAGACAAAATTGACAACTTATGTGGGATCCAACAACCAGAAGTTCCATCCAAATGGACATTCAACAAAAAATTCACAGTGAATGCAACAATTTTACTTGGGAATTCGTAATTGATATCGTATCGTTTCGTCAAGCGTCGCAACTACCATCACAGAAAATCACGAGAAGGAATCACCAGCAAGAACAAGGGATAAAGCCTTCCATAATTATGCTTTGAGGACAAAGCATTTATAAAGAGGAAGGCAATGCTATGAACATAATTAACATTAATATACATTAGATAATATCAATAATAATAATAATTAACGAAGAGACATATTGAAAATATGTGTCTTATCGAAAAGACATGCCTATTGATGAAAGGGAAATATATATATATATATATATCATGCCCTCAAGCATGTAGAATATAATTTTTATTTTAAGAATAGTTGGTCACTCCACTGCACTTCATTCATCTCATTTCTCTATTATGTTTTAAGGGTCAATGATGGTTAACTTTCCTTGCCTGCATTTCACTTACCTAGATGTTCAACTCGTAGAATAAACCCTTATGGTGCACTGGCTATGAGAAACACATGGATACATGATGGTATATAATGGTTCTACACTTGGTTTTCCATGTTACCTTATCTTAGGGGAATTTCATTGCTTCCATATGGTGGTTGACTCTCAAATTCTATAAAGCATGTTATGCAAACCCATTTTTTGTTAGATAACTACCTCCATTATGCATACTTTACCACCACCTACCTTGCAAACCTCCTTTCCATACCATGAATAACAACACACATTGTCTTGTTTGTCCTTTTTGTTAAATTTTCAGTATTAAATCACAATACTATAGGATCTTTGCTGAGAGAATAACATCTACAGTATATCAATGCATGACAATCATAATATGACAAGCATCACAAGCATCACAAGAATCAAAAGCATAGAGACAAGAGACACAGAGTTTCCGTGGGGAAAACCCTAAGGTGAAAAACCCCACAACTTCCTCAGAGATAGAGAGAGCAATGGCTCAACCAAAATACAACCAAATAACACTGAGATAGTATCCTAGCAGATGATCCTCCTCCTCCTCACAAGTGCGCCACTTTTCAGAGAGAGAGATAGTTACTTTTCCGAGTGAGTAAAATAGAGATCTCCTATCTCTATTTATACTCACCTTTTTGCCCAGTGACCTACTGGGGCCGACTTGTCTACTTTGATACACCCACATTATATTATATATTAATCAGGGCCGACCCCATAAGGTGGTCTAATAACCCATCGGCAAGTACACACACTTGCGACACTTGTCAATCCACATGACGACACTTCCTTATAGAGGAATAACACATCTCTTATAAGGGTACAATAAATATATATATAATATACAGATGAAATACATTCCGAAGTTACATATACATCAACACTTTTAAGTTTGTTTAGTTGACACTTTAGTACATGCTACATCAATGAATTGAGCATCATTTTTAGGCCAATGATCAACATTATGAAGGTTGAGGAAAAAGAAAGATAAGCATGTTTTATTAGCCACAAAGGGATGTGAAAGTCACATCTAGGGAAGCAAGTGAAGATCATGAATTTCAATTTCAATTTCTTGGTATATTTATAAATGATCATGCAACTCTTCCTCCAATGAGGTTTTATAATACAGATTTAGTGAGGTATTTGGATCAGTATCTTTGCATGGATGTTTCCCTTACTTGTTAGTATAGGCCTACAAAACTTCCTAATCAATAGAAAGTTGGTGCAATTAATTGATTGATCAACTTGAATATTTTGGATGGGATATAGGCACATACATATGTGGTTCTAGGATTTTTTTCAGCCTGTAATAACTCTATGGTTTATGAAACTTCTCTCAAAAGCATTTATTAGGCCTGTAGCATCTTGAATTGAGTAAATTACTATAAAAAAAATTGGGACAATCATGTATTGAGGGACCAAATAGAGGAAATTTTAAAACATATTAATAGGGAATACTCTCCCTGGATTCTAGATTATAATCCAAATTTAATCACTTCATTTTGATTTCACACGAAAAATCTATTCCCTAAAAACTGTTTATCGGTCTAAAATATGTTGTGCTAAAACTCCGCCTCATAGGATGTTCATCAGCATTTTTGGCATGTCAAATAAAAATATTTTCAAAACCTATTTATAGTGGATATATTTACATGATTCTAACTGTATAACCCACTGCAATCATGTCAATCTAACACCAGGAATAAAATTTGTGCCCAAAATAATAATTGTTGGTATATGCTAGAAATCAAAACAACCTTGTCATGTAGGATGTTCCTTAGCAAATTTGACATATCACTTCAATTGAATTTAAAAACTTCTTTATATTGGATATATCCCTATGAATTTAATTCAATTTTGCCTTGGAAACACTCCAATCGAACATTGTACATAAAAATTATTATCATCGGTTAGTCTAGGTGGCCACCACTCCTCAATAGGTAAAAATTGAAGATTGCTTAAATGTATCCTTTATAGACTTGTTTCATATGCACTAGTTATAATATATTTGATATGTATTGGAATACGAAATTCCGTACATGTCTCTTCTTCCACCATCTAACATTTTATTGCGAACAAGTACTCATTTTTTGCAGGTCACAAAAGGATCAAGAAGGTCAATTCATCCATGAAGGAGTCCTTTTTTAAAACTTAGTTGAGCTCTTACCACAAGGGAATTTTATAAATTCATCCATAGAGTGTGGGGATATATGTTTCCGAGACCCTACAACAACAAATTTTCTAGCACAAGTTCCTAGAAGCATGTGATCAAAATGATCAAGCTACAGACCAACAAGATAATGAATTTCCATAAAGATGCAGATGGCCAAAGTACATGACAAATGATGAATTGGATCTAGAGATCAAGTGCAAACAAATTTCTATAGAGTTCAAAAGGCAATCGATGATACATCTGCCTTATTCAAGAAGACTTAATGTTCTCTACTACTATAGAACACAATATGCCAAATTGATCGAATGACACCATGCATTTTCTTACTCATCTCAAATATTATTTGAATAAGTGCATATTGTAGTCACTATATTCTCCCTTTCTTTGGCATTGAAGACAAACGCTTTTGAGAGCCACTACATTCCTTAAGGCCTCACACAAACCCCATTCATTTAGTTACTTCCACAGACTTAAAACTTAATCCCAGCTTCTCTTGAACAATCCTCCAGTAAGGCCTTCGACACTTCCTGGTCAACTCACTTTTAACCCACTCAATAATGTAACTCAACCCACTTACAACAATGAGTTTCCAAGCCATCCTTGTTCTTTCATAAAAATAAAGAAAAAATTATAAATTAAAATTAAAAAAATCGATGGTAAAAATCTATATCAAGGGCCATTAGGAAATAGGATGATTGAAAACCAGTATTTAGTTGGCATTCAGCGGGGATATTTATAAAAAAAAATATGACTGTGAAAACCCCCTGTGTGCAATTGGATAGATGTTGTTTGAAAACTAGATCATCGGCAGGAAAGGTTCGAGAAAATTAATAAAAAATGGATCTTCAAGCATGTTGGACTTTGTCTAAAGATTTGCAAGTTGTCATACTTTAGAGTTTCATTTTCAAACAAAATCTACTACAAAATTTGTTCTTGCTATAGGATTATATCAAGGACTGCAAAGTTTTAGCCTCATACGTGGTTCTTGTGGAATTTGAGGAATCATCTAAACTTTATCCCTGAATTTATTTATAAAAACAAGAGGAAACTTGAAATCAATCCTTAAATTGATACATATCATTCACAAGGGGGGGGGGTTAACATTGAGGTCTTGGATAAGTCCAATCCTACCAAGATTCTTCATATATGCTTCTTGTATCCATATCTCAAAACTACTCTTTTGACGCTTATGAATAAACTGTAATTTCAAAACTTATATCCATGTCTCCAAGCTATGGATTGGATAGAGTAGCATACACTTCCCAATTCATATGTCCATGCTTTTTAATTCCCTACACAATAATCATGATGAATTTAAATGTGTGACTGGAATCCAAAAAGACTACCTTTTACCTATCATGACCATCAATATGTGAATCCATTCTTCAACAAAAGACATCTCCTATTACATTATGGTGTGCACCATTTGTTTAATGTGATAAAAGCTCTCCTCTAGTATAACCATTAATGTTTGTGTTCATACCATGTATACAATTTTGATACCAATCCCAATTGATAACTCTAACAAATGAGCTCAAACATTCATTCAAATATGTTGGGGTAATTGTTAAGAGGCAAGAGCCTGAGCATATCAAAATCATCACTTCAAATCTGCAGGGGATGGAAATGGTTATCCTTCTTTAACTAATTTTGGGGCTATGCATCATAAGTGATCAATCAATTCTAAGATAACTTATTATTGAAAAGTGGACATCCAAGGCTGCACAATTAGTTGGAGAAATGGGAACCTATGCTACCATATCTAGAGGATTGGTCACATTGGATTTGGTTTTTTTGTCCTGTGCTTGGTTCAATTTTGAACTCGTTGGACAAAAGAAAGGAATAGTAATGATTTGATTTTCCTATGTTAAGGAGTGGAAAAGTGGTTCGCATTAATAGTTCAACAAAAATGGAAAAGGAAACACAACTTGTTTCTATTATATCTCTTTATGGAAGAACAAGCAATGCTCCTATAGCACTCAGGAAATCTCATATTTGTTGAGCAATAGATTTATTAGTTCTGTACTTTTATTTCCTTAAAAAATAAAATTGCATTAACTGTAAGAATTCTCAGTAAAGGGAGATGAATGTTCATGATGTTTTTTTGCATGCATGATTGTAATGAGACATCTCAAAAGGTTGAACAAATTATTGTGCACCAACCAATATTTATGGATTGCTTCCAGATTTATATTGGATTGCCTTGTATGTATACCTTCAAACTTTTGAACCTTTGCTGCAAATATCTTTACAGGATTGACTACTTTAGCAACATGTGCATCTCAAGTACTTTTTCATGAATGAAAATTTGTGTGGGGACACACAACAATATTGGTAGGGTGGGAGAAGGAATCCATTGCTAGTGCAAAAGGGTTATACCATCGAGGGTTTATTAATATCTTTATAACTACGAGATTAGATAAACAAGGAATGAACATATGGATAAAGGGATTTGTGGAAAAATACATAATTAAGGAGACAACGCAATTTGAGATACCAAACCACTTGATGAAGCCCCCAGTTCAAGTAAAAGTGAAAGAAAAAGAGGTATTGAAATTCTCTTGGATGTTATTAAAACAACAAGTTGAAATCTACTGCAAAGGTTCACTCCATTGGTTTAAGCATGCATATATCAATTCATTTCAATGGTTTTCATCTTCATGTTTTTATGAATTAAAAAGCATTCTAAAATCAGTACATGTACATAAGAACACTTTAGCCTTTGATCAAAGGATTGGTTAAAGCAAGCTCTTTCAAACTACATAATTTTTAAAACCCCAATTATGGATTTGTTGATGATTTGGTAGTGTCATAAGATCAGTGAACTTGTTGTTCGATATTTTTGGTGGAGGGAAGTATTGCATTGGGATAGACACACCCACAAAAAAATCAGAGATACCTATATCATATTTTAAAAGAAAAAGGTTGTTTAACAGACCTTTAGAGTTTGGGTGATACAAATTTTTTGTGAGTATTGTCAACTTGCACCTATTAAGACTTCACGCAAGGGAATGGAAGACAATCTCACAAATACCCAACAAATACTTTCTTGGATGGCATCATTATGAACAACTCTACTTTCATCCAGTTAGATTGCAGTTGTTCATGGTATGGAAGGAATTTAGTTTCATGTTGTTCATTATTCCTCTACACCTTTTGAGCATAATATATTTTGTGAACCTGTTGTAGGCACAATAGATCCCACTATTTCATTAAATAATGGGAGCCCCGACTCTCATTTTTAAAGGTAATATTTAATTCCCTTACTCATTTTGGGGTTGTTAAGGTTTTATTATATATTTGATCTAGTTGTCATGTTTCAATCCAGCTAATAAAATTTCCCTTAAAAAATTTATGGATTTTTGTGTGTTTTTGTGAGTTGCAGAAAGCATAAATATTCTTCAAAATTTGTCCTTTCCGCAACGGAAGCCTGCTTTTTCGGATTTGAAAGTTTTTCTTTCCGCAACCCGCAATTGTGGATTGCAGATGTTGGAATGATTTTTGAATAAAGTGGATTATTCTTTTCCGCAACCCGCAAATGCGGATTACGGATTGCGGAAAGAGTTCCAAAAATAAGTCTGCACTTTGTTTTTCCGCAACCTTCAACCCACAATTGCGGATTGCGGATTCCGGAAAGTGTTTGTAAATATGCGCTTTGCGTTTCCACAACCCGCAACTCGCAATTGCAGATTGCAGAAGGATCATTGTTTTGAATTGTGTCATTTGCGTCCCCACAACCCGCAACCCGCAATTGCGGATTGCGGGAACTTTTGGTTCATTTATATTTAGAGTTGTGTTTCGGAAACCTGCAATCCGCATTGCAGATTAGGTATTGCGGGAAGTTTGTATATATTTTCCAAAATAAAGTTCCACAACTCTTCTTTCTCATCTTGCATTTTAGATCTTAGCCGTTGATTCGTCTTGATCCTACGGTCCAGATTTCATCCCATGAATTTGTTAAATATTTTGATTTTCTTTATTTTCTTTTACCATTTTCATTTTCAAGAATTTCACCTACGACAGGGGTTTTTACTGTCGGTTTTTACCAGGGTTGTTTTCCTCCCATTTTCATTAGCACAGGTTGGTTTTCTGTCTATTATATTAGTTGTTTGCGGATTTTCTTCAATTTCAAACTGTTTTCAATTGGTTTTATTTTATTTTATTTATCAGAATTACCAATCTTCCACCATGTCGAGAAATACCTGTTCCAAGACATCCCAGAAGGACTTGATAAACAAATACCCCAATTTTGGCATTCTAGTTGATACCAGTGATAGAGTGTCTGAAACCTACCAGATAGATTGGTCTCTAATCTATGCTATCTTTTATAACGATGGCCTGTCGGAAATACAGGATAACCAATCCGTATATGAGAAAATCAAGGATTCTCAATTACATGCCATAGCAGCTAGACCAACCCTTCTCCCTAACACAAATGTCGTGAAATGGATAATTGACCACGCAGACCCTAAAGACCATTCATTCAACGACAAATCAGGGTCCCAGTTGGCTTCTTTTCGCCCTGAAGTTTTTGCTAGAGAATATGCCCTTAGGAAGGCTACCCAACTTCTCAATGTCACTTTTCTAGACTCAGTCAAGACCAGGTTCAACTTTGATGAGATGATAAAATCCTGGATGAACAACCCGGTCAACTTCATACCCAAAGCCGATAATTCCTACCCCATTTCATGGTTCAAGGAACCCTTTTCTCTCCTAGCAGCCATGCTTTGCAGGCTGTACGACTTACCTAACTATTCTATGTTCAAATTCGAATGGGCACCTATGGATCATCATGTTCTCACAATAGGGGAATCATTTAATTGGGCTTCGATTCTATCAGCTAAGTTAAAGATAGCAATTGAGAGTTATTAGAAAACACTGGCTTCAAAGAATCCTCCTTTCTTCTATTCGGCTTATATCATTGATGTATTATGTTCAACATTCCAGTTCCCCTCCATCAGATGGAATTGGACCCTATCAACACCTCCAGTTCACATATATTGTTCAGCATTATGGGAAAACAACTATGTTCCTTTACTGTATGATATCTGTGATCATTTCCTTGGAACAATTTATCACAAGATATTCAAAGAAGATGCACCTGCCTTCTATGCTCATGTTAAAACACTCATCCCCACTATTGGTGATTGGTACATAGGAGAATCCTTCTCCTATGTTAGGGTTTGGGGAAGTAACACAGTTCATTTGATGCCAAGGATAGTCCCAGATAGATTGTTGCTTGAAGAAATTGCTTACCAAGCTGTTATAGATGGAGTTTTCCTCAAGCTAACTAGACCTAAAAGAAAAGGATGGCCCAAATTTCCATTGAACCTTGGACCTTTGGTCATCCAGAACTCAACACATGCTGCAGTGTTGGGGAAGAACATTGCTTCACTGAAACTGGGTAAATCTTTTAAAATGATGCATGATCCCAAGGAATTCTTGGCTACCTACTTTTCCCAAGAACGAATGAAGACTACATATGCTCATGAGACTGCCCCTGATGATTCCATTTACCAGGGAGTCAATTTGTTTTCTGAAGTCATGCCTAGGGATAAAACTAAAGAAGAACAAAGTTTCATTCTCCAATATCAACAAGAAATCAAGACTAAGGTTTTGAGTTACAGAAAGATGGAATTATCACTTGATGAACAAGCAAAAAGGGACATAACAGAGAAAGAAGCACAAAAGGCGAGTACTCCTTTGATGTTAACTTACCCAGATGAATGTTAGTTTTTCATCATTTAATTCAATAGATCTAGGATCTTAACTGAAAGAATAACATGTACAACATATCAAGCATAAAAGACAAGAGACAAGAGACACAAAACATTTCACTGGGGAAAACCAAGAAGGTGAAAAACCCCGCAACTTCCTCAGAGATAGAATAAGCATCAATACAAGGATCACCATGATCAAACCCAAGAGATAGATATCTTCAGTAGCATGCTCCTCCTCCACTTGTGCACATCCTCCTCTTCTATCACTAATGCAAAGTGAGTGAATATTATAAATGTGTAAAATGAGAGAGACACACTCTCTATTTATACACTAACTTTAACTTGACCTTTACTCAACTAGGTCGGCCTCAACTTAACCACTTAACATAATGTTGACTAGGCCGACCCCCACTAGGGTGGTCTAATAACTCTTTAACCCACATGACTCATACAGGGCCGACCCCATCAAGGTGGTCTAATAACCCATCAAGTATAAGTTACGACACTTACAATATAACTTGCGACACATGCAAGTACAACTGATGACACTTCCAATCGGAGGAATAATACATCTCCGTTGGGGATACAATAAAGTACAAATACAATATACAAGTGAATATCTTCTGAAGTTACAAATACATCAACACTCCCTCTTAACTAGGAAGGTATTCTCTTGACATGGACCATCAATGCATATAAGCACAAGTCTTCAATTCTGGAGCTGGATCATCATCACTAGATCACGGAGCATCATCGTCACTACTGTTGTACTCGTCATCTCAATCACTGATGCTATCTCTCAATTCTTCTCGTCATAGGAATTTATACAAAGCCAACCCTTTTTCATGCTGGATGTAGGCCTAGCCTCCATGTAGGTCTTCAACATCTCTACGAGCAAGCCATCAAGTAGGTACACCTCAAGACTGATTACACTGCCTCTGCAAAACCTGCAATATCTCCCAGGACTGATTATATGCCACTGTAAAACCTACAAGAGCATCTCAGGACTGATTACATGCCTCTGCAAAACCTGTGTACCCTACTATCACCTCATCATCTTCAGATCACCTCATAGTCCACGGAGCACAATCTAGATGCACATCACACAACACTTACACCACTGACATGGGAGAACACATCTATCACCATTCGGGGAAGGCACCAGCACTTACATCATGACCATGGGAGAACACATCTATCACCATGTCGAAAAGGCATATCCAACCCTTACATCTCACCATGGGAGAACACATCTATCACCATGTGAGAATGGCCCAACCCTTATATTTCAGCATAGGAGAACACATCTGTCACTATCTGAAAATGGATCAGCCCTTACATTTCATCATAGGAGAACACATCTATCACTATGTGAAAATGGCTCAGCCCTTACATCTCACCATAGGAGAACACATCTTTCACTATGTGAGAATGGCTCCAACCCTTACATCTCACCATGGGAGAACACATCTATCACCATGTGAGAAAGGATCATGTGCATCTGTGTCTCTGGACTCATCACTTCCCCTTGGAAGGAATCTCGATATGAAGTACACCAAGTCTCTCTCTAAAGTACTCAAACTTCACTCTAGCCAACGACTTGGTCAACACATCGGCTATCTGCTCGTCCGTCGCAACATACAGGAGATTCACTGCTCCTCTCTGCACCATATCCCTGATATAGTGATACTTGATCTCATTGTGCTTCGACTTGTCGTGGAACACTGGGTTCTCTGACAACTTCACACAACTCTGGTTGTCGCAATATATACAAGTAGCATCCAACTGGAGATCAAACAAATCAGACAGTAGCTTTCTGAGCCATACTGCCTCACAACTAGCCAAACAAGCTATGACATACTCTGCTTCGGCTGTACTCAGTGGTACGCAAGACTGCTTCTTGCTAAACCAAGAGATCATACCAGATCCCATATTGAAGCAGCACCTTGAAGTGCTCTTCCGATCAATGGCACTGCCTGTCCAATTTGAATCAACATAACCCTCTAGGTTAAACTTTGATTTGCATCATACTTGAGCCCATAATCAACTGTACCCTTCAAGTACCTCAGAATATGCTTTGCAACAATCAGGTGAACACTTCTCGGATCTGTCAGGAACTGGATCAATGTGTTCACAGCAAAGCAAATATCTAGTCTCGTATTCGTCAGGTACATCAAGGACCCAATCATCTGACGATACATCATGGCATCAACCGGCTCAGATGAAGCATCACTCAGAAGCTTCATGTTCGATGTCGTAAGTGTGGCCATAGCCTTGCAGTCCATCATCCCGAACCTCTTAAGGATCTCTACTGCATACTTCCCTTGTCCAAGGAAGATTCCATCCGCACTCTGCCACACCTCCATACCTAGAAAGTAGTACATCATACCCAAGTCCTTCATCTCGAACTCGGAAGAAATATTCCTCTTCGTGTCGTCAATCAATCTATTCTCACCTGTAACAAACAGGTCATCCACATATAGTAGTAGTATCACTGGATTTCCTTCCTCAATCTTGTAGTAAAGGTTGGAATCTGCTTTACTCTTAGTAAATCCCAAGCTGGATAGAAAGCTGTCTATCCTACCATACCAATTCCTAGGAGGTTGCTTCAAGCCATACAAGGCTTTCTTCAGCCTGCACACATATGACTTCATGTCATGTGTCTCAAAACCAAGTGGCTGCTCCACATATACTTCCTCTTCGACTACACCATTCAAGAAGGTTTTCTTGACATCCATATGGTGTATCTTCCACTTCATCACTGCAGCCAGGGCAAGTACTAATCTGATGGAAGTGTATCTAGCTATAGGTACAAAATTTTCTTCGTAATCTATCCCTCTTTCTGGGAGAATCCACGAGCAACAAACCTCGCCTTGTATTCCTATATGCTACCATCTGCAGCATGCTTGATATTATAGATCCACTTGGAAGTCACAACAGACTTCCCTTCAGGTCTTGGGACCACATCCCAAACAACTTTCTTCATGATCGACTGATCATGGCATTCTTCCATTACTGCATCCCAAATCCTGGGAACTTCGGATTCTTCAATACCTTCAATAGATAGTTTTCTTTGAATTTTGTTTGCTGGAACAAATGTTGTAGTCCTTCTTTTGTAGGTGATTGTGCACGATCTTTCCATGATCAAACTCAATTGCATGATTAGAAACTTCTCATATTTTACAGAACAAAGTCTTATACATAAAGGCATATCTCATACAGTCATGTAATTATCTTAGCCAATGCTTCAATACAACATTTATACATATCCCGTATTCATACGGTAACTTTCTAGATGCCTTCCATCTCTACCAGAACATTGTTAAGAGTTTGCACTACTCCCAACATGTCAGCAAAGAGGTTTCATTCTAGATAAGTAGCAATGGAATGTTGTACAGTACCATAGGCCACTTACCCATTACTTGTTAGTAGTATCTTGTTCATTAATGCAACTTTTCTAGAATGCAAAATGTACATCCTAAATCTAGGAAGATAAGTATGTACATGACTGAACAACATCATTTAAGTAATCATATAATAAATGACAATTAAAATACTTATCTTTGTTTAGTTGTAGGGTGGACTCCCTCTCAATCTTTGCTTCCTTGCAGGAACTACTGGAGTGTGCTCCCTCTTGATCTTTGCTTCCTGGATTACATGTCCTTGAACTTATATTCATCCTGGACCACTATGCATGCTTAAGTGTGCACTAGTGTCATCCTCAAGATCTCATACATGATCATACATCCATTAGTATAATCTCAATACTATTAAAACATTATGATCCTAAATAAACTTAACATGTATGGTCATGATTATTTCAAACACAAGTAATTTATCACAAGCATTAGTGTTCAAGGTTTCAAGGAGAACTTCTATTACTTATGCATATACTTATTAACCATAGGACTCTTCTGGTTAGTCATATCATCAATCAAAGTAAGAAACATAATATGCATAAACTGTTGATTACTTAAACTCCTAAATTCAAAAATAAACATTATCATTCATACAAAAGTATATCCTAACACAGGGTAGGATACTAACTTGATATAGGAAAAACATACCTGGTTATCATGTTTGCTAGTTATGTGTAACATACCCAAACAATGTCTTCTTGTTCTCTTCAATGACTTGTGCTAGTAACCTGCATATCTCATAGGTTAAGCATTGTAGAACCAAATTATACATACCTCGTAAGTAGAGCTTCTATGTGATCCATGAGTCTTTGTCTTCATGTCACCATGTTCTTGATCTAGAACTTGATTTGTATTTCTTGATGTACCTTTCATGTTAGTGGACAACATCAACCTCATACAACACCACAATGCATTATTACAATCATAAGTGTCATAACCCTAATCAATGAATGTATTCTATCATTCACATGCATTCATACTTTTACTTAGGGTGATAAGACAATTCTAAAATTAATCAATATTGTACTAACCTCAACAATATGCATACAAACATATCATAACCTTAATCATGAACAAATTTTAAAAAAATAACCTGTATCTCTTCAAGTCATACCTGTCAGGATTGCTTGTAGCCTTCTCCTGTAAAGCCTCAGCCTCATCTCCCTATGGAACTGGAACTTCTTCACTTATGCAGGTGTCCAATTCATTCTTTTATAGGATTAACCCAATCCACTTTGATTTGCTGAAACTGGATCTGGAGCTGGATTAGGGTTTGTCAGAGAAACCCTAAAAAATAAAACTTTGAATTTCAAACTTATGAATGGATGGAAAGATGTGGCTTGCTGAGCTGATCAAGCTGGTATACTTCAATTTTGAAAACTGCAAAATTTGACCCCTCAAAATTGCCTTTGAAACTTCTGGATTCACTGGACAGGACCCCGAACTAGGGTTTGATAAATCCCACCCTTCTGCCCAACCAAAAAGTTCGATCCAAAGCTCTAAAATTCGATTTTTCTAAGGAGCTTCCAGCCGTGGTCACAGACTTCAAAAATTCCAACCTTTGCAAAAGCCCTAATTTTCCATCTTTCTTATCAAAATCCCAAACTACGGTTTGATCAAGCCCGGCCTTCTGCCCAACCAAAAAATTCGATCTTGGTCTCTAAATTTTGATTTTTATGAGAAGCATTCATCCGTGGTCTCCGATTCCAAAAATTCCAACTTTCTCTGAAGCCCTAAATTCCCGCAGCAGTGACAAGCCAAGAATGAAGGTGCTCAAAATCCAATTCTGTTTTGACATAAATATTCACCTAATTGTTTCTTGTACATCTCTGAAATTACAAATCCACATGGTCTAAAACTTTGTCCTGTGGTAGCCTGACCTGTCATCTTTCCAACCCCATAGGTCTGACGTCAATTAGATTCTTTGAGAGAGAGTTATGCCAAGTGTCGCAACGTGACCTGTTTATGGGATAAAACAGGAGAGCAAACTTGTACGGCGTGCCACGTTTCACTGGTTCAATTTCATCCTCTGAAAACCTTACCTGAGAAACTACAATCCATTCTATTACTGTCACTTTTTACAGAATTTCATTTGGAGCTTCCTAGCCCAAGTTATGACCTTTTTTCCTAGGTCACATTTTTATGACTGAGATCTGGAAGAGGCAGAAACCCTAGATTGTACTGATCATAAACACAAAGTACAACGAATTAGATGTTGTGCTTCAGACACAAGGTACATGAGGATGTTATCTATGACTTGTAGAAGTTTCAGAACCTGAACCTTTGCCAAAATGGATTTATAGTGAAAGTGCCACAATGACTTGTTTTTGCTATATCAAGCCCTAGATTCCAATTTGTCGCAAGTGCAACAAGTCTCATAAATGCCATACCATGCCTTCCTTCAGGATAGCTATGATACCATGTTAGTTTTTCATAATTTAATTCAATAGATCTAGGATCTTAACTGAAAGAGTAACATGTACGACATATCAAGCATAAGAGACAAGAGACACAAAACATTTCACCAGGGAAGACCAAGAAGGTGAAAACCCCCGCAACTTCCTCAGAGATAGAATAAGCATCAATACAAGGATCACCATGATCAAACCCAAGAGATAGATATATTCAGTAGCATGCTCCTCCTCCACTTGTGCGCATGCTCCTCTTCTCTCACTAATGCGAAGTGAGTGAATAATAGAAATGTGTAAAATGAGAGAGACACACTCTCTATTTATACACTAACTTTCACTTGACTAGGTTGGCCTCAACTTAACCACTTAACATAATGTTGACTGGGCTGACCCCCACTAAGGTCGTCTAATAACCCTTTAACCCACATGACTCATACAGGGCTGACCCCATCAAGGTGGTCTAATAAACCATCAAGTATAAATTACGACACTTACAATATAACTTGTGACACATGCAAGTACAACTGACGACACTTCCAATCGGAGGAATAATACATCTCCATTGGGGATACAATAAAGTACAAATACAATATACAAGTGAATATCTTCCAAAGTTACAAATACATCAACAATGAAGGTAAAGGCAAAGGCCTTGTAGAGGATGTTCAACAGGCCAAGAATATTTTAACTAAGTCACTTGAAGAGCTAAAGAAGGAACTGGCACACATGACTACAGTGGTTGATACTTAGGTGATTGTTGCAAGTACCCCAACAAAAAGATAGAAGATTCAAGCCCCTGCATCTCAACTACCCACATTAAACATTGAAGACAGTGATGCAGAAGATGAAATACTTCCAAACATATCTCTTTTCCCTCCTGTACCTGTCATACAAGAATTCACTGGGGTCTCTCAGACTATTGTTGATTTGCTCAATAGCATTGAGATGGATGATACTACTTCAAAGGTTCATTTTCCTGAATTTATCAACTCTTTTGTCACATCAACTCCTTCACCCCCACTCTCTTCTATTGAGCTTCCTTCCACTTCAACTGTTGAGGTTACACTACCACCATCGACTATATCTGAATTATTTGTTGCATTAACCTCCATCACTACTTCACATCCAACCTTTCGAGTTCCACCTGTCACCTTACCACCAATGGTTACTGAGATGTAGTTTCCAGCTGTTTCTGTGCAACCATCACCTACCATTGCTCCTGCTTCCCTTCTTGAGGTTTTCACTTCAACTACTTCTCCAACTTCTGTACCATCATTTTCTACAACTACCCCCTCTTCTCTATCCACCTCCCAAATCACTATGTCCATCCCTAATTCCACCATTACCTAAACAACTCCATTAGTTGCAACATTCAATGTTTCCACATCTTCAACTGAGTTGACAACTGATTTTGGAGATGATGCTATCATTTCCCTTGGGAAATAATTTTACAGCAGATCAGCGAAAGCCGTGGTTAAAAGAGGTAATAAAAGAAGCAGGGAACCAACTATGTTGCAAGCTCCTGTCCCCAATCAAATAATTTGGGAAAAATTGTCTTCTGACATCCAATAGGAAGCATTAGACACTGCTGCAGCGATGGGAGCATTTGCTGGAGCCAATTATGATTCAGTGACTTCACTGAATAAAGAGATTGACATCAAGAAAGAAGAATTGAAGAAGCTCCAGGAGCAACCGATCAAAATTATTGAAGAACATGAATCTCAGCTTCATGAATTAAGGAATGAGTATGAAATTCAGCTCAAGCATCTACAAGAACAGAATACTTCTCTCCAATTTCAACTGCAAGATATAAAAGTCCAAAATACTAGAAACATTGAGAAGATAGCAGTACTGGAACAATAGCTTAAATATGCAGCTGCCAATGCAGCCACTTCTTCTTTCTCTAGGTTCTCTGACAAAGAGTTCAAGGATTTGACCTTTGAAGTTAATGAAGATCATCACAATATTTTGGTTGAGTTATTTAGTTCCCTGAATCAAATTCAGGAAACTTATAATGTTTTTGAGAAACTTTTTGTTATTCTTGAGCAGCAAATTGAGAAAAGGAAACAAGCTTCCAAGGCCGTAGAAGATATCACAGATTAGAAAAGGTATATTAAGGATAAGACTAAGGATATTTCAATATTGGATAGCTTCAAGTTCAGGAGAATAAGATCATCTTTGGATGCCTAGCAGATTGCTTGTGAGATGGTTGAAGAAACACTTAAAAAGGCACAAGCAACTTGTAGCATGAGATGGTATGTTGCAAACAACATCATGGTCATGCTACAGTTTCCCACTTTGGACCTTATTGAGAAGGCATGTCCACCAAATTTGATGATTGAGCAGGTGGAGAGTAGGTGTGCGCGGGCCAAAGAACAGATCCAGCAGCTCGGGCACATACAAATTTCAGAAGTTGACAAATTCATCAAGCAACCTCTCAATTCAGAGAACAAGATCGCAATCTTTCTGCATACTTGGAACAAATTAAGCAAGAATGAGATTGAATCTTTCACGTGTGATGCCCAGTTGGGACTCGAGTTGGCAAAGTATCCTGATGTGGATGAATTGTTATAGGTTTGGGCCAAGTGGCAAGGTGCCCTTAGCTATTCTTAGATTAGATTGATTTTGTAATCATTGTTTTATGGGAAGTCGACCCTTTGTATCTTGATTGTAATTATTATTAAAGGGGTAGATATCTCATAGAAGAGGGGAGGAGAAAATCATCGAAAGAGGACTGGAGATACTCTGTGTCATTCAGACTTTGTAATTTTTGCAGGCCTATTGATATACAGTTAGTTCTTCTCTTGCTATCTCTTTTGTTTAATTTATCAAATTTGTTTGATGGATTTTTATTTTCTCTTCAGCTCATGAATGGACACTGTTTTATTTTGCAATCATAATTAATACATCGATTTGCAATTCAGATTTGTCTTAACTTATGATCTACATGTCTTATGTGTTAAATGAATTTATTTATTTAAAACATTTATCTATTTCTACAAATGATAAATAGATATTATTAAATTAATGCCAATTTTTCAATTAGAATGATATAACAGGATAATCGTGCATGTGCTTCAACCCTTATGCTACAATCATTCAATTTTCATTTTCTGACTGTATCTTAAGCTAATAAGTAAATATCCACTTCACATGTCTGTCAATTGGAAAAATACTTATTAATTTCCAGATCTGGTTATCCTACACACCAAACACATTTCTTTAATTTAGATCTAACTTAGTTTAGGTTTATTTTAAAACAAGCATTACTCACTTTTAGAGATAGAACACTTTTGATCTTCCCTCACAGGAAGGAAAATCCATTAGGATCAACCCACATAAGTGCCAGTGGAGGCCTTATATCCGTGGGAGTCAACCACACCAAACAGTCTGGGGATAGAACTGCTCTTGCGCAAAGTTGTTTGAAGCCTTTCAGATTGGGTTGTCACCCTCTGTTGTTAGCCTTGGACAACATTCCAGCACTCACATACCCAGGGCTTCAACAAATGGCACTAGAAGGAGGTTCATGACCAATCATGCCTAGACAAAACACCAATAGACCTCCAACAAGATCACCGGTTGTTACCAGAAGCCACAAACAAGAATATACATCTACGGAACAACCAAACCAAGATCCAACCACACTACCTACTACTCTTGTAACAGAACATGAAATAACTAGGCCTCAAATTATTTTTATATCACCTACTAAAGGGCCTCTAACCCTTGAGAAATTGAGGAAAAGCACTCAAGATATTACCTCTTGGGTGGAACAAATAATTGAAGATCAACGGACCCTTACACAAATAATAGTTCAACAAAGACAACAGACGAGCAATTCTTGGATTTTTGTTGACTCTAATAATCAAGAGTCTGATAATCGGAACACTAATAATCAAAATGCACCTCAACAGGAACTGTTTCCTGATTTAAACATCGAATCATTATTCAAAGAAACAGAACTAGATCAGTCCAACGTTGCAACTGGTGGACCACCACGAATACCTCCTTTATCATCATCATCCTCATATGAGGAATCATCAGATAGTGAGACAACCTACAGTTCGTCTTCAGAGGATTTTCCCATGGCAGAAGGCCAAAACAGACCCTGGCTAGACTAGGATGTTGTATTCATTATTGGGGATCAACATAGGCTTCCTAAGAACCCTGAAAAGTGGCTTCCTAAGTTTAACCTCGATGATAAATCACCTGCATTGGATCATATTAAAACCTTTATGCAGTCCATCAGACTTAGGAATGTTGTACATGAATATGTAGTTTGTAGATTGTTCCCTTACACCTTTGAAGGGAAAGCATCTACTTGGTACTTTGCCTTAGAATCCAGATATATCTCTTTCTGGGAAGACTTAAAAAAAAAAAAAATTCCAGAAATTGGGAGATGACAAAACTCTAGAGGACTTGGTCATAGATTTGTCCTCAATGAAAATCAAGGGGAAATAAAGAGTCAAATATTATAACCAAAGATTCTCCTACTTAAAGAATAGGACCCCTACCATTGTTCTTCCTGCAGAAGAAATTATGGTTGCCTATTACATTAAAGGTTTACCTATCCCTATTGCTATGTGGGTCAAGAGAGCAAGAAAAGATAACTTGCAGGAGGATTTTGCTGAAGCCATCCAAGTGGAAAAGGATATGTTATGTTTGAAAGATAACCCTGACACATCATCTGAACAACCTTCTACCTCTCATAATAAACAAGGTAATCCTCCAAAAACCACTGTGCAAAACAAGGATCCTTTTGAAATGAATGACATGAAAAAATTTCTTCAAAATATCTCTAATGAAATGGTAGAATTAAAAAAGAGCAACACTGAAAACCAAACAAATAATAGGGGATTCAATAGACCACCTTTTAGGAGACCTTATCAACCTCCATAGAACCAAGTCCCACCTAATCCCGATGAGGGATTAAACTCTGAAGAAATTCTTTAAATTTTTAAAGCTTTGGTTTTAGAATCTCATAATTCTCCTGACCACCCTGATGAAAACCCACAAGAGAATCAGGATCCTGAACCACCAGATGAAGAAGAGGACCAGTAGGTCAATACTATCAGTTACTTTTCTCAACTCCCCATGGCTGAAGAGGAAGATGAGCCTGACACTGTTTTTAATGTCCAACATCCTTATAATACAAGAAGCAAAGGACATCCCACACATGAAGCTTCCCCTTCAACATCTACCCCAAACAGAGACAAAGCAACAACACAGAAAGAAACTGTCATTCCTGAAATAGAATATAGCTTAATTGATGACTTGAAAAGGGTGAAATCCAACCTATCTCTTTTTGAACTTCTAGAAATCCATGAGAGGCAGTCTGCCTAAAAGCATGATTGTAAACAAACCTAGGGAAGCTCAGAATAACAACATAGAGACATATTCCAAACTTGTCAACCAGAATCCAGGTGGAAAGAAAACACCCCATTTCCTCCTCACTTTTGAGATTTTCAATAGGAATGTCCACAACTGTATGATAGACTCAGGGGCTTCATCTAATGTTATGCCCTTGTCAGTATGTAAAAAGATGAATGCTTATTTGGAACCTTGCCCTACCCAGATAGTTCAACTTAATCGATCCAAAGTTAGGGTAGTGGGAGAGTTAAAGAATGTTCTTCTCACACTATCTGTTGATCCAAGAATCAACCAGACTATCGACATTATTGTGGCTGATATCCCTGAGATGCATGGAATGTGGTTAAGTAGGGATTGGTCAGAAAATCTCAAAGGTTATTTTTCTATTGACTGGTCCCACTTATGGCTTCCCTATAATGGAAGGCATAATATAATCAAAATCAACAGATAACCATACATGAAACAAATTATCACTTATTTAAATGATTCTAGTGAGTCTATTGCATAATTTAGCTCACATGTGGAACACTACACTTTCGATACATTCTTTGGGGATTTACCTTCAGATTCATCACCTATTGAGAATGCTCAGAATCAATCCCAAACTGTTAATCTTACTTCTCTCCCATCCTCAGGTTCTATTGTACATAATGTATATAATGTAGATACTAATTTTAGGATAGATTCAATTGCATGGACTCTGTTTTTTTATGGCTCTAGATCTAAAGATGGAGTTGGTGCAGGTTGTGTCTTAATTGACCCAAAAGGGACCAAATGAAATGATTTCTTGCAGACTTGAATTTGAGTGCACCAACAACATTGCTGAGTATGAGGCCCTAGTTCAAGGACTCGAGAAGGAAATTGACTTCGGTGCTCAGGTAATTGAATGCTATGGGGATTTTAAGATTATAGTAAAATAGGTGAGAAAAAAAATCCATTTTTTATCTCCTCGTTTGATTAATTATCAGAAACTTGTAAGGGACCTCACTAATTCTTTTTCTGCATTCAATATTAAGTCCGTCCCTAGGTATCAGAATTTTGATGCATACTTGTTGGCTAACACTGCATCCCGGTTGATTCCTCCAGAAGGTTTATCTCCTAACACCTTTTCTATTGAGTTAATGTACAGACCTTATGTTCCTGACAATGTAACTAGTTGGAAGGTGTTTGATGATGACCAACAAATCTTATATTTTCTCACAGCCTAGGATACTTTTCAAGACGTAGCAATAAATGAGGCTGATTATGAGAAGTCTTTATTTGATCCTAGCTACCCTTCCAATCTCATTCCCAAGTCAGTCATCAATCTGGAAAAATACTATGATCTACAAGACAAATTCAAACACAAGACAAACTGCAAAACTCAAAGATCATCCCTGAATTATGATCCTGTCAACCTAGGAACTGAACAAAACCCTCGGTTAATCAATCTAGGGGTTGACTGTTCTCTTGAGGAGAAGAAAGCTTTTATTAAACTGTGCAAAGAGTTAAAAGATGTGTTCGCTTGGACATATGATGAACTCAAAACCTTTGATACCAATATCATGCATCACAACATACCCATGAAATCTGATGTTAAACCTTATCAGCAAAAGTTAAGAAAGATGCATCCCATCCTAGAACCATCTGTCAAAAAGGAGCTTGAGAAACTGCTAGCAGCAAGAATTTTTTTTCCTGTCAAACACACACAGTGGATCGCAAACTTGGTACATGTTCGGAAGAAGAATGGGGTAATTAGATTGTGTTGATTTTAGGAACCTTAATAAAGCTTCTAAAAAGGACAATTACATTGTTCCCCCTATGGAGCATATTTTGCAAAAGGTTGCAAGTGCTAAGATGTTCTCTCTTCTAGATGGCTTCTCAGGATACAATCAAGTTCTAGTAGCTCCCGCTGACCAATTGAAAAGAACTTTCAAAACCCCTTGGGGGACTTTTTCCTATAGGCGAATGCCTTTTGGATTGATAAATGAAGGTGCCACTTTCCAGAGAGCTATGGACATAGATTTCAGGGGATTAATGCATAATTCTATTTTTGTTTATTTATATGACATCATGATTTATCCTAAAAAGAGGCATAGACATTTGTCTGCTCTTAAACAGGTGTTCGAGCGGTGCAGAAAGTATGGGATTTCATTGAATCCGAAGAAATCTATCTTTGCAGTCACTAAAGGTAAGATGTTGGGTTTTATTGTTTCAAAACATGGCATGATTATTGACCCATAACTCACATAAGCTATTGCCAAGATCGGTCTTCCCAGTTCTAGAAAATCCATGCAATTGTTTTTAGGTAAGATCAATTTTGTTAGAAGATTTCTTCCAAATTTTGCACAAATTGTCAAGCCATTACAACAACTAATCAAAAAGTGTGCATGACCCCAAGGCATTCTTGGCTGCCCACTTTTCCCAAGAACACATGAAGAATACATATGCTCATGAGACTGCCCCTAATGATTCCATTTACTAGGGAGTCAATTTTTTTTTTGAAGTCCTAACAAGGGATAAAACTAAAGAAGAACAAAGTTTCATTCTTCAATATCAACAGGAACTCAAGACTAAGGTTTTGAGTTACAGGCAGATGGAATTATCACTTCATGAACATGCCAAAAGGGACAAAGCACAGAAAGAAGCACATAAGGAAATTACTCCTTTGATGTTAACTTACCTAGATGAAGGTAAAGGCAAAGGCCTTGTAGAGGATGTTCAACAAGCCAAGAAGATTTTAATTAAGTCAGCTGAAGAGATGAAGAAGGAACTAGCACACATGACTGCAATGGTTGATACTCAGGTGATTTCTACAAGTACCGCAGCAAAAAGACAGAATATTCAAGCCCCTGCATCTCAAATACCCACATTAAACATTGAGGACAGTGATGCAAAAGATGAAATACTTCCAATCATATCTCATTTCCCTCCTGTTCCTGTCATACAAGAAGTCATTGGGGTCTCTCAAACTATTGTTGATTTGCTCAATAGCATTGAGATGGATGATACTACTTCAGAGGTTCATTTTCCTGAAGTTATCAACTCTTTTGTCACATCAACTCATTCACCCCCACTCTCTTCAATTGAGCTTCCTTCCACCTCATATGTTGAGGTTACACTGCCACCATCCACCATATCTGAATTATTCGTTGCAATAACCTCCATCACTACTTCAAATGCAACCTTGCCAGTTCCACATGTCACCTTACCACCAATGGTTACTGAGATTCAATTTCCAACTGTTTCTCTGCAACCATCACCTACCATTGCTCCTACTTCCCTTCTTGAGGTTCTCACTTTGACTACTTCTCCAACTTTTGTACCATCAATTTCGACAACTACCCCCTCTTCTATATCCACCTCCAAAATCACTATGTCCATCCCTAATTCCACTATTACCCAAACAGCTCCATTAGTTGCAACATGCAATGTTGCCACATCTTCAACTGAGTTGACCACTGATTTTGGAGATGATGTGGTTTCCCTTGGGAAATAATTTTACAGCAGATCAGCCAAAGAAGTGGTTAAAAGAGGTAATAAAAGAAGCAGGGAACCAACTATGCTGCAAGCTCCTATCCCCAATCAAATAATTTGGGCAAAACAGTTTGCTAACATCCAACAGGAAGCATTAGACACTGCTGTAGTGATGGGAGCATTTGTTGGAGCCAATTATGATTCATTGACTTCACTGAATAAAGAGATTGACATCAAGAAAGAAGAATTGAAGAAGCTCCATGAGAAATAGATCAAAATTAATGAAGAACATGAATCTCAACTTCATGAATTAAGAAATGAGTATGAAATTCAGCTCAAGCATATGCAAGAACAAAATACTTCTCTCCAGGTTCAACTGCAGGATATACAAGTCCAAAATACTAGAAACATTGAGAAGATAGCAGTACTAGAACAACAGCTTAAAGATGCAGCCACTTCTTCTTTCTCCAAGTTCTCTGAGAAAGAGTTCCAAGGATTTGGCCTTTGAAGTTAAAGAAGAGCATCATAAGCTTTTGGCTGAGTTATTTAGTTCCCTGAATCAAATTCAGGAAACTTATAATGTTTTTGAGAAACTTTCTGTTATTCTTGAGCAGCAAATTGATAAAAGGAAACAAGCTTCCAAGGCCGTAGAAGATATCACAGATTGGAAAAGGTATATTAAGTATAATCCTGAGGATATTTCAGTCTTGGATGGCTTCAAGTTCAGGAGAATAAGGTCATCTTTGGATGCCTGGCAGAATGCTTGTGAGATGGTTGAAGAAACACTTAAAAAGGCACAAGCAACTTGTAGTAGGAGATGGTATGTTGTAGAGAACATCATGGTCATGCTACAGTTTCCCACTTTGGACCTTATTGAGAAGGCATGTCCACCAAATTTGATGGTTGAGTAGGTGGAGAGTAGGTGTGCACAGGCCAAAGAACAGATCCAGTAGCTTGAGCACATACAAATTTCAGAAGTTGACAAATTCATCAAGCAACCTCTCAGTTCAGAGAACAAGATCCACATCTTTCTGCGTACTTGGAACAAATTAAGCAAGAATGAGATTGAATCTTTCACGTGTGATGCCCAGTTGGGACTCGAGTTGGCAAAGTATCCTGATGTGGATGAATTGTTAGAGGTTTGGGCCAAGTGGCAAGGCGCTCTTACCTATTCTTAGATTAGATTGATTTTGTAATCCATGTTTTATGGGAAGTCGACCCTTTGTATCTTGATTGTAATTAGTATTAAAGGGGTAGAGATATAATAGAAGAGGGGGGGGATAAAATCATGGGAAGAGGACTGGAGATACTCTGTGTCATTCATACTTTGTAATTTTTGCAGGCCTATTGATATACAGTTAGTTCTTCTCTTGCTATCTCTTTTTTTAATTTATCAAATTTGTTTGGTGGATTTTGATTTTCGCTTCAGCTCATGAATGGACACTGTTTTATTTTGCAATCATAATTAATACATCGATCTGCAGTTCAAATTTGTCTTAAATTATGATCTATTTGTCTTATGTGTTAAATGAATTTATTTATTTAAAACATTTATCTATTTTTGCAAATGATAAATAGATATTATTAAATTAATGCCAATTTTTCAATTAGCATGATATAACAGGATAATCATGCATGTGCTTCAACCCTTAAGCTAAAATCATTCAATTTTCATTTTCTGACTGTGTCTTAAACTAATAAGTAAAGATCCACTTTACATGTCTGTCAATTGGCAAAATACTTATTAATTTCCAGATCTGGTTATCCTGCACACCAAAAAATTTCAATTAGCATGATATAACAGGATAATCATGCATGTGCTTCAACCCTTAAGCTACAATCATTCAATTTTTATTTTATGACTGTGTCTTAAACTAATAAGTAAAGATCCACTTCACATGTCTGTCAATTGGAAAAATACTTATTAATTTCCAGATCTGGTTATCTTGCACACCAAAACACATTTCTTTAAGTTAGATCTAACTTAGTTTAGGTTTCTTTTAAAGCAATCATTACTCACTTCTAGAGATAGAACACTTTTGATTTTCCCTCACAGGAAGACATATCCATTAGGATCAACCCACATAAGTTCCATCGAAGGCCTTATATCCGTGGGAGTCAACCACACCAAACAGTCTGGGGATAGAACTGCTCTTGCGTAGAGTTGTTTGAAGCCTTTTAGATTGGGTTGTCACCCTATGTTGTTCGCCTTGGACAACATTCCAGCACTCACATACCCGGGGCTTCAACAGAACCATACTAGTTCAAATTCTTCTCATTGTTGGAACCCCAATCCCTATGTTGGGGGAATCAAATTCATGCCATTTACATCATTTAAAGAATGGGAGCTTCACAACTAAGTAGAAATGAGTTCTATTTTGGTTGTTAGATGGTTATCATTCAAGGATTGTCAATAGTTTTCCATAACCAATCATGAAAGAACTATGCCACTCACTTGGAAGAGCAAATATCCCATAGGATATCCATGAATCAATATCTCTTTGGTAGGAGCTATGTTGTATCTAAACTCTCTATATAAATGCAATGGAACTCACTTGGATTAGTCTAATATTTCACTATCCTTTCCTATGGTTCTCTACAAGAGTTTGCAAGTATGTGCATGAATGGCATGAGTATAAGGAAGCTTCCAACTAGGCACATGGGGGTCAAACTTTGGGCTACTATACACAAGAGGAATTTGTAAACATGGCATATAACTCGAGTAATCTACATTCAAGTATCCTTGATGCATAATGAATGGCCGCATGGGGACATATAACAATTTTGGTAGGGGGGAAATAACAAGCCTCTCAACTGCCATCCTTTTTTACATCCTCGTACCTATATTTGATAACCTTTACTTCCACTATAGTCATTTTTGTTCCAGTTAGTACCCCATTTCCACAAAATTGATTCATGAGTATCATAAGGTATTATGGGATTAGTTTTCAAGTATTTTTCTTGCTTATATAAGTAATTTCAGTGAAATTTTAGGCATTTACTTTCAAATTTAAAGGAACTAGTTTCATATTATGCTAAATAAGCCTTCTAAGTGTTCTTGCAGTTATAATATTCAATAGGTTGTTTGTACAATAAATCACACAATGATGACACCTCCAAACCATGTGATGTATTTCATATCAACCTCAGGAATGCAATAGTACATCAAAGTAATTCTTTGGAGAACTATGCATAAAACATAAAGAATACCGTCAAAGATGATAAGATACAACCAATGTGCAATTCTTAGAACTACTCACTATATACTCTCCCACTTTGGTTTCCTTATTACACACACTTAGCAATACACCCATTCCATCAACATAACAGACAAGAAGCATGGGCAAGGGAAAACTCAAGGCACCAAAAGCAGACCATTTGATGTAGCTACAAAACAAATAATGATAATATATTCATATTGGCATCTTCAAAACCAAGCATTCAAATGATTAATAACTGCAACATACCAAAATATGTAAGTATCTAGGGAGACACTTGTTGGAGCAGGATTTTTGGACCAATTTTGGGAACTACGCGCAGGGAGTGGACCGTGAGACAAGTTGGCCAAAGGATGAGCACGCGCAAAAGAAGGAAAGTTAGTTGGTGCAAGGACCATCGTGCGCAAAAAAAGGAAGATCGTTAGGATTTTTTTTTCCATTTGTTACGAGCCAAGCCCCATTATAAATGCATAAATATGTAAGGGTATTGGGGTAAAAGTAGAGTTCTTAGAGTATGCTAGGGAAGAGACTTTATACTTAGTATTCTCTAATGCGCTATTTGTAAGGTTTATGGGGTTTATGAAGGTATGAGACAAAGATATGATGTAAGAGTGTAGTGCACCTGTTTTGTAAGAAAATGTTTGGATGAGAATAAAGAAGTGAATCTGTTATGGATGAAATGGTTGTGTTGTGATATGATGATGGTTCTATTTACTATGCACTTATGATATGCTATGTTCTATGTGTGGATTGTTGATATGAGTAAAATATATGTTGTCATGGATTATTTGTTTATGCACACATGCTATGAGGACTAAATAGAATAATTATTCTATGAACATGTTATTTATTAATGCGTGATTGTTATGAATGTTTAGTGGAATGGTTAGAATGAATGCCTCTTACCCCTTCAGCACTACGGAAATTGGGTTCCGGGAGTCCCCATAGATGCCTCAGGTGAGACTTCATCTACTTCCAGGTGATGCTAAAAGGGCTATCACCTAAGGGTTTTGTTGGTAAATTAATGTTGAACCTTGGATCTTCCCACACCAACAAGGTGCTGTTGCCGAGACCAGGATCTGCGACTGAAGGGGATGTGGAGGCCAAGTAAGAAAGAGATAGAACAGTGATTAGATACGGAGGAATACAAATTTTCCAGGGATCAAAATACGAACCCACGGAACAACCCATGGGAGTGGTAAGAGAGGTACATGTTTTCAGATTTCAATGTGATTTTATTTGGTGAATTCCTAATAATTTTGGCTTAGTGGTTAAAAATATTATATGAGACAAATGGAACATTCTTCCCCATCGTTCTAAGGAATTGGACTCCCGATTTGATTTAGAAATTTAATTTCGTAAGTAATCAAATCTAGTGCCTAGTTGATTTTTGGTTGGATAGTGTATTGGGGGGTTATGTTATAGAGTATGTTATAAGTTGTACAAGGTTGTACAGTATTAATAAAAGGAAATTCTTTAAAGGCATGTGTGCAATATATTTGAAAGTATTGTCCACTTGGATAAATATGTTGTTGTGTGATAAGGGGGTTATGAGGTTGGAATCTAATTACTAGGTTCCTTTGTGTGCATAGCGGGACTCGGAGATGACCAGGGGATGGGCTGATAGTATGGGAGTGATGCAGGAAAGAATAGATAAGGAACAAATGGGCTTAGGATGATGAGAAAGGAAGAAGGTGCAACGGAAGATAAATTTGAATATTGTGCAATGTAAATATATTTCAGTACAGTAAGAAGAGGAATGTGGATTATAGAGAAGGAATCACAATGAGGTTGAAGATAGAGATTTTATCACATAGAGTGTAGTTTCCTACTTAGAGATCCTATCCAAGATAGTAGAGGAATACAACTAACCAGTCACACCTAAGAGGGCCTTGATTCCCAATATGGATTTGTTGTCACGCCAATCGAGAAACTCTTCACTTCTTGTTATCCAAGCCACGGATAACAAAGGGGGATACCCTGATCTACTCTTAGAAAGAGAGATCTAACTCAAAAACCAAATCAAGCAAAACAAATAGTAAAAGTAAAGTGAAGGGTGTAGAACCCTAGATTTAAGGAATGGAGCTATTATAGAGGCTTAGGGAAGATGAGATATGAAATTTGATGAATTCAATTACAATAGCTCAAAATTAAGGACAAATACAGGATATAGATGTTAGGGTAAATGATCAAAATCAACTGCCTTGGGAAACATGTATTTAATTTAGGATAAATGGTCCCAAGGAGTAGATGTGAATGGATTGTGGCTTCCTAACACATCTTGACAACATATCTAACAATATCAAAGGTCACAAGCTCAAAAAACAAGGCTTTTATTATTCGGAAGACAAGCAAACAAGGAGGGCGCATGCATGGAGAGATCAGTTCCTAGGGAATTGGGTAGAATAAGTCCACAGAGCAAGACGCACTTGAGGACCCTCCTGGGGTTAGTGCTAAGGATGAAAACCCAGAAATTCTTCGCCAGAAAACCAAGTAATAAAGCCTAGAGAATTTTCATAAATTTTAACTTAGGGTTTGAATAGTAAAATTAAATGGTGACGATTGGAATGGATCCCAAGATAACAAAACTACTTTGAAACACACCTGGATATGCTTACATCCTCCTTGAAAATTGATGATATTCCCAAAATGAAGAAATCCAGAGTGAGATCCAGCCTCCCAAGTGAAATTGCTATGCCTCCAAGGTGGCCAATGCACCTTTCCCTGACAAAACGATCTGCAGTAAGAATCGATCTAGACAAGAAAATAGCTTTAAGGCAAGAAATATGAACCAAAGAGCATCAATATGATCACAAGATACAATGAAAATACTCCCTGAAGCCAAAACGTCATGAAGAGGAGAGATGGAGTCTCCCCACAATAGCACCCCCTTCAAAAACATCCTCCTTCTCTACCACATGGCCTCTGCAGAAAAATTCATGGAGAAATATAGATCCACAATAATGTCACAAAGAAAAGACTTTACAATCACTTGCAAGAACATTCATCAAATCATCCAAGAGTTTTTGCAAAAAATATTATTTATTATGTCGGGGATCCAAGAGCCCACAGGTGCCTTCACAATGAGGAGGGCATCTTCCTTAAATAGGAATGAGAGAGACCAAAACCCTAACCACTTTTTGAATGAGTGGTGAATATCAAAATATAAAACAATAGTAATAAACGGCTAAGATGATCTGAAAATACAATACATGGATCGACTCACTAAAAGAGGGGGGGTGCACCACATGACAAATGACTATGAAAAGTGTAGCAATCACATGGTGGGGCTAGAAGGTGTTTGTATCCTTCACTTAAACCAACCCATTGAACAATGATAAATAATATGACTCTAAAACATCACAAAGTGACCAAGTGACCAAATCGTGGCCCCCTCAAAAGCACGATAAATCGTCAAAATAATGGCCCAGAGTGTGCATGGACCCCACTAAATGTTGTAAGTTGTGTCGGAAGGTGTGGTATGCATCATAAATGACTTCTGAACAAACCTCATGCCAATACCTTACCTCAATTTCCCAAATCGATTTCCTCAGTGACCATTTTATCTTATTTTTAATACTCAGAAAATCACTTGTAAAGTAATAAAATGCATGTAGCCCTCTGCCTGATGTCATGGGAACAAATATGAATTTACCAAAGTGTCTGGGTTTATGGTAATATGGTAATAACAAGTGTCTGGACCTCATACTCCCTCTGTAACGCCCTAGGAGAACCAAGTAAACAGCCAACTGTGTTGTTAGGCAATTTTATAACAAAAAGCTGCAGTAAAGTGACAATTTGAGTGAAATATCATATGGAAGTGCCTGTAACTGAAATCTAAGTGTTCCAATGGACTCCGAAGGTCCAAATGTACTAGATATGAGTACTCATACACCCTTTGGCTACCTGGATAATGATCTATAGTCTCAACCATGCCCATGCAAAAATAATGGTTTGTAAATAATAATAACTATAAAAATCCATCAAACCAACATGTGAAACCCATGTCTGTTGCATTAAACCATCGAATGGGCATCAAAGAACATAAATCATCAACCTCGAACATAACTAATCCAACACATCTCATATCCTATGGTTGACTTGGTCAAACTCAGTTTGACCAGGTCAAGATTGATCAAAATATGACTCAGGCTTAAATGCTTGATGTTGCAAGTGCAAATGGATAAGTTATGCCCTTTTAATCATTCTAATAGCAAGACTTAAAGTATAAAGTAGCATTTCACTGGTGGTTAAGTAATAATCATATCAAATAAAAGTCCAAAATTAAAATAATCAATTACTCAAAACAGAACCTCAAGAATATACTCATTTCATGGCCGTGATCATTTTGCTAGAAATGGGTGAAGGTGAAAAAAATGCAAGGCTAGGATAAGGGGATGAATTTACTGACTAAACATTGTGATACTTTGGATAAGGGAAAATGAATACACACTTAAGCATATGTTGGATAATATACACACAGGGAATGGCTGTGTCTCACAAATGGAATGAGTTGTTTTGAGAGGTGCTTATTCAACCTTAGCAAATGTCTACAGGATCACATCCAAGATTAAACCAGCTCCGTGAGGATATTTACTAGAACCTCTGTAACTAGTTTCATAGCTAACCGTAACTTGATGTTCTAGGGGACACTTATAATTAGTTGTCCCTTACTCCATCTCACATCCCAACCCATAGGCTCCGTGAGGTATTAATCATTACATTTAATCATGGCCAGCAGTCTTTGGATTTAGCATACATATAACCACTACTTTTTAGGCCTTAGGACCCTTTGTATTTTGCATGTGCTTAGAAGCACAAATAATCGTAGCTTTCATCCAGGGTGCTTTCACAATTCAATTTACATAGCCCTTTTTTATTGTGCTGAGAAGCACAATTTTAATTTATTTCCATGGGCTTGCAGAAAATATATAGTAATAGTTCACATATGCATGTAATGATGGTAGTACAGTTTGCTTCAGGTCTAGCCAACACAACTAAGGAAACTAGGGCGATCATCCACAATCAGTACCAAACATCGGGGGAAACCGACCAGAGAGGTCAAGGCATCAAATCCAACTCACCTAAGCTCAGGAACCAACACCCTCGAGTTCTCCTAGCCCAGAAGGATCAAGGCTTCGGTAAGTTATGTTTCCAAATTAGAGCCGAGACACAAATCAACAGGGATGATATCCAACACAGAGGCAAAAATGGGGAGGTCCTCCATATCACAGGCTGAGATGTAAGTCAAGGTAAAACCAAGGATGGAAGAGAACGGATGGATGGGGAAAGTGAAAGGTGGTGCCAAAGCTAGAAATCCATAAATGGTGGGAATGATCACGTCCATAGTACTAAAGAGGGTAAAACCAATGAGTATAAACAAGAACTTCTTATTATGAGTAATTAGACCATTTAGATCATCATTGACACAACCATGTCCATATAACATATATATATATACTACCAGATCATGACCATTAGATACCAAGTCAAGCTACTAAGATGAGAAAAAGAGCAAAGCAATCATAACCAATGCACAACCATATACATGTTGGGCCATATACATTTATCTACCATTTGGATCATCAAATAGTCACTGGAAACACTGCTGTTGTAAAAACTCTGGGCACTACACTGCTCTGTATGGAACAAAAGTGGTCACCTTGGTCATCAAATCTGAGGTCATGAGGCTCAATCTCGGCATAAGGTTCATCATATCTAATCTAGGGCTGCTCTGATATGTGAGGGATCATCAAAAATATTGCTCATCATAGGTTGATCTCATAAAAAATGTGTAAATGCCTGACTCAAAAATATACAAGAAGCTACTCTGCAATCATGGTAGCCTAGCTACTATGGATGTGATAACATCTGGCTCCAGCTAGGACAAGTGCTCTAAGGGAGAGAGTGCTTGAGAACCTCCGAAATATCTGGTCCCCAACACTCACTGCATCAACCATCAATCCAGCACCTGATTGATCTGCTTCATATTCAAAAATGTACCTATTCCTGTGCACATGAAAGCAGACACAACTGCACAGCATGTATGGTATAAAATAAAATACTAAAATAAAAATCTAGAACATAAAATTAAATGTATTAAAGTAAGATACTAATCTAACAACTAACATGTTTTATTTTTTATGCAGGGAAATAAAGAAACCTTAGAAAGTATCAAGACAACATGGTCTAGACTCATTGGCGGATAAAAGACAAAAGACATGCCAGACTCAATGGCAGAAAATACTAACTACTACTCAAGTGAGCTTATTCGGTCCTACATACCCTACTCTAACCAGTCAGACACATGTTAGGTAAAGTCATAAATCCAGTGCAACCATTCATCAAATAGATTAATGGTTCTTCCTTTATGTTCTTTAATAAAACAAGTCAGGATTCGATTAAAGATTAATGAATTTGATAGCACAATCTTCCTGACTTGTTCAAAAATTGAAAAAGGATTGGAATGGTGCAAAATGAAATCATGCCAAGGAACAAATTGACTGATGTAAACATCCATAAAAATACCGATAGGATCATAGAAATTATGCAAATTATTGTTTAAAATGGATGGAGGGAAAATATATGGAACGTGATTCAATTCCTTTTGACACAAACTACTTTCCTCATTCACTTCTCTCGCATATTCAATTTCGTTCTGCCTAGGATTGATGATGGAAAAAGAACCAAGTGGGGACAAATTAAAGCTTAGAAGACGAAAAAATCAAAATCAAGCCCACTTTTTGCTCAAAAATGGAGAAAAGATGAAACTGATCTTTATACACCCTTTCCAGTGACTAGCAACGAAAATCGATAGGTTCAAAAACGTTATTAATCAGGGATAACTGGAACGGGAAATGAACCACTTTACCATCAACCATTTGAGGCTCATCAATGATAACTTTGTATGTTGAAATTTTATTTGAAGACGAAAAAGGAGAAAAAGGGTCCAAGAGCAGGGATGGGAGGGTGGATTCAAAAATAGAATCCTTATTTGCATCACCTGATATTTCCAACCTTGACTCTTTAGAATATAGAAGGCATTTGATATCATCGACATCATATATTTTAGGCTCATATTGACCATCTTCACTTATGCATACAGCCAAAGGGTTTTGATTTGAAAAAGATACTGTATCAGAATTAGGCAAAACAGGAACAAAGTCTTCATAAGCATTAAAGCATTTAGGCCAGGATGGCATGGACATGACTGATATTTGGTTTTGAACAATATGACTTTCAATCATACCAACATCATCACATTGCACTTTTGAGGCCTCTTCTAAAAATCCCTCACAACCAGATAAACAAGGATTTCCTTCAATGATAATGTAGCCTTCATCAATTGAATCATAAGTTAAGTAGGAGTCCTCATTTACACCTTTAGAAGAAGAAGAAGTTAGAATAATTCTTTGTACATTCTTAAGTATATCGTCTTGAGATCCAAAAGGATGATTAAGAAAGTAAGACATAATTTCTACCCTGAGTGAAGGGTATTTAATCAACTCTTCTTGGAGATACACTTCAAAGGAAAACTCATCCAACTGAAGAGTTTGATTCAAGGAATGCTCAGAATGCAAGTTCAACTTCATCAAAATAAATTGGGCAAAAAGGGGCATCTCTGGATGTTATCAATTCAATTGTTAACTGATTCATATTACTTATTGTTTCAACAATAGGATCGGTAAGGGGAATATTTTGATCTTGGATCTGATTTAAAGAATATATATCATCGTATTTATTTCCCCATTCTTCTAAAAAGAATTGTTCAAGAATGTCATATTTGGAAATGTTATTGGTCATTAAGTTCAGGAACCAGCGCTCGACTGTTCCTTGAAAAAATGAGGCCAATAATTTCATGCATACATCCTCATGAGTTATAGATAGTTCGTTGATAATTTCCTTAAAGAGGTCAAGGTGCCTTTTACCAGATAATTCATAACTTCCGTCAAATTTAGGCAACCTTTCACAGGCTTGACGAGGGATCTCATGTGGATACCCAGCAATTTTTGAGAAGTCAAAAACTTTTGATCGGCCGAATTTCCATGGTCATTCAAAAATAGCCATGGATGGAAATTGCTAGAAACTTCAGGAGCTTAAATGCAAATTGATGCACCCTATGGGTTCTAGATATGATAGGATCGATTACCATTGGAGTCGCGTTTGTGGAGTCGTAAGAAAAACCTACTGATCGTGTTTACCGAAAGATATGTCGTTATGATAGCGGGGAGAGATGAGTGAAATGAGATGGTTGCATATGATTTAAAGATGTAAATGGTAACCATTCATAAATACAAAACCAGATTCGATAAGATATGTAATGATCGTAAGGACACTTGTAGACACCTGAGGTAAGCCTCTACCTCCCCAACAACGACGCCAAAAATGTTGGCAAAGAGAACATGAGTAGAGATAAAGAATAAAATTCGAACCAAGGTATGCATCTACCTTCCCCGACAATGACGCCAAAAATGGTATCACACAGAGTGTAGTTTCCTACTAAGAGATCCTATCCAGGATGGTAGAGGAAGACAACTAACGGGTGACACCTAAGAGGGCCTTGATTCCCAATATGGATTGGTTGTCACACCAATCGAGGCACTTTTCACTTCTTGTTATCCAAGTCATGGATAACAAAGGGGGAGACCCTAATCTACTCTTAGAAAGAGAGATCTAACCCAAACACCAAATCAAGCAAATCAAACAGTAAAAGTAAATTGAAGGGTGTAGAAACCTAGATTTAAGGAATGGATCTATTGTAGAGGATTAGGGAAGATGAGATATGAAAGTTGATTAATTCCATTACAATAGCTCAGCGTTAAGGACAAATCCAGGATATAGATGTTAGGGTAAATTATCAAAATCAATTTCCTTGGGAAACATGTACTTAATTTAGGGGAAATGGTCCCAAGGAGTAGATATGAATGGATTATGGCTTCCTAACACAGCTTGACAACAGATTTTACAATATCAAAGCTCACAAGCTCAGAAAACAAGGTTTTTATTATTCGGAAGACAAGTAAACAAGGAGGGCACATGTATGGAGAGATAAGTGCCTAGGAAATTGGGTACAAGGAGACCAAAGAGAAAGACTCCCTTGAGGACCCACCTGGCTTTAGGCCTAAGGATGAAAACCCAGAAATTGTTCGCCAGAAAACTAGGTAATAAAGCCTAGAGAATTTTTTATAAATTTTAACTTAGGGTTTGAATAGTAAAATTAAATGGTGACGATTAGAATGTATCCCAAGATAACAAAAATACTTTCAAACACACCTGGATATGCTTGCAGCCACTTTGCAAATTGATGATATTCCCAAAATGAAGCAATATAGAGTGAGATCCAGCCTCCTAAGTGAAATTGCTATGCCTCCAAGGTGGCCAATGCGCCTTTCCCTGCAAAAACGATCTGTAGTAAGAATCGATCTAGACAAGAAAATAGCTATAAGGAAAGAAATATGAACCATAGAGCATCAATATGATCACAAGATACAATAAAAATCATCCCTGAAGCCAAAACGTCCTGAAGAGGAGAGATGGAGTCTCCCCACAATAGCACCCCCTTCAAAAACATCCTCCTTCTCTACCACACGGCCTCTACATAAAAATTCATGGACAAACTTTAGATCCACAATGATGTCACAGATAAAATACTTTACAATCACTTGCAAGAACATTCATCAAATAATCCAAGAGTTTTTGCAAAAAATATTCTTTATTACGCCGGGAATCCAAGAGCCCAAAGGTGCCTTTACAAAAAGGGTGGTCTCTTCCTTAAATGGGAATGAGAGAGACCAAAACCCTAACCACTTTTTGAATGAGTGGTGGAGATCAAAATATAAAACAATAGTAATCAACGGCTAAGATGAGTCGGAAATACAATACATGGATCAACACACTAAAAGAGGGGGTGTGCACTCACTAAGTGGCCCTAGGGGGGCGCACCACATGAAAAATGACTATGACAAGTGTAGCAAGAACATGGTGGGTATAAGAGGTTTTTATATCCTTCACTAGCGTCACCCCATGGCACAATGATAAATAATATGACTCTAAAACATCACAAAGTGACCAAGTGACCAAATTGTGGCCCCATCAAAGGCATGATAAATCGTCAAAATAATGGCCCGAAGTGTGCATGGACCCCATTGAATGTTGTAAGATGTTTTGGAAGACATGGGATGCATCATAAATTAACTTTTAACAAACATCATTCCAATACCTTGCCTCAATTTCCCAAATCTATTTCCTCGGTGACCATTTTATCCCATTTTTAATCCTCAGAAAATCACCTGTAAAGTAATAAAATGTCTGTAGCTCTCTCCCTGATGTCCTGGGCACAAATATGAATGTACCAAAGTGTATGGGGCTTGGTAATATGATAATAAAAAGTGTTTGGACCCCATACTCCCTCTGTAGCACCCTAAGATAACCAAGTAAACATCCAACTGTGATGTCGGGCCATTTTATAATGGCAAATATGCAGTAAAGTGACAATATGAGCGAAATCTCATCTGGAAGTGCATGTAACTGAAATTTGAGTGTGGAAATGGACTCAGAAGGTCCAAATGTACTACATATGAGTACTCATACACCCTGTGGCTACCTGGGTAATCATCTATAGTCTCAACTATGCCCAAGCAAAAATAATGGTTTGTAAATAATAATAACTATAAAAATCCATCAAACCATCATGTGAAACCCATGTCTGTTGCATGGAATCATCAAATGGGAATCAAAGGACCATAAATCATCAACCTCGAACATCACTAGTCCAACTCATCTCAGATCCTATGGTTGACTTAGTCAAACTAGGTTTGACCAAGTCAAGACTGATCAAAATATGACTCAGGCTTAAAGTGCCTGATGCTGCAAGTGCAAATGCATAAGGTATGCTCTTTTAATCATTCTAATAGCAAGACTTAAAGTATAAATTAGCATTTCCCTGGCGGTTAAGCAATAATCATCTCAAATATAAGTCCAAAATTAAAATAATCAATTACTCATTGTTGGTCGGTTCACTGTTCTTGAGGTTTTCCAATGTAGACCCAAGTACTTCGCGGTACAAGATACCAACAAAACCCCTATTCACCGACCCTTTCAGCAACATATTGCGAGCAATCTGAGCTCTCACCCGAGGCGAAGTCGAGGGGGTGGTTGCAGAAGCAGGTTTCCACAACCTTGTGATGCGAGTGTTTAAACTGATTCATGTACAGCGCGGTACAGGTTGCGCGTTGTGGTCAATGACTATGCATTGTGGTCAATGACTTCGCGAAGCCTTCTACTCTGCGTCGAGTATCTTTGGGAACAAATATATTTTCACCCTCAGTGCGTCCATAGGCCGCGCAGTGGGGTTATGAGACCTAATCACTTCTACTCAATCTTATTCGATAATCCTTAATCATTCATCATTACTTATCTTGATAAACATCATAACTTATGCAGGTGAGTGAGATGTGCAGCGCTGTGTGCTTGATGTTGCGATTCAAATTTAACCATTTGTTGTGTGGTTATATCATAGATCCATTCATTTGAGAACTTATAGGTTCTTTACTGTTAACATTCCTCCATACATGAACTACTAGCATATTATTCCATCCTTTCCACAGTGAATACATACAATAATAAACATATAACAGATAATAGTAACTTCATGCATGCACTGTAAGTAAATTAAATCACAAATTAATGACAATCATACACAGCAATCACATAACACAATAGTTTAATGTGGTTCACCCCTCCGGATGGGAAGCTACATCCACAAGAACTGTTGTTTATTTGTCTTGGAAAGGGTACAACAGTTCTTCGTCTGCGCACTCAACTGCAAACCTCTTCTCTCTCTCTCTCAAAATTAGGTCTTTGCACACTCAGCTGCAGAGCCTTTACAATGCTTCAATCTAACAAATCTCACAATCTTCGATAATATCAACAAAATGAAGAGTTAACCCTTTTCCTTTACAAAATTGCCTTATTTATAGATCAAGACCCGTAGGTCATGTCTTTACATTTACGAAGGCAGAACCCTTAGGTTTACAAAACTATCATGGTTTTCCCAAAACCAGACTACAGATATCTGGTAGCGGATCTTCTATCACGCGCATGCCAACAGGTTACTTCTGCCGAGTTGTTCCTTCTTTCACGGCCTTAGATGACTGGTAGTCTTCTGTTTGTTGTGATCAGTCACCTACCTCCAATCTGCACCTACCCACTGCTTGGTATTTATCGACGATCTTTGCCAAAAATACGTCTTTTGTGACCTAACCAAAATAGTTGCCTTCATCCGTCCATGCTCTGCTTAGATGGATCTCCGTCGACGTGGCACATCGCGGCGATGTACTCCTCGTAGCACCGACCTCGCAACTCCTTCGACACTGTGTTGCGTGCAACTTCGCAGCATACCAAAACTTATCCCAATATTGTTCAAACTTAACTGCGCTTAGCTCCGCGGTTCTTAAAATTATTCCTGTTAAAAAATGCCCCATCTAGGCCAGGCCCAACAGGCCCCTAACACTTACATGTGGCTCTCCCCCGAGCCACTTGCAACTCCTTGAAGGTGTTCCGCTGATTGTGGACTGATCTTCGCAGCGAACTCCTTGAATGTGTCAATCAGTTTTTCTACCGCGGTCTTCGTATCTTGTTCAATTTTCCCAACTATTTCGACCATCTCAAGTGTTATCTCATGGCCTATCTAGCCTTCCACCTGTTCTTGATTCTGGTTCAGTTCTTTTAACTTTTCTTCGATCTCTTGCGAGATCGTGCCGGCTTCCTCTAATGATGGCTGCGACTTATCGCCCATTTTTGTCTCCTTCTCATGCAAAGCTTTAACTTCCTTCTTTAGGGTGTTGATTTCTCTGTATTTTAGGAGTTTCTCTCTTGCTGGTAGCGCCTTAACCTCCTCACCCATCTTTTCTAGTGCTTCTTGTTTTTCTTTCACTTCCTTCTTTACTTCCAGTAATTGTTGGTCTTCTTCAAGGGTATTAAATGCCTTCAATGCTGCTTCCAGTAGACTCTGGAACTTAGTCACTTCGGTAGCAGTATTCTATGCCGCGGCCTTCACTACTCCCTATCTTAACTGTTGCTCATTTGGTGGAGTCTGTGGATTGATCTGCGCTTTCAGGGAAGTAATTTCAAACTCATGGAGAATCTCCATGTCTTCCTTCTCAGTCTTAAGGCTATTGACCAAATCGCCAATCTTGACAATAGTATCTACTGGTTCTATTTGTACTTCAAATTCATCTATATTATCTGCAACTGCAGTGATCGTGTTCTCCAATCTCAGTCGACGATCTCTTTCATCATGTAATTGCATAGTACTTTGTGAGCTATCTTCCTCGAGTTGCCTGTTAGCTGTTTGCAACTCTGCCTATCCTTTCAGCGCTTCTATGGTTATGTCATGCATTTATTCACTGACTTGCGTCTGTAAGTAATGTAGTCCTGGAAATGGTATCCTTGCAAGAGCAAGCTCCACGCGCTCTACATTCTTCGTATCTAGCATTGCTTGATCAGGTAATGGCAATCTTATAGATAGTGGCTGCAAATGGGCAACAGGGGACCTCGCGGGAACCATGATTTGTTGCTGCGAAGTTCCCGCGGACCCTTTTTCATCTATTGTCTCATGGTGCAAGGGTAATCTTCTGCTTACTTCATCAAATTTTTGTGATATCCCTTGCAGTGTAGTCAAGTTCTGGTCTAAGCTATCTTGAATTGCCTTTTCCTTCTTCTCTTTGTCTGTCAAAAGTTCCTCCATTTGTTCAGTGACCTTCGTGACAATCATTAAGTAATCATCTTCGTGAAGCACTGTGTCTAATTGGTCTTTATTTGATTTCTGCTTCTTCCTTTTTTCCTTGTGCCCAGAAGGACTCCCAGTGTCCTTCCTTTTGCTTGACTCTTTGTCTTCTACTATGGGACATGGGATAGGGTTATCTTCGCCAGAATCACTTTGGATATCCACGACCTCAACTCGGAATTCAACTGGCCATTCTTTCATAATATTCTCAATATCTTCCTCGTACATATGGTAATTTCCTGGGTACCAATCATCATTCTTCGTCTGAGCTTTGGCTGAAATGGAGATGCATTTCATCGCAGCATAAAAATTGATAATGCGGATATATTTGCTTGTTACTTGCTTTGGTATGCGAGGTGTAATCATGATGGCCCCTCGTAGCTGGTCATAATATGTATAGAAGACCAGCGCTATCTCGTGCTGTCTGTCAGGATTCAAATTTTCCCACAAATTCTGAAAGCGAGCACCTCTGCAGTCCGAAGTGTCTGTGATCACTCCGACGTAATGCTCCGGCTCCCTCCAGCCCAGGAAGGAAATCAGCATGATTAGCCAAGTGAAGTGGAAGTATCCCCCATTGATTTGCATATCATTCAGTTCCTCTAGGAATTCATTTAGTAGAAGTTGACACCAATTGAATTCTTCTCCCTCGGCGGTTGCAGCGCCAAGTAGTACTGCGCCCACAGAGACTTCTAGTGGTTTGCATTTTCTTAGAATCTTTCCTGCTAACAGCTGTGTGACAAACTTATTTCCTGATCCTTTATGTCATCTTTCTGGAAGCCTCGCTTCCCTTTTACAACAGACTGTGTTTTCTTCATCAATGCAGCTACCTCTTTATCCTTTTTTTTTCCCTGAAAGAACTTCCTTGGATCTGCTCCCCTTTTGCTCAATCCAGTTATCCGATGGATTAAGTCGATTGTCAGGTCGATATTCTAGTCCATCCATAAATATCCGTGGTGGATGTGCACCATAAGAGTTCGCACCACCGCGTTGAGCTCCGGTGATCTATCGAAATGTGGGAGTCTGAGCAAGTTGAGCAGCCTTGATTTGGCTACTCCGGACAACCAACTTTCGGCGACCAAAGTCAGGTATCCCCTTGCAGTCTTCTTCCAGACATGTATTTGTCGGGCTGGAACTATGAGAACCTTGGCTTGGTGGGCTTGTCCTTTTGCATTGCTAGCAAATCATAGTCCTCCCATTTACATTCTGGAATCTTTCCCAATATATTTTTGTCCACCTCCACATGTTTTGATATCAGCGAGAGTGGTATCTCATCTTTGGACTCTTTAGTAGTTTAATGGCCGGTGCATCCACTGCACGTGGCGAGATATTGTCTGGTGTCATAGTTAGAGGTATCTCTTTATCTGCAATGGGTTTATCTGGTCCTAGCGAACTTGTCTTCGGTAGCTTTGATCTCGACGCTACTGGGTTTTTTCCTTTGTATTGCATTGAGGGGCCGTGTCTTGGTGATCTCTTTAGACCTTGTT
Organism: Larix kaempferi; assembly: GCA_027924585.1. Lineage (NCBI taxonomy): Eukaryota > Viridiplantae > Streptophyta > Pinopsida > Pinales > Pinaceae > Larix > Larix kaempferi. The sequence goes on along the minus strand of BSBM01000047.1, from coordinate 19,720,209 downwards.
CTGATTCTGTGATGACTTTATTGCTTGGGGTTCTCATTAACTCGTCAATTCCTCCGTGTTGGAACAACTTCACAGTCTCTTCGACCATGAACTCTTTGTCAACAAAGGACCTATGTGTCATTCGCTTGCACACTTACTCGGCTAACCAGTGGATAACTTATAGTCTAAACTCAGGAAACAGTATTTGCAAGAATTTCTAAGTACTTTGGTAATTCCCGCAAGTCTAACTGCTGCATTATATATAGCCGCGGCTGATCCATCTCCGTACCCTTTAACGGTTAGACAAGCATTAAATGCAATATCCATTAGCCAATTCCGACAGATGCTTCGGTCAATTCCGTCATTAAGTCGTTTAGAATGGCTATCTGTTCTTTAAATGCTCGAGCGATCGGTTGGAAAGTACTGTATAACAGCTATATTTTCGATCGACACTGTAACGGCTATTTTCTGGAGCTCTGAGTCGAACTGCGCAGTATGTTATATTTAGTTCTGTGGAGTTACTTCGCAGTGTCTAATTTGTTTCTTTCCTCGGTGTTGCATTTTGAGTGTTGCAACAGCGCATTATTATTATTATTATTATTTTTTCCTGCGCAGCTTCAACAACGCTACGGCGTACATAGATCTATCTTTACAAGTTTTGTGTACAGATTGTTCATAGTGCCCAATTCCAACTGTACTTGGCACTTAGAAACTTTTCTTTTTTCTGATCATTCTGGATGCTGCGAAGCATGACTATCGCGGTAAAGCTTTAGTCTGCTTCCATTTATCAAATTGGGTAATGTATCACCGTCTAAAGTAGCTAACTGGACTGCGCCACCATTAGTAACATCTATTACAATATATGGTCCAATCCAATGCATTTTAAATTTCCCTGGAAACTTCATGAATTTACTATCATATAGGAGGACTAGGTCACCTACCTGAAACGACTTATTCTTGATGTGGCGATCGTGCCATGCTTTTTCTCGTTCTTTTTGTACTTGTTGCTGGAATCCCGCGATGAAGCGATCTTCTTCCAAACCAACCAAGTGTAACAGCCTCTCTTCCAGTGCTACGAGATTTGCCATCCCTATAAATGCAGCTATTCTTAAGCTGGGTATAATATATTCCATTGGCATTATTGCTTCCTGTCCGTAAGCCAATCTGAAAGGTGTATGTCCAGTTAATTTCTTGCATGTTGTTCTGTACGCCCATAATACAGATGGAATGCATAGGTCCCAATCATCGCGGTTTACGTTGCATATCTTGGTTAGCGCATTCTCAAGTACTTTATTAAATGCTTCAACAGTTCCATTCGCTTGTGGGTGATAAGGCGTACTGCGCTGATGATGGATGGAGAACTCTTTAGTTAAAGCTTCAATAGTTCTGTTTAGGAAATGAGTACCCTGATCACTCATCAAAATTTTTGGGCATCCAAATCATGTAAGGATGTTCTCAAAGATAAACTACGCGGTTGTAGCTGCGCTACAGTGTTTGACTGGTTTTGCTTCTACCCATCTGGTGAGGTAGTCAGTTGCAGTAATAATGTACCTCGCACCAGTTCTTTTTTCCTGTGGGTTAATAGGTACCACAAAATCGATTGCCAATTTGTCGAAAGCCTGCAAGGTCAGCTGCGGGTTCAATGGCATTTCATCTCTTCTTGATGGTTTCCCTGTCCTCTGACAGACATCGCAGTTCTAGCAGAGTTCTTTGGAGTCCTTATGAATCGCAAGCCACCATAGCTTTGCACGCAATATCTTCTGTGCAATAGCCCTTCCTGCATAATGACCTCCTACAACTTCTGAATGCGCATTAGCTAATATAAATGGCTTCTCATGTTCTAATACACATCTTCATAGCACTTCATCAGGTCCTAACTTGTAGAGTTGTCCTGCGATAATGGTGAAGTCTGCGGCTCGCACTACCAGTTGCTTCTTTTGTTGCGTAATGAATTCAATAGGTGCGAACCCGGTAGTTAGAAATTCAATGATATCCTGATAATAATCATCGACAATCTGTATAGCAAACAATTGCGCATCAGGCAGATTGTCTTCTAGATTCGTAGGTTCCTCTCCTGACTCGATCCTTGATAGATGATGAGGGCCTAAATTTAATCTACCTGGTTTAACTATTATTTCAAAATCATACTCTTGGAAGAGTAAGATCCATCTACATATTCGCCCCCCTAACACTTGCTTATTGACCAGGTATTTTAATGCAGAATGGTTGGTAAACATTGAGAAGTGTGCACCAAGCAAATAGTGTTTGAACTTCTGTAGTGCATATACCATTGCAAGTCCTTCCCTTTCATTAGTGGTATAGTTTTTCTCAGTAGATGACATCTTTCTTCTCTAGAATGCAATGGGATGATCAATTCCTCCTTCTCTTGGCTGCGCAAGAACAATACCCAATGCTATACATGAAGCATCAACATGTACATGAAATGGCTTTTCCCAGTCTAGAAAAACTAGGATCGGCGCAGTGACCATTTTCTCTTTCAATGTGTCGAATCCTTTCTCACAGTCCTCATTCCAAATGAATGGTGCATCCTTTTCTAAACGTTTCTCCATTGTTGCGGTTATCTGTGCATACCCCTTTATGAATTTCCTGTAGTATCCGATATGCCCCAGTGTAGTGCACAATTGTTTAACTGAATTTGGTGTAGGCAAGTTTACAATGACTGCTATCTTCGCAGGATCAACCATCAACCTTTGCTTACACATGATATGTCCCAGCAGAATCCCATAAGGAACACAGAAAATACATTTCTTCAAATTCAATGAAATCTGATGCTGTCTGCATTTTTCTAGCATCATCCTGAGGTTCGCTGCATGGTTCTTTAGTAACCCAAAAATGGTCCAATCATCAAAGTAAACTTCTAAAAATTTGTGTATGAATTCTTTAAATGCTGCGATCACCACTCTTGAAAATATGGCTGGTGCGTTCTTTAAACCAAATGGCATTACTGTATACTGGAACGACCCCCATTCTATTGTAAAAGTGGTTTTGTGCCTATCGATTGGATCAATTCTAATCTGATGGTATCCAGAAAACCTATCGGTAAAAGAGTATGCTTCGTTACCTCCCACGTTATCAAGTACTTCGTCGGTAAAAGGAGTAGGAAATGGGTCATGCATTGAAGCATCATTTAGCTTTCTAAGATCAACACAGATCCTCATTTCACCCTTTGTTTTCTTGTCTTGGATGACCATTGGGCTTATCCATTCAGATTCTTCAACCGGCTCAATGATTCCTGCATCGAGCATCTTGTCGAGTTCTGCCTTAACTCGTTCTTTGTAGCGTGGGTTCAGTCTATATGGAATTTGTTTAATAGGTTTCACTCCTGGCTTAAGAGGAATTCTCATCACTCCTAAGTCTCCCAGGATGCCTTTCATCTATGTGAACTTCGTTGGGAATACTTCCTGATATTCCTGTAATATAGCTGCGATCTCCGCAACTGTGTCATCATCCCAGTAGTCTCCTATTGTTGCAAACTTCGGCTCTTCAGGGGTGTCCATGCTCACTTTCTTTGTTTTAACCGGTCCACTCATATCTGGAATTTCTAGTGGAGGTCCTTCTACCTCGTGTACTCCTTCTGATTCTTGGATTTTTATGTTGCGCGGGTCCTCCGCGTCACTATCTTCAACTTCTTCAGCTATGTTGTAGCAGTCTAAAGCCTGTTCTATCTGTTCTGACCATTCTGGTTGTAGACTCGCAAGTACATTGTTTGTGTCAAAAAAATCTTCTAGTGTTATGTTTTCCTCCTTACGATGTGGGCTAAATATCTTTTGCTTGATCAACTGCAGCGCATCATGGATATTCGGATGGTCATCGTGAAAACTAAAATCCTTCTGGAAGGTCGCAATGAGGAGGGACCAATCCGTGGTTCCTGTGCGTATCTCCTCGTCTAGATACCATTTTTTGGGAATATGCTCCTCCAGCGTATGCACAAAGAGATGTACCCATTATGTATGTGGTCTTTCCTTCCAAGTTTGTACACAAGCTGCGATATGATCTCCTGGATCCATATGACAATTATATTTCTAAAATGGTAGTGTGACCTTATCAGCAAATCAAATATGTAGTTTTATTCTGCACTGTTCCCAAGTTGTCAATGTCTTTTTATGTGTAGCCCACCATCTGGCAGGTGTTTCTATGAGTACCATGTCTAATGCTGAAACACGATGTTCATCTGCAACTATTGCAATGTATTCTTTGATAAATGAATAGATGTTAGTTGTACCATCATAAGTGGGGATTGGACTTACCTACTTTCCAATCCAGCGGAGTGACTTTGTAATTGTCGCGCATCTCCTGGCAGATACTTCATGCATTCTATGTTGCCAATTTTCTAATCCTGCCTCAGAGTCTGAGATGCAAGAACTATCACAACGCCAGCTGAGCATTCCATCCGCAGTAGGATGAATATAATCCACAATATTTTTTGTCATTTGATAGATACAATCAAGGTCTTGAGCATTGTACTCTTCTTGAATAAGTTCAACATATCTCTCCCCCTGCAAAGGATCCAATGGTGTGACGACTCTTATGTCGTTGCCTTCAAATATCATTTTCAATATCTTCAGATTGATGACGGTGGAGTTCGTCATTGCCCAATCGATGCCTAGCAGTGCTAGATAAGGATTGCTATCATCCACAATTTCAATTACTTCAAAGTCTGCATAACTTCGCACTCCATCAATGTCGACAATAGTATTGGTTAACCTTCCTAGAGGTATAACTATGCCTTGATTATCCATTCTTAAATGTATAGGTGACCACTGTAACTTTGGTTTTCCCATCGCCTGCCATGTCTGCTTGGTTAAGACATTCACTTCAGATCCGAGATCAAGAATGATCTCGTCCATCTCATAGTCTCCTATCTGTGCAGTGAACTGCATTTCCCTGTCGGTTCTTTTGGGACTCCTAATGTTATGTACTGCACCATGTGCTATTCCTTTCTTACTGCATGATTCGTACTGATTTTTCAGTTTTTCAAATTCCATAAGAGTGTCTTTGTTTTTTAATAATTTGATGCAGCTATGTAGAAACTGGGAAACAAAAATAGAGATCTCTGGTGCAGCGCGCGTCTGATAATATGCCAATGGCATATCTTCTATTTGCGGTACTTCATTTCGCAACGGGATCCTTGGTGAAGTAGGTGGTGGTTGTTTAAACATGTCCCGTGTTTCTTTAAATATTTCCTTATTTTTCTGTAAGTTCAATGGAGGTGCTTTCCCAGGAGCTTTTCTAATCCCTATTGTTTCTCTAGGGTTCTTCTTACACTAGGTTTTTTGAACCCAAAATCCGACGGCCAAAAAGTCAGATTTTCTACATTTTGTGGTCGACTATCCGACAACCTTAGTATTTTTTTAACGTCGATCCAATTTCGGATTAAAACCGATGGCTCAGACTTCGTCGGTTATTCGACACCTCTAGCGGCCAAATAACCGACGCCCCTCACAACTGAAAAGGGCTTGGATCCGATGTCTTTTATCATCGGATCTATGGCATAGTTGTCGGTATTTTTCACTGTGGCGGTCGAAAAATCGATGCCCCTCACAACTAAAAATGGCTTGGATCCGACGTCTTTTGTCGTCGGATCTATGGCATAGTCGTCGTTATTTTTCACTGTGGAGGTTGGAAAACCGACGCCTCTCACAACTAAAAATGGTTGAGCACCGACATCTTTTGTCGTCGGATCTATAGAAAAGTCATCATTTTTGTGCACTATGGAGGTCAGAAAATCAACGCCTATCCCACTTGAAAATGACTGAGCACTGACGTAGTTGGCCGTCGGATCTATGGCGAAATCGCCGGTTGTCTTTTCTATGACCGTCGGTTATCCGACACCTATGGAAAATTTAAAAAAAAAACAATATTGTTTGGAAGTGTATGTTGCTACAATTCCTCTTTTTCTTTTCTAGTACACCCTCGGAGTCTTGAACTTTGTGAAGTCATGTTTAAACGACCATTTCCTTTCATTGTCCAAATTAAGGTCTATTATAGCCTTCCTACTTCATTGCAAATGCCAAGTTGTACCGTGCCTGAAGTTGTCCCATGCCTCATTCTTGTTCAAAGCCAAATAAGTTTAAATTATTATTATAAAATCATTTATAAATTATATATGATTTTAATATAATAAGTTAACTTTACCTTTATAATAAAGTTGAAAATATTTTGCCAAATAGGTTTAAATTATTATCATAAAATCATTTATAAATTATATATGATTTTAATATAATAATTTAACTTTACCTTTATAATAAAGTTGAAAATATTTTCTAATTATTATAATAGTCCATTATTTAAAAGGTGGCTTTTATTATCAAACTTGAAACGACAACTCTAAGTGTTCACTCCAAGCTAAAACCATACTTAGCATTATTTAATATTCAAGCTATCAAGTCAAGTAAAGGTGTAGAAGAATTTATTGTAGCAAAATACAATAAGGAAAAGATTGGGGGTAAAGGTCGAGCTTGTACAAGAAACTCAATAAACAATGGAAAAGTTGTAATGGATATATGTTGCAGTAATGAGTGATGTTGTTGTAGAAGATGACACTATAGAAGAGAGTGGTGTTACAATGGTGGAGTTGCAAGGAGATTATATTTAATTAGATGTAGTAGTGGAAGATGCAAATGTGAACGTCTTATTCCCATAATGTGTAGTGTGTTGATATCATTGCAAATGAATTTGAAAATGCAACAAAATAAAATAGAGTGGATAAAAGGAAGGATTCCTGCAAACACAAACCACTATGTTACGCGAACTTCTTTCAGGGCTTTGTTACATTTGCTTCTAAGATCTTTCATCGCTTTGTTACAAGAATATTTTTGACCTAAAAGTACACTTGATAGGTTTGGATGGAACAAATTTCCGTGGAAATCCTCTTTACGTTCATTCTCGAGTGACTCGATATTAACAATTCCGATTATCACAAGGGGATACATAATGTTAAAAAAGGAAAATAAAGAAAACACATAAAGGGATACGTAAAGTTGACAAAGGAAAATAAATAGAATCTATAATTTGCATAGAAAGAATAACTGGGTACAAACTAAACTGAGGAGATTCAAACCTGCGACCTATGTCTAGTCCCAAGGCTACGAACTTCAAGCCTGACCTTGTCAATCAATTCCCATCGCCATTTACTCTCATACGAAGTCCCACAACCATTTCTCTCGACACCCAATACTCTTCATTCATTCTGCATGCATTTCACTATGCAACGGTCTCAAATTCACTGTGTTTTTCCTAAATTAGTGTCTCAATTCAATATGACCCATGTCCACCGTAGAAGGAGTGTTTCCAACGGTCTTGAGTTTCAGCCTGGAAACGGTGACGATTCATGGTATTATGTTTCCCTTCAGCTGCAATATGGAAAACTCATAGTCCACTGCGAAGGTTTGTCTGACAAATGTGACTGTTTGGGTCATGCTGAATCGAGAAACCGAAACCATCACATTTGTCAGACAAACCTTCATATGAGAGCTTTGAGTTTGTCATATTGCAGCCGAAGGGAAACATAATACCATGAATCATCACCGTTTCCACGATGAAACTCTAGACCACTGGAAACACTCTTCGGACGGCAGGCGTGGGTCATGTTGAATCGAGAAACTAATTTAGGGAAAGCGCTGAGGGGATTTGAGACTGTTGTATAGTGAAATGCATGCATAATGAATCAAGCAAGGTGGTAGCCCATCGTCTCCCACTATGAAATGCATGCAAAATGAATCAAGCTGCTTGAAGGTGGTCTCCCATTGTCAGTTGCACTTCAAGCTTGAAGGTGTTAGCCTTGGGACTAGACATAGGTCGCAGGTTCGAATATCCTCAGTTAAGTTGCATCCATAAAAATGATGAACATTGACAACAGGCAGTATGTTTCTAATTGTTGTTGGTGTATGCTAGATTAGTTGCAAATATCTTACTTCAGAAGCCAGGCTTCAATGGTAAATAGACCATTTTTTAAGGGTTCAATGTGAGGTTAAGGATATTGATTCCAATGAAATTAAAGAGAAGGTTAAGGATATTGATTCTAGTGCATCATTTACTCATCCTTTGAAGTTGTGGAAACTCGAAATTGGTTATGATGAGCAACCAAACATCACAACAAGATCCAAGAAATTGTTAAAATTTATATGACACGTTAGTGGGTTGTAGAAAGCCAGCATCGTATCCATTCATTGAGCTCCTCTCTGTTTTGAGAATAATTTAATATTCTCTACTGAACAGGGCCAACCACGTGAAGGTGGAAGCTCTTATGGCCCCTCACATCACTCTCAATTCCCCATACCCAATGCATGTACTTGAAAAAAACAAATACGTGCAAATCCATCCATATTTCATCATGAAATTTCATTTACCATTCATTCAATAAAGCCTGACATTCATTAAACCATTGTTTCATTCAGTCAACACATTCATACAATAAAAGATAACATTCAATAAACCATTCATTCATTCAGTCAACACATTCATTCAATAAAAACTAACATTCAATAAAGGTAACAGTTTACTACATTGAATCATTAAACCATTAAACCATTCATTCATTCATTAGGCCAAAAATCATGGACAATATATTGTTATCAAAAATAATTAGACGAGTACATTTTTCGAGTCCCTTATTTTTACTAGCAGTTTTTCTTCTCTTTATAAATGGTAAATAATCTCTAAGAGGAGCATCTACCCCTGGACTTTCTGTTCCAGTTCTTGGTTCTTCATCAAGCACTTGTGGTGATGTCTGCGGCAAGGGGTTCAGATTTGCTGCAACAATGTGAAAATGTTACATCGTTGTATTTTGATATTGTAATGACAAGTATTTCATTTAACAAAAATATTACAAAGGTGTTTTTTACCTGGTGTGGCCACATCATGTAGTTCATGTTCTTGTCCAGGCTCAACCTGTACAGTTTCACCCTCTACATGCTCTGTAGTTGAAATATGGTGAACTACAATTAATGTTTACCATTTGCATTTCTATACATAAAATTTTAGCATATGAATAAATTCATTACCAGGATTAGAAACATGATCTTCGATTTGTTGTTCTCCCTCCTCGACATTAGGGGGATCATTGCTTTCCTTCTCAAAACGAAGTCAATATTGTTTTTCAAGTATTTATAACGAATAGATTGCACAAGCAGTTAATATTCAATAAAGTATATAGATTCTATTTACCTGTGCACTGGATGGATTGGTACCAGAAGACTGTGTTTGGCCAGACAAGCTTTTTCGTCATTCAACAACAGCTCCAAAGCCTTCCTTGAAGCCAAGCTTCATGTCTTCCTCAGTGGGTTGTTCATTGAATCGTTCGGCCTGCATATTTGCATAACGTCATTAATTAACATTTTCCGGTTCAATAAAATGAAAAAATAATTGCAATTTATTATTTGCATGGATTATTGGTTTTTCAAAACTTACAAATTGTGCCGCGAAATTGGAATAACCACCAGGCCCAAGCTTGTGCTAACCTATTTTTTCAACTCTTGCCTTTGTGTCCTTTGATGTGTATGGAAGCCTATGCAAGTGTTGAAATACATTAGATGTTCCAAGTTCGATATAGAAATATTCAATAATAATAAGGTTTTGAATTACATTGCAGAAAGTATTGCATACCTCCCTGTGCCTGGTGTTATCTTTCCTTCTCTTCTCTGATCCCTCTCCCTTCCATCATCCACTAGAGCTCTCCACTCCATTGGTGAAATCATTGGAGGGCGCTCATACTTAAGGTTTTTTTCAAGGTGTGTCCTATATTGGTCTCGGACAACCTTCACATGTTGACAAGCCTTTTTCATGACCTCAACTTTATTAAAGGTTTTTTTGCCGAACAGGCCAACCAACCGATGCATGAATTCATCTTTTAAACATTTTCGTTGTTTATCCCACCTTTCTCGGATGGTGGGCCCGAATATCTCCAAGCACGCGTCATTCATTTGTTTATAGAAAACGTCATTTCCTGCGAAACGATCATGCCATGATCATAATTAATTGAAAGAAAATGTTTTATCGGTATATTACAATGAAGTTATAAATAGTAACTTGATCAACATGTATTAATTACCTAGGACCTTATCGATCTTTATTGGGACGAGATCGACGTCGACCAAAAATGTTACCTCCATTGTTCTCATGCTAGTGACACGGGAAGATCCTGGAAATGCAACTAGGTCGATATCAATATTACCAAGATTCTCGTTGTCGACCTCTTTCGGTGGACGATCCAGTGTGCGTCGGTCACTAGCGGCCAGTGCACTCACAGTTGGGGTCCGTGGTGTGTCAAAATGTGTTGTCGATTTTTCAGTCAACAACAATGGCGAAGGATTCGATGTAGTACGTGGATTCGTTTGCTCATGATGCCACGTCTCTCCACGAGCCTCGCTGTGGCCAACATCTCCTCCACCACTATTCTTTGTTTTCTAATAATTCTGTAAATACAAACCACATATTACACATTCAGTACTATCATATAAAAGAGAAAATTATAAAGTTATAAATGAATTATTTTATGAATCAAGATTCCTCAACTTACTTCCAAGGATTCAGATTTCCATTCCAACAATTCAATCCTTGCCAGGTTCTCACTTGTCTGCGGAAACTTGATAAGCAGAGAAATGAGTTCCGCAGTATATTTTTCCAACAATTTGTCTATCATCGTAAACCGGTTTGTGGCTTCACCAGTTTGTCTATCATCTTTAAGGATCTCAGCCACTTCAGGATCTACTGGACATTCTTCTGATGTTGTTTCATAGAATGATTCATCGGGCTGCAACAAAAAAATATAAAAGACTATTGAGATATATCATGATAGATTCCTAAAATTACATGAACAATTCCAATGGATTATACCTGCAATGTAGAGGATCGTGATCCACTCCTCGGATCAATGCTCATAGGTGACTTGCCCCGATCTGCTAATAACTGGGAGTTGCCCCTTACAGATACCTAAATAAAAAACATAGAGAAAGTCACCTAAACAGAGTGAAAGTCAACTATTTTTTCTTATTATATTTGCACTATTACAAAGATGTATACATGATCCCTCTAGGAAGATGTACTCCTCCGACCATCTGTTGGCGGTGCTTTATCCCGATCACTAGCCTGCGAAGTAAATGGGAAAAATTTAAATGAAATAAACTAACGAAAAAATCTTTAATATGTTAAATTCATTAATAAAAGGTTGGGTAAATTGTTATATGTACCACTCCCATAGTAACCTTTTTTGTATCTACTCGGTTCAAATTGTAATTAATAAGCAACTCTTCCCCTGCAGATATTAATTTAATGGCAACTACAAAAACATGGTTTCCTTCACGCCCCTCAAATTCGCAGTTTGGTTGCTTAATTGTAGACCCTGGTTGTGTACTGTTTATAAACCCCGCAATATTCCATGTGGCCTTTGGCCTTCCGTCCATGTACAACGTTGCTCCTTTATTTTGATTTTTGTCTTTCAACTGTAAATAGTTTGTTGACAATCCATAGCTACGCATACTTTTTGTAAATTGGACCAGGCGCATCCAATCTTTGTAGTTGTAACAGGGTCCAACATACTCCATCAATTCTGTACATGTGTTGTAAGGGACCCTTATGCCATCCATGTTGAACAACCCGAAACCATGTATTGACGACGGTGCTATTCGATATATCTTATCGTTCACACAAAAATATGTGTTCGGTTGAGGAAGATCCTTGGGTACCCATTGTTTCACTAAATGTATGTACCTCAAGGGCACCTCGAGGTCATCTTTTGTCTCATCACCATAGGAACATGACCCCCCTTGACCGTGAAAAAATTCATTTCGTTTCTTGAATTTTCTTCTGGTATTTTGACATCTAGTTGAATATACAACTCTTCTAGACCTATTGGATGTCTCACTTTCCTCTAGCCATCCTAAACTCCCCTCGCTCGAGGAAGACAGATCTGACAAATACCTGTTTGGTTCTACCTGCAACATGGGAAAAAAGTTTAAATATGAACGCAAGGCATAGCGCCTCTTAAAAGGTGACGTGTCGCACCTTTTATAATGTTACTTTATCCTCATTCCCTTTCTCAACATGTAGGCATTCAAGCGATGAGGAAGACAATCACTTTATCTTTCTTGTGAGTACAAATTCACGCAATTATGAGCTTTCTTTTATTGCTCCTTTGGGTCTTGACTCCCATATCAAACCATCCAATTATCAGATGTGTCATCATTGCCCTAAAGTCTCTCTCATCCCATCAGTTTGGGTTCATCAACTCGGTAATTGAAGTCCAGTCACATTTAGTAAGATATTTATATTCAGCAATAATAATATAAAATAAAAATCACTAACCATTATGGAAAACGTCTAAAAAAATTTTAACACTTTAAAAAGTAAGATCTTTTAAGTGGTTAATAAGTGTTCACAAATCTTCAAAAACAATATTTTATACAATGTTGTGGAACTTGTATAATATTATTCAGGCATGGTCTTCTTAGATGACTGAAAGTAATTGAATCAAGCAAAAACGGAACCGTAAACATGTAAGCTGTTTTGAAAAATGGCAGCTTTCAGTCATACTCCCAACTAATGCTGCCTTTAGACAATTACTTGTAATATTGACTTAGGGTATTTAATACATAACATAGATTTTCAATCATATTGACAGAGAGAAAAGTAGGGCTTTCTTTATATTATCATGACATAGTTACAAAGACTTTCTTTTCAATCTTTTTGACAATTTGAATGGACAGGCCCCACTCATAGCCAAATACTTTTGAGATATTTACAACTCATCGAAGTATGGGGGACCATACAATTCTTGAAAGACGTTGGATTCAACAACCTATGCCTTTGAATAAATAGACCTCAGGACCACGCGTCTATTATGATGCATGTGGACGTCTATGTAGGTTTTGACAAGCCACTGTTGTTCGTTTTTAGCGTAGTACCGAAGGATTTGAGCCTCAGTAAGCTTTGTCTACAAAATATCTTTGACCTGTTCGAGAGATTCTCCAACTTCTTGTTTTATATTATAAATAGCACCTGGATCTAATGCTGTCAAGTTGATGCTGAATGACCGCCACCAGTCTCTAGTCCAATCAGGGACGAACCATGTAGGATCCTCATGGATATGTGTCATTTGAGATCCAAATTTTAGCATGGTATAATATGTTTTATCTTTATTTTCTTTTCTCAAGAATTTCCACCATAATTTTTTATATTTTTCATAAGTGTGTGTGGTACTTGGAAACCGGAGACTAGCATCTTGATGTGGCCATGCTTCCAAAGAACGTATCCGGTTAATACATTAGTATTGTTGTTCTAGTCGTAGCCTGGGGTGAGGTGTAGAGCCCTTCGTCTAGATTAGGTTAAGATCATGGTATAGGTGAGTTAACCAATTGCTTGCATCAGCTGCTTTTCTCAAGGAGTTGTTGTAAATCATCTCTGGTACGTCAATACTAGATCCCATAGGCATTCTTCTGAGTTCTGGCACTAATCTAATAAAAGCATCTGATCCTTGTATGTTAGCATCTAATACTTCAGCATGTCTCAAATCCCACCTGGGTTTCCATTCTTGCATATAATCCAACCAACTCATATTATCATTGATAGTATAGATATGATTTTTTCCTCCGGTCCAAGCAGAGATTTTCATGTTTACTTGTGGGTTATGGGCCCACTGGATTCCGCTTTGAACTTCTACACTCGCTTGCCTCGTGCTCGCTTTCACCAGGCTCACTTGTTTCAGGCTCGCTTGCTTCAGGCCCACTTCTTAAAAATTAACAGCACACTTCTGTGTCAAATATTCTCTTGTTATAAAGTCAAGAATGCTTTTTGCTTTCCCAGAAATGTGCTCATGAACAGTATAGTTATAACATCAAAACAATGCTTCCCATCTTGCAAACTTTCCTTTTGTTGTTACAAATTTTATTGTGTTGTTTAGCTCACAAATGGAAGTCTGGAGCAATATGTTATAGTTATGATAAGGTCATAGTTCAAGAAATAAAGTCATAGTTCTACTCAGTTTTCTGTCAGGACACTTATTATCCAAGATAATTTTCCTCGCAAGTTCAGTCAAGGTCGAGTTCCACCACTCTTAAAACTCTTTACCAACAAATATAATTTGATTACCAACAATTTTGTATGACAGGACAAGCCTTAACTACTTAATTCAAATTATTTACCACGTATTTGATTACCAACACTTTGATTACTAATTAAGTCTTATAACCAACACATATTTAATTACTTGGGTGTAGATGTTTCTTGTAATATACTAAGAAGAGTTACTTTCAGAAATGACTGTGCCTCTTAGAGGCCAGTGAACTCTAGGAACCAAGTGACCCTATTATAGGGTTAGTACAAACCAAAGAGAGAGAGATGACTGGCTATATTGGTACGGTCAATCAAAGAAATTCAATGACAGTCAAAAGGCTCAGTACAATCACAATAAAGATGAGATGGCAGCCAGCAGACTGAGGCCAAAGAGACTCACGGCCCCCAGTAAGGTACAAGGACCAACCAAAGGGTAAAAAAACCAACCAGTAAGGTACAAGTAAAAAAGAAAAGAGTGGGTATAAATTAGACTCATAACCCTTAGGACTAAGGGGGTGTAGTACCTCAAATGTGGACAATCTACCATAGTTATATCCACAAGACCAAAAACAAAAAAGGCGGTACAATTCAAAAGATAACTCAAGATTAGTAAAAGACCCAAAAGGTGAGAGGCAAGGTACCACAAAAAAATGAAAGGACCAAAATTAAAGGACAAGCTACCACAAGACCAATAAACAACAGGGTGTAAGGTCCAAAAGTAAATCAACCATTGTGGGGAAGGTACAAATAAGGTCAAATATATATTGCAATAGCTCCTTGTAACTACCTGTTATTTGACATGCAAAAGAGATGGAAAGTCAAATAATGTCAAATATATGCAATAGCTCCTTGTAACGACCTCTTATATGCAATAGCTCCTTGTAACTACCTGTTATTTGACATGCCAAAGAGATGGAAGATCAAATAATGTCAAATATATGCAATAGATCCTTGTAACTACCTCTTATATGCAATAGCTCCTTATAACTACCTCTTGTAACTCAAATAGGACCACTAAAAATTATAAAGACTCATAACAACTTGGACAAATTAGGGTGTGTACCTCAAATGTGTACAAACTACCATAGTGCCCACAAGACCAAAAACATAAAAGGTGGTACAAATCAAAAGATATACCAAGATGAGTAAAAGACCCAAAAGGTAAAAGGCAAGGTACCACACAAATATTATCGACAAAATGGAAGGACCATAAGACAATCAACCAAGGTGGGGCACAACGTACCAATCATCTCTCTCTCAAATGTACCATTGTTCCATATAACCTGAAAGACCATCATCACAGTAAACGAAAAATTCCACATGGATGATGTGATCACGTGGTCCTCTAGACTACTCCTAAGGTTAAGCATCAATGGCTCCATCAAGAGGTGTTAAGTCCCTTGAGAAGACCATCTAACTCAACCATCTCGAAGACCTAGGAGAAGAGGACATCACACATCATCAGATAAGCTCAAAAAAATGTATTGGGACCGGTGTCACAGTAAGCGAGCTGAAACAAAAGTGTTTAGAATGCCAACAAGCAGCACTAAAAAGAAAAAGACCCTCTAAAAAGGTGAAATAGCAAGAAAAACCTCCTAACTAAGAGTTGGAGACCTCAACAAGTTGTATCCTTCACAAGGTAATGAAATCCAAGTCGAACAATACAAAATGAGAGACCAATAATGGAAGGATATCCCTCTACCGAAAGGGATCCTGGGTAAAAGATCCATAGTAGAAAATTCACTAAGCTACCTCGTTCATGACATGTTGGAAAAGGTTTTCAGCACTCCTGCCTTATCACCCTTGTATCACCAGTATGGTGGTCGGAGAATACAAGGAATACAATGATCGATGTTGCCTTAGGGCTAAGTGGAGTGCGGCATTCCACAGAGTTCATCCGGTTCTCGATATCGCGGTGGTTCAACCCCTGAAACAACAAGAGGCCCCTCCACAAATTGGTCGATGACTGTGTCAACAAGTACAAGAGGATTTTAGCACCCTAGAGGACAACAACTATGTCTCGAATGATAATGACAAGGTGGAATTATTTGGATGCCTATCCCTGGTGTCCTACCTAACTAACAAATTCTTTTTATCCTCAACCGAGGTTAAAGTTTGTTGAGTTAACAAGTTAAATTTTAATGGTTGTATTACACAGTCGGGTGATGGAAGTGCAAATCGTGTGTATTACTCAGTCAGGTGATGGAAGTGCAACTCGTGGTGTGATGACTGACTCAAACCATGCAAATGCATATGAATAAGATAAGCCTTTCATTTCAATGAATGCTAGCTAAGGTAAGGAGAGAGTTCTTTCAAACTATAACTACTCTTTCAAATTAAATGAATGCAACAAGTGTTCAAGTTCATTCATGGGACCTCAACGAGAGCTTCAGATATACTCAAGTCATGCAAATGAATTCATCACATAAAACAAAGTGATAATAAATATAAGGAATTGTACATATCCATGTTCATAATTCTCTTGGAACACTTATAACATTCTTCAATCATTCTTCACAAAAACTCAAGGATAGTAGAAACAATAAACTGCATATAAATCTTCATGAGCTTAATAAAAAAATAGTAACAACAACTGGGGAAGCTATACCACAACTTGTTTTTTTATGAAGCCACCACAGTCCAAATTTGAAGCTACTATATTCTAAGTGTTAAAGTTGCTACAGTACTACCCTAGTCGAAGACTAAAATTGCCACAATCCAAGTCATGATGGTTTGTTTGAAGTCTGAAGTATGATGATGCATGCTTACCTTTTATGAATTTACTAACCCTGATGAATGATACAATGAAAGCCAATTTTAAGAAGATGAAGACTTTAAAACAAACCATAATAGCCTGAAATATTTTCTAAACCAGAACAACAAAATGGGTAAGCAAAATCGAAGTTTCGTTTTCCGTCGACGCGGCTTACAAATTGATTTAAATTTGGACACAATGGCACCAACCACAATTTTAGGCCTATATAATTCTGTTCCTTTTATATATATACGTTTCCAATCTGTCAAATGTTTCGTTACTTTGTACCTTGGGGCCACTTTCTGGCAATTATCATCTTCAAGCAGCCTCGACAGAAAACAGAACTTCGATTTTGCTTATATCATGATGCTAATGGTGTTATGGGATCTATCTCACATGGTTCTACTTCATAATGGGATGGGGCCAATTAATCTTACTGTCAAAACTCATATGGTGGCAATGATTGATACATTCTCATTCCTCACATTCTACATTGCCCAAACTTTTCTAATTGTACGAAAATTGAAGCTTTCAATTTTATCCAAACCATGTAAGGAGAACTTGACCTAATTTCAATTTTTATAATCTACATGGAAGGATATGTCAATTTATAGACAGGGCAATTTTTAGTCGTAGTATAGTTATCAACCTAATCCTTCGCTTATCAGGGCAATCTAATTTATAGAGACGGGGCAATTTAAAGAGGATGATGATTTGGTTGACATCCATACCATATTGATCTTTAATTTGTTGCTGAGTTATTTAACACGCATACCATATGACTTGAATCTGGGTGAGACCCAATTCTGCAACAAATTTCAAAAGATAGAAGAGCAAATTGAACTCACCCATATTGTTTTTCCTAGCCCCCAAGTAGGATTTATCTATGAAGAAATGGCTATGTCAGATATATAGAGAAAACCTGATCTTGCACTACTCTATGGGGCCTTGACAGGCCCCATGAAAAAAACTCCAAGTAATATCTGGATTCACTGCTACTTCACTAATAACACACCGAACCTTTAAAACTACAATCAGGGAATATAATTTAAATGGAGCTACCACTGGAGTTGAAAAACTAAATGTGGGGATTCACTTTTCTTCTAGAATGCAAGCATTTTGAAGCAACCAAACTCCCCAACAAATCAAATAGGGGGTCAATATGTGGCCTCTAAGATCACGACAAGAAAATAAATCATGTAAACATTCAACCATAGTGCCTTTGACCCATAAATTCCTCAATTTAAAATGAAGTTTGATATCTCTCCATACATGTTGTCAATAAGAGTAAGTACGGAATAAGTGATAATTGGGTACATATCCTAGGCATGAAGTTGAAGATTGAGTAAAGTATTGCATTAGGGATTATCTAAGTGCTCAAAATTTAGTTTACATTTTACGAAGTTGTAGCAGAAATAAGGATTCATCCCAAGCTCTCATTGGCAATTGTAAAAACTCCTTAGTTCAAGTTTATAGACCTGTCCATTGGTCTATTACGTACAAATGGTACATATAGCTATCTGTTTCAAAATAGAGGGAGGGCAAAGCTTGGATCGTTGTCCTGGTGAACACTGGTTGTGTGGTTGAAGTTTTGAAGTTTCGAGAAATAGTGTACTAGTGGACAAAATGTTGGGACCCAAAGTACCGTATAGTGAGATTGGATGAATCAGAGAAGGTGTAGGTTCCTTGACACAATTACTTTAAGATAAATGTTGAAGCTGTAAGAGCCTACTAAGTGATTTTAATGTCAGAAGAGATGCTTTCCTTGAAGCATATGATGGAGGATTTTTCATTCTAAATAAGTGGTATATCCGAAATTTGAAATACCACAGGTGTACCAGGTAAAATTATATGAATTGACTGGCCCCTACAAGGAAATGACGTGGTTATATGGTAGACTTGTTGGACAGGAATCCCCAGCTATAATGCTCAAGTATGTTACGTATGATAGCTACTAAATCCTATATATAAAGATAAAAATTTTGATTGGGATAAATAATTTCGTATGAAATAGCACTTCGACTAATTAAATGAAAAATAACCAAGAGGTTTTTCATGTATTCATATTTAGCTTTTGCTTTAGTTTTCTGTAACACTTTTGAGAAGCTGCCACCAAATTAGAATTAAACTCTGACCGAGATTTTATGCAGTTATGGTACCCCGTGTTATGGAGGCATAAGGCCCACTTCATTTCTATAAAGTTCAAGATGCATTTGTGGGAAGATCCAGAAAGATGTTGACTAGAAAATACCCTTATTACCTCACTTTACAGGTGAGGGATTTTTAGATGGAAAGGTTTAATATTTTTATGAATAACAATAAACCTACATTAGTATATATGGTTTTGAAGGTAAACCCTACTATCTGCTGAGGTTTGTTTGCGACAGGTTCTTTCTAGTATAATTATGTAGGCAGTGATTGGGATGGCGTAGTTTTATCCATGGTAAGAAGAAGCTTTTATTGTAGTTTCCTTTTACATATGTGGCAATCACTATAAAAAAAAGTTACACTTAGAGGAATTGGCTAAGGGTTTATACTCCTTCCATTTCAATGAAGCTAAGGCTTATCCTAGGTATGGCCCTAAAGGTGTGTTTAAAGATCACGCGATTTCTATCCAATATGCTAGTAATTTACATGAATATGAGGCAAAAAAAGGAGTTGGTTACAATGAAGAGGCCCACATTATAGATAAACTCGTTAAGCTCGTGTGTGTAGCTCCAATTCTGCCAACATGGTGAAGGAACGAGACATCCAAGAAGACATTAATACTCTGATAAGCCAAAAAGTAAAATAGAGGCAAAATAATAAATAAAGTAAAACTTTGCAATACCCTAAGAAGCAAAGGGATACTACTGAGCGGCAGCCTGAAGGGATACAATGTATAAAATGAAGTAATAGCTCGGGGGTTATTGCAAACAACTCTAAAGGTACATCTTATGCAATTATAAAAGACAGAAGGAAAACCTCCCATCAAATGCTAGGCAAAAATATAGAAGGAAAGCCTGGAGTAATAGGATTTAGATTCTCTCGCAGTTAAATGAAAGTTGTGAAGTTATTTAAAAGAGAAGGTCTCGGGTTTACTAGAAAGTGAGAGAAACTATGCAAAGTATGGAAGGTCCGGCTTTACTCCAAACTGATATATATATTGTGTCCATCCGACGGGAATAAGGGCTGAATGGCAAATAAACGGATAGCGGGGAGCATGCCATCCTATCATCGTCTATAGGCGTGTACCCACCTAACATGAGGGTCTTTCTTTTTGCATTCACGGTTTGGTTGGTTAACTTAACATCCCTCCAATTCACAACAAATTTTTGTGGCATTCATTTAATTTGGTGGAGGCTGAGGCATTCATTTCAAAATCGGAGATGGAGGCTGCTTCCATGCCGAGACTTGAGGAAAGTTCAAATTATGATGGTTTTAGTTTACAAAAAGTACCACTTCAGGATTGTTTTGGGACTAAGGTCTACTCAGGAGAGGTTACAGCTTGTTGTATGAGTTGAAAATTGGGTTAGGTTAGGGTTTGGAGCAGAAAATTAAAATATTTATACTTTAATGCATAAATAAATTCCTAAATCAAAGCTAGAAACAAAATAAGTACAGTTGTGACAAGGTAAGATAAATTTAAACATAATTTTCATCTCTTTCAACTTTAACACTCTTTAGGACAGTCATACAGCAATCAAATAACAACGAGGAAGCATTAAACCATACACCCTCAAACAATGGCACCTTGATACATAGCAGTAGCAACCTCAAATAGTTGAGAATGTGCTAGGGCACTCTTTGAATAGTCACGACATACTCAACAAGGGTCACTATAAGCACCAGCAAGGACACAACCCACTGAACAGGCCTTGAAACAGTCATGATAGATACCAGTAAGGACAGAAAAACACAGAACAGTCACTGCAGCCCATATAGGGTCAACATGGTCACGGCCCAACAAAATAATCTTATGGAAACCTAAGAAGAATCATCAATAGTCATGGACCAGCCCTAATAGGCTCAACACTAGTCTCGACAACCTTCTACAAGCTGAAGCAAGTCACGACAGCCTTCTACAGTCTCAGACAAGTCACAACTTCCCTCTACAAGATGGGAAGAGGTGATAACTTCCTACAACACGGCTTTCACGGAACTCCTAGCAGGCTTACACAGGTCACAATGCAGCCCTAAAAGTCACAGTCCAGTGCTAGCAGGCGCATAACAGCCTAATAAAGGTCACGGCTCAGTGCGGTATTGTCCTAAAGGAGGATAGGAAAGCAATCCTGGAAAAGATATCATTGTATATGACAAGCACATGTATGCATTAAACATATAATTCATAGACATACTGAGGACATATCTACCTTCTCGAGCTCCTCTGTGTCGGATTGAAATCGTTTAGGGTTTGAAAATTGATTTTGTAGAGCACCTCTCCTAATCGCATGCGTCGAATTGAAATGGGGTATCAAATCATGCTCTCCTCCAACTCTCCACTTCAGGTTTCATAGAGTTGCAGAACTCCTCCTTCCTCCTGGTGTCGAATTGAAAGTGAAATGGGGGCGTGGTGAAATGGGGGCACATCAAATCGAAAATGAAATGGTAAGTGATTTTTTTGTATCATATATAGTTTGTTTTTATTTTGTTTTTTTTTCTTTTTTTTTTATTATACAATATTTTATTTTGTATTGTTTTATATTATATAGTGTTTTATATTATATAGTGTTTTATATTATATATTGTTTTATATTATATATTGTTTTATATTAAGTTTTTTTATTATCAATTTTCAACCCATTCAAATGCAAATTTGTAGAAACTAGAAAAATAACAAGACTCAAGACATTTAATGGGAGTGGATAGAGATAAAAACATATTCAACTTTTTCCAATATCTTTGTCACATTGAATTTGTTAAAGAATAGATGAGTTTGTTACAAAGTAAAATGAAAAGGCTTTTCAAACTAGAGAATATTCATATATTCTCTAACACCATAATTGGGGCCTTTGAATTGCATGAGAACTTTTGATAATAAGAATTGGATTAATTGGGGCCTTTGAATTGCATTAGAACTTTTGATAAGAAGAATTAGAAGAACAAAATTGTTGGTATAAGCCCTTTCTTAATTGGACTAAGAAGAACTTTTTAAGGTGTTGGGAAACCCGGGAGTTGATGGAGAGGTCTAATAAGAGATGATGAGAGAAAGTTAGTTGCATCCTTTATAGAGAAGGAGGACACAAAACCAATTATGTTACTAAATCTAAAGCCCTTTTTACCGGTTTGAAGTTGGGTAGAGACCTTAAGTCCCATTCCATCGTTATAGAAAGTGATTTTATAAATATTCTCAAATCCCTCACAAGGAAATGACTCGTACCAACAAAAACATCATTGCAGATTCTATTGTTGTTTGAGACTCCTTTAATACTATTTAAATTGTGCATGGTTTTAAATTGTTCATGGAAACCAAGTTGCTTATTTTTTAAAGCTAACTTTGGAGTTTCAAATAGTGGGATGGATTTGCTTAGTACCTTATGGTTTAGTATTTTTTTTATTGTGGTTTATTGGCGTTACAGACTACATCCATGGAAATAATAGACACCTGCTATTTGCGAAGAATAAGGGTATCCCAATGTCCACCATAACGTGTCGTGAACTAGATTTGAACTTGGGTGGAGAGTATCACAACCAATATTCCCACTACCCAATCTAGGCTTTGTTAGCTTAGTACCTTATAACTTTGGTGTGCTAGCTTGGGTGATCGTTGGGTCTTTATCTTGGGGGTTGGAAATATAACACCGGGAGCTTCCATATAGAGTATAGAGGAATATATTCAATATAATAACGAGAGCTACCATAACATAGTGTGATTCATACAACAAAACAATAATGCATGTAAATTTTTTCTTAAACTAAATCCCACCTGGAATTGTTGTGGTGGGGATGCCAATGGTATGTCAAAAGGTTTGTTATTGGCTTGGAACTCGCTACATGTTGATTTCTCTCCATTTCACACAATTACAAGTATCAAACTCGAAGGTCGTATTAGGGGGTTGGAGAGACCCCTTAATATATTTAATGTGTATGCTCCATACTGCAACAGAAAGGTCTTATGTGACATAATGGTTGATTTTGGTATTTTGATGTAAACATGAATGGAAAAGCAAATAAATAAGTTTCATCTATGATGTTACCATATCTCTTAATGAAGAGACCAAAATGTTTGTTATCTAATTTGATAGCAATTGAGATTTAAATGAAGATAGTGCAAAAAAGATACAAGAGAAATAACAAATGATAAACCCTATAGTAGAAAAAAGATACATTATTTAATCTATAGGTATGGTTTTTGATGTTGCAATGGTAATTTTCAGTCATGTTTGAATCTAGAAACTCTCCCACACCGTCAATGCATGCGTCTAGACTAACCATGCCAAATTTCAGTCCAAGCCAACACATATTTAAAAAAATTCAACGTTGGCCCCATGTATCACATTATTTAATCTATATGTATGGTTTTTTATGCTGCAATGGTAATTGTCAGTCATGTTTGAGTCTAGAAACCCTCCCACACCGTCAATGCATGCATCTATACTAACCATGCCAAATTTCAGTCCAAGCCACACATATTTAAAAAAATTCAATATTGGCCCCATGTATCACATTATTTAATCTATAGATATGGTTTTTGATGTTGCAATGGTGAGTGTCAGCCAAGTTTGAGTCCGAAAACCCTCCCACACCATCAATGCATGCATCTAGACTAACCATGCCAAATTTCAGTCCAAGCCAACACATATTTAAAAAATTTCAACGTTGACCCCATGTATCACATTATTTAATCTACATGTATGGTTCTTTATGCTGCAATGGTTATTGTCAGTCATGTTTGAGTCTAGAAACCCTCCCACACCATCAATGCATGCGTCTAGACTAACCATGCCAAATTTCAGTCCTTGCCAACACATATTTAAAAAATTTCAACGTTGGCCCCATGTATCACATTATTTAATCTATAGGTATGGTTTTTTATGCTACAATGGTTATTTTCAGTCATGTTTGAGTCTAGAAACCCTCCCACACCGTCAATGCATGCGCCTAGACTAACCATGCCAAATTTCAGTCCAAGCCAACACATATTTAAAAAATTTCAACGTTGGCCCCATGTAGCACATTATTTAATCTATAGGTATGGTTTTTTATGCTGCAATGGTGAGTGTCATCCAAGTTTGAGTTTGAAAACCCTCCCACATCGTCAATGCATGCGTCTAGACTAACCATGCCAAATTTCAATCCTTGCCAACACATATTTAAAAAATTTCAACGTTGGCCCCATGTATCACATTATTTAATCTATAGGTATGGTTTTTTATGCTGCAATGGTTATTGTCAGTCATGTTTGAGTCTAGAAACCCTCCCACACCGTCAATGCATGCATCTAGACTAACCATGCCAAATTTCAGTCCAAGCCAAGACATATTTAAAAAATTTCAATGTTGGCCCCATGTAGCACATTATTTAATCTATAGGTATGGTTTTTTATGTTACAATGGTGAGTGTCAGCCAAGTTTGAGTCCGAAAACCCTCCCACATCGTCAATGCATGCATCTAGACTAACCATGCCAAATTTCAGTCCAAGCCAACACATATTTAAAAAATTTCAACGTTGGCCCCATGTATCACATTATTTAATCTATAGGTATGGTTTTTTATGCTGCAATGGTGAGTGTCAGCCAAGTTTGAGTCTAGAAACCCTCCCACACTGTCAATGCATGCATATAGATTAACCATGCCAAATTTCAGTCCAAGCCAACACATATTTAAAAAATTTCGACGTTGGCCCCATGTATCACATTATTTAATCTATAGGTATGGTTTTTTATGCTGCAATGGTTATTGTCAGCCATGTTTGAGTCTAGAAACCCACCCACACCGTCAATGCATGCGTCTAGACTAACTATGCCAAATTTCAGTCCAAGCCAACACGTATTTTAAAAATTTCAACGTCGGCCCCATGTAGCACATTATTTAATCTATAGGTATGGTTTTTGATGCTGCAATGGTGAGTCTCAGCCAAGTTTGAGTCCGAAAATCCTCCAACACTGTCAATGCATGCGTCTAGACTAACCATGCCAAATTTCAGTCCAAGCCAATACATATTTAAAAAATTTCAACGTTGACCCCATGTATCACATTATTTAATCCATAGGTATGGTTTCTTATGCTACAATGGTTATTGTCAGCCATGTTTGAGTCTAGAAACCCTCCAACACCGTCAATGCATGCGTCTAGACTAACCATGGCAAATTTCAGTCCTTACCAACACATATTTAAAAAATTTCAACGTTGGCCCCATGTATCACATTATTTAATATATAGGTATGGTTTTTGATGCTGCAATGGTTATTGTCAGTCATGTTTGAGTCTAGAAACCCTCCCACACCGTCAATGCATGCGTCTAGACTAACCATGCGGAATTTCAATCCAAGCCAACACATATTTTAAAAATTTCAACGTTGGCCCCATGTATCACATTATTTAATCTATAGGTATGGTTTTTTATGCTACAATGGTGAGTGTCAGCCAAGTTTGAGTCCGAAAACTCTCCCACACTGTCAATGCATGCGTCTAGACTAACCATGCCAAATTTCACTCCAAGCCAACATATATTTAAAAAATTTCAACGTTGGCCCCATGTATCACATTATTTAATATATAGGTATGGTTTTTGATGCTGCAATGGTGAGTGTTAGCCAATTTTGAGTATAGAAACTCTTCCACACCGTCAATGCATGCGTCTAGACTAACCATGCCAAATTTCAGTCCAAGCCAACACATATTTAAAAAATTTCAACGTTGGTCCCATGTATCACATTATTTAATCTATAGGTATGGTTTTTTATGCTGCAATGGTTATTGTCAGCCATGTTTGAGTCTAGAAACCCTCCCACACCGTTAATGCATGCGTCTAGACTAACCATACCAAATTTCAGTCCAATCCAACACATATTTAAAAAAATTCAATGTTGGCCCCATGTAGCACATTATTTAATCTATAGGTATGGTTTTTTATGCCGCAATGGTGAGTTTCAGCCAAGTTTGAGTTCGAAAACCCTCCAACACCATCAATGCATGCATCTAGACTAACCATGCCAAATTTCAGTCCAAGCCAACACATATTTAAAAAATTTCAACGTTGTCCCCATGTAGCACATTATTTAATCTATAGGTATGGTTTTTTATGCTGCAATGGTTATTGTCAGCCATGTTTGAGTCTAGAAACCCTCCAACATCGTCAATGCATGCGTCTAGACTAACCATGCCAAATTTCAGTCCTTGCCAACACATATTTAAAAAATTTCAACAATGGCCCCATATTGTATCACATTAATTAATCTATAGGTATGGTTTTTGATGCTCCAATGGTTAGTGTCAATCATGTTTGAGTCCGGAAATCCTCCCACACCGTCAATGCATGCATCCTGACTAACCATGCGGAATTTCAATCCAAGCCAGAAAATATTTCGAGAAATTTCAACGTTGGCCCCATGTAGCACATTATTTAATCTATAGGTATGGTTTTTTATGCTCCAATGGTGATGATGGAGATGCCGATGATGATTATGATGATGAATAATAGTGACGATGATGATGATGAAGATGATGATGATGATGATGATGACAATGATGATGATGGTGAGGATGATGACGATGATGATGACAATGATGATGATGATGATGGTGGTCGTGACGACGACGATGATGATGACAATGATGATGATGATGGTGGCCGTGACGACGACGACGACGATGATGATGATGATGGTGATGATGACAATTATGAAGATGATGATCAAGATGATGAAGATGTCAATGAAGAAGAAAAATATGATGATGATGACGATGATGACGATGATGATGATTATGTTTGAGTCTTGATAATTGTGCATTTCCTTACTAAGCTTCTCTATGTTTCAAGAATAATTTAATATTCTCTACTAAGCAGGGCCAACCACGTGAAGGTGGAATCTCTTATGGCCCCTCCCCCCATCACATCACTCTCGCCCCTCCCCCCCTCACATCACTCTCAATTCCCCATAAACTAACAAAAATATCTATGTACAAAAACTTTAAATGTGTTTTTTGACATACTCTATAACAAGCAATGTTTCTAATTATATCATACTGGAAAATGGAAACTCACTAAGAAACAATTAATTTTTTATTACTGCATACCTCATAAACTTCAATGGTCTTCATCATCTGAGTCATCTAAGTCATCGTCTGTACTATCATCCGATGATCCAGATTCAACATTGTAAGGATTGGCCATATCATCCTCGTCGTCAATGTCAGTTACGATCATCATGTCATTGTCGATATCATCTTCATGGACATTGTCTGATACATCATCTAATTAAATAAGTTCTTCGACATCTTCTTCAGGAACATGAACATCTAACTCATGTTGATCATGATCATCTTCTACAGCGTCTTCTTCTTCGAGAACGTCTTCATTACCTTCATCTATGTTATACTTTACTGGCCTTCCCCTTGGATCGTGTCTCACAGCAAATGACCAATCCGCTCTACCTGGAACCTCAAAGTAAAATACCTGTTCACATTGGGTTGGAAGAATATAGGGCTCTGTTCCTGGCTCAAACAACCTTGTATTTACCATGGTAAATCCATTATCATGTTCAATTATTGTTTTATCGAGATCACGTTGATTCAATCGACACCTATACCATTTGACAACGAACAGAAATACCTTGAAAGAGTTAAAGTCACACTGAAGAATGTCTTCCAAATACCCATAGTATCAATTTTTAGAGAGTTCTAGATGTCTATCACTTCTAGAAGAAACATTGGTCACCTCAAAGATTGCAGATATCCCACAATCAGATGTTTTCTTTGTTTCATCCAACTTTTTGATTCGATATCTACATCCATTGCACCACATAGCCTTATGATGTGTTACCTACAACAAGCCATACAGGAAAAGATTACATAATGATCCAATATTTATGATTAACTAGTGCATGTTTATAATGCCATACAATGAAAAAAATAGTGTGACGTACAACGGCTCTATTTTTTACAAAAAAAAAATAGTGTGGATGATTAATATGCTTACCTTCTTATCTTTTAAACCTCTTGCTAAATCGATTTCCCTTTGTGTTAGATTGGTGTCTCCATTGCAATGTGCAGCTTTAACCAATGAAGTCGCACCTTCTCATGATATTCCATGACCAAATTGTTCACATCGTTCGATCCATACCTTCATCCAGTCAAGATTGTTTGCGATGTATAAATGAATTGCATCCCACTCTCGACCAACTGTTTCATGACAATAAAATTAAAATTCAATACAAATGTAATATAGTAACTTAACAAAGTATATTACAGTATAAATTTATGCAAAATACTGAATATAAAATGTTTTATATTACCTTTCACCTTCCTCGATCTACCTTTCCCCTTCGGGTACTCCCCTTCGAAACTCTTATTGGATTCTGGGTCACAAATGCGACGTAAATTGAGCTTTTCTGCTAATTTAGGAATATATTCACTAATATACAGCATTTTTTGGTATACCATATATCCCTCCATCATAGAACCCTCAACATATGCTCGTTGTATGACCAAACCCTTCATAAATTTCAAGTGCCTCTCAACCATCCACATGGACCTTGAGTGCACAGGTCCACACAGTTCAATCTCCTCAACTTGGTGTATGAGGTAGTGTTCTTGTGCATTGAAAAATGTTGAAGGTAGATGCTTCTGCATTTCACACATGAGACGAGGAATTTCTCTCCTCCAATACTTTATGTCTTCTTTATGGAATTCTTTAGATGACAACCATCTACAAGTGACATGACAACCAAATCAAGAGATTAAAGAAAAATATATATATATTACGTAACATCATGAATTACAGAACAAAAATCAAATATAAGTTCTATGTTGAATTAAACAAACACTCAACGCATGGAAAAAATCACCACTTACCTCATGTATTTCCCGAGACTATATATTATTTGCTTTAACATTGTTGTCGAAGTTGTCCGGGATAGAGAGAGGTAGAACATATTGTAACAATAATATACAAATAGTTTCATTTTATCAACAAAGAGTAGACAAATAAAAAATATACCAACCATATTCACTGTAATAGGAAAAAAAAAATAATTAAATCTATACCATAATAATTACCTTCATGAAGACATAACAATCGTGAGTTTTCACCCCCGCGAAATCACCTTTCTTTGTTATGATATTCTTCATGTTCGCACAAAATCTAGTGGGAAATTTAATTTTTCGAATGACTTCTTTTACAACATTACTTTGTTGGTCCGTTAACATCCATGGAAGTGAGTTTATATTAATTTGCTCTCCGTTGCTATGAAATTGAATGACGTCTTTCATTGCATGGTTGCTATCTTGAATGTCTTTGCAAATTTTGACAATTTTTTCTTTCACTTCTTCCATCCAATATTCGCCATAATGTTTCGGTCACATTCTTTCCGATATGCATTGTATCAAATAGATGAGCAATTTGTAGGTGCTCATAGTAGGGAAACCTACTGAATTGTCTAGGATAACTTTTCATTCCTCGTGGAAGCCCATTAATTCCTT
The DNA here is from genome assembly GCA_027924585.1 of Larix kaempferi. Taxonomy (NCBI): domain Eukaryota; kingdom Viridiplantae; phylum Streptophyta; class Pinopsida; order Pinales; family Pinaceae; genus Larix; species Larix kaempferi. The sequence continues at coordinate 19,690,787 of BSBM01000047.1, read as the reverse complement.
CATGATCACATGAACGACAATCATGAAATTACATAAATTAATGTCAATTACAGTAAAAAACACACAATATAAAAAAATACAAATAACATATCATATATGATGATTCATTATACGTACCTTAACGATTTCTATTATATTGCAACTTCCATAGGCAAGGTGTCATTTTCTGCGGTTTTAATGCAGTCTCTTGCTTTCCATTGAACAAATGTTTTTCAGTAGTTCGATACCTGTGATTCTTATAGAGGAAGTGCCTATACTCATCAAACACCTCCTTTCCTAAGCTTTTTGAACGACGAGATTTGATCTTAGGACCACAAACTGGACATGCAAATTTCCCCTTTGTCTAAAGACCTACATAAAGAGATGGAATATCTATGTGATCAATCATAATTATATACAAAATGACTGGATTATTTAGAAAACCATGCGTGCGTAATATATTAACTAGTAGTTCGTATAACTTTTTGCAAATAAAGTGGAACTTATAATTACATACCACAGAAATGGGTTAACCCTGGGGCATCATGTATTGTCCATACAAGCATTGCATGGAATTGAAATTGCCTTTGTCATATTGGTCTAGATATGTCATACATAGTGATGCCATTCCATAACTTCAGTAGCTCGTCAATAAGAGGTTCGATATATACATTCATATCTTTCACTTGGTACTTACTTGATTGATATGAACATATAAAAAATATAAATATGAGACTAACCATTTAGATTACATATATTAAACCATATTGCACAATAGAAAAACATTAAATATATATATGACATTATGCGACAAAAATACGACAAATAAGATACAACTACTTAAAAAAAAACTGCAGGGTTCGTACCTGGAACAATCATCGACAACATTATGTGCTCCCTCTTTATTGTCAACCATGGAGGAATGTTGTTGTTGATAACAAAAATAGGCCACACCGAGTAAACGGATCTCATCTCTACAAATGGATTGATGCCATCTGCTGCCAAATAAACCCTAAGATTATGAGGTTCTTCTTTAAAGTGGGGCCATTTTTCCTCCATATCTCTAAATGCAGACCCATCTGCAAGCATCCGAATAATGTCGTCTTGACTTCTGTTCCATGCATGGTAATCCATAAACTACACTAAGTTTTTGCACCTGAACAGTCGTTGCAGACGTGGAATAATGGGAATATAATGTAGAACCTTGCAAGGCACCTTTTTAGTTACTTGATCTGTGCGATATCTACTGATATGACATTCAGGACATTCTGTTGCAAATTCATGCTGATTGTAATATAGAACATGGTCATCGAGGCATGCATAAATTGCTTTATACTGCATTCCAATTTCTTTCATGATGGAAGATAAATCTCGATATGTGCGAGGTAAAATATTTGACGGTGGTAACAAATATTCACCTACCATGCTACAACAAATTAAAATAAAAATCGAGTTAATATAATATAGAAATAATATTAATGGAACAAATTTCATCCGTAATAATTTTACTTATATATGAATGAACAACAAAATTATACACAATCATATATATTTTGTGATGGAATATATTACATACCTTAACATCTTTGTGACTGATATGTTTGAAAGACCATTCATAACCTTCAAGTTCATTATCAATAATATAGCAGAGAGAAGATTTGTCATGGAGCCCTCATAAAGGGGTTTGTATGCCTTATCAAGAAGAGGTATATCATGAATATCATCAAAATGTTCATCATTTTCATGATCATCATCATCGTGATCAACATCGACCATTCCAACATTAAATGAATCATGGATCAAATTATTTGTAACATCATCTTCAACTATGTTTTCAGAATGATCATCTTCTTCATTAATGTGATCATTAACTTGTTCTCCATTAATATTCATAACTTCCGGTACTTGTTGTGGAAGCACTTCCTCCAGACTAAGTGCCCTAGGATGTCTTTCCTTTATAATTACATGAAACCATCAATATATAAAATTTAATATAAGAAATTCAACCGCAAAATGTAAAAATTTCAAATGCAAAATGTAAACATTTATGTGATGCATTTAAAATGTAACAAATTTTGCACTGTTGGGATGAAAAGAGCAACGGCCTATTGAACTGTTGGTCAAATAGGTGCATCCAAACTATCTAAGAGACATAATAATTGACCCAATTACTGAGCAAAGCTACTCAAATATAACACAAAATTTCTCAGACTGTACTCCACTAAGGTAAGATAAATGATGCTATGGTAATTTCTATAGAGAAAATATAAGAGAAATTACAACATGCCAATATAGTCGTTATTTCTATTATCATGATAGAAAGTGTCACAAATATAGAGAGTTAAGTGCTTTCCCTGGTGAGTGGGTTAGTCTCACTAACGAACAAATAAATGAGTTATTCTACTATACCCTAGATTCAACATGCACAAAAGAAAAAGAAATAGTATAATAAATATTTAATATTAAAATAATATTTATTGTTCATGTTAGTCCCCATCTATTGAAACCATGATCAATACATAAATTTACAAAGCAATCAAAATAAAAACATATATAATGCAAAACTTACAAATGGATGGTATTCATGTCCCCCCTCAGTGTGCCCATGCTCCCTACAATGTTTTGTGGTTGTTGTGATCAAAATTCTTCTCCTCTTAATGCCCCTGCATTGAGTACATGGACAATAGCATTTCCTATCACCCATTTTTTCAACTCCTTCCCACAATCTAGCAAGCAATTATCGATTTTGTTCGTCTGGATCAGGAATATTGCTAGTTGACATTTTCTCATAAAGAGATTGAATGAAGATTATCGATCTTATAAAATGAAGCTCCACACTTCGCTCGCTTGAATCTCAAAAACAATGGAAATAATGAAAAACAGTCCGCCGAATAAAAAAACTTCCGCAAATCGTCGCTTGTATAGCAAACATGTCAGAATGTTTCAATATTTATAAGTTTTAAAAGTCAACCTTCAGTCGGATATCCGACGCCTTGAACCTAGTTACCGTTGGATAATTGATGTCGGATATCCGACATCCCAATGCATAATATGATGTCAGATATCCACAGAACCGTCGGATATGAGCATATCCATCGGATATCTGACGTCTCCTTCTATCAATTTTAAGAAGATCATCAAATTTTGAGATTTTTAAGGTGAAATCCAATGACATAGTCCTTCTTCGTCGGAGGTCGGAGGATTTTGTCGTCGAATTTTGGGTCCAAATCCACTAGTGTTAGGATCAGTTATTTTAAAAGTCGAGGCTTCTGCGCTGTTGTCTTTTCCTGTATCAACGCCACTTCGTGTTACTGCATTGACACTCTAACCTATAGGTCTGTTCTCTGATGTGACCAACTGGATGTTAGGGTTCAGTGTTTCTGTTCTTCTCCGCTTTTGCATTTCTACCTCAAGCACGGGGCAGTCTTCAATCACATGATAAAATGATTTACAGTAGTTGCATGTGGTGCATGGATTAGTACATTCTCTTGATACATGACCTGGCTGGCCACAGTTATAGCATATTACCTGGCCTCGTCCTCTTCCTTGATTTTGACCAGTATTTCTTCCTCTCCCACGATATCCACCACCGCGGCCTCTATATCCTCCTTGATCATAGTGGGTGTTCTCTTGCTTTGGTTGATTTTCCTCTTTGACGCGGTACATTCCAGCACCTCGCATTACTTCCATATCTCGCTTTCTTTCATTCATCAGTTCATAAGCGCGACAATTGGACTCATCATGTCCAACTAACTTACAGAAATTACAGTATAAGTTTTTAGGTGTCTTTACATATTTTTGTATCAGGCAACAGTCCTCAGGCCTGTGTCCTCTGCTTCTACAAATTTCACACCATGGTCCCTAGTTCTGATTCATATTTATTGGGTTTGGTGCACCACTGTTAATATATTCTTGAAATAAGGGGCAATGTGTTCTAGTGTGTCCCTCTCCTTTGCATCCTGTGCACCAAAATTCATGTCGTTGTTCATGTCTCTGCTCTTTTCCATTCTTCATACCTTGTAATTCTAATGTCAAGGTAGCCAATTGGTTCTAGATATGTATCATCCCAGAACTACTTTCTCCAATTGGTGAAGCTTCCAACTTCATTGCGATCTCCAAAGCCTCAGCTTGAGATACAACCTTTTGTTGCATTAGTGGTTGTCTGATATGGGGTAACAACGCAGCAATGAACCATTCTTGATGATGTTGCGGAGCTATAACAAAGCTCACTTGGTCCAACAATGTTTTGAATTTTTGGTCGAATTCCCAGACCGATTCAGTAGGTTTCTGCTTGATTTCTTTCAACTATGTTATGTACTGTGATTCTGATTTGGGTTTCTTAAACTCTGCTGCAATCGTGGTCTTGATGTCTGCTAAGGTTCTTGGTTGTGCTTGAGAATACTTCATAAACCAATGCAGTGCTCGATCTCTAAAAGTAGTGATGAGCTACGCTCTTTTTATAACATCATCTGTAACTTGCTTGACACTCCACATGGCTTCGTATAGAAACCAGTGTTGATCAGGGTCTTCCTGACCCATTCCTTTGAATATCGATAGTTTTATATCGTTATCTATCATTCTCCTTCCAGATTGTGTACTGTTCAGGAACTGATTCCCCGTTACAAAAGTAGACACAGGATGTTGGATTGTGCTAGAGACAGTATTCTGTGGAATAGTGTGAGTCGTAGTGCTATGAGCACTCGCTCCTGCGGTGTTACTAGTGTTATTGATCTGTAGGATGGGCTGCGCAACACTCGCAGCGGGTGTGTTCTGGACTAAATGATTCTGAGGTATAATATGTTGGATTGTGGTTGATAACTGAGTGTCCGTAGTATTGAGATCACATGGAATTTCAGTATCTATACGGTTTCTAGATGATGTGGGTTTCTTCTCGTTAGTAAGCTTGTATCTCTCTCCACTTCTCAAAGTATGGTTTTCTTCGTCATAACCAATGTATGTATTCTCTACCATGACATATTTAGAACTATTGTTGCATTCTTAAAACACCTTTCTCAGTTAAAAGCATTTTAATGTATAGACTGAGGTTTTTCAGGAACTTACCTCTGAATCCTTCGAAAAAGTATGCTTCAGCTTGGCTGTAGGACTTTAGCGTATCTACAGCAAATTCGGTCACAAATCCTTCTAGTATGCTATCAACCCAGAAGTCAATTGTTCGTGACAGTGGGCTGTCGATTGCTTTGAGTTGTTCAGTAAGCTCCGGACGCCACTCTGTAGGTATTCCGCCTTGGGAACAATTATTTCTTTCTGCTAGGTGTGATATCCACTCGTGTAGATCGTTTGGAAACGAAGCCCAAAACATTTCGTGGATGTCCCGCCACAAGTATCTGTTCAACCACTGTATGTCAGACAGACATGGATGTATGTTTTCTTTCTTTGCGAAGTCTCTTTCGATCTTATCACACCAAGCCCAGATCTCTTTCTTTTCTGGATACCAACTATCGGACATTACTTTTGTGAATACACTATCGCATCACTGGTCTTGTCCCGGCAATGGAACCATTTGTTGGTCGCTTCACTGTTCTTGAGGTTTTCCAATGTAGACCCAGGTACTTCACGGTACAATATACCAACAAAACCCCTATTCACCAGCCCTTTTGGCAACAGACTGCGAGCAATTTGAGGTCTCACCCAAGGTGAAGTCGAGGGGGTGGTTGCAGAAGTAGGTTTCCACAACCTTGTGATGCGAGTGTTTAAACTGATTCATGTACAGCGCGGTACAGGTTGTGCATTGTGGTCAATGACTACGCGAAGTCTTCTACTCTGCGTCGAGTATCTTTGGGAACAAAGATATTTGCACCCTCAGCGCGTCCACGGACCGCGCAGTGGGGGTTATGAGACCTAATCACTTCTACTCAATCTTATTCGATAATCCTTAATCATTCATCATTACTTAGCTTGATAAACATCATAACTTATGCATGTGAGTGAGATGTGCAGCGCTGTGTGCTTGATGTCGCGATTCAACTTTAATCATTTGTTGTGTGGTTATCTCATAGATCCATTCATTTGAGAACTTATAGGTGCTTTAATGTTAACATTCATCCATACATGAACTACTAGCATCTTATTCCATCCTTTCCACGATGAATACAGATAACAGTAAACATATAATAGACAATAGTAACTTCATGCATGCACTGTAAGTAAATTAAATCATAAATTAATGACAATCATACACAGAAATCACATAACACAATGGTTTAACGTGGTTCACCCCCCGGATGGGAAGTTACGTCCACAAGAACTGTTGTTTATTTATTTTGGAAAGGGTACAATAGTTCTTCGTCTGCGCACTCAGCTGCAGACGCTCTTCTCTCTCTCTCTCTCTCAAAATTAGGTCTCTGTGCACTCAGCTGCAGAGCCTTTACAATGCTTCAATCTAACAGATATCACAATATTCGATAATATCAACAAAATGAAGAGTTGACCCTTTTCCTTTACAAAATTTCCTTATTTATAGATCAAGACCCGTAGGTCATGTCTTTACATTTACGAAGGCAAAACCCTTAGGTTTACAAAACTATCACGGTTTTCCCAAAATCGGACTACTGATATCTAGCAGCGGATCTTCTGTCACACGCGCGCCAACAGGTTACTTCCGCTGAGTTGTTCCTTCTTTCACAGCCTTAGATGACTGGTAGTCTTATGTTTGTTGTGATCAGTCACCTACCTCCGATCTGCACCTACCCACTGCTTGGAATTTATCGACGATCTTTGCCAAAAATAGGTCTTCTGTGACCTAACCAAAATAGCTTCCTTCATCCATCCATGCTCTACCCTAGATGGATCTCCGTCGACGTGGCACATCGTGGCGTTGTACTCCTTGCAGCACCGACCTCGCAGGTCCTTCGACATTGTACTGTGCGCAACTTCCCAGCATACCAAAACTTATCCCAAAATTGTTCAAACTTAACTACGCTTAGCTCTGCAGTTCTCAAAATTAAAAATGCCCCATCTGGGCCAGGCCCACCACTCACAACAGAACCTCAAGAATATACTCATTTCATGGTCATGATCATTTTGCTAGAAATGGGTGAAGGTAAAAAAAATGCAAGGCTAGGATAAGGGGATGAATTTACTAACTCAACATTGTGATACTTCGGATAAGGGGAAATGAATACACACTTAAGCATATGTTGGATAATATACACAAAGGGAATGGCAGTGTCTCACAAATGGAATGAGTTGTTTTGAGAGCTACTTATTCAACGTTAGCAAATTTCTACAGGCTCACATCCAAGCTGAAACCAGCTCCATGAGGATATTTACTAGAACCGTCGTAACTAGGTGCACAGTTAACTATAACTTGAGGTTCTAGGGGACACTTTGAATTAGGTGTCCCTTACTCCATTTCACATCCCAACCCGTAGGCTCCGTGAGGTATTAATCATTACATTTAATCATGGCCAGCAGTATTTGGATTTAGAATACATTTAAACACTACTTTTTAGGCCTTAGGACCCTTTGGATTTTGAATGTGCTTAGAAGCACAACTAATTGCAGCTTTCATCTAGGGTCCTTTCACATTTCAAATTCCACAGCCCTTTTTCATTGTGCTGAGAAGCACAGTTTTAATTTATTTCCATGGGATTGCACAAAATATATAGTAATAGTTCACATATGCATGTAATGATGGTAGTACAATTTTCTTTAGGTCTAGCCAACACAACTCAGGCAACTAGGGCGATCATCCACAATCGGGACCATACATCAGGGGCAACCGAATAGAGAGGTCAAGGCATCAAATCCAACTCACCTAATCTCAAGAACCAACACCAGTGGTTTCTCCTGGCCCGGAAGGATCAAGGCTTTGGTAAGTTTTGTTTCCAACTCAGAGCCAAGACACAAATCAACAGGGATGTTATCCAACACAGAGGCAAAAGTGGGTAGGTCCTCCATATCACAGGCTAAGGTGTAATTCAAGGTAAAACCAAGGATGGAAGAGAACGGATGGATGGGGAAAGTGAAAGGTGGTGCCAAATCTAGCAAGCCATAAATGGTGGGAATGATCACGTCCATACTACTAAATAAGGTATAACCAATGAGTATAAACAAAAACTTATTATTCTGAGTAATTAGACCATTTAGATAATCATTGAAACAACCATGTCCATATAACATATATATATACCACCATATCATGACCACTAGATACCAAATCAAGCTACTAAGATGAGAAAAAGAGCAAAGCAATCATAACCAATGCACAACCATATAACTATTGGGGAATATACCTGTATCTGCCATCCGTATCATCAAATAGTCACTGGAAACACTATTGTTGTAAAAACTCTGGGAACTACACTGCTCTGTATGGAACAAAAGTGGTCACATTGGTCATCAAATATGAGGTCATGAGGTACAGTGTTGGCATAAGGTTCATCATATATGATCTGGGGTTGCTCTGATATGTGAGTGATCATAAAAAATACTTCTCATCATAGCCTAATCTCATAAAAAATGTGTAAAGGACTGGCTCAAAAATATACAAGAAGTTGCTCTGCAATCATGATAGCCCGACTACTATGGATATGATAACAAGAGATACTGGCACAACGTTCTAGATTGAAGGACTACTATACAAAGAAAGGAAGGAACAGGGCCCTTAGCTCAATCTAGTAGGATAAGATCCATTGCATCCTAGTATTTGCACTCAAGGTGTTCCCTATATCAAACCCACAACCCCATGCGTGTCTCTGAGATTTGAGGTAAGAACTGAGACTTTGTCCCAAGCACTTGTAGTTAGTACAGGAAGTAAGGATAGCAGTAAAGGTAGTCAGAGTAGAGGAAGTAGTACGACAACCCAGACTCGGTCAGCAACACCAAGAATGAATACTGCGTAGTACACAATGGCAGACCCCGCTTTGAGAATTCATGTCTTCCATGGTGCAGCGACAAAAGATCCATAATAGCATTTATTTTTCTGTGAAGAATTCTAGACCATGAAGAAGTTCCAAGATGATAATACAAAAATTGCGCAGCTAGCAACAACATTCAGAGATCATGCATTACTATGGTATATGAAGTATCAACCTACAAAACCTGCGAACCAACCCAGAACATTGGCAAACATTAGGAAAGCTCTGTTAAAAGAGTTTCAGAAACCAATGTCTAAGTCGCAGTACATTACAGAACTAAAACAAATTAAGCAGTTGTAGAATGAATCAGTATGGGGTTTTGACCAAATATTCTAGATACTAATGGATCGATTCACCTCCAGATCTTATACAAACAACATAAGGAATGGTTCATTATAGGATTGTTACCACATATACATTTTCCGTTAACACAATAGAAGATCTGGTCGCAATATGATGTGCTATATCTCACCATGAAGTTATAATCATACCCTATAGGAGAGACTAGTGTAGCGATGGATCAAGTTCAGTTGCAGTTGGATGCAATGACAATTCAGTTGCAGGAGATCGCTAATGGGAAGGAAAAGTGCGAACAAGTATGGTGTGTGACATGCATAATAGAAGATCACCATAAGAACGAGTGTCCAACCTTTAAATATTATTTGGATACAGGGCCCTGAATCCCTTGGACAACAGAGGAAGGGTATGGCATGATATTTGTAGAATGGTGAGTCATCACCCAACTGCATGTCCCTTGATACAGAAGTATCATAATAGTGCTAGAAACTTATTTTGTAAATTTTTTAAGTCTGTGAGACATGACGAAAGGGATTGTCACGCACTCGACTTAATGAGAGAACACACCTCACATGCATACTGAGTTCAAGGGGAAGCTGGACCAAAAGGAGGAGTACCATAATATAATACTCCGAGGGATTAGAATAAAGGAGGAAGAGGAGGGTTCAAAGATCGTGGAAGAGGAGGATTCGGAAGAGGAAGAGGACCGATTATCTATTATAACTGTAACTAGCATCGGCATTTTGCACGAGATTGTCTGAATCTGTGTACGGCATGCACATATTGTAGACAACTGGATCATGTGACAGAATACTTCCCACAAGTGATTACGAAGTGGAGGGATAAAAGGAATCATCATAATGTACATATGATCGCAATGGAAGATCACGACGATAGACTAAAATATAGCGACAATTATGTGCAGAGAAGCGAGAATAGGAGTAGATGTGGTAGATCAAATAATTCAAACCAAACAATGGGTCAAGAAAGCAACAGAACTGCCTATGATGTTTGACCCTCGAATGGATAGGGACACCTACAATCAAGCAAGGAAAGAGATGCTATAAATAGGATGCAAAGAATCGACATCACGACCTATGTATGACAGGCCACATGTGTGTGATATGCCTCTAGTCTATGACTATTCAATTCCAGAAAGGCTAGTAGATAAGACAAGTACATTGAAAAGTTTCTTAAAGATTTGTTAGAACTAATAAAGGATTAAATTGCATTAAACATGTTGTGTAGGATAATTGACCAATGCACACATGATAGAGAAGTACATGTCATATAACGAGCATTTAACTAGGTACAGCGCAAGAGAAGGATGACTAGGGAATTCCGACTTAGTGCACAAATAGGAGAGTATGATATGGATTATGTCATCTTGGAGCTAGGATCTGATGTGAACATCCTTCTGAAGAAGACATGGGAAATGATGGACAATCCAAATTTCATCTGGTCACCCATATAGTTGAGGCTATCAAATCAGCACAAGATTGCGCCAATCGAAAGACTGACAAGGATGAATGTTGATATCGATGGAGTACGTAATATAGTTGATTTTGAAGTCATTGAGATAGTGGATGAAAGTAAACCTTATCAAGCATTAATTGGACTTGATTGGACCTTCGAAAACCAGGCTATTATTGATCTAAAAAAGAGGTAAATGTTCTTTGAAGTAGAATATTTGAGAGCTATTGTGCCACTGGATCCCACAGAAGGAAGGTGGTATGTGGAACCAATAAGGAAATAATACTTGATAACATGTATAATGTGATTGCACAGATGGAGGACTATTTCAATCCTACTACGGAAGGTGTACTCAATTGGAAAAGAATCATTTTTTGTGACTCAGATTCAAAACAAGCCTTGGAATATTGGTAGCAAAGGTTACATGAGATATCTTCAAGGAGCTGTGCTCATATTACTCGTGCCTTGCGCTGGATTGGAACTGAGGTATGTGATCCCTCAATATAAACTCCTTTGTGAAAGAATTTTAATCACACATACTCGAACAACAGAGAATGTTAGCATTATATGTCGATATGGAAGCGACTCCTACGAGATGGTGGGATGAGCATAAGAATAAAATAGATGATTGGCAGCAATGTAGAAGGATGTTGCAAGTTAGGTTCAAAACTGAACATACTACGCAAAAGTATGATGGATTGATTTGTCTTCCAAATCATCTCACATGGCGCACTGCAACATAGAGTTCAATACCTAAACAGGAATGGACACACTTGATTGTACACACTTTGGACACAATATTGAAGAACTAGTGCATAGAATTGGAAGTGTGTAGGGGAACACCAGACTGGGAATATTTGACTCGCAATTGCATGGTGACTTTCAGTTTTGAAGATGAGGCCCCATCAGTGGATGCAGTGTTGCATATTATCAAAAATAATATATTTCCATCAAGAGGCTTGATGGTACCAGCACCTATGCATATAATTCCCAGACCTTCTGTGACTATTCGAGAGGTTTTGAAATGCTATAACGTTCAGGAGGAGACCAGGACGATGAAAACCCGAGGAATTTGCAAGTACCAGAAACTATAGGAGAGCACATAGTAGAGGGGCCTGATCTTGAATCTACTGACTATACAAATCCATTGAGAATGTGCAAGGTAAATATTGGAACAAAGGATAATCCAAAGTTTGCAAATATTGGAGACTATTGGAGTGCAGAAACTGTTGAGAAGATTGTTGGTTTACTGCACGAATACTAGGACCTGTTTCCAACTACATTTGCAGAAATGAAAGGGATTTTTGGGGAGTTAGGGGAAATGAGGCTCCCTTTGAAGCTGTATTCCAATCCAATAACCCAGTATATAAGCAGAAATAGATAGGATGTTGGAAGCTAGGATTATTGAACCTGTCACAAAGTCAAAATGGATCAGACCGATGGTGGTCCAAGAAAATAACACAGGTGGAATAGAAATTTGTGTAGATCTGCGCAAATTGAATGATGCTTGTTTACATTATCCATTTCCTACCCCATTTACAGATGAAGTTTTGGAGAATGTAGGAGGAATGGAAGCTTACTCATTCACGGATGGATTCTCTAGGTATCATCAAATCAAGATCAAGCAGGAAGATGAGCATAAGACAACCTTTGCAATGGAATGGAGATGTTATCAATATACAATTATGCCATTTGGACTAAATAATACGCCAACAATATTTTCCCGAGTGGTTGTTTATTCATAAATTTCTAGAAGTATATTTGTATGATTCGGCAGTGTTCTATTTGTTGAATGACCATGTTGAAACTCTACGCTTAATGTTGGATAGATGTAGACAGTTCCATATTTCCTTAAACTTGAAGAAATGTATTTCCTGTGCACCATTTGGTATCCTATTGGGTCATGTGGTATGTAAACAAGGACTCTTGGTGAATCTTGCGAAAATTGTTGCTATTGTTGATTTGCCACCACCAACTTCAATGTGACAACTATGAGAAAATTTGGGTCATATGCGATACTACATGAAGATTATTTGGGGATATGCATAGATCACAGCTTTGTTGGAAAAATTGTTGAAAAAGGTCAAATTTCAATGGAAAGAGGAATTTCAGCAAAGTTTGGATACCTTGAAGTAGAAACTGGTGATTGCATCAATTTTAGTATTTCCCTATTGGAAGAAGGAATTGCATGTCCACATAGACGCATCATTAATAACGTTGGGCACAGTTCTAGCTCAGCTAGGGGAAGGAGACTTGGATCATCCCATTGCATTTTCCAACATGAAGTTGTCAACTACATAACAAAATTACACTACTATAGAGCATGAAGGACTAGCAATGGTGTATGCGCTGCAGAAGTTTAGGCATAATCTACTAGGATCACACTTCAAAATGTACACAAATCATTCCACATTACAATATTTAGACAACAAGCCAGTGTTGGGGGGGAATATATGCATATGGTTGTTACTATTTCAGGAGTATGATTTTGAAGTAGTTGTGAAAGGAATAAAGTTAAAATCAAGACTTGACCATTTCTCGCGTATAGTCATGGGGAAGATGCGGGAAATTTGGACGACAACTTACCAAATGCGCACTTGTTCACAGTATAGATGGTTCATTATTACTTTGCAAATATTTCCCATTTCTTGAGCACGGGAGCAGTCCCACCTAACTTTACAGTTGTGCAGAATAAATAGTTAGTATTCAAGGCAACAAATTATCAACTTATAGCGGGGAATTTGTATAAGCTAGGCATAGATGGTATTTTTTATGATGTGTGTTAGAGCACGAAATTCCTATAATAGAGGCACATGAAGGAGTTGCGGGAGGCCACTACGTAGGAAAATCAATGGCCTAGAATATTTGCTTGTAGGAATTTAGTGGCCCACCCTTCATAAGGATGCAAAGGAGTTCTGTCATACCTGTGATGTATGTCAATGTGTTAAGAATCCATCAAGAAGGGATGAAATGCCTTTGATACCACAGGCTATGTTGCAGTATTTTGATAAATGAGAAGTAGATATCACTGAACTAATCAACCTACTAGAAAAAAATTCAGGAGCAAGATACATAATCACCGCGACAGATTAATTGACCCAATGGGGTGAAACAAAATGAGTCAGAGATTGCAGCTTGTAGAAAAATACGCAGTTTCTATTTGAGAAAGTTGTTACAAGGTTTGGATGCCTGAGAATATTGATGAGAAACTAGGGGACCCATTTTTTTAATAAGATGATTGTAGATTTGACAGAAGAATTTGATATTTACCACTAGAAGAGCACACCCTATCATCCTTGAGAAAACAGAACAATGGAAGCGTTTAATAAGATTCTAGAGATTGCGCTGACGAAGATATGCAATGTAAATCAAGATGAATGGGACCTGAACATACCTACAGTATTATGGGCATACCAGACAACATGTAAGGATTTGACAGGATAGACACCATTTAGACTAGTGTATGGTCAAGAGGTAGTTATGCCCATGGAGTTCATAGTGTTGATTATATGCATTGTTGTGCTAACAGAACTCATGGATTCAAACGGAGTAGAGAAAATACTGTCAGAGGTAATGAAATTGGAGGAATATTGCTTTGCCATGGGATTTCATCAGCAAGATCATAAAACACACGAAAAGGTATGGCATGACTGTTGATGTATTTATAACTTTGGAAGATATTCACTTGTATATTGTATGTATTACATTTGTACTTTATTGTACCTCCAACGGAGATGTATTATTCCTCCGATTGAAGTGTCTTCATTTGTACTTGCAAGTGTCGCAGGTTATACTGTAAGTGTCGTAACTTATATTTGATGGGTTATTAAACCACTTTGGTGGGGTCGGCCCAGTATGAGTCATGTGGTTTAAAGGGTTATTAGACCACCCTAGTGGGGTCGACCCAATGTCAAGTGGTAGTGGGTTATTAGAATCTCCTAAGGGAGGTTGGCCTAAAGTCAGTTGTGATGGGGTGTTTAAGTCCCCTAGTGGGGTCGGCCTAGTCAGCATTATGTTAAGTGGTTAAGTTGGGGCTGACCTAGTTAGAGTTAAAATTCAAGTGAAGTAAAGTATAAATAGAGAGTGTGACTCTCTCATTTATTCATTCACACACTCACTCACTTCGCATTAGTGAGAGAGAGGAGCAGTGCGCATAAGTGGAGGAGGAGGAGCTACTAGGAGAATATCTCTTGTTGTGGGGTCTGATCTTTGTGATCTTTGTATTGATGCTCATTCTATCTCTGAGTAAGTTGCAGGGTTTTTCACCTTCTTGGTTTTCCCCAGTGAAATGCTTTGTGTCTCTTGTCTCTTGTGTTTGATATGTTGTACATGTTGTTCTCTTAGTTTATATCCTAGATCATATTGAATAATGCTGAAAAAATAACATGGTATCACAGCTAGCCTGAAGGAAGGCATGGTATGGCATTTATGACACTTGTTGCACTTGCGACAAATTGGAAGCTAGGGCTTGGTATAGTAAAAACCAGTCATCGTGGCACTTTCACTATAACTCCATTTTGGAAAAGGTTCAGAATCTAAAATGTTTACAGATCGAAGATGAAATGTCCATGTACCTTGTGTCTGAAGGAAAGCCTCAGATTCATTGCACTTTGTGAGATATGATCCGTACAATTTAGGGTTTCTGCCTCTTCCAGAATGCAGTCATAAACAGGTGACCTAGGAAAAAAGGTCATATCTTGGGATAGGAAGCTCCAAATGGAATTCTGTAAAAAATGACAGTTAGGGCACGGAATGTAGTTTCACAGGACGGGTTTCAAAGGCCGAAGTTGAAACAGTGACACATGGCACGCCGTACAAGTTCACTATATTGTTTCATCCCATAAACAGGTCACGTTGCGACACTTGGCATATCTCTCTCTTAGAGAATCCAATTGATCTTAGATCTGTGGGGTTGGAAAGATGACAGCTCATTCTACCACAGGCCGAAGTTTCAGACTCTGAGGATCTGAAATTTCAGAGATACATCAGAAACAATATGGCATATATTTATGTCCAAACATAATTGGATTCTGAGCACTTTCATTTTTGGTTTGTCACTGCTGCAGGAAATTAGGGTTTCGGGGAACGTTGGAATTTCTTGTATCTGAGACCATGGTTGGAGGCTGGATGCTTCTCAAAAAAATCAAAATTTAGAGATGAAGATCGAACCTTTTGGTTGGGAAGAACCCTGGGCTCTATCAAACCCTAGTTCGGGATCTTGATCGGAAAAGCGAGAAATTAGGGTTTCTGCAAAAGTTGGAATTTTTGGAATCTGAGACCACGGCTGGATGCTCCTCATCAAAATAGAAATTTAGAGACCAAGATCGAATTTTTTGGTTGGGTAGAACCCCGGGATCTATCAAACCCTAGTTCGGGATTTTGACCAGAAAACCAGAATTTGACAGAAGCTGCAAATTCGAAACTTTCAAAGTCAATCTTGAGGGGACAAATTTTGGAGATTTCAAAATTGAAGTATGCCAGCTTGATCAGCTCAACAAGGAACATCTTTTCATCCAATCCGAAGTCTAAAATTAAAAGTTTGTATTTTTAGGGTTTCTCTGTCAAACCCTAGCCAGCTCCAGATCCAGCTTCAGCAAATCAAAGTGGATTGGGTTAATCCTAGAAGAGGATGAATTGGACACCTACATAAGTGAAGAGATTCCAGTTCCAGAGGGAGATGAGGCTAAGGCCTTAAATAATAATACTACAAGCAATCCCGACAGGTATGACGTAAGGAGATACAGGTATGTGTTGAAATCTATTCATGATTAAGTTTATCATATGTTTGTCTTCATAATATTGAGGTTAGTACAATCTTGATTAATTTTAGACTTGTCTTATCACCCTAGTAAAAGTATGAATGCATTCATTGATTAGGGTTATGACACTTATGATTGTACTAATACACTGTGGTGTTGTATGAGGATGATGTTTTCCACTAACATGAAAGGTACATCAAGAAAAATCAAGTTCTAGATCAAGAACATATGACCATGGTGACATCAAGACAAAGACTCATCCATAGTCACGGATCACATAGAAGCTCTGCTTACGAGGTATGTATAACTTGGTTATACAATTATTAACTTATGAGATATGCAGGTTGCTAGCACAAGGTCTCTAAGAGAACAAAGAAGACATTGTTTGGGTATGTTAGACATAACTAACAAACATGATAATCCAGGTATGTTTTTCCTATATCAAATTAGAATCCTACCTTGTGTTAGGATATTATACTTTTGTATGAATGATAATGTTTATTCTTGAAGTTAGGAGTTTAAGTAATCAACAGTTTATGCATATTATGTTTCTTACTTTGATTGATGATATGACTACCCAAAAGAGTCTTGTGGTCATATAAGAATATGCATGAGTAAAATAAGTCCTCCCTAAAACCTTGAATACTAACGCTTGTGATAAATTACGTGTATGAAATGACCATAACCATACATGTTTAAGATTATTTAGAATCATAATGTTTTGATAGTATTGAGATTATACTAATGCATGTATGATTATGTATGAGATCTTGAGGATGACACTAGTGCACACTTAAGCATGCATAGTGCTCCAGGATGGATATAAGTTCAAAGACAAATAATCCAGGAAGCAAAGATCAAGAGGGAGCTCACTCCAGCAGTTCCTGCAAGGAAGCAAAGATTGAGAGGAAGTACACCCAACAAGCAAACAAGGATAAGTATTTGAATTGTCATTTATTATTACTTAAATGATGTTTTTCATTCATGTGCAGTTATGCTCATAGATTTAGGATGTATATTATGAATTTTAGAAAAGTTGCATTGATGAACAAGATACTACTAATATGCATGTGATGGGTAAGTGGCCTATGGCACTATACAACATTCCATTGCTACATATCTAGAATGAAACCTCTTTGCTGACATGTTGGGAGTAGTGAAAACTCTTAACAATGTTCTGGTAGAGATGGAAGGCATCTAGAAAGTTACCGTATGAATACAAGATATGGATGAATGTTGTATTGAAGCATTGGCTAAGATAATTGCATGATTGTATGACATATGCCTTTATGTGTAAGACTTTGTTCTGAAAATAATGAGAAGTTTCTAATCATGCAATTGAATTTGACTTGTAGCAAATATCGTGTACAATCACCTACAAAAGAAGGACTACAACATTTGTTCCAGCAACAAAGTTCAAGAAAACTATCTGTTGAAGATATTGAAGAATCTGAAGTTCCCAGGATCCGGGATGCAGTAATGGAAGAATGCCATGATCAAGAAATACCGTTCGATCATGAAGAATGATGTTTTGGATGTGGTCCCAAGACCAGAAGGGAAGTCTGTTGTGACTTCCAAGTGGATCTACAAGATCAAGCATGTTGCAGATGGCAGCATAGAGAAATACAAGGCAAGGTTTGTGGCTCGTGGCTTCTTTCAGAAAGAGGGGATAGATTATGAATAAACTTTTGCACCTGTAACCAGATACACTTCCATCGGAACAGTACTTGCTCTGGCTACAGTGATGAAGTGGAAGATACACCAGATGGATGTCAAGATAGCTTTCTTGAATGGTGTAGTCGAAGAGGAAGTGTATGTGGAGTAGCCACTCGGTTTTGAGACACGTGACAGGGATTCATATGTGTGCAGATTGAAGAAAGCCTTGTATGGCTTAAAGCAAGCACCTAGGACATGGTACGACAAGATAGACAACTACCTGTCTAGTTTGGGCTTTACCAAGAGTAAAGCAGATTCCAACCTTTACTACAAGGTTGAGGAGGGAAATCCAGTAATACTTCTATTATATGTGGATGACCTGTTTGTGACAGGTGAGGATAGATTGATTTCCAACACGAAGAGGAAGCTTGTTTCCGAGTTTGAGATGAAGGACTTGGGCACGATGCATTACTTTCTAGGTATGGTGGTGTGGCAGAGTGCAGATGGAATCTTCCTTAGACAATGGAAGTATGCAGTAGAGATCCTGAAGCGGTTCGGGATGATGGACTGCAAGGCCATGGCCACACCTATGGCATCGAACCTGAAGCTATTGAATGATGCTTCATCAGAGTCGATTGATGTCATGGTCTATCATCAAATGATTGGGTCCTTGATGTACCTGAGGAACACAAGACCAGATATTTGCTTTGCGATGAACACCTTGAGCCAGTTTCTGACAGATCTTAGACATGTTCACCTGATTGTTGTAAAGCATATTCTGAGGTACCTGAAGGTTACAATTGATTATGGGCTCAAGTATGATGTGAATCAAAAGTTTAACCTGGAGGGTTATGTTGGTTCAGATTGGGCAGGCAGTGTTGCAGATAGGAAGAGCACTTCAGGGTGTTGCTTCAGTATGGGATCAGGTGTGATCTCTTGGTTTAGCAGGAAGCAATCCTGTGTAGTACTGAGTACAGTCGAAGCAGAGTATGTCGCAACTTGTTCGGCTAGTTGTGAGGAAGTATGGCTAAGGAAGCTACTGTCTAATTTATTTGATCTCTAGTTGGATGCTACCTCTATCTATTGTGACAACCAGAGTTGTGTGAATTTGTCAGAGAAACCGGTGTTCCATGACAGGTCAAAGCACATCGATATCAAATATCACTATATCAAGGATATGGTGCAGAGAGGAGCAGTGAAGCTCCAGTATGTTGCGACAGATGAGCAGATTGCAGATGTGTTAACCAAACCACTAGCCAGAGTGAAGTTCGAGTACTTCAGAGAGAGGCTTGGTGTTCTTCAGATAGAAGATACTTCGAGGAAGAAGTGATGGGTCACATTTGCAGGAGCCATTCCAAGCATGGTGGTAGGAGGATCCTTCCCATGGCTGTGGATGTAAGTGTTTTCTGATGAGCATCAGGACGATGCTCCGGTTACTGCTATGTATGATGATCAGGATGATCATGTGTGATGAGAATAAGGATGATGCTCCAGATGATAGGCATCAGGACGATGCTATGATGATGATCAGGATGATCATGTGTGATAAGCATCAGGATGATGCTCCAGATAGGCATCAGGATGATGCTCCAGATAGGCATCAAGATGATGCTACGATGATGATCAGGATGATCATGTGTGATGAGCATTAGGATGATGCTACAGATGACATGCATCAGGATGATGCTGTGTACATGATCAGGGTAATCATGTGATGATGATGTGCATCAGGATGATGTACTATATAATGTTGATCAGTATGATCATGAGTATCAGGATGATACTCAACAGCCGTGGACAGATTGTGCAGGTAGCATAGAAAAGATCCTGGGAGATCCGATAGTCTGAGCTCGGATACTCTTTCGAGGTTTTGCTACAGATTGGTCGTGGACAGATTGTGTAGGTATCATACAAAAGATCCTAGGAGATCCAATAGTCTGAGCTCGGATACTCTTTCAAGGTTTTGCTACAGGTTGGCCGTGGACAGATTGTGTAGGTAGCATAGAAAAGATCCTGGGAGATTCGATAGTCTGAGCTCGGATACTCTTTTGAGGTTTTGTTACAAGTAGCATAGAAAAGATCCTAGGAGATCTGATAGTTTGAGCTTGGATGCTCTTTCGAGGTTTTGCTACAGGAGGCATGTAATTAGTCCTGGAGATCTTATAGGTTGAGCTGTGTGCTCGTAAAAGTCCTGGGATGCTCTTTAGAGATCTTGCAGGTTGCAAGACACTCTTTTAAGGTTTTTCCTGGCCTCATATAAAAGATCCTGGGAGATCTGATAGTTTGAGCTCGGATGCTCTTTCAAGGTTTTGTGGTGGTCACATGTAAAAGATCTTGGGAGATCCAATAGTTTGAGCTCGGATACTCTTTCAAGGTTTTGTTGACGCACATTCCACGGGATGGCCAAATATGTTGAATACCTACAGGAGGCTAGGCCTACAACCAGCATGAAAAAGAGTTGGCTTTGTAGAAATTCCTATGACGAGAAGAATTGAGATATAGCCCCAGTGATCGAGATGACGAGTACAGCAGCAGTAACGATGATGCTCTATGATCCAGTGGCGATGATCTAGCTCCAGAATTGAAGACTTGTGTCGACATGTATTGATGACCTGTGAGAATACCTTCCTAGTTAAGAGGGAGTGTTGATGTATTTGTAACTTCGGAAGATATTCACTTGTATATTGTATGTATTGCATTTGTACTTTATTGTACCCCCAACGGAGATGTATTATTCCTCCGATTGGAAGTGTCGTCATTTATAGTTGTAAGTGTCGCAAGTTATGTTGTAAGTGTTGTAACTTATATTTGATGGGTTATTAGACCACCTTGGTGGGGTCGGCCCTGTATGAGTCATGTGGGTTAAAGGGTTATTAGACCACCCTAGTGGGGTTGGCCCAATGTCAAGTGGTAGTGGGTTATTAGACTCTCCTAAGGGAGGTTGACCCAGAGTCAGTTGTGATGGGGTGTTTAAGTCCCCTAGTGGGGTCGGCCTAGTCAGCATTATGTTAAGTGGTTAAGTTGGGGTTGACCTAGTTAAAGTTAAAATTCAAGTGAAGTAAAGTATAAATAGAGAGTGTGACTCTCTCATTTATTCATTCACACACTCACTCACTTCGCATTAGTGAGAGAGAGGAGGAGTGCGCACAAGTGGAGGAGGAGTAGCTTCTAGGAGAATATCTCTTGTTGTGGGGTTTGATCTTTGTGATCTTTGTATTGATGCTCATTCTATCTCTGAGGAAGTTGCGGGGTTTTTCACCTTCTTCATTTTCCCCGGTAAAATGCTTTGTGTCTCTTGTCTCTTGTGTTGATATGCTGTACATGTTCTCTCAGTTAAGATCCTAGATCAGATTGAATTAAATGCTGAAAAACTAACAATGACAAACATATTAAGCAAAAAAAGTCCTAGATAGGATATTTAGTTCTACTCTATGACAGTAATTTTTCCAAGCACCCAAGTAAGTTCCAAATGCACTCATTCGGTTCATATGTAATAGAATCTTTAACAGACACAAGTGTTGTTCAATTGGGAAAATTGAATGCGGAAGTCATGGAAATTTTTTTCAACATAAGTCAGTTGAAAATGTATAGGGGCAGTCGTCCTTCCACACTCTAGTCTTAGATGATATATATATATATATGGTGAAAAATCTCAAAAGAAAGAAACAAAAGGATATGGTGATGATAACAAGGAAATACAAAATGTCACAGAAAGAAAGAAGAAGCTTAGTTCAAGAAGGAGGTGCATGAGGAGGATAAATCATGCATAAAGGAAGCCAGGATGAAGGTCTACGTAGAAGATAGGAAACACATTAAAGAGCAAGCATGATGGCGAGACGAAGGATATGCGGTTTAATAAATTAAAATATCGGCAGTGAGATTTCAATAGAATGGAAAATCTAAGGAAAATATAGACCAAATCCAGACCCAGATCCACAAAATCGAGGCATTGAATGCAGATTATGGTGTGAAAATCAAGGATATAGTCAGCACTAGGATATAAAAGAAGAAGAGGGGTGAAAATAAAACTGCATACTCCCTTGAGTATTCAAAGTGGAACTAAAGTGAGAACCGAGTGTAGATGGAACAGAGTTGCATAGAACCGTGTTTTCGAATAAAATTGTAGGAGAACCATGGCACCAAAGGAAACATGATTTGTATTAACAAAGAAATCACGTACAAAGTAGTCATTAGTACCACTGTAGGAGGAAACCCCATGAGCATTGGGTTTGAGGAAACTAAGGTTTCCAAGATCCTATGTGCCACTGAGGAAGCCAACAGTGAAGCCCGTAAATCTAGCCAATATGCCAAAGTATGACCTTGTAACACCAATGATCACAAAGGAGGTTACCATTGAAGGAAATATGTTGGGCACAATAGAAAATTTGAAACATGCAGACCATGACATTATGGAGGAAAATAATTTTCCTGAATTAGCTAGAGAAAACTATATGTGCACAAGAACCAGCCTAGACTCACCCATAGTTCTAGTCGAACCACAAGAATGGGCTCTAGGATTACACCGGACATGAGTACTAAACTTGTTGGAAATTCCACACATTAGCAGAAGACATCTAGAGATCAACAATTATGTCCAATTGTTGTTGAGTTGTGTCCACGGAGGATTCCTATGGTTGGATAGGCTAGTGTCAATAGACCCGCAGCTTATTACCCATATTACAAGATTGTCAGCATCAAGAGAAGACCCAACACCAATGTTCAAAGCCAAGAGACAAGAGAAAGCACTAGCAGAAAGGATGAAGAAAAATACAACACATTCTGAGGACCGCACAGATTGGACGTAGCAAATATCAATGACAATGTTGTCAGGTTTGCAACACAAGTACTAGCATGCAAACTTATCAGGAAATATCGAAAAGAAAAAGTGCTAGCGAGATTAATAGCAATAGTAGAAAAGTGCGGAGCCAGAGTATAGACGAACTAGGTGACCTTCTTGGTGAATGAGTTCTTAACTGACTGCAAGGATGCACAGGAAAAATGTGCAGAGCTTAATTATGCTTGGATTTTGACTTTGATTGTGCTCGTTGCATGGAGGGATCCAAAAGACACACAGTTCATGGACTTTGCATAGAAACCATGTTTGATGGTACGTTATGTTAGCTTGTGGAATACTGGGAACAAGAACAAGTAGTAGGACAATAATATCATTTTGTATGTTTACAAAGAGGTAATCCAATAGAGCATTGAGAGCACACCACGCATTCAGCTGCAGGTGATTGAAACGTATAAGGGAAATGCACAATTTAATGTGGGGATGCACCACGTGTATATCCAAACCAAAAGGGACCCAAATGCACAATGTTTTTCGATGCACTTTAGACTGGCATAGATGGATTTTAGTGTCATTGTGAATGATTGGGATGTAGAGTGGAGAGCCCAGTACATGAATCAAATGAGGAAGATACGAAACAAACACAACAATAATAGAATCAAGAGGAGTAAGAAGAACATCAGAAAGGAGAATAAAGAAATGGTAAAGGATACACCGCACAGGAAAAAGAACAAAAAGCAAGAGAAAAGAGAAAGGAACATCACAAGCCGAGCTCATCACGGCAACGTAAAAATAGGAAAGCAACAAAGGACCAAGTTGTCCAGGAACTAATTGAAGATGACTTGGATAAAATTGGAGACCAGGTCAAGGAAGTGACAGAAGAATTATTGTAG
This sequence comes from Larix kaempferi, assembly GCA_027924585.1. Classification (NCBI taxonomy): domain Eukaryota; kingdom Viridiplantae; phylum Streptophyta; class Pinopsida; order Pinales; family Pinaceae; genus Larix; species Larix kaempferi. The sequence continues at coordinate 19,667,059 of BSBM01000047.1, read as the reverse complement.
CAAGTGGCGCAAAAACAAGAATAAATGCACACAAGGGTGCAAGAGAAAATAATGTCATTGTGTCAAATTTTGGAATCAACAAGAATTACACCAGGATGCACAGAAGGGAAACAAATATCCAGTACAATGCAAACAACTAATAAAATACAGACAATGATGCAACCATCATCAACATCAAAAGTGTGTCGGAGTTTGAAGATATCACTAGGATATTTAGAGTTCCCAACGGCAGAGATGCAAGAATGCGCATTGGTGGTAAGTTCGATTGATTTAGTCTTATTGTAATTTCCCACATATGTGCTACATAGTTTGTAGAAAAGTGGTGCATAGGAGATTCAAACGGGGGTAGATTCGACATCTATGGAATGGAGCAAAGTGACTACATATAAGGAAGTACAGCAGAAAGAATATACTAAGTTCCGTCAAGAAAAAGAAGAGGTTGCGCAGAGAAATAAAATATTGCAGTAGGTAGTGGAGAAGGTGTACAACATCATTCCCGAGGTACAATTGGAAGTAGTTATTCTAGTAGAAGAAAAAGTGATGAATATCAATGAATCCACTCAGGGCTTCCACACAAATATTGTAGATATAGAAGCGTGCACATTATTGAGTACCCCTCCAGAAGAAAGAGAGCAAAGGGAGAATATAGATGCAACAACAATGGAAACTAGAAGGCATTTGGATGAGGAGTGTGCCAAGATATACAAAGAAAGCACACAAGTTTGGACCCAGTTGATTGAGTATGTAGAGTTAAAAGCAATAGAACAAAGGATGTAGTATGTGTAGGAGAAGGCACATAAGCTAAAGGAAACGATGAGTACTATGTTTGCAGCAGAGCGAATGAATGCAATGGTTAAAAATAGGAAGCAATATTTGGCGATCAATCATTTAAGGGTTGAGCATAAAAACATTGTGCGCAAGCTAGAGCCGCAACAAGAGGAGGCCTTTCGAGTAACAAAACAATTTGCTGCATCACAAGGGGTAGTGAAGCAAGTGGTGCAAGACAACGTGGAAAAATTAAAGGCACCAATCACATCGTAGATGGTAGAAGGGATGGTCGAACAGGAAACACAAGTGAAGGAAGAGGTTGTGACCGCAAAATAAATCCTACAAGTGAGCGTTGGGGACCTGTTGGAGCATGATTTTTGGACCATTTTTGGAACTACACACAGAGAGTGGACCACATGAAAAGTCATCCAAAGGACGAGCGCGCACAAAAGAATGAGTTTAGTTGGCACAAGGACCATCGCGCGCAAAAGAAGGAAGACCATTAGGCACTTTTTATGGGGAAAGCCCCATTATAAATGTATAAATATGTAATGGTTTTGGGGTAAAAGTAGAGGTCTTAGAGTATGCTATGGGAGATACTTTATGATTAGTATGCTCAGATGCACTATTTGTAAGGTTTATGGGGTTTATGGAGGTTTGAGACAGAGATATGATGTAAGAACGTAGCATTCATGTTTTGTAAGAAATTGTTTGGACGATAATAAAGAAGTGAATCTGTTATGGATGAAATGGATATTTGTTTTGATATGATGATGGTTCTATTTACTGTTCACTTATGATATGCTTTGTTCTAGTATGGATTGTTGCTCTGAGTAAAATATTTTTCGTCAGGGATTATTTGTTTATGCACACATGCTATGAGGACTAAATAGATTAATTATGCTATGAACATTTTATCTATTACTACGTGATTGTTATGAATGATAAGTGGAATGGTTAGAATGAATGCCTCTTACCCCTTCAACGAATCAACACTATGGAAACTTGGTTCCTACAGTCCTCATAGATCCCTTGGGTGAGACTTCATCTACTTGTAGGTGATGTCGAAAGGGTTGGTATCTAAGGGTTTTGTTGGTAAATTAATGTGTAACCTTGGGTCTACCCATTGTGCGCCAACAACATTTTACGTCATCTTGTTTTTTTATTTCAATTGTTCTAATCATCTAGAATGGGGTTGCAATATCACAACACCCTAGCTCCTAATGATGTAACGAAATAAGGGATCATTACTTGGAAATAGGGATTGTTTAAACATTTAGTTTCATTTTAGTTTTACTTCATTAAATTTGGAATATGCTAGAACCACCTATAAAAGCAACAATGCATATTCTTATGGAGGGAGGATTCACAATGTAGAAGATGGTGATTGAAAATAAAACACGTATCCATTAAAACTCTATTCTGAAAATTATTTAATGTTCCCTATGATTCTATTTGTATTGTGACTTAAGTTTTTTTTTTGTATCAAATCCCACCACCCTACCTTCTAGAGGGAGCCCACTCTAGAAAACAGAATTGTGTATCAATAGATAGTTTTGTATGCTTATCAGATCGTATGTTTAATTAATTTCAATAGCATATCCTTTTCTTCTCTGCAATTACAATGTTGTAGTTTAATATTTACATCCAAGTCAATAGTAGCTAAACCTTCACTAAACCTACTAGTACTAAAGACCAAGAGCTATAAGAGACATGCCAAACCATGCAAAGATTTTGTCCTTTGGCAGAAGGATGTTCATTGTTATTTCTACGATAATATAATAAATAGAAAAAAATCCTTCAAACTGTTCTTTGATTCCTAAGGAAGCTACTTCATGCAGTCTCGGATGTGTGTGTTTACTTTCCACGGGCGTGTTTAATTTCCTTAGTGCAATTTCCAATTCATAGTTAGTCTTTATCAAAGTTGTCCAACAATAGGGGCTTTGATCCATCAAAATATAAAATTCCCAAATCATGCAAGGAGATTTCTTAGTTACAGTAGAGTCACCATTAGCATGATCAATGTTCAATCATCGTTGGAGTGGTTGAGTGGACTCTAAACTAAATATTGTTTTATGAAGTGTGGTATGATGCAATTTCCTTGATGTAGAATCATGCTAGAAAACCAAATTAAATAGAGAACATGGAGCCTACACTTACATTGCATGACATCTCACTAGCATTGATAACACCAAGTTGAAAAATTAATGTACAATCTATTTTATCACTCTTAAACCGCTAATCATAGGGTGATTAAATAGCTCGTCAAAAACCTTAAAACCACCCACAAAATTGTAAAGTGGTTTTACCTATAAAACCCTTATTTTGAGTTTAAAATTAAACCATCTTTTAAAACATGGCTTTAAAAAAATGTACTTCAAACAAAACCATAAAATCAACCTTAAAATTAACTCTGATGTGGAGTTAGTTTATCACTCCGAGCACCAAACTATAAGTAATGACATGGCGATATCACTCGATAATTTAAAATTCAATATTACTTCCAAACAATTTATCTACTTATTAATAATAAAAAATCAATACAAATTGTATTGAATTAAACATAAATTATTTCATATGAATATTCTTGCATTATCCATATTCAAATCAAATAAGCTAAGAGGTTTTATTATCTTATTCAAAACTAAATCACATAAGCTAAGAAAAATATAAATCATCCATAACTTCATGGAAGATGATATGTAAGTTCAAACATTCCTTTAGATTTACCATACAAACATCATATTAATAATAATAATAATAATAAAATAATTGACACAATTATTAAAACTCAATCATGGATTATGAGACAACATCAAAATCTGCATTACCTTCAAATGAATGATTAGATTAAGATGCATATGACTCATACCTCTCTATTATTAATGAGTGCAACATCTAAGTCTTCATTTATGCCCAACATTGAATATTTCAAAAGCTTTTGAATCTATGACAAAATTCACCAAACTCCCATCTTTCATCTTTTTCATGTGCCAATAACCACTTTATAATCTGTAGAGTCTATGCTTGGAAAAGAAGTCATGCATCCATGAAATTGCAATGTTTTCTAAAGGCCTATTGTCTCATTAATGATGTACTTTTGATTAAATTGTACTGATATTGTTTTAGTCATGCTTGAATTCTCTATAGAGTCGTTATGGGATAGATGCTCCACATCACCAAAGCTGGGACCGATTGAACTTGTTGAGAGCTTTGATCTATGGTACCCATCCATTCCTCTCTAGTCTATCAAATTTTTAACATTGTTCAAAATGAATTATTTTAACATTCTTCAAAACAAAGTCTTTAGCATTATTTTGAAGGTTTGGATTCTTTAGTTTTGCAATAAGATTAAGGTAGATTCCCTATTCAGAAATTTTGTAATATTTTGGCATACCCACTGTAGATTATAGAATAAGAATAGGGGATGTAGGAGAAACGTGAGAAGGTTGGCTGGTTAAATTTGGTATCATGTCCCCTTATCACCACATATGAGGCTTTATAGGCCCTATAACCCAGACTATGACTTGGGGACATAGTGTAGGAAACTTCGCAAGGAAGTAGGAGTAGATGGAGGTCCCAAACCCAAAATCCTAATGAGATTACTTATCAAGAAGAAGATCCCCTTTATATAAATTTTCAAACCATAGGTGTATCACTTGGGGAAGCAAACAATCTTGGAAATTGGCCCTCCCTCACAACTCCCTCGCAACCAAAAATTGATCCAATATTTTGGAAACATCGATCCTCCTAACTACGGGAGTTCTTACCCCTTCTAGAATTTGTGGGTAAAATTTGGGATCCGAGTGGACATTCTAATGGGTAGTTTTAGTAATGTCTAATTGTTCAACAAGAGGTTCCACCATATGAAATTATTCCCTAGAAGGTTGTGCACCAATTGCCTCTCTAATTTCACCCAAAGTATAATTAGCTCCAACCAAATCCATAATTGTCTTCTCATCCACAACAACTTGTCTTGATGGAACAGACATTAAAGGTTCAAAAGATGTTGGATTTGGATTGACCTCTATTTAAATTTTGCATTTCTCTTGTGGTGATAGAGTACAAACAATAGTGGAATCACAACAACTAAAAAATATCATCATAAATGGATCTATGGGTAATTAAAAGCCTCTGATACAAATATGGGAACCATTTCTAATATTTCCCTAGTAGGATTTGATATCAAGTTAAATTTTGGTGATGTTAGGAATCATGTTTGGCCCTAGATTCCTATAGGATTCATTGATAGAATGACACCATAAACCTAGGTACAATTCACTAATAGGATGGCACCATAAACCTAGGTACAATTCACTAATAGTATGACACCGTAAACCTATTGGTGTCACATACTATGGTTTTTGCGCATACTCTAGTTTATCTAATCAAGTACATACTCTAGTTTTGTGCATTGCAAATTGAAAATGCTCTTTCGTGTATCGAACAAGATCTGTGCAGATTTCCTACTAGCACATCAGAAATCAAGACAAAAATCTACAGAGCCATAATGAATCAAGTTCCATCGGAGTCCTAAATTGTGGATTATCCACCTTATGACCTTTACGTTGATTCATCACATCTTTTGGTTGTTCTTACAAACCATGGTGAATGGGATAAAAAATGTAGCATGATTGCAAACATGATCCCAAATGAACGATGCACGAACACATTTATATTCCTAGATATGTTCATTCCACAAGTAAAATGTGTATAGTCTTCCTTAGCACCTATTTTCCTTTGAACTAGGATTGACATACCAAGATTGGAAAAGAATTGATCGTGACTAAGAGAGCTATGGGAGAAAAATGGCATCAGTTCATCCTAACCACTAGTAATCCACAATTAGAAGTGGCGCATCCATCTACTTTTGTAAAGGATTTTAATGATGCACTCATAATTCCTGTGCCAAAGAATGAAGAATATGATATGCCACAAGGGTGCCTCTGTGGGGAAGATGATTTTGTATGATTTCATTATGATGAATATGAGTGTAAGAAACAACTTCGAATGCAAATTATAAAGTGCACATTTTACTTGTTTTGTGCATGTCAAATGTTGTGTACAACACATTTTTATATTGAGCACAATGATTGTGATCTTGAGTTGTTAGTTGTTTTTTTATGTTTTATGCTTGTGTATGCTTGAATATGGATGATTGCATGATGACTTGGTGTGTGATTTGGTAGTGTATAAGAAGATGGCATCAAGGATTAGATGCCATTACTAATATGATTGTATTTTAGCATGTTGAAATTGAGAATGATGCCATTAATAAAATGATTTTTTTAGCATGATGTATTTTAGATTGTATTTCCTACGATGCTTCATTCTTGATTTCACTTAAGTTGTTAAACCTTTAAACTAGATAATGAAGAAAGATGTTAAGTTTGAATGGGACCCTCCTAAATGTCAAGATTTTGAATTTATTAAACTGCTCACTAATTCATCAAAGGAGATTGTTTCTACAATTTTATTGTAAAAGGACAATGAATAAAATCTTAGGAAAATTGTGTTTGTAATCCATAATTTGCAAACACATAAAGTAAACCATTTTTAACTCAAAATACATGGTTACTCATTGTATAAATCCTTATAATTTTTTTAGCACCACATCCAAGGCCACAAATTTAAGGTCTTTGTGCCTACATCTATCTTAGTCATTACTTTGAACCAAATCGAGTTGCATAGCAAATTCTCCAAATGGATCATGCACATGCAATAATATGTCCTAGACATTAAACCAACAAAAACTATAAGGAGAGAATGTTTGATTGAATTAATACCTAAACGTTATGCCTCAGCATAGTTGAACCAAATCAAGTAGAAAACATTGATTGAAAAAAGATTCATTGGAACCGAAAACCGTGTCTCAGAAAGAACATGCATCTAGCATTGAGGTTTATGTAGAATGGGATTCCAAAGTCACACACAATTGCACAAGTTATGAAACTAAGTACACGTCTTTATAGCATTTTGTTTTTCCAAGTAAGGGTGACATAGTGACTCTGTTACACATTTCTTGGAAACTACTTCATCCATCAATCTCACTAAGGTCTAACTACCAGTGTTGAAAAACTAGGCATTGGTAGGGGTCAACTACTTGGGAAATTTGCAAAGCTGGAAAAAAATAGGCAAAAAATGACCAGCATAAATTCGGACCTAGAAAAAATTGGAAAACTTGGAAACCTAAAGAAATAGAAAAAAAATTGGCAAGAAATTAAAGTTTTTCAATATTGTTATATGTTGTAAGGGGATGAGGATCCTTATTGAACATTACTTTATGTTGATGTTTCAATAGAAAGGTGATTACAACCAAACAAATTAAATTCCAAATAGATTTGTATTTTCCGTTAATCGTCCAAGCTTCCCCTAGGAGAGGCTCCTTCCATGGAAGCGAGGCTACAAAAAAAAATCAATCAAATTAAGCTTGAAACCAAGCCAAAAAAATTTTCTCGGTGATTTAGGATAACAATGAACGAGTTAATCTAGGATAATAATGAACCATTGGGAGAAACTAACTCATCATGCATTGAGTAGTCCACCCAATTCACCATAAGCCACCAAATTCGCACCAAAACTAGCCCCACCTTACTAGATTGCACCTAGATTTGAAAATGCAAATTGGCATAAATTAAAGGTACATCTTACTAGATGATTTTTTTTAAATGATAATTCTTTAAAAAATAGTCAATTCTCCATATAAACTATAGCAGCTTTATTCTAAAAAACTTCCATGTTACTTAAACTCCATTTCTCAAGGGAGCTTATCATCGAAGAGAATAGTGTTCCAGGGTTACAAACCCAAGGAGAAGCTAACCACATAGGTTTTATGCCCATTCCCACACTAACTTAGCATAAGGACAAACCCAAAACATGTGTTTGATAGTTTCATCTCTATAATAGGAACAATATTTTGACTATGATTATCTACAATCAAGCAAACCTAGCATCTAGGGATGATCTACAATCAAACCAACGATACCCATCAATGTGGTTATACTTTATGAAGCCTTTAGAATAGTTTCTCCATCATTCCATCAAGCCATGAACACCTAACTTAATGAAAATGGTTTCAATGAAGAAAACCTGGACCTATTTGATTACAGGATTTCCTAAATTAGAAACCCAAATTATGCTTCTTGAGTATCCCACAACTTCCTTTTGTTCTTACCTCCATCAAAAATATCCTCTGCTTGAATGATGTATTTCTTATATAGTGGTTTATTCAAGAAATAATAAAATTCTTCCAATGGATTCCCTTCAAAATGATACTTGAAGGAAAGGCTTGTGTGTAGAGAAGCACCCTTGGAAGCAAGGGCATGCTTAATAGCTTCTCTAGTAATCCAAATAACCACAAGCTCCTTGAATGTGGACTTTGGTTAGAGTCAACAAAAGGAATTTATGCAATATAAATTGTTCACAAAGGTGATGAATATGAAGAGAAGATGGTGTTCAGACAGTATGAGAAGATAATACATCATAATATACTAGGATTAGTATAAATCCTCTTCTCTGTTCATCCTATGTCATTTTCAAATTTGAATAAATTGTTAACAATTTGTTTTCTTTATTTTAATTCTTCGCCTTTATGCAAGTAATTTATCCTTCTACTTTCAACTTTTCAATCACCTCAATCCATCCTCCTTGGTTTATCCTCCCTATCTCCTCCATTGGAAGATTCAAACCATTGTCAGTTTGAATAACTTGCTTCTCACAATCCTTAATAGTGTTCCTCATGAAGTTCATGTCTTCCATTATAAATCATCTAGTTATGCTAGTTATGTCATGAAAGAATGCACATTTAACCCTAAGAGACATCATGCTAGTTATTTCATGACAGAACGCATTAATAAATGATGCCATTTTTTAGTATATTATAGGTTTGATGACAAATAATTGATGTCCTTATGAATCAATTCGATATGGAAATTATGCTTGTGAATCAAGAGACTTGTAGAGATTACAAAATAGATCAGGATCTTCTAGTCTAATTCATTGCATTCCTCAATGAGTGTCTGCAATATGTCTAAACTTTTATAGAGTGCAAAATCCAATTTACATTCATAAATGTACATCTAATTTACTATTGAATACCTTCTACAGAAGGTGCCAAGAAAAAAAATGCAAAAACAAAGCATATAAACAACTTTGATTGCATAACTTTCTTGTCCATTTCGTCTAGGCCTTGCTCCACTTCGTTCACGCATTTCTCCACTTCGTCACCTCCTCGTTCCTCTTCTGCCTCTGTTGGGGATTTTGCTTCTTTAGCTAGGGGTTGATTGAGATCGGTTACATGTCTGATGGGGCCAGGAAAGGATTATTCAGTTGAATACTCCACATCTTCTTGCTTGGCTTCCTTTGGGGGAATCCTATTGCGAATCTCCTCCACCTCTTATTGTAATGCATAGCACTCGTCCTGCAGTTATTGATGATCATGCGTTTTCTCTGTATGGATCTTCAAGGAGTTCATGATCTACTCAGATAGGTCCAGAACCTAGGTTTCTAGGTACTCATTCGTAGCTTCTAACTCTTGTGTATCCTCTTAATGTTCCACTTGTCTCCACTAGGTGTTTCCTCTGCTCCGCTTCACCATGCTACTTACCAGATCTTCAAGGCTTCCATGAGATTGATACCAATTGGTATTTCTCTGTCTTCTCTCAAAATTCTAATGGGTTTGCTTATTCTTACTCCCCTCTTCACAATTCTTTTAATCAGGACTCATGCTCGTGTTGGGATGATGTAATATCCATTGTTTCCATTCATCATTCTTTTCCAATAATTTCCCAGTAAAATCACACAATCTTAGCCTTCGATGTGTATGGGAGGTATAGATTATCCCATAGCTCGCTTGTGCTAATTCTTGTTTCACTAGGAATTTCTTATGCCATCTTACGAACATATTGGAGTTAGGAGCGCTGAAGGTTCCAAGGGAGGAATTGATAAGATCTATGTCGCTCACAGAGAGATTGTTGGACGATGGAATTCCATGATGAGAGGTGGAGATTAATGTGGTTCTCCCAAGGATGTTTGTTTCACTTTTTTTACACATGATATTTTGTATCCTTCTTTCCTCAAGGGTGGCTCTTCATCGGTTTTCATGTATATTTCCGAAAATACTATCAATGCTATACTTCTCTATACATTTGATACTTGCAATCATAAGACAATCAAGGGATAGGTTGTGAAAGGACCTGATCATTGATTTTGAGCAAGTCTACTAATTCACCGATGGCTATGTTGGCTTGAGTATCCGTTAAGGAATTGTTGGCTTTAAGGATATGGAAGGGGGTCATATTGTGAAAATCACGAGCCTCCTATTGGATCATTTGGAAAATATATTTCAATTTCATGTCGTTAGGCAAGGTCATTATCCTCAAATGGTTGATAACTAGCTTCGAGTCTCCCAATACTATGAGTGAGTCAATCCCCTGCTGCCTAGCTAATTGAATCCCGTTCAAAAAAACATAGGCTTATGCTTGGTTGTATCTTGCAGTTCCTATACTCCAACAGAACTTGGTTCTTATGATTCCTTCTGGGGAAAAAATCACCCATCCCTCTCCTACCACCCTATATAGTGATTCCCATTGTTACACCATCATAGAACAAGTATTTAACTCACACCAAGGATAAGTTAGTATGATTACAGTAATACTCTTTCCACTTATTAGGTTAAATATGTCACTCTTCTTACTAGACAAACCAATTATGAACTTCGTGAAACTTCCTATATGAGATTTAATCATTCCTATGAGACCACTACTATTTGGGAATGTGGCATGGCTGAAGCAATTATTCTAATTACGTATCATTTTCTTGAATTCATTGCTATGTGTTTGAATGTTTATAACCCCGTTGAGAGGAGCACCATGTCCTCTAATGGAACTTGAGTGTTTTTCCCTATTAACCTCGATGCCCTATATGAATTGTTTTTATTACTAGATAATTCAACACCCCTTGATGATGAAGCTTTGGCCATATAATTCAACTCCCCTATGGGTGACCTGGAACCCTATAAATTTTTACTGTCCTAACCTTTAAACTCCTTATAATTATGAATTTATTTCCTTAGAAAAATAATTATAAACAAACCAACGGGCACTGGTGACTTCTCACATGTCCACTTGGGCTTCTATAAAGGTAGACTGAAGATCTAAAAGAAATGGGAGGAAGTGAGTGTAGGATGCCCCATTGGGGAAGATAGACTAATTGCACATAAGATAGAAGGAGATAGGCGTTAAGCACTCTTTTCCATTAACAAATGTACATATTAATACATGATGGATGACCCTTGGTTCCAAATTCCAAGGTGTCTCTTGGAATCCCATATGACTCTTGGTCTTCCTTGCACAATAATCCTAACACCAAGAATTATGTTCCCAACAATTCCCCCCCTTAATCCGAAGGGTGTATATGATTCCAAGAAAGGAGAGTTGAATCACTGGAAGTGGATAGATACCACTTGCTAAACATTTCCATCATGACAATCCGAATTGCCAAGCAAGTTAGTAGAAGTTGACTTTTCCTACTAAATACAAGTGCTCTATGAAGAGGTGGTTTTGGCTTACAACCAACCAAATGGGATAGAAAAAGCTAGAATCTTCTACTATGTGTGCGGTTTAAGGATGACCACAAATTCTCAAACTTGGCACAAAGTCTTAGAGGTTATGTCTGGAACTTGGCACAAAGGCTCAAAGGTTCTCTAGAGTGGTGGTTTGGGGACCACCATAATATTTCTAGCAGAAGCTGACGTCTTCTACTAAATGTGTGGTTTTAGGCTGACCAAAAACTCTGGAGCTTAGTCAAACATGGCGTTTTAGGCTCACTTGTTCGGGATCGCTTGATCTCGCTCGCATGTTTATGGAGGTCTTCATTACCCCTTGTAAAGAACAATGTGAGGAGTGGAGAGTCTCATAGTTTCAAAACCAGACACAAAACACATGAGTACTTTAGGGTATGGTGCTCTTCTCTCTTCATGCTACATCCTTGAATTTGGCCTCCCAAACTCGGTGTGGCTTAAACTCACTTGATCTAGTTTACTTGAGGAAGGCTTCGAAACTGGAAGCCTGACATCATGTTCCCCACTCTTAGGTACAAGATAAGAAGCAATACAATATTTTGTTGCAAGTTTCACTCTTGCGGGTTTCAACTTCACACATTGATCTAAAGAATAGTTACACTTCCCGCAATGATGACAAGGATTAAGATCAAAACAAGGATGTTTCATATGGCCAAATCAGTCACAATGTTGGCATCTGTAACTTTGAATAGGTTGTACATCTTCTGACATGATTTCATTGTTTTGGTCATGTGCTGGCAGCTAATAGGAATCATCTTCAACTTCAAATAAAGGATTCCTATGAACAAACACTTGTTCAGAATGTTGATTCATGTGTTGTCCATCATCTTATTTGGATCTTAAATCCTGCAAATGATTGATGATAATTTAGAGAGTTTCTTTTCTAATTGTGATTGAGTTGTCTACTAGAGTGTTCGGAAACGCTAATATGTCTTCAGATTGAGACATTATGAGGAGTGGTTGAGGCCTCCTTATGCAGTTAGGTCCAAATAGACTCAATCAAACTGCGGGATTCTGGTAACTCTGCCCTTTACAAATAACATTGAACAGATTCAAATTCAAATGGTGAGGGATGTCGGTCTTAGCCGAAAATACACCCACATACAATGCAATTCAACTTTTCTTCAATTTTGATACTGTACAAAAACACACTTGCAAGTACCAAAAACATGCACTAGAACTTACAAACAAACAACATTTTTCAAGTTACACTTCTAAATGTTGAATTGATGAATGTGTTATACCTGAGTTTTTGAATGACAATGATATGCTCCTGCAACTTCTTCTTTTGGAGAAACTATAGCAACAAGCTATAAACTTGCTTGAATCCAAAATAGTTTAAAATATTCTCCAGATAAAAATTTTCTTCACAATGCCTGTCACTATAGGATAATTTATGCCTAGAGGAAGAGATGTCAATATTTGCGAACAGCTCGCAGTCTTCAATCCAATGCGCAGCTATAGAAGATGGACATGTAGCTAAGTCCAATTGTAATTTCTTAGGTACAATCAATAATATGCTAGTCATCCAATCTATCTGAAGAGCGTAAATCAGCAAGGACATTGTAGTTTAGAAGAATGCACTTCATTTTTCTCTGAGTCTCTTCACCTTGACTGCTCGGTGAACGATCATGTGTGTTAGCTCTCTCCTAATTCGTTGAAACACGCATTTTCATTCTCATGTTTCAATGCATTAGCTTCATATGTATAAGGCCCAAAAGCAAGAACTATGATTTTCAATGTCTTCTTCTCATCAAATAGATTTGATTGGAATTACAAGGTAAACATATATACGGCTCAAAATAAGCGAAGATTACAAAACGAAAGATTATGAACCTTGTTGTTGCCTAAAACAAACTTGACCACAGATAAGTCTCCCAACCGCTTTGTGTGTTCTTGAGGGAAAGTATGAGTGTAGAACCCATTGTCACCTCGATTCTAAAATCCTCCGTTTAGACCCCAGCTCCAAAAAGGTCAAGGGGGGTTTTCCCTACTTACTAATATTCTTTGTTGAGTTTTTTTAAGAGATGTAAATTATTAATGTTCAAATGACAAGAATTCATGTAGAGATGCAATAATTTAGATGACAAGCAAACCTTCTTTAACAATACACCATATACAAATTCAAGAGCTAAATAACAATTCCCTAACCAGACCAGTGCCAACTTTACTTGGGTTATGGAGTCATGGATATGATAAAAGTAAGATTACCAAAGACACTCAAATTGCATTAAACCATTCACTTATCACGATAATAAAAATATCACATTTAGCATATGAGAATAACTTGTAGTAAATGATCGAATGGATAAAAGCTGCTTTTAGTGAGTTTGAACCAAATTCAAATGCTTCAAAGTAAAGTACTAAAAATGTAATAACAAGTGTGGTGTTTTTCCAGTGGTCCTCTAAATTTTAATTATTTTTAGGTCTCTTTTTAGCTTAGGGTATTTAAGGTTTGTGCAAGAAAATTAAAGCTAATCTATGTGTCTACCTCAAGAATTTATCTCTTTCGATTTGAGAGAGATTGTCGAGTGCTCAACAAGAGAACACAAGGTTCTCAACTAGCTCCACGGGTCAACCCCAAAGCCTGTTGGGTGCACAACGGGAGGACACTAAGTACCACGGGGCTCCCAATAGCCTCTACCCCTCTAGATCCACGGGTCAAACTTCATTTTCTCAATGTCTTGTCAAGTTAAATTAATGAGTGCCTATTATTCTAGCCAACACTAATCTTTTCCCTTTCTTGTCGCCCAGGATCGGTCGAACCAGCAAGGGGAGTGAATACGGGGCAAGGATTGGGGCACAGTTTATTTAAATTTTAAAAGAATAAACAAATAATTAAAAACAATGCAAGCCAGCATGATATTGCAAGGGTGGAAAAGCAAACTCACTTGAAAGGTGTGGGCAAATAATCTAAAGCAAAAAATGGCTTGAAAGCAAATCTACTAGCCAGCGTGATTTTGCATGGATGGGCAAAGCCACTTCTCATGCAAGGTTTGGGAAAACAATATTACTAAATTCAAATAAAAACATAAACTAAATCCTATCCCTTTCAACAATTGTTATGCAAGGGTGGAAAAGCCAACTCACTAGCAAGCAATGGAATGGTCGAAATAACTTAAGGAAACAAATGTTATCCTAGCCACACAACTCTCTTCCTAATGAAGAGTAGGGGCAAGCAAACTAACAAAATGAAAATAACATAAACAAATAACCCTAGCCCCTCTACACTTGCAATGAAAAAGTGGGAAAGCCCAACTTCTAATGTATGCAAGGAATGGCTGAAAATTGAAAGAGCATTTACAAGAAATAAATAAATAAAGAACCAAGCCCAAGAGACTCTCTTGGGCTTGTTACAACAAGAAATATTTCAGCCTTTAGAAATACAAGAAAATGGAGGTCAAGAACAAGAAATTTGACCATTTTTGGTGAAGAACTTGAAGTGGCCACTCTTGGGTGATCTTTGAGCTTACTTGTGACCAAATTTGGGCATTCCCTCCCACTGTAACATCAAAAAACTGCACAAAACAACAAGTTAATATTGTGCAAATATGATGGAAATAAGTATGGAATCAACTTAGAAATTTTAGCATATAAATTTCAAAAATTTGTAAGTGCAATGTAGCATGTAAAAAAAACTTGAAATGGTGATTTTAGAGTGCTAAATAAGTAAATAAAAATATGTAAAAAGAAAAATGTTAGTTAGAAGATTCCAAGTCATTCAATAGTTGTTGAACAATAGGGTATCCCACCCGGGAATCTCACTCTCCAAACTTGAGTAACCTGTAACAAACTAGTTTCAAATGCACAAGGGATGAGAGATCAAACAAAGACTTGAGAAATCATATACTCAAACTAGAAGTCCATGAAATTCTCAAATGCTAAGAAGATAACCCACATAACATGTAACAACAATATTACAATATTATTCTCAAGCAAGACAATTTGCTTGAGATCCACAAATGAAATAATGAAACAAAAAATGCAACAATGTTACCTCACACACAAAGCCAAGAACCAAATTTCCTCCAAAGCTTTTCTTCATTCACATCAAAAGCTGGAAATTACAATGGCTCTATTCTTTGGACAAGAATGGAAGCAAGAGAGCAAGAGAAAAAATGAAACAAAGCAAGAGAGCAAGAGAAAAAAATGAAATAGAACAAGAGCATGAGTGATTGTAACCAAAAATAGGAGGAGCCTCCTTAAATATGAAAAGAGAGAGGGGAGAGTTCATTTGCATGAGTGACATTTGTTGCTTGGAGAGAAAGCTAGCCCATGAAGGAGGGTGCACTTCCTTGGGTTAAAAATAAAAAAACAAAGGGGGGGGAGACCCCACCCATGTTTTATATTTCATTTTTATGCCAAGGGGAAGGAATCATGAAGGTGGGACCCTCCCTTTTGGCTTATTTCAATTTTTCTCATTTCTCATGGTGAAAGAGGGTTTCCCCTTAGGGAGACAACTTCAAACTCTTGAAACTTTACATGAGGGCGCACATTTTTGCCTCTAATATCACTTTAGGTACATAATATAACACTTTACAAAAAAAATTCATTCTAATTAATGGCCAATTTTCCTGATTTCCTTGACTAACTTTGGAAAATCCATCAAAACCTTTATCAAAACTCAACAGAATGACTTCAAACTTGGTCCAAGGGTGTAGGGGGTCTTTTGACATTGATTTTGAGTACCCATAACCCTATTTATGGGCATTAAGTGCCACTTAACCCTCTTTTACATTACAACATTTTATGTTGAGGGACATTTTTTAATTACCAAAAATTAAAAAATCTCAAGTAAAACTTAATGAAATTCTGCAATACTCTGGATAATGTCTAGCATGGTAATATAGAACATTCCTAGGCCCCAATCACCCCATGGACTCAATCATTAAAACTCCTTTCACCACTTTGGAGGTATTTTTGAGTGAAAAACTCAGATAATTAAAATCACTAAAAAGGAATTTTAATTATCCAAGGGAAAAACACTCTATGAAAGGAATTCCCTAATGATAAAGTCATAGGAAACTAAGTTATACAAAAAATTGACCCTCATGTTGACATATCATTACAAAATCCCCCGCAGGGGTGCAGAAATTTCATGGAGAAAAGATAAGAAGAAGAGCTGCCTCGCTTGAAAAACTTCATTAGGTACTTCTTTCTCATCTTCATGGCACATGGTACATGGTTGTCTACCTAGTTGTCTTGGTGGTCAACAAACCCCAATTACCAGCAGCATTCCATGATCAGGAAAATTTGACAACGTGTCCATGATATTCTGATTCTTGGTAGTGGAGATGCAAGCCAGTGGTTAGCATAGATCATACCAAGACAAAATATTTATTTGTATTGACCATTGCAAAACATACAACACCAAGACTCTTATCTATATGATCTTTTCATTTTGGAAGCTTTCAATCAGTCACACACTGTGGCGGAAAGGAAAACTGTCACTATGGATTAACATAGGTGATCATCTCTTCACAAAACATGCAGCCCAAACTTCAACGAAAATCCCAATGGGAGAGAGAAGTTACTTCAACTTCAAAATTAGTCTAGGTTTCACAAGGAGAAGTCCCACGTATTAGTAGCAACAGTACACATTCTAGAAGAGAACTCCACACTCTCAATGCCATTCTAGAAGAGAACCCTACACAGTATTCACTCGATCACGAGAGTGTTCAACATAAATATTGATGTAGTATTTGATTAGAGT
The DNA here is from genome assembly GCA_027924585.1 of Larix kaempferi. Classification (NCBI taxonomy): domain Eukaryota; kingdom Viridiplantae; phylum Streptophyta; class Pinopsida; order Pinales; family Pinaceae; genus Larix; species Larix kaempferi. The sequence continues at coordinate 19,649,999 of BSBM01000047.1, read as the reverse complement.
TTCCACGTGGCAACATTGTCACCACGCAGCAAAACTATCACCACAATAGTCACCATTGGTTTGGTCTTCTCAGTAGGGGTACGTGTTTCTCTTAAAACAAAGCAATCAAATTCCTAGTCATGAGGTGCAATTCTCCATGGCTAGGTCAATAGTTTTGAGTTTGAGGTTAGCACCGAACGATGCCATTATGTTGCAAGTAAAATCCACCAAGAGTCTTCTCTAAGTAGAATCACAAAGGGATCTCCAACGTAGACACACAATGGAAATAGCTTCACACTGTTGAGTATGGTTGTCATTGATGACAAACCATTAATGACAAAGGATAAACATGATTGATGTCATGGACATGGATGAAGCAGCATGATGACTTGGCATGAAGTGTGATGACTTGGACAAGCCAAAGTGGACAAGGTGATGGGCATTGGTGCCATTAGCACACCTAATGAGCCAAATGACCCATTCTGTGGTCATTTGGAGTTGGTCCAAATACCCTAGACAAGGATGATGTGAATGGCAAAGAAACAATGACAAGGGTCAAACACTTGAAGAGCAAGCAAGCATTGGAGATGGCTTGGAGAAGGCATCCAAGGATGACAAGGTTGAAGACCAAGCATGATGAATGATGACTTGGTGATATGGCAAGTGACAAGGCTAATGATTTGGACAAACAAGCAAGATGACGAGGTTAATACATGACAAGGATTGAGTAATGGAAAACAAGACAAAGAAAGCTTGGTGTGGGAATTTTCATAATACCAAGAAGGAGAAGACATGCCAAGCAAGCGTGAGATTGTGGGCATGCTTCATGAGGCATACACGGGCATATTGTAAAACCCTCACTACGGGCACATTCATTGAAGGGTTAAACCAACCTGTGCGAGCATCCTAGAAGTGACATTGAGGGCATGACAAGTGCCCCCTGCGGGCATCATCAAAACCACTTCTACAGGCATGCTAAAAGAGCACAAGTGCAAGCATAGAGAAGGCCAGTTGATGGCATAAAAAAAAATGAAAATTATGATGAAGTGCAAAGAAATAAAACATATATATTTTGAATGAGAAAATCGTGGAAGTGAAAGTAAAAATAAATGAGTTATGTCGGCCTCCATAAACTAAGGAAATACAATGGAATAAAAATGTTATTTGTATTATCTGGACAAGTTGGCCTCCCTAAAATGATGGACAAAATAGAGTATAAATTAAAGAAGCAATTCGTCGTTTTGTGATGAGAGAGTAGGAGAGCATTTCGCATGAGGTAAAAGGAGCTCTAACTTCGTGGGGACAGTGATGGATAGTTCGTTGGTGTGAGCAGGAGAAACAACAGCAATATAATTTTAGGTTTATCTTTTGTTGGTGATTGACTGAATACATGAAGATGATGATGTTCGCAGCTTGCTAATGGATGGACAGAACGAATTCCAGGACTTTGTTGATATGTTTGGGGATACATATGATGTACAAAATGTTGATCTAGGGCAGCATGATATTTACTGGACATGACTGTTTTCTGGGCAACAATGAGAGACTGCTTGATGTGGAGAATATGCTTGTAATGACATGAACAGTATCATGATGAATATGTTGGTTATGATTAGAGTGACATGCTGAATCATACATGAATTTGTGAACATGTTGGACATGACATCAGAATGAAGGTAGTGAATATTTTGGTGCAGCAATGAAGATTTCGGTGGAGCAGTGAAGAGTTCGGTGATTGGTGAAGAAATTCGCATGGTTCAATAAGCTTTGACTTTGGGACAGTTCAGTGGCTGGAGCAGATGAAGCAGTAAGGGCAGTTTTGACAAGAAGAGTTATTTTGATATGGACAGAGTTGTAGTGATGTAATGTGTTCATTGATGAAGTGTAACATGATAAATGTATGTTTCCTTAAAAGTTGGGTCTTGTACAGAAATGTACTTGTAAATACAAGTAGGGTCTTGTATCCACTTCTTAGTAGGATCTAAGAAGAACTAGGCAGGGTCCTAGATAAAGAGTTGGTGCTCTTTTGTTTCAGTTGGTGCTGAATTGCCTCACGGTTGTAGCTGTTGAACCAAATCCAAAAATATTACAAAAACTATATCTTGTGTCTCATTTTATGTGTTGATGTGTTTCATTTGTTGATTGACATATGGATTGATAGTTAGTTCATTGATGAATATGATGTGAATATGAAATGATGATATAAGAGTTGGTGTTTGAAGTTGAAAATTGAATAAAGTATAAGCTCACTGATTCACCCCCCCCCTCTCAAAGAGCCATTGTGTCTAACACACACTTGCAGTGATTTCAATAGTTGCTCACAACAATATACCATATATGCTTTAAATTTCAAAATTAATGGCGTAGGGAATCATTCATAGATTCAAATAACCACAATATAGAACCTCAAATAATGCACCCTAAAGCAAGACAAATTGACATGGGTACTCTAAAACGCCATTGAACAAAATGGGTTTAGATGGTTTTTGAATTACAGAATGAAAAATAATACCTGATCAGATTCAATCCTGCAAAGCTTAAATGGAACACAAAATTTCTAAAGGAAAAGACCATCGTTGTTCAGCTTGAAGCACTAAGATGATGGCATTGATCGAAAAGTAACTAAGCTGGTAATAAAATATTAGGGTTTCCACACAAAGAGTGGTGGGCAGTCTCCTTGACGCGGAGAAATTTTCCAATGTATAGGATTGAAAAGGTGGACAGAGCTGCATTGTACTTGGAAGAGAATACTTAAACTAGCAAGGCAAGATTCTAACCAGGAATATCACATTGTAGAAGAATAAATCTCGGATTTGCAATGGACATATTTGGCTAGGGCGTACACTAGAGTGCAAATAAATATGTTACAATCTAAGTACAATGTAGGGCTGAAAAATGCATAGATCTGAATGTCAGATTTATACCTAGAACAGGAAGGAGCGAAGAGTGTGGTATGGAAGACTATGCAGAGGGCAGGAAGAAGAATGAAACGTATGGAGTAGAGTAGATGAAAGGGAAGTTCTAAGTACAGGACGCAAGCCACAGGGTCGAAACCTAAGTTGCATGATACGGGGAAACAGAAACATGTATCCAATACGGAAACGCACTGGAAATGTGACCCCCCAAAATTTAGGAAACTGGGAAACACGATATATATATATATGCAAATTAGCAAGGACTTTAAAAATTAAATGCGAAACATAAATGACAAGTGATAAATCATAATTTCAAACATCTAATATCACATTTTACTCATATGTCCATCTTTGTATCATTAATAATTGTCATAGATGATTACATAATGCAAGTTTCCAAGTAGTAATATCCAAAAACAACCTTGGCAATACAGTATTTTCAATTTCAAAATCAGCCTTTATTTATGAGGCTACAATGCTACATATATCAAACTGTGAATATTCAACATAGAACTAAAACATAAGATAAGTCGATTTGCATAGTGTCGTAGTAGATTGTCTTCAAATCGGCTTCCTCAAGTAACCCTTGCTTGCTCAAATCATCATGTGAGATGAGGGAAGTAAAATCCTCCTTTTATGCAAAAAATGACTTTTTGAGGCTTATAGAGGTATCCTAAACCATCATTAACCCATTAAGAAACAACTTAACCCATTGATTAAGCTAACATGTTCCTTTTTTGGATTGGAAAAGTGAGAATTCCAGGAGGAAACGCGCCATACAGACGCGGATACGGCACGAAAACGGGTTTCCAGCCGTACCACCCATGTTTTGTCCACATGAAACGTGGTGGCACGGTCGGAAACGCGTTTCAGAGGAGTACCAAACACGTTTCCGAGTTTCCTACATGGTACGGCAGTGGTACGGAGCCTAGTACCAAGTTTCCTACAACTTAGGTCGAAACGCTTTGATACCATTGTAGGGTGCCCCATTGGGGCAGATAGAAATTTGCACACAAGACAAAAGGAGATAGGCATTAAGCAGTCTTTTTTATTAACAAATGTACATATTAATACATGATGGGAGACCCCTGGTTTCGAATTCCAATGTGTTTCTTGGACTCCTGAGTGACCCTTGGTATTCCTTGCACAATAATCCTAACACCAAGGATTATGTTCCCAACAGTGAGAAAGTACAACCAATGCTCTAATTTTTTTATTCTAAGTTCATTCTCAACCCTTTCAATTGTATAACAATTGTAGCAATGGTATAAATGCTACAATTTATGGTGCAATGTTAGGCGTGAGATTTGGTATGGTTCATTATCACAAAATATTGATAGCAACCAACCCATTGTTAAATTGGATTAGATTGTTAATTCCAAAGATATTGCAACCAATCAATTTTAAGGTATTACATCCAATCAATTTTTTTAATAGGTATGCTTACACATACGATGTCATGGGAGATGAAAAAATGAGATAGCTCATATAGTCATGTGCATTTTTTTATCAATATATAGTTAGTTTACTTATTTTCATATATCATTAGTACATGAGTTTGATAGAATCCGCATGCATAACAACAAATCATTATTTTAGTTAACTCTAAACTAGAAACAACATCCACTACAATGAGAGTGCAATACACATAAGATTTCTTGGTATTTTCATGTCCATGCTAAGTTCAATCCTTGGCATCAATAGGAGGCCCTTCAAATACATCATCTACCAACATTCAAAATTGGCCCTTGGCCTAAGATATCAAAGTTTTCATATACATCATTTACCAACATTCAAAATTGGCCCTTGGCCTGAGATATCAAAGCTTTTAGATACATCATTGTCGAACATTCAAAATTGGCCCTTGGCCTGAGATATCAAAGCTTTTAGATACATCATTGTCGAACATTCAAAATTGGCCCTTGGCCTGAGATATCAGATTTTTCATATATGTCATTTACCAACATTCAAAATTGGCCCTTGGCTTGAGATATCATATTTTTCATGCCTGAAAAAAACACATTCAAAACTATTGTCTATGGATTCCTCTGTCTACTATAAATCCATACACTCCTAAATTGATGACTGTAAATCCTAATAAACTAAAACAACAAAAACCCATACAAAATGTTGAAACTTGGGCTCCAGGCACCTCGCATTTCATCTTCACAGTGGAAAATTTCCATTAGCTCGATCTCGATCACTTATATTTGCAGGTGGAGCATGACCGCTTCCAAATGAGATACTTTAATCTCTAGGGCCTCGCTTCTAACTATTGCCGCTTATTCTTGGGTGAGACAAGTCTCCATTGTTTCTATCCAGAGCTGCTAGTTCTCCACATCATTGTTCAAGATGGAAATATGATAATGGACATCTCCCCTTTCTACCAAATGTTCATGCTCCTCTTCCTGGTGCCTCTGCTCAAAATTCCTATCCATTGACTTCAGGTCCAGGATTAGACTGTGAACCTTTCTTTTTAGGCTTTTGTGGATTCCCTTAAGCCTATGTAGACCATGTGGCACACAACAGTCTTATTTTCTCCAAGCTTGTTGATCCATTGCATCTGGATTATTGGCTTCCATTGGTTCTTGATTAATGGTCGAACTTTCGTTCAGTTCCCTTGGTAAATCCCTTTCTCTATATTGATGGCCTTCAATTCCACTCTTGAATGTCGTAATTTCTTTCAAGTATATCATCCAAATCCATGTCGCATGCCCAAGTTTTAACATGAGACTGGTACCTGCTCCCCAGATCTCACCCTGTATCTCATTAAATTTTCCATCTTTCTTTGTAATTCTCCCAAGCTTCTACGCATGCGAGGACTGTTGCAAAATGCTTCAAATGTCCTTTCGAACCTTCAAGCCACTGGTTTCCATAATGGGATTCCAGATTGAAACATAGCATCCTCTACATATTTATCATTGTCCTGACATGCATCGTCTTCCCAAGACATCGTCCATATGTCCACCTTCTTGATCTTGTCTCGATTGGCTTGGGCATTAGTTGGGAGATTCAAGTTCCTTAGGATATGAAACAAATGAGTGCCAAGGAGATATGATAGCAGTCCCTTTATTCTGATGATAATACAATGGAGATGACGTTCCTTAGGCTCGGAGTGGGATTGAAGCAATCTTATTATGTTTAATTACCCATCGAACACTAGCATCTTCGTGATTCACTTTCGTTCTTGGTAACTTGCATCTTCCAAAATTTAGTTTAGCACTACTTTTTTCCTAAAGATTGGATTGTGCTTGTTCTTTGAGTTTGGTCTTGACTCTAACACAGTGTCAATAGTATTGTGTACTTGCTTGTACAATATTTTGGTCATAAACTGACTACTATTGAATTCCCCTCGCAAACATCAAGATTGGATTTATTGCTCAAGTTGCACCCGTCCATTGGAATCTTAGTGTCCAAGATGATCCATCTGGATCATCTTGGAAACTAAGCTTCCAAAAGATGGGATGATCCAGATTAAAATCAGGATCATCTTGGACATTAAGCTTATAAAGGGAAAGTGCAACCTAAGCAATGAGGATAATTCAACAGTATTCAATATTTAATCTTAAAACATACATCGCAATTTCGAACTTTCGGCGACATAAGTGGAATTGTCTGTAGGAACTATTGTCGACACTCATTTCTAGTACGATATCCTAATGACAGCCATGCAACCTTATCAACGAAAAGTATTGTCGAAATTTTGTTGGTGCTACGTTGTAATAGTGATGTATCTGTTATCACACCATAGTAGCAGGGCTACTATTCTTGTACAGCAGATATCTGCACATTCCAGAGCTTACATTATTCCAGAGCATGGCTATATATTTTGGATCACTCATGATCAGAGCAGTACATTATTCAGATTTGTATATGACCTTGTGTCAAGGCTGAGCCTTGAGAGTTCAGATTTGATGACTGATGTGACTACTTATCCCATACAGTTTCAGTTCAGTGCCTAGAGATGTATTGCAGCAGTGTTTCAGATGATACTGGATGATTATTATTATGATGATGTTGTATGATCTATGGATTTGTTCTCACTGACTGTGGATTATTATCTTGTTGATTTAGTCATGATCATAGCATGTGCTTGGTATATTATTCCTAATGTGGCAAACTATTTAAAATGAACTGTAAATCATAAAATGGACAATTGCTTGCACATTTAGGTCATTTAACAAAACTCACTGGTTTTTCACCTTACATAGATATGGTCTTTCCCGACACCAGTTGTCTGCTAGTATAGGCTCCATATTCACTTGTCTCCATCCATACATGACCTTCCTGTTTGACTTTAAACCCTGACTTGTCTCATTTGACTTTCTGATACCGAGGACTTCCCCATCTTTCTACCTCTGTGTTTGGACCGCATCCCTGTTTATTCAGTGTCTCGGCTCTGAGTTGGTAACAAAACTTGCCTTTGGTGAGTTGGATTGTAGGCCTAAATCATTCTGGTCGGTTGTCCCGATGTTTGGCATTGGCTCGAACTCCCCCTAGTCACTTGAGATGTTGTTGGCTAAAACTGAAAGCTCATGTTCTACCTATGGAAACTTAATAAATTCGCCCATGGAAACAAAAAAAGGGCAAGAGCGATGAAAAGCTAAAAACACTCCTCGAAGAGTATAAGAAAGGTCAAAAAAAAGCAATGGTTCTTAAAAGTTATATCTAAACAATTGTTGACCTTATAAATTTTTGAAAAACATGCCCTGGATGCAAGCTGCAACTAGTTGTGCTTCTCTGCACATCTGAAATCCGAAGGGTTATGTAGGCCAAAAAGGCCATGGAATAAAATTGAATGATCCTAATGAACCTGGATCAACTTGATGTAGACATGATGCCTAAGTTGAATAAGCACTCTCTAAACAACTTATCCATTTGTGAGGCACATCCATTCCCTGTGTTCTTTTGTCCAGCACAGAGTTTGTAGCTTCCCCCCTTCTCCCAGTCCAAAGTATTTTTTAGTTAAGTTAGACAAGTCAACCCCTTGGCCCAACCTTGTTCCTAGCCTTCATCCTTCACTAGCAGTTTGACCATATCCAATGGGTGAGTTTGTTATTTGAACTGTTGTGCAAGTAATTTTATATAACAACGGAATATGCTAACTTAATTAATGCCACTGAATGGATGTTATACTTTGAGCTTAGCTGTGAGAATGATTAGAGAAGCATTGTCTTAGTCTGCTGATGTGATTTATCCTTGGTTGTATATTCTTGGGATCCGTGATGATGTGGACCATGTATGGATGATTATTGATGATGATTGATGGGCCCACATGTTTGATGATGATATCATATGATGGACATATGATGCAGATGATGTTTGATCCAGTCCAACAGGTTTATTACTACTTCAGATCAGCAGATTATACATTGTCCATATATGGTGGACCCTACAGCTGGCCCATTAGGGCAACCCAGGGTGTATGAGTACACAGTCCTAGTGGATTTGGGTCTTCTGGATCCATTGAGACACTTGTCTTTCAGTTCCGGGCACTTCTGACAGTGATTGATGCAGTTTTACACTTGTTGACCAGATTTGGGGCTAATTTCCCAGCCTGAGCAGCAGGGGCCCCGAGAGGCCAGTTCACCTAGGGCGCTGATGATGGAGGGGGTGGTCCAGCCACTTGTTTTTACCATTTACCCCCCCTTCTGGAGAGCCTGGTGGGCTCAGATGGACAGCGCTAGCACCCTAGGAGGCAGTTTTGGCACTTTCACAGTTACCGAGGCAGTTAAAAAATGGGATAAAGTGGTCACTGAGGAAATCGATTTGGGAAATTGAGGCAAGGTTTTGGCATTTGGTCTTCACAGAGGTCTTCCAGGGTGGCATCACTACCTTCCAGTCAGTTTTCACCATGTGGGTATGCCCAGATTGATCATAGGAGGACATTTACTGCTTGATTGTCATGGATTCTGAGGACAGTTTTGGTCATTTATATTATATTGGACATATTTTATTATGTTATTGTGCCTTGGGGATGAGCTAGTAAGGATTGATACCTCCTAGCCCCACCATGAGCTTATATTGTCATGTCCTAGTCACCATGAGGTGGATTTTGGTGCTTATGTTTCTCTAGTGGATGACGTCACCCTCTTATTGTACCACTTAGTGGGGGCGCTATCATGATATTGGGTGATCCATGTGATGTATTGTTATGATTTATTGTTAGCCATTGATTAGATATTGAGATCTTTTAATCTTAGCCACTCATGTAAAAAGTGGTTAGGATTGTACTCTCTCCCCATCCTATTTAAGGAGGGAGCCTCTCATTGTAAAATCATCTAGAGATTTTTGGCTCTTGGCTCTTGGAATAAAATTTCTATCTTTTGGAGTACATGCTTGGATTGGAGTGGATGTTGGTTGTTTCGATTGTAAATGCTATTGTCCATTGCACTGGAGGATCTATTGTAGTTATCTTGCATATTTGCCATATTTCATTTACAGGTTAAGAGGGCGATTTTGGACAAGGGTGAATTGGTGGGGAGGCTTGCCCTTCAATCTTGGAAGAAATCGTTTTGGTGTAACAGGGAGTGGTTTTTCCTTTGTGTCAACTATTCTATGTTTCTCTCTCTCTCTTGCTTGTATCTACCTTCAATTTGTTAAACTAATTGATGCTTTGCTCCTTGGTTTTGACAGGTTAGAAGGAATCACATGTGGCTTGGGAAAATCGATTTGGCAAGAGGGCTTCAACAATTCTCCATTTGATCTTTGGAAAAGTAATCCTCGTGTCAACTAGCATTCATCTCTTCATCCAGGTATGTTCCAAAAGGTATGATCTTCTACTTCCTTGAATCTTCCATGATTTCTAGATCAATAAAACCCTAATCAATTAAAACCCTTGTTTTTGGTATTTCTTAGATCTACTTAGATCTAGCCTTGCTTTTGAAGAGATATTGAAAACCCACCTCTATAGCATCCACCCCTAGTTGGATCTACAGTTTGGTGGTGATTGGCTAAAAATTGACCCACTTTTCAAGGCAAAAAGTCCTCTTTGACCCAAATCGCACTTCCTAGAGAGAGGCTTGTTTGGTTAGATCTAGCACATGGGTAGGTGAGATCCCACTTGATTTGCAATCTAGACACTTGATAACCTACCCCCCAGATTCTTACTTTGGTGAAATCTACCTTGTGGACATCTCTCCATGTTTTAAGGGGTTAAAACCCCCTTTTGAATTTCTTGACACCTCAAAACTCAGATCTACTAAGATCTAGCCCTTGGATTGACTTGATTTTTTGGGCATGCATAGATCGGGGTACTAGCATCTTGGATCTACAGTTTGGTGGCCATTGGACTTGATTTGGTCCACCAAACCCACTTTTTAGCCTTCCTTGAGCAAGTCGCACTCCCTTGAAAAAGTGAGTTTGTCCACTTCCAGGAGGTGGGTGTTTGAGATTTTCGTGGATTTGGAATGCCCATACCTTGAAACCTAGGTTTAGACTGTCTTTTTGTCACGATCCGCCTTGGGGGTAGTATTCCTTGTTTCAAGGGATTGTGGTCCACTTAGGGTCATTACTTGAAAAACCTAGATCTAGTAAGATCCAACCATTAGATCTCATTTAACCCACTTGATTTGGCTTCTAGGTGTCCCGATCTACACTTTGACATACCTTTTGACCCCATTAGCCCATCCAACAAGGCACTAGTCCTTCTCTAAGCAAGTCGCACTCCTTGGGAATTGTGTCAAACCCTAGATCTAGTACATGGGTACTCTTAGAATCAACCTAGATTCATAGATCTAGTCTTTATCCAACCTATAGTACCAACTTCACACATAACTTCACCTTGTGGGCCTACCTAGAACCATTTCACACTTCCCAAGAAAACAAGACCCACTTGTGTAAACACATGGTACTATACCTAGTCATCATACCCCATCATGTGGCCTAAACCATACATAGGTTGAAACACTAACAATCTCTTACACCACCTTCAACCATTCCTTAACTCTTAGGTCCACTTAGCCTTGCATTGGTTTTCGTAACTCATCATTTACCTACCCTTAGAAACCTTTGTTTGGATCCAATCAACTGTGATTGGTTATAGGGTCTCCCCCTAGGTCTGGTTACACCCTGACCTAAAGCGAAGAGTGCCTCGGTTGACGTGACTCCCACCTTGCCTTGGGAACCGTGGCATCTCTTGGGTCACCTCTTTAGTTGCCTGTCTCCTCTACCGTCCCGGATGGGATACCTCTAGGGGCAACTGCAAGTTGTGTGATAACAGTATCTATCGTTGAAATACCGATGTTCCCAAGAATATTTTCATCTGCCTACTAGATGCTAGTACATAATAATAATGTTCTTATGTTGTTGGAATCCCTCGTCGGGTGAATGTCATAATATAGTCTATACGTTTTTGAAATACCATCGTGTTCAATATGATCTTCAGTTGCATAATATATTATGGGAATGTTAAAACTCCATCGTAATAACGATGTTGTATGAAAACGTCTGAGTTCTTATGCAAATTTTTCAATGTTCCTAATCCTTTATTTTTCGACGTGTGAATGTCAAACTGGTTATCTGTTGGTTGTCGTAAAATGGGTCATTTTATATTAGTGTTGGATTCAGTCGACTCGCCTAAATCTAGACTTTCCTCATTCATTTCAAACTCTTTATTTTTGTATTCCTTCTCTCTTTTATCCTATTCATCCCTGGAATTTCCTCTAGTTGATCTGAAGATCACATATCAACTATAAATTTCCTTCCTCATCACTAGGTTCCACAGCTTATATCCTTTCACTCCATCCTTGTACCTGATGAAGATTCACTTTTATAACTTGTTTTCGAGTTTAGTTCTTTTCTCTTTTGGGATATGTAGTAAGGATTCACACCCAAAAACTCTAAGATTTGTAAGAGATGGCTTCTTATCAACCCATGCCTCATATGGAATCTTGTCGACCAGATCCATTAATGGAAATCTATTCACCAGATAAGATGTCATGTCAAATGCCTCTACCCAGAATTCGTGTGCGACTCCTGAACCACTAAGCATGCTCCTCGCTTTCTCCATCAACGTTATGTTCATTCTTTCAGCAACTCCATTCTATTGAGGCATGTATGGATTTGTGTTTTGTCGATCTATATCATGCTGTCTACAAAACTGGTAGAACCCTTTTCCACAGAATTATCCTTTGTTATTAGTTATCATCACCTTGATCCTTTTACTAGTATGATTCTCCACAAGAGATTTCAACTCTCAAAACTTTCCCAAAACTTCATGTTTCTTCCTCAGAAAATACAACCATGTCATTATGGATAAATCATCTATGAAAGGGACATAGTATTGAGATCCTCCCAATGAATTGACCGACATAGGTCCAAACACATCGCTATGTATTAATTCCAATATTTCCTTAGCTCTATTAGCACCAAATGATAACCTTACACGACTCTGTTTACCATAAATACAATGTTTATAGAAATTGACTTCTTGATAGAAATTAGGGTGACCTTCGACCATACCTTTATTGTGCATAGCACGGAAACATTTCTCACCTATATTCCCCATCCATTGATTCCACAACATGGTCAATTCGATGAGACAAGCAAATGTTCCATAGGACTCGGGACATACCACATTAACACTTTTGTCGATCTCTATTCTTCCCAATATATTGTACAAGATTCCAGTCTAAACTCCTCTCGCCAATACCATTGCTCATTGCACCATATTGTATGTATCTTTCACAAATATAGATTGCAAACCTGCATTCCCCATCTTACTAATAACATGTTTCGTGCCAAAGCTGGGATATGCAGTACTCCTATAAGTGTTCCTTTTCTTTCGTCTTTTAGTTTTAGTCAAATTTTGCCTCATCCAACTATCCTAGTTGGTGAGTCATATCCCAATAGAACATCACCACCGTTGATATTCTCATACTCACAAAACCACTCTTTGTGAGGTGTCATATGGTATGACACACTGGAGTCGATTATCCAAGAGTCGATATCTTACTATGTACTTGTGGAGGCCAAGTACACATCGCCTTTGACTTCTTGCAATGACTTACCATCATTTGATCGACCTTCTTTAGACCCTTTTCCTTTCTTGACTTCCATCGAATTGTAATTCGATCTATAATCCTTGACCTTACTACATCACCGACATGTTTTCGTTGTTGGACCAGGAGATCTAGTCTTATATCTACCCCTCGACTTTGATATTCCACCAAAGGTTTTTCATTTTCCTCTATTTACCGATCGACATCATACTGTTAAGGCATCGTGGTTTGATCCTTCCATGTTCTTTTGTGTCATTTCTTCGAAAACAAAGATGTGACAGCATCGTCGATCTTCAATGTGGTGTTGTTGCTTCCAATAGCCACGATCAGGGTATCTCAAGAATATGGAAAAGAACACAAAATACTGATGCACTTTTCCTCCTCGGTGATTTTCATGTCTATGGACAACAACTAAATGATCATATTGTTGAATTCATGTAGGTGCCTTGCAACCGAGTAACCTTCACCCATCCTTAGAAAATATATCTTCTTTTGAAGAAACAACTTGTTAACCATAGACATCGACTAGTACAAGTTCTCTAACTATTCCCATAGTTTCTTGGAAATGTCTTCTCCTGAGACATTCAACAATACAGAATCTACTAGAGAAAATCGGATTGTACTCCTTTCCTTTTTGTCGATATTCTTCCAATATTCCTTCGACACATCCATCGGAGTTGTTCATGGGTCGACTGCAATCCATTGTTCTCGACCTATAAGGAGATCTTCCATCTTAAGCTTCCAAAGCTCAAAAATTTTCCCATTAAACTTTTCAATTTCTATCATCAGCATGTTAGCCATTATAACTATATATCAAAACTTTCAAAAGACTCCCACCGTAACAATTATTCCCCCAAAGCCAAGACCAAGCTAAAACCCTCAACAATAAAGGAATCCTCATGCAGCCAAATACAACTCTGATACCAACTATTGGATCTCTTAATACCGATTACAATAGGTTTCCAAATTGATTCATATAGTTTCCCACGGGGGGCAGAGCAATTGGTAATGATTAAATTAGATGAGAAGTTGTAAATGGAAGGTCACCCCCCGTGGGTACTAGCTTACAAAAAAAAATGATTCATATAGTTAAACACAAATATTAAGCATATGACAATCGCACACAACACATTACACAGAAATTACCACGGAAACACCTCTCCTATGGAAAACTAGCAAACCAATGAGTTTTCAACTCATCTATCAATCAAACACTCAAAAACAAATGTTTACAACCATGACTTGCTAGACCAAAAATCACACTTCTTTACATCACGCCATGATCATGCTACACACTACTTCTACAGTACACCATGCATATCCATTACATATTATTTATAGATGGAATACAACCAACTACTCATTAATGAAAATCCATAACTTCCAAACCACTTTCAGTTATTAGGTTATAGTCAACTTGACTGGGTCAACTTTGGTCGATTTTCCATTTGAGCTTCCGGTCGTTGCGTCGACTTCTCATCAAACAGTCATTCGTCTTCGACCAAACGCCTATTCCATTCGGTTGAGAAACCAAAATTCCACCATTTGTCACCTCCAACTCTAGTCAACTTACACCAGTTTACTTATCAACTTTTCCAATCGATTTATATGCAAAGAATATAACATTTCTAACAAATATATGAAACCCTAACCCTAGAATCCAAGATGTTCCAAGAGACCAAGAAACCCTAATTCCTAGAAGAGAGAGAGAGAGAGAGAGAGAGAGAGAGAGAGAGATCAAATGTACAAAGAAGAGTATCAAGATAGAGAAATCTTCCACCTCCTCCTCATATGCTAACTAGGGTTTCTTCATGAACCCTAGCACATAATTGAGGGAGCACTCCAAATAAAAGATACAATTTAATGTGTGATGTGATATGTTGTTTCGAAATACTATATCCTTCCTCTATTTATATGAGAGGTAAGGGAGGCCAACAATATAACATAGGTCAACCTAAGCCTTACAAGCAAGCCTACTAAACATAAGTAGGCCACACACAATTGAAGTGATCCACTCTTAGAGTATAAGCGTCAAGCTGCAAGGATGATATCATGCACAACAGTTACACAAGGTGATGATTATGCAAGGAAAGTACAAATCATTCCATCCTGAGCCTCCATGGACCCCATCCATCCAAATCTAAGTACTCTATTAGGGAATCCACCCCATGCAAGAACACTATAGAAGCTCCAGGCGTCCTTGAGCCATATCCATTACTCTAAACAAGAAACCCAATTTCCATATGCCATATAGAGCTTTTATCCCTCCTTCACAATGCACAACGCTACTCATATAATGTATGTTAAATACATTTGATATGAAAATTACAATCACACAATATCATATAAGAGATAGCAAAAAAACCTTCACTTTTATTATTATTATTGGAATGATTATTTTGATAGGATGAATCAACCCTATTCACTTACCTCTTTGAGGGGGATACATCCTAATGATTTGAGATCAACATACAATAATATTATCCACATCACATATGGAGTACTTCATCCTTATTTATAGAATCACCATGCAATACTTACCTTTTAACCTCCTAACCACCTAGTGGATCTTTTCTAATGAGGTCCCATTACATTTATTTACTAAAATAGTGAGTCGTATTTAATAATAATAAAAAATAGTGGACCTAGTCTATTTTGTGTTGAATGACATACCTTTCTAATCTAATGGGCCCTCCAGGTCACCCATTACACCCCTAGAAATTTTCATAACACTCCACCCCCCTTAGGAAAGCATTGCCTTCAAATCTTTATGTGAAGTTTTACAATCATAATCTAGGGTCCCATGGAACAGTGTGAGCCCCCATTCCAAAGTAATCCAACAAGCTCTAGCTAAATTTTGGGTCCCATGTACAAGTGCTAATGGACACAGTGAAGTAGCTAAAGGGAATCATGCAAAAACATTGGGGCTAATGTCCATGTGCTACAGCTGGCACCCCATCTATGGAAGTGAAGATCCACAAATTATTGAGGGTTGTGTCGCATATACCTAGGAGGGTCACATGGATCCAAATAAGTTGCTAAAGCAAGTGAATCCTCCAAGGAGTAGGAAAATGGTGGAGCTCTAAGGAAATATTCAACTATAGAAGAAGTGTAATGTCATTGTAACTATCCATATGTCAATCTTCACAATCATCCTCTAAATCATACCATGTACCTCTTTCTTGTGTATACTCTTCAATGATGAGAGGATTGGTAACACCAATCTCCTCAAATTTAACAATATTATCTTTGATTGTACCATCTAGAGAATGCATAGAGTTCAACCCGATTTTGTATCCTTAAATGTATTTCACAAGGTATGTTGCTTAACTTGTTGTCAGGTCTATAGAATAGGTAAGAGCAAGTGGAACTAGGGAAAATAATACATCATATGAAATCCCTAAGATTTATCTTTCCAATGGCGTTGGTAATATGATCACTCTATCCAATGTTGTGACATTTGTAAGCTTCGCAGTTTTCTCCTGAAACCTTGAAAAATGTGTAGTTTTCAAACTAAGATATCTCCCTCTCCCAGACTCATATTTGAGCAATTTTATTTTTTAAAATCACCTATTTCTCCAAGAAGAATTAAGATATACAATTAGTTTTGGGAAATTCCATTGGAAAAGAATTAGAAATTCATTTGAGTGTCGCATCCCTCTTTTTCCCTCTTAAAAAATCTACAAAAAGAGAAACAAAAATATTACAATGTTGTGGCCCAAGAAAGTGGCTCTAACACCAATTGTTAAATACCTTTCATATGAAAATTACAATGACACAAGATCATACAATAGATAGCAGAAAACCTTTACTTTTATTATATATTATTTAAATGATTCTTTTGATGGGATGAATCAACCATGTTCATTTTCCTATTCAAAGGGTATACCTCATAACGAGTTAATCTCAACATATAATAATATTCTTCATATCACATAAGGAGGAATCCATTCTTATTTATAGAATCACCATACAATACTAACCTCCTAACCCAATAGTGGACCTTTTTTAATGGGGTCCTATTATAGTTATTTATTAACATAGTGAGCCCTATTTAATAATAACAATATAGTGGACCTAGTCTATTTTGCATTGAATGGCCTCCACTTCTACTCTAATGGGCCCTTCGAGCCCCCCATTACACCCCTATGGAGGGTCATAACACTGTCTCCCACCAGGTGATTCCTCCATGTGGCCATCATTCAGGGCAACTCCCATCCAAGCAAGAGATATCCAACACCCTAGGGAAGAACAATGACCCACTAATCATCTATGATTTGGCATGCTCTAAGTAAGCTATCACAAGTGTGCATATCCATTGTTGACTGTCTCCCATACTACAATCCATCTTGGACCATCCAAGGGTTGAACATACACCATGTCCCTGAAATCTAAACACTTTCAAAGAACTAAAAGTCTACCATGATATTCATATATTGATATGTTAAAGGATTGACTTTTGAGATTAGGATGTCGAAAATCCATGTAACATAAATTTTATTTACCATATTTGTAGTGCTTTGTTGTTTCACTTTTGGTAGTATGTCTTGCTTGCACACTAGTGTCGCTTTGTTGATCCTTCCTTAAAGGTATATTGGTAGATACTTGGAATTTCCATTCTTTTTACTTCAATGTCTGAAGATATCCCTATTTCAATTGGATTTGCATCTATAATATTTGTCATGTCAATTAGATTTGTATTGACTCATTTCTCCATTGTTTTGATTTTAGTATCCAACGACTTCTCTATTTCAATGGGATGAATCATTGTTTCTTTATCAAACAATGATTCCTTGTAGGTAAGTTGCTCTAATTTGTTTTGTAGCAACTTCTTATCATTCTTTAACTTCTTAATTTGTGTAAGTTTTTATTATGAACCCTTAGACTATAATGTTCTTCCTCATTTTCTGATTTTCATTTTCAATATCTTGATTCTCTAGGTTCTTTTCTTTTAACTTTTTAATTTGTTCAAGCAACCTTTGGTTAAGGATCCTTATACAGGTGCGTTCTATTCATTTTTTCTATAATTTCTTCTCAAGATCTTGTTTCTTTTTTCCCATCTTCTGAATGCATTGTTTCTTATCCTTTGACTTCTGGATTTTTTCAAGTAGCTTTCTACTATAATCCTTTAAGTGAGAAACTTTCTACTTTTTTCCAATAATTCCTCATCTTATTCTAATAATTCATCACAAATTATATTCTTGAGATTTTTATAACTTTCTTGTTGTTTCATTAGTTCGTCCTCTAATTTTTAATGTATGACTACCTTTGCATATCGCTTTGATAATCTGTTTAGAATAAAATATCTGAAATAGTATGGGTAAATACCTTCTTTATGAAAAAAAATGAAAATAATCATTTTATAAACCTCTAAATTAGATTCCCTTTATTCTTTCTAACTTCCAAAGAAAATGGGAAAAGACTATGCAATCACTGAGTGATCATCATAATTATAAAATCTAAATCCAATAATCATCAAAATTATACAATACAATATCTCTATATTGTTTAAATTTCATTTGGAGTGTCGAGGTCAGTTCAAAACATGTAAAAACTTCAAGATGCAATTCTCCATTGCTGAAATTGAAAAAAATTGTAAGTGTAACTAAAGTTTTAAAATGATCACTGAAAACCAAACATAATGGAAAATGAACGCCAGAAACTTGAACTAACACACCGAATAATGAGGCATTTTAGTTTACCTTCCAGAAAAATGAATAGGCGCGATTCTCCATGGACATGTTATTCCAACAACAGATATTTACACCCAATGCACTAAAATAGGGCGACTCTTACAGAACTCCCTGCAGTAGTTATATTTAATTGTGTTTTTATACCTTGTGTTTATGCAGCAAGTGTCGAGGCTTGTATGCACTGGAAATGGTCAACGGTTTCAACTTCCTCCAGACAATAGCAAGATAATCTTATGGGCAGAGCTCTTTCGGAACCTACAGGATGGTTATATAAATGTTTCTCCTAGACAAGGCAACATGTGTAGACCCTAGCTATTGGTGAATGATGGCATAGTTCCTTTCTCCCTTCATGAATGATATCCACTTGTGTTCGTATATCAGTTCTCTCCAGTGCAATTGTTTTCCAAAACCCCTTGGCCACAAATTGGATAGATGTGTGCAAAGTCCCAAAAAAATATTACTTTATGTTCTAAAATGCTCCCCTCTTATATCAATGTTTAGAGATTCTAAGTTTGTGATTTATAAATATTTTTAGTTTACTCGATCCTCATTCCGTGTAATTGTAGTGATCAATCTTTGTCACGCACCAGCGAATATTTAGCAACGATATATTATATATACAAATTGACTAGTAACATTGGTTGAATGGTCATGTTTACTTCATTAATTAAAATGTGTTGTTCCCCTCTCAATTTGAGAAGGAAATATTTAATTTTTCTCAAAAAAATAAAAATAAATAAATAAAAAGAAGAATCACTTTAAATTTCATTAATAACTCAAATAAGGGTTGGTAAGGTGGGAAACCAAAAATCCAAAAAACTTGAAAAGAGTCCTTATGATGCTAATGCTTCTTACAAAGAGAAAAGAGGTATGGTACCATCAAACAAATGGGCCATTGCATATATCAATATTTACTTGTATTTCACGTGGTAAATATCGACATTGGGAATCTTTTGTCGTGATGAAAATATAAGCAAATGATGATTTGTGCATTTTTCCTTAGATGTGTAGATAACAAAAACATATATTTCCAAGTCAACAAGTTGTTATTAATAACATTGATGGAAAAAAGGGACAATCACAATCATTCTTAAATATATATAAAATAGGGACAATCATAATCATTCTTAAAAATGTATATATAATTGGATTTGTAAGGACATTATACACAATATGGGGTGCCAAGCATGGGGGAGCCTAATGGATCTCATGGAACAATAGTGAATTTGTTGGCTTGGGGATTAGGAGTTGCCTCCAATAATCAAGTAAAATGGTATGCCCCGTTACAAGGAGCAGAGTCTGTTTCCTCCCTCAATCTACAGAAAGTATGTTGGTTTTTGTACCTAGGAAGTTGTTCTCCTAGTGACTTTGTTACTAAGTCACTTAAAAGGGGAAAGTGGCATGACCCTTGCATTAAATGACTTGAGATGAGCATTTAATTCACTTTAGTGTTATAAA
This sequence comes from Larix kaempferi, assembly GCA_027924585.1. Taxonomy (NCBI): domain Eukaryota; kingdom Viridiplantae; phylum Streptophyta; class Pinopsida; order Pinales; family Pinaceae; genus Larix; species Larix kaempferi. Next base: position 19,629,953 of record BSBM01000047.1, on the reverse strand, counting down.
GTGACTTTTGATAAATTTAAGTGAGTGGTGAGTGAATTTAATTTAATGGAGAGAATAAATGCTTTTATTCTCAACTATTGATCTTATGATTCAAGATTCATCTAGGACCCTTGGATATTGTGTCTCCTCAACTACCTCAAAAAATCAATTAAAAGGCAAGGCAACCAAGAGAGGCATGATTTGATTGTTTCATGAGCTTTGAGAGAAGTCGACTATCTTGAGGAGAAGAGCAAGTCGAGTTGGGAGAGAGATACCAATAGCACATTTTTCAAGGAGACCGAGCAGTTGGAGTAAGAGAACAACATCAAGGTTTTCAAGGTCGTACTGTAGGGTACAACGGCACGATTTTCAAGAAGAATCGGCCCAAAATTCAAGAGAGGTCTTCACAAAAATAGAGGAATATTATGGGCATTGTTTTTAAGAAGATAGGCACGAATTTCGAGGGTTTACTTCAGCAATTAATCACCAATCCGTACAGTACAAGAGAGTAGGCTATACTGTTGATTGACAACACAAAAATAGAGGTAGGTTGCATGCAGTTCAAGGAGGTATTTATAGTCTGTATTCCTTTTCATATTGTAGCACAAATTTCTATGCACCAATCCATATAGTTCTGAAGGTGTCTGGCACGAGTTTCTAGGTTGAGTCTGGAACTGTCATTTTTGCTGAGACAACAGAGCACTGGGGTTGAGATAAGTTGTGATGATTTGTTGAATTTATCTCTATTGTACTTTTCATTTATTGAAGAAATAAATACTCACTCTCTCTCACGGGTTTTCCCCTTGGGGGTTTTTCCTGGGCAGTTTGCCAAAAATCTCTATGTCTGAATTTTCATGGTGTGAAAAAATTTATTTTTTGCTCTTAAATTTGTAAAAGTTATCCTAGTGTTTCCTGTACAATTTGTTTATGAGATAACAACTCAGTTGTAGCATACATGTTGATTGGGTTGGCAATGAAACAATGAGAAATTGACTTCAAATCGGGTTGGGGATTACACAGTAAAAATTTACATGGTATCAGAGCATAGGGGGGAAAATTGTTGACTATGAATTCCAAACCGTCGGAGAGATTTTATTTTGTTCAATGAGCAGAGTTTTGGGCTTCGAAACTTCAGTGAGATGGCCACCAGGTTGAGGTTGGAGGATAGGCAGGATGGGGCAGCCAACTTCATTCCTTGGAAAGCAAGGATAATGTTGATTCTGCAAGAGAATGAACTGTGGGATGAAGTAGTGAACAGTACTCAAGAAAATCCTATGCAGGTACCCGCAGTCACTAATGCGGCAGCCTTCAATAATAAGGGCATCAAGGAAAAGAGGATAATTCTTGATGCGGTGAAGGATCATGTAATACCACACTTGATCTCTAAGACCCAAGCTTATTTGATGTGGGATGCCTCAACCAACTTGTAACAAAGTTCCAATGAAAACCGGAAAATGGTACTAAGGGAGAAACTGAAGAGTATTAAGATGGCCAAAATTAAGGGTGTGATATCCTACCTTAATAGGATTACTCATATTAGAGATGATCTTGCAGTAGTTGGGGAGGTGTTGGTTGGCAGTGAGCTAGTGTGGACAGCCTTGAATGGTGGGACCAAGCCATGGGTTGTATTTGTGGAGGCTATTGTTCCAAGGGAGAACATGCCTTCTTGGGATCGTCTTTGGGATGATTTTGTTTAGGAGGAGACTCGGAGAGGACTTTTGAAAGGGAGCTCTTCGAACAATAGGGAGGATAAGGAGAATTCGGCTTTGACATCCAAGGGGAAGAAGAATTCCAAGAAGAGCCCCAAGCAGGGTGGGGCTAAGCAACAGGGTGGATAGAAGAAATATTTGAGCTAAGTCAAGTGCTTTGCTTGCCAAAGGTTTGGGCATTATGTTGTGCAGTGCCCGAACAAGAAGAAGAAGAAGAAGAAGACAACAGCTTCAGCTGAGATCGATGAGTATGCAGTTGGATTCGAGAGATATTTTTTCCTCTGTGTTGGTCATCCAGAGAAAGCATCTATTACCATCACAGATTTGGATGACAGAGAGTATTCCTTGTTGATTGGACATTCTTTGGGTGCATCCACCATCACTGGCACTTGGTACATTGATAGTGGAGCTTCGAGCCATATGGCAGGTGCACAAGAGATGTTTTCAAAGTTCACATAGTTAGGACTGGATGTGGAATCAGTGTTGGGGGATGACACAGTTGTCAGATCAATTGAATGTGGGACTGTTACCTTTCAGAGGGAGTCCATGATTCCCATAACGTTGTGGGATGTCTTGTATGCCCCATGTTGAAGAAGAAGTTGGTGTCAATTTCCACGATCAGGTCTTCAGGTGTACTTCCTTGATGGACATGTGCATGTTTTTCCCAAGGCATCGAGACCATCTACTTCTTTTGCTATTGGAGTCAGATGTGGGAAGTTGTACAAGCTCTTATTCCAACCTTTACATGCTTTGGCACATAGCAGTAGTAGTGATCGATGTGAGTTGTGGCACAGGAGGATGGCTCACTTGCATCATCCATCTTTGCAGATTTTGAGAGATATGTTGACTAGGTTGCCTGAGTTCAGAACAGAGCATAGTGATGTATGCAGGGGTTGTTCTTTGGGAATGTACACCAAGACTGCTTTTCCTAATAGTGAAAACAAATCAGCAGGGGTACTTGACTTGATACATTCTTATGTATGTGGACCTATGTCTTTTGTTTCGTTGATTGGTTGAGTACTATGTTTCATTTATTAATGACTACTCCAGGAAGACCTAGATCTACTTTCCGAAGGGCAAGAAGTCATAAGAATTTTTGCAAAGGTTCCAAGAGTTCAAAGCTCTTGTGGATAGCCAGACAGGGAGGAGGATTCGGGTATTGAGATCAGATAATGGGGGTGAGTATACCTCCAATGCATTTGATGAGTTTTGTGCACAGGAGGGCATCAAGAGGCAGTCGACGGTAGCATACACTCGAGAGAAGAATGGGGTGGTGGAGAGAAAGAACAGGGCCATTGTGGGAGCAGCAAGAGCTTTGTTATATGATCACATTCTTCCACTCTTTCTTCGAGTTGAGGCATGCAGCACAGATGTTTACATTTAGAATAGGAGTCCTCACCAATCCTTGGGGTGTAAGACCCCTCGGGAGATGTTCACAGGTAAGAGGCCTGAGGTTGGCCATTTCAAGATCTTTGGTTTCCTAAAATTATTCTCATGTCCCTTCAGAGAAGAAGACAAAGTTGGACCCCACTACAGAGAAGGGAATCTTTGTGGGTTATTATGAGACTTCAAATTCCTTCCGCATTTATCTTCCCTTGCAGAGGAAAGTTGTTGTGAGAAGGGAAGTGATATTTGAGGAGGAGCGATCTGTGAAAATCCTCACAGTAGATCTAAGAGATTATGTATACCTCACAAGAGAATGATTATGATTAAGAAAGAAAATAGAAGAAGAGTTGTCAATACAGTATAATGAGCAACAGAATAATATGGTACAATAGAACTCGGATAGAAGCAACAATACTTCACACACACTAATTCATTAATCACAAATGGACAAATAAATAATACAATGCATGAGGAATTCGAATGCCTAAGGTGGCAATTCGAATTGGCCTTCATGGAGTGATCAAAAGATCATTGGAGTGTCATCGGAGCACAATTGGAAGTCTTCATCATCATCAGTGGAGTCATCAATGCTCAACTAACTGTCAACCATCAATCAAACTGAGTCCGATAGGTGTAACTGAGTGTAACTAAGAGTAACTGAGTGTAACTGAAGACAACTGGACTGGTAGGTGAAGAAGGGCGAGTTGCTTCCTAAAATCAAGGAAGAAGGGCGCATTAAGCAACTGGAGGGCTAAAACTGATCAGTGAGAAGCTCCTGGGGGCTGGCTAGCTGAGGGCTAGGTGCTGGACTGATGACTGGGATGCATGCAAACCCTAGAATGCATGCAAACCCTAAAAGTGCATGCATGACTGAAAATGTAAATGATCAAAATACTGGTGGGACTGGGATGGTGTATAGGAATATCCTAACACGATCCTTTAGGAAGTCCCATGAATCAGAGCAGGGGGGGTAGCAGGCTTCCACACCTCAGGTGATTGCACATAGTCCATCTTCACAAAGTGTAGGGTCATCGGTTTCAGGGGTGACTGGTCCACCGGTTTCAGGTGTTACAAGTTCAGGGACACAGGACACAAGTTCACCTAGTACAAGTTCAGGTTCTTAGGTTACAAGTTCACCAGTTCCAGCTTCCAGTTCACATGAGTCACCAGCTTCTACTTCACAGGTTCATGGGTCACCAACTATAGGAGGTTCTACTCCCGCGTCTCAATCTTCAAAGGTTGATACACTAGTATGGGAACAACCTTCAAGGAAGAAGAATCCCAAGTGGCTTAGACACTCTAAAGGAAGCAAAGTAAGTTGGAGAGTCCAAGAGGCATGTTCGAGACATTTGGATGCCTAACAGGTATGATATGGATTTGGTGGCTAGTTTGCATGATTCGAAGCCTTCCAATTTTGAGGAGGCATCCTAACATCACATGTGGAGAGATGCCATGATGGAAGAGTACCATTCCATCATGAAGAATGATTTTTGGGAGATTGTACCGAGACCTGAGGGGAAGTAAGTAGTGACTTCTCGATGGATTTACAAGATCAAGCATGTTGTGGATGGTAGTGTGGAGAAATACATAGCTCAGTTTGTGGCGTGGGGGTTCTCACGGATAGAGGGAGTTGATTATGACAATACCTTTGCACCAATTGCTCGTTACTCTTCAATCAAAGCAATGAGATCCATTGCAGCGGAGATGAGTTGGAAGATCCACCTGATGGATGTGAAGACCACATTTCTCATTGGGCTTCTACATGAGGAGGTGTATCTTGAGCAACCACAAGCCTTTGAGATCCATGGGAGACAGTCTCATGTTTGCAGGCTGAAGAAGGCCTTATATGGACTAAAGCAAGCTCCTCAAGCTTGGTACTCTAGGATAGACTCGTATTTGTTGTCAATGGACTTTCAGAAGAGTGAGGCAGATCTGCACCTTTACTTCATCATGGTTGTGGATGATCCGCTCATTCTTCTATTATATGTAGATGACTTGTTTATTACAGGTGAGGAGAGACTCATCACAGCTTGCGAGAGATATCTTTCTTCATAATATGAGATGACTGACATGGGGATGATACATTATTCTCTGGGATTAGAGGTTTGGTAGGAGCCTAGACATATTTTCCTGGGGCAGGGAAAGTATGCAGTTGATATTCTAAGGAGATTTCGGATGGAGGACTGCAGGTCGATGGCCACTCTGATGATCACCAACTGGAAGAAGCTTCATGCTTTTGAGGGAGATTTTGTGGATCCGACCTTATATCATCATCTCATTGGTTCTTTGATGTATCTAGTCAACAACGGGCCAGATTTTTGTTTTGCGGTGAACACTCTCAATCAATTTATGGTGGAGCCTATGAGAGTGCACTAGGTAGCAGTGAAACTTGTATTGAGATACCTTGCAAGGACAGTGGATTATGGTCTGGACTATAGGAGGACAGATGGTGTTAGTTTGGTTGGCTTCAAGGATTTAGATTAGGCAGGCAGTATGATGGACTCGAAGAGCACTTACGGTTGTTATTTCAGTTTGGGCTCGGCATCAATGTCGTGGTTCAATCGGAAGCAAAAGTCTATTGCTTTCACTTCTGCAGAGGCTGAGTACATGGCAACCAGTCAGGCTAGGTGAGGCCTTATGGCTTCACAAGTTTTTGGTGGATTTATTTGGTCAGGAGCTGAGGCCTACGGTTATTTACTGCAACAATCATAGTTGCATCTAGCTCTGAGAATCCAATATTCCATGACAGGTCAAAGCACATAGATATCAGGTACCACTTCATCCATGACTATGTTCGGAGAAGAGTTGTGGAGTTACAGTACATTTCCATTGATGAGTAGGTGGCAGAAATTCTAACGAAATCCTTGGGGAGAGGAAAGTTTGTTTTCTTCAGGAACAAATTGGGAGTGGTGCAGAACACCTTCCTTGATACGAGGGACTGTTGATTTTTGTACCTAGAAAGTTAATCCCCTAATGACTTTGTGCATGTCACTTAAAATGGGAAAGTGACATGGCCCTTGCATTAAATGACTTGAGATGAGCATTTAATTCCCTTTAGTGTTATAAAGTGACTTGAAAAATTTAAGTGAGTGGTGAGTGAATTTAATTTAATGGAGAGAATAAATGCTTTTATTCGCAACCATTGATCTTATGACTCAAGATTCATCTACGGCCCTTGGATATGTGTCTTCTCAACTACCTCAATAACTCAAACAAAAGGCAAGCAAACCAAGAGAGGAATGATTTGATTATTTCATGAGCTTTGAGAGAAGTCGACTATCTTGAGGAGAAGAGCAAGTCAATTTGGGAGAGAGATACCAGCAGCACATTTTTCAAGGAACTCGAGCAACAGGAGTAAGAGAATAGCATAGGGTCATATTGTTGCGTATAGTGCCATGATTTTCAAGGAGAATCAGCACAAAATTCAAGAGAGGTCTACACAGAAATCGAGGAATATTCTAGGAACTTATTTTAAGAAGATAGGCATGGATTTCGAGGGTTTACTTCAGCGATTAATCATCAATCTGTATAATATAGGAGTAGTCTTTACTGTTGGTTGAATGCACAAAAATCGAGGCATGTTGCACATAGTTCGAGGAGGTATTTACGACACTCTTTCCAACCTCTATATTTGTTTTTATCCATAACACCAAAATCATGTGCCTCGGTGCAACCCTTGTCCCTACTCTCTTTCTAGAAATCATGCACTTTAAAAACCATTGAAAATGTGTCATGAGTGAAACACCTTGCAAATTTAGCAACCATTCAAAAATTGTATTTTCCCACATATATTTTGCACCTAAAACCATAATTAATTCTATTCAATATATTTTATGCGACCAGAAACTTCCTTAATTCTATTGATATCAATATCACCCAGAGACAATCTCTTTCTATATCTAATGAAACACTATAATGTTGTTGCAAATAAAGAAGTGGATGGATGCCACAATTACATTGTAAATACAAAACTCTAGTTTGAAAACTATATTCTATAGTGTGCCACATGGTGAAAAGGAGATCATTAGGTGCAAAATGGTTAACTCCACTAAGTACCTTCGCCATTAACCTACATAAGCAATTTATGGAATTCAAATGGTAAGGAAGAATTTACAAATTGTACAATTGTTAACCTCCAACCACCACAATGACCTCTTCGCAACAATTAAGAAAGATGAATCGCAACAAAACATCAACTTGCATAAGAAAATGTCTCGAGAAGAAGAGCTTCACATATTCCAACACTGGGGTTTCCAATGCAAAGGACCATTGTGTACAATTTCAAAAGAGTGTGCAAATCTTAAAGAAGAACCTTGCTTAACCCTAGGCCAAAATCAAACAACAAACCCACAATCTCAAAACCAATGAAAATACCTCACCAACTATAGACACTATGCAAGAGACCATGATCAACAATCAACTCTACATCATGCTATGAGAACAAAGCACCATGGGAGGGGGGGACTTGTAATGAACATAAAGCACACTAGCTTACAAAGGTTAGAATTGGTAATTAGTATTAAATGCATACATAAGCTAAAGAGAAACTAATTAATAATCACCAGTGACATGTCAATAAATAATGTGAATCATACTTTGCATTCACATCATTTCTCTTTGATACTATTTGAATTATTTCCTTGAAAATATTAATTATTGTGTATAATTTGAACTAGTCTCTTACATCTTTTTTATAAATTAATTTCCAAATTATTGTCTCCTTCATCATGGAAAGACAACTCACATGTATGTCCATATTTGAAATCAATAATGATATCTTTAAACATGGATGCAACCCTTCACACTAATATGACCCCAACGGAGGCATATATAGACTTAAATAGACCCGACCTAATAAAGGGCCTTCTTGTGCAATTAGGTCAGTAGGTACATAGAGGTCAATATAGTTATTATTGACATAAACATATGATTTGGTTATGATTGTACTTCAGTTATTTGAAGGAGATTATCCTATTCTATAAATAATTATTCTGTAACTCATCTCTATTGTCTCTTTGGAAGTAGTGCTTCACATTCAAATATTGTGTACATTTTGCATACTCTTTTTTGTTATGCTATTTAAAGGGTTTGGTACCTAACTCATCAAGTTCTTGGATAGAAAAAACAAACTAAATGTCAAATACACAAATAGTATTTAAAATCTTAATAAAAAGGATTTCAATGGGGTTTATCTGCTGAACCTTGAATTCACATAGGCAGAATTTTATAACCTCAAACCCAGCTGATAGCCTCAACCAAAGAAATTAGAAGTTCTTGTACCACCATGGGATTGGCACTATAGCTTTGCCTTAAGTTATGAAGAACTATTATCTCCAAATATAGCTTTATCAATAATAATTTCTAATTATTCTAATAAACAACTCTCCCTAAGATGCCATGTGTTGAACATCTTGAATCAATGTATTGAGCCTCACTTTCTTCATTGTGTGCCATTAAACTAGAGATGGACTACTTCTCATTTCTGGTTTCTTCAATAGCAGTATTGGCCACTTCATTTTTTATGTTTTATTTTTTTTAAATAGTTATATTTACATTAAATTATTTAGAAAATAAAAGACACAAATACAATAGAAGTGTATATACAAAGGTAGGCCTGAAAGAAACAAAAATATAAAGAATGTACAAAGGCATTTATTGCGCCGAGAGGTGCTCTAAAGCCCAGTATGAAGGAGATCTTGTAACATTTGTGGAGTAATGTTTGTCGAGTATCGGGGAGATGTTGTAACGTTTGTTCCTAACATATCGGCCATAAATAATATTGTTGATTATGATGGAGATGTTGCAATGTTTGTAGAGTATGAGAGAGATGTTGTAATGTTTGTAGTATGAGAGAGATGTTGTAACGTTTGTTCCTAACATGTCGGCCATAAACAAAAAAGAATAATACAAAGTAAAAAGTAATAAAATATTATGTCGGCCATAAATAATATTGTTCCTAACAAAAAAGAATAATAAAAAATAATATATATTATGTCGGCCATTAATAAAAAGACTTGTATTTTCATTTGAATGAAATCATTTGAATAAAATAAATGGCTATATAATACACCAAAGCAAATATACACCAGCCTAGATCCAAGTGAATAAAAATATAAGCAAGTTTCATTTTCTCTGGAAATTTGATTTTATATAAAAATAGAATACTAATTATATTTTTCCAAATAGAACACTGAATTTGAATTTAGCTTTTCTACAAAAAATAATTGTAAATCTTGTATAATATACTCACTTTTTAAAATAATAGTTTTAATTGTAGTGCTTTAAATTTGAATTTAGTTTTTCTAAAAATAGAATTTTAAATTTTGTTTAATATGATATTAATGGTGTGAATGGTTTTAAATATTAATTCTAATTATTTTAAACTATAACCATTTTTAACTATTTAGTTATTTTAATTTTAATACATTTTAATTTTTTTAATAATTTTAAACTATTTTTAAATTTAATAAATTTTAATTGTTTAATATATTAAATTTTAAATTATATTAATATTATTCAAGTTTATATATAAGTTCTTTACTATGTATAATAAGAACTACCTGCGGTATAGTGGTATGTGGTATAGTGGTAAGGGTGTTGGGATAATGGGCATGAGGTCCAAGGTTCGATCCTTCCACTCCCGAGGTGCAAACCTCTCCTCGAAAAGCTCCTTGAGTGCAATACCTGAGAAGAGGTTTGCACCTCAGGAGATTTGATCTCTCTCGGCGCTTGATAGAGCCTAGGATTTGGATCTAGGCTGGTTAATAAAAATCATTTAACCAATAGTTTCATACGTACCTCTTCTTTCTATAGTTGACAAAATGTAGACAATGAACTAACCTCGTTTTCAAAGACATTTGTACCAAATCTTCCAAATAAAAAACATTGTTGACATCCTCGAGCAGTGCTAGACACCACTAGGTGAGGAGCATACCAAATATTTGGAATCACCTAACAAAACTGCTCTCCAATACAACCTCACTAGCAAAATGGTTGTATCCTGAGGATGAACAAACTCCCAACAAGACCTAGAAAAATAACATTCCTAGAAGAGATGCTTTATTGTTTCAAACCTAAGGTACGATGATAGAGTCCATCTGAGAGACCATTTTTTACTAGTCATGCCTCGGTAGGAAGGAATTGATAAATCACTAGCCATACAAACACTTGAGTTTGTAGCTCACCAATCTATCAAACAGTTCCAGAGATTATAAATTTGAGCAACATAACCAGAGGGTTTTGTACAACACGTAAATAATAACGAACTCCTTAAACTGGACAATGATTCTCGTAAATAATGAAGAGCTTATCATATAGAAGCACATAGTCGTGCTTGTCCATGGCCTCATAGTAGCAAATAATCACAAACTTCTCCCATTGGAACAAGTAATAATGAACTTGTTCCATGGAAGCAAATATTAATGTGTAATCGTAAGCAACAATTATACAATCAGAAAAGTAGTGTGATATAACAATGGACAGTTCCCAAAAAATATATATCTCGCGTACCTTCATCACACCCACATTCATGTGCGCTGCTGAGAGAAATATCCCATATGGGAGTAAAGGGGTTGCAAAATTAACTGCTACACGGCAATAACACCCGATGATTTTACTGTATACATGGGATCTTGAGACTTAGCACTAAAAGTTTCCCACAGAATTCAATTTACATGATTGCAGGCTCTTTGAAAACAAGCACGGGCCATGCATATTATAATATCGAAATTCTGCCACCAATACAAGAGATCCTTTTTCCAAACTACCTTAAGCACAATAATCTTGGTAAATCTGCAATCATCCATGTAGATTAAGGGATGAAGACTGAGCGAAGTCAAATCTCTTAATAATCCAGAGAACCACCAGTTCCTTCTATGGACAAGAAGGTCAAAAATCAAAATCTTCCACCCTTATCTATCACTTGATAGGGTGGGCAGAAAAGATTAGTGTAGAATGACAAGGATTTCAAAAATGAGAACTCAAATCTTCTTTGACTGTGATATCTCAGGTCCATATCTCTGAAGAATAGTAAAATGTACAATCCCATCAACTCAGAGGAAGCCACCTGGATATGCTAAGAAGGGAACATTGTGTCAACAATAAATACGTGACAGAATAAAACCATCACTCTAAGATTTCAAGAAAATAGTAGGCCAGGGTTTGGATGTCTTGCTTCAGAAATAATCCCAGTCATTCCACCTAGATCCATCACTAGATCTTGAGTTGTTTGAACCTCGGCGAGCATATGTGTCCGGTTGAGCAGCATACGGACCATTCTGCCATCACTGATATTGGGCATATCCATTCCATGGTTCCCATCGATCTCGCTGTCGCCTAGTGCCTTTCTCATATTGGTAATTGTTTGCCTCTGACATAGTGTCAGATCCACTGCTGCTTCCTACATGATTGCAGGCTCTTTGAAAACAAGCACGGGCCATGCATATTATAATATCGAAATTCTGCCACCAATAAAAGAGATCCTTTTTCCAAACTATCTTAAGCACAATAATCTTGGTAAATCTACAATCATCCATGTAGATTAAGGGATGAAAACTGAGCGAAGTCAAATCTCTTAATAATCCAGAGAACTACCAGTTTCTTTAAGGGACAAGAAGGTCAAAAATCAAAATCTTCCACCCTTATCTATCACTTGATAGGGTGGGCAGAAAAGATTAGTGTAGAATGACGAGGATTTAAAAAATGGGAACTCAAACCTTCTTTGACTGTGATATCTCAGGCCCATATCTCTGAAGAATAGTAAAATGTACAATCCCATCAAATCAGAGGAAGCCACCTGGATATGCTAACAAGGGAACATTGTGTCAACAATAAATACGTGACAGAATAAAACCATCACTCTACGATTTCAAGAAAATAGTAGGCCAGTGTTTGGATATCTTGCTTCAGAAATAATCCCAGTCATTCCACCTAGATCCATCACTAGATCTTGAGTTGTTTGAACCTCGGCGAGCATATGTGTCCGGTTGAGCAGCATCTGGACCATTCTGCCATCGCTGATATTGGGCATATCCATTCCATGGTTCCCATCGATCTCGCTGTCGCCTAGTGCCTTTCTCATATTGGTAATTGTTTGCCTCTGACATAGTGTCGGATCCACTGCTGCTTCCTCTTGTCCGAAGTTTCCTCACTTCTTCTTCAGCATCATAGCGCAACCGCTGTTTAGTTAAACAAATAAGGTTTTTACGGTTATTTGCACCAACAAATTGTGAAGAACGAACTGGCACCAGTGAAATAATATGATGTGCTTTTCAACCATGAAAGGAATATAATGGGAAGTCATACAAAGGGTGGATAGTATTGTCTCAAGCAGAACACCAAATTGATAACAACCAGAATGCATGTGATTACAATTATTGAACCGCACTGTAAAGCAAGGGTGCACAGCCCACTGCAGAACTACAGAAATTTATCAATCATACCTTTCCGGGGTCTGAAAGAATTGCATATGCTTCTCCAATCATTTTGAAAAGCCTCTCTGCATCTCTCCGGACCTCCTCCCCAACTTCATTCCAATAGCCATCATCTCCATTGTCAATCCGTACTGAAAACTGCCCAGCCTATAATATATTACCAAAAGAATTAGGACACCATTGACAAAATATATAATAATATCGGTATTGCCAAATCAATGCCTACAAATTATTGAAACAAAAATTGTCACCTTATCTGGATGGTGTCTAAGGGCAGCTTTTCGATAAGCCTTCTTGATCTCGGCAGCAGTACTGGAAGCCTCAACACCCCTGTGTAATAAAGATGTCAGATAAATTTCTTAGAAATTTTCTCCAAGGCCCAAGCATTTTACACCAAAAGGCCAATGATAATGAAACCGAAAGAACCAGAGAATATTTCCTTCTAGATTTCATTTTCAAAAAATAGTTGTTACAAAGTTCAGATTCTATGCTAAAGGCTTCATAAAATATTGATATATGATAAAACTAATGCATATGACACCAAAAAGTAGTCAAGACAATATTGGCTTTCACTCATCATCTTTCAAATAACGTTTCTGCGTATGAAAAGTTATAAGAAACTCAATATACTCCACTCGGATTTCAACTGGTCAACATAGTGAAAGCAACTATTCTTCACCATGCAACAGGATTGATATCGTTCTAAATAAAATGAGCCAACAGCTATTATATGGTGCCAAGAATATATGGTCCACATAAGCTGGCTGTACATTTTAACAAGTTATGTACAAACCAACCCTGACAGAGGAGCAAGAGTACATCTATCCTGCAATATGTGTACTCCTAATTTCCTAAAGTATGTGGATTACCTATGAGCTTAAGATCAAATAGCTGTGCATGCCAGGATAAACATTATTATCTGTCACTTAAAAAGATTAATATATATTATATACCATCGATCAACGATTTAACTATAAAAGACATAAATAATATGATCAAATATGCAACATAAAATCAGCTTAACCGTAAAGGTGCACAAGAAGACATACAAGATCAAATAATGATCCAGAGGATTTTCTCTTTTCATTTCTTCTTCTGTTTTGGCAAGTCGTTCACGAGCTTGTCTAAGATCTTGTGTACTAGTGCTTGAGCTTCCCAATCTCCCTGGTTGGCTTGCTTTGCTCTGTTGCTGGCTCTCTAAGAGAGTTGTAAGCTTCTGCAGATCAACGGTTGCCTGTCCATAATCACGTACAATCTCGTGTAATGTGGCTCTCCGAGAAATAGCCTACATCAAAAGGCCAAGATGAGTTACAGAACAAAATGAGAATGCCATTCATGAACATATAATTTGGATGGGCATGCACAGTGCCCATCACCTGCAAATGTTTGAAAATCGAACAGGCAGCAAGACATACAGCTGAAAATATCTCTAGAATTAACTTCCATTTTTAATTCAAGCTGAAATATAAGAAAAAGAAATTATCATAATAACGAAATATGAGACCACTTAACAACAGATGACATAATTTTGCATCAGCCTGGGTTTTTTGCTTAAGCTGGGTACCATTAGTTTCCAAAGAAATAATCACAAACCTGGAATTTGACCAATTGATTTCAACAAAAGAAATATGCCTCCAGGGTTGAGAAATATTATGAATTTCCTATCTTGGAAAGTCATGATCACAATCCTATTGGAAGAAAATGATCTCCTGGATATTGCCAAGGATGCAGTCACTACGCAAACAGATCCGTAGGATTTGGTAGTTCACAAGAAGAAAGAAGTGAAAGCCAAGCCCATGATCACAGATGATATAAAGGATCATTTGATGATTTGATCCCTCATATTCGAGAAGAAGACAATGAAAAAGATGTTTGATGTGTTTCCTAGCCCTTATCAAACGGAAAACATAAACAGGAAGATGATATTACATAACAAAATCAAAGTGATATAGATGACCAAATCTGACACAATTACCAATTACCTGATGAAGGTCACACAGATTCATGATCAACTTGTAGCAGTTGAGGAGAAGATTGAAGACAAAGAGCTAGTGAATCGAGCACGGAATTGGTTCTCATCTCTATGGGAAACATTTGTCCAAAGTGTTTATGCTCGAGAGAATCTTCTCATATGAAAGACTTTGGAATGATTGTATCTAGGAATAGACTTGGATGGAGTCAAAGGCCAACAAGCAAGGAGTTGATAGTGAGCATGCCCTCTTTGGTCAAACAAAGAAGGGCAAAGGTAAAGGACGCAGAAAGGGTAAGGTAAAGAGTGAGCAGTCAACCTCATAATCAGGGAACAAGGGCTTCATCAAAATCAAGTGCTTCATATGATTGAACAAGAAGAAGTGTAAAGGAAAGCAGCAGCAGAATCAGGTGGCAACCTCTGTTGAAACTCAAATGAATGAGTTTGCCTTCGAGTTCGAGAAGGATTACTTGATGGTATCATACCTTTCCACTGGCATGGTTCCAAGGAAAGCTTGGTATGTGGACAATGAGGCAACTAAGCATATGACATCGACGCGGGAGTTATTTTCAATGAGGCAACTAAGCATATGACATCAACACGGGAGCATGTCTCAGGAGTTCAGGTTGAGCATGGTGATGATGCTGAGTGTCTGTAGCGGGATTTTCTATCATTCCTTTCCAACCCCAGTGAAATAACTCTTTAGACTATAACGATGTGTTCTTTGTTCCAAGTTTCAAGAAGAATTTGCTTTTAGTTTCAGTCATTGAAGATAAGGGATTTGCAACAAGGAGTTCAACATTGATGACTTCTCCTTTCCTTTATTGATAACTTCTCTAGCAAAACTTGGATCTACTTCCTAAAAAACAAGGATGGGACCTTTAGCAAGTTTTAGTTGTTCAAAGGTCTAGTCGAAAACCATACATAGAAGAAGATAAAAGTTTTGAGATCGAACAACAATGGTGAGTATAGCTCTAAGGAATTCAAGAGATTCTACAAAGATGCAGAAATCAGGGGGGAGTTGATTGTTCCATATAACCCACAGCAAAACGGGGTTGCAAAGCAAAAAATACAATCCATCATAGGAGTTGCCAAGGCCATGATTCATAACTAGGATTTGTCGATGTTTCTATTGATAGAAGCATGCAACACAATAGTCTAAATCCAAAAGAGGTGTAAACAAGGAATATTGGAGGACAAGACTCCAAAGGAGGTATCTACTGGTGTGAATCCAAATGTGAATCATGTCTGCATCTAGCAGGAAGGATATTTGTTGGTTACAATGATACTTCAAAGGCATACAAGATATTTATTCCGAAGCCAAGGTATTTATGGATTTAAAAACAGCTTTCCCTATGAGATAATTGTGGAAAAAGTATACATAGAGCAGCCTCAAGGCTTTGACATCAATGGAAGGAGTCCCATGTTTGTGTGAAATTCTATGTCACAGCAGATCCAAGAGCGGAGGATACCTCACAAAGAAAGAATGAGCAGAAAAGTTGAATAAGAGTGAAAACTGCAGTAAAAAAGAGCAAAAGAATAACTATGCGATGTTGCATTTTGTGCAACTTCGGAAGATATTATTTATTGCATTTCTATTGTACTTGATTGTACCTCCTAAGGGAGATGAACTTGATGTAATTAACTATGTAAACCCTTGAAAGAATCAATGTAAACCTTGGGGTGAAAAGAAGCAAAAGAAAAGATTGAAAATTAAATTATTAATTGCCCCCCAAGTGAAGTCGGCCCAGTCATTTAGAGAAGTCGGCTCAGCTAAGGTAAAAGCCAGTTTTGGCACTTGTATAAATAAGAGGTAAAGTCACCTCATTATCACACTCACTCATTCACTAAAGTTCGCATCACTTGGAGAGAGAGAAGTTCGCATTTGCTGGAGAAGAAGATTGTTTTGGGGTTTCTACTTTTCGAAAGCATTTTCATCTTTTCTCTTTTATGATTGTACTATGATCTCGGAATTCATCTCTATACGAAGGTTGCTGGGTTTTCTCCCGTTTGGGTTTCCCAGGATAAACTCTATTGTTATTGTTTTAGGCTCTATCAAGCGTCGAGAGGGATCAAATCTCCCGAGGTGCAAACCTCTCCTTGAATAGCTCCTTGAGTGCAATACCTGAGCCACCTAATCCTAAGCTCTAAAGTTTCTAGTTTAAGTCTCATATTTATTTTTTACTTTGTATTATTCTTTTTTGTTTATGGCCGACATAATATTTATTACTTTTTACTTTGTATTATTATTTTTTGTTTACTTTGTATTATTTTGTTACTAGACAAACACTCTAAAGTCTCATATTTACTTTTTACTTTGTATTAAAAGTAAAAAATAAAGTCTCTAGTTTAAGTCTCATATTTACTTTTTACCCACATAATATTTACCACCTAATCCTATGCTCTAAAGTCTCTAGTTTAAGTCTCATATTTACTTTTTACTTTGTATTATTCTTTTTTGTTTATGGCCGACGAAATATTTATTACTTTTTACTTTGTATTATTCTTTTTTTGTTTACTTTGTATTATTTTGTTACTCGACAAACACTCGACTCACAAGATCTCCCCCATACCAGGCTGTAGAGCGCCTCTCGGTGCAATAGGGGTAAAGTCACCTCATTATCACACTCACTCATTCATTAAAGTTCGCATCACTTGGAGAGAGAGAAGTTCGCATTTGCTGGAGAAGAAGATTGTTTTGGGGTTTCTACTTTTGGAAAGCATTTTCATCTTTTCTCTTTTATGATTGTACTCTGATCTCAGAATTATCATCTCTATACGAAGGTTGCTGGGTTTTTTCCCGTTTGGGTTTCCCAGGATAAACTCTATTGTTATTGTTTTGTGCTTTGTCTTTCTTCTAGTGATCATGTTTACGCAATTGAATTATTATGCTATGAATGTATGAAATTTAACATGCAGCAGAACTCAGATAGAAGCAGAATAATGTCACACCAGTAAATTATCAGTATAATGAACAATTATAATACAATGGAGAGAATTTGAATCATGCAGGAGAATTCGAACATCTGTTGGTCTAGCATAGGGATTATTACCACTGGAGTGCTCCGGAAGACTCAAAGTCAACTGAACTGAACCTAAACTCAGCTAACTGAAGTCACAATCAGTTAACTGACTAAGGAGGGCGCAATAGTGAGTGTCATCCATGCGAGTCAGAAAAGGGCGCATGAGGCCACAATCAGTGGTATCCGGAGCTCTAACCCCCCACAAGAGTCAGATAACTCAGGTGGACTACACGGGAACACTCAGTAGGTTCCTATAAAATTGGGAACTGACTAAAGTGGTCCTAAAATGATGCATTCAAGGCTCAGAAGGTGGTAGATGCATCCTGGTGTAAATTTTTCTGAGTTTTCAGCTTGCTGGTTTTAATGTCAATATTTTCAGTTTAATGTTTCAGCTCAGTTTTTAGATGGCTGGAAATTTTAAAAATATTTTCAGACAATTTAAAACACCGTTGCAACTCAAATCTTTCGGCAGAAAATAAAATAAATGCACACACAGTAAAAATTTCAGACACTAGATTTTTGGCCAATAGCCCTGGAAAAACCCCCACAGGGAAAACCAATCAAAGAGAGTTTTTATTATTTCTTCAGTAATCTTGAGTACAGAAATTTTACAATCAAACTGTACTTATCTCAACCAACCACTGTCACCCAGCAATCTTCCTCGATTTCTGTGCAAGGCTGCCTCGATTTCTATGCATAAAACTTTCTCGATATTTGTGCCAAAAACAATCAAAACCCAGCCTCGATTTCTATGCCAAATCACGCCCAGAAATTACCATATGGTATAGCAGCAATTAATGATGCTGTATGGACCTCGAAAACTGTGCCCCTTGTTGGAAACCGTGCCCAAAAATTTCTGCCTCGAAAACAGTGTTGTACGGTACAGCATTTATTGCAACTGTATGATCCTCGAAAATCGTGCCAAAAACTCAGTTGTAAGGTTCTCGAAATTCGTGCCACTTCTTGTTGTACTTGCCTCGGGATCTGTGTTGTTGATAATAAATGCAACTGCCTCAAAATTCGTGCCTACTGGAAACCTGTAGGAAACCCTCCTCGAAATTCATGCTGCCTCTTTCTCTCTTTCTTCAGCTCACTCTTTTCTCAAGAAAAAATCTTCTCATTTGCCTCCCTTGCCTTTTTGGGTGAATCCCTAGGGTAAGTGAATGGTTTCTATTCCAACAATGGAAAATGAGTTGGATCAAGGGATGAGATTAATCTCTCATTAAATCTCATAAAATTAATTGTTTATTCACTTCACTTAAATTAATTGTTTATTCACTTCACATTAAATGTTTTTCACAAGTCATTTAATGCAAGGGTCACTTTATTTCCCCACTTAAGTGACTTAGGCAAAAAGTCACTAGGGAAACACTTCCTAGGTACAAAAATCAACACTCACTCTTATCGAGGAAGGTATTCTGCACCACTCCCAACTTGTCTCTGATGAAGACAAACTTGCCCCTCCCCAAAGATTTCGTCAAAATATATGCTCCCTGCTCATCAGTGGAAATGTACTGCAACTCCACAGCTCCTCTCTGTATGTAGTCACGGATGAAATGGTACCTGATCTCTACGTGCTTGGACCTGTCATGGAAAACTGGATTCTCAGAGAGCTGGATGCAACTCTGATTGTCACAGTAAATCACCGTAGGTCTAAGCTCCTGATCAAACAAATCTACCAACAACTTACGAAGCCACAGTGCCTCGCAAGTCACCTGACTGGCTGCCATATACTCAGCCTCAGCAGAACTCAAAGCAATGGACTTTTGTTTCTGACTGAACCACGACACTGCTACCGAGCCCAAACTGAAACAACACCCGGAAGTGCTCTTCTGATCCCTCACACTGCCTACCCGGTCTGAATCTATGAAACCAACCAAACTGACTCCACACTAACCCCTGTAGTCCAATCCATAGTCCATTGTACCTACAAGGTATCTCAACACATGTTTTGCGGCAGTCCAGTGTACACTCCTAGGCTCCACCATGAACTGACTAAGAGTGTTCACCGCAAAACACAAGTCTAGCCTAGTGTTGACCAGATACATCAATGACCCAATGAGATGACGGTATAGTGTAGGATCCACCAACTTACCCTCAGAAGCATGAAGTTGCTTCCAGTTGGTGATCATAGGTGTGGACATCAGCTTGCAATCCTCCCTCCGAAATCTCCTCAGAATATCAACTGCATACTTCCCCTGTCCCAGGAAAATATGACCAGGCTCCTGCCAAACCTCCATCCCCAGATAATAGTGCATCAACCCAATGTCTGTCATCTAGTACTTTGTAGCAAGGTCTCTCTTGCAATGTGCAATGAGACGCTCCTCCCCAGTGATAAAGAAGTCATCAACATATAACAAAAGAATGAGAGGATCTCCACCAACCACAATGTAGTAAAGGTTGGAATCAGCCTCACTCTTCTGAAAACCCATCAATGTCAAATACGCATCAATCCTGGAGTACCAAGCTCTAGGAGCTTGCTTCAGTCCATACAAGGCTTTCCTCAGCCTGCACACATGAGAATCTCTCCCAGGAATCTCAAATCCCTATGGCTGCTCTAAGTAAACCTCCTCCTGCAGAAGACCATTGAGAAATGCGGTCTTCACATCTATCTGGTGGATCTTCCAACCCATCTCTGCTGCTATAGAAATCACTGCTCTGATCGAAGAATAACGAGCAACCGGCGCAAAGGTCTCATCATAATCAACTCCCTCAACCTGTGAAAACCCCTGTGCCACAAACCGAGCCTTGTACTTCTCCACACTACCATCCGTAGCATGCTTCACCTTGTAGATCCACTTGGAAGTCACAACAGACTTCCCCTCTAGTCTCGGTACTATCTCCCATGCATCATTCTTCATGATGGAATGGTACTCTTCCATCATGGCATCTCTCCAAACCTGATGCTGAGAGGCCTCCTCAAATGTGGAAGGCTCTGAATCATGAAGACTCGCAACAAGAGCCATACCCAATCTATCTGGCATCACTACTGTCCTAACCTCCTCCTGGGGCCTACCAAATGCCTCTGCCTCCTCCAAGGTATCACGGAGCCATTTAGGCTTCCTCTTCCCTGAAGGCTCCTCCCATACTAGTCTATCCTCATCTGAAGAAGTACCGGAAGTAGATGGCCCAGTAACCTGTGGACCAGTAATCCGTGAACTAGTCACTCAAGAACCTGTAACCTGAGAACCAGAACCTGTCCCTGGAGTACCTGCTAGCTGAACCACTGAACATGAAGAACCTGTTCCTGTCACCTGCGACCCAGTCACTCTGGAAACCTGTGGACCTGTGATCTGCACTGAAGAAGCCTGTGTCACCTGAGGTGTGGAAACCGGTGGCTCCCCATGCTCCAACTCTGTGGACTTCCTGAAGGCTCTCTCCTCATCAAACTTCACTTCCTGTCTCACAACAACCTTCTTCTGGCCAGGAAGGTAAATCCGGTAAGCCTTCGAAGTCTCATCATATCCCACAAAGATGCCTCTCTCTGCAGTGGGATCCAACTTTGTCCTCTTCTCAGAAGGGACATGAGAGTAAGTCAAACAACCAAATATCCGAAAATGGCCAACCTCAGGCTTCTTGTCTGTGAACATCTCCTCAGGAGTCTTCCTCCCCAAGGCACGATGGGGACTCCTGTTCTGCAAATAAAATGCAATACTGCATGCCTCTGCCCAAAGAAAGAACGGTAAACTCTGACCATGAAGCATTGCTTTCGTTGCTCCCACAATCGACCTGTTCTTCCTCTCTGCAACTCCACTCTGCTAAGGAGTGTATGGAACTGTCAGCTGTCTCTGAATGCCCTCCTGAATGCAAAACCCATCGAACTCCTTGGAGGTATACTCACCCCCATTGTCCGATCTCAACACCTGAATCCTCCTCCCTGTCTGATTCTCCACAAGGGCTTTGAACCCTTGGAAGACTCTCAATACTAAGGGTGGCTTCTTGCTCCTCAAAAAGTAGATCCAAGTCTTCCTGGAGTAGTCATCGATGAAAGAGATATAATACTCAAATCCAGTCAAAGAAATTGATGACATGGGACCACAAATATCAGTATGGATCAAATCAAGTACTCCTGTTGCTCTGTTGTCACTGCTTGGAAAAGCAGTCTTGGTGTACTTTCCCAAAGCACCCCCCCTGCAAACATCACTCTGCTCTATGCTGAACTCTGGTAACCCTGTAACCATGCTCCTCAACAATCTCAAAGCTGGGTGATGCAAGTGGGCCATCCTCCGATACCATAGCTCACGAAGCTCATTGCTACTGCTGTATGCCAAAGCGTGCTACGACTGAAACAAGAGCTTATATAGCTTTCCACATCTAATCCCAATGTCCATGGAGGTAGATAATCTTGTAGTCTTGGGGAATACCTACACTCGCCCATCCAAGAAACAAACCCCAAGACCACTATCCTCAATGGTGGAAACTAATACAAGGTTCTTCTTCAACGCAGGGACAAATAACACATCCCTCGGAGTCATAGGACTCATAGACTCCCTCTGAAATGTAATGGTCCCACGACCAACTGCTCTGACAATGTTTTCATGGCCTAGTGCAACCTCCACATCCGTACCTGTCGAAAGCTCAGAGAACATCTCTCGAGCACCTGTCATGTGACTCGAAGCTTCGCTATCAATATACCAAGTGCCAATGGTGGATGCACTCGTCTGATGGCCTGTCAATAAGGAATACTCCATCTCCATATCCACATCAGTGCTGGTAACTATAGAGGCTCTCTCTCTCTCAATCTGTCCAGCACACAGAGAAAACTCTCTCTGAAATCTATCTCTGAAGTCATCAACCTCTGCTGAAGCTGCAGTCTGTTGTCTCTTCTTCTTCTTGCTTGGACACTGTGAAGCATAGTGCCCAAATGGCTGACAACCATAACACTTGATTTTACTCAAGTCCTTCTACCCACCCTGCTGCTGCTTGGCCCCACCCTGCTTGGGACCCTTCTTCTTCTTCTTGCCCTTTGTTGTCAATGCCACATTCTCCTCATCTTCCCTACCCTGTGAAGAGGTGCCCTGTACAAGACCTCTCCTGGTCTCCTCCTGCACAAAATCATCCCACAGTCTCTCCCATGAAGGTAAGTTCTCCCTGCCCACTATAGCCTGCACAAATGCACCCCAAGGCTTGGAAGCCCTATTGACTGTTGTCCGCACAAGTTCAGTAGCAACAACCACCTCCCCAACTGCTGCTAGCTCATCTCTAACCGCAAATATCCTGGTAAGGTAAGATGTCACTCCCTCTCCACCATTCATCTTTATACTTTTCAGTTTCTCCTTGAGAACCATCTTTTGGTTCTCATCGGTGCTCTCGTATAAACTAGTTAAGGCACTCCACATCAAATGTGCCCTAACTTTACCTAAAATGTGAGGAATGATGTGGTCTTTAACTGCATCAAAAATTATTCTTTTAGCTTTACAATCCTTCTTGTTGAAGGCTGATAATGCTGCTGCATCTGTAGCAGCGGGAATTTGAACAGGGTTTGTTGTAGTGTTTCTTACCACCCCCTCCCACGGTTCATTTTCCTCCAAAATCAACAAAATCCTAGCCTTCCATGGCACAAAGTTTCTTGTCCCATCTAGCCTATCCTCCAACCTAAGTCCTGTAGCCATCTTACTAACAACCCAACAAGGTGTTGTTCACTAACAGAAGAAAATATTGAAATCTGCAAATTTCTGACAGTCTGCAAATTTTAATGTTTTCTACCCCCAAGCTCTGATACCATGTAAATTTTTATGAGTTTTCAGCTTGCTAGTTTTAATGTCAATATTTTCAGTTTAATGTTTCAGCTCAGTTTTTAGATGGCTGGAAATTTTAAAATTATTTTCAGACAATTTAAAACACTGCTGAAACTCAAATCTTTCAGCAGAAAATAAAATAAATGTACACATAGTAAAAATTTCAAACACTAGATTTTTGGCCAATAGCCCTGGAAAAACCCCCATAGGGAAAACCAGTCAGAGAGAGAGAGAGAGTTTTTATTATTTCTTCTAGTGTTTGTCTTTGTATGACAAAACTGTGTTGAGACCCTAATCTACCAAAACCCTAATGTCACAATGATATATACAATTGATATTACTCTAAATCACTAATGATATTACAGCAACTTGTACAGTACAGTGGTACCATAGAACCATTTAGTCCTACAAATCCATACAGCAGGTCCATACTGTCATACAGACAGATCCGTATAGTTGTATGTATCAGTAGAGCAAATCTGTACAGTCATACAGAAAGATATGTATAGGGTTGTAATGCAGCAGCAGTTGGGTTCCTTGTATTTTATGTAAAGTTTAAACCTTACACCTCAGGTTGGGCTGATTTTTGTATACCATGAAGTTGGTGGTTTTGAGTAGCTGTGGAGGTTGCCTTGAAAACTTTGATTAAGTTAACGATAAGTTGATTTGAAGGAGAAAATCCATGTGCATGTGTGAAATTGTTTACGCTTCTGCTATTTACTTTCCAGCTATCTGTGTGATTGTTGATATGTAAAGAAGTTAATTTTGTGCAATTAAATAACTTGCTTGTTTAGTTGAGAACCTAAGAAACCGGATTCGTTGAAAAGGGGCTACGTGTCCTGTGGGGGCGTGTCAGACACGGACACGATGGGAAATCGGGTCCCCGACTATGCGACTCGTGTCCCGATTCCAGGACACATTTTCCGCAAAAAAGCGCACCCGAGGTGAATTTAAAAACAAAAATACATTTCTTTTTTGTCATTTGCAAGTGTGGAGAAGCTTGAGAGTGGGTTTTATGTGCAGGTGAAGGAGATTTGAAGGCTTTCCAAGGGAATCCAAGTGCATTAGGGGTGGATTTGTGGGAGAATTGCAAGCTCAACCATCAAACAAGAAAGGGAATGTCTCAATCAGCTGGGGCAGGAGCTAAGGGGCAAAGGAAAGGAAGAAATGCACCATCTAGTGCCTCCCCTCCTATTCCTCCAAGCACAAGCGGTTCTCCTCCTCCTTCAAATGCTCCATCTGCTGCTAGTGGAGCTCATGCTCCATTTAACCCTGTTTTAGCAAGACAACAAGCCAAAGAAAAAAAATACCCTTTGTGGAAGTATGTGACAAGGAAAGATGGGCTTGGGGCAAAGCTTGGTGGAGGAGGCAATGTATCTTGGAGATGCAATTTTTGCAAGAATGAGTTCAAGAGCACATATTACCGGGGTTAGGCGCCATTTGTTGGCCCTTCCTTATTGTAGGATTTCTTCATGCAAAGCGGTGAGTGTTACCCAAAGGAGGGATATGAAAAGAGAGAATCATGTTGGCTTAGGGAAGGTGGCAATAGAAAGCAAGAAAAAAGATGACGGTCATCTTCCATTCTTGAGGAAATCCTTTAGCACCAAGCGTTCATTTCCACCTAGCATATATGGGAGTAGGGATACTTATCAAACAAGAAAGAGGCAATCTCCAAGTGGTCCAATGGATAGGATTTTCCAACAAGAGGTGCGAGAAGAGTTGGACCTTACCATTGCATTCTTTTTCTACCTCAACTTCATCTCATTCAATGTTGCACGGTCACCATTGTTTATTGAGATGTGTCGAAGTCTCATGGAACGAGCTCTAAGTGGTTATGTGCCTCCTAGTTCAGAGAAGCTTAGAACCACATTGTTGGTTAAAGCAAAGAAGGAGGTAGATAAAATTCTTGAGCCAATTAGATCACCATGGCCCTCATCCGGTGTGAGTATTGTTTCTGATGGATGGACGGATCCAGCACGTCATCCACTCATCAATTTCATGGTATCTTCCCAAAATGGATCGGTGTTCTCGAAAGCGGTGGATGCTCTTGGGAAATACAAGGATGCACAGTATATGGGTGAGTTATTCATCAAAACCATTGAAGAAGTAGGTGTTGATTCTTGTGTACAAATCATCACGGACAATGCACCTGTTTGCAAGGTTGCTGGCATGATTGTGGAAGCTAAATATCCACAGGTATGTTAATTTTGGACACCTTTCATTTCTAATTTGCTCATTGTTTGAATTTATCACAAGATTAATGATTCATCTAGGTGTCTTTGACTCATTTGAGTTGTTAGTGTTGTAGAGTCATTTATACATGCTTTTATTGCTCTTACAGGTTTTTTGGACACCTTGCATTGTCCATTCCTTGAATTTAGCACTGAAATCCATTGCTTCAGATGTGACATGGATTGGCAACCTTGTTGAGAATGCACGCCATATCCGTAACTTTGTACAAAACCACACAAATTCCCTCACCATCTACAAAGAGTACACACAACTTTCATTGCTGAAGATTGTAGATACTCGATTTGCTTCCTCATTCATCATGCTCAAGAGGTTGAGGGAGGTCAAAACCGCTCTTGGGTCCATGGTGATTTCAGAGTTTTGGTCTTTTTGGAGAAAGACGGAGCAGATTGCTTCACAAAAGGTGAAGGACACGGTGTTAGATGATGGTTGGTGGGATAGCGTAGATCTTATCATTAAGACCATGGAGCCAATCATTTCTTTGTTGCGGTTTGCAGACACGGATCAGCCCATCCTAGCAGATGTTTATGAGGGGTGGGATTCCATGATTGAGTCCATGAGGTCCATTGTCATGGAGAATGAGTGTCCTGAGTATGGGACATCGGCAGAGCACTTATGGTACATGATTCAGGATATTCTTATCTCCAGGTGGGATAAGAATTGCACACCTTTGCATTGCTTGGCCCAATCCTTGAACCCCAAGTTCTACACTCAGGATTGGCTCATTGGTGGACCGAGGCCCTCACACAAAGTCCCTCCTCACATGGATGGAGAGATTGCACATGGGAGGAAGATAGCACTTAGACGGCTATTTCAAGATAGAGACCTACTTGAGGAGGTGGAGGAGGGCTTTGTAGATTTTTCCACTAGCACTGGGAGATTTGGAGGCTATGAGGTGCTTAGAGACATGGGGGTTAAGAAACCCTATGTTTGGTGGGCAACTCATGGGGCAACATGCCCTATTCTACAGAAGTTAGCCTTGAGGATCATCTCTCAAGTTACATCATCCTCTTGTTGTGGGAGGAATGGGAGCACATATGGGAACTTGTACAATGTGAAGAAGAGCAAGCTTGAGCAGTCCAGGGCAGAGGCGATGGTGTATGTGCACTCGAACCTCGTCTTATTTTCAGGAAGAGGGAGGAGTGGGTGAAGGGGAAGACAAAGATGTGGGATGTCTTTCCTGATAATATGGGTTTGGACATCAGTACTGAGTTAGCATTAGCCAACATGGATCTTAATGATCCAGTGCTAGAGTCGATCACTTTTGATGATGGTGATACTGATAATATGGAGGGGTCATCCTCCACAGTAGTGGATGCAGATCGTCAGATGGGCAAAGAGGAGGAGGAGGGGGAGGAGGAGGATCAGAATCAAGGCAGTGATGAGTTTGTTGATTCAAGCATGGAGGAGGACTATTGACATATGGGATTCTTCCATCTTGATCCACCCCTTTTTGTATTTACTATTAGTTTATTTGGCATTTGCCAGTGCCCAGTGGCATTCCGACATCTATGTAATACATTTTGACTTTGATGACTTAACGAGAAATATAGTTGCGACATCTTGAGCTATTGCCCAATGCCTATCAAATTTCATTGCATGTGCCTCATTGTGATTTGTGAATGACAAATGTGTAATCATTAATGTGTTTTGATTCTAATTTCTATTGAATATTTGTAAATGTTCTAGTCAATGTTATAAAAAACCAAACCGGTGGTCGAACCGGCCAACCTTGAGAACCAGAACCGAACTGGAACCGGACCAAAACCGGATCACAAAACCGGTCCACCAAAAATACATAAAATGTTCAAATTTTGAGAAAAACTATATATATATAGATATAGATATATGTTCAACCATGTGAATCAAAACCATTATACGCAAATTTGCAAAAAGGGCTCCTGTATGTATTTTGCTAGGTGCCATACTTAGCATATTTCACTTGAATCATATGTCTAACATGTTGAGGAAATTGTTGTTGTTGAAAGGGTTGTTTCAAGGTGGTTGTAATAGACAGTGACCTTGGAATATGCCCACAAAAGTTTCTTTTAACTACACAATTAGCTCAGAGTTGTTGTTAGGAGCCAAGGCTGCTCAAAGTCTCTTTACTGCTGTAGATAACTACTATTAGGTGTATTTTATTTATGATGATATAACCAGGACTGTTGTTGGTACTTAGCATACCCTTTCCAGGCTGCTACACTTCCCAAGAATGTCAAGAATGATTCTTAACTCAAAATACTCAAGTGAATAGTGTGAGAGAAATAGAGCGGTTGGGGTTGCTTTTATAGCTTTCTTAGGGGCTTAGGGTTATCTAGAACCATCCCCACTCAACCAACTTGTTTATTTAAAAAAAAATTAAAAAATGGCCTCTTAAATGTCGATGTATGGTTATGTACTGAACCGGTCAAAACCGGAACTGGAACCGGAAAACCGACCAAAACCGATAAAACCGGTCGGAACCAGTCAGAACCGGCTGGTTCCGTACGAAACCGGCCATTTCCGGTTTGAGACACCGATTTGAACCGGTGACGCCTCTGAGCCGGTTTGACTGGAACCGATCCGGTTTTTATAACACTGGTTCTAGTTTCTAAAAAAATTGGATCTATATGTCTATATTTTTTAATTTGAATATATTTTTAAAAAATATATATATGTATATAAAACGTGTCTTCCGTGTCTTGATTCCGGGGGTCACCGTATCCATGTCGAACACTCGTATTTTCGTGTCCCGTGTCCTCGTGTCAGGTGACTTAGTTGAGAACATAAGGACAGCAGTCACCTAGAGTTTGGAATTCTAACGTAGGCTAAATCTCCTACACCACACCAACCTGCCACAATATGAAATCGCCTTTTGGTTATTTTAATACCATTACTTAAAGATTGTTTTAAACTTTTATGTATTAGCTTTGCCAATTCAAATAGGTGAACCATTCATCTTTCCTAAGGCCTAGCCTACACTTGGTATCAGCATTGGTCAACAAATAGAAAATGACACTTACATGTAATCATCCCAAACTTCATAGTATTTGAGCTAAGATGAGAAGAATCCCACTATTAATGCATCAAACCTGTTTTAGAATGGTCTCAACTCTCATGTATGAGTCCGAAAGTGGCTGTATCAATTGAATCCACCATTCTATGGCATGCTACATATGAGAATTTTCAACTTCTGATTTTTTAAACTATAATAACTCGGAACACATTCACACAAAAAGCAGTATCAGTGCATAAAATATTATCTGGTGAAGATGCACCCACAAGGAATAATTCTGGATAGTGACAATGAAACTGCAAGCATATTGTTTCTAAAATGCAAGCGCTATCATGCACAAATATCACTGGCATGGTTAACTAAATTGTATAAATGACGACTCCTTTAAAAGAAAAGTGTACACACACACAGAGGACACTCGTTATAGACCAAACTAGGTCCATTGAACCACTGTAATTGCTATTAATAATGAGCATGGCCATCTTGATCTTTGTAATCTGTCTTATATTAAAATGTAAATGGAGCCACCAATCAACAATTCTCTATGGAAACAAGGTAGGTCCTATTTTATTACACCAAGAGCCATAGATGATGACCATAGATGATCTGATCAAGCAAGGATGTCACTAAACAGTGTATATATTTTACCACATCACATACCCATATATTTCCATATGGACTCTGAACATTCCCTTAAATCAGCTTCACTAATTAAAAGATGTGCAGTACTCACTCAGAGATGATAATAGACAGGTCTGGACAGACTCTATTGTGATTCAGAAGAAAGAAGAAAGAAGAAACGGGAATTCAATGACAGATATATCTCAGCCACTCTTTCGTCTACTAGTATTGCATAATTGTTTTATGTTTCATTTTTGGCATTTTCATTTCATGCATATGACTTGTATGCTGCCTAGAGGTATTGTCCAAGGTGTATTTAGCAGTCATGTTGACAGCATTTTGGTTATTTCTAAACAATTAATATGATTCTCATATCATTAAACATGATAAATGCTTAAACAAGTTGTGCATGAAGGAAATGTGTATAATCCAAGACACATAACAGTTAATCGGTCCATCATAAACTATAACAGTTAATACATTTTATAGCTCACTATTTTGAAAAGATGCCAAGGAAGCATTTTTTGAGGCCTATGCTCACCAAAGTGATATACAGTACATAAGACATAAGCATCACATGTAGCATATTGATGCAGCAATTTCAGTGTAAATTAAATCTAACATCATTATTCTTCCTGTGAAAGATAGGAATAAGAATGTATACTATGCAGAAACTGCTTGAATGGATGAAGTAAATGCTACTGCAAGATATAGGTAGACAAAGGCCCAATTACACAGGAAAGTGGCAATGACACATAATAATCTATACATGTCACATTGTGGGAATACATGTTTTACTTTTAGTATACAACAAGATAAAACAGAAAAATAAAACAAAATAAAATGTAAACAAACCTTGGGATAGTTTGGGTCCAGAGCAATGGCTCGGCTACAATCTGCAATAGCATCAGCAATATGGCCCAGAGCTTGGGAAGCAGCTGCTCGATTGCAAAAGCAAACAGCAGTGAAAGGCCGTGATTGTCCATTGCATGCCAAAGCAGCCGTATAGTGTTCCACTGCTTCAGCATGCCTACCCTCTTGAAAAGCTTTATTTCCTGCAGCCTGAACCCATGTAGCATCAGCAAATGCACTCAGAGAAAGGAGTTCATGTCATCATAAGAAAAAACATGCATGCCAGTCTGTAAGCTTAAGAGTATTATGATAAATTTACTAGACAAATCAGACTGATAAATTTAAAATTCACAACGGCTGTAGAGAAAAAGCATACACAAACTGACTCTTGCCTTCAATTTAAACTAAAGCTCCAAAATCAGACTGATAAATTTACAATTCAGAACAGCTGTAAAGAAAAAGCATGCACAAACCGATTTTTTCCTTCAATTTAAACAAGAGCTACAAATATGAAACAACTCAAAACTCGCACTTCGGAATTGATTGTACCACCAAATACAGAATGCATGCCATTAGATGGCATGACAAACCTCCAAGAATAATCATAGCAACCAAAGACATAAATGGAACCTCCAATCAGATCATAGAAGTATATGGCATTGATAAAACTCCTCAATGACATGAAGCACTTGATTTTACTCAAGTCCTTCTTCCCTGGTTGCAAAGTTGACTCCTCAATCTTTACCTTACGCTTGTTAGGTCTTTTACATATGCCCTTTGTTTGAACAAATAGGGCATGGTCACTGTCACCTCCCTAATTGTTGGCCTTCGATTCCATCCGAATCTCCTCATGGATATAGTCATTCCATAACAACATCATCTTCTTGTTCATTTTTTTTCGCTCTAGTAAAGGCTAATCAAAGCATCGAACATCTCCTTCATCATCCTCTTCTCAGATATATGAGGGATCATCCACTTGGCTTTCACTTCTTTCTTCTTGTAAACTGCCAAATCTTGCGGATCTATCATCG
This sequence comes from Larix kaempferi, assembly GCA_027924585.1. Taxonomy (NCBI): domain Eukaryota; kingdom Viridiplantae; phylum Streptophyta; class Pinopsida; order Pinales; family Pinaceae; genus Larix; species Larix kaempferi. The sequence goes on along the minus strand of BSBM01000047.1, from coordinate 19,598,969 downwards.
AATTTACTGTAGTCTGGATGATATCCTAGACATCATTCTCTTCCAATAGAAGAGTTACCCTAACTTCCATGATAGGAAACTCGAGGCACCTTCCAATCTATCCTCGAACCTGAGGCTGGTTGATGTCATCTCTAAGCTCTAACACACAAACTCCCAAATTTGATAAGCACTGCCTCTGAAACCCTCCAATCATTGCTCCTAGTTCCCGACAGTTGATCTACTACTGTAAACTCTCCATATCCTCTCAATCAGCAAAAAGTTTCAATACCATGTGAAAATTCCAAACCCTAGGTGACTACGATCCTAATGTTCTCAATCAAGCAATTATGTTATTTAATTACATTGAAAGCATCAACAATAATTACACGCAAGGAATTTTTCCTTCAAATAAGCTCATCATTCATCTCACTGTAACAGGACTCGTGATTTAACACAAGAAATTATGAGTTTCAATCGAATCGACCATCAAACGAGTCAATCTGACTCTTCCCGAGTCAAAATCGTGTGGAGTGAGTTTGACTCAGTTGATCGAGTCAAACTCACAACTCTAGGATTTTTCATTATTTTTTCCTAATCTATTTAGCTAGCTTCTCCTCTACCAGGTTAAGGGACAGTGGCAAACAATGACCAACAGGGCTATAGGAGGAAGAAAGCATCCATCTAAGGCCATCTGCCAACACTATTGGACAACAAGAGCATCAAATAGAACAAGCTTTTACTCAAACAATGACTGTTACAGCCTGTTTTAGTTTTTTTCTTCCTTTGGAGGTACCCTTATAGGCAATTTACCTCATTCTTTTAGTGATGTTATTTAGAAATATTTTAGGAGTTTCCTAGATTTTTTGTATTAGTTAGCTTGTGTTTTGTGATGTTATTTATTTGTAGGCATCAAGGCTTTAAACTTCAATGCAAGCTTTCATTTACAGCCTTGAAGAACCTTCATTTCAGCCTACATTGTGCAAGTAAGCCTGATGGCCTAAAGTTAAACAACAAACCAGAGAAACTTAAACCCTAGAGCCTAAACAGCACAGTTGCAAACATTGAACAATTAACAATAAACAGTGAAAATGCCAAGGGATGTGGGCTTTCCTTGGGCTTAGAATGAAAAGATTCCAAAATCAACTGAATTGCTCTGTAAATTTTGCAAAGATCATTGTTGTGGTGGCATTTTTAGATACAAATATCATTTTGCCAAGATTTCTGGACATGGCATTGATCCTTGCAAAGGTGTTCTTTGTTGATGTAATTGTAACTTCGGAAGATATTCACTTGTATTTTATATTGTTATTATTATTGTATTTTATTTGTACCTCCGAGGAGATGTTTTTCCCTCCGATCGGAGATGTCATTATTACATTTGGTCATGTAAAGTCATTGAGGTAAATCCTGCATTGTAAGTCGGAGCATTAGTTCCGCCTAGAGTCAGTTGTATTAGGGTTATTGAGTCTCCTAGAGAAGTCAGCCCAGTCAGGTTTAGCTGGGGCCGACCTAGGTAGTGAAAAGGTCAAATGAAAGATAAAGTATAAATAGAGAGCAAGGATCTCTCATTTGGACACACACTCACTCACTCAAGTTTGCATAATTGAGAGAGAGAGGACAAGTTCACATAGGAGAAAGAGAGAGGAGCTGCAAAAGACCATCTTGTTTTGGGGTTTTACTTTTGTGATATTGTATTGGTGACGATTCTATCTCTGAGGAAGTTGCGGGGTTTTCTCCTTTATGGTTTCCCCGAGGAAAATCTTTGTCTCTTGTGTTGTGTTGTGCATGTTATTCTTTCAGTTAAGATCCTAGATAATATTGATTAAAAGCATACTTGAAAAAGTCGCCAAAAAATCGCGACTTTTTGTAAAAGTCGCGAGGTGTAACCCTTGCCGAAAAATCGGCTCGTAAAAATCGCGATTTTTTAAAAAATCGGCGACTTCCGACTTTTTCAAAAAATCGGCGCTTTTTTCGAAAAAATCGCGAGTTTATGGAAAAAATCGCCCAGGCTTTTTCACAGTTTTAAAAACTCGGGTTTTTTTTTATAAATTTGATGAGTTTTGTACATGTAACATTGATGGCAACAATATTAAATGGTAATGTTAAATTCTTAAAGTAAAAGGATGGAAAATGAAAGATAAAGAGATGGAAAATGAAAGATAAAGAGAATGGAAAATGAAAGATAAAGAGATGGAAAATGAAAGATAAAGAGAATGTCACTTTTACTTAAATTTTTAACATTACCATTAATTGTTTCAGGATGTTTGAGAGTGGTTCCAACCTCATCAGACTTCATATGCAAAAAGTAGGATTTTAGATCCCATTTAGAATTCAACAGACTTAATGGTTTTCAGGATTTCAAGATTCCAATGTTTCCAGTGGATTCTATCATGTATGTGGGTAAGGGATTGGAATTTAATGAAGTACATCAAACTCTCTATGTACCTTGATGTTGGTGGTGTCGCTGATTGTTAAAGTTGTTTGAATTCCACTGTCATGACCTTAATAAAAAAATGTACCCTTCAGTCAAGCAAAATCACTTATTAAGCATGGGAAGCTCTTTCTACCTTATTTTAATGCTTGGATTAAGAAGTTTGAACAAAATTGTAGGGTGTTAATTGATGTCCTTGGAGGATCAACTTCGAGATTGGAGCCAGAGGCAAAGTCTAGAGCCTAGAGGTGGGGGAACATGGTGCTATTGATAAATATGATCTCGACATAGACAATGATTTTGATGATTATGTTTTTTCAATTTTGATTTAGATATGTATTGCGCTTGGTGCCATTATGATAATATTTTGTCTGTAATGGTTTGGAATCATAGCTTGGAATCTTTAATATATATTTTTTTCATTAAAATTGTAAAATTTTATGTATTTTTTAACAGTCCGAGTCATTGAAATCAAACCACTCCGAGTTATTTGCATCCACTACATCTATATATTAGTGATTTCTTCATATTTATGTTCCAATGTGTTTATCTGATGTTATTGTTACGTTGTATGTTTAAAATTCTGAAAAAAATGAATGTATTTTGTATTTTTTAATGTTTGCCGACTTTTTCCGACTTTTCCCGATTTTTTCGCCGATGTTGCCGAGAAATTGTTTTCGGGACCCTTGCCGACTTTTTGCCGAGTCCGACTTTTTCAACGTTGATTAAAAGTATAAAAACTAACATGGTATCAAAGCTAACCTGAAAAGAAGACATTGTGCAGCTGCTGGAAGCTAAGGCTTCTGAGTTTTGGGTCTTCTCTCCATAGATCATCAAGAAAAAGAGGCTAGGCCATAACTCGCCCTAGGAGGGCACATCTTTCTGTCGAAGCAAAATTGGATTCTGAGAATTTTCATTTTTTGGCTCATCACTACTGCCGGAGGAAAACTAGGGCATCAGCTATTTTGGGATTTTGTTCACAGATTTGAAGAAGTGAGTACATTGGACAACTCGCCATGAGGAGGCGCATCTATTTGTCCAATCAGAAGTTCCAAATTCCAAGTTTGAAAAATTAGGGTTTCTCTGACAAACCCTAGGCCAGCCAACTCCAGAACCAATTTTGGCATCTTAAAGTGGTAAGACATAAAAGCTTTGTTATTTCCATTTGAAGTTCTCATTAAAGATGTCTCACCAAACCAAGCTTGAGGATAAGCTTGAAGGAGTTGATCACTTCCGAGCATGGAAGTATAGGATTGCTCTTGTCCTTGAAGAAAATGAATTGGACAAGTATGTAAATGAGGAGGTTCCAACACTAGAGGGAGATGACGCTAAAGCCTTACATAAGAAGAACTTGGTTAAGGCCAAGAGAACCATTGCAGATTCCATTAAGGATCATCTCATCCCACATGTGTCATCTTTGAAGACACCTAAGGAGATGTTTGATGCTTTGACAAAGCTATTTGAAGGGAAGAACATAAATCGGAAGATGACCTTGCGGACCAGCTTAAGAATGTGAAGATTCAAAATGCAGAGACCATGCAATCCTACTTCACAAGGGTGTCACAAATCAAGGAGCAACTTGAAGCAGTTGGAGAAAAGGTAGAAGAAGGAGAGATTGTGATGACCACATTGAATGGTCTCCCAAGATCATGGGACTCATTCATTCAAGGGATATGTGCCAAAAAGAAGTTAGTTAATCACATTCAGTAGGTTATGGGAAGAATGCTCACAAGAAGAAGCTCGACTTGTGGCTCGAGAAGAGAAAATAGGAGCAAATGATAATCAAGCTCTCACAGCACACACCAGAAAGAATAATAACAAGAGGGAGCACCATCATCACAGTAAGAGGGAGAAACACCACCCCCAAAGTCAGAGGGAGAACTTTAGAAGATCCAGGAGAAATCTATCTAACGTTAAATGTTGGACTTGTGATGAGAAGGGACACTACTCCAGAGATTGTCCCAAAAATAAAAATGGCTCCCACAACAAGAAGAACAACAAGAAAAGGCACCATGCTCACACCGCAGAAGATGATGAACCTCCAAGGAAGAGAGCCAGAGAAGAAAGTGATGAAGAGTATGTCCTGATATCAGCACTCACGAGCACTTTCACACATGGAAAGAATGATTGGCTTGTAGATAGTGGAGCTTCCAAGCATATGACGGGATATAAAGAATCATTCACAAACTTATATGAACATGAGTCACCTCACAAGGTGAAACTTGGGGATGATTACCAATACCCCGTAAAAGGAAGTGGAGAAGCTTCATACAAGCTAGACTCTGGCAAATCTTTGAAGATGAAGGATGTCCTATATGTTCCAAGACTAAAGAAGAACCTTCTCTCCATATCAGCACTAGATGCTAAAAGGTATGAGGGTTGCACTTGTTGATGGCCAAGTCCTAATGTGGCCAAAGGGAAAGACTATAGATGATGCAATTGTGATTGGAGAGAAAGAGGGAGGTTTGTACAAATTGAAGGACCAACCTAAATAAGCCTTGGTTCATGACTCCATGGACCCAAGTGAATTATGGCATAGAAGGCTTGCACATGTGCACTATAGAGCACTACCCATTGCAAGCAAAGTTGTTGAAGGACTTCCAGAAATCCAGTCGAAGCATGAAGGCGTTTGCAAAGGATGTGCGAAGGGAAAGAACGTAAAGAAGACATTTTCAAGTAGTGAAAGCAAAGCGAAAGGAATATTGGATATCATCCACTCCGATGTATGTGGTCCTATGTCATCCAGTTCATTGAGTGGGTATGTATATTATGTTTCATTCATTGATGACTTTTCCCATAAGACTTGGATATATTTTTTGAAAAGTAAAGATGAAGTATTCAGCAAGTTCAAGGAATTCAAAGCCTTGATCGAGAATCACACTGAGAAAATGATCAAAACCTTTCGATCAGACAATGGCGGAGAATTCACCTCGAAAGATTTCAAGAACCTATGCAGAGAATCTGGGATTAAGAGGGAGTTGACCACTCCATACAATCCACAACAGAATGGTGTTGTGGAAAGAAAGAATAGAACAATAATGGAAGCAGCAAGAGCAATGCTTCATGATCAGGATCTTCCGATGCACCTATGGGAAGAAGTTGCGAGGAGAGCAATGTATGTACAGAATCGTACTCCTCATCAAGTACTAGACAACAAGACTCCAGAAAAAGTGTTCTCCGGTGAGAAACCAGAAGTTAGCCATCTCAGGATATTTGGCTGCCCAGTGTACATACACATTCCGAAAGAGAAGAGGACGAAGCTAGATCCTTCAGGAAAGAAGGGTATATTTGTAGGATAAAGTGAAACATCAAAGGCCTGCCGAATATCCTTCCCAGGATTCAAGAAGATCGACATCAGCAGAGACATGACTTTCGACAAAGACTCAGCATACAACAAATCCAGAAAGTTACCTATTGAAGACACTGAAGAACCTGAAGTTCCCAGGATCAGAGATGCAGTAATGGAAGAAGCAGTTCCAGAAGATCATGAAGACCACGAGATGGAAGAACCACAAGAACCTGTAGATCCACCTCGTGAGAAGAACTCCCACAAGAGGAAACTAGCATGGGTACGAGAAGCAATACAAGATGCAGAGAAGTATGGCGCTCCAGAGGGGATGCACAGAGAAAGCAAGAGACCTAGGCCATACTCCAGCTATGTAGCCATGTTGTGTGACATCATTGACAAAGAACCTGCCAATTATGAGGAAGCGGCAGAGAAGAAAGAATGGAAGGATGCCATGATCGAGGAGTACCAGTCGATCATGAAGAATGATGTCAGGGAGGTAGTTCCGAGACCAAAAGGGAAGTCTGTTGTGACTTCGAAGTGGATCTACAAGATCAAGCATGATGCAGATGGCAGCATCGAGAAACACAAGGCGAGGTTTGTGGCACGTGGCTTCTCCCAAAAGGAAGGCATAGACTATGAGGAGACATTTGCACCTATAGCCAGATACACTTCCATCGGATCAATACTTGCATTGGTTGCAGTGATGAAATGGAAGGTACACCAGATGGATGCCAAGACAGCGTTCTTGAATGACGTAGTAGAAGAGGAAGTGTACGTGGAGCAGCCACTGGGATTTGAGACACATGACAGGCACTCATGTGTGCAAATTAAAGAAGGCCTTGTAGGGATTGAAACAGGCACCCAGGACGTGGTACAACAAGATGAATAGTTTTCTGATGGGCTTGGGCTTTACCAAGAGTAAAGCAAATTCAAACCTTTACTACAAGGTTGAGGTGGGAAATCCGGTGATACTTCTACTCTATGAAGATGACCTATTTTTAACAAGGGAGGATGGGCTCATTGCATATACGAAGAGGAAGCTTGCCGCAAAATTCGAGATGAAAGACCTGGGTATGATGCATTATTTCTTAAGCATGGAGGTGTCGCAGAGTGCAGATGGAATCTTGCTTGGACAAGGGAAGTATGCAGTGGAGATTCTGAAGAGGTTCGGAATGATGGACTGCAAGGTTATGGCCACACCCATGGCATCAAACTTGAAGCTACTGTGTGATGCTTCATCAGAGTCAGATGATGCCACAATGTATTTTCAGATGATTGGTTCATTGATATACTTGACAAACACGAGACCAGACATATGCTTTGTTGTGAACACATTGAGCCAGTTCCTGACGGATCCGAGACATGTTCACCTGATTACCGCAAAGCATGTATTGAGGTACCTGAAGGATACAGTTGATTATGGGCTCAAGTATGACGTGAATCAAAAGATTAACCTGCAGGGTTATGTTGATTCGCATTGAGCAGGCAGTGTCGCGGATAGGAAGAGCACTTCGGGATGTTGCTTCAGTATGGGATCTGGTATGATCTCCTAGTTTAGTAGGAAGCAGTCGTGTGTGGCACTGAGTACAACCGAAGCAGAGTATAGGAAACATGCACATTTTTCAGTCCACTTTTTGCCTAAATTTTGCCTTGGGAAACATGCACATTTTTCCTCGAAAAGCGTGCCCATTTCCAGCCTTAAAAGCTCATTGTTTTTTGCTGATTTTCATTAATTTACAGATCTTGAAAGTTTACTAAAACAGTCCAAGAAAGTACAAAAATTTCCCCCAAAAAACAATTTCCAAAAATTTGTCTTGAAAAACGTGCATAAATTGCCTTCAAAAGCATGTAATTTCCAACCCTTTTAGTTTGTTGATTTTTGGTCTTCTATCTCTGTTTTTCGTCACTTTTTTCATTTTGGCATCTCTTTCTTTCCCATTCATTTTTTCTCTTTTGACTTGCCTCTTCGGGTTGACTTTCTCTTCAGCATTTTTGGTCTCTTTTCTTCATTTTTCTCTTTGATTTTTCTTCACTTCTTTGTCTTCTTCAATCTCTCCATTTTCTTTACTAGTTTAGTTTCTAACTTTAGTCTAATTTGTACTTTGATTTAATTTTCACTTCTCAAAAAACTAAAGTCAAATCAAATTCCCATTTTTCACACTAAGCTTGCATTCCAAAATCTCACCTTGCTTACTAGCTCATTTCTAGATCATAAGTCATTTTTTGGTTTTCTCTAACAGCTTAACTAGTCTTTGTTAAGAGCTCTTATCCACATGTGAACAAAAAGATCAAACAAGCAAAGAGCACAAAGGCTAATATCAAAACCAAGCAAGCAAGCACCCTCCTTGAAAAGCACTTCCCAATTTCTTCATTCCCCCATCCTATTGTGCTTTCAAGTGAAAAATAAAAATCAAAAAATGTTGTAAAAAGTCAAATAAGAGCAAGTGGGATAACGGCTCCCACAACCCCACTTCCCCCATTTGGGGGAAGCCTGTATCGCCCACTGTCTGATTTTCGCATTTTACTTTGTTTTATACCTACACAATAAACTGTTATAGTAGTTTCAATTTTGATATACTGCTAGTTTAGTCTTGTTTCAATACTCGTCATTTTGATATAAACTGTTAAAATACCAAAATCTCTTGAATCTCACTGAAAAGTGGATCAAGAGTGCTCTCTATTGGAGGGTTCACTTTCTGTTTTAGTTTTATTGCTAACCCCCTTGCTTTCCCGAGTACGGTCGTAAGATCTGAAAGAGACTCTTGGGTTTATTTCAAGCATTTCATTTTCAGTGTTTTTACATCTCATAAATCTCTTGAATCTCGCCATAAGGCGGATCAAGAGTGCTCTCTGTCGGAGAATTTCTACAATGGTTCTTGTTCATCACACTAAATAAAATTGGAATTTGTTATTTTCTATACTATGTGTGCTCTACCCATTCCTGGGAACTCAGAAACAGTATAGACTTCTTAATTTCTCACATTTAATCCAATTTTAACCATAATAAAACACTCTACCGCAAAACCAACAAAAATCAAGCATTGATCGTCAATACTTGAAGCTGGGCAAATTCGACCTGGGGACGCTGGATCACTGTACTTAGATCTTGGGGGCATTGTTAGGCTACCTCCCTGGTTGGTGTAGTGTTGAACACGCTCTTGAGACTTTGGCAGCCAACGTGTCCTTGTACGGAGCCATTTAGACTATTTTCCGGACACATTTCGAATACCGAAAGGTATATCTTGGAGATATCCCTCAACCCCTAATAATCAACTCATCTCAAAAAGTTTACAATAAAACATACACAGAGCATTTGCAAAACATTCTCGAGCACACCAAGAACACTTGTATTCAGCATCCCAAGCACTCAATGACATTGACTCCATAAAGGCACTGGTCCTTCATTTATTTGCTTATTATCTATCTAGAACAATTTGTCTTACTTGTTAAATCATATTATGTTGTGGATGCTTCATATTTGAATTGTTAATTTATCAAGTGTTTGTGCACCTTATCATTTTGCAGGTATATCTTTGGAAATTATATATTGTTATTGTAAATCTTGAAAAAACTCCTAAACAACACCCATCCGCATCACACATTTCAAAAACACTTAAAACACAAGAGCCTTAGAAACTCTTTGTAGGGTCTACCCCCCTTGGCTTCGTTAGGAGTTTGCCTAAACGAAGGAGTCAGGATCAGGTGACAACACCTGACTCTTTGCTTGACCCCAAGGCCACACCTTTCCCACTTGGGAAACAACTTTCGAAAGATTTATGTTGCTAGTGTGCACATCCGGCGGGCAACAACGTCATTCTCCTATCAACCTAAACATAGAAGAGGCGGAGCTAGAACCTACATCTGACTAGCTTCAACTGAAGTAGACTCCGCTTTTTCGCTTTGAGAAGTTGGAGAACCTTGAGGGTCAAGCCACTGAAGAGATACGACAATCTACTACTAAGTTTTTTTACTATCTGGTATTAGACTTCAGTATTTACTATTTTGTTAACTTTTATAAGCAAATGCTTCTAGCTCTCGATTTGGAGTCTAAACTCATAGTGTATATGAGAAACCTATTCATCTATAAAATTATGGACATCTATTGATATTTTGCATTGTAGGGACATAGTTTTATTGAGAATAAATAGAAAATGTTTCTTCTAATTCAAAATATGTGTATATCTTTTTTTTGTATTTATTGATTACTCCCCTACCCGATTCAAACTCCTCGCTCTTTTGCATCGCCATTTTTTTGTGGATTTCAAGTCTAGTAACTTTGATTCATCTAATCAAATCCTATAAGGAAACCTCCATAGATTGCTTAAAACCTAAGTTGCATGAAAAGAGGAAACAAGGACGAAGCAGTGAGTTGAGGAAACGAGGGAAACACGACCCGAAAAGTTTTTGGAAATAAGGAAACACGATATATATATATATATATATATATATATATATATATATATATATATATATATATATATCATTTAAAATAAATGATTGTGAAACATAAATGATAAAATTATAAATCATAACTCATAAAGGATTACATAATGCAACTAGTAGTCTCCAAAAATGGCCTTTATAAATGAGGCTAGTACATATATATATCCGAAATTTGCCTTTATATATGAGGCTACAAGTACAATGCAACATAGAAATAAAGAGTAAATTGTAAAACTAAAGACTAATAGTCTTTAGCCTCATCGTCATAATCCTCCTCGGAAATAGAACAAGAAGCACGATGAGTATCAAAACGTGTACTAGAAGAAGGAAGGCCAATTCCACGTCTAGGTTCCTCATTCAAGGTAGCAAAAGAGATCACCACGACAGGACATTCTGGATCCACATCCCATTCTTTAGAAGGCCCACTGCTATATTCTAAACCCTTACGAGATTCCCGGCAAAGATTGAACAAGTGTACTTGTTCAATATCCAGAAGTTCAGAAGTCCAGCATGCCACTTTTGGCCCTTTTTTCAATTTTTTTACATGTTCATACCCCACGAGGAATTGTAATAAGTTGACGTAGCATGATGTCTTTTGTAACAGACTTGGCTTGCCTAAGACTTAGACACCAATGTGGTACTCTAGAGTGTTTTTTCCTTGGTAATTATGCATTGCTTTTCAACGACGTATAATTTTTGAGTTTTTCACTCACACCTCCAAAGCTGGAGTATCCACCTTGGTGGCTAAACCTTGGGATGTTATTAAAGTCTAAATGTCTATGTAAATTACCATGCTAGTCATCAATATTGAGTCATATGAACATGTACTCGGTCCCCCATAGGTTTTTTTAAGTTTTTCACAAATAAAAAAAATTCTCGTAAAAATTCTCGGTCAATTTTTTAATGTTTTAATTATAAAAATCAAAAAATTCATAAATTAGTGGTTAAGGGGTGAAATTTGTCATGAGGGTGCTCATTTTCTAACTCAGAGCACCCACTATGCCCCTAAACCCACTTTGAGAATAATTTGAGTGATTATTTATCACTTCAATTAAATTTCTCTCGAAAAAGACTTGCTTCAGTTGAACTGAGGATCATATCGGAGGATGATTAAGCCTAAATCTAAGTGATTGGCATCAAATCCCATCATAAGGGCGAGTTAGATACAAGTAGAGGGGTGCACTCTCTTCAAACAGGGGCGCATTTGTTGAGTTGGTACATATGGTGATTGTATGGGTGGAAATTCCAATGAGGAGCACACCTCTTAAGAGGTGGCACCCTCCTTTTGAGTTAAACTCACTCTCAAGCCATCAGTTAACTTAGGAGCTTGCCCACTTAGCTACCAATCAAGCAAGTGTGACCGCCTCTCCATTTTTCTTATTTAACAAAGGACCAAAGGTCTACTCTAGTTTGTATTGTATTGTACTATCATTTGGAATAAAGAAGGCTTTGGAGGCAAATCTCTGGTGTATGGTTCATTGTGTATGGATGAATATTGCATGACTTATGAGGTAATCTATATTTATTTATTTTTGTATCTGGTTGAGTGTTGGCATTTGAAGAGGAGCTATCTACCAATAGGTAAAAGAATTTCTAGTTTGACTATTCCCTTTGGTTATCTGCTTTAGATCTCTTAGATGGGCATGTGCATTCTTGTTCGATTTCCATGCTTTCTAAGTTTCAATTGTAGGTAGCACCAATGCTTGTTTTAACCATTTGTGTGCAAGAATTTACCCATTGATGCAAGTATCTAACTTGAACGGTTGGTTGATCTTGTTTGACGACTCCAACTTTCAAGCACTTCCAAGGAGCATAGTCCCTCTTCTTTCCACCAGCAGACTCCATGGCCTAAAAGTTCCCAAGCTTGTAGCACTCTTCCTATACCTCTTTTTTTCATCTTTTATTAAACTTTCTTTTGGTCCCGATTCTTTACATGCTTGAGTAATTTGGTTTCTTTAAAAGAATATCTAAAGGCTGATTTTTTTAAGCATGCAACTAGATCTAGAGTCTAAAAGTAATATTTTAAGAGTAGATCTAGTTTTGTCAACTACTTGTGCTTATTTTTTAATCTTCGGTACTTGAGATTTTTATGCATTTAACGCATTATTTAGCACATTTGGTGCATTACAGGTCGTCTTTTCTTGACGAAATGTAGAGGAAGTGATGCTGAAAATTCAGTGATTCAGGCCATCCAGGGCCTCCCGAAGCAATTTACCTCGATCCTTTTTCATTTGTGAAGCTTGTAAGACTTTGGTTTCTCATTTAAAAGGACCAAAGGCAGCCACCTATTAAGTTGTAAAAATAAATAATAAAGGCAAGTGGGCTACTCAACGCCCACACCCTTTCCCCCTTGGGGATCCTGCGTCTTTTTCATAGCGTGAACTTTTCTCGCTTTCTACTTTTATTTTATGTGCTAACTAGTAGATTGGATTTGCTTTTAATTAGTTTAATTGTCTTTCAAGTTATATTTATCATTTGCAAAGTAACGAACCCGAATGTGTAATCCCGAAGTATGCTCTCGCCATCTTTGAAAGGGCTTGCCCAAGTAATTGGTGGATGATCAAAAAATAGATTATCATCCCGTGGTAATTAGTAAAACATTTTATTAATTTCGCAAATCAATACTTATCTTTGTAAATAATTGGAACTAATATTCAACTCAATTTTCCCCATATGCTCTTTCCCATCGCAGGCTTGCATAAGCTTTCGAGCAATCAGAAACATGATCGTAGCACTTGATAACATTCCACACTTAATTAAACAACTCACCTTTAATTAAAATAAACTCCCCTTAAAGGACAGAAAATCCAACGTCTCGTCGTTGGTTATTACGGGCAAATTTCACAAAGAAAAGGGAACAAATAGGTAGTGACCGTGGAGACCCGTTAGGCTACAACCACATTTGGTGTCAGTGTTGGACATCCCCCCACGAATCCGATCTAGCCCTTCATTTTGCGTGGAACCACTTTCGACAAATCCGGACTTGTTCTACGTACCTTGGTGAATATCGAAACTCCCCTTTTCATAATCAACACATCCATAATAATCAAAACTGACCAAGAAGCACTTGCACAACATTTCCTTTCAGCAAAATCCATTTACACTATTTTGGCACTGGTCTATCAATTTACCATCACTTGGTTAAACAACTATGTGTCGTGGTTAATCTTATTATCTACTACTGGTATAATTCATAGTTTTCATTCTTGATTCAATATTTCATTTCAAACTCCTAGATTAATTTCATTCTTGTAACTTAGCGTAAAAACCATAGTTTCTTTTCTTAGGGAGCACCCCCCTTGGCTTCGCTAGGAGTTGGCCTAGACGGAGGAGTCAAGTATTAGGTGACAGCACTTGACTCAAGACTTGCCCCCAAGGATGCACCATGCAACTTGAAGATTTCTGCTGCGTCATCCCAAATGCATATTCAAGAGGCAACACCATCCACGAATGTGGGGAAGCATCCCATAGGTTTCCAGCAAGGTTTTCCTTTAAGGGTTAGTGTTAATTTTTTAGTGCAGCTGCGAGACCCATTCTCAGAGAGAATGGCACCCTAATCAGGGTTCCTGGTCAAGTTAACCGAGCAGAGTAAAGAGTGAGACCCTAGAAGGTACCCTAGGGCCCCCAGCTGTCTCCTGGGGTTCTTGGTCAAGGGACCAAGCAATTTGTTGCCATGGCAAAGTCCCTAGCATGTGGCTAGGGCCCCTATTTGTCTCTAGGGTGATATGGTCTGGGACCAGACAGTTTCTTGGTCATGAGGACCAAGCAAATCCTGCAGGTTGAGACAGAGACATCCTGGTCTAGGACCAAGCAGATTCTTGGTCATGGACCAAGTAAGTCCTGCAAACGGTTGATCAACATTCACTCTGGGACTGAAAACTCAGCTTGAGGCTGAGGACCATTCTCCTGGAGAATGGAGGGCTTGGTCAAGGACCAGAGGTTGATCAACATGACTCAGTTTGTGACTGAAGCTCAGCCTTGGGCTGAGAGCCATTCCTTGAGAATGGAGGTGCTTGGTCAATTACCAAAATGATGATGTGTGATGTCCTCTTCTCCTAGGTTTTCAAGATGGTTGAGTTAGATGGTCTTCTCAAGGGACTAGCCACCCCTTGATGAAACCACTAACATTTGACCTTAGGAGCAATCTAGAGGACCACATGATCACATCATCTGTGTGAACCTTTCCTCATACAATGATAATGAACTTTCAGGTTATATGGAGCATTTGTACATTTGAGAGAGAGATGATTGGTTGTACTTTCCCCACCTTGGTTATTTTATTTTATTGGTCCTTACACCTTGTTGATTATTGGTACCTTGTCCTGGACTTATGGCTACTGAGGTCTTCTACCCTCTTTTTTGAGTTACTTCTTGATTCCCACCTTGATGTTTTGGGTGCCATGGTTATTTGACCTCACTTATATTATGATGGGTCATATACCCACACTCATGTTATGATGGTTATTATATATGATCCTAGAACTTATTTTTTTATTGATGTTTTAACTATGACCTTTTTTTATTTCTTTAATTTTACTTTTATTTTATTTTTTTCTTTATGACTTTTTGACCCAAGTCATTTTATTTCTTTATTTTTTATTCTTAAAGGTGGAACTTTTACTTAATAAAATCTTGGACCATTTTTGTCTCTATTTAATATGAAGTCTAATCTTCATCTCAACATCATCTTTATCCTTCACGCATCTTTTATTTTCACGTGACTGTTCTCTCACGCTCTGCTCTTTTTCGGGCCACTCCTTTTTTGGGTCAGCTCCCTCCACACAGCTTCTTTTCACGTGTTTCCTTTTTCGAGTCATCCCCTTCACAGATCTGTTACTCCACGGGTTCACTTCCTCACGGGCTCGCACCTTTCACAGATCTGTTACCTCACGGTTTCATCCCTCCACGAGTTCACTGCTTCATGGGTCACTCCTCTGCAGGTTTGCTCCACATCTTCCTCCACAGTTCTGCTGCTCCACGTTTTCCTCCACGATTCTGCTCTACGCTTTCCTTCACGAACCTGCTCTCTCACAGGCTCTCTCCTTCATGGACTCTCTTTTTTTTTTTGCAGACCTGTTCCTTCAAGGAGGTCGTGACAGATAGTAAGCTTCTCATTCTGCTCATGTTTTGTGGAAGTTCGACCTGCCTTTGGTGGAGTCTGTTTTTCCTCAGTCTGCTGGTTATATTCCTGTGGAGGCTGTGAGGCCTGGAAAGCTTATTTTTTGTCAAGACAGTAAGCCTTGGGTCCTAACTTATTCTCTTCTGTAATGTTCAACCAGCCTATTATAAAGAACAGATCTGAGTTTCTCTTTGAAGGCCTTTCCTGTTGGATTCTGCTCATTGTTTCTTAAAAGTGCCCTAACTTGATTGCAGAAACCTGTTTCTTGGTTTGATTGAGGTCTGTACTAACATTTATCAGTTTTATGTTTGATTACATCTTGTACTGAGTTTCGTGACCAGTTTTCTTAGTGAGTCTTGATGTTTTCTAACTGTCTTTGACTACTCCCGTTTGACTGTACCACAGCCCAGTCATCTCTCCCTCTCAGGTTTGTACTAACTCTTTGTAGAGTCTTTTGGTTCCTAGAGTTGACTGGCCTCTGAGAGGCACAGTCTTTTCTGAAAGTATTACTTCTGAGTATTTTACAGGAAAGGTTCACACTCAGCTAAGTTTCAGAACCTATCTCTTTCATTGTTAAATAAACAAATTGGTTATATTATTTTGATTACATGTTACTGAAGATTAACTTAATACAGTGACCTAACTGGTAGTGTTGAAGATTACTTTAACACAGTGACCTTACTGGTAGTATTAAAGGTGTGAAGTTGAAAGAGATGAAAATTATGTTAGAAGTTACTGCTGTGCTATTTCATATTTAATTTCAGTATTTGTTTATCTACTTTTTGCATTAAAGTATATTGAATTTTTTTTGTTCTGAATAAAACCCTGATTTTACCATAAATTAACAGTTAGTTCAACCAATTGTCACATATGTTTTTGGGCATTTGGCTAATTCCGTGCCATTCAAATCCCCCTAGGTGAGGTGCTAGGTCAATGGGTTTACTTGGGATGCCATCCACAAATCTGGGGAAGGAAGATTTATATATAAAATCATGTACGGCAATATAAATCCAAACCATAAGACACCAAATATGTGATTTATTGTAAGGGCTCCATTGGGCTATGGTCTAGCAGCAACTTGAATTAGTTGTGATAATGACCCAGGTTTAAACCTGGGTACTCCCTCACTCTATGGTGTTTGTCAAATGTAGCCGCTGGGAACTTATTGAGATTACAAAATGTGTCATTTTTGCTTCAGTATGGGAGGGTGGGATGAGTTATTTCCAGGTTTATCGTCTGTCAAAAAGACAGGTTCCCATTTTTTTAAATATAGCATGTATGGGAAAATATAGCAAAATGCCGTCAAGATATAAGATTTCCATAACATATAATTGAGGAAAATATATTTAAAAGAATAAAACCTGATTTCTATTTTGCTGCCCTTTTCTGCTGGGTCCCACAAACACTCCTACACTCTTAACACTAAAATCACAATGATCATCTGCAAGTATGACTGTTGGTGTTGGGCAGTGATTTGGCAGCTGAAAACTCAGAACAGTGGTGGATTTTCAGCATGTTTTCATTTGGATTGGAGGTGCACTCTTGTGGCCAAAGTTTTGTCACAGCAATCGATTTTTGCAATTTCACACAGAAACTGTTGTTGGAAACCTGTAACAATGTTGTTCCATTGTTTATTTTACACACAAATCCATCTACAAATTGCTGAAGAGGCAGTTTCTCAAGCTAGGGTCCCATTTCATTCATTATAATTGAGAAATCCACATTTACACTTGAAAAATCTGAGTCTGCAAAATCTAATGACCTTTTTTAAATCTCAGTTCTGGTTATGACTGATTCATTAGATATTGAGGTGCAAATGGTTCATCTGATGTTACTGTGTCCATGGTTTTCAAAATCTACGATTAAGAATTTATTTTTAAAGGCTTCAAACTTAAACATTAGGATATTTTATATATTTGGGACAGGGACACCAATGTCCTAACACCCAACCTGCATGTAATTAAAAAATTGTGTTTTAATTTAGTCTTTTTTTTTTAGAGTCAAGACTAGAGCTTTAACTTTTTTCCCCAGTCCAAGTGAACTCTTACTCTCTAAGATCACCAACTCATTCTCCAAATCAAATATGGTAACTTTGCATCTACACCAGGGCCCAAACTCCAATAATTATAAACCAGAATAAAAACAAAACAGTCCAGACTATGCACTAACAAAAACTACTAAAATATTCTTAAACGATAATATGCCAGTATATAGGTTATATGCAGCCTACCAAGATCATGCAGAAAAACTTCAAAGAAGAAACACACTTCATTGCAGAAAAGATGTTCATGCAATTTTGAATATTAATCTTAAAAAGCTCAAGATACCTTATGGCGGAGTAGTTCACGGATCGTGGCCATAAAAGATATAAAAGATTCCATACTCTCCATGCCATACCTACATGCAAATAGTGTTTTCCATAAGACTTCAAGAACTAAATAGTAAACCAGTTAAGAGTGCAAAGAAATGCCCATATTGTGAACTGTATAAATAACAAAAAGGACACTTACTTTTCAAGTGCAGAATTTACTTCCTCATATTTCAACAGTAAGTCAAGAGCCTCCTCCAATCTGCCCATGTAGAAATGGGCCTTGGCACACATCCGCCACCGCCATAATTTGACAGGAAACTGCCCCAGACTTTCCAATGAATCGTCATTGCATACTTGATTGTCATTGTTTGGAAAGCAATAGTTGCTTTCTGCAGAATCCAGGCTTTGCTCGCATACCTGTATGATCTCCTCATATTTTCGCAACTAAAGTGAAAACACAAGTTGGTGGTCAAAATAATAGACGCATGTAAGGCTTTGAAGCAAAACTGTACTGGAAGCATAAGTCCATCTTCAGCAAAAATACTCAGTCTATCAAATCACGACAAACAGAGAATTTACTCACTCTCAAAAACGCTAAAGCTTTCAATTCAAGTAACCGCTCAGAATGTGGGCTGATTGACAAAGCTTCATTCAGTATACGCAATGCATTTGTTGAATCTCCAGGATTTCTTGTATCTAGAAACTCTGCTGCACGATCTCTATATTCCGACCCTTGCTGCCAATAAAAGACCAGTGACAGTGTCATCAACATAGCGAAATTTTCAAATGCGAGAAGGATATCCAAAAACGAACCATTTGCATACATGTAAAAATGTCCAAGGATAGAAGCATGGCTATGGTTTGGCTTGTAAATAACCAACCAAATTTGCACAAAAATAGAGCCCATTTAATGCACCAAAAATACCTCAATACTTCAGAGACGGCAAAGAAACACTGTCAAGGATTAAAAGATTGATTGAATTTGAAGTCAAAAATAAATTTCCAAAATTTTGTTGGCAGTACAGCAAGGATAAACACCATGAGGCCAAAAACAATTACAAAACATAGCAACAACGTTTGCTTGGTGTCTACCTATAATCTAGATCAAAGATCATAAATAGCAGCCTACAAAAATGCATTTAAAGTTTAAACTATAAATACAGGGAAATCAGCAAAACTTGAAAATGCATTAAAGATGTCTTACAAATTTACAATCACACAATATTGCTTCATCCAAGCACATACAAATGGTTAGTCAATCTGCCACATCTACACTGCCGATATCACTCATTTCCTTTGGAGCTCTCAATGTTCTTTACCACAGCAGGTCCACTGCAAAGGCATGGTTCATGATTCAAGTCAGACCACACAGCCCCCAGATCCCATAAGCCATCTCTGGCTAGTCAATTGGGAAGTGTAGACCTGCCACTGTACTAAGACTAAGAATTATGGCAGAAATCAGCAATGAGGTTTTCTGACCGAGTAATATAGGTATATATTTCACTACATCACATGGAAGGACCTCATTGCTGTAAGTTGTCCATCCTAGATATCTAAGTAAAATGTTATCTAGTATACTTTTAGATTTATGCAGTGTTCACTGGAGACATGTCCCCCACCCTAAAATGTGAGAGTGCCATCAGAGAAGTTCCCTGCCATACCCAGTAGGCTGGGCACAGCAGGAAGCATATGTGGGAACATCCACTGCTCAGTCATGATGACCCTAGTGCTTGGATGATGTCCCCAGACACCAACTTACCAAGGACTCCCATGGGTACCGCAATATCAATGGGTACTCTTGCAAGTTCTCTCCTACAATCACAAACCACAGCAATTACAAAAAATATTTCAAATTAATTCAATGCAAAGTTTTATCTTTTTTTCACTGCTTAATGAAGGTAAAACTGGTGGGCACCTCTTAAATCCTAGTTATCCTCATTGCTGTAAGTTGTCCATCCTTGATACTAAGTAGAATGTTATCTAGTATACTTTCAGATTTATGCAGTGTTCACCGGAGACATGTCCCCCACCCTCAAATGTGAGAGTGCCATCAGAGAAGTTCCCTGTCATACTCAGTAGGCTGGGCACGGCAGGAAGCATATGTGGGAACATCCACTGCTCAGGCATGATGACCCTAGTGCTTGGATGATGTCCCCAGACACCAACTACCAAGGACTCCCATGGGTACCGCAATATCAATGGGTTCTCATGCAAGTTCTCTCCTACAATCACAAACCGCAGCAATTACAAAGTATTTCAAATTAATTAAATGCAAAGTTTTATCCTTTTTTCACTCCTTAATGAAGGTAAAACTGGTGGGCACCTCTTAAATCCTAGTTATAACTTATTTAAAACAACCAAACCCTCATTCTATTCAATTTTCACTATTAGTAGCATAGCAAGAGCACATCAAGGATGTTGCAGAGCAGAGTGAATTTTTTAGAAAGAGAGCTTTTACAGAAGTTTCAAATTTGTGATTGATTATGCATTGGCAATTCAGGATTTTCAATGTTTCGTATCATTAATATTTTTGGTAGGTCGCTAACATGTGGGATTGATTCCCTATATCAGGGAACCCCAAAATCCCATGTGGTGTTCCCTGAAATTTGGGGGCATGTCTCCAGAGTCCAGACATCCCCCAAAAGCATCCATGTGTCCCTGAGAGTTGGTGGAAAAATCCCTTTTTCTAGGTAATGGATTTATCCAGACCAGATCCGTTTTTGGTATAGATCCCATACCAAAAAGGGATCAAAATTGATCCAAAGACATATCAGTTTACTGGTATAATACAGCAGATCTGATCCATGCAAACAACAGTTGGATCTAGCTGTAGGATCCACCGATTGAATCTGCCACATCTACAGATGCCAAAGCAAAGCCGAGAACAATACAAATAAATCCTTATCAGAACCAGAAAGCAGCTCCCAAGACTCCCAAGATGATTAAGGAGATTTTCTTGAGCATTGGACACTATTTGGAGGAGAAGCAATATTTTAGCAGAGCAGTATTTATTCAGATTTGTGCTCATATTTCATTATCAACAGTTTTTACTTCAACATCGGCAACGATTTTAAGGAGAAAAATGTTTCCAGTAGCTGTGTCTATGCAGATTTAAGCTCAATTTCTTTGTGGGCGGCTTCTTTCAACTTGTTTTGCAATTTTGAGCAGCTTGTGTATACGGACTGAACGTAAAGGCTGCTTCTATTGGTTTTTCCCTCTCTTCAACTCTTAAAATGTAGGTTTTCTGCATTTGGTTTTTATTTGGCCCTATCGTGTTGATGACAGAAACCAATGATGAAAATGAATGTGTGCTTCATCCCCGTTTTGTTGAGTATATCGATAAGGAAGAAGAAGGAGATGATGAAAATGAGGAAGAAAATCATTAACACATGAAATTCTAAGTTTAACGGCTTCAAACTTGTAATATAATCTTGAACCTTTAGGAGAAAAAAATACCATTAAACAGGCCCATGTGGAAGTATACTATTGATTTGAGCAAAGATCCCAATGGAAAAGGGCAAGAACAATTCGGGTGCACACCATGTCATAAAGATTATCATGGAACACAGCCCACAGGGGGTAAAGCAATTGGTAATGAGTAATTGAGATGTGAAGTTGTAAATGGAAGGTCACAAGTTCAAATCCTTGTGGGTACTTACTTAAAAAAAAAGATTGTCATGAAACACAGTCCCATGTGACAGCTCATTACTGTGGGATAGAACCCGGAGAAAGCAAGGGAGTGAGAGTTTCAACCAAAATAACTCCTAGATAAGAGGTAAAAAAATAAAGCTGAGATTGAGGAAGCAGAAAGAAAATACTGGCTACTTACAATGCCATAGACACATAAAACCAGCAGACCAGCACTACCATAAATGCCTAAATATTTGTCTTCAAACATTAAGCATGCATTCTCTAGTGTACTACTGAAGCACTTCCAGTTCACAGCAATAACTGACTGTTTTGATGGTGGTGAGGGATGATGTTGATTCTAACGTCGTCTTTTCTACATGCATGTGTGGTGCCATTCATTGTGTTCACATCACAATACCACAGCGAAATGGTAACTTTATACCATTTCTCTGAAAGGATATCAAGCACCCAACTAAAAAAAGGGAAGAACCATGTTAATGACCAAAAAGTAGGTCAAATATCAATAGGCCTGCTGACTACAATAATGCCAATACAATGTAGAAGCACAAAAGCAGCTCCTATATTAGGCAAGATGCAGAATGTAAAAACTGATATAAGCTAAGACCTGAGAACTGAATACCGATAGCAAAAAGCAGATCTGGATGAAAAATGTCCCAGGAGAGTAGATCCACAATCTGGAATATAAATAATGCAAGGGTCTGAAGGCCCGCTAGAGCTAACTCGCCAAACATCTGAGGCCATCAGAAGCTAGAAGTGAAACAGACCTTGACAAGTTTGGGAACACATGGGACAAAACAGTGTATCCATGGTGGACGATGGATGGTCTGACATCAAAAAGGAAGCCCTTATTAATATCCTTGCTTAATGTAGAAATTTCTGATGTAGGACAATTAATGCAAATTCAAAAATTTCACCTCTCTTTACTAGATGCTTCCTGGATCAAGTACCTGTCAATTATTAACTTAGGGCTAAACTGAAATATAATTTACAGCAGAAAACAGCAGACAATATTTCACTTCACAACAA
The DNA here is from genome assembly GCA_027924585.1 of Larix kaempferi. NCBI lineage: Eukaryota > Viridiplantae > Streptophyta > Pinopsida > Pinales > Pinaceae > Larix > Larix kaempferi. The sequence continues at coordinate 19,576,720 of BSBM01000047.1, read as the reverse complement.
TGCTAATACACTCGATAATCCGAGGGAAAAGAGAACCAAACTTATGTCATCAAGTTTCAGCTATTAAGAACAATTTCTTCATGCACAAACCAGATCTGAAAATCACTTTATGACAGCAGAAATTGCAACAGTGAATCTCCCCTACTATCTTAAAGGTTAATGTTAAAACCCTTAACAATTTTAACCTTAACTTACGTCAAATCAGGAAGACATACATGTGCTGTAAATTACCAAACCATGAAAACAATGATCATTGAAAATAAAATCTGCAATAAGACAATTTTGGACAGCTGAAATCTTCATGTATATAAAGAAGAAATGATCTCGATGTACATCCTCAGCTTATCAGAAGCTGGTACAATACACCAAGCTCTGAAAACTTCATGTATATAAAGAAGAAATGATATCGATGTACGTCCTTAGCTTAGCAGAAGCTGGTACAATACACCAAACTCTCCAAAACCCTAGCTACACCCAATGTTTAAAACTGAGTTGTACTCGAAAGTTTGAAACCAGCAGATGGACTGACCACTTGCAGATCAGACTTGGATCGGAATCAGACCGGTTTATAGTTTATGTGCTGGTTTACTTAAAAATACATAAAATATTAAAACTTTAATAACAAAAAAGCATTAGAGACAAAAGATGCAAAATCTGCTCATGTATATACCATGTAAGGATAAATATTGCAAAATGGTATTGAGTACAGTACATATCCGAAACAAAATACATAATCAACAATGTTCTAAATGACCTCCGGAATCCAAACATCAATATGTTGCAAGCTACTAACCAAATATATATCATATGACCATCTTTTGACTCAAAGTCGTCAAAATCCTCAAGAACATTTGCAACTGCAGTAGTAGTGCTAATCATAGCACAGCTAGTGCCTACCATCCCTAGCGCTACTAGTACTAGTGGATCCAAATCCAAACCAACACACCCCAAGTCATCAATATCAAAGTTCAAACTCTATCCAGTGAGTCTCCTCTACCCAATCTGAGGTTGGATCAATATCATCCAACACAATGCGAACTATATCAGCTCTTTTGTTCAGTAACTACTTGCACCTTAACCAGAGATTGTACTACAGGACGACGAGATCATTTAACCATTGTTGTTTGAAACGGTTTCTCTTGTTTGACTCGGAACATGAATCGCAAACTTTTGCAGCCGAGGACATTGGTTAGGAAATGACTCCCACCAATGTGTTCCAAAGACAATGTTAATTCAACAAATTAGATTGTGACTTTGGCTAAAAATTCAAGTATTTAAAGTTTAAGCAATTGAACTTAAAAACACTTTGAACTTGTTTACTTGGTTGGTCCACACCTTTTGCAATCTTTGATATGTTTATGCCAAAGCTACTTGTGGATCTACTCAAAGTACTGAACTTTTGGTGTACTTCCAGCTGCTAAGTCACATCAGGGGCCATGCACTCTAGGCATTTGTACAATCCACCCCTAGTATGATCTTCTCCAAACTCAACTCCACAATGATGCCTTGGATTTAAGAAATGCCCAAATATATGTATAGAACGATAAGGTTGATTGTTCCAATCATAGTAGCATAATTCGGTCATATTGGTATTTATTGTAAGGAAATTCCGAACAAATTCGAATTCATCGAATATTTGGTGTAGGTGTAATACAAATACGGATTCTTACTATGTGACAATTAAATTTTGAAAACCAATTTAAAAAACCAAATTTCAATTATTTAAACACTATAAAACAGAAATATTGTTCAAATTCATACTTTCTTATTAAAATAATTATTAATAACTAGTTGCAGTCTCTCACATTGGCCATATTCAGGTTGTTGAGATTTTATATTTTTGATTTTATTATATAAATGTCTATGTAAATTTGTGGTATATTTGTGAATATTTAATTAAAATTATTGTATTAAAATTATTATGTATAAGCAGTCTACTTTCATATTTTATTCGTACTAAATTTTTTCATTACGTATTTTTTCCGTATCAAATCGTATTTGTATCTATATTCGTACTCGAATTATGCTACTATGGTTGCAATTGTTATCAATGATCTCCCGAATGGCCCATCGGGGACCATCTCCCACATGGCCATCATATAGAACATCAACAAAGCTATCTCAAAATCTATAACGTTGTGGGGAAGAATATCATGCAAGCACCCAACTGAGATCAACAAACTATTGAATAAGCCATCTCCATTGTGCTAATCCATCCATCATAAACCATCACTTATGTGCAAACTCATCACTAACCATCCAAGGGCTAATCATACACCATGTATCCAAATCTCATGAAGCACCCCCAAACATGGTCTAAAAAGTTTCGAAGTAACTCTAAAAGCTAACAGCCAACTCCAACGCAAACATCTCACAAGGATCACCAAACAAGCTCCAAGCTCACTCTAAATCACAGCTCTTCAATGCAACTCCACAAACGCCCAATGAGAGAGGTGTGGCAAAGAGGGGGCAATTATCTCTATATAATGTCACTTTAGGGTTTTTTGGGGGGGGATCTAGATTTAGGTTTTAATTTTAATAAAGATGACTTATTTTTCCTGAACCTAACGTGATTTGTAAGTGACCGATTTGTTGAGGACTAAAATGAGCCAATCAATTTGAATGCCGATTTGATTGGACATGAGGTTTGACCAACAAAGATGACCAATTTCAATATCAATTCGCAAGATTTTAAAAACAATGGCTCCACCAAAGATACTCCAACAAGTTAGAATCACCACTTGCAACTCCTCCTTTGCTTCATTTAGGACATCTCTTCTTATCTTTCTCTTCAACAAGTACAACCTAGGATTAATTTAGAAACCTAACTCCAATGCCTTCTGAAGGAAAAAACCCTAACCAAAGAATTCCAGAATACTCCACGAAAACCTAGCACTTGAAGACAAATAGAGAAGTACATAAAAGATTGAATGAGAGAGAGACATGATTATGAGAATGACTCTCCTAGTATTTTATGAGAGTTCAAGGGAGATCTACAACAACTAGTGGACCTATACCACTAGAAAGTAGAAACAACCTACAAGATACAATCAGGTCCACATAAGTAAAGCACTCCCTTTGCAAATGACACGTGTCAAGCTCCAAGGTGATTACAATCCACAAGTAAGGCTCCATGGCAAGGGGGCTCATCATCCAAGATCCAATGCTCCCCCAAGTGTTCCAAGACACCAACACACCTCCTAGGCCCCGTGGCCTCCTCTAGGTCCACCAACCTACATTTAGACTCCCTCTATCCAAGTGGCCTCAAGTCAAGTGTAGGCATCCATGCATGTATACAACCAAGCAACCACGTGTGATCAAGACCTCAATCACAATGACCTCCTCTGGAATGCCCAACCCTCCAATGCAAGCAACCTCCTCTCATGTGTGTGTTAAATGAAAAAATTCAACAAGACCCATAGGCCTCCAAATTAGGATCCTCGGAGGCCTATGGGGGATCAACCTTTCGGGCCAACTACAAGTTGTGTGATAACAATACCGTATTATGAAAACCGAACACACAAAAACAAAGAGAGCATTGAAAAAGAAAAAAAGGTTATTTTTGCATCGAGAGTAGTGACTTGCTCTGCAACCCAATATAGGGGAGATGTTGTAACGCGTAACGTTATGTAACATAATGCAAATTATGTCGACTTAAACAAAAAATATTAAATTATATCTATCAAGCACGGATAAAATAGCTTGAGTTGTGTTGTCCGCCGAGATGCACACCAGCAGTAGAAATCTTTCGAAAGTTGTCTCCTCACTACAAGTGGGAGAAATGTGGCCTTGGGGGCAAGCAATGAGCTAGGTACTGTCACCTAAATCCCAGCTCCTCTGTTTAGGCTAACTCCTAACGAAGACAAGGGGGGTTGTCCCTACACAAAGAGTTGTCTATGGTTCTTATGTTTTAAGTGTTTTTGGTGTTGAGTGATGCGGATGGGTGTTTTTTAGGAGTTTAAATGATGAGATCACAATTTTATGTGATTTTAGGGCTTTCTAAAGATGGACGAAAGGGAGGCAATGGAGCAAAGATGAAGACACAAAACAAGAGGAAAAGAAGAAGGAGAACGAAAGGGAGCTAGCAAAATGGAGTAGCAAACAGTAAGCTAATGGAGCAGCAAACAGTAGGCTATGGAGCAGCAAACAGTAGGCTACAGGGCAACAAATAGTAAGCTAATGGAGCAGCAAACGGTGGGCTAAAGACAGCCCAAAAAGTGGGTGAAGGGTGCCCAAAAAGACAAGGGAAAAAAGCTTGCAAAAGAAGGAAAACGAATGCAAGAGAGGTAGCAAACTAGGGCAAAAAAAAACGAATCTAGGAGAAGAAGCTTGGAAAGAGGAAAAATGAGAGACCAAGGCAAGGAAACGAAAGGAAGGAGGAGATCTAGGGATAGTAGGATGAAGCTAGGGCAAGACAAAGTGAACTAGGGCAAAACCAGAGAGGAAAAGGCTTAGCAAGTCAAGTGAAAAGGGATTCAAAGAGCAAAGAGAGAGCTAGAGGAGATAAGCTCAAAGTAACTAGATAATAGCTTGAAACTTTGTGATGGAGAGAAAAGCAAGTTTCTTTGAGATTGTTTCTTCTCTTGAGATGAGAAGGACTTAGAGAACCTGTAGGAGAAAATGAATTAGGTAGTAAAAACCATTGATGAACAAAGACTAGCTTGATCTCCAAGCCACTCTCCACCTCGAATGATCCCTGCAAAACCCTTATTCTCAAATAGAAAAAACCGAACAAGATACTTCTAAACAAGATTAGAACATAAATTGAATAATGATTTGCATAAATAGAGAGATAGGGTGAGAGAGATATCACCAAGACAATGTGAAAACAAAACCCCAAGTGCTCCTGCATGGACCTCCAAAGTCACTTCTTATTCAATAATTCAAACAAATATTACAATGAGAATTTGGCAGAGTGTTCTTGCTCAAAATCTCCATGAGAAGAGAGCCCAAATGGCTTCTCTTTATACAAGAAGTACAAGCTAAAACCCTAAAATGAATTTTGGCAAGAGAGAGCCAAGCAATTCGCATGAGCTAATGAGAGGACCACATCATACTGATTGTAGAGATAACATGGAGTTGGAAGGTGAAGAGAGTAGCCGTGAATGCAACTCATGGAGAGACATCATGCATGAGTGGTTGCTTGGTTGGTATGATTCGTAATTGGTGGGGGATGAGGTGGAGCACCTCCATTGGAACCTACGCCAATCACCTTGTAGTAATCGCCCAAACAAACCCGTGAGCTGAAGATTCACATGAGGGAGGCCCACGCTTCAATCAACATGCTCACGTCATCTATTAAGATCAATTCACATATCCTAACTTGCACCTTGGCATATGCTTAATCCATTATACATAGTCGCCCACCACATTGATGATTGGAGCCTTCATCTTATACTTCATGCGATTTGATGGAGCCCACATGAAGGAGGTGTTAGGATATTCCTATACTCCATCCTAGTCCTACCAGCATTTTCATCATTTGCAGTTTCAGTCTTGCATGCATGCAATTGCATGCATCCCAGTCATCAGTCCCAGCACCTAGCCTCAGTTAGCCAGCCCCCGAGAACTTCTCTCAGATCAGTTTTAGCCCTCCTAGAGCTTAGTGCACCCTTCCTCCTTGATTTAAGGAAGCCACTCGCCCTCTCTCACCTACCATTCAGTTGTACTTCAGTTAGTTGAGTTATCATCAATTCTTTCCTTGATTTAAGGCTAAACTGACTCTCAACTGACTGTATCACTCCGTTAGACCTCCAGTGAGACTGAACTGCCCTTTCTGACTCCAGTTAGCTCCTCATGCGCCCTCCACTGAGCCTCCTTCATTCAGTTAGTTCCAGTTACACCTACCACACTCAGTTAAACTCAATTTGACTGATGGTTGACAGTTACTTGAGCATTGATGACTCCACTGATGATGATGTAGACTTCTGGTTGTGCTCCGATGACACTCTAGTGATCTTTTGATCACTCCATGAAGGCTAATTCAAATTGCCACCTTGGCATTCAAAACCTCATGCATTGTATTATTTATTTGTCCATTTGTGATTAATGAATTAGTGTGTGAAGTTATTTTGCTTCTATCCGAGTTCTACTGTATTATTATTCTGTTGCTCATTTTACTGCATTGACCACTCTTAATCTTATTCCTAAATTCTTTCATTGTGAGGTATACATCAGCTCTTAGATCTGCTGTGAGGATTTTCACAGGAGGGGGTCTGTACACTCAAATTAATCCAAATTTCCAACCTTTGACTTTGGAAACTATGCTTTACCATTCCAATGTATTCGTATACCTTATGCCATCCACCTTCAAACATTAAAAATCAATTTTTAAATGTTTTTTGACTTATTTGATTTTTTGGATTTTAGTGCATTTTGTCATCTTCTGGCAATTAAAGTGCAGTTTGAAGCATCTTTAGCGAAAACTAACTCAGAGGCGGTGTAACTGCCCGGAATATGAGAAAAGAGGATGCTAGGGTAAAGAGGACGCTCTGAGCGTCAAAACGAGCCTCCCCACACCAAATTCCACCTCCAGATGAGGTTTTTATCACATTTAGAAAAATTCCATTTAAACCATTAAAAAATGGTCTAAATTACAGATAAAAAAAAATAAATAAAATAAAATAAAATAAAATAAAATAAAAATAAAAATTATTTTTGCCGGAATCCAACGAAACTCCTAGGGGACCTAGTGCATGTTCATACGACTCAATCGAGATGGCTAACACGTAAAAAATCCTGGACACAAGACTCTAATAACCACCTTAGGTTTTGACCATCATGGGAAATACTCCAGCTTTGGAGGTTTGAGTGAAAAACTCAGGGATTATATGCCACCGATGAGTAGCGCATAATTCCTAAGGAAAAAACACTCTAGAGTATCCCCCAAATGGTTAAACCTAAGGATAGCCGAGTCTTTTATAAAAGGACCGCGTTTAGACCAACTTTTTTACATTTTCCCCATGGGGGTATGAACATGCAGTTATTACAAATGGGGCAAAATTGCCCTAAAAATGACTTCTGAACTTCTAAACATTGATGATAAACATGAATCATGTTCAATAAACTAGCGGCTCACAAGAAATTCAGCTATTGTACAAAATAGCTTATAACAAGGTGTAAAAAATTTCTTAGTGTAAAAAATTTGAATAAAAAAAATCACCTGAAGAAATTGGATCCCTCTCGGTGCTTGATAGATCTGGGTTTAAGATGGATCTATGTTGGTGTATTATCAAATGAAAAAAACACCCTTCCCTTTATATAATAAGATGTTGTAAACCCTAATTGCTAAAACACTAAATGCACAAACACTAAAATGACTTGTGTACTTTAATAAAATAATAAACTGGCGGCTCACAAGAAATTCAGCTATTGTACAAAATAGCTTATAACAAGCTGTAAAAATTTTCTTAGTGTAAAAAAATTGAATAAAAAAAATCACCTGAAGAAATTGGATCCCTCTCGGTGCTTGATAGATCTGGGTTTAAGATGGATCTATGTTGGTGTATTATCAAATGAAAAAAAACCCTTCCCTTTATATAATAAGATGTTGTAAAACCTAATTGCTAAAACACTAAATGCAAAAACACTAAAATGACTTGTGTACTTTAATAAAATAATTAAACATACAGTAACCTAATGTCACCAAGTGACTTTATTAATATGCAAAAGTCAACAATCTAAATGACCTTTATATTCTAACAATTATGAAAATGACTCCCCTCAAAATGGTTCTAACAACACTAGCGCTCAAGAAGAACAAGGGAACCATATCCCTTGATGATTTGAGATTGGAGAGCTTTCCAAAAACCAGATTTAGGAAATGAAAAATGAACCCCAAAGTGTTATCAATGGTAATTTCGGTTTCCACACCCTGAAAAGAAAAATGATACCACGAGGTAGATTTCGACTCATTGAAGATCATAACCTTGGTTTTTCCAAGGTTGATTGTCAACTAACAATGATCATAAAAACTCGATAAGGAATCAAGTTGAGTATGCAATCCCTCAATGGTGGAGGATCAAAGGACCATGTTGCCAACAAAGAGAATGGATATCAAAACCTGGTGAAGAAGGCACCTATCCTCTGGATGGATATGCTCTCGAACAAAAGACTCTAGCTCATCAATGTATATCCCAAACAATGTAGGTGAAAGAGGACAATTGTGTTTTACCCCAATGTTGCCCCTAATGAAACCTAACACTCCATGAGCTTTGCGAAGTCTGTTAGGGAGAAACTCATAGAAGGGCATGCTAACTAAGATAAGAATGCTTGAAATACCAATGTCTCTAAGCCTCTAGAAAAGGGCCTCCCTAAGGACCGAGTCAAGCACCTTTGGAAAGTATACAAAGCAACAAAAGACTTCCAATGAGAAATCGTTCACCTCCTCGATAATCGTTGAGAATATGAATCAATGGTTTATTACTCTGGTCGAAAACCTACATGTCCTTTACCTAGAAGATGTCTCCTCTCAAGTTCCCTAGATAATTCTTGGTGAAGAGATGTTGCATAAAGCATATAGAAAGTGTCCTAACATGATAGTTTGGTAATTATTCAAATTAGAACTAGCACTCAATCTGTGGATAGAGTGAAGAGTGTGGTGAGGACAACAATATGGGAAAGCCAAGCAAACAACATGGTTAAACATATCAGTGATGCCATCGAGAAGTGGTAGTCTACCATGTTAAGAAGGCTTGACTTGGAACCGCTCCCCATTTGCTCCTCTACTAGTATTCATCTCCGAGAGGGATTGCTAGATATCAATGTAAAACAACAAGAAACAAGGTGATGGGGGAGTCACCTCAACTTTTATTTGTTGATGCTAATTTTGCTAATTTAGGGCACAAAATCATGGTTGACAGGTGGAACAGTTTCAACACTCCATTGCACACTTTAGCACATGCATTGAACCAAAGATTTTATGATGAAGGGCTCATTGCTCAAAGCAATGGGAAGAGGAAGGCACCACATCAGGATAGAGAGGTGGCCAATGGAGTGAAAAAGGCCCTTATGAGAATTTTTCCAGTCAATCTTCACAGGGAAGTCAAGGAAGAATTTGCTAGTTTTGTTGCAGGGTTGGATGATTATTCAGACATGTCAGCTTTGGATGAGAGAAGCACCATGAACCCAGTTAGGTGGTGGATTTGTCATGGAGCAAATGGTGTACATTTGCAAACCCTTTCCATTTGTATTCTTTCACAGGTGGTAAGCTCTTCATCGGCAGAAAGGAATTGGAGCACATATGGTTTTATTCATTATGTGAAGCGCAACAGGTTGGGTTGACAAAAGGCTGACGATCTTGTTTATGTGCATTCCAACCTTCGCCTTGCATCTCGTAAGGGTCCAGAATATAGCAATGGGCCTTGCAAAGATTGGGATGTCGATCCAAAATCTGCTAACTTAGACCTCTCTCTTGCTGCAATGAATATTGAGGAACCTAGAAGTGGAATTGGAAGTTCTTCCACTTCACATTCCTTTGTTGGGCATGCTTCCTATTCTATTTTTGAGGAAGATTATGAAGATGAGGATGATCAAGATGACTATTAGTCTAAGCTCTCAACTCATATTTTGTTTCTAAGTTTCTATGCTAGTATGTTCATTGATCACAGTTTGAACTTCGATATGATGTACTTGTAGCCTCGTACATAAAGGCTAATTTTGGATATATGCTATATAGCCTCATTTATAAAGGTTGTTTTTGGATATTACTACTTGCATTATGTGATCATCTATGATATTAGAAATGAATGAAATGCTATACACATAGGTGCATGAGTAAAATGTGATGTTACATGTATGTTTTAAATTTATATTGCTTGGAGTTGGAGCTTATTGTAATTATGATTTATGTTTTACATATTTTAAATTTTTTGTAAGTCCTTGCTCATATATATATATATATATATATATATATATATATATATATATATATATATATATCACGTTTCCCTGTTTCCTAAAATTGTGGGGGTCACGTTTCCAACGTTTCCGCGTTTCCTCGTTTCATGCAACTTAGCCTTGACGTCAACCTCAAAAAACAAATCAGAGCTAAGATGCGATGTAATGATCATGTCAAATGAAGAAGATTAGACTTCAATGTATAGATTCTTAAAGACTTCTAGAAGGGTCATGCTTTTAATCTTTTATTGAGTTAGGGTTCCATTAATTAAGGAGGGTACCATCAAATAAGGGTTAAGACACCAAACAAAAAATAAGGGTTACAACTTATAAGAATAAAATATAATTAGGGTGTCTTTAAGTGGTGGCTACTAGGGTCATAACAAGGGGTCTTAGGTACCACAATGAAAGTGAGTATTAGCACAATAACTAATAAGACCACATCAACATAAAACAAGTAATGGTACATGACCCACAACCCATAGGACCAAAGATGTACAAATAAGGTGGGTAAACATTCCTTTTACCCATAGGACCAAAAACATCCAAGTGGTAAGAGTCAAGACAACTCAAGGTGAGTAGACAACCCCTTTTAACCACAAGTCAAGGTGGTGAACAAAACAAGGTGCTAAACTTTCTAACCACAAGACCAAGAATCAACGAAGGTGGAGAACCAAGGGTAGATCAACAAGGTGGGGTTACAACCATTCATCTCTCTCTCAAATGTACAAATGTTCCATACACTACTTGAAAGTTCATCATCACTGTATAAGGAAGGTCCACACTGGATGATGTCATCCTGTGGTCCTCCTTACTGCTTTTGAGGTCAAATGCTAGTGACTCCTTCAAGGGTTGGCCAGTCCCTTGAGAAGACCATCTAGTTCAACCATCTCGAAGACCTAGGAGAGGAGGGCATCACACATCATCATCTTGGTTAACTGACCAAGATCCACCTAGTTAACTGACCAGGTAGTATGTACCTGCAAGAACTGCTTGGCCCTCGTGACCAAGAATCTACCTGGTCCCAAACCAGGAGGTCTCTGTCTCAACTTGCAAGATCTGCTTGGTCCCCGTGACCATGATGTTGTTTGGTCCCAAACCAAAATACCCTAGAGACAAGTAGGGGCCCTAGCCACATGCTAGGGACTTTGCCATGGCATCATCCTGCTTGGTCCCAAACCAAGAACCCCAGGAGACTGCTGGGGGCCCTAGGGTACCTTCTAGGGACCTACTCTGCCTGGTTAACTGACCAGGAACCCTAGTTAACTGACTAGGGTACCATCCTCCCTGAGAATGGGTCTCGCAGCTGCACTAACTTTAACACAAGCCAGTGCCTCGATCGCCCCTCTCACCCTTTGTCATCAAGCCCAAGAGATCTTGACATCATCCTCAGATCTCTCTCTCTCTCTCTCTCTCTCTCTCTCTCCATCAGCATTGAGATGTACAATTCTAAATTCTTAAACTCTCACCTTGTAACACCGCAGCTATGATAATGTTGGATGGGACATTTGAATAACCAAGAATCAAGCTATCTTCTGCGACAAACCGCCATTACTACTTGGGACTTCCTATAGGATTAAATATGCTTTCCCACAGTTGAAAACAGCCTATTCCCGAAGGACACGGATGATCCCACTACTTACTTTAAATACAGATGTCCCTCGTTTTTGTGACGGTGCATCACAGTAGAACCCGACAATAGTGGAGCTGGCAGTATTATACATTTCAATGAACAGATGATCGCTTTCCATCGTGGCATAGGGAACAACTCAAACAACTATGTAGAGCTCTTCAGTATACTTACAGCGATTACTATGGCAAAGGAAAACAATATCACTGGTCCTCTTAGACTCTAAAATGGTTGTAGACTGGATTAGAAAAAGAAGTACATGCGCTCATTTCGCTCTAGGTCACATACTAAAAAGGATATGCACGCACCCCTGAGCTTACATAAATATTGAATTCAGGCATATATATCGTGAGCTCAATCAAGCGTTGATGCATTGGCAATAGCAATGTGCAACATTCAAGAAGTACGCATCCTACATCATACTGCTCTGGTAACCTCTCCACCAAAGAGATGATTCTCAAGTAATGACGGTGGAATTAAACCTCAGAGTGAAACTAATGATGGATTTCTGGAACCAAGCTCATAGACCAGTTTTTTCTTTCTGTGTATACCACATGAATGTAAATGGGTGAGAACACTCCCCATAAAGTATATGAAATAGAATCCTTTTAGCAAGATTGATGATGGAACATATGGAATCATAGATGGTGGTTTTTTTTTTGTAAAATATGAAGTATCGGGGAAAATTACTCCCCACAAAACTCTACAGTTTTTGCACAGTAGCCTCAAGATATACTGGCTGTAACTTTTCACTTTTTTGGGAATAAAGTTGTCAACTTTTTTCTTTGGAAAAAAAAGATATATATATATATATACACACACACACATTTTGGTGTTGGTTATACCTAATGATTAGCTTAGTTAGATTCTTACCTATGCTGCACCTTTTCTTTCTCTTTCGCTTTCTTTATCTTGCTTTCAACATTAACTAGGAGTTGCTTTCTCACTCACACATTGTATTCACAAGAGATGTGTGTTCTAATCACATCAACCTACTTTTGTGGTCATAGTAGAACTATTTTATCTTATTTTGTACTCACACGCTTGAGTTAGAGATGTGCAACTTGTGAAAGAAGAAGACTAGGGTCATGTAACATGTGGAAAACCTAGTGCTACTTGCTATGCTTGTTGTGGAGGAGAAGAGAAGGAGACATCTCAAACATGTGGGATACAAGTGTAGATGCCAATGAGAATTTGTCACTGATGATGCTAGCTTGTTGAGGCTCTTTGGTGGAGTGACCAGCTTTTGTTAGGAGTGATTCCTAGCTAGTAGTTGGTGACTGCAATATTCTTATGGTTTCCCTAGCTAGGGTTCAAAAAGCTTGACTTGTACCAGCTTTGCATTAAAATTGTGGTCTGTATACTTGTACTTTCTTGCATATATGAAGTTTCCAACAGTCCAGATATTGTGGTATTGTAGATTTGACTTTTAGTTAATGTTATCTTCATGATTGGGTACATTCTAGCAGTTGTTTTTCATGTTGATTTGATACAACATATCACTGAATTCGTTAAGTGATTCAACACATATGTTGAATATCAGAAAGCATATTTGTTGTTGTTACAACCCACATTCTATTCACTCTGGATGTATGTTCTAGTCTCATTGACCTACTTTTGTGGTCATTTGTTGGACATGTATGTTCAGCACTTCGACGGGCAGCATGAGTAAGGTGGATGCCAAAGCATGCGGATGGACTTAGCATGTTAAACAAGGATGAGACGTCAACTTGGGTGGAGTGTGACCATGCTTGGGTTGCACTCACACATGAGAAGCATGCCTATATATTGCCCAAGTGGAAGTTCAACCAAGGCATCAATCAAATTCAAAAGAGTCCAAGCAAGAAGGCAAACAAGGGAGATGCGACCAAGGGGAGAGAGCAGGTCGGGTGCAGGCCGCAGGGGTATTGATTGCACGGAAACCCTTGCTCCAGTTGTTAAAAATAAATACCACCAAGACCATCATTTCTCTTGATGCATCCTTTCAATGGGAAGTCACCAAAAGGATGTCAAGAATCCTTTTTTAAATGGTGATTTTTGTGAATAAATTTGCATGCAACAATCAATTGGTTTCATCACCTCTGCTAATTCAAATTTGGTATGCAAAGTTGACCAAGTCCTTTTATGGTCTTAGACAAGCACCTAGGGCTTGGTATGAGAAAACTAATACTCATTTCTTGAAGAGTGGTTTTAAGTGGAGTCGATCTGATCCAAATCTGTATGTTAAATTCTTTAAAGATGATGTCCTCATAGTTGTTCTTCATGTAGATGATACAATTCTCACAACAGCCAAATTTTATTACTTTGAGAATTAAAGAATGATCTCAAGCACAATTTTGACATGACAAACTTAGGCTTGTTACATTACTTTTTAGGTCTTCAGGTATGGCATATAGTTGATGGGATCTTCCTTTCTTGGCCTAAGTATGCTTTGGATTTGCTAGCTCAATTTCAAATGAGTAATTGTAAGCATTCACCAACACCCTTTCAGTCAAGATTCCAATTAACAATTGATTGTGAAACTCAATTGTTGATGCCACACTCTATCGTCAACTTATTGATAGTTTGACTAATTTGACTTGTAGCAGGCATAATATCTCATTTGTTGTTATTATGGTTTCAAGGTTAATGCAAAAGCCTCATGAAAGTCATTGGAAAGCAACTAAAAGGATTCTGATATATCTTCAAGGAACTATAAAATTCTAAATTATGATGATTTCTATTCTAACAAGGCTTTTGTTTCACTTCTAAGTTATACCGACTCTAATTGAGCAGGAGATACTACTGACAAAAGATCTACTGCAGGATATGTCTTTAAGCTTGGTTTATGTCCAATAAGAAGTTGAGAACACTTTATTTCTTCTTGTCTTGCAGAGTGTAGGGAAACTCAAGAAGCAGTGTGGATCCGGCATGTCCTTGCTAAGATTGGACTGGTTTAGAATGCACCTATTGAGTTGAGATGTGACAATCATAGTGCTATTGTGTTAATTTTTAATAACCAGATCTGATTGCAATTTATTGACTGATTTTTATACCCATATTTATAATGCATATAAAAAACTGAATCAGAAATTACAACACATTGATTACTAATGTACAGTGGAATAAAAATTAAACAGTACCATACACAGTTGCACAAGATATACCCTGGAAACCCCAATCCCTGGGGAAAACCACCAACAGATTGTCTTTATTATTTTGTGACTCACAGAAATGCCTCAGCACTGACAGTCAAACCCTCAATCACTGAAGACAACTCCAGCTTGAGAGAATCTCTCTCTCCAAAGCCTCGAAAAACCCTCTCTTATATTTGATCACTTAGTGATCAACCTCCCTCAATTCACTTTATGCAAATACCATGGCCTCAGTACTATGGGACACCCAATACGATGGGCCCCCCAATACCATGGGCTAATTGACCTTTTACATAAAGTATTATAAAGGTTACTTTTACAAAGAAAGTTACAATTTGAGAATACTTCCATGTGCTAGACACAAGCCAACATAGAAGCACCTATCCTCACTAAAAACTTCAATATATTGAACTTGCTTATAATCCAACATATCACTCCAAAACCAAACACATTGACCTTAATACACACTACATTTGGGACTGGTTTCAAATGGAATTATTCATTTCGAATATTGTCCCACCAAACAACAAGTCGTTGATATCTTCACCAAATCCATGACAAAAGCGAACTTTCTTCATCTTCACAACGTATTGGGGGGGTGCCAGTAGTTGCCATAAAGTGGGAATGTTAACATAGTGACATCTTCCTCCAAATATGTTTTAGCTTCTAGTCAACAATACACGGGAATGTAAAAATGCATATAATATTTGTCTAGTGGTCTCATTTATCATTGTTATAGCTTATCATTATGACAAGGCATTTTGTATATACAATGAGTCATTATTTGACTATTGGGCATGTTATTCTTCAATAACTCACTAATTTTTAAAGTGAGTTTATCCCACATTCAGCATGGGATATGTTTTGTCCCTTTAGCCTATATAACAGAGTTGAAGGACGCTCAATTGTAATCACTGTTGGATGCATGTGAAGTGTCATAATTGGAAGAGTTTGCCTAAAGAATAGTAGGCATGCTTACATGGATGTTCTCCCACCTTGGGGTTTTACCATGTAAATCTTGTCTCCTTTCTCTTGTGTCTCTTTTTATATTCGATGCATTCCATAGGAGTTTAGATAGGTTAGATCTTGCGGTTATATGTCTATGCATATGTCCCTGGTCTTTCAATTTTGAAAGTAACATTTCTTGAAAATTTCCACATGGTATTAGAGCTGATTGGAATGGGATTACTCTCTTGATAAAGAGGGAGTGAGATATTTCAATTGTACTGTACCTAGGAGTGGTGCTTGACCTAGTACAAGTTGGTTGGATGCGATACCCTAGGGTGCTTGGAAGAAGCAGAACAATTGAAAGGTTGGTCTACTCTGTCTATGAAATATTTTGCCTTAGAGGTATTTTTCATATTTGTAGGATGACTACTCTCGATCTTTAGAGAGTATGAAAAGTTGGATGGTGTCTCCAATTTCATAGCTCAGAAGTCCAGGCTGCAAATTTTGGAGGAACCTAAGATTTCGGAGAATGTTGAGAAAGAGATAAATGCAACTACCGATATAAAATTGTTGGTTGTTCATGCTAAGAGGGAACCCAAGGAAAAGAGAATCATCCCCAACACTCTAAAGAAGACTACCAGCAACAATATGTTGAGGCTTTGGTTGGTTTATAGCAAAGTTCTTGTGATTCTCTACAGATGCTCTTGAAGAACAAGCTTTCAACCATTCACCTGAGTAATACAAATGCAATGGTCAACTACTTGTCTAAGGTCGTAGAGTTGAGGGATTAGTTGGATAACCATAGGGACGAAAGTGGAGGATAGGGAGTTACTGTGTTGATGGTATGTGGATAGTGGGACATTGACATGTATGACTTATGACCTAAGTCACACGGTTCGGGTTCGGCAAGGATTAGGTTCGGTTTGGGTTCGAATTTTCCGATGAGGTTCGGATGAGGTTCGACATAAGGTTCGACTATATATAAATATATATATAATTTCTTGATATTATATAGCAAAAACAAATGATGCAGAAACATGATCAATAAGTTCAATAAATTAACATTATTAAAATTATTAATTAATTTAAAATAAAATTAATAACATTATAATTAATAAGCAATAAACAATAATGTTGAGTGTTTATAAAGTAGATTAATATTATTAATTAAATTAATAAGAATTTAATACAAATTATAATCAATAAATTTTTTTTGTAAAAAGTATTCAATGTAAACAATTATTAATATATGGATAAACCACTTTAAAGTTAAAGTTTAAAGTTTATTTTAAAGTTTTAAAAACTAAAATTTAAATTTCAAGTTTAAAAGTAAACTTTTAATATTATTAACAATAATGTTAAAAGTTAAAGTTTAAAAGCTTAGTTTACTAATATTAATTTAATTAATTAATATTAATATAATTAATTAGTAAAACAAAAGGATATTACAGGATGCGTTGGGAAAATCGTGGCCTGTGGAGGCTTGGAGCTGCACACGCAGACTGCAGTCGGGGTCACGGTCGCAGTGAATCTCCGTTGCGCTCACAGTCAGGGATGCCAACACCCGCCGTTGCAGATGAATGGACTATGGAGGGAGGTCGACATGGGTCCTCGTAAATGAATGGAGGGAGGCTAGATGAATGGCGCGATTGCAGAAGGCGAGGGAATGAATCTTTTTCCTCGTGAAATGAAAGCGAGGGAAGGTTATGTCGGGTGGTTTTGCCTATGAAAAAATCCGAAACTCAGCCAAAAAAATCGAACCTCAACCAAAAATTCGCCTTCAGGTTCGCCTTCAGGTTCGCCTTTAGGTTCGGGTTCGATTAGGTTCGGGTTCGTTATTAGGTTCGGCATTAGGTTCGTCATTCAGGTTCGCCGAACCTGAACGAATTTCAAATTTTTTTTTAGGTTCGCCGAACCTCGAACCTCAAGGATTAGGTTCGCCGAACCCTGTGACTTAGCTTATGACAATAAACTCTTTAGCAAGCTTCCAGAGCCAAATGAATGTATATGGGTGGAGTTGGGTGATGATGCTACATATATTGTGAAAGGATTGGGTTCCATTTCCTTCCAAACGCCATCAAATGGTTCTTGACTTGAATTATTCTTTGTTTGTTCCTAGTTTGAAAAAAAAAAATCCTCTTTCAATTTCTTGTACGGCAAAGCTTCAGTATAGATTTTCCTTTCAAGGACAACATTGCACTATCAATGATTGTAATCTAGCAAGTCTGAAAACTTTGACTAGAGGTGTTTTAGATAGTGCCCTTGAAAGGTTACCTGTTGATCTTGTGGCACCTATACATACAAAAGGAAAGCTAGGTGAGTCTTCTAATATTGAGGAGGCAGATGCAATGCATATATGGCAAGATGCCATGGGTCTAAGTTCAAAACCTATGATTCTAAGCTTGAGCTAATGGAAGTGTGGTAGAGTACAAGGACAAGGTTGTTGGATTCTCTCAAGGAGAGAGAATTGAACTTGATATTACTCATGCTTCAGTATTCTCTCAAAGAGAGAGAGGTGACCTCATCCAGGTTGTTGCTTTAGTTGCCAAAGGTTTTGAGGTGCATGGGCAAGATACCCAAGATTAGAGGTTGTTGACAACCCCATGTGGGTTGTTGCTTGTAGCACAAGCTTCATATTTCAGGATGATTAGATGCATTTGTCTTATTCTTGTATGGAGATGTGATTATCTTTGCAGGACATCCTAAACAGCTCATGATGTGCTGTCTAGAGATTTTAGCCCCTGATGTTGACATTAGGGATGTTCGAGTTTGGTAGGTTATTGATCATTCTGGGTTACGATCCTTTAGATTCACGGGCGGTCAGTGTCTCTTGAAGGTTCGAGATGTTATGACAGCATCTTGTGTTGTCGGATACAATGAGACTTCCACGGCTTACAAAATCTATATTATAGTACAACATAAGGCTCTGATAAGTCGGGATGTGAATTTTGATAAGGTTGTGAGGCCCTCTAGTAAACAGGTATCTCCTTCAGATTGAAGGGTGTGAAGAGGTGTTCCAGAGGTACATTGCATAATCAAATCAAGGTGTGGACAAGGTGAGATTGGGGAAGGATATGCCCTTACCTTCTACGCCACCTCACAGGAAGCCTAGATGGCTTTCGCAGACATTGATGCACAGGATGATGTAGGAGCACCCAAATCTTCAATGAGGGCAAGTATACCTCCTAAGAGATATGCTAACCATAATGCATTTGCTTCTTCCATTTGTAAGCCTTCCAATTGTTTGAGTTGAGGTGTGATGCCTCAATGAAGGATTATGTTTGGGTTGATTCTAAGATAGCAGTAAGTTTAAATTTGCAGATAGCAAGTTTGGTTTAGCTGCAAAGTGAGAAGACTGGTGTTGGTGAAAATACTTTCTTGATAAAGGAGTGTTAGCTTTTGGGGTTACTAAGAAATTGTTTACACCATTGCTTGATGGTGCTTCACGTAATGCGGAGTGCATGGTGTATGTATGACCCTTGGTTGTTCAATGATGGACATATACATTGGAGTTGGCTCGCTCATTGATTGCTAGAACTTGTCTAGATGCCTATGTAGCACAATTCCTTGGAGTGTTGGAGAACTAGATGGCATGATGACTTTTTCATTATGGCCAATGGAAGTTGGCTGCTTGCTTGGAAGGCCAACTTACGAGACCTTCAAGGCATGGGGACACTTCATTGCTTGCATGGAGGCTTATACTTGACTTAAGGATGCTTGGCTTGAAGAATGATCATCAACACATGGTGGCCCCATAGGTGCACATAGCTTAGGATCATTTTGGAGGCTTGTGGAGGTGGAGCATTGGACACATCTCGTGGAGCGTTCAACCTTCAAGCCTTGCTTGTTGGAATGCATACCTTGGAGCTTCACATGTGTCACCTAGTGTTGGAGCGCTCCACATGTGGGCCTATCTTCCATAGAGTTAGGTTGCTTCTAGTGCACTAGGCCCACTTTGTATTGTTGGCCTCCCTCACCTCTCATATAAATAGAGGGAGGAGAGATCATTTGTTACAGATGTGAGATACTAGGGCAGATTTATCTTCTTGTCATCTTCTTCATGTATACTCTCTCTATGTCTGAGGTGCTACACTCATGGAGGAAGTTAAAGAGAAAACCTAGGGATAGGGCTACCCTAAAAAGGAAAAGAAACTAGGGTTGGTGATAAACCCTACAATGGAAAAAGAATCATTTATCCTGTAGCTCTTGTGAAAAAAGAAGACTAGAGTTTTGGGGCTTGTGGAAACCCAAGTGCTACCTGTGGGACACAGCTCGTACACTTGTGGGACACAAGTGGAATTTCAAAAGAGAACTTGTCGATGATGATGCTAGCTTGTTAAGGATCTTTGGAGGTGTGCCAGCATTGGTTAGGAGTGATTCCAAGCTAGGAGTTGGTGGCTAGGGTTTTCTTAAGGTTTCCCCAACTACAGATTGGAGAGCTTGACTTGTACCAGCTTTGTGATAAAGCTATGGTATGTACTTGTACTTCATCCTTCTATATATATATATGTGTGTGTGTGTGAGTGTGTGTGTGTGTGTGTGTGATCTTTTTCAGCAATCCAAATATTGTGCAATTTTTTGCTTATGTTTTCTTTTTGATTGGGAAGATTCTAGCAATTGTTGTTCATGTTAATTTGATATAACATATAATTGACTTGGTTAAGTGATTTAATACATATCTTGAAGATATAAGAGCAGATTTCCTGCAGTTATAATTTGTTGCAATATCAAATATCCAGACCTGTTATATGCCTAGAAAAGTGTGCCCTAAGGACTGTAGCAATGCTGTATTGCAGTACACTTGTATGGTATTTATTCTCTTGGGATGCCCTGTGAAATTGGGTTGAAGAGAAGTGATATATTTCTACTGTAATTTAATACTTCAGATCAGCCCTTAGCCTGAAAGTTCACAGGGAATATATCCGGAAAACCTCAAGATCGAGGTTAAAGTTTGGAAGTGACATTTCTCAAAAATTTCTACACATCAGCGGAGAAGCACCAACAAAATGAATATGGATGGAACCCCTACCTGCCTATCGATGCGCCATCACTTACCGAATGGGGCCCAAACATTAATGACTGTGACCCTTCTCCAAACAGGGGATCTGCTGTTGCTGCTTAAACTTTACAAACCTTCATTATGTCCAGCTGAGTTTTGATATTTGCTTTCTATTTTCCTAGTTCTACCATTAGGCCATATGATTGCTACTTTTTTGGACTTGTAACCCTTTGGGTATGGACTCTACCATTTTTATAAAGGCCTTTGGGCGTATACTAGTTTCTAGGTTTTGCTCATGGAAGAAGTTTTATGTCGCCCACCTTTTTTTGTATGAAATGCATGTAAGTATTGTTCTTCATAGAGTTTGAAAGGAGAATGTTTATTCAGAATTTAATAATAAAAAATAAACAGAACCAACCTGTGCTTTTCTCACACCCTCAGAAGCTTCTGCAGCTATTTTCAGGTCTATGACATCTTTCACTGAACGTAAGCACCCTTTGAATAGTGCAACTGCTGCCTCACTCTCTCCAAGGGAAAGATGACAACTGCAAAACACAATTACACTAATACTAAGATGACAATGACAGTCAAAATTACTGTGATACAAAGCCAACAACTTAAATATATGAAACAAAACTAGTGCAATTCCAACTGCACAAAAGTTCAAGCACACATCCTTGACTGCATGTTAAGTTCTCATCATTAGTTTCAATAGCAAAACTGTTATAAGTTATAAACTTATAACCTTTCTATGAAATATTTATTATTGCAAGAAGATGCACTCCCTCCAACTTGTATATTATTTCAGTACTACCAAATGGTCAAAAAAGGATATTGTATTCATTGAGTATATCCATAACCTGTCAAGGGAGCAGGGAATACCTAAAAGCCTAAATGAATCACGAAGTATTGAGTTTTTCCAGTTAAAGTAGTAAAGAACAATTAATAGTATAAATGGAAAATCCATGCAAGACCAGTTTCAGTATCATTGTATTACCTCGTTAACTTCTATTATTTACTTTGTTTAAATTTAACCCTGAAACATATCAAATTAATTAGTTTTCTCAGTTAAGGGAAGGATTAATGGCCCTGATATATTGACTATTTCTATATTTAAAAACCTTGCAACTTCTATGCTAAGTGTCAAGATTAGGACTAACATTATACCTATAAAATTTTGAACATACTAATTATTAATCTGAATTTACTTTCTACCATAATATGAATTTTCAAATTTCAACAATTCATTTTTACGAAATGATATAAAATTCAAATTGTAAAACAGACTATGTGCAATAGCATATGCCTGTGTTGAGAAACACTTCTGTGAAAGGGATCAAAATCATATTGAAACATTCTCATATTTTCCTGCATTCAAAACAATGCAATCGACGTCCAAAAAGTGGGGTTAATACAAATTCCCATTCTATCTGAAAAATGATATTTTAGTTTTAATATCGATGCATTTAATCACACATCATCACAATCTTGCCTAAAATCTGAGAACATATTGATTACAAGTTTATGATGGCTGACTTATGGATAATGCTCAGTTTCTGTCTGGCCACCCTGCAAACAAAATTTCAAAAGTAGCAAATTATTCATTCCTAATGCTCCTATGTCACATGCATTTTTTTTTCAAGTCATCACCAATCTAAGATCACACTTCTTCAACAACTTTGGAAGTATGACATTTACTTATTGATGCCAATATAAATACTTTGTATCATCCTCAAGAATTGGATAAAGATTTTAAACAAAGAATTGGAACAATATTTATGACAGCATGTAACAGGAATCTTGAGTTATCTGACTCATTAGTCGGAACAGGCAGAAAATAGTTTCTCCAACTTGGTATCAATCATGAGTCAAACTCTAACTCACAATTAATCATGAGTTTGACTTGATTTGGCGAAGTTTGACTAGGTAAACACAATCAGTTTTATATTAAACCTGAGTTTTCTACAGTTTTGTACTCCCCCAGTTTTCTATAGTTTTTATACTTCCCGAGCTTTTCCCAATTCGAGTCAAACCCTTGAATCTTCTGCATGGAGTTTTTCCTGATTCTGACTCTGGTATGCTCAACAATTAAACAATGTGGGTTTTTCAATAGGTATTTTATAGCATTGTATCCATTCAACTATATTGATGTGTTTATTTCAATTGGTGTATGGATGTAGGCCTTCCATGTCTAATAACTCAGCTCAATTTCTAGCCAAAACTCAAGTTGCAACATAGTTGGCACACCAAATGGAGAAAACACTTAAACCAAGACAAAGAAAACTAGACTAAGCCCAAAAAACAATGAAAAAAAAGTGAATACCAAAATCGATAAATTGAATCTTCATGGTCAACAGCTTGTTTGTGTGCAGTTACAACTTACAACTAAATGGGTTCAAACTTCAAAGTAACCCATCAAAGTCTATAAAAATGCTGTAACAACCAAAGTGCAGTGTAAATTTACAGGGTAACTCAAGGATGGGATAAACATGATATGGCTTGGACTTGCCTTTAGTAAATAAGAAAACAATTTGATAAAAGAGCCAAATCAATTATGAATTACAATCGCCGAATTGTTAATTTATCCAGAGATCGGTACTCCCTCTGGATGCCCTGAGATCTCAAGCGGTTTGAGTCTCTATAAATCAGAAATACAATAATGACTTAAAATACAAACACTATAGATCTCTTAACACTTTCACAATGAAAAACACAGCAATCACACAACTCAGTATTTACCCTGGAAACACCAAACGAGGAAAACCAGCTATTTGTGGGGCTTTCTTCTATCTCGATCCCAGAGCAAAGTAAGCAGAATACAAGTGCGTACAAAATACCTCAAAAGGAACAACCGAACCTGACAGGGTCAAAAACCCTAGATCTGCATGCAACAAGCTGATGCATGCACATAGGAAATGTGCCTTAACTATCAACTGGATCTGCATCTGTCTGCAGGTAACTTTGTCAGTACTGTCTCTCTCAAAGCATTGCTCTGATCTGCTCAACCAAAGAAGAAGGCCAACTGCTAGATGAATGCACCCCTCCTCTGCATGGAAAAGTGCACCCTACCTCAAGATGTCAGATGCTTGTACGAAATCAGATCTCAACAAATCTGAGCTCTGACCGTCATAGTCCTTCCTCAATCACCGAGACAAGAATACTCTGAAAGTCTCAGCTGCTCAATCGATCAACCGGAAGCCATAAGAGCCAATAAAACAAGATTAATGTACTTTCTTACTACGCTACTGGGAGCGGGGAGCGAGAGCGAGGAGCAGGAGCAGAGCGGAAAGAAAAAATTTCAAAAGCTTCCAAGGTGGGAGTGTTTTCGAGAGCATTTTTATATAATATATATTTTTATATATTTTGATGCATATATGTCAACAAAACCATGTGCATCCATCAAAATTCAAACCATTATACACAAATATGCAAAGTTTCTCATGTATATAGCAAGTAAGAGTGCATACAACCAAAATAGCACCGAGTGCAATCCATATCTGAACCAAAGTACATCAATAAATAGGCTATAAACTAGAGATTCTTCAAAAACTAGCTTTGAGGTTGTTACCGCTCAAACTAGTAGTCCTTTCAAAGCAGACTAAGTATACCTTGTGCTAGTGATGGTAAGCATACAAGAGGGGCTAGATCCAATGTCACCACAACCTAACTCGTCAACTTCTTCAGTTAACTCCTAAACCCAGGGGAGAGTCCCTAATAGAGGAAGAACACCTGCAAACACCAACACACCTAAAAATACCCTTCTACAAGCTTGCCTTATATGGAGTCAACAATGGATAATGAAGACACAAATCACACAGAAGGAGTTAATTCAATCTACCAATCAATATCAACAGATATCATCAATTCAATACACTTCAGAAGTCCTAAGGTAGGGTTTCACACTTCCCAAGGCACTACTTTAAAAAAGTGTGCTCTGAAGGGGAGATGATCAAGTGGCCTATAGCGCACTTGATGATCCAGTTAGAATTGCAAAAATCCTACAAAAACCCTAATTTAGGCAATCTCATGTTCCCCAATGCACCAAGGCAAATGGGTATTCCTTCAAATATTTGTGGATAAATCCACTAGGGCGAATTTGCTGGGTGGACCAAAATTACAAACTCACAGTTATTTTTGGAGTTCTGAATTTATTTATATTTTTAGGGTTTTCCCGACAATATTATATTTTTAGGGTTTTTCAATATATAAAAATGCATTTAAAATAAAGGATATGTAAAATGATAAAAGAGAGATAGATTTGTTCGAAAAATAGGGCATATGATTCTTGTCTAAATCCCTACAGCATTGAGAGATCGATACCAACCTCCCTCTCTTAGAATGGATTTCAATACTTGTAATTAGGGCATCAACTAGCAACCGCAAAAGTTAGGAAGAAGCGCCCAATTAGGGCAAGCAAAGAAGTCCAAGGCACAATTAACAATGGAGACTTCCTATGAATGGAAGGTCTCCTCATGCAAGGTTAACAAAATACGAGCAAGAAACCCTAACACTTTAGGATAATGCACCATTAAACTAGGGTAGAGGTATACCTTACCAAAATTTAACAAAGTTGAGCAAGATAGCGCCTTAGGTCACCTTTGTGCTTGAGTTATTACAACCATTCTTTAGCATCAACCAATAGCGTGTGTAAAAGAAACACTATAAATTCATCAAATTAACCTTCAAGCAAGAAAGATCATCCCAAAAGAGGTGCGCATAACATCAAGAGCTCCACTAAACCAAGAGAAATAGAAAAGATCTCATAATGAACCCATATCTTGTTTTGTTTTTACATTGAGAGGCGTTATTTATATAAGACTAGCGTCACCTAATTTTAAGTTATGAGCCTACAAGATAATGTGAAAATATAACATTTTGGCTTGCTCACCCACAATTTGGGGGATAAACCACTTTAAATGACATAAAAATAATAATAATAATGCAATTAGGCTACACCAAGTGCTAGGTGTGACAAATGGAGGACGTCATGCGCCAACTAACCAACAACAGATGTGTGCCCTCAACGTCCTCCTTCATTATCCTTGTAGGCTTCTTTAATAAGGAAGTAAAATTTGCGGGTTACAGAGCCCAGGGGAGGGGTCAAATAGGTACAAGTGAGCAAATAAGGTGGGCTAGATAGGGTACAAAGCCCTTTACAAAGTGCTATCACCTTTTACATGGAAAATAAATGAGTGTGGTCATGCGTCCAAGTGATTAGCCCCCCAAGGGCACCAACCCCTACACGGTGACCACCTCCTACAGGTGGAAATCAAGCGGACCATCCATGGCATGATTAGGGGTATTTAGACCCAAATAAACACTCTACGCTTTAGCTTGGCCTTCACATCAAAAATTTTAACCCCTCGCTTTGGTAGACCTGAATGCAATCGCTGCAGATACTCTGAAGCATAACAAAGGCCACCAACATCAATCTAAACAATCAACACCACCAACATCAAGCTACATAGAGGGGTTGATGTTTTGATCCATGCCCCCATACATGATAGAATCCAATGGAAACATTGCAATCCTGAAATCCTAAAAAAAGTTAAGCCTGTCGAATCCTGAATGGGATCAAAAATTCTACTTTTTGCACTTGGAAGTCCAATGAAGTTGGAACCACCCTCGAACATCCTAAAAAAATCAATGGTAATGTTAAAAATTTAAGAAAAAGGATAGAAAATGAAAGATAAGGAGAATGTCAACTTTTACTTTAAAGAATTTAATATCACCATTTAATGCTATTGATGATTACTAAGGTTAGGTTTATTGCTATTAGAGTAGACTTTTCCTCCTTTATATAGCATTAGAATGGGCCTAGGGTTAGTTTCCCCCACCCATCACTTAACTTTTAGGTTTTTTAAGAAAAAATGAAAAAAATAGGGAGTGTTTTTTTTTAAAGGAAGCGCGCTTCTTGAAAAAGCTCCCTGTAAGGGAGGATTTAGGAAGCACACTTTTTCAGTGCTTCTTAGATGCTTCCTTTGGAAGCAAGCTTCAAGAGCGGGGGCAGTGGGCACTCCCACGCAACATAGTTTTTTAATAATTAAAAATAGCACGTCCATATTAGTGGTGGATGAGAACGTCCATAGGTGTCATCCATCCACTTAGGTTCAAATCCGAAGGTGGGTGGGGCATGTACACCTACATTGACTAAGCAACCAAATGGTTCTGCAAAGGGGTTTGTAGTCTAGACTCTAAACTCATATTATATATGAGATACCTATTTATCAATGAAATTTTGGACATCTATTGATATTTGGCATTGTATGGATATGGCTTTATTTAATATCATTGAAAAATGTCTTTTTCAATTCAAAATATGTGTATCTCTTCGTTTTTTTGTGTTTGTCAAACTTTTCCAATCTGATTCAGACTCTTCACTCTTTTGCCTCATTGATTTTTTTCCTATTTTGAGTTTGGTAACATTACTTGAGAGATTGGACGACAACATTGAACTCGTGGATCTTGGAGACTCAATATTCTTCTCTGGATACTCGAGGAGGGCATCAAACCAATGCCTTTTCAACTACTCTGAAGTCAAAAGTGTTGATGTTTCTCCAAGTTGCAGCATCAAGCAAACATCAGCAGACATTCTCCCAGAGGGGTCATGTGATTTGACCAATGGCTAGTGGAAAATGGCCCTGGCATAGCCTTGATTAGTCGTGTGTTGGCTAAGAGTGAATAAGGCTTGAGGTGCTTAGCCTTGATTAGTCATGTGTGTTGACTAAGAGTGAATAAGGCTAGAGATCACATTGCATACTTTGTGAGGGAGTGCTCCGTGATAGAGTGATCTTCTCTATGCTAGAGTGTTTGACTTGTTTATTTGATAGGGGTTCATCCCCTTGTGAAATATACAAGTCTAGTCTAATGTTGAATTTGACATAGGGTCTAAGAATTGTCTGGACTTCTTAGTGTAGGTCAAATCAACATTAGAGCTCTATGCGTGAATAGACATGCATGTGAGGAGGAGAATAACATCATCATTATGTTAAACTTTTCTTAAGAAAGAAGGAAATTCCAATAATAAAGTGGTCAACAGGTAAATCAAAATTGAAGTGATCAAATAGCAAGTTGGTGCCATCAAGAAGACAAGTCGGCCCCACTAGTGCAAAATCAAGTGATATGATGTGTATAAATAAAGTGCTCTAGCTTCTCTTTCGTCCACTCCAATTCGTCCAAGCTCATCTCCTTCTCTTTGGTGCGCATATCTAGAAGGGCAAATGAAGGTTCAAGAAGCAACTATTGAAGACTTTTATTATCTCTCTTGGGTTTGCTATTCTTACCTTATGAAGTTCACATTTTCTCTGCTATTGTGATCTGCACCTTCTCTGCAACTAGGGTTTGTGCCCTGTCACTGGTATACCCTTGTGATTAGGGTTCTTCATGTTGTTGTTGTACTCTTAATACTGGAAAATATCTTCTTAAGAAAAGTTGTTGAGTTTTCTCCCTATTGGTTTTCCCAAGGTAAAATTATAATGTCTATTGTGCATGGCTATGTTTCTATGATCCTTTGTTTCCACTGCAATTTAAGTTGAAATTTTTAGTATGCAATTATTCGATGAAAACTGTGGGATAAAATGAATGCTTGAAATCATTGTGAAATAATTGTCAAGATCTGGAAATAAATAAAAATTCAACAAAAAGCATGTGTGCTTGTGAAGGACTATAAGTGTTGAAGAGATCATGACTTCTGATGTATCAATGAATTTGTAATAAGGAATATCAATAAAGTGCAGAAGACCGTATGTGGAGATTAGACAATGGTAACAAAAATCGTGATGAATTACAAAGTAGGCTAAAGCCTATGAGAAGTGTCATCTTGTGTTGATTATCTTTTAGAGTCAAATCGTAGTTTGTCAATGTGGCTATTACAAATTGCAGAGAATGTCATCATGGATAAAAAAGAGAAGCATCATTGTCAAGGAAAGGGGAATCGCCCACTATGATTTTGTTGATAGGAGAATTAGTGAAGAGCAATCATGTGAGATTACAAAGCTCAAAATAACTAGAGTACCTTAGTCGTTATGGGAATTCCGACGTCATTGTCAAAGAAAGGGGAATTGCCCCTTATGATTTTGTTGATAGGAGAATTAGTGAAGAGCAGTCATGTGAGATTACAAAGCTCATAATAACCGGAGTACCTTAGTCGTTATGGGAATTCCAACAATCATCTCGGGTGTCAAAGCCTATTCAATGAACAAAGTGAGGGATATTAAAAAGTGGAGTGTACTACCTATTGAATCTTGTGGGGTTGAAGTAGTTTGATGGAGTTGACCTAGAAGAGCGTCAAGATGATTGCTTAATCCCTAGGTGGGGATCAACATATGTTCAAGGAGGGCAAACAATCACAATTTGAGTTCTCGTCATGTTAGCACAAAGCAGAGAGAAAAATGAGTGTTACCAACTTACCACAACTCCAATCTAAGCATGGTGTAGCCAAGGACTGAGCTAGAAAAGGCCAATCAATCTAAACCCCCAAATATGCTTCCCATATAGCCTGCCAACATCTACACTTGAATATACCCTCCCAAATATGTCTCATTTTGGGCCAACCAAATTAAATCTCATGACAGTAGTGACGAATCTGAAAGTGAGGATTTTGAAGGGTATTCTAAGAACCTCACCCTCACAACCACTATTGTATTTGAGTGACAAGGTTATGGAGGTAGAATTTGATAAATGTCACTTCAAATAGAATATCACTTACCTATAACCACAACAACCTCCTCGATCGTTCATGTGGAAGAATGCCCATCTACAAGCCAAAATCACAAACTTAAAAACCTTACAAGTAGAGATTTGGAGCTAGCAAAAATAGGTAAAACAACAACAAACACAGTTCCAAGTTATGAAGGAGAAGAAGGTTGACCCAATTGTGGAGAAGGTTGTCCAAGCCTAGGGAGAGGCTCAAGCAATCTATGGAATTCAACATTAAAATGTGTGGTCTCCCTCCTTCCTCTTTAGATCCAACGCAATCTAGTTTATCTTCCATTCATGACACCTTCAACCTTAAGGATGTTGGTCTAGAATCTAGATAGAGCATGGAATACACTAAATTCCACTCTAATTCCTCAATCTCTTGATGCCCCTCCCCTATAAAAAATTTCTTGATCCAAATCTCACAAGGCATCAAGCAGAGGAATCTAAGAACTCATGATAATAGGTTGTTGCATCTACAAAGGCAAACAAGTGGACAACGATTCAACATCTCAAAGCATTGATTCAAGATTCACCCCCTCCTGATTGGGAGAGACCTTGGTCATCCAAATGACAAACCTATGGGGGTAAGGAGGAGAGGCCTTTATCCATCTCCATTGCTTGTTGGAAATGCAATGGCACATTTTTCTCTCATCTGAGTATGCTCTCTAATGTGCCTAGGACTCGAGATCACCTTTCTTCATCAAGATCCACACAAACCATGTTCAAAGTCAAACACCACGTAAAATATATGGCTACCATCTAGGGCAAGTATCTTGCAAATGAAAGACTCACATACTGGTAGTGAGAGATATTTTGGATGGGTAGCACACCTTTGTTTGTGACTCCTGTTAGGGCAAAGTTTCTATGGTTGCCTCTCATAAGCATGTCAGGTTCTTATGGGTCTGAGTTCAATGAAGTGACCCTTATCTCATGATATTACATCAAAAACCGCTACTTCCCCCTAGCCTCTTCACACTTTACGATGAGTTTGATGGGAAGCCTTTACTTACATGCAAAGATTTCTCATTACTCTACTCTTGGCAAAGTTATTCTTTTGGGGACTTCAACACACCTACCAAGGCCATACAAGTACCACATCATGACAAAATTTGAGGATGCATTTTACCTTCAAAAGATTGACTCGAGCATCATGGGCTTTCACAAGACTTCAAATGATGGTCTTTGACCTCTTACAAACTATGGTAGGCACCTTCTACAACTTCGAGTGTGTCTCACAACCTATTGCTCCTTAATAGTCTTTCATGATACCTTGACTTAAGTGGCAGACATATTTGCCTCGCAACAACAAAGCTAGTGTACTTGATTATACCCTAGCGACCTAGTAGTTACTCACTCGCATCCGACATTTTTTAGTCTCCCCAATTCCCTTTGCAAGCCCACACCCTCATCTTTCTCTCTCTCTACCTCCCCACCCCTTTCTCCTATCTTGCCACCACCCAACACAACATGCACCACTATCTTCTTTAATAAGGAGTATGTCAACTCCTACACCACCTACTTCGAGAGTGGATTCCTCCTCTAACCCATTTCTCATCCACCCTTATAGCCTCATCCAAATATAGCAAGGTTGCTCTTAACTCTTATTCCTATTCCATTTGACAATCCACTTGCGCCCCCACACCTAGCTTTTTCATCATGAAACATTGGTTCGACAACAAGTGCAAGCTCCATCACAAAGATCTTTGATTCGCTTTTACACATATTTGGATATCTTGTTGTCATCTCCTACACCATAAAAGGCACACATTCCTTTCCCTGCGAAGATGCAAGCTTTGTAAGGCCCTCCACCATTCTCCAAAATCCTTTCGGTGCACCCTTTTCCTTAAACATAGTGCTCTCCCCCCTAGATTTAGAACCCTAGTCCATGCTCTCACATACTATCTCACTTTATCATGTTATTACGTAGGCAAGCAATCATGGTCATGAGGACTAATAGGGTTTCCAATGAGGAAGGCATCCAAGCAAAGTTCCTCAAACACGTTATTCACTCCCTCGACTCTCACATTGCCAATTTATTTCATTATGCATTTTGTTCTGGTTTCTTGAGGCTTAGTCTCAAGATATCATCCACCCAATTTTCAAATTAGGTGGCAACTAATAACCAAATAATTATAGAACCACTATTATTAAAGACAAAGCCCTATGCTATAATTCTTCAATTAAGAATTTCAAACAAGCTTGAGAGGAGGTACCTCAAGGTCGAGGACAAACACATTTCTGCAAACATATCATATTTTCACACTCAAGGCCATTATTGAGGAGGCTCGTCATCAATCTTCGTCTTTTGCTACTTTGTGAACTTTCTAAAAGCATTTGACACAGTCTTGGAAAATTCACTATTGCAAAGGCTCCAAGTCATTGGCATTTCAAAGACACTCTTGGCTATCATCATGAAACTTTATAAGTAAGTTCTTGATCATCTCTATACAACCCATGGCCTTTTTTATTTCATCTAAATGCCATGGGGTTATG
This sequence comes from Larix kaempferi, assembly GCA_027924585.1. Classification (NCBI taxonomy): domain Eukaryota; kingdom Viridiplantae; phylum Streptophyta; class Pinopsida; order Pinales; family Pinaceae; genus Larix; species Larix kaempferi. Next base: position 19,544,919 of record BSBM01000047.1, on the reverse strand, counting down.
TAGGGGTGCCCCCTCTTACCAACTCTCTTTGAGATTTACTTTGATGAGTTGGAGTCTTCTCCAAGAACATATTAATGACAATTATGGTTATCTTCTACACCACATGTTGATATCTCTTCTTTTGTTGATAAATTGATCCTTTCTCACCTCATCACCTAAGGGCTTACAAAGATGGATGGATAGTTTATCCAACTTATGTGATCTTCAACAATTGACAATTAACCCAAGTAAAACCAAGGTTATAATTAACGAGTTGAAGTGTGATGTATCTAATTACCATTTCTACTTTCAAAGAAAAGAGATTGAGATCACTATAACTTACACATACTTAGGAGTTCAATTCACGAGGTGAAATTTCAACTTGCAACTCAGCCTACCACCTCAAATAAAGAAAGGGTATACCCCCTTGCGACTCTTGAAAGAGTGCTTCCAGAACCATTTCCAGGGTATCTCATTCAAATCACTTGGATCATACCTCTGAGGGTCTTGGCCCAAATATGACATTCTACTATAAATTTGTAATCCTATATTATAAATAATTAAAACTCATTCTTTGGATTGCAGGACAATACCACATTTGAGCTAAACAATTTACAAGCACATAATTCTGAACTTTTCTTTAACAATTTGGACCTCCATAATAATTTGACTCCAATCACAGGGCTAAACAATTGACAAGCACATAATTCTGAACTTTTCTTTTAAATGATTTGGACCTCCATAATAATTTAACTCCAATCACAAGCAGACACTTCCACTCTAATACCATGTTAAAATTTAGGGTACACAAATTCAGTAAAATTATGGCAGAGAGAGAAAAAAGGATAGATTTCCTTAATGATATGTTACAACTCATAATGATAATCTCTCACACCTTTATTTACATCATGTATTGTCATAATCTATAATACCCCTAAATGGTGTAGTGGTTAGACCACTTGAACCCTGACCTAACATGTGAAGGTAACATTGACCACATATCTAACCACTCGGAGTGGTTTACCTTAAGGATATCACAAAGGAAATTTAAATATTTAAGCTAATAATGTAGATCCACACCTTTTTTCCTTGTATTCGAGGAACATTATAATTTTGGCATTTTTACATTTGAGCTCTTTTATTTGCAATAGACTTTTCTCTCTATATATAAGTGTTACTTCTAAATTCTAAATGGGTAGGTGGGGGGGGGGGGGAATTTGTACCTACTTTGTTACAACCATTGTCAACCAATCTCACTAATACCCTGCACCACAACCTCCATACACATAGGCATATAATTATAAAAAAATACAAGGGTTATCATAGATTGCATCCTACTCAAACTCTAATGATTAGTGGTGATAAATCCTGCATACACTAGGGTTGTATCATTTTCATGGTGAGAACAAGGCAGATTGGGAGTTAGTCTTCTTTAGAAGGATATTCATATTATAAATGGAACCCAAATTGATAATATCAAAACAATTGTTTATAGCACAATAATTTTCTTATGGTAGAGTTTGCCTTGTGAGGGTTGTGTAAAGTTGTTAAAGAGTTAGACAACTAATCCTAGAGCACTTCTACATAAAAGAAGTGGTGGAGGCTTGTTGAAAGAGATCTTCAACATGAAGCATCCCTCTTTTGGAATGTATGGGATGCTAAGGATTTGATTATAGGCTAGATTGATGCTTATCTATAACGGTTTTAATAAATAAACCTAGACTTGTTTGGGGATCCCTCCCCAAAGTTGTTTTTATATCCCTCTAGATGATAGGGAATAGGGTGATTTTCCATAAAGAAAAAATCAAGGTGGATTGAATAACTATCAAGGCTCTTAGTTGGATTTTAACTTTATGGTGAAATAATCAGAAATAAAAAATGTAGTGATGCAAGAGCAATGTAATATGTCAAACTTAATCTCACTCAAATCTTGAAAGATAATCCCTCTAAAATAATGTGAATCTTAGTTTGGATGTTATTCTAGGAGGTTTTATAGATTCCATCTTCATGGATCTTATAAGAAGAATGTAGGAAACAATGGAGCATATGGTAAATTTGCTCACTTAACAAAGGAGATTATGGTGATCTAAAATGGAGAGATCTAACGAACAATGAAGTGAAATTCAAAGGCCTTAAAGTGAGGATTGAATATTGTGGGAGAAAGTCTTCAAGAAATTTATTTTCCAAGGAGGTTGTAAAATTATATTTGATACCTTAAAAGATTACATCTTTTCGAGTCCTGCATATATTGCAATTTTGCAAAAGAGTCAAAAGAGATGATGTATGGGTTTGATGCTATTAGCACAATACATGTTCTTAGGGGCCAAAAAAAGGAAGCAAAAGTTAATCCCAAATTAGCAATCTCTTCAAGATGTAGAGTTAGTTACAAATGAGTTGAATGTCCTAAGGATGAAGATTTTGTAATTAATATTTTTGTGTCAATTTGTTTCAACATTAAAATGTTACATAAGGAGTGACAATCGCCATGAATGTTATGTTGTTTGAATGAAGATTTACAAATATATTTTGAAATAATATGAATAGGATAAGGTATGACCCTAAATCCTACTTAATTACACATAAGCAACTAATGGCATATCAAGGTTGGAGGAAGCTTTGATCTACATAGCATGGATGATATAAATCTGCCTATGTCATCATTTCATATTCACCTTAGTTTGGTCTTGGAAGGCCCCTTTTGAACAATGCCTAAACTCAAGGGTTCAAACAAAGTTGTAATCTCCTTTTGATTCTTTCTTTGCCTTATTACACCATCAAAGTTTGGTGTACACCTTGTTTACCACCAGCAAATATCCATCTTAAACCCGAATCTATCAAGGCATTGAGAGGAATCCAATTTCTTGAGGTGTAAATTTGTTTTTATCTTAAATCTTTTACACATCCAAAAAAACTTTACACCTCAAGAAATTTGATCCCTCTCAATGCTTGATAGATCAGAGTTTAAGATGGATCTATGCTGGTTTTCATTTTTTTATATTATATGAGTGGACATGGATTTTTTAATTACTTTTCATTTGGTTTTAATTTTTTATTTTATGAGCTGGCATGAATTTTTTTAATTACTTTTTTGGTAATGTAACGTTACGTTACATTACCTTACGTGACAACATCTCCACCATACTGGGTTGTAGAGCACCTCGCTCCTCTTGGTGCAACCAATATATTAGACCGTCACTTCTAATCCGAGGAATGTATTGTTAAGATATGTTGATTAATCTGTTAATATATGTTGATTAATCTGTTAATATATGTTGATTAATCACTATTATGAGGAATGTATCGTTAAAATGTGTTAATTAATCACTATTATTCCTAGCGGTTAATTTCATAACCTGATTAACATGGACATAATATTATTTCTACAAATGCCTGCTAGAGCCATTCTTGAATAGAAGGAAAGGCCTAGACTCCTGGAGAGACATGAAGATAGCAAGCAACACGCACTTCCTCTCAATTCCATTCATCACATGGGCATAATAGTATCACTACAAATGGCTACTAGAGATGGTCTTAGATAGAACAGCTAGACATCATGGTTAAGCTTGACCCTACCATGACCCCCACTAAGGTGAGATGAAGTGACAACACAATTCAAGAGTAACATTGCAATATAATCACAACCAACAATTCAAACAAAAAGTTGTCATTAATTATTCCTAGGAGAATATCCAAGGGCTTTACAACAGCTAACTAACATTAGTATTCCAAACCTAGTATGTTCAATTATGTCACCATTTTTGTAATCAGTTTGCAAATGAATCAATGCAATTAGTCTACTAAAGATACAACATACATACAAACCTTTTAATCATACTGATACAACTCAAAAAAGTCCAGAGTAAATCGACATCGAAAGTGGAAAACAAGCAATCTTCACCTGGCAGCTCTAAATTGAACTCTTAGAAAGTTTGGATCAATGGCCATTGCCCGCTTACAATCTGCAAGTGCTTCTCTCATTCTGCCAACAGCCATGCGAGTGGCCGCACGATTGCTATAGCACAGCATTGATGCCCGGATACAACTCTCTGATGTTTCATTAGGAGATACAATACTTGCCCCTCGTGAATAACAATCCTCTGCTTTAGGAAAGTCTCCACTTGCATAAGCTTGATTTCCCCTGTGGAATAGGCAGGTAGTATGTGAAATCATGGAAAATGTAAATAATAAAAGTATAGAGCTTGATCAAATTCACAAAGCGTCCCGTAGAAATCTCACAAGGCAGAATAGTACAAGTCAAATAAGAGTGGACAGACTGATTAGAAACAATGGACAAGAAACCTAGTAGCATTATCCTTTAAGTAAATAACGGTACATTAATCCTCACCTGAGCCGCCATTTTTCACAAGCCTGCTCTGCTGCTGCACTTTTTACAACATTTGAGATGACCGTTGCTCCCCTTTCTTCTTTGTGCTTGGGCATAGATGAAAACAGCTCTGGAATATCATTTCCTTTGTGTTCTTCCTCATCTTTCTGTTTTGTACCTTGAAACATATTTCCATTAGAACTTAAGATGTCTCGTTGCATTCCATCCCTTTGAAAAACAAAAGGCTGTGTGCTGAAAGGAGATGAGCCAATCTTAATCTCATAGCTTGATGCATTTATATTTTCTCCAATTTTTGGCCGATGGCTTCTTCTGGCATGTCGTCTGGGTCCTAGTGGGGTAGAATTTGGAGAGGGAGATGCAAAGGTAAACTGCTTACTTTGACTGCTTTCTTCAGCTTTTGAACCAACAGAGGAATACGAAAAGGTAAACTGCTTACTTTGACTGTTTTCTTCAGCTTTTGAACCAACAGAGGAAAATGCAAACGTGAACTGCTTACTTTGGCTGCTTTCTTCATCTTCCACTTTTGCACCACCGTCATCAATTCTTACCTTTTCCATTTTAGAATTTAACCACTCACTTTCAGAACTTGGAATAGATATCTGGTCTTCAGCAGATGGCCTTTTACTTTCGTTGCATGTATCAGGAATAAAAGATTCTGCTTCATAGGTGCTGTTACTTCCCTGCCAAGATGGACACTCTGATCCTTTGGATGGCTTTTCCTGGTGGTCATTTTTGGCATCTGTTTCCTTATCAGTACCAATATGTAAGTTTACAGCTGCAGCCCTTAGCTCTTCAACCTTAGCTTCCATTACAAGAGATTCGTGCAAATCAAACCTTGTTTGAGCACCATACTGGACAGAAGTTTCCCACGTCACGGAAGATTGTCCCAAATCTGGCATGTTATGATTTCCAGAGGGAGACTCGTCTTTAGAAGCAGTTTCATTGTAAGGAGAGAAGTCCATTGGTGAGCCTCCCTCAGCGTGATTGACAGAAGCTGAACATGGCATGTACCTTTTTGGCTTAGGAGCAGAGCGCCTACCAAGTTTGCGTTGTATGGATGTGGGCAACTGATATTTTTCTCTCTTTTTCCTTGTACTGTGGCTCTTGCTCGATTCTTTGTTTGCACTAAATTCAAAAATGTGATTCAAACTCGAATACAAACTCCCCATATCAGGCCAAGAACTATCTTTACTTGATGATTTACCCTCACATTGGGGTGTCTCCCAGGTTGTAGGATTTTCTCCCATTTCTCCAGTGTTGCTTGAGAGATGAACCTTGTTGGCAGTTTCTTTTGTAGGCCTGCCACTAAATACATGTGCAGCAGAACCAGAGGCAGAACCTTCAGAGAATGAAAACGATTCAACCAGTGGACTTGCAACTTTCTTGCTCCGGCTTTCAAACTCACCCCCTGCATTAAAGATGAAGGTTGAAGGAATTGGGTTCCTAGTTGTCAATCCAATCGAGCTGTCAGTTGCAAAACTATCAAATTCTGGCATCTTAGCTGCAAATGGATTATCAAATGTGCAGGCACCTCCGCTAAATGATCCAGATAGTGATGCTTGATTAGTAAATGGATTTTCATACTTTTCATCAACACTTTTCTTCAATCCGTTGGTGTCAGAGTTAGATGATTGAGATGCAAATGGACCGTCGTATGTACCCGCAGCTTGTTTCAAGCTACTGCTGTTGCCACATCCTCCAGTTCGCAAATCTTGTTTGTGTCTGGATCTAACGCTAAACTTTGGTTTGGGTGCTGTAGTAAAGACAAATGCTCCATGAGCAGCATCTTCTGTGCTGTACAAATGACCATCTACACTGCCAGACTTCATCTCAGATGGCTTAGACGGTCGCTGTTTAATACTGGCCATGCCATCACTTCGGTTTCTAGCATGGTTAACCTCATCGACTGTGCTTCCAACATTGACTGCCCCCGGCCAACCAGAAACTGAACCTCCATCTGCTACATTAACATTATTCTCACTATAGTTTTTGGACGGTAACTTATCCTCCATGCTTCCTCTAAATGTAAAGCTGCTCCTGCTCTCTTCATGCTTTTTAAAATAAGAATTGGCTGCAACCCCTGAACCACTACCGGGTGTTCCAACAAAAGGGTTCCAGCCACGAATTCGGTTGTGCAACTGCTCATCGTCATTCTCGTTAGCCGAGTCATTCTTTGCAAATGGCTTTGGATGGTCATCCTGCACCGGCTTAAATCCCTGGTTACCAATATTCTCCCCAGACACATTACGAAACGATGCAGAAGTACTTGAACTTTGATTCAGATCCCGCTTAAAGCAATATCCAGTCTGGTCGGACCCCGAATTTGAATTTGACCAAAAAGGATTGTATCCCGATTTTTCAACCCCCGAGCTATTCTCACCATCATATAATTTACCAGTAAGGGCAGCAGATTTACCTTTGGATGCAATTAAATTTTTTCGCGCCTTCACAAACCTTGCCCTCGGAATAGCAGCAGGTCTACTTCTCTGAGAACTCGTGGAGGCTTCCGCCCGAAAGGGCGCCGCAGTATCTTTGCTCGGATAGGTAAATACATTATTACCAGCAAATGAAAAAGATGCAGAAGAAGTAGAAAATGGGGCTGAAACAAACGGGGAAAAATTTCCATTGGCATTAAAATTTATCCCATCTCCCATTGCTGACATCTTCTCCTTACCTGAATCGGTTCTGTTTAACCCTGATAATCCAGCGTGAGGGTGTGCATCACGGAAACTCCCAGAAGAAGAAAAGGAATAAGCAGCCGATGAATTTAAATTCGTATTGCTATCGAGATTAATAGGCATGCCACCTGGATTCGTAATGGCAAAAAAACAAATTAGAACTCGAGTTAGGGTTTCTAGGTTTACCCAAATGGTCCCGGATGAAGAAATTCCGCTGTAAAACTGTCCGGGCTGCTGAGCGATCCCGTTTCCAAACCCCTGACCTTCGTTCTCCCTGCCGTTTGGGCTGCAGACATCTACAAGCGTTGAATTATTTATTCGGCGTCGGCATTTTGTTTATTTATTAGTCCGCATTTTGTTTATTAATTATGAGCAGCAACCTCGGGAGGCGCGGGGGCGGAGGAGGCTGCACCATCCCACCATCCCATGAGAAGCGGAGAGCGAGTTCGTGCATCGTATCCTCCGTTTGGGTAATGAGTGTCTCACTGTATGGTATTGTGGAGCTCTTTGATCTGCCAACGCGTTTTAAGGTTCGAATGCAAACTAAACTTAACAACATTCCGTGGGACTACAACTGCGACCATGTGAAGTGTTAGGTGAATGTAATCATAGAATTAAGTAGATACAATGTGTATTCATGCAAAATTATTATTTAAAAATATTGTAATTTTTTTATATATATGATATCATTATTAAAATAAAATAAAAATTAACTAAAATGGATAAATGATATCAAAAAATAAAAAAGAATACGTTGTAGTTAAAAGCCAAATCCGGCTAAATACAATAATCATAATTACCAGCATCAATTTGGTGTAAAGACTAAAATTCAGTCTTTAATTGGCTATGGTGTCAAAATCCAAAATAGTAGTCTTCCTTTGAGATGTTTTGTTGGCTGCAATTTGGAAGAGAGTTTGTAATTTCGATTTTAGAAATGGAGTTGTTCTTCTTCTAATTTTTTTTTATTTTTTTAGCACATTCAAAATCTAAAAATTGCTAACAGCGATTTCTTGTGAGTTTGCAGATACACTTAGAGTCTTGATAGAAGGGGATTGATGAATAAAATTTCGATGAGGGTAGACAGAGCTTAATGCTCCCTGTGTGGAAGATTGTGTGAGTTCTTCAAAGGGTGTGTTCCTTAGAGGGCATCCAAGTGCTCCATGAGGCTGAGCGTCCAAGAGTTCTTCAAAGGGCATCCACATGTTCCATGAAGTTGAGCATCCAAGTGTTCTTTAGAGGGCGTGTTCCCTCCTTGCGAGTATCCATATCTCCTTATGCGAGTAAACCTTCCTTCCTTTCCAATGGTCCATGTATTCTGCACAGCAGTCGGGCTCTTTGCTGCGAAGGATGGATACATCAAATTCTTGAAACATACCCTGCGAAATTTGAGATGGAGAAGTCAAATTTTTTAACCATTGCACGATGACTCAAGAAATGTGGTGATAGTCACTTTCATTGTTGGAGAATTCAATTATCTTGGGACTGAGACTGGTTCCAGCGTTTGCTTCCAGATCGGCTTCATAATTTAAATTTCTTATGATGTGGAATGCTCTGAAGTGAGTGAATGTGTTTCTGATTTGTTGAATTCGATGGACGATTCTTTCTAATGCCAAGTTATTGAAATCAGTCTTCGAGTTGAGGGCTTTGATGATTACAAGAGAATCCCCAAACACCTGTAGTTTTTCGACCTTTTGATCTTTGGCGGTCTGACAACCTTTTAGCAGAGCTAAGGCTTCTGCTATATTATTTGAGCAAATTTCCAGTCCCCATCTGTATTTCATTCTCAGTACTCCTCCAATAGACCACAGAACTCCCCCTGCTCCTGCTGCTCCAGGATTTATTTTGGATGCACCATCGAAGTGTAAACTGTTCATATCATGTTTGTTCCTCCATTCTTGAAAATCGGAATTGGAGAATTTGATTTGCCAAGGTGGTGAGTATCGTGGTCGGGGATTTAAAATATTGTTGGGGCTTGGAGGGATGGCTCCAATCCAATTCCATTCCTTTGTGTTGAGCTTTGCATCTGCCCTGGATTTGGAGGGGTTTAGGAATTCTATCAGCAGTCATTCGGCTTGTCTAGTGATTTGCAAGGGGATGTAATACGTTTCATGGAAGATGGTTTTGTTCCTAGCGATCCAAATTTTCCAGCAAGTGAATTTGGGGATGGTTATCCAGATTTGGAGCCAAAGCTTCTTTTTGGAGAGGGGGGAGGGATAGGTGGATTTCCACCCCTTGAAGAGGCGGGTGGTGGTATTGAATGATGGAATGGGTATGTTGAGTTCTTGGAGCATGTGATTCCAAACTTGTTTGGTGAAGTGGCAATCCATAAAAAAAGGTGATCTAGAGTTTCAACATTCTTGCGGCAAAGAGGGCACCAATGTGGCTCGATGATTCCTCTTTTGGTAAGGTTGTCACTGGTGAGCACCTTTCGGTGAACTAGTGTCCAAATGAAGAAGTTTATTTTGGAGAGTCCAAATGGATTCCATACTAGCTTCCATAAGCTTTTTCTTGCATCGTCATGGGATTGGAGAGCATTGTAGCCGAGGACTGTGGTGTAGCTTCCTTTAGGACCCCATCCCCGTTCATCTTTGCCTTGGAGATGAATACGAGCGCAGCCTTTTAGTTTGTTTATGAGAAGGATTTTGGCAGGTTCAAGATTGGGTGGGGTTACTGTGTTTTTCCAGCTCTGCCAATTGCCAAAGTTGTCCCAGGAGCTGAAGTCATTCAAAGTTTTGATTCCATGTTGAGTGAACCATTGTGCTATATCATGTAGCTCTTGAATATTTTGTAATGGTTCATTGCCCATTATCCTATCTGTGAAGATATTTATTTTCCTTCCATCTCCGGGAACCCAGTATAGTTCTTGAGAGAAGAACCCCCATGTTGCTCTACACAAGGATCAGATTGAGGACCCTTTGGAGATAGGCTTGCAATCAAGACATCTCAGATTGTTTCCTTGTAGATATTTCTTTCTTAGAACTTGACTGACTCGTTGATGTCTATTGTGCATAATTTGCCAAAGTAGTTTACCACCCATCGCCAAGTTTTCCTAGAAGGGATCATGAATTTGGAGATCGCCCGAGAGCTTTGGCTGCTTTATGATAACCCAATTCACTAAGTGGATTTTGTTTTCACTGTTTTTTCCTCCATACCAAAGGAAATCTCTTAGAAACTTGTTGATTTGTTCTGACGCTCCTTTTGGTGCTATAAGGATGGAAAATTGGTAAATTGGTAGTGCAGAAAGGACGGCTTTCACTAGAATCATTTTTCCAACTTTGTTGAGCTGTTGTCCTCCCCATCTTCTTATGTTGGTTTTGATTTTATTTATCGTTTCATCCCAAATTCCTGATTTTGAATGTCCTTGTGTGATTGGGAGACCTAAATAGGTGAATTTATCCCAATGATTATGGAATTTGATTCCAGGAATTCTGTTGATTTTGGCTGCAGAGGCATTGTTCAGATTCCATCTATAGACTGCGCTCTTGTGGAGATTGATCTTGCCTCCTGAGGCGTTGCAATACCATTCATATTTTGTTTAAACTTTCGAGTAATGATGGAAGATCCTCCACCCAATAAGAGGGAGTCGTCGGCAAAGAGGGTGTGGTTGAGGGGCATGGATTCATAGGTTAAGTGGAGACCCGGTAGGGAGCCTGTGATCAAATTTGAATTCAACTTTCGGTTAAGGGAGTCTGCCAAAAGGATGTACAAGAAGGAAGACAAGGGGCATCCTTGTCGGATTCCACGCGTGGCTTGGAAGAAGTCTGTGGGGCGACCATTTACTAAAGGAGCAATCCAGGGTCCTGTTATGCATGCTAAGATCCAGCTTATGAAGGTTTCCCCAAATCCAAAGCTTTTCATAATTTTAAAAAGGAATGGGTGTTTGACACGGTCGAATGCATTGGCCATATCTAGCTTTACTAACATACCTTTTTTCTTTACGATTTTTGCTGGAATGGATTGCTTCATGTACAATAATGACATTGTCAAGGATTTGTCTCCCTTCTAGGAAGCCTCCTTGGTTGTTTGAGATAATTTTGTTGAGCAAAGGCCTCAATCTATTAGCCAGCATCTTGGATATTATCTTAATGAAGAATTGCATAATGAAATTGCTCTGAATCTACTGAAGGAATTGGGATTGGTTTCTTTTGGGATAAGAGCTGGGAAGGTGGAGTTAGTGCAACCTCCGATCTTTGCTTTTGAATGGAAATTCCTTATCATTCTCATATAATATTTTTTTATGTACTGCCAGCATGCTTTATAAAAGTGAATTGAATAGCTGCCTGGTCCAGGTGCCTTTTCATATTCAAATGACTGAATGGTGTTGAAGACTTCCTGCTCAGAGAAGGGCATGTGTAAATCTATCTTATCTTCAAGCATGATACTCTTAGGGATATGCTCAAGGAGAATTAACTCTCCATCTTCTCCACCATTGTTGACCTCTGCGTATAGATTGGAGAAGTGGTTATGCGTTGCGTTTTGTATGTTTGCATGTCCCTTGACAGTCGAGCCATCCTCTATTTTAATGTTTGCGATGTAGTTGATAGAATGTCTGACTTCGAATTGTTTATGTAAATAAGTGGTGTTCTTATTGCCAAATTTGAGCCAAGTGCTCCGAGATTTCAATCTCCAGTAATCTTCTTCATTGCAGAATGCCCGGTAGGCCTTGGGCTGATGCATGGCCTCTTTGTGTAGCATGGTGATTTCGATAGGATGGTCCTCTATTGCATTTTGGATTTGTTCTAAATCATCCACAGCTTTCTTTTCGGGGTTAGAGGGTGGAGGGAAGTTGGATTTGGCCCATTCCATAAGGGATTTTTTGGTTATGATGAGTTTATGTTCCTATACATATCTTGGGGATCCTGAGATGGGGGTTCTCCAGGATTTGTCAAGTGTGTCCCATAAGCTTGTGTGATTAAGCCATTGGGGGCTTAACCGAAATGGAATTGGGCCAATGTCTTCATTATCATGAAATTGGAGATGGATTGGCTTGTGGTCTGAGGCCAAGTTTACCATAACATTTGAGATGATGGTCTGTTTATCGGTCAAAAGACTGCTTTGGACAAGAAATCTGTCCAGCCTGGCCATTATGTTTCCTTTTCCTAATCGCTTGTTGGACCAAGTAAATTTACCTTTCTTGGGTTTGATGTCAAGGAGATCCCATCTCTGGATAAGGGCTTCTACCTGAGGACTGAAGATGTCCTTTCCAGTGAGTCCTCCCTTTTTTTCAATTGTGTGGAGGGTGATATTCATGTCACCGGCTAGAATGATGTTTTGTGGAGCATATGCATCAAGAAAATCTTCTAGGAATTTCCAACAATCTTTTTTTTTTCAGAGTAGAGATTAGGAATATACAGGTTGAAAAGAGCGATTTGTTTGTTGCTTTGGATGTGAATGAGCTTTGTGTAAATCCAATGTTGTGTGGCGAAGGAGCTTTGTAAATGGAATTTTTTTGAGGACCATAAGGTTGTAAGGCCGCAGGAGGCTCCGTTAGCGCTGACAGTTGAACCTGTATTTTTCTTCCATTTTTCTTTTCCTATAGCTAGGACATCTTTCACATAGTTTGGTCTCTTGGAGTAAGAATATATCTGGCATGTCAATTTGTTGGAGATCTTTTACTGCTTCAAGCTTGCTAGGACTACCCATACCTCTGCAGTTCCAAGATACCAGCTTCATCATTTAGTATTGTAGGTAGAGGAGGGTCCTCCTCCTGTTGAATCTCCTAATTTATTTTATGTTATTCTGACTCTGCTATTTATGTTGAAGGCCATATCTATTGTGGCTTGAGATCCTAGGATTTTCTTGCGCTCTGCTTCTTCTTCCCTTAGATCTTTGCTTGTTTTTCATCCTAGCTTTTTAGATGATCTGTCAATGAGTTCTTATGAAGATGCAGGGGAGATCATAGGTCTAGCTTTTGTAATTTCTACACAAGAGAGAGTATCTTTGTTCGAGTTAGATCTTTTGGGGCTTGGGGTATTCTGGGGCTGGGGGTCTTTCGGATCTTCTTGGATTTGGGGTGCTTCTTGAGATTCCTGCTGTTCTGGGATTTCTCCTTCTTCTTCGGCCTCAGGGATTTCCTGGATTTCTGGTATTTCTAGATCTTTGAATTTGTTCCTGTTGTTAGTAGTCGTTGGATTTTGATACTGATGGTATTCTTTACATGTGCTTTGGCCTTTTTATTGGATTTTCATTCCGATTTGATGTTTTTTTGAATGGTTGTCCATTGTTCTTTTTTCCCTCCTGACTCTGGATCTGCGGGCTTCTTCTTGCATGATCGAGCCAAGTGCCCGTATTCATGGAAAAACCTACATTTGAAAGGGATTTGTTTGTAATATAACTCCTATATGTGAGACCAATCCGCCACGGTGAGGTTTATTGCTTATGGGAGGCCATGTTCCATATCTACTTCCACGTAGATTCTCGCGCATGAATATTGGTTTTCTGATATGTTTTATCTATGTATTTTCCCAGGGTGTTTCCAATGGCTTCTAGAGACTATGAGTTCCAGCAATGAAGAGGGAGGTGTGGGAGTCTCACCCAAACTGGGACAGGAGATGGGATGTCTTGGGAGGGGACAAAGTTTGGGTTCCATTTGTTCATGTAAAGCCCTTGTGGTTCCATGAAGTATGGCTCATTCTTGAATATTAGCTCCCAATCTTGATTGCTTTCGAAGATGAATGCAAAGAATCCCTTTCCCAGGGAATTTTTTTTATGTCTTTTGAGATTAGGGGTCTCCAATTTTTTTGCACCCAAGTTTCAGTAGTTTTCGGAGAAGGCCATAGACCTGTGAACTGACCAATCAGTCCTCGTTCCAACAAGTTGAGAGTTATCTTGCAAGGTTGCTCTACCGGCAATGCCACAGTCGGTATCTCATCGAGTTTTTTCACAAACTTCTGTTGGGAGGCGGTAAGGGTCTTCTTTCCTTGGGTTCCTATGAGCTTCAGGAATTCAAGCAGATCAGGGGGAGGCCCCTCTGCTCCTAAGGCCATTAAGGAGGCTCGGGGACCGAGCCCTAGCCACAGGATCGCAACGGTGAAGATCCAGACTCGTGCAGGGAAGCCTTCAGAGTGAGTTCTCAGCGATGGGAATGCCCAGGACGGGCGCTAGCAGCCTCGCACAAGGTTCGAGGAGCTCATCGGTTCTTGGGTCCCTTTGCAGGTAACATGTTATTCTCTATACCTGAATCACTTTTTCCATTATTAAAAATATTATTAATTAAAACTAATTCATATTTTTATTTTTAAAAGAGATAGCCAAATTCTTTGCAGCTCAAGTAGTGTTATAATTCTAAATATGATATATATAACTAAAATAAACTATAATAAATAAGAGTGTCTATATTTACCACTTTAAAACATATACTATGTCAAAAAATATATATTATATAACCATTAAACTAAATGTGTATTATTATGTCCCCGACATTTAGTTTCACATCGGGGACATTAGTCGGCCTGGCAAGAGGGCACGACTACTCTTTCGTAAGGTGGATGCAAAGGGTTGATTTTCCGTATTTTGTTGTTTTTTAAAAAGGGTTGGTTTTCCTGTGTCTTGATTGGTTGTTGTTGTGGTGACATTGGCCTGGGGCTGTGTGCCCCAGGCATTGGCGGCGGGGTGTCGTCATTGGGACGTAATAAGGGTTGGTGAGGCTATCATTTCATTCATCCCCTTGTGATGTGAAGGATGCAGTCGGGCTTGGTAATGGAGTATGGATTGTTATGTTCACTAGTGTGAGTTGTTGGCAATGCACTTCTTCTAGGATTCCGCGTTGTTAATGAGGGGATGGGTTGTCATTTCAAGTTCGGCTTGCGATATGGTGGATGTGGTAAGGTTTTCCGCCTCTTTGCATCCGCTTTGTTAATCGAGGGAGGCCTGTTGGCGATGCGGTGGTTTTATGGTCTCACGATGTTGATGAGGTTGGTGAGACTGTCACCTCAAGTGATCCTTGCAATATGGTGGATGGAGTCTTGTTTTTCCTGTGTTTATGTCTGCTCGAGGGAATAAAGGACGCATTGTTAGACTCGAGACTCGCGTTCTTACGGGAATGCAGAGCAAGTTCTTTCTTGTAATCATATTTTATTTATGGGCGATGGACCTTTGTACCGAGCCCGGTTTGGACATCTGCAACTTGGAGGGTTTCAGAGTTTTTCTATCTCCGTGCACTGTCCTCAGCCGTGGAGATTTGAATAGCTTAGTGAGTTGTATTTATAAATTGGATTCCATTGCGTTGTTGCATACCTGTTCTCCATTGCTGTTGGTTTTCTTTGGGGTGAGTCTCCTAAGTGTTTGGTGCGTGGGGCGGTGCTTTAGTTCATTTTCTGCTTGTAGGTACTGTCGTTTCCCCCTGGTTCGTCCGTCCGCTCATTCAAGAAAGGAATTTATCTCTGCCTTCTTCAGGGTTCATGTTGTGTTCCTTCCGTAGGTGAGTGGTTCCATCGGCTTATTAAAATGCTTTTTATGTTATACAATGGGGTGTAATACTTCTTCGAAAGACAGTGTTATTTCGTTTAGGGCATGGCTATAAACCATGCATTTTCGTTGTTTGCTTTTATTTAGAGATTGTTTGAAAACTGTGTCTAACGAAATTCGAAAATATCGATCTTGTTGCTCGTTGCAGCATGTTTTTTTGTTGTCTTGCAGGGAACGAGGCAGAGTGAGTCTCTTCAGTATTAATCAATCTTATGGCATTGTTTTTTGTCGATATGGCCAGTAAAACGTCGAGGAAATTTGGAAGTCCTCTCTGCAAATTATGGCAATCAAAATAGTTTTGGCATTCTTATTTATTTTCATTCTTAAACATTAAAAAGTAGCGAGGGAAACGTATCCTCATTAAAATCCTCTTTGGCCACATATTGTTTCTGTATATTTGAACATTTGATGTATTTGATTCAATCATGAAGTGACTTTGTGTGCGTGGGTTCATCGCCTAGATCGCAATGTTGTCTCTTTTGTTTGGGAAAGATCAGTAGCTATGTTTATGAAGCAAAGCTTTGCACCAAAGACTTTCCTGACTAGGAAGCTGACTTTGGGGTGTGTAATTTTCAGTTTCAGTGTCATGGCTTGTGGGCATTGCCTGGCTTAAAACATTATAGATGGGATTTCATTTTGCATTAGCAATTGCTCTGCTTCAATTTCATATGGGTTTTGGAATAAGCTATAAATCAGGAATTACTTCATAGAATGTGCCACCATTTATTCTTTTCAACCCTTTTGAAACTGGATCGAGTAAACCGGATTTTCCATGTACATTGTAGTTCGATGCTCCATATGTATCAAGACTGAAACATGTTATGTATCGGAGAATGCTTCTAGAAATAGGCACCTTGACTTTGGAGTCTTATGTTTGGTAGGGTCATGTTCTGTGGAAGAGTAAGGGACTTAGAGCCATGGTCACAACTTCACACGTTTGTAAAAGATAACATAGATACAGAAAAAAGGGCTAGATTACACATTTTAAGAAGATTTATGATTATTGCATAGATATTTTAAAATTTCTTCATAGATACAGACGTTCACAATCTCTTAGATCATAATGTTGAACATGTGTTCAACGTAGCTGTTGATTGCTTTGGTTGTTTTCTGATTGTATAGATGGTCAAACAAACAAAGTGGAAAAAAGATGTTATCAAGAAGAAGAACTCATTTAACATAAAACTAGCAGATTTATAGATTAAGCCTAGGTCCCCATCCCTTGTAGATTTGTGATGTTGATGTTTAAGGTTAGGATACCCTTTATCTTTTACGTATAAATCGTTGGCTTCTTATGCTTTTGAAAAGGCAAGAGATATAGCGGAAGATACACACAATATACAATTAAGAATGGCACGTGAATGTTGAATGCATGTGATAGTGCTGATGAGCTTGCCACCAGTGTCATGCACACTAATTTCAATTTTTTAATAGCTATGGCAGGGTTTTTATTGGCATGTTTTTGCTAGTTACAATGAATGCATTGCATCTAAACATTTGTCCATATAGTTCTATTATGTCCTTACTACTAATTAGTTAATATGTTTAAACCTATTCTTTTTGCACATTTGCAAATACATATGTTGTTGCCAATTAGCTCATTGATTTGACCATACTATGTGCACAATGTGTAGGAACACAGGATTGCAAAAACTAATACGGCAGCAACAAATTTAAGATCAAATGTACTGGCAAATTGAAAAGAATATTGTCACTGCCAAACGAAGCTATGCAAATTATCACTTTTTTTTCACAAAAAAAAAAAAAAACTATGTTGGAATTTCACCTATTGTTCCAGTCATAACATCTTTTGTTTTGATCCTTTTCTGCATTTTTGGCAAAGCAAATAGACACAAGTAGCTATCAATGTTATGCACTGTTTTGTGCGATGTGCTAAATGATTTATGGCACAATTTTGATACTTTCTCGCTCATGCTTCCATAGCATATATCACTAGCACTTTCCATATTTATAAATGAAATACAGTTTAGCTT
Organism: Larix kaempferi; assembly: GCA_027924585.1. Lineage (NCBI taxonomy): Eukaryota > Viridiplantae > Streptophyta > Pinopsida > Pinales > Pinaceae > Larix > Larix kaempferi. The sequence goes on along the minus strand of BSBM01000047.1, from coordinate 19,527,457 downwards.
TTTTATCAATGCTCTTGCACAATGTTTTCAACAGATTTTCCCATTTGTATTGTTCTAAAATTTGTAGTTTGAAATGTGTCTTATAACTTGTTCCTGACTATTGCATCATAAATTGATTTTGCTCTACTATATACAATATGCAACTGATTTTTTTGCCTGAATCTTTTAGAGTATTCATGTTGAAACACTGTTGTTGTAATTGTAGTTTCCTTTGTCAACTGTTTTGGTCTCCATATCCATTATATTGGTGAAATCTTGCTAAACATGCCAAAGTTCTTTTTGAAAATGCATTGTTCAAGAAGATGACATAAATTCCCTCAAAAAAAGCTTGGAATGTTGATTTCAGTTCTCAAAGGGTGTTCAACTTGGAATTGATTTTACATGCAATTGTTCTTGTCATTGGACTCTTTGAATAATGACTTAGAAAATGTTACTTTGAGAGTTGGTTTTGCTCATCCTGTTTTGTAGGTTGGTTGCATTCTTGCTGCAATATATTTATATTTTCTATCTAATTTGCATCATCAATATATACTATGGTTTGTGGTTCTTTTACCCACATACCTACTATAATATATTTGCCTAGGGAATAACATTGTTTTCTGCACATATGATTTTGTTCCTTAGTGCTTATGGCAATGGTTCAATGGAAAGATGTTGAGGTGACCTCAGAAAACAACATAGTGCAACTTTATGAAAGCTTCTTTGATCGGTTGTATTCAACTTACTTTGCACACGTGCTTTTCTTTTTTAGTGCTTATTCCCATAGCAAAAATTCAATTCTTTGCACATTATTTATGGGTATCTGTTTATGTCTACTGCTTATTTTCCTTTTGGTCACTCACATTAAATATAGGGTACTACTTTCTTAATAATAATAGAAATGTGATTTTGTATTGATAAAAGCACTTGCAGTTTATTCAAATGACTAAGAATATTACAATGGAAATCTAAATAGGTGAACACGCCAATAGGCCTCTTGTGCCTAAGTCTATAAGTCTCTTGTGTAAGTAGTGCTTGATTTAACAAGATTGCAAGAGTTTTTTTTTCTTTTTAGAGACGTCCGTGCCTTGTTTGAAATAACGAAAGGGGCATTGCTTTTTAAAAGTTTTGTTTCCTCACTATGATCCAACCATCATGCCTATCCATAGCTGGGTCTTAATCAATGTTCGGGCACCTTTTATGTTCTAGTCGGTTCTTCATTTGGATATTCAGTATTGGTTTTTCACCTTGACGATAACACTTTATCATCTTTGTGTTACTATTAGGATGATCAATTTTTCAGGTTTCATCATCCTTTGATCCGAGTACTTTCAACATGACTCTTTATTAACTTAGGTAATCTAACTTAGGTATGGGCATCCATTGATCCATGTTACCATCTCTAGGCTTTTAAAATATTGAAGGCTCTCAAAATAGTTTTAACGCTCTCAAATTACTTCAAATCTAACGACGGGTATTAAATCAAACCAAGTAAAAAAATTATATGCTTTCTTTCTCTTATCTAACTTCCTGCCATAAAACACAAACTTGCCTTCTATTGTTTTTTCACAGTCTTGGAACATTCAATATAATTGACTGAAGACTAGCTTGTTGTTGTGCTAGTTCTAGTCCTCTGTCTAGACCTGTATTTCAAATTCATAGCTTGTTTCTCTATTGCAAACAAGCAATTAATCATGTATTTGGTTAGCATTATTTATGTTGTTAGCTTTGTGTATCTTAGGCAAATAAGGGTATTGGGATTTGTAAGTTGGTTTGTGTGCTTTGCTCTCTTCAAAATAAAGTCACGGGGTTTTGTTAACTATTCAATTATTGTCTCAAAATTACCTCTTATCTATAAAATAGAACAATGCACTACATATGTTGCTGTATTTTTTTTTATTATATTCTTGTTTTTTATCGCATCAAATAACAAAAGTTATTTTCTCACACATTTGCAAATATATACAACATTACCATTTTCCACAATTAGCATTTTTACAATATAACATCAGTTTCCTTTGCGACAACTATCTACTGCTACCTAGCCCAGGTGGCAATGTCGGGGACATTGCCACCTCGTGGCTCTTGTTTTAAAAATACATATGTCAATGCTCGTGGGGGGCAGCTCAAGTGGTAAATTGTAATCGGTTGTAAATGGAAGGTCACGTGTTCAAATCCTCCCAAACTTACCCGTGCACCATGGTTCGGGCCCTGTGGATGCACCTAGGGGTATAGTGGCAGCGAGATTGGATCCTTGGACCCCGTGTCACGCAAGTACCCGCCCAACTCTAGTTGTCGATTCCTCTAGTAAAAAAAATACATATGTCAATAAAAATAAAAAGACAACACACACACACATATATTACATGTAACTACAAAAGTTTATATATATTAATGCTAAGTCAAAAGAAAAAAATGTATATTAAATAAATTTATATTCATAAAAAATAAATATGCTAATAAAAAGATAAACATATGTTTATACTTTGTCCATGTATTATAAAAAATTTGTGTATATTAATGTTTTTTTTTGTAACTAGGGGAATTGACAATTGGGAAGGGGCTGGTACTCGTGTGACATGGGGTCCAGGGATCCAATCCCGTCTGCTATCACTATACCCCTAGGTGCACCCACACAACCCGCAATCATGGGGTACAGGTAAGTCCGGGTGATTTGAATTCATGACCTCCATTTACAACATTTCCTTCATATAAAGCGAATCGCCGGTTGAGCTACACCCTTGTGGGCTTGTGTATATTAATGTTACGTTAAAAGGAAAAAATGGTTACAATTAGTTCATACAAAATGTTTTAAATATAGATATGTCATTGATTCAGTTTTACGAATTAGAAATTAAGTTTAATGTGAATATTAGTCTTGATTTGTTTATTTATTTGTTCAGCGTCAGCATTTTGTTCTGGAATCTCTTGTTCGTCTTCCGTTCGGCAAAACCCCAATGTTCCCACAAAATAAAATTAAAACCGCCTTCGATCAAAGCGGATTACTGGGGCTTCCGCGACCGCTTACGCGGAGAAGCGAGAGTGGTTTTGGGATCCGACGGATTGGGGTCTCTTGCTTGCATGGAAGCACATTACGTTTAAGGGCCAATATTTGTGCTTCCACACAAGGAAGCCTGACAGAGAGTGTGAAAGAGCTCAATGATTATGGCTGCCCATTACCGCTGCCTCGAGAAGTTGTCAATAAATAACCATTGTTTTTTTAAAAATATTTTTATTATTATGGTTTAAATTAGTTTCCAATGTTTTGAAATTGGAGCACCAAGGGTTTCAAATGCCACGTCACTTTGAGCGAAGCCCCCAATGATATTTTTTTTCCAAATGGGAGTGGACGGTTCTCAATGCCACATCACTTTCAGCAACGCCCTAACGATAATTTTTCCAAATGGGAGGGGAGGGCTTTTCAATGCCACGCCAATTTTTAATGGGTGGGGAGGGATTTTCAATGCCACGTCACTTCTTTTTCACATGGAAGGAGGATTTCAATGCCATCTCATTTTTAGTTAAGTAAACTGGAGAGATTAAGGTATCGAAACGGTCTTTTGATTCCAGGTTTTCTGTTTTATTTTAATTCGGAATCTCTTTTAAATATTAAGAGGGATTCTATTTTTTTAAATGTAAATGCGAAGGTTTTGGTATATCCAGAGTATTAAGATAATTAGATTTTTTAAATGTATAATTTATTTATAAAAAATATTTCCTTTTAAAAAATTACTTCTCAAAGTTATCATTAATTATTAATTATATTGATATATGGTATTTTATTGTTTTAATTTAATTATATTATAAGTATATGTTTTCTTTCAATTAAACCAATTTTAAACCAATTTTAACAGACTAAGTGCATTTTTCTCACACATGTATGGGGTTTATTTATTAAAATTTGATTTTTGTATGATATTTCTTTAGTTTTTCTAAAAAGATTATATATATATAATATATATTAATTAATAAAATTATTATATAAAAAATATAAATTTGAAATTTAATAATTAAATGAAAATTTAAATTTTATTATATTAATTTAATTAATATTTAAAATTTATAAATTAATAACAAAAAAAATTATAATAACAAATTAAAAAATAATCAAATTTAATTTTCCTCAATAACCAAATTTAGTTTTATATTAAATTGATTATAATAACAAATTAAAAAAAATAACCAAATTTAATTATCCTCATTAACCAAATTTAATTTCATGTTAAATTGATTATCATTTGGAATTTGCATTGAAACCAAATTAAGGTATCAAGTTCGATGGTATTAAATTGATTATCATTTGGCTCATATATATTGATGGTTCCATCATATTAAATCGACTATCATATGGGTCTTATACACTAGGATATTAAATTGATTATCATATGATACTCTGTGTCACTACATGATTTTTATCTATTTATTAATTGTTATATGTTTTTATAAAATAATATAATATGTATATATTAAAGTAAGTAATTTATTTCATTAAATAAGTTTAAAATTATATATTTAGATTTAAAACATTATAAATAATTTTAAAGGTTTTAAGGAAATGAAGTATTGATGGCTTTATCCAAACAAGAGAGAATTGCAAAGTAGCTTAGTCTCTCTCGCCTTATAATTACAGAAATCAATAGAAATTTTGGGTGATGCGATAAAGAAGAGCATGAAAAAATAACAATTGTTTTTTAGGCAATGCAAAACTAACTCCTGTAATTACGAGGAAGAAACTCTCAAAGAAGTTGAAAATTCAAATATGAAGCATAAAGGAATGTAGCCTCTAATTCAATTGATTTGATTACATATACAGTAGCAGTTCAAGAGAAGCTTGAGTAGTGGTTCCAAAACCATATAGGCATAGGTCATCCACTTATCATGTTATTCACAATACCAATGTACAAAATGGAAAGGGATGACTTCTCCCAACGTAGCATCAATCATTGCTCAAATAGGACCAACCAAGAGCTTAGAAAAGCAAGCTCAAATCCCTTGCCTTTTGAAATTGATCCCCAAGGTTGGATGGGTATTTTCCCACGGACTCATAGCTATGATAAACTAACAAAGGAAGGAAGAGCATTTGAGTGGGCCTAATGGTTAAGAACATGAATTATCTCCATGAAAGTCACAGGTTCAAAACCAGTGGGGGGTATGGTTGCTCATTGGCCTATTGTGAGAAGGCTCGAAGGGAAGGTGACCCCTAGGATAGAGGCTCATCCCGGTGGGCTTCGGGACGTCTCAACCCCTACTGAGTCACAAGTTACTGATATATATGTCTTGCAGGCTGTTGGATATACCATCTTGCTGAGTTCCCATTGTTAAAAAAGAACAAAGAAAAGAACAAACTCCAATTCGCAAATATATCAAGATTTGGCATAGCATATAATGAAGTGAATCGAAGTTCATGACATTGCTTAAAAACCAAACAAGTCCAATGTAAAAAAAAAAAAGGTAATTGCAAAATCTTCTCAACAATATTGCTATAATGGTTGTGGAAAAGGTTATTTCTTAGTCAATTTAGTTTTTTCATCTACCAATAAAGAAAGAAAGCAAGAAATGTTGCCTCCCTCAACTAAGTGCCTAAAGAAAAGCCCCTAAAGCTAGCATCCTCAAATGTTATAACCCTACCTCTAATCCTTTGATTAGCTATACTCCTAGGGTATGGCATCATCCTTGCACATGGCAATGCCATTATGTTATTGAGGAATTATTAAAAAATGTTCCAACATAAACTACAAAAAGTAGAACTCGAGTGCAATGAACTCTTAACATCTTAAAGATCAGTTTATTTGCAATTTAATCTAGAAGTAAACAATGCATGCTCCTACATGTCACTTCACTTTTCCTTGCATTCGTTTTTCGAGGAGTCTTCATCTCTGGATATCATGTTTGAGCTTTATGTAGTGGACGAACGATGGCAATTGGCAATGCATATGAAAATCCTTTGTGTGCAATGCATGCAATATAGAAGGAAATATCCCTTGTTCGTGAAGTTTTGTAAATTTGGGTTGGAACGTCCCTTGTGCTAATGGTCTAATTGGTCTCAAACTAGGGACCAAGATCGGTGAATGACTCATATGATATTTTTGAGTATGTCCTTTAAGCATTGTTACAACAACAATGTCATGAGCAAGAAAGGGACACTAACAAGTTCACCTAAGTTGCTTTTTATAAATAGAGTGCACGGATCTCTAAGATATATGAAAAAAATGAGTTGCAACGAGAGTATAAGGTTGCTTCCATTGTGTTTTGGTTTTCACCTAACATTAAAGTTACTATTATTGAAAATTATTTATAAGAAATTCAAGCTGCAAAGCATTTTTACTTTAATTTGATGAAATCAATGTTCATGACAGTGCTTCAATATCACTTTTAGAGCGAGTTGTGCATGCTATCTATCCCTCTAAATCAATGGGAAAGAAGTCTATTTCTTTCATGCATTAACCCTTTCTCCATTGGAGTCTCCTACTATATGGCAACGTCGATGCCACTGCCTATTGACTACGGGTCACTATCTTCATGACTTTTTGCAATCACGGTAAGGCAATGTTGCACTTCTAAGAGGGACTTCATCAACTATATTTTCAATGTACATGGAGCTTCAATAAAGCCATCACAAGTAGATTCCATTGTAGGCTTACAATTAACATTTTGTTCTTCAAAAGAGCATGGTTGCTATAGTTATGAAATTAGATGATTGTTTATGTATACTACGGTGGACGTGTGAATTCAGGGTGAAATATTTTATCTCAATGAAACATGATGGGAATTTTAAGTTAATTGCATCGGTATTGAAGGTTGCGAGGTGTCACCCAGCAATAGTGAACTCAAACTCGGTGATGGCTCAATCTAAATATTCATTGTTCATTGTCAGATCATCCCTGTAAGTTCTATTTTTTTGCTATGCTCTTCAGGTGTTTTTTCTTTGTTAAGGTTTAAATGGGATCAACTTATCCATGAGAACTTATATTGAGTCATATTTTTCCACAACCCACAAATTGGGTTTTTAGATTGGTTTTATTTCATAACAATCCCAATGTTTGACTATAGAGATGTGTTTGGCTTTGTCCTTGGATCGAGACATGCATGGTCAAAAGCTATGAAGGTGCCTTTGACCCTTAACCTCCTTGATTTAAAAGATTGTGCCCTTCAAGCATGTGGTGTGCAATTGAAAACACAAATATTTGAACGAATGATCAACAAGCTTAGATTACAAGAGAAGGTTGCCTTCAGGTTCTTCACACAGGATAACTATAAATAGGGATACACGCATGAGCTTGGATGTCTTCACTAAGATGATTGACATTATGCCCTATACCATGTACAAATTCAACCATTTTCTTTGTTCGTTAGTTATTGTTTTATATAAATAGAAACAAGACAAATTACTTACCCATTGAGATATTTGTCATGGTCCTTAGGTATTATGCAGAGAAGAATCCCATAACTCTCATAACGTGGGAGCTTTGGCCATGCATAAATGACAAAGTTGGGCTTCCATGTGACCATTTATCAACATCTTGTTGGGTTTAAGCTTCACTATCTTGGCCATCATTGCAATCGTCAATATACCTCAACACTTCCAAAACTTATAATTTACATCTGAGTAGGAACAATACAATAGAGTTGGTGAAAAAGGCATTTGAATATGCCAATGTAGAAGGACACCACATATATGGGCTTTGCATGTAGTTAAGCCGGTGGAAATTATTTGCTTGATAATATATGAAACATTAGATATTGAAAACAAACACTCAAAGTAAGAAATAATGTCAGACTAATTTCTAACATTACTTGATTTCATTTTTTTTTGGCATCACTACACTCGGCACTATCTAAGTTAACTTGGGATTTTTATTGAAAACATGGCACTATGCTTCGATATCAGGCCAAACAAGTGGAGAAAATATTTGATTAGTGGATATAAAGTAGTTGATAGTTTTGATTAGTGGATATAAAGTAGTAGATAGTTTTGATTAATGTACATAAAGTGGTTTAGACAGTTTCAAGGGAAAATTTAGGCTAATGAGTTAAGGAACATTTTTTATTTCCATGTAGAATTTTGAAATGACAACAAGCCAATTACTATAGTCCCTTCAGCTTAAAAGGCAAGGACCAATAATATCATCTCTTCAATGCAACATACACATCCTTTAACTCATCCTACTTATTTCCAAATCATTTGTCTTTGGTTAGATACAACCTTGTTTTGGTCCCAAAGTGGTTAGAATTGTGGAGGTTATATATGTCAGGTGAGCAAACAGGGAACCTAAAGAAATATTGATAGGCTTGTTAACCACTTGGTTGTAAGATGTGTTGAGTTGAAAAGTCTAAAAATCGGTCATATAGACATTGATATAGATGATGTTGTGTTCATAAACATGTATGCTAGAAATAAGTTTTTTATAAATTTGTATTTCTATGTAGATATATTTATTATAAATTTGTAATTTTGAATACGAAAATATATAAAGTCATTTCCCCCCACAACGGGTGCCCGACGGTGGAAAGGACATGCGGGGGCGACTTGGTGTTCTAGATGGATATTGATGGCCACCCACCTATTCCACGAGCTCAAAACAATTTTTCTAGTTTTGCAGTTTTTTGGGTTAGAGGACTTCTCGAGATGAATATCGATGGACACCCACCTATTCCATGAGCTCAAGACAGTTTTTCCAATTTGGCAATTTTTATGGATTTTTGTGTTGAAAACTTTTAGGGTCGTTTTGAGGCCCTAAATGATGTTTTTTGGTGATACCATAATCTAGTTGTAGCCAAAAGTAGTGATGGATGGGTGGAATGTGTACTACTCGGCTATATCTTTCCAATGAGCTATTGAGCACCCTAAACAGAGATTGCACGCAAAAGTTATGCCCTTGAGAAGTTGACACCTCAAGACCCGCAAACCTTTTTACAGATCATGTCATAGGCTTAGGTTTTTGGATGTTAGGTTTTTTTCCCTCATGCTTATGATAAAAAGGCCCTTTGGCCTACGTTTGTAATCAACTTGTGAAAATGAGCATAATTGCCACATCTCTTCTCAGAGATAAAGCTACCACCATTCTAATTGGTTTTATTTTATAGATTGTTCTATTTCATTCAATTAATAAAATTTGAGTTTGTTGTATCATTGTGTTCCTTGCAATATATCATTGTTCATTGCAATATATCCTTGTATTTTGTTCTATATATGCTCTTTCATTTCGTTCTCACATAAATTTGTATCATTTGGGACGTCACCTCGGTTGACTTGACAAGTGGCACAGAGGGTCCCCACCAAGTTCATGCGAGAAGGTTGTGGTGCAAGGACGTGGTATAAGGTATTTTGCAGGGAAATGGTGGATCGAAGAGGTATTGTGACAAATCACGACGGGTGAGCTCAGGATGAAGTGCGATGTGGTTTGATTGCCAACATGGGAGGTTCAGTGGAGATCAAAACCATAATCGCCTTAGGGAATGGAACTATTCTACAATGACAACGAGAGTCTGTCAATAGAAATCCAAAGCATCTCGCTCAACCTATGGAGCACCTATTGTTGGGGTCTGGTTCTTTGTTTCATTTGTGGCAGGATTTATTCAGTTTGTCAAGGTATCTGGTTCTTATGTACATGGGTCCATATCCTTGGTAGAGAATGGTGAAGGGATGACGGTCTCGAAGGGGAATGCAAAGCACCACACACGTGCCCCGCGTGATGCAGGAACCTAGAATTGCGAGGGCCACCTATGGCAGAGTAGTTTCAAGCCATGTGCATACTCATATCGAAAAAATGGAAGAAAGTGTGGTGGGTGAAAGGAATGTTGCGAGCTTGGATGACATCCAAGCAAAGGTGGGGAAAATGGTTGAGGATATTGGTTCATCCCAAACCAGAGATACTAAATACATGAATACAATCACCATCTATTTACAGCTCAAAACTTTTTTGGGGAAGGCTATTGTGGAACAAGAAGAAGAGAAGAAAGGAATTTTTCTTCAGCTGGATGAAATTCTAAACCAATAAAAGCAAATCATGGGCACCTTCAAACTACTTGCTAGAGGCCAGGTGGAGCTTGAAGCAAAAATGAATGCCCTGGTAGAGGTTACCATGGGCATGGTATTCAAAGAGAGAGCCCCTATAGGGTAGCTAAGCTTTGCACCTGCAAGGCCTAAGGTGCCTACCACTATCACCATTTCTGATGATTCCTACCTCATAGTTTGTTTGGTCCAATTGTTTTTGTAATTTGTACATAAGGACTGCTATCTTTCTAGTAAATAATGTAAGGCAATATAGTATGTTTACTTGTAGGCCTATTCTTCTAAGGCAATTTGTTTAGCTATTACTTGGATAGGAAGAAGGTACTGAATTATGTGTTTTTGCTAAATTGGATTTATGATGACAAATTGTGGTCTTGTGGCTAGTCTAGTTTCCCTAGTGGCAAGCCAGCCACATTAGCCAATGTAACATAAGCAACATTTGTATGGAGTACAAGGTTATACTTTAAGGAATTAAATATTATATCTAAGTATAATATTCTAGGTGAATATTATGGTTTGATAAAACCATAAATGTGACAATGTAGGTGAATATTCAATTAAAAAACATATAGTTTACTATTAATTCTTGTAAATTTTGGTGAATATTGTCAATACAAGCATATTTTATACGAAAACAAATTATTTTTAAAACCATAAATTGTTAATTTACAATCTCTCTCTCTCTCTCTCTCTCTCTCAAAAGTTCATTAAAGAGGTTACATTGTTTTTAAATGGGGGTTGTTTATGATCTTTAAGGAACAACATAAGCAACATTTGTATGGAGTACAAGGTAAACTTTAAGGAATGGAATATTATAGATAAGTATAATTTTCTAAGCAAATATTTTGGTTTGATAAAACCATGAATGTAGATAATGCATGTGAATAATCAATTAAAAAACATATAACTTACTATTAATTCTTGTAAATTTTGGTGAATATTGTTAATATAGGCATTTTGATTTGCAACCAACTCTCTCTCTCTCTCTCTCAAAGAGGCAAGGATCTCTCTTTTTTGTTAAATAAAATTCCATTAAAGAGGTTACATTGTTTTTAAATGGGGGTTGTTTATGATCTTGAAGGAACAACATAAGCAACAGTTGTATGGAGTACAAGGTAAACTTTAAGGAATTGAATATTATAGATAAGTATAATATTCTATGCAAATATTTTGGTTTGATAAAACCATGAATGTAGATAATGTAGGTGAATAATCAATTAAAAAACATATAACTTACTATTAATTCTTGTAAATTTTGGTGAATATTGTTAATGTAGGCATTTTTATACGAAAATAGGTGATTTTAAAAACTAAAAATTCTTAATTCTTAATTTATTTTTTGATAAAAATGTAAAAACAAACACCTAATTGGTGAAAATTAGCCATTAAAATATATCATGGTTTGCAACCAACAACGAGGTTGAAGCTCTCACGTTATTTTAAGGTCTTGTAGTACTAAAAGGCAAAGGTGTTCAATTTGCTTTAATTATGGGAAACTGAGTGCTTCCAATCAAAGCTCTATACCCATCAACCTCGGAGGCTGTTCATTTGAATAGATCGGTAAGTAGAATACTCATAGAAGTCCAAAATTTTGAGTTCATAGAGTTTTTTCATGTGTCGAAGGGACAAAATAAGCTAGTTGATGCCTAAGTAATCTTAAGGGCTCAACTGACAAAAGGAACTTATGAAATCATTGAGAGCCTCTCCTTATTTCCATGCCTCTAATGGATAGTGAATTTATGGAGCACATCCCACTAAATAACATTTGCCTTACTTAATGCAAAGGCATATCTGCCACCCCAACATTACCATTGATTTGCTACAAGAGATAATGTAGTGTATGATGATGGTGGTAGAGAAGAAATGTGGGATTTTATCTTAATTAGGATTTGGAATAGAAAGGATTTAATGCCCCCTTCAATGCTAGATTTCAAGGAAAAATCATAGATATTAATTTATTAGCATACTTTTGGCCTTGTATTCTCTGTTTGGCTTGGAATTCTCCAGACTCCATTACGAGATCCTTTGGTGTGAAGTTGGTTTTTGGAGTCAAGAGTGATACTGGTGATGAGGTGGTAGAAAGGAACTTGATTCAGTTCCCTTATGGTCCTTGGCTAGTAGGGTGGGTGGAAACAACCAATGGTATGGAAGAGTAGGGTTGAGGGTAGTATGGTTTGGTGGAATCCTTGAGGAACAAGTAGCAAGGAACTTGATAATAAAGGCCTATTGCCATTGTTGTTGTGGTTTTTGTGGCTTTTGCGAGTAAGGGGAACTTTATAAGGGACTCTGAAAAAATGGAAAATACATAACATATAACTAATGCAGTGTCATGAACTAGACAATAAGACAAATTTAGTTGTTAGAAAGATGGGTTTGTTAACCATATCAAGTAGGAGAACACGACTAGAGACAACTATGTGATAGACATAGTAAGAATGTTTCAGTGCTCCTAGAGTGGGAGAAAGAAGTTGATGCCATCATGATTATTCAATGGTGCCAATTCTTATAGTTCAATATGAAGGTAATCTCTTTCTAGTAGTTTCTTGAAAAAATTGTTCACTTTACCGGTGTGTCCCATGAAGCTTTAGTTTCGTCTCTTTGCAAGGAGAAATCCAATCCTAAAGAGGACTTCCCTAGCCATGATCAATCCGATCTTTAGCTTCAAAGATAACTAGGGGATAGTAGCAAGATGATCCCATGGACCTGATTGAGAGCACATGTGGGATACTCCATCTCCCCATTTATTTAAAGGATTTGCATGGATTAAAACTAGGCATTGCCACTCTAGAGAACATGAAACTAAAAGCCCAATATGGGCCAATACAAAATTTATCCCTATTCTAAGATTTTATGGTTGTAGGGTTTTATAATTGCTTAATTAGCTTGTATGACAATAAACATGCTAATAAAATAGTAGTAATAATAGGATTGCTAAGACATCAATTAACTTGGAAAGATAATCCTATTGTTTAGATATTTGGCCTCAACCAAGACTTATTTTTGTATATCACAATTGTTTGGTTCAATTGCAACCATTGTAATATGAAATCTTTCCATTTATGTAAAAAATTAAAAGTAAAAAGAAATAAATAAATAAAATTGGTTTTGGATAGTTGATTATCGCATGGTAGGTAATTGTTATTAAAGATGTGATCTTGGGGTTGGGTCAATAAAAGTTCAGGATGTCTACCAATAGAGTACTCGTATTAAACATTGGACAAGTTTTTGGTGCAATTGGGTTGTGTGTAAGAAGGAAAAAGAAAGAATGTCAACTGCACGAACTCATGTATTATATACGAGAGGATATCAAACCTAGTTGTGGACAAAATAGTATTGAGCATATACATCATGAGAGATTCAAAGCTAGTAATTTACTGGGCTAATAGAGTTAGCGAGATAAAGAACCTAAGTTTGGAAGAAATCAAAGAAGCAAAATACATGTACGAAGATATATCTTTCCAACATATTTTCAAAGAACTAAATGAAACAATAGATAAATTATCCAAGGAAGCATTATTACAACAAGAGATACATTTGGTAACCATGGAAACAAGGGAAGGAGGATCTCTCCTTGAAGAGATCTCATTCATATATTAAAAATGTCTATTCAAGTTAAAGTATTCAATTTTTTTTTTTTTTGCATGAATTCTAATAATTTATGTGGTTTAGTGAGATCTGGAATCTAAGGCCAAGTCTATATTTTGAAAGACTTTAATATGTTTGGTGGTCTTGACACTTGATAACGAGGGCTCTGTTTTTTTATTCTAAAAAAATAAGTGGCAATATGTAGATTAGGTGTGTTGGGAGAAAAAAATAGAGATCATGTTTGTTTTACAACATCAATATATGTATTTGCAAAAAAAAAGATATTTGTCCTATAAAATATTGAAAACCACAATAATTATATATTTTGATTTATTTTTAAACTAATTAAACAAATATTATATACAAAATAAACTTTTTTTGGTAAATAAGCTATCTTATATTAACAATTTATACAAAATTACAATAGAAATCATTCACAATATTCTTATGTCTATCTGAACTATCTATTGACCAAAACATTTATCATAACATTTCCCCTAGGACCCCTCCCTCGAAGGAGAAATCGAGACTAACATTCCATACCCTATTCATCATAACCCAATTTCTTGATAAAACATAACTTCTGACATAACACATACGACATAACACATACGATAAATCCTATGCACTTGACACTCATATACCCAAAAATCATCAAAAACTAAACCAAACAATACTGCCAAAACCTAAAGCAACCACAAATAATATTAATAAACACTTATTTAAAAAAAAATTCAACAAAGATGGTTTTTAAAATTCAATCTACATGTAAAAACATTATTTATAATAAATCTTATTAATAAAACGTAATTACCATAAACACTTCCACCACAAATTAAAACTCGAAATCTACGACAACATGGTGAGAGAACAAATTGAAAGCTTCGTTCATATCTTGATTGAGATGGATTCGAAAAGTTTGCCATCATTATAATAGTCATAATTTATGTTGTAATATTTAATGTTATTTTCTAGTTTGCAATTTGCAATTATTTCTCAATTCGAAAAGTTTGCCATCATTATAATAGTCATAATTTATGTTGTAATATTTAACGTTATTTTCTAGTTTGCCATTTGCAATTATTCATGTAGTGAGGTGATACTCATCAATAATTATTGTTATTTTTGGGTGTGAGGGGCACGTTTCTAAACAAATTTTAGATATTTATTGTTGTTAGTGTGATACATAGGCTTAAGTGCCTTTTGTCTAATTTCAATTATTAGATATCTAGATATCTACCTACTCCTACATTTTCCTAACAAGTTCATTTTTTCTATTCAATGATATGTGATTGCCTTAATTTTATGATAATTTGAATGAGAAAGCTGCCATTCCATTCAAGAGTTAGTGTAATTTAAGCTATAATTTATATAATGTAATAGTAATTGTTCTTGATTCGCATACTTAAACTTTAAAAGTGTGGAGGAGTTTGAGGTATAGTGACAAATGCAATATAGATATCTAAATATAGATATTAGAAGTAACTATATTATAACTTATGACTTATGAATTAATATAAAAGGTACATTAAACCTAAATGGTATGGATAACACTTTATTGAAGAGGTTTTTGTGGAACTTTCTCATCAAAATTATCTATTTTTATTTATAGAGAAGTTTGTTGGCATGGGTAAGTAATTGGAGGTTTTTTTTAGTCAATGTGCTTAAATCGCATAAAATGTACTGGTGCACCAGTGCATTAATCACATAGGTGCATCGAAGGTTATTATAACTAATCATTGATAATAAAAAATCAACTATTTTAATTTTAAACAAACTCTAACCGATGTGTCAGAAACTTATAAGTGCATTACTATCTCCGACGTACTAAATGAGTTTAGACATTTTGCTAAGAAATATTGATTTTTTATTTTAAAAATTACAAAAATGTATTGGTGCACATCCATACAAGGTGCATTGACGTGTTCTTTATATAGGCACACTAGAGAAGGTTTTATTATTTTATAATAACACATATCGATGCATCGCTAGACCATTAGCTCACCAATATGTCTATATGTAAGAATTAGCATTGAACTAGGTTTGGACATTTTGTTATAAAATACAGGTATTTATTTAAAAAAACAACAACTAATCAATGCACTTAACAACCCTAACAAAGAATTAATAAAATATTAAAAAATTGAATAATGCACCCGGAACATTGGAACACACCAAGACACTTAACTGTCGGGTGCATCAATGTAGGGTAAAATAAAAAAATTTCCAAATCATAATTTCATTTTTACATTTCCTTTAGTGCTTCCAACAATACAAGCAACAATGATCACCATCCTTGTATGATTGCCTCGTTGTCAATGCTACTATGTTGTTGGATTCCATGATTCATTCACTTCATCGATGGATTTGGTTTGGTTGTGAATTTTGCAAAGTAGTACCATATTTTCATTTTTTATCTACATGGCAACCAAGACTCCTCAACGGGGAAGAGACCAGGTGAATTATTTGTCACCTCTTTACATTGTTAATAGATTAAATGTTTTTTTTGACAAAAACGGCTATTTTATATATTAAAAGAAGTGGCAAGCCACCCAAATGAGTACATATCCAAAAAACAGAGAGTCTATCAGTCCTCCATCCGTTAATTACAGGAGCCTGTGTCTAAACAGAGCTATTATTTAAAAGCTAAAAGCAGTAGGGGAACCAGAGTAAAACAGGACCTAGATGGATTTCAACGATATCGTGCCCCTCCTGAAGAATTTGCAGTAGCTGGCTTCTTGCTCGAACTTGGCTTTTCTTCCCCTCGGAGATTCTCCATAGCATTTTCAAGGTTCTGGAGTTTGCGTTCCATGCTCTCGATGGCGTCCGTTACCTTCAGTTCCAAAGCTTCCAGTGCTGCAGCAAAATCCTCCCTGGTATTACCAATTTCTTCGTCCAAACTGTCAAGCCTGCGACCACCTTGCGCGTCCATCCGGTTCACGAGCTCTCCCTGTCTTCTTACCCGATGCCGCAGAACACGGATTTCAGCTTCCAGTTCCAATAATGGGTCTGGGGAGGAAGCCGCAGAGTCTCCCGTGTCTGCCATTGCACTGAACATGTACCAGTTTTTTCCAAAGGGGAACACCACAGATAACTGCAAGAGCTTTCGTTTCCCTGGAGATCTCACCTTCTTAGCAGGCGAAGTGATTTTTATGAGTCCGAACCAGAGGGGCTTTTCCTTCTTATTGCTGGCGTCTATTTTGGGAGATAGATACGGCATAATTGCTCCGAGTTCGACGCATGCCGCAGGATTAACCTTCAATCTTGATGTGGCTCCAATATCCTTGTTCGTACCGCTTATTGAATAACGGTTCGGCCTGTCGTAGGAGATAGTTGTCTGTGGATCATGACCAAGCATGTTGCCATAAATGGAATTGGCTTCGGAGAGCTCTGTGACGCTAGCAATATCTAAGTGCCGACGGACCTGAACGTAGGAGAGCAAATCCGCACGCCTGGAGTCGCTTGAGGAAATCTTTCTCCGTACATCGTCCTGATCCCTGGTACATATCCGTGTACGAGATTTCATCATCTGTGGCAGGAGAGCCATCATACATGCAGAAAGAGGGCATGTGACCATAAATTTGAAGTAATTCTTGATAGAGGAGGGTGGGGTGTCTTCGGGGGAAGGAGCCCCGCCACGTCCCGTAGTGATGACCATCCGGCAGTGAGGGCGCCGGACACATGCCGTGAAACCTGTAAGCTCGAAGCACATACCATCCATGTTCGAGGTTGGGACCAAAGGGTTACGGGATAGCCACCCGATTAATATCATCGTTGATTTTTAGAACTCCTTTCCCTAAGCTAATAGCTGCATTTGCTGCTTTATCCGCCTGTTCATTGTTCCTTCGGAGAACATGATAGAATTTGATGTCCCGGAATAGAGGAATGAGGAGTGCTATTCTTCGTAGAACTTGCCGGAGGCAATTGGACGCGGGTAATTTCATGGTATTGATGCTATGGATGATCAACCTGGAGTCCCCCACTACAGTTACTTCATGAGCACCATAGGATAGAGCTTGGTTTAAACCTTGCCATAAGGCAAGGGCTTCCGCCATGTTGTTGGTTTCTACTCCCAGATTCCAGGAATAAGTGAATATCTTTTCTCCGTCGGGGCCAAAGAGCACCCCTCCCCCTCCTGCCTCCCCTGGATTTCCTTTTGAAGCTCCGTCAAAGTACAGTAAGTTGTTTCCAAGATTTTTACACCACTTGTCATACTCTTCCCCCTCGGACCTAATTTCCCATTTTTGCAAGACCGGGGCTTTGTAAGGAAGGCTTGCCACAGTACCAGGAATACTTTGAAGCCAATTAGTTTCCTCAATAGATAGAGGAGAGTGGAAACAGAGAGAAGTTCTTGAGCTAATGAAGTCCCCTAGCATGGCTTTTATTTTAACCACCACCTGTATAGGAGAGGATCTGGTCCCTCGGAAGATTCGATTATTTCGTTCAAGCCAAAGCTTCCAGCAGATGAACTTGGGCAGGGTTAACCAGGCGGTAGCTAGAGGATCCTTAGGATGGGTTCTGACAGGGGAGGACGAGGACCATCGATAAAGAAGGGAGGGAACATCGTCAAAATTCAAGGGAATATGCCAAGGTAGGGTCATCAAGTTCCAGACAAAGGTGGAGAAAGGACACGAGATAAACAAATGAGTGGACGTCTCTTCAGCAGCGAGGCATAAGGGGAAACGAGATGGACCTTCCCATCCTTTCCTGCGCAGGACTTCGGTAGTAAGGACACTGTTATGAGCTAGAGTCCATATAAAATGGTCTATTTTGGGGAGAGATTTGTTAGACCAAATATACTTCCAGATTGCAGGGTTCCTGGGAGCATTGGGAACGGCTTTGATGCTTCTGTATCCTTCGGCGACAGAGTAGTGACCGGATTTGGATCCCCAGCCCCTTACATCCTTATATCTTTTAGAAACCGGTGACTTTCCATCCAGGCATAGAATTAGGATGCTTTTTTCGGCAGCAAGTGTTGGAGGACATTCAGGGATGTCCCATCCCATCCATCTGTTTTGACCATCCAGATGCCATTTTGATATATCCCAGAGTTTAGAGATCCCAAGGCTTGATAGGAACTTCCTAATTTCTCCCATCCCTTCTATGGTTCCAATTGGAGGGTTGCCGTGGATGGAGTCTTCCCATATTCTGATTTTTTTCCCGTTTCCAGGAATCCACGTCAATCCTTCTACAAAGAGAGGGTAGGCTTTGGAGCAAAGAGCAAACAGGGGGGAGCCTTTCACCACTTTCGGGCCCTGATCCAGGCATCTTAGTCTCATTCCTGAAAAGTATTTTTTCCATAAAACCTGTTTACTCCATGAGGAGTTTCCTGACACAAGATTCCATAGTAGCTTGGCTCCAAGGGCAAAATTTTGGGCTCTAAGGTCTCGTATGTGCAATCCGCCTTCCAAATAAGAGGCAGTGATTTTTTCCCATTTAACCAGGGGTAGACGATTCTTGTTTTGCTTCCCCCCTTTCCACAGAAATCTTCTAAGAAGAGCCTCGATCTTTTTTAGGACAGATATGGGAGCCAAAAGCAAGGAGCATTGAAAGACAGGCATACTGGCCAGAACAGATTTGATGAGAACCGATTTCCCAGCAAGGTTTAGCCACGAAGCTCCCCAGGCTTTGATTTTCAGACTCAATTTTTCAATCAGGGGTTCCCAACTTGAGACTCTAGGCTTATCCTTGAATATTGGTACTCCAAGATATTTGAAGTCAGTCCACTGATATTTCCCTTCTATCATAAGAATTCGGGATATAGCTTGTAGCTCAATTGGAGGGCAGTTCCAGCTATAGATTTGGCTCTTGGTATAATTGATTTTGCTGCCGGAAACATCTTGATAAATGTCAAGAACTTCTTTGAACTTTCTGGCTGTAGTTGTGCTTGCTCCGCTCATGAGGAGAGTATCATCAGCAAATTGAGTGTGATTTACTTCTTTAATTCCACGCACAATTTTTAGCCCCAGGAGGTCTTCATGAGTTCTAAAGTGATCCAGAATAAAGCTGAGAGAGGCCGCTTGGATGGCATAGAGAAGGGGAGACAGCGGACATCCCTGCCTGAGATCCCTTGAATCCTGGAAGAAGTCAGATGCTCTCTCGTTTACCAGGGGGGCAATCCATGGAGTGCTGATGCAGGCTTTGACCCAAGAAATCAGCCTTGGCGCAAACCCAAACCTTGTCATTACCTGAAACAGGAAGTTATGTCGGACTCTGTCAAAAGCATTGGAAAGGTCCAGTTTGATAACCATTCCTTTTTCTTTCCTTGTCACACTGGAGTGGATGGCCTCTTGAACTAAGATGATATTATCAACAATCTGTCTGCCTTTGATGAAGCCTCCCTGGTTCTCGGGGATAATAAGAGGGAGGACAGCTTTCATTCTATTTGCAATGACTTTGGTGATTACCTTATAGCCGATATTACAGAGGGAGATAGGGCGAAAGCGAGAGTAGGAAGTGGCTCCTTTTTCTTTGGGAATGAGGGCTAGGAAGGAGGAGTTGGTTCCTCCGCCTATTTTGGGGCAGGACAGGGATTTCTTTACCATTCGGAACAGGTCATAGTGAATGATGGGCCAACAGGAAGTGAGAAATCTTGCTGTGAATCCGTCCGGTCCAGGAGCTTTGTCAGGGCTCATTCCTTCAACAGCTGTTTTAATTTCATCCAGGGAGATAGGGCGGAGGAGCTGAAGATTCATTTGATCAGACACCAGAAGTGGGATGTTATTGAGAGAGTCAGAATGATTGAAGTCCCTCCCTGGTGAAGTTTCCGTGTACATATCCTGAAAGTGTTCATGAGATGCTTTTTTAATCTCCTCAAACTCAGATATCTGCTTCCCCAGATGGTCTATCTTAGTTACAGTCTTGAAATGTTTTCTGATCTCAGCTTGCTTGTGAAAAAACTTGGTGTTTTTGTCCCCTTCCTGGAGCCACGTGTTTCTGGATTTTAATTTCCAATAGTTTTCTTCAAGCCTGCAGGCTTCATGTAGCTTGTTGTGGAGGTAAGTTTCTTTATCCAGAGTATTTTGAGAGAGGTTCCCTTCATTACCAATGATATGATCCTCCAAGGATTTCTCAGCTTCGGTCCTTAGCTGTTTAGGAGATTTGAGACGTTTTGCCCATTCTTTGAGGGCCTTTTTCACCAGTCGCAGCTTTGACTCCCAGACGAAGAAGGGAGACCCTTTGATATTAGTTTCCCAGGTAGCTGCCACAATATCCGAAAAACCTTCCAAAGGGATCCAGGCGGGATTAAATCTGAAGGGAATGGGTCCTAAATTCTGGTCTTTAGAGAAGGAGAGGGAAATAGGATTATGGTCCGAGGCACAAAAAGGAAGGATGGAGGAGAACAGGTCGAACCCTTGCATATGGAGGGATTGCTGGGCCAAGAACCTATCCAATCTGGCGGCTATGTGGCCTGGACCGATTCTTTTGTTCGTCCAGGTATATTTTCCTTTGCTGGGCTTGATGTCTTCCAGATCCCATTCCGAGATGATGTCCTCTACCCATTCCCTAGCAGGATCTCTAACAATATTGCCTCCTCTTTTTTCAGCAGAGGAGAGGGTAAGGTTTAGGTCCCCCGCAATAACAAAGTTGTCTAACTGGGAGGAAGTCATATGGTCATTCAAACTAGTCCAGCAGGATTTCTTTTCGGAAACATTCATGGGAGCATAGACATTAAAGAGGCTTAGACGGATATTAGCTTCTTTAAACAGAAATTCAGTAAAAACCCAGTGAGTGGATTTAGCATGACTTACAAGTTCAATCCTAGATGGATCCCAGAGCGTTGCAATGCCACCTGACGCCCCTCTTGAACTGACTGCAATGCATTCTGCTTGATTCCAGAAAGAGGGAGTAGCCTGAAGGCAGGCCTGCTCTTCCATTTTTGTCTCCTGGATTAGGAGGATATAGGGATTCGAGATTTTGATTAAATCTTTCATTGATAACGATTTCGATTTACTACCTAACCCCCTACAGTTCCAGGAGACGATCTGCATTACTTACCTTTGGATGTATTGGTTGCCCCTTTTGAGGCATTTCCTTGCTGTCTGGTGTTTCTAGGGTTGAGATGCTTTTCCAGAGTGGTTTGGACTCCTGCTAACCTATCCTTGTAGGTGGCAACTTCCCTTCTTTCCCTTTCAGTTTTCCTTCCTCGACGGTCCTTTTTAGCAGTCTTTGTTGATTCCGGATCGTCTTCATCAGTATCCTCTTCTTCTGTAGCTTCCTCAGTTGATGGATCTTGCTGTTCGCCTTCCATTGCTGGGGTTGTAGCTTCTATTTCCAGGCCCAAGGTTTCTTCTGTTCTGACTTCCTTTCTTTTGGCTAGTACCGTGGGAGAGATTTCCTCAATCTCGCATGATTTAGCCTGGGTTTCTTGCTCTTCGAGGATGGCGAAGCTGTTTCCAGCACTAGGGTTTGGGTTGCTTTCTTGGGCTTTTGATGACTCCGGAGCTGTCGCGGGGTCTTTTGGTGGTCCAGTCTGGGGGATCCCCTTGGGACCTTTCCTTCTGGTATTAGCTGTTTGCTTCTTGGCTTGCTGCCAATCTTCTTCTGGATTCTTCTCTGCTTCGGCTTTTTGAATTTTTGGGCAGTTCCTCTGGAAGTGGCCGTATTCATGGCAATGCCTGCATTTGAATGGAAGATGTTCATAGTCAAGTTGCTGAAAGTGCTTCCAGCCTTTAATTGACAGTTTTACAGCTTCAGGAAGTCCCGCCTCTAAATCAACTTCAACACAGATCCTAGCAAAGGAATATTGGCCCTTTGGGTCAGCTTTATCAATGTATTTCCCTAGACCGTTGCCAATGGTTCTTAGAGAATCTTCGTTCCAGCAGTGCATGGGGAGGTTTGGGAGACGAACCCAGACTGGAACAGCTTTGGGCACATCCGACGCTGGGTCAAAATCTGGAGACCACCTGTTCAGATACAAGCCCTGTGGCCCCATGAAATATGGGCCGCTTCTGAATATCAGGTCCCTATCTTCCTTTGAAACGAAATCAAATAGGAAATACCCTCTACCTATCGAATAGCTTGTGACTCCTTGAGATATCAGAGGTCGCCAGTTGTTTTGAATCCAAGTTTCGGTGGAGCGAGGAGATGGCCACAGACCTGTAAATTGCCCTATAAGGGCCCTTTCTGCCAGGGAGACAGCCATATGGATGGGCTTCTTAGGAGGCAGTTCGATTTCTGGAATGGCCTCCAGTTTCTTGACGAATTTCGGAGGTGGGGCGGAGTCGGACTTTTTCCCATATTCGCTAATCAGTCTGGCGAACGCGATTTCCTCAGTGGAGGGAGGCGGGTGCGGGCCTCCTCCAGAGGCACCCATCCTCAGCAGGGACGCGCAGCGGCGCCCTCTCGAGCAAACCCTAGCTTAGGTATTCTTGATCGCAGCTCTTGAGCTGACGGGGAGAATTTTTCTAATTGTAGAACTATGCGACTCTGCTATTTGTTTATTTTTCATGTTATTTAGAATCGTTAATAGATTAAATGTTAGAATATGGATTTTTTTTTTTTCAATCTAAGAAAAACAATCTACATAGTAAGTCCAAGCCATTCAACTCCCATTAGACTATTTTATACATCGTTTGACTTGGAGCATACCAATAAATCAATAAATAAAAATTGAAAAACTCATTTTATTCCAATGCTATTTATAATATTAGGAGGCATTGTAAGTAGTGCTTCTATATTTTATAAATGCATTGTTTATATATATATATATATATATGAAATGTATGTAGGCATAGTTAGCAATGCCTTCCTAAATACCAACTGCATCAATAAACCATGATTAAACTAAACACATTCCTGCATTTGCTGGTGCATTTCTAAATGTTCAGTAACGTCACTATCAATGCTCTTTTACATTATATTGAAGCCAAATAGTAAATATGATGAACCCATGCCTTGTTAGTGCATGATATAAAACTAGAAGGCACCATTTGTCAATGCACTAGTGTATTGTAGGCGCACTAGTGAGTGCATTTTTAAATTTAAATATTTATTTCTTATGTTGATGCTCTTGTGGATTTAATGAAGTACCATTACTTGTGCTCTATTATATCATAAGGACACTAGTAACCTTAGGTATCGAATAATTTTATCCCAAGTTGTAGGTGTGTTTCAACATGTACATGTGTGTCATTAGCAATCTCTAAACATAGAAGGCACATTGTCTTAGTGTCGGTGCCCTTGTACAAAAGGTGCACCAATGATCGATAATAATAATAATAAATTTATACACTTTCTTGATGTGGCATGTTTTAATTAGAAGCACTACTTAGAATGCATTTATTAATTACTTCGCACCATGGACGATGCATCTATGTTTTCAAGGCACACTATTATGTTTTACACAATTTTGTTGCAAAAAGAATTTCATTTTTTAATAAATAAAATGGTCATTTATAACAAATTTTTATGTTATATGTGTTTGTGTGTGTGTGTGTTTGTGTGCACCTAATGAAATTTGTATGTGAATTAGAGACAACAATGACAATGGTAGCAACAATGATAGGCAAAAATGGAGCCATACAACTTTACATGTGAGTAGGAGACTTGAGAGAGGGAGAGGGATTTGTACCCTTACCCTATTACAACATAGACTCAAGTAATTTTGAGGAATGTTGGCCTCCTCAAGTTTATGAGGAGGCTACATCCCTAAAGGGGAACATGCACTTGTTGATGTAGTTGATTTGTCACTAGGATCATGTTAAGCAAGCATCTAGGGTTAGTCTTGATATGTGGTACTGACCCACAAAGGAGGATATTTATTTCAATATCGGGTTGTCTAGGAGAGGAGAGGATTTTCCCTAGTTCCATTATCTCTTCCTTGTTGTTGCAGGAGATGGTTATATCACATATGTGCATAGATATGTCAGTTTAGACATCATTGACCTTGGTAACTTCCAAGTTTAGAGTGGCTAATTACATTTATATGCACTCGGTGCATAGGAGGTTAGGTGCATGTTGCTTATGGTCACGCCAATAACACATTATACTTATGATAGGTTATGCATTAGTTTCCCTCTAATGCACTATGTAGATAGTTTAGTTTAGATGCTCAGACTGATTAGGCGGAGTGTCATTTTTTTGTAATAGTTTCGTTTTTCTCTAGATTAGTATCGTAATCAATTTGATGGGAGGTTGGTATTCTCATTTACTTCAGAGCTATTTACTTTATTTTTTGAGAGGTTTTTAGTCACTTAACTGACATTCAATCACCTCCCTCCTTAGTCGATGACTAATGTGCATATACACATGTGGGGGAAGAAATTGCCCAAGAGGGGCCAACATAAGTGGTCATGTAGGAAGGTTAGTTCAAAAGTATTGGATTTATTAGCAAGTGAAGACGATCACGTCCTCAATCTTATATAATGACCATACACAGGGATGGATTGGCGAGGATGTCCAAACATCCCATTATTATTATGTTTTGATTAATCTAGTTGTATATTTTTTGTCTTATTTAATGCACATATATCTTATTGTAACAATTTATTTTAAATTGTCCAATTATTGTTGCCTACTATTTTGTAGATGTTGGCACCTATGTTGGGAAGTGCCTCCACAATAGACTAAGGATATGGTTGAGGCTGACAAGCCATATCATGTGTAGAGATTTGACATGCCGCATAGGTTGGATCATAGATTCCTTTAGAAGCTAACAAATCATATATGTGCATTTATGGCTCACTATAGAGTGTTCCTTGCATGAGCTAGGGAGATCATACAAGACCTTGAGCTTGCTCCGATATGTGTCACTCTTCCCCACGATATGATTTTATTGATGCATCACGTTTCTAGTGCCCTCAACCTACTTGAGAGGTTAAGGTCTCACCAATGTTCTTCTTCTTCAGATTTGTTTGTTGAGGTTAGTGTTCCTCCATGCCCTCCTCTTCCCTTGCCTCCTTCATGAGCAAATAAACCACCATATTCTCCACAAGCAAACTAACCACCATTCATTGCTCCAACATTCGACCAACCAACATCTCTTCCTCTAGCACCATACCAACCACCATCTCCTCCTCCAATAGTTGACCAACCACCAACTTCCCCAGTAGTTAACTAACCACCATCTCCTCCATGGGTAGATCAATGACCATTTTTTCCTCTAATAGTCGACCAACCACCATCTCTTATAGCAATCAACTGAGCACCATCTCCCCTAACACTCAACCGACTAGCTGTTACACCCATTGCACTCGCTATTGTGCTATAGACATTATGGTCGCATCATATATGATATCTTTTATGGTGAAGAGATATATAGGATGCTACATTTCGCGTCATCATTTGGTGGAGTTACTGTTGCCTTTAGCTTTGGTGGAAGACCTAGCTTATATCAATCGTTGACATGTAGATATTTGATTGTTGTGATGTATATTTTACATGTATATTTGACATTTATATATGACTTGAGATGTATATTTGACATATATATGACTTTTGATATTATCATTCATATATATTAATCCTTTTCATATCATGTTGATTTTGATGTTGTTTTATTTAGAAAATGCATCATGTGGATGTTAATGATTTTTCCTATTTTAAATTAATAAATTTGAGATGTAACTTTTATTTAAATTTAAGATGCCATGTATGATATATTTAAGATGTATATATGACATATTTATTGATTTTGATATATATATATATATATATATATATATATATATATATATTGTAATTTAGTACTAATTCTATTAATATACAAAAAATGTTACATTGCAGAGAGAAAGATCATCTAGATCCAACCTTCATGAAATTCAGAGGATAACATATAGAGATTGCTCTGATTGTTTGAATGTTGTCTTTCCAAGACAACAAAATGAAAATAAGATTTTTTCTAAGTATAGTATAAAATTGTCGATGATAATTACATATTTGGATATTAAAAATCCAAGAAGCTGGAGGGTATGTTGATAGAGACTTGAACTTGCAACTTATAAACCTAGAGGATCTGAGGAGGTCTCTTGAACTTGAAAGCAAGTAAATATAAAGAGAAAGGAACCTAACAAACTAAGAGATAAAGTCAATTATCTCTTTCTTGAGACTGAATCTAGGATGATGAAGACTTGTTTGGAGAACCGGGGGTCTTTATTCTCCTCCTCCTCTGCATATACCCTTCGTGGCTCGACATCCTCCTGGATCATGCGGGATTTGAGTCTGGAATGCACTCAAATCAAGGTTTCATCTTAATTTGGCTTCCAAAAAGTGTAGCTTCTTCATGATTGTTGAGTTGAGCTTTGATTCATTTTTTATAATTGCTTCCACAATGAGTGATTTCACAAGCCAATATATCTCTGTCATTATGTTGATTTTGGTGTCATGGATCTCGGGGAAGATAGTACCTGGCATCCAATAAAGGGATTCCACATCCACTTGTTTTGAAGAAGTATCACCTCTCATGTCCCGTGTTTTTTTCCCCTACCTATCCATTCACTCCTTTATCGAGTCTAGGTGAGATGATTGAAATTTGATAGTTGTAGCAATGGTCTCCAACTCGGCTCAGTTGCACTTTCTAAACTTTGATAAGTTGGTCATGGGGGTGTCCCTTGGTATACCTCTTCTTGAGTGAGATGGCTCCATGACCTAGTACTACTTCTTGACTACATTTTGACTCTCATTGCTATGATGGAGGTGGAGGTGGCATGCATAGTGGTTATTGCTCTATGAGTAAAATGATTGGAAACCCAATCATGTGAGGGTTGATTCCCCAAGCCTTCAAGTCTTATAAGAAGCCACTTGTACAAAACAATGCTAAGGAGAGGATTGGTTGGAGGAATGAATTCCTTAGAGTTTCCAATATATGAGGGATACTAGAGACCCTATGGGTGGAGAAAAATTGATGTTCCCTCAACTGAATAGGTTACCGAATTGCTTGGTTTTCCTAGATTGAAAATAAGTAGAGGCCAGAGGATCAAAACCATGAAATGCATATGAGGGAGATAAAAAACCATGATCGAAACTTAGAAGAGAGCCCAAAGGTCAGTTTAACTCTTCATGCTATTGCCCAAACCGTCATGCCTCCACTGTTCCATCAAATAATCACTGAGTAAAGGCTATCCAACAAGAAAATTGTCATGTGTAGGATCCACTATGATTTGGTGGGATATGAACTCAAGATAGCCATAAAATATGACGACGACACTCTGAAACTCCTCGATTCCCCCATTCTTCCCTCACATATTTCGCTTCCACCTTGTGATAGGATGCATGAAAACTAGTCACATGCTCCTCCACATTGCTTCGACCAGGATAGTCGTCATTTCAAGCACACGTCCCTGATACCCTATCTTACTGTATATTGATTTTGATATTATTGTTAATGTATATTATGTCTTTTTAGATCATGTTGATGTTGATGTTTTTATAAAATGTAATATGTTTGTTAATTATTGACATCATTAATAATTTATCCATTTTCAAATCAAATTTGAGATGTATCACTCACCTAAATTTTAGATGCCATATAATGTTTAACCCTAGTTATAATAATTTAATGCCAATTTTTCATGGTTATGATTTAATGTCATTATATAATGTTTAACCATTTTCCAATGCAAAATATTTATTGTGCAAGAAGATATAATATGTTGATTAAACATGTTTACAAACTTAATTAAATGATTCAGTCAATGATTGCTCGATTTGATTAATATTTTAAATCAATTTTTTAGATTAAATTAAATATGTTTGTAATTTACTCTTAATTTTTTTAACAAAAATTTCCACTAACTTTGATAAGATTTTTTTTAAAGCTATGTAGGGATTTTATTAATCAACCAAAAAATATCATAGTCTAAGAGTATCAGTGGTCGATCACGAGGGAAACCCGAGCACATATACAGCAGAAGATTGTCAATCACAGTTATAATTACCGATATAGTACTATAAACACTATATAGATGGCCTACTATGACCTATATATGCTTAGGATTTATGAGAAATAAAACTAAACTATGAAGCAATGCCATCTTTGAAAATAGCGATCATAGGTCCTCTCACCTGATCGCTGAGGATCTACATATACAAATTCTAGCCCAATGGGGGCCTTGAGCAATATGTTGAGTTTTTCTTCTAGGTTCTTGTTTTGTTGTCAAATCTTCTGGTTTTGATTTTGGATTCCTCCCATTTCAAGTGCCAAACCATTTCTCTCTTCTTTTGTGTCTAGGAGGACTTTTCCAAGAAGGGGATTGATTTTCCAATAGAGGATGACAATCTTGTAGTACTTTATATCATGAGTCTGAGAGGTCCCTAGGTCAGGGACCCAAGGAACCATGTTCATTTCCAGTTCTTCATCCTAGGTGTATTCTTGCTCAATTTTGACTCATTCTTCTGGTTGTGTGATTTCTCTCTGGATGCGAGCAAGGGTTTGGCGAAGATAAGTTGCTTTGGCCTCCCTTGCTTCCACCAAAGCCTTAGGTTGAGAATCAGTACGATGGTCCCTTTTCATGTGGAAAACTTGAGCCCCCCTGCCATAGTATTTGCTTGGGTGAAGATAAGAACATGGGTGATGGTAATAGAGGACTCAATGAAGGGATTTAGGGGATCCGATATTGGAGTCCTAGTAGGGAAGTAAGTGCAAGGAATGAAGGTGAGAGGGAAATTTTATGGTGAGATAAGGTTAGATGGAGCAGACATGCATTAGATTCAGAAAATGGAGAGACGAAGCGTTGAGGCTGAGTGAGAAAACCATTTGGCCTAGAACTTTATCATATTGTTCCCTATGCTAAAGGAATGAGAAAGAAAATCACAAGGAAAAGGAAAAAGAGAGTTACCAAAGCTAACCTTCGTAAATGATTGAGAAAGAAAGGAGTTAAAGAACAACCCAAAGGAAGCTTATGGAGAGACTTGCCAAGTCATGATGTGCTTGCTAGCACAATAATCTGCCATCACCCAGAAGACGAGGCCCGTATAAACTATGATTGTACTAATCCCCAATGTTAGAGGTCCTGAACATAGTATAGTAATCAACATTCAATGGGGTTTATGCTCGAAAGATAAGGATGAGGGGTTGTAGTAGGAATTACTCCTTCCTCATATGTGTGATCACCTTGAGAGATGATGCTTGGTATGATGGGTGTCCTATTAGGGGTTGGATGCGACAACTGGTGGTTGCCTCATCGCATCTCAAACACCCTATTCGAGAAGATAAGATTAAAATTATTATAGTTAAATATAACAAAATAATTATTCCTCCAATTTTATATGGTGATAACATCATGCATATTGAATCATGAAAACAATTATTATAATTACCAAGTTTTATTATAAAGTTATTTTAAGGTGTATGAATTTCACATCTACATTTAAACATGGGAAAAAATATTTGAACTTTATAGTTTAGACAAGTAATAAAAATAAATTTACCAATTTACCATACATTAATACTTTTGAAATTGTTTATTTTCATTCTTTAACCTTGAATCTCGTGACTATTATTCAATTTACCATATAGTAATATTTTTAAGGTTGATTATCATGCTTTGGCCTTGAATCTCAAAATTATTGTTCATGTTAGGTACATGTAAATTAACAATTCACTCTTATATATGATGGGAAACCTTAGTTTTAAAAATAACAAACAACATGGTAAGAATCTTATCGTTGAGATCTAATTCTTAATATTGTGTTATTATGCTTATTATACTTGTTGTGTTTTTTAGTATTTTTAATTGTAAGTCTAATTCCTTTATATCAAATTGAGTTTCATGATATTATTCAAAGTAATAAAAAAAAAATTAGTAGTACAAGAAAATAATAATTTGATGGAGATTAACAACAATTAGATCAACCTATCCCAAATGTGGGTGAGAGAGGAGAGGCAACCTGAATGAAGGTGAGAGAGGAGAGGCAACCTGAATGCAGGTGAGAGAGGAGAGGCAATGAGGCACGTAGAGCAAAGGGGGAGGCACGTGATCGTTGCTTTGAGATAGTCGGTTGAGAAAGGGGCATGCACGAAGGGTTTGGAGGATTAATGGAGAAGGGTGGTATTAGGAAGAATGGTACACTAGTAGATCGTATCGGCAGGAGTCAGTACAGGCGCATGGGAATATTTTAGTGTTTGTGGTGAATGATTTCAGATCATTGTGGCAGATTGTCCATGGGTACGGGTTTTGGCTCAGGCCCAAGGAGATACTCCATGGCCTTCGTTATCATTTATGGGGCCACTATTTTAAATTATGTTGAGGAGCAGGCTCGTTGGTGCAGATATTTTCTACTAGCGTGGCCTGTTTACTGTGAGGATACCGTAGTGAATATAGAAAGCATTTGGTTTTGGGGTTTTGGGATAATAGAGACTCGTGGGAGGAAGTACAGTCGAGTGTCCAAGGGGGAAGAGGAGGAAGGTTCTCCGCGAGCAACACGAGAGTAGCTGAAGGAAGCTCAAGTTGCCCATGACTTTAAAACGCTTGTTTTATTGGAAATTCAGCTGGACATTGAAGACGTGGATAAGGGGATGTGGGAGGAATTGGATTTTGCTCTACTGGTGGAGGAATTTGAAGCGCTGATAGAGTGGATTCTAGACCCCGGGACTACAAGGGCATGCATGGATCTGTATGGGAATTATATGGCAAACTTCTTGGTGATGAAAGGTCTCTTAGGTCGTGGGTTGATGGACAGTGGTGAGAAGGAGAAAGAGGATGCAAAACATATGAGATTCTGGAAGGAACATAATGCTGATGCTCGACTCATTCACATGAATATTGATGTCATAGCAAGGAAACTGGGCATTGAATTCATTCCCAAATATTTGATGGAAGGGGCAAGTTGTTAATGTCATTGTAAGCTGGGACTAAAGGCCCATATGGAGGTCACCAGGTTTCTGGAGCTGTATGTTTTACTTTCATCATTTGGCTTAATTGTCTTTGTATGTTTCATGTGGTCAGTATAACGTTCTGGTTGATAGGAGGAGAGATTAAGAATAAGAGTATAATTATATGGTTAGACTTGGTTATACGATGTCCTATTGAATTTTTTCTATAGACTTTTAAGACAGTTTAAAATCTATGTTTTCCCCCATGAGGAAGGGGTGGTTTTGGTCCTAGAAAAGTAGATGTTTAGTGAGCAAAGATGGTAGACCAGATAATTATAAAGCTTTGCTTTTGTGGTGAATGTATCGCTATGTAATTTATCCTAAGTAATATAATATAATGTTAACTTACAATTTTTTTTTAGATAATCCTAATGAGAAGCCACCAACTGCAATATACACTACAAGGAAAAGAGTTTGTAGTGGACGTCATATCATAGGTTTTTAATGTTATAAGGTTTAAAAAAAATTGGAAAAAAAAACCTCTGCTACAACCTTCTCCAACGGTAACGGATGTTTTAATGAAGGTTATTACAGATATATTCTATAACTAAAAAAACTCGACATCCGGAAGTTTTAGCAGATGTTTTTTACTAGTATGCTTTGTTTGAAAACTGCGCACCGATGCGTACCTTCATACCACACATCGGTGCTGAACAATATGATAATCGACACTGGTGCACTCAAACGAATAGAGCATTGAAAAGTAACAAATTTTAACGCCGCACTGATTATCACGTATAACTTATACACACCAGTGATTACTTACAACCTAATCGCATCGATGCGACATTTTACATCATACACATCGTAAATTTTTAATATTTGTAAGCTTTGATGGTGCTGTCTATTTATAATAGTGGCACAGTGCATTTCGTAATAATATGCATCGGTGTGTAGAAACTATTACAATGGCTTGGTGCATTTCATAACAAATGCACCGGTGTGTAGAAACTATTACAATGGCCCGATGCATTTCAACAATTAAAACTCCCTGGTGCGATATATTAAAAAAGCACCGGTGCGTACAGGCTTTAAATTTCCTGCTGTCGATTAACAAATTAAATGCATTGGTGCGATTAACAATACAAAATGCACCGGTAAATGCGACTAAGATGTGGCCATTTTTTTAAAATTTAACGATGCATTTAATTTACATTGGAGTAACGGGGCATTGGTGTGTATAATTCAAGTAAATGCCCTGTGCGACATAAAGTACCAAAAGCACCGTATATTATTATTTGAACAATGACTCTTGACATTGTAGTGAAATATCTATATTGTTTTATCTTTATTTTTTTAATTCCATTATTCATTAGAAATTGAAATATTTTTTTATGGTACTATTAATTTTAATTTTAATTATTTCATTTGTTCGGACTAATTTCTTATATTTTATATTCTAGCATCTATGTAATATTCAAGCATCCATGCATTTAATTACCAATATAATGTACCATTTCACATGTAACATTTGACAATAACATTGGAGAATGTAATAGAATAAAAACATTTATTTCATTATATATCAATAAGAGGTCCTTTGTCATATAAAACATGACAACATAGAGACAACAATAATCAACATGTCAACATGCATGTAATTGTAACACTTATTGGTAACCCCTTGTCTTTCAATTAGGACACTATGTCTAGTACATTATACAAAATGTCTGATTATCGTAGACAATTGTTTCAAAATTAATATACAACAACTTGCATTAACACAAAAAATAAATATGGATCATCATTCTTCGTTGGAACTGTTATCAGTGCTCGAGCCACTTGCATCAGTTGGATTATTTGGTTGAATGTTTTATTGATTGGCTTGATTGTTTTCCTCTTTTTCAACTTCCATCTGCAAACATAAAAATAAAGTGTACTGAGTGTAGCTCCATTGTTGTGAATAATGAAAATTAAAATAGATAATATACATGAATGTAAATTGAAATTCGACATACCAAAGCAATGATTACGTTCTGAGTGTCACACATTCGTTCAAAACCATGTCTCATGCCATATGTCAATAAGTATTATGTTGGTTGCACTCCTACTTTGTTTCCTACATGTTTTATACCATGTAATAAATCGTTCATTTAAGATTTATGATTTTTGTTGTTCTATTACTTATAAAATGAGAGAAGTAAAACAACATAGATACTTACAAAATTCACAATTAATTTTTGATATGCCAACATATACTCACAACCCTTGCTTAACCCAATGTCAATTAATTCTTCTGATGGCTCCTTTTTGTATGTTAACACCTATTTCAATACATCCAAGGATGGTCAATGAAAACAAAAAAAGTTAAATATAAAGATCACAACCACTATGAAATCTTAATTTGATATAAGGAAATCACAAATACTCACAAACTTTGCTATCAACCCTTTTTTTCCTTGTCGTCTTGTCTTGTGTGTTGAATGGGTTCCATTTGGTTTTGTTTTCTACAACAAAGCAATTGAAAATTAATATTTAATGTTTAATTAATTAATGAGATGTCACTGAGATGTACATAATCCAAACAATCAACGATTTCAAACATTTGAAGCACGTTGTTGTTGAGATGGCTCCTCCTGTGATGTAATTATGTCCATTTCCTTGACCATCTCCATATACACTTTTTTGAACATATATATTGACACATTTCACATATCACCTCATTCATCCTTTGAGATTTTCATAATTTTCTTGGAAATGTAAAATGACATTAAACTATTTTTCTGTTGATATGAAAAATAAATATAGCATAATTAAAATTATTAAAGGAAAGGACCC
This sequence comes from Larix kaempferi, assembly GCA_027924585.1. NCBI lineage: Eukaryota > Viridiplantae > Streptophyta > Pinopsida > Pinales > Pinaceae > Larix > Larix kaempferi. The sequence goes on along the minus strand of BSBM01000047.1, from coordinate 19,493,291 downwards.
TTTGTAGTAGTTATAAATACATATTTTTTTTTTTTCGATGTGGTTCACTTTAATCGACTTAGCCGATCGCTACATCCACGAAATAATTTCCGACGGACCCGCCCCGAAGGGGTTTCCGCCCTGCGGCCGCTGCGTGCCTAACCCCAAGAGGGTCTATGAGGATGGATCCCGTGACCTCGCATGCTGGGAGGCCTAACTGCCGAGAACTCAACCGATCGAGCTAACTCTTGGGGCTAATAAATACATATTCTATATAAACATGTTTCAGAATATTACTTTTCGAATGATTCTTTTTGGTTGTTGTATGCTTTTTCTATTGCAAGTTTGACAGGTCTCATTGACCATTGCTCTGGAAACACCTCTTGTAGTTTATATATGACTTGATTCTTTGAATCATTTGATTGATTTCTGTATTGTAAGTGAAAAGTATGTCTATACGTTCTTTCCATTATATCCCTCATAGTATTATAATATTCTTTCCCCTTTCTACTAACTTCCAGTGCCAGTCCAAATGAGCTAATGACCAATTCATCATCATTTGCATCTTCACTATTTTTTTTCTTCTTATGATGACATTCACTTCTGTTGATGTCAGTCCCTGCATAACATTGAACATATGTGAATTAAATTATTTGAAACATAAGTACAATATTACTTAGATTTGAAGTAATAATTCATACTGACTTATTTTTTATTCACCTGATTCATTTCTTTGTAACTTTTCCATCAGCGTTTTACGCTCTTATGGACTTAGATTAGTAAGAATCTTATCGAGCTTCCTCATTTTTGGCTCTGCATGTCACACATGAACCAATACATATTATTTGAATTTACACATAATTCAAACAAATTAATTTAAATATAGAAATTAAAAAGAACTCGCCTTCTTCATAATTTTGCATGTGCTCCCATTATGTTGACTAAAATTGTTGTTCATTGAATTCATACCATGCATTTTATATCAAAAAACAACCTGGACCATTAAATACAGAAGCTATAAATATATTACACAAATAAATGACAGAACTTCAAAATATAAAACAAGTACATATCGGTGCGCTTAATCACATAAAACCTCCTAGTGCGTTTATGTACATACATGCATTGGTGCGTTATATAAACCTAGGCGCATCGCGAACGACTGAATACATTATTTAACATTTTAGGAAAACAAAAATGATGCGTTCCTGACATTAGCAGTGTGATATTCGTATAAATGCAATAGTGTGTTACCGCAATACTGTGGCACCGAGAATCGAAAAAATGATTTTTTGCATTTTTAAAAATGAATATATTGTCACGTGTATTAGCTCCAGTGTGCTACTTGTACAAACACACCGATGCGTTCATGTTACATGGACGCACCGAAAATGACGCATGCATTTTTATTGAAAAAAAAACTTGATAGGCTTGACATGGTTATGGATTCAACTCAAAATGTGGCCCCATCTCACTCTACACTTTGTATATATAATCACAAACTCATCAAATCTAAAATCCCTAAAAAGAAAAATCATAATTGTGTAACAATATAGTGATTTAAACCCTAATGTAAAATTTTGCAGCCACATAAAATGAAAAGAAGCACCGAGAAAATAAGGGTTACAACATTGAAGGTAACTATAATTTTTTTTCTTTCTAAATCTAGTTGAAACCTAAATAGGATAATAAGATCAATAGTAATATTTCACATACTCGAAATATTTCACATACTTGAAATTTCTACTATGCAAGGTTTTGTTTGATTTCACCATACTTAGCGAATTTCGATTCTCAGAATAATCCGGTTGCTTCAAACTCCTTCCACATAAGGCTCTCTTCCAAAATCCTCTCTTCTTTTGATGAAAGAATGAAATAATGTTTAGGTTTTTTTTCTTCTTTTAAACACCTTTTAAGATTAGTCTTCGATTTTAAAATTGCTGCCATTTTTTTTAGTTTATGGCAAAAATAACTTGTTGGATTTTTTTTTAAAATTTTGTTTTTTGACATTTCCGGTGCGTTTGTTTATCAGACACACCGGTGTGGATATACATTAACCACACCGGGGCATTTGAATTTCAATGTGGCACCATATAAATAGGATATACAAAAATTAAAAAAAATAAAACTCGTGCAGTAGTGCCTGTTGAATTCATACGCACCGATGCACATGTATTTATACAACGCACATGTGTGAATTATTTCACAAAAATGCATAGATAAATATCTGCTATCAAATGTAGCATATATTTTATTCCACGGGGGTTTTTGCGGATGTTGATATACGATGCGTTTGTTGTGATCATGCACCGGTGAGTTACACAAAAGGTGGATCATTAATCCATATTAAATAAATTAGGTGCACCGGTTTACTTTGAAAATCCCGTGGCTTGATGTGTCAACTTAAAATTATATATTAATCTCAAATGATCTTTAATATTTAACCACACTAATTACAATATTTCATAGTATATATATGTTGCTTAAACTTACCTTGTTCTTACAAAATGGTTTCCAAACTATATTGGAAGTTAGATTGTGATATAGTTCTTAAAACTATTTTAGGACTGTAGAGACAAAAGGTTATAGTATCAAATGGTAAATTCTTTAGATTCTAGCTCATTCCATCTTGTTCAAAGTTCGATGAGTTCTCCCTTTCCATCTTCAGTAAGTTTAGGTTCTATTTATATTTTGACTATTTATTTGAATTTATGTTACTTATCCATGTGAATATGAATATCGATTCATTCTATATTGCAGGATCCCGATTCAGGTTGCAGTTCAGATGCACAAGATATTCCACTAGTTTCAAAACATCATAAGATCTTATTAGGAGCAAGATACCACAAGCAGTTCGTAGATAAAAATGGGCAGCCGCTCTACCCTGCCAATTGTAACATGCCATCTTCAAGCCGCAATCCTAGTTCATTGATGGCAATTCCCCGTGAGCTGGATCTCTTTTATGACACCCCAATATTTTGTGGTTGTTCAAAATGTAATTGTTTTATGATTGCCAAGTCTAATATAGATGCTGCAAATCTTGGGTTGTTTCTCCTTTCATATGTACTCGTTTCTTTTGGTGATGAGTTGTTAATAAACTATAACTTTCCTAGACCACCAACTGCTCGTCAGAGATGCCTTGCATTGGGATTACCCTTAGATGTCCCCTTGGGGCGTAAGACAAAAAAACATTGATTAATTGCATTTGTTAAATTTCAATGGGATTCATGTTAATGTATTGCTTAGTTTGAAATTAAATTTTGTTTTAAAAATTGTTTGTTTTATGGCCAAAATAGGGGACTTTCCCTAAACTCCTCATGTGAGTCATCATACACTCAAGGATGTTTGATCACACCGTTATCATATGTGTAATTGTCACACCAAAATCTCACACAGATACTCATGAATTGCACTGCATGTGCTTATAGCTCAGATACAACGCTCTTCTGCGATTAATTGTGTTTGTTAATTTTTAATTTGAACGTTTTCTTTATAAATTGTTTGCAGCTTAAAATTTTCTATTGGAAATTATTCGCATGCTTCCGTAGTAATTCTTTTGTATAATGTTGGATCAAACCAAGTGCATGGTGCTTACTAACATCATCGATGTAATGTTTAATATTTTTTAAATCAAGATTCTGATGATGAGCGACCTGTCTACCATCTTCCGTTGCATCCCAATACAATGTCAAATCGAGAGAAGGATGAAAAAAGAGTGCAACTTGGAGAGGAAGCATACCAAGCATGGATAAATCAACCACCTATTCAATTTCCACTGCGTCCATACTCACCAATTATGAATGCATACAGTAATAGTAGTTCTTCACATGTTGGCAATGGGGGCAACAAAGTAGATGTTGGTACAGATGAGTTATTATGACAAACAAGTACCATGGATGCAATGTTGTTACATACATTCCGAGACAATGAGCTAGGTGATGACGCTCATACCACTAAAACCTTCTTCGAAAGCCTTAAATGGACTTCCACCACCCCTCTCTTTGGATCTGGCCGGTCAAATTCTACACAATTGGGGACAACAATGTTACTATACAACTTGAAAGCAAAGTATGTCATGTCAGACGTGTGTTTCTTGGCACTTTTGAGGTAATTGACCATCAACTACCTTATATTTTGAGGAATCTTGTCACACAATCAACATTGAAAATGGTCGATTTTATGTACGTTAATTAAATGACGTTGTACATTTATATTTCTCACTAATTGAAGGTTATTCAAGATAAGGTACTTCTGAGTGATATGTCTTGCCCGACAATTGCAAAGAGGCAAAACAAATATTGAAAATGTTGGGTGTTGATTACATATCATATCATGCGTGTCCCATTGATTGTATTCTATATAGAGGTGAATATGCAGACAAAGACATCTGTCCAAAATGTGGGCATGATAGGTACAAAGAATCAAATACCAAGGCTAAAGTACATGGTATTGCTCATAAGATATTGAGGCACATGCTTATAATCCCAAGGATTTGAAGGCTCTTTCCTTGCAAAGAATTAGCTATGCTACAGAGATGACATGCCTCACAGTGAAGTGGGGAAGGAGTTACGCGAATCCCAACAAATTCAATAGCCATGAAGCATATAGAGGATACATGTCATGATAAATTCAAGAATGAAGTACGGAGCCTTCGATTGAGCATATCCATTGATGGCGTCAACCCATTCACCCAACCAAACACCATATATACTGTTGACCTATAGTAGTGATCAATAACAATATCCCCCCATGGTTGACCATGAAGAATGAACATCTTATGTTGGTTTTTATAGTCCTTGGTAGAAGACATGTGAAGAATATGGATGTTTACCTACAACCATTGATCGATGAATTGAAGGAATTATGGGAAGGGATACAAGTATACCATGTTTATGGGAAGGATGTTGAAGGTGGACATTTTACACAAGATTGTGGAGTGGAAGGCAAGTTCGACCAATCTAGTCGTGCTAGCCACCGCGATCGAAACCTTATTGGAGGGATGCTGGGTTATGTTGGAAAGATACTGGAGATCATTCAAGTGGACTTCTCATCTTTCCAATGTGTTATTTTTAGGTGTAGTTGGTGGGACACATTCGACAAGAATAATGTAACGAAAGATTGTGAAAGTGGGTTGATATGTATCAACTCTAGAAATATGTGGGATGAAAGTAAGGAGTCTTATGTTTTCCAAAAACACTGCAACCAAGCGTTCTTTTACTCGGATGTGTTGGATAGAAATTGGTGGTTCATATTAAGACACAACCCTAGATATAAACATGTTTATGAGAACAACAGTGCTATCATGCCAACTGAGGAAGATAATGAGGGTGATGACAACAAAGAGTGATATGTACATTTTTTTTCATCATCTACAGATTGAGATATGATTTTTCTATTGTTATCAAGAAGGGTCTAATTATATTGTTTATTTTTCATGTTATGACAGTGGAAATGGAAAGTTGATTATTGGATGTAGTGTTTAAATAATTTGAGTTGGTTAACAAGCAATCTGATGTGAAATATGTTCCATAGTTAGAGAAGATATTTCTTGCTTTCCATTTAGTTCATATGGATATGCATATTCATATCTATATGTATTTGATTTTTCATTGTTGATGGCTTGTCGACCCATCATATCAAATCCTTATGTATAATTTGAAGTTTCCTTTCAATTGAATCAACTAAAGTTTTAGCAAGAAAGAGCCATATGTGTGGCCAAGTCACTATAGTCAAGTGTTCCTTCACCTAAATGTTTTAGAGGGTATAAAATGTGTTCCTTCAATGTGGACTAATGTTATATTATATAATTAATATCATGATTAATAGTAATAAGTTTGGAGAATGCAAATTTTGGCTTTACAATTGAGAGAAAAGCGCATTCTTTTAATTATGTATTTGTTTTACTTCCTAATAGAGCTTTGATATTTGTCATTGTAAAGTGAGTTATTGTCAAAATGATAAAAATATTGAATGATATATTTATAGGTCATATTGATGTTGGAATAATATTTCCAAAGATAAATGTTTATTATTGATGATGATGAAATTACAAGGACTAAGTATGGCTTAAATACAAGTGAAGAGGCACATTAAAACAATGTGTACTTCTAAGGCCAACGTTTAATAAATAAAGATAATGAAAATAATATTTAAATAATTTAATTTACTCTAGTATTGTTATAAGTCATCCCTCTCTGAAATACTTCATCCACGAAGTATTGGTAAGGATAGGTAATGTGAACGAAAATATTCATTCTCCCAAGTAGCTTCATCATTTGGTAAGTTTTTCCACTTGACAAGTTATTCGTTAACTGATCTGGAACGAAGAGTTCTTATCTTAATTTCTAAAATGCATTTGGGTTCTAGCACTAGTTTCCCTTCATCATCTAACACAAGCAATTATGTTTGTATATGAGTAGTTGGACCCAGTTTCTTGTTTAAGCAGGACACATGGAAAATGTCATGTATTTTCCCTTTGTTTGGTATGTTCAGGGCACAAGTTTATGATTTTTGGAAATTTTAAGTGAAGTTTGTTTGTATGGTTGGAGACAAACAAACACCCAATCACCCACTTCGAATTCCCGATCAGTTCTTCTTGAGTCTTCTTGTGCTTCATACGGTTTCTTGCTTGTTCAAGACCTCATCGGATGTTGCTAGATAATATTTTACTACTGGAACTTTGAAATTGTTGATAACATATTCCTTCGTTGTAGGAGATGGATACCCTTATAAGGCTTCCAAAGGGGACATTTTTGTTGCTGTATGATATGTACTATTGCACCACCATTATGCAAGGTGTAGCCAATGTACCCATTGAGTCTGGTGGTTATTCACGAAATTCCTAAGGTATCCTTCAAGGTATTTATTTACAACTTCAGTTTGTCCATCTGTCTGGGGATGGTAAGAGGTACTCATAGTTAATGAAGTCCCAACTTGATGGAACAATTCTTTCCAAAAGTTGTTGGTAAATTTGGGGTCCCTGTCACTAACAATAACTTTGGGAAACCCACAGAGCTTAAATATGTTCCTTACATAACTATCTATGACTTGGATGACCTTTGCTTTTGATGAGATACTAATGAAGTGAGCGTATTTTGTTAGTCGGTCCACAACTACGAGTATGCTATCCTTTCCTTTTGACATATGAAGACTGGAGATAAAATCCATGGATATCTCAGACCATTTCTAGGCTGGGATATAAAGGGGTTGGAGAACTCTAGGAGGATCCACTGTTTAAAACTTCTGCCTTTGACAAGTATCACATTCAACAACATATTTTTGGATATCGGTCTTCATTCCCTTCCAAAAGAAGGATTGACGGATATTGTGGTATGTTTTAACAAGGGTGATTGGGGAATGGAGGAGATGGAGCACAGGAGGGTGGCGGGGAGAGCAAGGAGCGAGCAACGGAAAGGAGGAGTGTAATGAGTGAAGTGTAAGCGGGAGATGGTGGTAGCAGGGGAAGAAAAATGAATGTAAGGAGAAATGAGGAGAGGTGAGTGAATGAAGAAAATGGAGAATGGGAGCCGAGAAGAATGAGGGAACCAAGAGTTTTGATACCAACTTGGAATGATATTTCCAAAGATAAATGTTTATTATTGATGATGATGAAATTACAAGGACTACATACAACTTAAATACAAGTGAAGAGGCACATTAAAATAGTGTGTCCTTCTAAGACCGACGTTTAATAAATAAAGATAATGAAAATAATATCTAAATCATTTAATTTACTTTAGTATTGTTACATATGTTGATATTTACATTTTTTTTGTGATGTTCATATTTATATTTTATGATAATATTACATGGTAATACTTGATTTTTTGTTATGATGTTTGGTTATACTTATAAAAAATGATTGATTTATGTTTATCATTTGAATAATTAAGTTATATACAACATTATATGACGAAAACTTAATTTATTTTTTAAAAATCATTATATATTATTTCGTAATGTTCAACATAAAGTTACAACAAATTAATAATAATATTTATATATAAGTATAACATTACGACAAATTTTACTACATTATTAACAAATTAATTACAATAAATTATAATATCCATGCAAATTATATGAAAACAATATGAAAACCAATTTTATTTATTTATTTATTACATAAACATAATACTATGACTGCAAACTATACAACAATTATAAACACAATACTATGACATATTATACAACATTCATAAATCATAGAGTTGCTACAACTTCATCCATTATCAATACAAAATTCCTAAACATATTTAATTCAATGATAATTTTAATTCAATTATATTATGTAAAAACGATTTTTTTTAGCCTATATTAAATTACTAAAAACATTTTTCTACATTTTCAATTACCATTAATCTAATCCATATTTTCACGTTTATGATGACCTAATAACCAACAATACTTTCAAATTCATTTTCTAACCAATATATCAAACTATATATGAAACCATACTTCAAATCGTCTGCAAAATTTAGGTTGGAATTATTTGATAAGAAAAATAATCAAAAGCATGCTAACACTTTTACCAAAATTAAAATCCAATAACTTTCTTTACAAAGGCCTAAAATATTGACTTGTGTTGTAGTGATAATTGATATGTTATGTTTATGAGTGTTAAATATATGTAAGTTATTCTCAAATCAAGAATGATTTAATATGAAAAATGGTCGAAAGGATGCTAAAATTTTGAAAACTTTCTAATGCTTTCAAAATTTGTTAAGTCATACAACAACTTCTTTTGTAACATAATTTACAATGGAAATTGTGATGTTTTTGTTGACTAAAATAGACCCTCATTTATAATAGTACAAAGTTCTTTTACATAAGCATACGATCTTCATCATTTTCAACACCTAACAAACATAAACATAAACATCATGATCATACTATCCGACGGGCCAATGAATTGTAGTATAAAACTGAATCCCTTGTCCCATTACTTAAATTATCAACTCGGGATTTCGTACAAAATTAAGTGGTATCGTGCACTATGTATGCAGTTGCAAAGGAATAATTCATCTAGTAATATAATCGAAATCTATTCTAACAACATAAAAGAAATTTAATGTAATAAACAAGAAATGAAATATACTCTAAACCGGAAATGAAACCTAATCTAATCAACCAAAAATATTCTATAACAAACTTTAAATGACTGCTAACTACAGGTTGCAAGAGTGAAGATCCAAACATTTCACTTGGCACTTAGTTCCTCATTGGCTCCTTTAGGGGCAAGCATAGGGTGACCTTTTGCATTCAACTGTGATATCTTTTAGTGAAATTCCCCCTTACTCTATCTTCAGGTTACTAGATGTAGACATTCAGAAGCATCTATGGTTACCATGCAAGTGATCAAAACAAGCAGAGGTCTAGCATTAACCAAGTTGAAATGATAAATTAATACATAAAATAAATGGCATATGGAAAAATATCAAAAGTAAATGCTGAAATAAATTTTAACAAAGGGTTACAAGGGCACAAGATCAGATCCCCCTACTTAGCATCCAAAATCATTTATTAGTAGTGTCAAGTAAAATTATTAAGACAATTTTCATTCATGTCACAACTGTGAGAGAAGCATCCTAATCCTTTCACTACAATTTGCCAATGTAGATAATATTACAACCTAAATCCTTCATGCAACTTGCCATTCAAGCATATATATTTTAGTTCTACTAAACTTGGAAACACATGATCTTATGTAAATGGAAATAACTTCTAATTCAAATTTGTAAAGCATGTAAAGTAAATGGCGTGAGTATCATAAATCTAACTATGGAAAGGATAAACAAAGCAAATCTATTCAAAGGAAATGAAAAAAACCGCTAACTCTAGGAAATTGCAACATTACTATGCAAATCACATAAAATGTAGAATTACTACAAACTGTAGAAAACACACAAATTTATGTTTTTTCTGTAACAAAACACAAAAAACGTAGAATTACTACAAAATATAGAAAAACACAGAGATTTTTGCATTTTCTGTAATCAGCATCTACAAATTGTGAAATGAAATGCATGATTGAAGGGAAAGGTATGCAAGGGTTCACAGTCCTTCCCTTGGGTGGGCCCAACCCAAGGGATCTCCTGGAACCCCTGTTAAAGTAAGTAATTCAAAGATAGATTGAAACTAGTTTTTTCATTAACAAGTTGCCATTAAAAACCTGGCAACAAGTTGCCTCTTACAAATTCGCCTTGAACAACAAGGGAGACGAAAATGAAATGATAAAGAGAAGAATAATAATTGAAGATGCCCCCATGCTATCAAATTTACTAGCATTTATACAAAAATAACTCAAAACTGCCCATACAATCAGCTCCTTGATTTAAGGAAATTGTGCCAGTTAACTAGAAATCTGCATGCTGATTTTGTGGGATTGATTAACCCTCTCAGGAATTTGATTTGGACTCAATGATTTCGCCTTTGGATGATCCTAATTCCTTCTTTATGTTTTGGAGATCATGAGATTCATGAGGGGATTTAATCCCTTAAATTACTCCATTAATCTCTAGTTTAACTAGTGAATTGATTTAAGAGGATTGAGCTGATTTTGGTGACCTGATGTCCTTCAATTGGATTGATCTAACTCTACCTACAACTCCACCAAAAATCTACCACAAATCAAGAAATATTTTGACAAATATTAGACAACAAATCAAAGGAATAAGCGAATTAAGTAAACAATACTAATCAAATGTCAAGACATTCATTAAACAAGCATGCATAAGCTTTTAGGAAGAACATCATAAAGTTTATAATATTTTATGCAACTTAGACCTTTATGCCTCCCTAAAAATCCTTTGGTATGACCAAGATGACCAAATAATGCAACATTTATTGGGCTCATCACCATCATAAACTTAACCATAAGCATAAGCATAAACCTACCATCATCATCATTTTCACGACATAAACATAAACTAACCATCATTATCATTGTCACCATCTAACAATCACTATTTTAACACATGATCAATCAATCACATGACATTAATAATTATCCTAATTTATAATTTTAAATATATATCATCATACCACCTAAAAACATAATTTAAAGATCAACATCATTGTTAACGCCTAAAAATCGCACACATGCGACATTTCAGCAATTCATCTAGTAAAGCGTCATCAACATAAAGAATACATCTCACCACATGCATCCCCAACAGATCCAAAACACAACATGAGCCCACAAGTGCCCATAAATAGTCAAAAAAAGGGTAGCGGGAGTATTACATAGGTTACCTGCGCTATAGCGCAGGTTATCTAAATAATGCCCTTGCTACACCCGTGTGGATTTTCCTCTGATAGCCGCACTACTGTCAAAACAACGGGACCACTTCACCCCAAGGACGCATTAAAGGTTCAATCCTCTCCAAGGATCAGAATTCGTCTCCTCACACACTTGGTGGCATTAATCATCTCCCTTGTGTACCTTGGAACTAGTTCATGAAGGAGTAGAGTTCACATTTGGATTTAGTTGTTTGTTGGCCACCTCTTGGCCTATAAAAGGAATCCATTGACATGCATTTGGTAGAGAGAAATTAGAGCAAGGTTATGCTTTTGGATTTGAGTTGGAGCTTCATCATAGCCCACCATTTCCTACCATTGTGAGCATTTCCAAGCTTGCTTTCCACCTACCATCAAGGGGCAAGTGTTTCTCTCCATTGTTCTTCCATTTACTTAGCATTTAGTTTGGACAAGAAAGGCCTCCCTAAGGGAGATTGTTGGCTTCCCTTGAATCCTTCACCTCCTAGTTGTTGTACATCTATTCCAATGGGAAATACAAGAGTGGTTTAGCATATGTTGGTTGTTGTTGGAGTTTGCATTCTCCCCCATCTATTTTATTTCATTTTTATCAATATTTTCATGTTTGGATGTGAGCTACACTAACAATCTCTTGCAGGATCACTTGGAGGAATACCAACCATTCAAAAGGGGTTCCAAGGACCGAGGCCTTGCAATAACCTATAAGGCTTATCCCCTCACCATGTGGAAGAGTGCATTTATGCAATTTTTTCCATAACAGTTCTAATGGCGACCATATTTATTTTTGTTAATTTCTTTTTAAACTAGGTTGTTTTATGCTAAGTATCTAATTCTGGGCATTTGTCACTTGCAGGAGAGCAGGTATTCCACCTCTTTCTTCCAGAATTTGGCCCCATCATGGCCATAGCTTATTTTTCCCACAGCCGCGCGATTCCTGGTATTTCCGCCACACCGATAGCACGAATTCGACTCTGACAGTCGCGCACATAGCGCAGGTTACCAGTTACATACCCGGGCTGCATCGCTCATCGCACCCGCGCAGAAGGTTAGTGTATTACCTGCGCTATAGCACGTCTGTTTTTTATTAATCTGCGCTGTCCACACGACAGAGTCTAGTTTAGCCATGCTACTGTTATTTATTTTCTTTTTATCTGCATATCTTAGTTTGGCAGCCCAATTGCTGCTTACTAGTGAACTTAAATTAAGGCTAATTCACCCAATTACTTACTTTTTTAGTAGTTAGTGCACTTAGACCAATATTATGAAGTAAATAGTACATCTCTCTTGAAACTTAACTAGGCAACCAACTTTGAGGCTTTCAACGGGCCCCATTATTGTCACTAGTATTCAGGACCATTTCTTGTTTATGCATCAATTGACATGTTGCTTTTAGTAGTATTACTAGTGTAGAAAACACTTTTTGCACACAAGCAAGGACCTAAAGACATTTGTCGCCCAAAGTATGCTCTTCACCTCACACTTCATGTGAGCTTGGTGAATTAGAAAAAGGGCGAGAAGTGTGAAATACCTCCATTGCACACTTGTCTATTAGATAGATTAATTCAATTTTGCGAAGTGCCATGAGCATCTCTTAGAGTTAAAAGTACATATTGCTTGATATACTCTTTTAGTTAATTTGTCAACAAAATCATTTGTTTTTTCTTTTATCAAATGTGTATGCTCCACTAGCACACAATAAAAGGCCTAAAGACTCTTCCAATCCAAGTATGCTCTTTACCTCGCATTTCATGTGAGCTTGGTGAATTAGAAAGGTAAGGATTGTGAAATACCACTCTTACACTCCATAAGTGAAACATACAAAACCCTTAAAATAAACATTGTAATTGTCTTAACCAACTAAAATCCTCCACAAGAGGTCACAAAACAATATTTTAGTTAGGTAGGATTGATTGGGCTAGGAATCCATTAATGCCCACCAATCTAGTTTCATTAGGAATATTTTGAAACTTAGCATTGTTGTCTTTTATGGTACTTACAAAATTCTACTATAAGCAAGTGTTAAAAGAAAACTCGTATCAGAAGTGTGCCGTGACCAAGGATCTAAACGCCGAGTTATAACTTCCCTGCTTTCCCCTACAAGCAACTCAACTTGTTGTAGGGATACAACACTATACTGTGCAGGCCGAACAACTAATCCACACTTGACGCAAGGTATCTTAGTGGCCCAACTTAGGATATCACCAAGGAGCAATTGTGAGTGCAATTGACTCCTGAAGTTGGCTATTGTCGTTGGGAGGTGTTTCCAAGTATTCTTGATTGGATCATTGGCCCCATCATTGGTAGAAAAATCTCTTTGTTACCTCCACTAGTCGATTGGTGAGGGGATACCATTATCACCATCAATTGTACTTTTGGGAGGCCCAGTTACATTTGAGAGGAAGGACGTTAGGTCTTCTAGGGAATTTACATTTATTTTATTTTTAACTACAAGTTCACTAACTCGTAATAAAAAGAACCTACATGTGGGAACTCATGCACTAAAACCAACATTGCACATATCACTCACTTATTGCACAATTTTGCATTTGTTGTGGTTGGCATATTTTTGCATTTGTTCAATTGTGTTTATTCCACTATCACTCTCATATTGACACAAATCCTTCACCATTAAGGAACAAAACAACATCCCAAGACAGTCTTGTCGAATACAAGGCCTATCCCCTCTCTCGAGGGGTTTTTTTACACCTTCCAGTATCACATGCAAAGGGAATTCAAGCCGAGGTCATTCCCAGGCATCATTGATAGGATCATCTAGTCAAGGACACACCTTTCTAGGTACATTTTCTCCCCTTGGAGAATATCTTAATTAGACCACTTCTTCCCCCATCAGAAGTAGTACCCCACTGGATTCTCCCCAAGGAGACCCCTCAGATCCCTTTGAACCATCCTCTCTCATAGGAGGTCAACTATTTTTCACAACACCACCTGGGTCTCCTCCTCGTGGAAATCACATCCCAAACATAATGGTGAGACCTGGCATCCCTACCTTACCATTTATGGCTAGTTTAAATCTACCTGATTTGGAAAAACTGACAAATGACCCCATTGATCATGTTGCGACATGGCCGGCTATGCCAGACAAGCTTCCTTTCGATATTCCCAAATTTGAAGGAAAAAAGGGAGACGATCCCGTCAACCACATTATGTCTTTCCACCTATGGTGTTCATCTAACAGCATAATGGATGACCTTGTGAGTTTTCGCCTCTTTCAGCGTACCCTCACCGAAACTACAACAAAATGGTACGTAAACCTAGAAAGTGGAACCCATTCCGCATTTGTGACTTTGGCCACTGCATTTCTCACGTAATTCCAACTATCCATTCGACATGATCTAGGCCTCGAAATTCTCACTGAGTTTCAGAAAAATACGTCTACACACATTGCGGACCACATCCATGAGTGGCGTAGATGTCGTACACTATGCAAGATGGAAATGCAACCTCCCTTTTTGTTGGATTGGTTTATCAAATCTCTCCAACCCGCCATAGTTAAAGATGCCACCACCTCCAAGCCGCAAAGTGAGGAAGAGGCCATTCTCAAAGAACAACATTTAGACCTTATATACGCACAATCCAGATACCTTTACACAATCCTCCCTGATGCTCCTCGGCATTGGTCGTTGGATCCTACACCTTTGAGCTCGTCACATTCAGCGGATGGGATTATTGGGCCCATTTCCCATTTAGGAAAGGTTCCTCCCACCACATTGGTACCATTTAACATGGTTCCGTATTACCCATCCATGCCACTTGCGTTGGTACCCATTGCACCGGTACTGACACCATAAGTTGGTTAATTATGATATGGACCGTACAATCCTACGTACACAAACGTTAGCCAAGCAATGACAGTTTCAAAACCACCAATGGCGCAAGTCGCTCCTACGTCCACATATTATGGAGCGCAATCCACATTTATCCCACCACCGGGGTATAAACCATATTACCCTTTTCCATTTCCATCTGGTTAGCAACCTTCCCCCCACATGGGGTTTAACCTAGTTCAACCTACTTATTTTCAACAAGCTCAACAATTCGAGCAATTGAATGCTGCAAACCCTTAGAATCCACATAATCAGGGGAAGAAGAAAGGTAATAACAAGCAGATTCAGCAGCCGGGGCAAGGGGGCAATACCACTCTCCAACAAAACCAGAATATAGGTGATCCAAATGCAGGGACTAACAATCCCCCCAAACAAGGGAATAATCCTCCCCTCAGAACCAATTATTGATGCTCCATTTGCGGCGATTATGGTCATTACACACATCATTGTCCTCTTATCCCCGACTACCAACAGTTAGTGTAAGATAAAAAGAATATGGTGAGGAACCCTCCTTAGGAAACGAATCCTCCCCAATCACAAATGAAACTGCTACAACAACCCTTCACCAATCAAGGGGTAGTTACACAAGAACAAGATCCTCGCGCACCTGACGATGGATCTTTCCAAAATATCCATACAATGGAAATAAATCTCTAGACGTGAGCTAAGGGTTATGATGGGCATTCCAACCCCCAAGTGGAATACATTCCTATCCCCTTGGGGGGCCCTCTACAAATACCACGCCCTAATACCGAACAAATCCCATGGATTCTAAAAGTACCACTCAGGCGTACCCCTAATAACCCCATATGAAAGCCGCCGACAATTACAACATTTTGGACGACTTGACTCAATCCCCTGTGGCTATGTCCACATTAGAAGTGTTACAACCTTTCCCAACACAACGAAAGGCATTACTCAATGCACTCGTTGCAGTCAACCCATCCGACTCGCACATCATGACCTTTGATCTTGACAAAGGTGACTCGCGACTACCATCATCAGTCACATTCCAAGTCCCAGTTACAGTAAAAAACGTCATGATCCATCAATGTATCATCGATAAAGGCGCATCCATTTGTGTCAGGTCTTTCCATCCACCAGTCAGTTACAATATGATCCCAGTTCTTAGGGTAGGACTTTCGTCCTATCGGGTACTTCATCTCTCGTCGACGTCAAAACACTATATTCTGAGAGTTGCAGTAGTTGCAGTTGTTCCTTGGGATCCCTTTCAATCACTATAAGGGATCACCTCGAACTTAGTAGGGAGAGTCATTAGTGCTTGCTAACTAGGTGGTTTCCCCTATGCTCGACGTCAACACATCATCGCACTAAGGGGAGACATACTTTTGAAGGTAGCAATGTTCACATTTGGAAATCATGATAGCAGTCTCTTTGGTATTGTATAGGCCTCATGTAGATTTACATATCGGTTTGGTTCCCCACCACAGTGGGCTTATCATGGTCACCAACAGTCCCACTTATTCAATATTTAGTAGCAGTTCCAGAGGCATTTACTCTAACATGGATTGAATCCACCTTCATCCATGTCCCAACAGTATAGTAGAGTTGACACCTCTGCCCTCTCTCATTGTAACAACTTTGATAGCACTTCACGAGCATGGGTATTCCCGCCTCGTTTGTATAAAAACTATTCTTACAGCTCCAATGGCCGTCACCAGCAATCTTCCCCCATGGGAGACCTTATTTTTTCCACGCATGCTTCGTCGTACAGAACCAAAGAGAAACAACAAGAAACATGATTCATTATCGGCTCTACAGTACCCTCCGAACCTCATACATCAGGGGGCATCTGTTAACGCCTAAAAATTGCAAACATGCGACATTTCATCAATTCATCCAGTAAAGCGTCATCAACATAAAGAATGCATCTCACCACATGAATCTTTAACAAATCCAAAACACAACATGATCCCACAAGTTCCCATAAATAGTCAAAACAAAGGGTAGCACGGGTATTACAAAGGTTACCTGCGCTATAGCGCAGGTGATCTAAATAATGCCCACACTACACCCGCACTAATTTTCCTTTGATAGCCGCACTACTTTCAAAATGGCGGGACCACTTCACCCCAATGGCGCATTAAAGGCTCAATCCTCTCCAAGGATCAAAATTCAGCTCCTCACACACTCGGTGGAATTAATCAGCCCGCTTACGTACCTTGGAACTAGTTGATTAAGGATGAGAGTTCACATTTGGACCTAGTTGTTTGTTGGCCAACTCTTGGCCTATAAAAGGAAGCCATTGGCATGCATTTGGTAGAGAGAAATTAGAACAAGGTTATGCTACTGGATTTGAGTTGGAGCTTCCTCATAGCCCACCATTTCCTACCATTGTGAGCATTTCCAACCTTGCTTACCACCTACCATCAAGGGGCAAGTGTTTCTCTCCATTGTTCTTCCATTTATTTAGCATTTGGTTTGGAAAAGAAAGGCCTCCCTAAGGGAGATTGTTGGATTCCCTTGAAGCCTTCACCTCCTAGGTGTTGTACAACTATTCCATTGGGCAATACAAGAGTGGTTTAGCATATGTTGGTTGTTGTTGGATTTTGCATTCTCCCCCCATCTCTTTTATTTCATTTTTATTAATATTTTTATGTTTGGATGTGAACTACACTAACAACCTCTTGCAGGATCACTTGGAGGAATACCAAACATCAAAAGGGGCTCCAAGGACTGAGGACTTGCAACAACCTACAAGTCTTAGCCCCTCGCCAAGTGGAAGAGTGCACTTATGCAATTTTTTTTGTAACAATCATCCTACCATAATAAACATAAACATCATCATACCATCATAACCATAACCATAAACACAAACATACCATCATTATTTTCACCACTTAAACATAAACATACCTTCATCATGATCATTTTCACCATCTAACATAAAACATAAAAATCATCGACATAACATCATAAACATACAAATAAATATAAACATGAGTGTAACATCTTAAACATTACATTGCCATCATCTAACATAACACAAGCCACATTATAAGCCCGCACGGGTGTGGCTCATTGGTGTTTTGCTTGATATGAAGTCACATGTTGTAAAGAGAGGTCACGAGTTCAAATCACACCCGACTTTACCCATGTCCCATGCTTGTGGGGTGTGTGGGGCACCTAGGGTTATAGGGGTAGCGGGGATTGATCCTTGGACCCTATGTCACGCGAGTACCAACCCAGTCTCCAGTTGCCGATTCCCCTAGTCAAAAAAAAAAAACACAAGCCACATTATATTATAACATGCATAACCATCACACACATCTAACAAAGATCATCTAATTTGAGCTAACATACACATCGCCATCAAGTACATATAAAAAAACGTCAACATAAACATCAACATCAACATAAACATGAAAAATGTAGTATATATAGATATCAAAATATATAACATCAAATTGATGAGACAATATGCCAAATATATATCTCCAGCCCAAAAACTGCTATGACATGTCCGATCCACCTCCGCTTGCGAGGCATCATCTATATCTCTCCGACCAGAGCCAGATGCATCATCACCTCCACCAATAGAGGTAGAGGTAGTATCAACATCTCTTCCGACAGAGCTAGAGGCATTGAAACCTCTACCAATAGAGCCAAAGGCATCAATACCTCTACTAGGAAAAAAAAGAGTTCGGAGAGAAGCATGGATAGGTCCATCAAGCTGAATTGTATGAACCCCTCTCATGAGCATCTCTGTAATAGATTCGACTAGAGTAGGAAATGGTGGATGGTTGATCTGATTAGTAGGATCGATAGGTTGGTTGAGTAGGAATAGAGGAGACGATGAAGTAGGATCAGTAGGTCGATTGAGTAGGAGTAGAGGAGATGATGAAGGAGCTAATGGAGGAGGAGGTGGATGAGATGTCGATAAAGCTGATCGAGGAGGAGGTGGATTAGCAGATGTTGAAGATGATGGAGGAGGAGGTGGAATAGTAGATGTCGAAGATGATGAAGGGGGTGGAGGTGGAGGAGGAGGCTGATGTACGTCCCTCCTAGCAGCTAACTGAATGCACGAACATATAATATGCTGCATCAAAAACCTCATATCACGAGGAAGAATCCTCCATATCTTCTCAAGGTGAAGCTATCGAACATTGTCATGCACCCATATAGGCTAAACTGCCTCATCTGCCAACAATCTTGCCAAAATGTCTGCCACATCCCGGTGACGCCTGTCTTAGGGCCTGCGTGGATGGTGGCTAGGATGTCTACCATCCAACTGTGGCTTGGCCTGATCTGGCTCCTCCATATCCTCATCCTCTTCAGTGGTAGGAGGTGGCCCGACCTCACCATCGAATGTGCCAATGTTTGCAAAAAATATAGTACAGAATAATAATTAGACAATTTCATTAAACAATTTAATATCTAGAAGATATTTCATTTGCATTAAGTATAAAGAGAATAAAATGCAACTAGAATAATTTAAACATAACGGTAATATTACCTCTCTCATTTGGTGGCTCCTCTAGTGTGATAAAGATCCCCGGGCACCCTTTCCAGTCTAATCCCGCATATGGACATGGCACAACGTCTAGTGCATGGTCCTCCTCACTACCTATCATATTGAGCACATCTGACGTGATCCTCTCTAGGAAGTCAGACTACCCCCTCTTGGGCATCATATACACCCACATGTGCATACACACCTTTGTCATCGGTCTATAGGGAAGGCACTGGAATGATGGATTGGTGGCTGAAAACCTTTAAAAAAATAGACAAAAAATATTTGAACAGAAAGGGAAGTTGGACCTCCCATCAATCACTGCATGACATCTATCCAAAGCATAACAAAACTTCCACAAAAAAATAGCATACCACCTAATGCATCTAGGCCTCTGCACTAAAGAGTTAACATACTATAATAGAGGGAAATAATACGTTGCCCATCATTGGTGGAGTGCACCATCATTCTAAGGAAAAGAGAGAGGAACCTGACCTCCTCTTGACCAGAAGCACATATCTTAAGCTAGCTGATTTTCTGTTGTAGCACCAAATGGGACATCAGGGAACTGGGGAAAGTCCTCCCCTCTCCTGGATAGCCCAGTGATGAAATATATGTCCTCCTCAATGGGCTGGAACCACTGACCGAGACCAACATGAAATGCTTTCCTATGATGATCCCAACGTCGGATGAACTGACACAAGAATGAAGAGTTACCTTTGAGGGATATAGCCTATTGATAGAAATTTAGGAGGCCGACATCCCTCAAGAGATCTCTAGTTTGAGTAGTATTGGGGTGAGGGTACAAATCCCTCTCCCTCTACCTAGCCTCCCATTCTATGACCATGTTGAATTGGTCCACCTATGCATGCTACCGAGCAACTTGTTGCCGCTCACATCTCTGTTTCACATATAACATGCATCAATGTCATAAATATATATATATAAACATGTAATATTTCATTCAATTAACATCCTATTTAATAACATCAATAATACATTTTTATCTCAAAACAATAATTTTTTAGGTGCGGTGCACCAAAATAACATAGGTGCACCAACCACAGTGCATTTATACACACACAACATCGCATACGGTGCGTTTCTATACACACTGCACCGACCAACGGTGTGCTAAAATAAGTATCATGCACCACTATTATATTTCTATATATCTAAATTTATTCAAATGGTGCGCCAATGACCAGACACAATTGGATGTTTTATAAAATTTGGTTCATGGTGTGCCTAAATCACGTCACTGCAACGCACATTGGTGCACTCAAATGCACTAGGAGCATCATTAAATTATGATTTCCTAAGCTCTAAAAAATTATAAATTTTAGTTGCAGTGTGTTTAATTCAAATATATGCGCCGTAAATAGTGCGCTTAAGTAATCTAAACAAACCGTTGTTTATTAAATTTAATGATTTTATGGAAATCTATTTACGGTGCACCTATGGCACATCTGAGCACTTGGTACCGGTGCACTAATGTGCCCAAGGAGCACTGCTAAATTATGATTTATAAGGATTCTAAATTTATAATATTCAAATGTCTGTACATTTAGATAGAGTCAATGCACCATTACCAATGCGTTTGCGCGATCTAAAAGCACTATTTATGAAATTTTAATGTTTTAATGATAACGTGTCAATAATGCGCCTACTGCACGTCAGAGCACTGAAAATTGATGCACTGACATGCACTAGGTTCACCGTATAATCTATTTTTTTTTTGTTTGCAAGGGTTTGTTAACCAATGCGTTCAAGACACCTAAGTGCACTGAACTACTAGTGCTCTTCAGTGCCCAACACACTAAGAGCAGTTCAATTTGTTTTCAAATAATTTTTCATGATGTGGCGGTGCATTCGAGATTTCTGGCTTGCACTGCTAGCGTTTTACCTTGTAATATTTTACAGTGTGGATCTTTTGGCAGTGTGACCGAATGGCTCAAACACACCGTGCAAGATTTTTTTTTTAAATGGGACAATTTGAAGCTCAATTTAAAAAAAATAATCTGCTAAAAATTTAAATTATGAAGTAAGAATCAATTTACCTGTTGAACGGCCCGTTGGGGAGTCATATTGGTGATGCATGGAAAATTTGAATTTTTTCCCACCGTTTGGTAAAATTCAAACTAAAGTCAATAGCCAATACGAGTGAGGAATTTGTCCACATGCACCACGAATGTGAAGGCGTTTAGGTGGGTGAAGTGCAGCATTGATGCATATGGGCTCAAACGCATTGAAGAAGGTAAACATGAGTTTGATGACGCAGTTTTTTTTATTAAACCCTGCTTCAATGCGTTCAACAGTTGGGCGCACTGGTGCGAGTAGGTTATAAAATAAAATAATACTTTTTAATAAAATAATAATTTTTTATTTTTTAATAAAATAATTTTCGGTGCATTTGGGTCTTTTACACACACCGAGGCGTTTAGTATCATCTAACTCACCGTTATTAGGTTTTAAAAAAACTGCTTGCTGATAAAATTATAATTTTTTATTTTAATAAAAAAATTGGCAGTGCATTAGAGTCTATTATACACACCGTGGCGTTTATTGATTAACACACCGTTGCTAGGCTTTAAGTAAGATTTTGCAAGTTTTTTTAATAAAATAGTTTTATTATTTTTAATAAAATATAGCTGGGTGCATTCGTTTTGATAAGACACCGTGGGTGGTTTATTGTTAACTAAAGCACCGAGAGGAGGTTTTGATCTAAAAGTTAATGTTTTTTTTTTTTTCATTTTTAATAAAATATTATTTAGTGTATTCATTTCTAATAAATGCACCGGGGCGTTTAGTGTTCAGTAATGCACTGTTTTGGTTCTTCGAAATTCTGTTTTTGACATTGATGCTTTCAAGTTGCGGTGCGACATTATTACTAAATGCAATGGTGCTAGTTGTTGACAAATGCATCGGTGGATCTAATTGATGAAATGTGCACTGAAATAAAAACATCCTCTACAACCTCCGGCCACTCGCCTTCGCTAGTGACCTACGCTATAAATGGATATTTGGGATCTTTTGGGAGAAGCATATGCTATAACCTACGCTAAAGGGACTTTTCCTTATAGTGATAGTGGGTGATTCCACAAAGGTGGTTCACCATTTTTGGCGCGCGGGAGCCAAAAATCTTGTTTTCCGAACCCTCGATCGAGGTCGTTTCAAGCCCTCGATCGAGGTTTTAAAAGCTTGATCGAGGGTTTTAAAAGACCTCGATCGAAGGTTTTAAAAGACCTCGATCGAGGGCTTGAAACGACCTCGATTAAGGGTTTTTAAATACCTCGATCAAGGGCTTGGTTAGACCCTCAATTGAGCAATAGCTTGATTGAGGGTTTGAGACAAAAAAAATAAAAACAGCGCCCGACCGGTCGGTCGGGCCTTGTTTGAAAGCGACAGTGCAGAGACATCGAAAAGGACGGGATGAACGCCCTCGACCGAGCATCCGCAACCAACTCACGCCGCCACACCCAACTCCACCTCGCCATGGCTTCTAATCCAGCTGAGGATTCGAAACATCGACGAATATAAATTGCCGACCGTGGAATTTTCGATAACCCACTCAAACTCTGCATACCACAGAAACCTTAAATCCCGTCATTTGTTTTTAAAAAAACTTAAATTTTAAATTTTATTTGTTTTTAAAAAAAACCCTAAATTTTATTTGTTTTGTATATAAAATTGTGTGTTTTTTTTACAAAATATAAATTTTATTTAGTTTTTATGAATCTGTGTGAATGTAACCATTGAAAACGAAAAACCACCATCGAAACCAAACACCATTGAAACTAAAAACCACCATTGAAACCAAAAACCATTCTTTTTTGTGTACAAAAACCATTGAAACCAAATACTATTTGAAAACAAAACAAAACAAAAAACCATTCCAAAATATTTTTTTTTGTTTTAAATTTATGTTGTATTTACTTTTTTGAATTATTAATATTTTTGTATATGTCAACCGGTAGCATTTCACTGCATAAATGCTACCGGTTTTATTTTAAAATGTGTTTTGACAAGCAAAAATGCTGCCCATTTTTTTTCAATCCTCTGAGAACGCCAAGAGGATTGAAAAAAATAATAATATTAGGTTGCCGGTTTAACAAAAACCATTAATATTAAAAAAAACTCAACAACACCACAGTGACATGTAGAAAACTCATTTGGTCTCCATCTATAACCTTAGATTCAATGTTACTTTGGAAAATGACCTACAATTTCTCTGATGGAAAATCCATAATTAAGTAAGTAGCATCATTATTATTAATTTATTTAATGAGATTAAGTGTCATTTTTATTTTTTATCACATAATTATCATGTATATTTTTATAGTTATACATAATGTCATATAAATGTTTATATATAATAAACATATATATATATATATATATTTTAATTTTTTAATTATATATATTATATAACATTCTAAAAATAAATATTTAAATATTAAAATTAAATTTAAATATGTTTATTAAATTCAATATTTATTAATATAATTATATGTTAATATAAACTAATAATTTTATGTTAATATAAATTATAAATATATTGAAGTTAAAAAAAATCATTTTCTTAAAATCAAAGCTTAGGTCTAATACCTCAATAATCATCACATTAAAAACTATCCACACACATTTAGGTGCATACACCATGTCCATATCAAGATGACAAAAGCAAGCGCAACAACATCTTATATTATTAAGATTTGGACATACTCCCTTTGCCATGGTCTAAATGTCATAATATAATATGTCAATTTTTAGGTATTTCTTTATTTGATATGAATATATCAAAATATATCTCATATATATATTAATTTACAAATCTTTAATCTTATCAAAAAACCATTTAATCACACACACACACACACACACATATATATATAATGATGATGATTTGTATTGATAAAAACTCATTTACAACATAAATAAAAATGGCGTGCCTAGAGGGAAACCATAGCACTTATAGAACTTGAGTTTATCAAAGTTATGAAAACTACCTAGCAAGTTGATAGGTTTCTAATCATTGCTAAGATAACAATGAAAAACAAAAAAAAACATGGGACCCTAAGAAACCCCTAATCATGATCTTCATAAGAAACACAAACAACAAGTATATGTTCTAGAAGAGCTAGTTCATACAAATTGTATGTGTTTTTCTTGATGAGGAAATCCACCCAGGTCTCTACTTGATCCAATAGGGATAATCCTTTGTAATGTCATGGTAAACAACAAACGAGTAACGTAGTTGGTGAAGGCGAGGATAGGCTAAATTGATTTTGTTTCCCTGCACCTCCTATAATGAGAATTACTAATGAGAATTAGAGCGAAATGCATAGAACAACTCCGACTAGGGAAACCATAGAAGTTGCAAGGTTGGGTAAAGTTGACCACCATGCAAATTCACCAATTTATCCACCGATGGGAGTGAAATCATACTGTCAGTTTGAACCTTCTAGAATTCCACTTCCCACTTCATGATGGCCACACTAACCACTGTAATGAACTCCATATACACAAACCAAGATATGAGGATGAAAATGTAGTGGAGAGGAAAGAAAATGGGCAAGAGAGGGTAACCAAAATACCATAGAGAGAAAAGATGCATGGGAATTATTCTCAATACCTAGTACATTACATAAAAACTTAATATTAGTCGACAATGTTGACCATCTATTTTTATGGTCTTTGTGGGGACCAAATTCAAATCCTGAGTGATTTTGATGGAAGACTAATCCCATGTCATGGCCTCTTAGCTAAAGGAAATTGTTTGTGATTAGTGGTTTTCCCATCGAGGGTAGTAAATAAACATTGTTCAAAAGAAAAATCTACTTTGTTTACTAGTGGTAAATAAACATTAAAAGAAAAATCTACTTTGTTTACTAGTGGTAAATAAACATTGAAAATACTTGCGCCACCTCTTGACCCTCAATTAGTAGATCTGTCCCTACAAGATATTGAGAATATATCATTCTAAAAATAGTTTAGTTTCCCCCCCACATCCCAACCTCTAGTCCTAGTCCTGGTGTGACATTGAGGACTTTATCTAAGAAATCCAACTATTCTCAATGAATATATGTATCCAACATGCTCACATGATTTGAATGTGACTGCCACATTTTATCCCTAAAGATGTTGCACCAGCTGCCGCTTGAAACTAAAAACCATCCTAATTCTCAAGGGCGTGTGTTGTCACAGATTTGTTTCAAGGAAACAACTAATCATGTGACCCTTATCTAAACATGAAGAATCTATCACTGCTAAATAACAACTTTTCTATGTTGCTTTAGCAACATTGTACTTTACCTCCATTCACACAACTCCTCAAAGCCTAGACACAAAGTAATTCTCTACCGTGTAGATTAGCCACACAAGACAAACCATCTTTTAATTAGCAGATGGTTTGCTTATTGATTCCTCCTCAAGAGAGATGACCTCTTGGCACCTTGTGGTAGTTTTGATGTGGGTTTTCTTGTTGCCACTACTGTCATTTTAGCCACAAGCCACTAAAGCCCACAAAATTGGGGCATAAACAATACTATGTATTTCCCAACAATTGCCTCAACAGACCTTTAATGCTGGTAACTTGCATGCAAATGAAACAACACATGTCTATACATTTCTAAACAGATCTACATGCTTGTCAATTCCACGTGAAAGGACTAATCACACTCTTCTTTAACGAGCCACACATATCCCATGCTCCATTTGAACATTCTTATTGGATTTACACAACCTCTTCAAATATGTGGTTACTTTAGGATGTGGTAGGTAGAATCAACTTGTATCCCTAGGTGTAGATACATCAAACAACCCACACTATCTCTTGGTTTGGTTTGGATTCTCATGTGGTATGTGTCTCAAGCCAACACACAAACAACCCTTCCATTCGTTGATTCGTTCTCATGTATGCCAATAAATCTAGAGCGTCGTGGCTCTCTATAATCATTCCTATGCTATAAAATTCCTATCCTATCAAATTCGACTCGTCATTCAAAATATTGGAAATATCATAAATTATAATCATTCACTCACTGCTTAGCTTTGCTTTGCTTAGCCATTAACAAACTTCTTTTGTTGTTCTAGTTCAATTTAAAAGGTAGATTATCGAGACTCAAACATGTAGCGAGCCCCAGTTGACTTAGGCTTGATTCCATTTCCCCTCCATCCCATACCTGTATGTTGTCGCAACAAGTGTTGAACAACTAAATTTGATGCCCAGGCCCCTATGATGCTAGTGTTGCTAATAAAAATGATATCGAAATTGAAATTGGAAATTGAAACTGGAATTGAAATGTAAATTTGAAATTGAAAATGAAAATGATATTGATATTGGAAATTGATATTGAAATTGAAATTGAATTTGAATTTTGAAATGAAATTCGAATTGAAAATCCAAAATTGAAATTGAAATGAGAAATGAAAATTGAGAATTGGAAATGTAATTAGAATTCAAATCGAAATTGAAACTTGGAATTTGAAATTGAAATTTGAATTTGAATTGTGAAATTTGAAATAGAGTTTGAAATTTGAATTGAATTTGGAATTTGAATTGAATTTGGAATTTGAATTTGGATTTGAAATGTGAAATTTGAAATAGAATTTGAATTTTAAATGTGAAATTTGAAAGAGAATTAGAATTAGAAATTGAAATGTGATGCAGAGAGTTCTAAAGAGAGAACTTCATTGCTTCGTGCTCCGCGGCGCATGAGAGGATCTGACGTCTCCCAAGAGGGCGGCCATCGGCAACACTCCCGTTCGTCGAGGAGTGCGGCCACACCGGGGTCGGCTGCCACTGATGGCAGCAACAGGAGAGCTAGTGTTTCAGTTCATCTCGATGACATACATGTTGATCCCCAGGTGGGGGATGCGCGGCAAGAATTGAGTGCATCAGGTGCATATTTTTTGTTAGATACATTTTCAGTAAATTTTTAGTATATAATGCATTGAATTTCAGTTGCAAGTTATATTATATATTTTTAGTAACATTTGTGTTTTGGTTTGGATTGCAGGTGACCCATCAGGGGGATCGTATGAAGATGAGGTCGCACGCATCACTCTCGTTGATATCACTACCCAGCGAGAGTGGGTGCACTCATGTGTGTGCACATTGAGGGAGGATTCTCCCACATGACGATATTTATTCATGATGTTATCAGCAGTGGATGAGATGTTGGTCCTCTACAAGAGGGTGGGACCTCTTAGTGACATTTGGCATCATTCATGCTAGAGGAGGAGACGGGATGTCATTGGGATACACAAATGGGAGGATGTCAAAGTCGCCATAAAAGGGCATGACATCAAGGGTACTTTGTTCAACATCCCTCTTGACCGCCCTTCCGGTCAACCGCTTAGACTCAAGGAGTTTAAGTTGGAGATCGTTGCACCATATCTATATTATAGATTCGTCGGAGCGTCGCGCATGTTCCCCCACCATGATTAGGTCCCATTGTACTTTGCAAAACATATTTATGCAGAGTTTGTTTTGGATATGCACCCATATTACACCAACACAAGGTCCAAGTTCTTTGGGGCTGGTAGGGGACGCTCCTACCAAAGTCCTGGAGCTCGGAGAGACCCTGCCTTCGTGCCACCCCCTCCGAGGTTGGTATCGTTTCCAGACAGGACGGTTATCAGGTTGGCGGACGTGGCACAATCATCCTAGCTTGCTGCAGAGGCTAGACATGACCTTGCAGAGATGTTGTTCACTGCCATGGGCAGTGCTGTTGTTGCTGCGCATGGAGAGGCATCTAGACCACCCCTTGCACCTGCAGAGCCAAAGATAGAGTATGTCGATAGTGACATGCTCAGGATTTTGGATGGCGAGGCCCTACTGGGGTATGCCGAGACAGCCTGAGATGCATACTTTGAGTTGTATCGTAGATGCGTCGCTCTAGGACAGGTATACTTTTGTACAATTATGTATATATGTTCTTCATGTTACATCATATTATATGTCGTAAATTGAATGGTTAATAATACTTAAGGGAGTTGTATTTTATTGCTCCATGCAGGGGACCACATTAATGGATCAACTCTTTGCTAGTGATCCATCGGTTGGTCCATCCGCTCGTCCCAACCCGCGGACGACAATAGTCGAGCTAAGTTATAATTTATGTTCTAATTTAATTTGAGTTTATTATTTCCCAGTTTAAATAATTTATGTTTTATTTCTTAATTTTCGAGATTTTATGTTTTAGATCTTAGCTTCAAATGAATTCCAAATTGTACAGGGCAAAGGAAAGGGCATTGCTCCTGATGATAGACATGAGGATCGTGAAGGTCCTGACCAGCCGGGTCTAGACACAGAGGTGAGTTTTAATTTATGTTCCAAATCATGTTATTTAATCATATTTAGTAATTTATTTTTGTACTTTATGTTTCAATTTTTGAATTATAACTTAAATTATGTTTAATTTTTAATTTTTAATAAATCTAACTTATTACATCTAATGGAATATTACATAGGCATCGCTATGGGTGGGTGTCGATGCTGCAATGGCTTTCACATATGATTGGGATGCAGCTCGAGCACGTGGTCCTAATGAAGGGCCACCTCCTCAGATTCCTACCCAGATGCCGGATATCACCATTGGCTCGACGGAGATCGAGGCATTCTTTCATAGTTTACTGCCTCAGAGCTAGCATCAGTCTACTACACACAAAGGCAACCACATTGTTGATCAAGGGCCTCGTGGGGGTAGTGGCCAATGAGTTGATGATCTATACATTTCCATGTTTAGGATATTTTCATATTTTATATATTTTCATGTTTTGGATGATCTATGTATACGTTTTCATGTTTTGGATATGGATTTCTATCATTTATACATGGACTTTTATCATATATGTACTTTGGATATGGACTTTTGGATATTTTGTTACATAGTTTGTATATTTTATCATATTGATGTCTTCATGTGTATTTTGTATCTGATTTGAAATCAATCAAGTTTTTTATATTACATATGGATATAGTTATTACAGTTACAAATTTATGTTTTGTCGTTTCAAATGCAAATTTAATGTGCAGTGATTGCAATATAAAAGTTCAATCTCGATGTGTAGTTACAATTTAGTTCAATTTAAAATGAAAATTTCGACTACATTACAGAAAATCTTCCAAAATTTAGAATTGAATACATACATTACAATTTAAAATTGAAATTACAATTCCAATTCAATTACAATATAAAATTTCAAATTTAATGTGTAATTTCAATTCCAATTCAATTACAATTTAAAAGCTCATTTTCAACTACATTACAATTACATAAATAAAATCAAAATTTAAAATTAGAATACATTTGAAATTAAAAAATGAAATTACAATTACATTATGTTTTTTTTTTCTCAGAAAAAAGCGTAATTTTATTTCAGCAGAGGTGAAAAAATTACATTTTGTATATGCATAAAGCATGCGGTTATCCATTGAAGGACAAAACAGTACAAAAAGGGTCTTCAGTACATCAGTCCAGTATGTTCATCATCACCATGTATATGGCCATATCAGTAAAGCATAAAAAAACATTATAAGAAAACATAAATGTGTCTGGTGGCTCCCTGAGCCCCTGATTTCTCCAAAAAAAGCTTAAAAGATAATAATAGGTCCTCAACCCATCGTCACAACCAAAAAAAATAAAAATAACTGTTCCATAGCTTATAGTATCCTCACTACTGTTCCAGTTCCTGTTCCTGTAATGCCAGTTCATCAATAAAAGGTCTATGATAGTATTCATAGAGTGTCCCATTTCGGTATTCCTTTACTTTCCACATCCCCATTGCCAAGTCCCTGCCAATCTTAGAAGCCTTGTCCGCCTCCTTGTTTTTCTCCCTGAAAATATGTCTGCAAGAAAAATGTAAAAATGAAAGTTTTAGTTCTCGGATGTCCTGGAGTATGTTTGCAAGTCTAAGGTCCCTGCATAGTTGGGTGCCAATAGTCCAGTTTGTGACATTCATTGAATCTCCATACACGTTTATCTGTTGACAATCTATCTCCCTTGCGAAAATGAGAAGAAGCTTTAGGCTCATGAGTTCAGCATAATTGTTCCCACCCTCCCCCAGTCCCCAGAAAAAGTGGTATGAGTGATTTAAAGATAGATGTAGAACAACCCCACCCCCATAGTTGTTTCCCAAAGCAGAACCATCGTAGAAACCCCAAGGCATAGAGTCATCAATTTCAAGAGCAAGGACATCTCTTTGTTTCGCGACTTTGATATGATGTGGGTAGGCCTGTATGAATCCACAGATCTGTACACCTGTGACCGCCGGTGTACTGGTTTTTTCTTTGAAGATCATGCCATTCCGTGCCAACCAAATGCCCCATGCCACCAGTAATGGAATATTTCTGTAGGATATGCCAATTGGGTCCATAAACCACTGTGACCAAGCCGACAACATCGTATCCCCTTCCCAATTAAACAGGGTATTTGAGATTCTGGAGCATTCCTCCCATACCTGCACCGCGTATGGGCATTGGAGGAATAAGTGAAGACAAGTTTCCTCGTTTGCTTTGCACAAAATGCACCACCCCAGCCCGACCCTGTTCTTTCTTTGTAAAAAATCCCAGGTAGGGATGGTATTTTCGAGGACATTCCACATGAAGAGGCGATGTTTCAATGGGCAATTTATCTTCCAGATGGATTTCCACCACCACACGAACTCACGTGGATTAATGAAATGACTCAAACTGGATTATCCATTCTTTGGTGTGAACACTCCATTTGGAGCCCCTTCCCATACCAAAAAGTCCTCCCTGTCACGTATGTGAATATGTGAGCGGATGAGTGCTCGGTAATAGGTTCTCAATTCCACCTGTTCGTCCACAGATAGTTCCAAAGTGTCTGCATCTATCCACGACTGATTCCATGGGTGGATCCTATCATGATTTGCAAGTTGGGATAGATAGGTTATGCCAATCTCCCGGAGAGATGTAATCAATTCACCTGATAAAATGTGTCTACCTGCACTCCCAAACCAGGGATCTTCCCCGACACGAAGAGCCTGTCCATTCCCAATATTCCAAGCTAGAAGGTCTCCAACCACAGAGAAAGATTTGATAACAGCTTTCCAGATAACAGAACTACCATTATGTGACTTATTTGTAGACCAAACCCAGTCCATAACAGATACAGGAGCAATATATTTCTGGATGACAACTCTTGTCCAAAGGCTTTCAGATTTTAGCAGTCTCTAGACCCCTTTTGCTGCCAGGGATTTTGAGAAAAGATGAATTTTTTTTAGACCCCACCCCCCTAAGGCTTTAGGGATAGTGATTTTCTGCCAACGGACCCATGGGGAAACAAAATCTCCTTTACCACTCCAAAGAAAATGAAGCATAATTTTTGAGCTTTTTCCAACGTCCCTTTGGGGATCCATGAGAGGGACATCCAGTATACCGGGATGGCCTCTAAAACAGATTTCACCAGGACCAGCCTTCCTGCTCTCGATAGCCACCTGTGACTCCAGACCTTCAACCGCTTGTGAATTTGTTCAATAAGCCAGTGCCAATCCTGTTTTGTATATGCATTTGGTTTTAAGTGAAACCCAAGGTAGCAAAAACCATCTTCAAGACGTAAAAAAGTATAGGGAAAGATCCTTCGAATAGCCGTAATCTCACATTCCCTAAGTAAGTGAGTCGTTAAAGTGGATTTCCTGTCATTGATCTCCATACCCGTAGCTAGAGAAAAAAGTTGGAAGATGTCCTGGAGAGTTTCAATATCCCTAGCTGATCCAGAGCAGAAAATGAGTATATCATCCACGAAGATATACTTATGTTGTATACACATTACAATTACATTATGTTGTATACACATTACAATTCAATTACAATTTAAAATTAAAATTTCAAATTTAATTTGTAATTTCAATTGAAAATTCAATGTGTTGTTCCAATTTAAAAGTTCAATTTCAATTACATTATAATTGCATTTGAAATAAATTTTTTAAATTAGAATACATTGTACAATCTAAAATTTAAATTTTACAATTTTACATTGTACAGATGTATTTTAAATTCTCAATTACATTACAATTGTATTTGAAATCAAAATTTAAAATTAGAATACATTTGAAATTGAAAATTGAAATTTTAATTGCATTATGTTGTCTACACATTACAATTCAATTACAATTTCCACATTCCAATTCAATTACATGCAAAATTTAATGTGTAATTTCAATTGAAAATTCAATGTGTTGTTGTATACAAGAATGTTTTTGTCCAATGAGAGTGTGAAATTTCCCTTGCGACAAAATTCTCTAATTACAACCAATCAATGATTGATTGATGCCATTTTGGTATTGTTTGTGATAGATTTATATCAAATTCAAAAATATTTGGTGTAATAACAAGTTCTATTGTATGTAGGTGATATTTATGTTCTTTTCTTTTAAGTGTGTGCTCTAATCTAGATGAAAAGAAAAAAAACACCAAATCTGATTTAAAACATATGATACTTACTATTATGTTTCTTCCTTTTATTTAGCAATCATTTGAAGGGTGGTGTTTGTGCTAATAACAATGGAGTATTATGCATCACCTCATTTTTTAATCCACACAATCATTTAAGGTTTTAAGAAAGGAACAAATTGTTATGTCAAAGTCTTGCCAACTTTCATTATTACTTTTCCATGTCTATCAAAAACAAATGCATGTACAAGTTGTGTTTTGGTTTGATAATTGAGGTTTTTTTACGTAAGCAAGGCCATATAATACTAACTAATTTCCCTCAAAGAGATTCCATGCCTATGCGTGCAAAATTGCATGATAAAGATGGTTTTTGATGCATGCAATCCAAAAATTGAGAAGGTTTGATGGTTAGAAATTATAGTGAATGTTTGTGAGTTGTGCCAACAATGGGTATTGTTTGCATGAAAATATATTCAAGGATTATGTGTAAGTGCCCTTTAGTTGAATTGTACCCTCTATCTCCTATGTTATATTCCATGTAGCACCAAGTGCCAATATTTTTATTAAATGGAATGAGGAGACGCAAAAAAATTTGGTCCTAACTTTTATATGTTCAATAACAAAACTAATTGATTATTGTTGAATGAAACATTTTTTCAATACATTGGTATTTGATAATATTTTTATATAATTAATAATGAAATACAATGTAATTGATGATGAAATACAACGAATGGATTGTAATGTATATAATTTTGCATTTGAAATCAAAATTTAAAATTAGAATACATTGTATAATTTAAAATTTAAAATTTAAAATTGTATAGATGTATTTTAAATTCTCAATTACATTACAATTGTATTTGAAATCAAAATTTAAACTTAGAATGTACATTACAATTTAAAATTGAAATTTTACAATTACATTATATTTTCTAACATTACAATTCAATTACGTTCAAGTGTATTCACATTGGATCACCATGACCCAATTTTCACAAAAGCCTCCCATCTAGTATTTTTATTCTTGACATTAAAGCATCTACAAAAATACATTTATAAAACAACCTCCACAAAAATCTCCAAAAAAATATTACAAAAGACAACATGAAAACTATGTCAATGATGCAAGTGGCATACATGTAACTCATTCATCTGGCCAATGGGTTATAGGAATGCAAGTCTCCATAATACGATCATGGTCAACTTCTGTCATCTTCCATCTCTTTGGATCACCTCTCTTCACCTTGATTTCTGTTAGATGTATCCGAGCTGCCACCACCAAATGACTGTATTGACATGATATATATTCAAGCATAAAATCTTTGTAAATAATATGCGCACCCTGTTTTTTCACTCTTTCAAAAAAGTGTCCCATTAGAACCATGTCTCCAGTTTGGTATATGAAGTCCCCATCTTGGTAGGGTCGCACCAACCTACTTTTTATTTGTGTGCATCGCATCAAATAATATGCCACATTTTCTTGGTTGTGGGGGGGTGCAATGACAACGAATACATCACCTGCAAGATACATTACAAATATTATTCAAATGTCCTACGTGCATTTCTACAACATTTGTATATGTGTAATATATAATGAACTAATTAACTTAATGGAGTCTCTTGTACCTTCCCTAACCATATTAGAAACTCGATCATGATATAATGAGACCATTGCCTCTTCAGTGTGCATCTCTTGCCATGTTGGAATTGGATGTGGGCCCTTTGGATTAAGAGAGACATATTTCCATGGTTTCACATGTACATCATTTTCACAGTGATCAAGCCCGCATCCATTTGCATCAATGCAAAAATCGCAAAAACAAGCATACTTCCTCGTTTCAATGGAAAATATGTCACCCATGTATTTACTTCGAACAAAATGTAATTCCCTCGTACCAGGTATGGTCTCACAATACCACGACATGGATCTATTCACATCTCCAAGGGAAACATCCCAAAAGAACCTGCATGGAATTCAGTTTGTCATATGTAAATTCCTATCGAGTATGTGTTCTTTTGAAAATGATGATATTGAATGTTATTAGCTTATTAATTGAGTTTGGAGTTTATTACCTGCACACCGGCCTTGCTTGTTCACGACCTTGATGTCCCAAATGATGTGTGCACTAATCAACTACTTCTGTGGAGAATTTGAGATGGGTTGCACCATGACTCATCTGGTACCTCCGAAGTGTTCGTTTCACACATGCACCTGCGCCATCATGTTCACCCTTTCCATGCCCTATTTCAAAAAAGCTCCAGGTGTGTCGGATTCCTGTCTCTTTGTGAAGGCGACTCAACCAATAAAATGAGCGTGCCGATTTGAATTGCCCTGCACACCCATCTGACCAAATCCAGTGTTCAACAAATGATACGCCTCTCTGCTTGAATGAATCATAAATCAACCCAAAGTAGTGTTGAACGAACAATGTGTCATGATCACGATCATCACTAACATAAAAATGGTACTCCTTGATCACTTCATGTGACTGAGGAGTGCTATCCCTACGATCAATGCTTTCCTGAGCATGTCTGTACAATACATGTACAAAGATAGACACCTCGTCGGAGTGATCGTACTCACTCTGTATCTCTCTCTGAGGAGCAAAAGTGTAGTTCTCCGCAAAGTGTACCACTGATAAGATTGTGCCCGACTCAAATACCTCACGAGAATGTTTGAATTCTGAAGCTTGCCACCTCGACCTATGGGAGCGCTTTATGTATTTATAAATCTGACTTTGAAACTTCTCCATGAAATATGAAACATGAATCTCATCCTCGAGCAAGTTGATCCTCTTAGATGGCACAAATGAAGAAGATGATGGATTCATGGAGACATACTCGTACCTCTTCCACTTAAATGTGATATCTGACAATCCATGGTGTGTTGGATTGATAGGAAAGTTCCTATGGAACAATGTCAAATCACCGCATTCATGGAATTTTCTCCCACCTACACACCTCTTATTGAAAAACACGTGTTCAAGATTCCTATTGCATAGTATCATACAAATAAAATCTCGCACTGTGTGAGGAGCTAGTATATCGTTCTAGTGCCTTTTGCAAAAATCCAGAAATATGTCATAGTATAGTTCAAATTCAACGTGGTACCGACAACAACAAGTGTCACGAATCGTATTCGGCCTAATATACCACGGTTTCAATTTGTTGAACATGATAAATGATATTTGAACACTAGGATTGGTTTCTTGGAATTCCTCGTAAAGTGCAACTTCCGTCATCTCCATCACATGCTTACAATGCTCCTGATAAATGCCTCTGGATAAACGTTGTCGTAGGACATGCTTTTGATCTAGAATAGCACGAGAATGAATATCCCAAAACTCTATCACCTTCTCTCTAATGCCTGCTGCCATCTTGCCTCGATAGGGTTCCCTACAAATAAGAGCCCAACAAGCAGCTTCATCATTTTCATCTATCCAGACCCTGAATTTAGTATATTTGAGCAATGTTCTTTTTGAAACATTGAGCAATGATGCCATTGTTGATACCATTTGATTTCTTGAGGTGCTTTGTGCCACAACAACTGTTGTAATTTCCCTACGAGCAAGTCGGATATCATTGTTTTTTGATTTTCCAAACGAAGATAATGTAGTTTTTACATTTTCTATTGCATCAGGCTCGCATGTCTTTTTTGTTTTAACATCTTGAAAACCCAACAACTTTGTGGCATGTTTCAATTTTTTGTGTTTTATCAACCCATGTAGGATTTGAGCTTGTGCCATCGTTGAATGTTTTTCAAAATATGACTTGATTATGTTACTGACATGTTCTCTAACTCTCTGACTAGGGATCGAGTTCCCAATCTCTTCTTATGGAGAAACAACTGCATAATCCTCTAGAAAATTTCCACCCCTTCCAACCCCACTCCAAATCCCAATTATACTTTGAATGTGAGAGGGAAAGGTGTCATGTGATGGCTGATCAGGATCATGAGGGGGTTCAGGGTCATGTGATTCTTGATCACAATGATGTGATGTCTGACCATAATCTCTCCCTACACAACATGTAAATTAACAAATTGAAAATTGGTTACTTGATAGGTGTGCATTGAACTTTAAAATTGCTAGTAACTTGAAATTTGATGTGGAAATTGAAAAATTGAAAATTGCGTATGAATTGAATTTTCCAACTAATACATTTAGCTTGAGAATTGTTCTAAGTAAAAATTGAAATTGCTAACTTAATTACTTGAGAATTGTTCTAGAAGTAAAGTTTGAAATTGCTAGTAAAATTTGAAATTGCTTGTAACTTGAAATTGGTAGTAACTTGAAATTGGTAGTAACTTGTACATTGAACTTTAAAATTGCTAGTAACTTGAAATTTGTTACATGCAAATTAACAAATTGAAAATTGTTGGCGACATGCGAAAAATTCGATACAAGTATTGAAAATACATTAAAACAAGAAAATTGTTTGTAATTTAATTTCAAAATAACTAAATATGTACATGTAACTTGAAATTGTACATTTAGTTTGAGAATTGCTAGTAAAGTTTGAAAATGAAATATATATTTAACTCAAGATAATTATTAATAACTTGATACTTGTGCATTGAACTTTAAAATTGCTAGTAACTTGAAATTTGATGTAGAGATTGACAAATTGAAAATTGAGTGTGATTTAAATTTTCCAACTAATTATACATAACTATGAAGTTAACTTGAAAATTGTTAAAATTTTTTAAATATAAATTATATACCCACTATAGGAAAAAAAAAGTTAACTTATCCCTACATTAATGCATAGAAAAAATTGGTACATGAATTGGAAATACATTAACTATGAAAATATTTTGAAGTGTAAGTTGATTTGATTATAAACCTGAGAAATTTAAATAATTAGTCTCAACAAAAACACATTTCTCTCAAATTTACAACATTGCACCCATTAAAATCCTTATAGAAATTCACCCTCAAAGATTTTTGAAAATAGTCTCAAGAAAAATACATTTCTCTCAAATAAAAAATGGAAAGAATAAAATATAATAAAATTCATAATTAAACCAATCTATGAAACCCTCGCTCAGAATCTCCATAAATTAAACTCAATTTAAATAATGCTTCACATATCAATGCAAAGTTGCAAACATTGTAAATAATTATTTCCTATTTGTCCTAACAAAATATATGATTCTAATCATTAATCTTATCATTTTAATTGAATTCAAGATTATTTTCATATTTGAATTTTTTACAATTATTATACTATAGTCATTTTATATATTTGTAAAATTATTATTTTAATATTGAATTTCAATTTTCTTTTTAGTACATTAAAGTTCTTTATTATATTATATTTATAGAAATTACATGTAATGCTATATATATTTAAATTATATTTTATAATTCATTAATACCATGAAGTAAAAATTCCAAAAATTATATTTTATTTATAATTTTTTTTAAATATTAAATTACCAATTCCATAATTTTAAAACATCATAAAAAATATACATAATTATTTTGGTGATGTCATGTTATATAAATAAAAGTATTTGTTAGATGGAACCTTTAAATGAATTTTTTTTAAAGTAATCATTATAATTTAGCTCTTTGAATATTCATTTGTTTTCAAATATTCATAACTATTAAAATATTGCCAATCACCATAACTATGAAAATATTGTCAACCACCATAACTATGAAAATATTCATTCATTTGTTTTCAAATTGAATTTTTTAACTAATACATAACTATCACAATGTTCATTTCAAATAAAATGAGGGTAAGTTAAAATTATACATTAATAGTTATTTCAATCAACAAATGTTGAGACTTGGAGCTCACATTGAGGCTATACATTTATATTTTTTTAACAAATAACAAAACAAGAATTGAAATTATATTTAACTTGAAATTGTTAGTAACTTAGAAAATTGCAATTAGTTAAACATGTACATTTTAATTTCAAAATAGTTTCCAAGTGTACATTTAATTTGAAAATTATTCTAATGACATTGAAAATTGTTAGTAACTTAGAAATTTGAAAATAGTTAATATGTACATACATTTTAACTTGAAAATAGAATTCAAGTGTATATTTCATTTGAAAATGGTTGGACAATAAAATTGAAAAATTGTTAGCAACTTTGAAATAATTTGAAAATTGTTAATTGTTAGTAACTTTGAAATAATTTGAAAATTGTTAATTGTTAGTAACTTTGAAATATTTTAAAAATTGTAGCAATTTTGAAATAATTTGAAAATAGTTAAAAATATGTACATATTAACATGGAAATAGAATATAAATGTACATGTTTCATTTGAAAATTGTTCCAATAACATTTGTTAGCCACTTGAAAATTGTTCATTTAACATAAAAATTGTTGCAAACTTTGAAATTTAAATAACAAATGGATGAAATAAATATGAATTTATCATTACAAATAAATATGAAACAAATTAAAATATGGAATTTAGTTAAATTTATTGGAAAATTGTTACTAATTTTGTAAATTATACAACATGATATTTAAACTATGATAGCATGTAATTCAATAATTTACCTTAGTTGTCCTCCATTGGAATTTGTTGCACCAAATGTGCATCTTCTTCCTCTCTCAAGCTTGCTCTTTGTTGTTTCATTCGTTCTCTATTCCTCTCACATTCTTCATTGTCATTTTGTTGTCTAGCATGTTTTCTTTGTCTTTTTCTTTGACTCCCCATCAATCTACAATGAAAACAAACAAAAGTTTCTTCAAATTGTTATAACAAACAACAATATGTAGTATGAAATCTTGAAAAAGTCTACAAAGAAATCTTACATGTCTATTGAGCTCTAATTCAACAATATAAAAAAGACAAAGTTCTATTTCAACGACATCAAAATGACAAAGCTCTAATTGAAAATAAACTAGCAATGAGTTAAGTTAGTGTTTTTGATGAATTGTTTGCTGAATATATAAAGGTTGGTTGATATTTTTACGAGGGAATGGTAGTTGGCAACATTAATTGTCCAACTCCTTTCCCGGGTTTGTTTTTATATATTTTTTTATACAGACAAATCCTCGATTGAACTTATTTTACATACCCTCGATCGAGGGTTTGAACATACCTCGATCGAGCTCTTGTTAAAACCATCGATCTAGGTCTTGTTAAACCCTCGATCGAGGTATTTTAAATACCTCGATCGAGCAAATAGCTCGATTGAGGGCTTAAAAAACAGGCCGAGAGCCCTTTTCACTACAGAAACAAAGTTTTGTCTGCCTTCCAGAGGGTTAAAACATGTCATTAAATGCACATCAATGGGAGGACTTGATACCATTGGATTCGTCAATGAATCCTCTATCTAGATACAAAAAATTTACGAATTTTTATCTTCGTATGTCTTTTGTTTTTAAATTTCTACTAAAACTTGCCATAAAAAACCCTGCCGACAACTTCGATTGAGCTTAAAGATAAATCCACAACATTCAAAATACACATCCAAAAAATTTGAAAAAATACACAAGCACTAGATACACCCGTCCTCTTCAAAAGGGTATTTTTAGTTTTGCAAATTATGTAAACGATCAAAAGATTTCGTTACACCCTTTCACTTAATAACTAATAACTTTAATTAACATACATAAAATATTCATAGCATTGCCACTCTCTTAGAAAGGCTTTGTCCTCAAAGCCTTATAATTTTGTTGCATTGTTCTTTGCGATGCCATGGCTGATGAAACATGTCGATACGAACTGCTAAGTGTAGAGCATAACTTCCGATACATCGACGGATCAATCCATCCCAAATTGATTTGTTGTGGACTGATGGGATTTCCTACTGATGTGTTGTCAGAAGATTTGATCACATTAGTACCATTATTTTTTGACATTTCCCACTTTTTCAAATATCGGTTTTTATGGTTGGGTTGTCGATAAGGAACTTTCACGATGTCATTTTCGTTTATGAATGTCGCCTTTAGATCATTGATTTGAGTTGGAAGTTGTATTTTCGTCTCTTGAGGATTTAAGTTTTTGTTATGTGTCTTTTCCAACTTGTTTTCTAACTGCCTATTATCATTTTGAAACTTCTTAATCAATTCGACTTGCGATTTTCTGTCATCTTCAGATGTCTTAAGTTGTTCCTTAAGATCTTCATTATGAATTCTGATACAACTATTTTCTTCCTGTTTGTCTAGAAGTTTCCCTTCAATGTCGTCCATAGATTGTTCTATCTTTCGGCTATTTTTTAACTTCTTAATTTTTGTGACTAGTATCTTGTTATGATTTCTTAGTCTAAAAGTTTCTTCAACATTGTTAGATAATGCTTTATTACTCTTCGCGATCTCTGACTTATGTGTCTTTTTAGAGTCGTCATTTTGTTGTTGAAGAACTTTTATTTGTTGTCGACACTAGCCGACCTCTGATTCTTGACTTTCTAATTTATGTCGTAACTGCATTAGTTCTTCATCTTTGTCGCTAACGATTTTGTTCAAGCGTATTATTTCTGCTTCATAATTATTTATTTCCTTCTTTATATCTTGATTTTTCAATCTCTGATTGAAATCACTTTCATCTTTTAATTCCTTGATTTGCGCACATAATTTTTCTATGTGATTTTTCTGGTTGGACATTATTTGTTCATTGAACCGTTCTTGTATCTTATGTAGTTCAATCTTTATTTCTAATTGTCTATTAATGTCTCGCAATTCTTCATTGTCTTTTTGATAACGCTTTAACTTGGCTTCTAATTTCTCTCGCAAATCGGCTTCCATGGTGTCTGTCTTCTTCGACGGTGGAATGATCTTCTTTGATTTTTCTTATTCTTCTTTCCAAAAATAATTATTATTTTAATAAAATAATAATAATTATTTATTTTCGAATTTTCCTTTTTTTTTGAAACTATTGTTTTATTTTATATATATATATTAATAATAATAATAATAATATTATTATTAATTTCTTTTGAATTTTTTTTTTTTTTTTTTTTTTTTAAATCCAAAATTTTTAAAACTATTACAATATTATATTATAATAATTTTAATATTATTTTTGAATTTTTAGGTTTACATGGAGGGGAGAGGCTGGCAGTTAGAGGTCGAAGAGAAGGGAGAGGGGAATAGCGGGAATCTAGATGCAGGTGGGATCATGGAGTGGAGCGGAGGGGAAGGCTCGAGGAGTGGTGGATGCAGCACGGTGGGGAGCAGCGATGGATGGAAAGGGGCGTGTAGTTAATGAATGATGGTGCTGTAAGGAGAAGGGCGTGGAGTTGGTGGTGGCAACGGTGGTCGGCGTGAGGGAGCCGACGGTTGAGGGGCAGGAGACGGGGAGTGGAGAGGAGTGGCTGTGTGTGGGGCAGCGTGGAGCGGTGGTGGAGCGGAAGCTGTAGCGCGAAGGAGAGGAACGTGGGTCGGAGGGTGTGGCAGAAGGGAGGATGCGGGGAGAGGGAGGAAGGTGGACGCAGGTGGGAAAGAGGGCGTATGCAGAGGGGGGGTGGACGCAGCAGGGAGCTGCGTAGGGTTGGAGGGATGGCTGCGAGGAGGGATGAGACGCTGGGTAGAGGAGCAGCACGGGGGTGGGGAGATGGAGGGTGGCGCAACAGGATGAGAGGGATGAGGATGCAGCGTGGAGAAGTGGTGGGGGGTGGCGGGGAAAGTGGTGAAGGGAGGGCGTGGCAGTAGGCAGGGGGTGAGTGCACAGGCGAGGATCAGAGGGAGGGGGATGCAGCGCGAAGAGTTGGGAGCAGAGCAGAATGGAGTGCTGGAGGGCGTGAAGGGAGTGCAGGTCGCGGTGGAGGGAGATAGATTTTGGGGACGTGGACGCAAGGGCTGTGGAGATGCGGTGGTAGAGAGCGGATGCGTGAGGGAGAAAGGGATGAGGTGATGGAGGCGGAAGGAAGAAGAGATCCTGGTAGCAGGGGAGTTGGAGTGTGTTGTAATTTTTATGGTCAAAGACCAAAATTCAGGGAAACCCTGGTTAATGGCTAAAAGCCCAAAGACAGCTAAAGGACGGAATCTAGCACGAAGCTAATGGCTAAAAGCCCAAAGATAGCCAAAGGCCGGAATCTAGCACGAAGCTCTGATACCAATGCTATATCCGTGTCCGGATATACCCAATGATTATTCAAGCGAATAATCCTCCAATGGAAAATAACTCCATTTGATAATAATATATAATTGATGATGATAAAGATGATTAATAATTACAATGAGGCTTGCTTTTATAGGCTTGAGCATGTATAGTGAAGGGTTACACCCTTTCACTTAATAACTAATAACTTTAATTAACATACATAAAATATTCATAGCAATACATAGGGCAATAAGAAATAAAAATACCAAGTCCATAGTGCTTTTGTTAAGGAGAAAGAGAAACTCATGTTTAAATCTACGTAAAGTTTCTGATTACATTTTTAACTGTGAAAAGGAAATTATGTTCTTTCCTAACCTTATATTTATCACAAATTTTACAAAATCAACAATCCCAATCTATTATTTTTGGTTGGATTGTTGAGTAGTTTCATTATGGAGGTTATGAGTCCCATTGGTTCTAATTTTGACAATATTAATTTTTTTTATTTATGCACATAAAATTGGAAAAATAATTTTAATCCTTAAATTTAGGATTTATAAAGTCTTTGTAACATGCATGTTCCTTTTACTAATCAGTTCACTATTGTCTATCTATTTTAAATGACATTTTAAATTGATGCCTGTGTAGGGTGTTATAACCACCATAGAAAATAAAATGATATTTTTTTTCTTAGGTTAATTGTAGGGACCCCCATTTTGGGGTCCCCCCAAAAGTATTTCCAAATAATACTAACATCCTATGGACATTTTAAATCTTGCAAATCAAATATGAAACCGTAAA
This sequence comes from Larix kaempferi, assembly GCA_027924585.1. NCBI lineage: Eukaryota > Viridiplantae > Streptophyta > Pinopsida > Pinales > Pinaceae > Larix > Larix kaempferi. The sequence goes on along the minus strand of BSBM01000047.1, from coordinate 19,449,472 downwards.
TAAAATTGCAAAACCTCAACTTGTACATAAAATAGAACTATATACCTGATTTCCGATGGTTGTAGGTGGTTGTAGTTGACATCCCTTGCCGCTTTGATCCAGTCATCCAATCTCTCTATTTACCGAAGACCTCTCAGTTGAACTCCCTACCATATCGGGGGTACTCTTCTTTCCCTCGAACCCCCGATCATTTTGGGGTCGTAAGAACACACAATGCAAGCTTTCTGCGGGGATCCCCCAATCCCCGGACAAGCTCCACCCAATTCATAAGAATCACAAGATAATTTCTCAATTACAGTGCCCTTCCAACACTAGGGAGCAAGAGGCTCTTTTATCCTTCTCCTCCCTTCTTTTATAATAAAATTATGTATGCCAAGTGTCTCCTCATGCACATAATTTATTAAATTTAATCTTTCTTTAATATTTATTCTCATAATACAAGTGTCACTTTATCTTTAAGTGTGCACCTAAATCCTACATTGTCTCCTTGTTGTCTCCTAGTTAATTTCTCTAATCCCTAAATCAGTGGGATGTAGGTGGAGTGGTTTTCACTAGAGTCCTAGTTGTATTTTGCTTACTAATAAGTTTATTCATTAATCTTTTTGTTCATATGTTCTCCAGTAGATGGACACAATGTTTTCTAAGTTTTTCTCTTTTCTAAAAATAAAAAGAAATAAGAAATATTCTTTTGTTAAATTATTTAATCTACTTATAATTATTTTTCCCTTTTTCAAAATATCTATAATGAAAAATAAATTATCTCTTCTATTAGAACATCCAACCTAGATCAAGTTTTCATTTTTCACAGAATAATAATAAACAAATGGATTAAAATATTTCTTTTGCTAAAACTTCTAATCTATTTCAAGTTTTCTCATTTTCTTCAAATATAATAAAATAAATCTATTTCTTTTATTATATTTCTTTAAACTTTACATTATTGATTAATAATCTCTTCCTGTTCCTGTGTAGGTACCCCTTCGATGGGCCCTTCCGACAATTCCCTTTTCTTTCTTCTTGTGAGGCGAACTGTGTAGCGATTGGGGAGTCGTTACCGCGATCTCTCGACTACACTTCTTGGAGACTAAGGGATGCTGAGGGATAAGGTTCTCCTTATCGCGCGCCCCTCAACTCTCATACGCGACCAAGTCAGTATGTCTTCTCTCGTACGACAGACGCTTCCCCGGGCCAACTCGCAAGCTTCCGACCCGTGCATGGAGTGCTAATTCAGGGTCGACAGTCTGTTGTCGTACCCCTATGTTGTCGCACTAGAAGAAGACGAAGGAACATTTGGGAGGAGGATACCCAGAGTGTTCATAATGGCGTCAATTTTTAGGTGCATATCCCTTGTCTCAGAATGATGAACTTTCCACCATTGAATTGGGGTTTCATCGCCTTCTTCCTTCTTTATTTGCTCCCACATCACATGCCCCATCTGGTTCTTCATTACCCAGAAAAGCGCCACAGTCTGCTCATAGAGACTTAGGCATGCATCGTTGTTGCTAGGGTCCATGACCTAGTCCTCCATTTTCTAGCATTCCTCTTTAATGGTGTCCTTATCCAGCTCTTTCCAAAGCCTCTGTTCCACATCCTTCATTTCTTTTTGGACAACCGACGACAAGCCCAACTTAAACATTCGTTCCTCCAACATTTCTCTCTTCTGCAAATGAGTGCCCCTTCAGCCTTCTCCCTTGGGTTTTTCCTTCTCTTTATTCCTCATTCTCTGATGTTTTGTTATGATTTCACCCTCCCCCACTCGCTGGCTATCCATATCTCTCACACTCTGAAAATCCCCTCGGTTGGTTAGCAGGACGACAAACACGAACTGCATGTAGGGTAGAACCTTGTTACCATGATAACTGTTGTCACCTTTCCATCTAATATATAGGATATTGCCATTTTGGGCCATAATTGTTCTGTTACATGCAATTAAGATTTGCTCGGGCTCCGAAGTCCTGTTAAGATATACCTCAAGCTGGGGTGTGGATCCGCCACCCTCGTGAATCATAACTTCGCCTACATACTGCCGCTTTGACAAGAATTTTGTTAGGTCAGATTTGATGGCAGTTAATTCCTTTCCACCATCCTTCAGAATACCCCACCTATCTAGAAAGTGATAACCCTTCCAAAGCTTTATGTGTCCAGAGGATGGCCTGCTTACTGTCGTTTCTCCCCGGTTTCATAATTTCGCGACATGTCAAGGGTCATGATTGCAATACACCTGTCTTGCACCATATCGTCACCTAATGATTCCCATGCACTTGCATTAATGGATCGATGGGTATTAGTCTCGAGGTTGGCCAGTGTGTAGGCCGGTTTGTTTCCATTCCATCTTACATGGCTAAGTGAGACCGCCAACGTAGGACGCATGATCTCTTCCAACCTCTCCAACCGGATTTCTAATCTCCAAGAAGATGCCACTTTGGTGCTAGATGTCCCATTATGGATCCTCGTGGCCATGTTTAAGAAAACCTATGAGTCCCCTTCTATGATGAGAGGGGTCCAGCTATGGTGGATGGACATTTGTATGCCATGAATTAATCCTTCGATTTTCACTACATTGTTGGTTTCAGCACCTATGAAGCCAGTTCTGAACCTTTGTAATTCCCCTTCGTGGTTTCTTACTATACTGCCGAATCCTATTGGCCCTGGATTCTCCTTAGAGGCCATGTAGAAATTAAGCTTGAAGAATCCATCAGGGGGAGGATACTAGTAATCTGGGCTTGCTTTTTCCGTCAAGGCCCTTGAGAGACGACCAAAACACTGCAATGGCCCAGTAATGCACTAGGCCGTCAGGATGATGGATTCAATCGCATTTGCCTCCCAATAAGAGCATTCCCATGATTGCATTCTAACAGTTTCTATCATCCCGTTCCTTATAGTTTTCCAAACCATATCTTCTATTCCAGTCTTTCCCTGGAACGTTCTAGAATTTCGTTCATGCCATATCTCCCAGACCGAAAAGCTATTGAAAATGGGGTTTTGGTAGGCATTATTCGACCAAGAGATAAGGATCTGGTCCGGGCGTTCTTTGAGTCTATTAGATCTCCTGAAGGCAGTGGCACTGCAGTCGCCATAGATTTGCAACAAAAGGACAAGATTCCATGAGGTGGTTCAACGTTTCTTCATCTTTGGTGCACATGCAACATTGGTAAGTACCTTGCATTCCTCTTTTCTTAAGATTGTTGCTAGTTAGGATTCGTATTCTAATCATTAAACAGGTAAAGTTAGATATTTTGGGCCACAGATTGGCATCCCACATTTTCTTCCATTTTTTCTTTGGTTGTTGATTGTTGAAGCCCGTCCATATTTTGTATGCTTCTTTTATGGTGAATGAACCCTTTGGTTTGAAACCCCAATGAGGTTTGTCATCCCCCAGACGGTACCTAATTTTTCGGTTATTTAGGGATTCTTCTATCACATCGACTTCCTCCCCTAACCCATATTGTTTCCACCAGGCACTAGGGGCACAAACGCTATATTCTGACTGGATATCAGAGTTCACCCTTATCTTTCCTTAATTGATGCATTCTCGTATGAGGATAGGTATCTCCAAAATCTGAGCCAGAGGTTGAATTTGTTGCCATGAATCCTCCCAGACTAAGGCACATTGACCATTTCAAACTTCCCAAAAGCTATTTTCTTGGACTAGGCCTCTCCCATGGGTAGCAGTTTTCCAAATGTGGGAACCTTGATTCTCTTCAGAGAAACATATAAGATTACCTTTTTCCCATCCGACAAGGTATTTCATATGCCATAATTTGGGCCATGGATCCTGGTTTTAAGTATCCCATCTCCACCAAATCTTTTCCATGCTTACATAGTTGGCCTTTTCTGGGTCACGAAGACCAAGGCCTCCATGGATCTTCGGAGAGTAGATGGTGTCCCAACTCAACAGGGCCCATTTTTTGTTGCTCAATAGTTCCATTCCATAAGAATTTACGCTGGATGCTCCTAATCTCTTTCAAAATAGCTTTCAGGGAGGCTAGAGTAGAGAATAGATAAACCGACATAGCTTGCAACACATATTTGACCAAGACGAGTCTGCTGGCAAAATTGATGGGACGAAGTGTCCAATTGGATAATTTCTTTCTCATTTTGTCCAAAAGTTCAGATCACGAACCCTCTCGAATGATTGAGTCTGCTAATGGGGCCCCAAGTGTCAGAGATTAAGATATAGCTAAACTAGCTTACCTATCTAAGCAACAATAACATACCAACATGGACATAAAGAGATCAAGAAAAATAGAACGCTAGATATAGGTGGTTCACCCAATTGGGCTACGTCCATAGGAAGGGTTGCATCTTCCATTAATGAAAAATATCTCAAATATTACATGGCATCCTCACATATTCATCACATCAAGCTCCATCATACAATGTGTGTACAAATGACATACACAACATGTGATGTGTGATGAATTACAATAAACACATACCCAAAAGGGTCGCCTTCAACTCTCTTATATACCAAGAGGTTTGGATTACAATACATCCCATAATACATGTGGGACAAATGAATTTCCTCCTCTTTATATAGAGAATGGTTACAAAGGATATAATTACAATGATGCATGTGGGATAACTCTATTTTATAACATTAGAGTTATTTTATGCCTTTAAATGACATTTTACCAATATATCACATAAGTCATCATTACATATTCTAACACTCTCCCTTAATGATGACTGGGAGAAAGAATACAAATGGAAGGAAGGTGGAAACACCCCAACATCCCCCATGATGACAACTTCCAGAATGCTCCATAAGATGCGAATAAAACACACTTCGCCTCATGGATTTGATGAAGACAACATCTGCTTCTCATTGAATCATGAAATTGCACACGAACCAGGTTGTACGATGAAACAAACATGTGACGCAATCCACCAACAAGATGCCCAGATCTAAATAGAAGCCATCATGGCTACTAGATCCACAAGATGCCTAGAACACCACAAGAATCATCACAACCATAACTGATAGATGAAGAACTTTGATATAACATCCACACTAGTGTACAGATACCTTCTGATGGCTGATACAACAGAACATGTGGCTAAGAACACCACAACAGTGTACAAAATACCCAGATGGCCAATATGCATGTAGATAGCAGACATTCTTCCAATCAAGGTGCAATATAAATATCTGTAGAAGACCTCAAACATCGAAGAAACAAGACCCCAATGGTCTATACATCAAAAATGATATCATACATATGAACATAATGACTTTAACAATAGAAGATGGATGTCCATCATACAACATTACTGAAATATGATAGAACATGATAAAATTCAACATTACATTCCTTCTTAAGAGGAACCAAAGATCCGCAACCAACATATGCTTAAACAAGGAAGGAATAACAGAAGCAAGCTATCCCACAACATGGATAATGAACATGCACAAAGGAACTTCTAAGAATAAAGCATATAAAAAACATGATAAGCCCAAAAGACATAAGATATGATAAAATGACATTGCTCAAGAAAATATAAAAAAGATATTGCTTTTATGCAAGACCATATAAATTTGAGCAAAAGATTATAAAAAAATGACAGGATAAGTTATGATAAAAGATGAAGGAGCATAAACATGAGTGAGCATAATAGATACCAAGATAGAATAATGAGCCAATATTTCACTTAAATATATGAAAATTTAGTCATCAAGCAACTAATCTTAAGCATGGGTGCTTTTCTTATTAGCATTATGTTAATATGCAAGAGATGAATGCCCTGAAAATGTCAATGCTTCCATGTAGGAACCTTAGAGACAAGTAGGAACAAGACAACCTCTGCAACCATAAGAATATAAATATCAATGCAACAAGAAAAAGGTGCTCATGACAAATATTTCAAGATTATAAGATTGCTCAAAGCCATATAAATATTGAGTAAAAGATGATCGAAATAAACATGACATGATATAGATAAATCAAAATGTTTAATATGATCAACATATAACAAATTATGATCAACTCTGATATCACTTATAAAAAATTATGAAATGACAAGTCACTAATGGTCTTAATCATGGGTTCATTTCTTGTTAACACTATGTAAATATGTAAGAGATGAAATGCCCTGGAAATGTCAATGCTTCCATATAGGAATGTTAGAGACAAGTAACACAGGAACTAGATACAATCTCTGCAATACATGAGAAAGAAACTATATTCCAATTAAAGAACTTATGACAAGCCAAAATATATGATATCACATAGATTCAAGAAAATGACTTTACTCAAGAAATTAATTAGCAAGAACATATAATGATCATAAAGATATTGCTTATAAGAAAACACTGAAATTGCTTTTACACAAAGGTCAACAATAACATATAAATAAAGCAAATAATGATCACAAGATAACACAAAATAAAAATCTTCATTATCATGATTAGAAGAGTGAGACCAAAATAATATCACTTATAGAAATGAAGAAATATAGCCATTAAACAACTAAGTCCTAAGCATAGGTTCATTTATTGATGTCACCATTACCATAATAGAGATACATGCTCCCGAGAATGTCAAAACATATTCCACACAAAGAAGGTTAGAGACATAAACACGGATAAGACAACCTCTGTAAATATGATGAATCATAACAAAAATCCTAATGTAAAGAGATCAAGAAGCTTATGACAAAAATTCCAAGATAAGAGATCAAACTTTTCCAAAATAAAAAACATAAAATTTACCTACAACCCTTAGAAAAGGTGCCAAATAAAGTCACTCACGGGTTTTCCAAAGTAAACTCGCGTGTACTCGCGGGTTATGCACAGAGAAGTCGCAGGTTGGCGAGTCTGTAAAGGAGAAGGACGTGGTTCTGATAAGAAATTCGTAGGTCTCTGTACAGTAAGGTCGCGGTTATGCCGAAGCACTCGCGGGTCCCTGTCCAAAAGAATACCTACAAATGCTTTGAAAGAAGTCTTGAAGATGCCCAACAAAATCCTCTTGATGAAGACATGAAGCATGTTGAATATGCCCAGTTTGGATACCCTATATTTGGAGGCCTTTTACACCCTAAAGACTTGATCAAATGGTGACATATTATACATAGTTGGAAATATTACTCCAAGACCTTTTCGATGTTATGTAGAACTTCCTCTAACTCTGGTTTTTGTGAAGGCTGTCCAACCTGAAATGTAAGTTCTACTCGTCCAAAAGAGTACCTATCAACCCCAATGAAAAAACGTTCATCCCTTAAACTAGTATAAATACAATTTATAACTTCACATTTCTTACACAAATTCACACATCCTCTCATCAAGACGAGTGCACTATTTATACTAGGGATAAGAAACCCTAGCAAGGAGACTTGGCATATCAAAGGAGTATCTTTTACATTCTTGGGTTTGCTAATATTGGACTAGGGTTTCTACATGCAAAATGAGGTAGGAGAAGGATATTGTTTTAGGGTTTGATGCTCTTGGATAAGACTAGATAACCTAGGGATGATGATGATGCATTAAATCATGATGATGATTAGTATGGAACAACAGATGTAGAGAAGACAATTGGTGAAAATCAATGATGAAGGGTAACACATAATATACTCTTAAATGCTAGGGTGTTGTAGTCTCCTTCTAGTAGAAGTTGGTAAACTAGGGAATTGGAGCTTCCTTCATGTTGGAGCCTATAAAATAGGGGGTTGTAGTGTAACACCCTTCCAGGACGATGCCATTTTTTATTATGTCTTAGTAAGTCGGTTCCACTGCTAAAGGTTAATATATTAGAAAGGAGGAGGGTTTGGCATGCAAAACTCTTCTTCAAATTTGACCACGTTGTCCTGAGATGTTAACCCTTCCTTTTATCTGACTACAAATGTTAGGTAACTTCAATGGTGGTGTTGTCCTTGGGAACCACTAATTCTAATTTTCAGGGTAACTGCATGGTTTAGATGGGATTCTCCTATAACAATTGGTTTCATCTTGCTAGGCACTAATGCACATTGTGACACTTCATTTCTTTATAACCATGAGCCTGGACTAGGTTTAACCCAATTTATATGTTATAAATGTGACATAATACATTTAACATCACCCAACGATTACTGATCAATACTTAAATACATTTCATAGGTATATACATAAAGTGAAATACATTCCACATTTCCCTTCCATATAAGAACCATATCAAATCTAATTGCTTAATACTCATTGTAAAACTCATCCATATAATGATTGTAATGCGTAATCAATAAATTACATCCAATTATTTAATAATCGTGATGAACTCCTTCATAAATAAACTTAATGCATTAACAATAATTCAAATCTACATATTCAATAAACATAATGAAACTCCTTCATATAATAAACGTACATAATGCATTAAACCTCAACTTTGATCAACACATAAATCCATTAAAAAAAGCACTACGCATTACACAAACATTTAATATTCCCCTCACTTCTTTTAAATGACATATAACTACATTATATGGAAATACCCCACATTACATAAACCTTTTAATTATAAGAACCTAACACTTAAGTACTCTCCATTCATTTATAAACATAATCAATTTATTTGTAAATGGAATATATTTCACCAAAACATAATTCATCGATGTAAACCTATCATTATATTGGACCTTCATGGATTACCATGATCCATCAATTGGGAAAGGACATTAACTATCAACATGAATCTCATCATGGCACAATTCACAATTATACCTAGTCTGTTATATAATGACATAATCATTAACACTAATGAAGCACACCATATTAATATGTTATATTCATTATATACGATCTCATATACTAACATAACTAAATCACAATGTAACATATAATGCATTACTTCTTCTCTTCTCACATTTGAACATTACGTGAATATATTACATGAAAACATAACATGTTAACACTAGGCACGTAGATACTAATTATTTATACATATGCCCTTCCCATTCAGCATAAAATCCCATTTAATTTTCATGCACCATGCATCTCACATATATATAAATTCCTCTAGTTGAAAACATAAGCATTTCTATATATGTAACCTAGATCCATCCATCCATATCTCACTTGAGTATTATGCCCCACATGTTGACTTATATCTAATACTCTTATAAAAACATAATCATATGAAAATGAAAAAATTCTTAATCGTAAGACATGAACACACACATATTCCTACTAGTAAACTTATTCAAGCATACATATTCCTATTAGTAAACTTATTCAAGTGCTGCTCGTTATCATAGAGAGCATTAATAAATATTACTTAGCAGACTCCCAGGATTGGTAGAATAATATATTAACCTGCAGACTGTTGTTAATCCCGGTCTATTGATCTTGCGAGGCTTATACACCAACTCAAGTACCTAGTGAATTCAACGATTTGTGTGTCTGGTTTTAAAACGTGTATGTGCTTGGAGTTTCAAGGGCCTAGGCACTGGTTCTGATAAGGTTTACATGACAGAACCTTGGTTCCATAACCATCGAGTTTGCTCCCCCACACGGTTCAGTTGCTAGGATTTCCCCAAAATTGAAACACTCGCATAAACTGCAATAACCAATAACCATTTTCTTGCAATTATAACAATATAGACCATGCGTGATTAAAAGGAAATACCACCTTTTAACAATGTTAAATTTCACATTAAAAATCTATGACCTATAAACCTTCTTGTGCGATAATAATATGTGGCTATAGTGTGGGATTTCCAAGTATAGATTCACACTTTTATAACAATAAAGTTTTCACAATGATAATGGTAATCCACCTAACAATTTATAATTCTCTATTAACACATATCTAACAAACTCTTTTCGTGAATGCAGGCTAGAGCAATTTATTGGATGGATCTAAATATACATGTACACCATTTTGGTAACCAGATCTACTAATACATTCATATTTAATATCAACATAACCATTAAATTAATATATGGAAATACCACATGATAATATTAACCTCTGAAATCCTGGCGAAGTCGTCGAAAATTGCTGTAGTCACTGAAGTCCTACCGCAAGCTTCTTTTTCAACTTTCCACTCAAGATTGATCCACCGGTTTCCTCCCTACCATACCCATGGGTACTCTCCTTCACCTGGGAACCCCGAGCCACAATGTGGATGACAATAGAAATCTAGCCAAAGAAACTATGGTACACATGCTAAAGCTACGGGGCTCCCAACCCCTTTCGTACCGAAGTGAACCACACCAAAAAAAGCCACCTTACGATGCAATAGAGTCTCCCTGTTCAACATTAGGGTAAACGATGAGAGATTTATGCCGTCTCCATTCCTTTTAACCTTTTTAAAGAACCCTCATGCATTCATGCATCCATTTTTTAGTTAATTTAATTTCTTTTAAATTCTTATTTACCTACCTAGTCAGTCTCATTTTTGTCATCTTTAATTTTTTTTTCACTGAAACTTACTTTTAGTTGAGTTTTCCCCATGTTACCAGATGAACTAGCAAAGCTAGTATTTGATAAACAAATGTACGGAGCAAGTGACCACTGTCACCTAAGTCACTCCTCCAAAACTACTTTGGAGAGTCGTAGCCTCCAAGGGGAGAGCCCTTCAAGGATTTACAAAACACTTGGGACAACAAAGCTATGTCTACTAGAAGACCAAGTCAATGACTAGTACCTTAAACCAATATACTCATATGAATGAAGAAGATGTACTAATCATAGAGTGGTGTAGATAATATGTAGGAATGCAAATATCCAATCCAATATAAGTAATCAATCGTATTTATATGGAAGAGATAATTCATCAATGACAAACAAGACACTATAGGTCATCCAATAATGTCTAATTACATATCAAGATTATAAATATCAATGGTACTTTAGCATATAAAAATGTAACATATATCATCTAATGCCAAAGAATATAATCACCAATCCCTAACAAAATATGTAATATTGTTATATGTAGCAGAATCCACACAATATAATAGCAACGAGATGTTAACTCTTTCAGTGGTAATTTAAAGCACTAGTTATATAACAAGCAAGATGTGTAACACATAGAATCTATACATCCACAATACACCACTTTAATTAGTAATGAATGACCATCGATGTGTGAGTAATAAAGATAAGTTTAAGGACTGTATGCAATTACAGTATGGCAGTATATCTTCCCTTTATGACCTTTAGGACAACACTTGAAATAACCTTAAAGGTGTGACCAATATAACCAATAGTTCCAACGATCTTTATCATCGATATTCAATCATTAAAGCAAGTTCTGAAACTGTATATCATCAATAAATAATTGTCTTTTCAAACCTCATTATGGAAGCTTGTAAATAGTGAATTGATGCAATTTTAGGTTGACTTTGTTTATGCTTCTGTGTGTAGGTGATATGGCATGAAGGAAGGTTTTGACAGTTTTCTAGTAGACTGTACGTAGCAGCAGGACAACCTGTTTGAAGGCTATTGCAGCAGTGAAGGAGGCCCCAAAAATGGAGGTTGAACCCTTAATGACCAAGCCAAGGGCTAGGGGAAGGTTGAGTGGACTAAGTCAAGGGTCTTTTCCAGCATTAGGATGAAATAAAGGAGAAAGGGATAGGAGGAAGGAAGTAGAATGGAGAAGGAGGAAGAGAAAAGGATGAAAGAATAAAGAAAGAGGAGAAGAAGAGGAAGGAGAAGAGGAGAATGAGGGAAAGGGAAAGGTAGGGTAGAAAATTAAGGTTAGGTTTCAGACTGTTAGGGTTTTAATTTATGTACAAAAATAAGAAACAAGACCTAATTACAAAAAAACACAAAATTAACCTTAAAATAATATTCGCACATGTACAATTAGGGTTTCTAGGGTTTTTTTGATGTTTTAAATTTTTAGGGATTTCTAAAATTTCGACCTAGGGTTTTTAGAGCTTAAAAAGGCAGGGTGAAATTTTAGGAGAGAGGGCCGAAATTTTAGGAAGGCCAAAACAAATAATTTTTATTTTTATTTTCTAGGTTTTTAACATAAAATTGCAGACCTGCTTCTAACCCTAATTCTACCATGAAAATGAAAAATTACACATGAAAATGAAAGTGAAATTTAGTAAAAAAGATGGACAAACTTAAAGTTTTAATGGATATTACCCTTAAACCCTGGCCTTAGAGGAAGGTGACCAACCTTCCTCTTGGAGGTAATTCTCCTTGCTACTAGGTTAGGGCTTCTTGAAACAACATCTAGGGTCGGTTTCAAGAGCCTCAACTAGGGAAAAGTTGGAGCTCCAAGGCCAAACTTTGTAAAAACCTCCTCTTGGGAGCATTTTTACTATGCAATGGGGATAGAACAGCAGGAAAAATCCCTATTCAAAGAGAATGTAGCCCTAGGGCTACCATTCAATAATTCAAGATGCAAAATTTACCTACCATTCATCAAGCAAACCTTAAAAATGTAAAATACTTACTTGAGCATGAGTTATTCCAACCATTCTAGCATCCACAAAGCATTAGCAAGACAAAGAAAGCATCCAACTTCATCTAAGAGAGAGAAGAATCATCCCTCCAAGAGGTGCACATCACTTCATAAGGCTCTTCTAGGGTAAAAGAGTAGAATAATGAATTCTATCCCATAAGTCGTGTGTAAAAAATGAAGTGAGGAGATTGTATTTATATTATCTCACACTCAGTTTTACAAAATAACCAGGCCTACATGCCTTAAAATGTCAATTTAAAATTATAACATGTCAACTTAAAATTATAATAACATGAAATAATCAAATCTGTGGGTAACTTGGGACATTTTCCCCAGAGCTCACCAAAAATGTCTAAAATACCTAAAACTGAGCAAAATACTCCAAACTGAAGGCTGGAGTAGGCAGGGGGGGCGTCATACCCCATCTAACCCAAACAGTGTTGATAATCCCTCAACACCCCACTAAGAACAAACAGTACGACCTGGTGAGGATTATGATGTCATCCTTGGAAGAGGGCCAAGGAGAGAGGGCGCTATGCTATAGAGGGAACAGGAGGGTGCCTGAGGTGACTTGGAAGAGAGGCAAGAGCCTCACAGTAGACATAAGTGTCACTAGAGTAGTGGAACAAGGGGTGGTAATGTGACCTAGTGACCCACCCCTAGGAGCCCTAGACACCAACCTTAGGGCTACAAACCCTATAATGAGGATGTCAGCAATGCCACTAGCCATAGTAATCCGAAGAGAAGGACCAAAAGGTATAGCCATAACCTCCACTCAGAAAATGCCGGATAACACCCCTCCTGGTATGCAAAAAAAGCCCCTCTCTCCCTGGGGGCACATATGAAGGTGCGCTGGTACTGGTACCACGTAACACCCTGATTTCCTCCTTTAAGGATTTCTTTTATATTTTATTTTTCAATTAACTATCTATTATTTTGCTCACTTTTTTTTTTTCATAAATATGTAATTAAATTTAATTAATTTGGGATTTCATTTACATCCAAGTTAACTCAATTCATTTCTAAAATCTTTTTAGAATTATTCTTGTTGCTCCCATTAATATTTTAGTTTATTTGTTAATTTTCTTTTTTTGCAGTGGGGATATCAAGGGTGCCATGCTCCGTGCACGCCCTTCAGATACTCCCCCTTTGGTGGGGACTTGAACAACAATGAGATAGTGTTAACCTAGTTTAGTTGACCCTGTTGAGGGATTGTTGGTTCCCAGGGAATAAGGCCGTATCCTTATTGTGCACCCCCCAGTAAGTTCCTCGTGAGTGACCAAATCCGCGGCCTACCCTCACGACAACACACATCTAATGAGCAATAGCCTCTCTTTCTCTTTCCCAACTTATTGCATGGACAATGCTAGACTTACATCATATCTCGGTTCAGCCCCTTTACCTGATGTGGACCTATTGGCAATCGTAATATATCACCTACATGTAAACATTGCACACATAAAATAATTTAAGGAAAAAACATGATATAACATAAATACTAGATTGACATTACTTGTCAATGATACCCGACTCAGTCCAGAGTCCTAGGGGTATTGACGCCATCATTGCATCACATGTACCTACCTTTCCTGTCACGCTCAAGGACACATTAGAGTACATGATATCTAAAACATAATCATGTGCATTTCATAATTTCACATTTATAAACATTCAATTATCTTTTCACAATATCATCTAAATAGTTGATCAACATCAAAATCATCAAAATAAATCAATACTGGTTATCATCATAACACGGTCAAATAATAAATGGTTCTCAAACAACCATCTACAATAGTCAAAGTATCCATTTAACATATAGTTGGGCCATCCGAATGAATGCCCTCAAATAATAACACCATAAAATATGGTTTAAAATCACACATAATTGGTTCATCTGAAACTAGATGCCCTCAAATAAAACTATTGGATTCAAGTTCAAAGTCAAATTCAAATGTCCAAACGGGGCACTACATACACCCCCACTTACATACACCCTCACTTTAGGAAAATTCATCCCGAAGTTCTAAAAGAAATAAGAAAACTTTGCACGCATCTCTAATTCATCTCTAATTAAATCCCCTCCCAGAATCACATCCCTGCCATCAAAAAGATTCATACTAAACAAGGATTCCCAGAATCCAACCTGATTTGAATATGGCCCGTAGATATTGAGAACCGTGATCAACCTACCAATCTCAGCATCCCAAACTTCCAAGTCGATACCAGAAGAGATACCCCAAGAACAGTCATATCTACAACTCTGCACCTTCCACCCCGAGGCCAGCCCTCCAGAGCGCCCCCGTGCATCCACTCCTACAAACTTCCATCCAGGAAGCAAAGATTCTAAAGTCTGAACAACATCCACACTTCCACCCAAAGTTTCTTGCAGCAGTAATACATCCGGTTGATTTAAGTCCACCAACCTCCTGAGGGACGATTTTTTTATGGGACTCGCCAACCCGCGATAGTTGAAGGACATTATTTTCATTAGAGACCCCCATCCAGGGCTTTCGCTTCTCTAAGTGCCCACTCAATAGAAGATTGTGTGCCCATCACTAATTCTACCTTAGCCCGATCCTGTGCTTTTGACAAAAGAGATCTTCGTCCCTGTCCCATTCCCCCAAGACTATAATCCAATGCAGAAAGTCCCTTCCCCCCCGATCCGTCAGCAGCAATCTCCCTATTTCTGAGAGCATAGCGGATACTACGAACCTCAGAACTGCAGGTGTGTTTGATGGATTCAATGGACGGCATGGATACACAGTCCGCATCAGACGACATACAAGTAGCTACAGGACAAAGTATATCGGTACCTGCTAGTGGAGGAGGCCCATGACTACCCCCCCCCCCCCACATCATCAGAGACAGCAAATAAGGAGTCAGCAGGTGAATTAAAATTAGACATACCCTGGGTATTTGCAGATGATCCCCGTCGTAGTATGGTCATCTCCCGTAGCTCGCTGGTGTAGGCCCGAGTCATAGGAGTCGCAGTAAAAGAGGCCCCCACATCAACCGAATCTGCAGACCCAATTGTCTCCAATTCATTGTTCACCGATGTAGGCAAAGTTGCCTTAGCACCATGTATCCCGCGGTTGTCAAAAGGTACTACAGTATCAGAAGTCACTCCTCGGACAAAAGCTGGCCCACAACCTTCAACCTCCACCGCCTGAGTGTTCACCGACAACAAACGATCAGCGCGTTCTTCAACTCCTTCATCGACCATAGGCTTACAAGCCCGAAAAGGTAAGGGGCAGCTGGCTACCAGATGTCAATGATTGTGGCAGCGGTACCTAAACGGCACCCCCACATAATCCAGCAGTTGAACAAAGTCCTCATCCTTGGTTTGTACATTAATCTCAGCAAAAAGCCCCAGTCGAAGGTTGATTTTTACCAAAATCTTTGCCACTGTGTATATTCCAGTCTCATGATGGGAGTAATCAGAACACACATAATCACTGAGAAAATTCCCAATCTCCGCAAAACGAGTTTCATTCCACAGATGCATGGGGTATCCAGGAAGCTTCACCCACAGTGGTTCAGCATCTATTTTCTCCGTTTTAGAGTCGAAAAAGGGAGTCCATCTTTTAAGAATGATAGGGACGCCCTGCATCGACCAATGTCGTCTAAGGACTTCATCAACCTCCCCTTTGCTCAGTAGAATGAAAGAAAACCATCCCTTCGTCAACACCCGAATCTCAGGGGCAGAAGACACTAAATCCTTCCACTGCTCAGCCTCCCAACGCTGAAGGAAACCGCGACCAATTCTTCTGCCCCGAACATGTCCAACCACAGTGGTGTGTGTGAAATCCTCCGCCTCTTCCATCGTAACGTCCACCCCCAGCACCAACTTATCCTTTCTCTTCCGATCTTTAACCCTCTTCGCATAAAATATATGAGAATCGACCTTTGCATAAACCCCAGTTTGATGAATAGGCTCCCCAGCAGAGGTAGGTAATTCAAAATGCTGCCCATCCCTGTCCCGCGCTACCTCGGGCCCAGAAAAAGCCCCAGACCCATTCACCTCCTCAAAGTCAACTCCAACAGCAATATTCCCTCTATCATGAACCCCATCTGTGGTGTAAGCCACATCCACCTCCATTCCACCCCAACCATTCCCTCAGTTCAGCCAGATCAGCAATCCCTGGCACCAAAATCAGCTAGATCACCTATCCCTAGCACCTGACAAGTATCAACAACACGGCCAGAACAGTAAGCTCAGAATAAAAAATTCAAAAGCAGCAAGGGCCCGGCCCCCAAGCGAGAAAACACTCATTCAGCTTCATCACCACGAACTCCTCCAAGATCCCCGCACACCCCTGAGAGGCCCGACACACAATCACATCAGGGATTCAAGATCGACCACCAGCAATCCCCAGCTAAAACTCCTCACAGCACCGAGATCCAATACCTTGCTGGACCAATCTCACAGCATCAAATGCCCATGTCTACAGCTTGGTGGCACCTCCATGTCAGATTCAACATGGTTAAAGGTTTTTCTGTATCAATTTCCAATGGATGATAGAATCGAGGTCCTAGCAGAATGGGTATATCATAAACCGTATCCTTCTATATGAATTTTTAAAACATGAAAAGAATAATGCCAGCGTGTTCCACTCCCCCAGATCCCATTTCAATCACCAGAAATCAGTCGTCGCCTGACTTAATCATTCAGTTTGCTGGTATATCAATTTGATCTCTGCCATTATAGGTGCCATCCACCAAGCCAAGAAAACGCTCAATAATTCAAAGAGAACCCCCACACTTACTCCCTCGTGCTCTATGACCCACCGAGCCCGATCCAAGGAAAACAATACTAGGGGGAAAAGCTCTCCACGAGCTCAGCTAATGCCTGCACAGATCTACAGCGTTACCGCAGTTTTGAGGCAGATCATGGAGCAATCCCGCTTCTGCACCTCCTTCCACCGCAATAGAAATTCATATCATCCATACCCAAGGATTTAGCACCTGTAACAGGAATCTCCAGAGTTTAAACGTACTTCTTTGTATCTGCATTTTCTTGGAGCTCGCTCCCTCCAAATCACACCGGGTCCGCAAGAATCAGGTCTTCAAACTAATACATAACTATCACAATGTTCATTTCAAATAAAATGAGGGTAAGTTAAAATTATACATTAATAGTTATTTCAATCAACAAATGTTGAGACTTGGAGCTCACATTGAGGCTATACATTTATATTTTTTTAAGAAATAACAAAAGAATAATTGAAATTACATTTAACTTGAAATTGTTAGTAACTTAGAAAATTGCAATTAGTTAAATATGTACATTTTAATTTCAAAATAGTTTCTAAGTGTACATTTAATTTGAAAATTATTCTAATGACATTGAAAATTGTTAGTAACTTAGAAATTTGAAAATAGTTAATATGTACATACATTTTAACTTGAAAATATAATCCAAGTGTATATTTCATTTGAAAATTGTTGGACAATAAAATTCAAAATTGTTAGCAACTTTGAAATAATTTGAAAATTGTTAATTGTTAGCAACTTTGAAATAATTTGAAAATTGTTAGCAACTTTGAAATAATTTGAAAATAATTAAAAATATGTACATATTAACATGGAAATAGAATATAAATGTACATGTTTCATTTGAAAATTGTTCCAATAACATTTGTTAGCCACTTGAAAATTGTTCATTTAACATAAAAATTGTTGCAAACTTTGAAATTTAAATAACAAATGGATGAAATAAATACGAATTTATCATTACAAATAAATATGAAACAAATTAAACCATGAAATTTAGTTAAATTTATTGGAAAATTGTTACTAATTTTATAAATTATACAGCATGATATTTAAATTATGATAGCATGTAATTCAATAATTTACCTTGGTTGTTCTCCATTGGAATTTGTTGCACCAAATGTGCATCTTCTTCCTCTCTCAAGCTTGCTCTTTGTTGTTTCATTCGTTCTCTATTCCTCTCACATTTTTCATTGTCATTTTGTTGTCTAGCATGTTTTCTTTGTCTTTTTCTTTGACTCCCCATCAATCTACAATGAAAATAAACAAAAATTTCTTCAAATTGTTATAACAAACAACAATATGTTAGTTTGAAATCTTGAAAAATGTCTACAAAGAAATCTTACATGTTTATTGAGCTCTAATTCAACAATATCAAAAAGACAAAGCTCTATTTCAACGACACCAAAATGACAAAGCTCTAATTGAAAACAAACTAGCAATGAGTTAAGTTAGTGTTTTTGATGAATTGTTTGCTGAATATATAGAGGTTGGTTGATATTTTTACTAGGGAATGGTAGTTCGCAACATTAATTGTCCAACTCCTTTCCCGGGTTTGTTTTTATATATTTTTTTACACAGACAAACCCTCGATCGAGCTTATTTTACATACCCTTAATCGAGGGTTTGAACATACCTCGATCGAGGTCTTGTTAAAACCCTCGATCGAGGTCTTGTTAAACCCTCGATAGAGGTATTTTAAATACCTTGATCGAGCAAATAGCTCGATCGAGGGCTTAAAAAACAGGCCGAGAGCCCTTTTCATTGCAGAAGCAAAGTTTTGTCTGCCTTCCAGAGGGTTAAACCATGTCATTAAATGCAAATTAATGGGAGGACTTGATACCATTGGATTCGTCAATGAATCCTCTATATAGATACATAAAATTTACGAATTTTTATCTTTGTATGTCTTTTGTTTTTAAATTTCTACTAAAACTTGCCCTAAAAAACCCTGCTGACAACTTCGATTGAGCTTAAAGATAAATCCACAACATTCAAAATACACATCCAAAATTTTTGAAAAAATACACAAGCACTAGATACATGCGTCCTCTTCAAAAGGGTATTTTTAGTTTTGCAAATTATGTAAACGATCAAAAGATTTCGTGCACACACACACACATGTGTGCAAAATGCGACTGAAATATTCATTGGTCAGTTTCGAAAAATAATAATAAATATATTTTTCGAGAAAAATTAAAAGAAAAATATGTAAGCACTAGTGCATTCTGTCTAGATCATGTTCACATATTTCATTTTTAAAAATTATTACTTTAACATTAAATTATCGTGCACACACACAAACTACTTGTTAATTGCTTTTCAAATTTTTAAGTACACACGTTTCATTAAATGAAAATTCGACATGATAAATGACATTGGTATATTTCGAAAAAAATATCATTGGAAAGCCAACATAATTCTCTACATTTCGTTTTTCAACTGCATGTCAAAATTCATTTGGAAAAGATGAGTTTCGAGGGCTTCAATTTAATACATGGGTAAAATTTCCGCTTTTCACCGTCATATTTGGCCAAAAAGAGTTACCCATCTTCATGGAATCACCCTAGTTTGTTCCATTTAAAATTCCCACCATTTTATTTCAAGCATTATTCAAACAAGACATAGCTACGAGAAACTTAGTCCCTACCAACTTTGGAAGTATTGATAGCAGAAGCATAGGAGATTTGGAACAATGATAAGTGGCATTCAAACGAGATTGAAAAATTCAACGTGACAATGACATGAAACAACTGGATTGCGACTGGTGGCCAAGAAAAAGGTATGAGTGGTTTCTTGGGCTGTTGGAAACAATTTTTTGTTTGTTTTGTTTTTCATGTCCCCTTAATATGGAATAATGTTGGGAACAAACCCTAGTTTATTTGTTGGACATGAAAACACTAGGTTCTTTTGTCACCACTGCTATGGTTGCTTGAAAACCAAATGTAGTATCCATAAACCCTGCTCTTTACGCAACACATGGATGGGTATATGGTCAAACTTGAACCACCATGCCACCTTTGAAATTTTATTAGTTTTATGGTTTTTAAAGACAATTGGTCGTGAGATGAATTTTACGAATGCCCGGGATTTAACATTAATTACACAAATGAATGCATATGACAGAATGCGTTGTGCCTCAATTGAGCAGTGAAGCAAGTTTCTTTGTTTTATAGACTTTTTTTTTCATTGTATGGAGAAATAAGGGGCATTGCAAGAATCAAACTCGGGACCTCTTCCACCCAAAGTGAAAATCATACGAGTAGATCAAATGCCCTTGTACAAATAGTAAGTGTATTTAAGTTCTTTGCTTATAGGACATGGAGTAAGGACAATACGACTAATTCATCTGAAATGGACTAAGGAGCATTAGTCTCCTTTTTGAAGTAGATGCAACATGTCTAAGCAGCCGAGAATGATTCATGATTGTGAAGTACATCCATGGAATTAGGGTTTATATTATCTATTTAACTTAAGTAGATTCCTAGGATTGTGATTTCGATATGTGGTCAATGATTTGCACCCATGAAACAATAGACCAAAATTAAATTATTCTTATTTTAGAATGAAATAATACAAATTGAGTTATGTATGGTTGTTACTCCATTGCTAATAGTTAAAATAGATTTTTCTATAAGGAATTTCAGATAATGGGGATTTTGATTACCATAAAATGTACTTCATATTTGATAGCTAGCATGCAAAATGACAAAGTAAGGGAACACCAACAAATGTTATGCCACAGTCTTAAACCCTCAATAATGTTGTAATAATGGTTCAAACGAAATCACTAATTTATATAAAACTTTTCAAGATAATGGGGATTTTGATTACCATGAAATGGACTTTAGATTTGATAGCTAGCTTGCAAAATGAGAAAGTAAGGGAACACCAACAAATGTTATGTCACAATCTTAAATCCTCAGCAATGTTGTAGAAGATAGCATGGAAGAACTATGTAGAGGAGCACCACCCCGACCATGTCAAGAGCCAAACACACCTATGTATTTGCTAAGAAGAGGTGCAAATGCTAATGTTTTATGAGGGTTTTGTTATATTGTGCCATGATAGAAGGTTGAAAGAAACCAAATCAATGGTATGCATTAGAATCAAAAGATGCAAATTACTTTAACCATCAACACAAGGTTAGAACTGCCCCAAAAGTCTTCATGGTGCAAGAATTAGGGTTTAGAGAAGAATTTCATGTGCCAATGTTAAGAGCTATCACAGGTAGATAGTAACAGTAATGGTGAACTAGCCTAGTTCAAGATTTCGAATATATCTTCTTGGAAATTAAGAACATTGATGTTTAATGATTACTTTCCATTAATGGCAAGCATTGAATTTCACGTGACTTATTGATTGGGACTCATGACAAAGGTGGTGAATATCTATGTCTAGATCTATCATAACATTTTATAGATTTATTACTAACAGATCTACCGTATGCCTTTATAAGGCAATCGTGAAAGGGGCTTTGGGATTAGCAACTTCTTAAATGTAAAAAGGCACATTATTTGGATAATGGTACCTTCTTGGGAAAATATCCAATGCATTGACGCGGATTCAGCGATTGCAGCTAAAATATACAAGAGCACTAATTTACTATGCCATTTATCGAGGCCCACAGTTCATGGTATATGGATTCGGTGATAAATTTCGATGCATAAGATTCTTATTTCACTTTGGCACATTGCATGACAAAGGTCCGTGGTGTGCCATCGGTGATAGAATGGATGGGTCAAGGATGGGATCCCGAGGTTCCACATGGAAGAGTCTGTGGTGCACCATCTATGGGGTTCACTTGTGGCACATAAATAAGTCATATCCATGATTACATTGGAACCAAAGGTCCATAGTGCGCTGTGGGGTTTTCCTGAGGCATCTTAAAACAATGTATTCTTGATGAACCCCACCCTTACAAGTCTGCAGCTCATTGCAGTGTTTTCCCGCGGTGCTTGAGATGGGTTGCTTGCATAAAAAATTCGTGGTCAAAGGTACACAACGTATTGTTAATGCTTCACTTGTGATTTGTTAGGGGAATGACAGAGCCTTAAGGGTGCCCTTGGTTTTGGAAATAAATAAATTATGGGGGACCCCATGCTTTTTTTTTGTTCTTAGAGGATAATCACGCATGGGGAGCTATTGTAGGCACAACATGAGTGACAATTTGCTTAGAGGTGTTGGATATTTTTGCAACACCAGTATCCAGTGTTTCTTTTGGGAAATATTTCTTGGCGTGCTTCTTTGTACATTCTACCTTCACTGAGATCTAGCACTACCTAAGGACTTAAGATTTATTCATGTTGTGGAAAATTAGATGCATTTTTTTTTGAACATGATGCTAGTTTCTTTTTTTTTTCAAATCCTAGCTAAAGGTGGCTTGTTGATCAAGAATGCTCAATCCTTAAAGACCATAACTTATTCAATTTTTAGAATTTATTGTTATTACACATACTATATAATATTCACATAGAAATTTTGAATTGTGGAGTTCAAATACTTATTGAATACAGTAATGCACATGAAGCTACACAATATACTAAAGAAACAATTTGTGCAATGAAGAGGCAAGTGGGGGAATTGACACAAGATCTTCAAAAGGAAAACCTTGAAGCCTCCATTTCCACTTGACCAGTTGTATGCACTAGTGATTATTGTGCGGGTTAATTAGATAAGAGATATGATTAATTTTTCATTATGCTACACCTCACTGCATTGAAAACTTTTATGCCATGCAGTACATTATTGTAAAACAAGATTCACCCAATTACAAGAATGACAACAAGGTGAATGGCAAAGTGAAGGCCAAATTGAGATTGCCTTAAATCTATAATAATAATATTCTTATTAGAATGCCCAACCATAAAAATGATATACTATGATTATCCATGGCAAGGAAAGACAATATTATGAGATTGCATCTAAATCTAACCAAACAAGAGCAAAGCCCACATCCACTTGTGTGCTAGTTTTCAAATACAAAAATGCTATTATTAAGCTACAAATCAGGGATAGAACCAAGAAAGCATGGTACCTGAAAAAAGGAAAATGACTGAGACAACTATACCAAGTTACATTAAACACTTCAAGGAAAAGTCCCTCTAGCAGAGGTTTTTGCGGATGCTCCTCAAAAAGAGCCCAAATATTCATTTATAATGGAGGTCACTGGCGGAGGCGAGTGGGTGGAGGTTTTAGCCGATGTTTGGCTCACACCGCTACAAGGTGCACACTGTCAATTTACAGTGTGCACCTGGCATGATACGTTTATATGTACAACACACTGCGAAGATGGTGTGCTATAATTTTCATAATGCACCGCCAAAATTTGAACATAATTTTAGATGCACTGTTAAACTAAATTTATAAAAAATTAATCACAATGTTAACCAGTGCGCTTTGTAAACACGAACTCACCTACACACTGAAAATATTAAAAAACAAACACCACGTTAACTAGTGTGCATTATTAACATGTATGCATCTCATATTTGGTGCATTGATGTGTAATAGGTGTATCATTCTGCTGATAAATTTTTTTTTGAAATTGAAAAAAGAGGTGCTACTATTACAATGCACTTTAAAGATGGTTGAGCACCGTTGTTGGTGTGCACATGTGTCACTACTACACTGGTGCTTCCTATTGATGGAAGCACCGTATCTCATATTTACAAAATATTGTCGATGCATCGGAAAAGACCCCATGCTCCGGTGTGTTTTTTGTAAAAACACACCACAAATCTAAATTTATTTAAAAAATTCACCATAGTAAACGATGCGCTTTGTTAACATGTGCACACCGCATATTCGATGCGATGACATGTGACAAGTGCGTCATTATGCCAATAAAAAATAATTATAAAATAAAAAAAGACGTAATCCTATAACAGTGTGCTTTAAAAAAGTTTGCGCCCCATTGACAGTGTGACGACGTTGATCACCGTTGCATTGCTTCTTAGGATATTGATGGAAGGACCATTCTTAATATTTAAAAAATATAGTCGGTGCATCTTAAAAACACACACACACATTAGTGCGTTGAGTTTAAAAGCGCACCTTCTTTGTTTTAAAAGATAAATTGTGACACAGTGCAATAGGGTCAATGTAACACACCGTTGATAGTGCTTCTATTGTTGTAACACACCGATTATCCAAATGATTTAAATTTTAGTTTATTTTATTTACGTACTTAGTACATTTGTGTTGTTGTAGCACACCAGTTTTGGTGCTCTTGTGTTACAAGAGAACTAGTGTCGGTGTGTGACTGTAATTTAGGCGCACCGCTTGTCAAATTCATTTATTTTGAGAAAAAAATATTGTTTGATGTTAATAAATAACATGCTCATTTAATGTTTTTTTTATGTCTATTTATGACTAATCGATGTATTATGTGAATTAGAGACATCGGTGATGAGAAGTTGATCAATAGAAACACGCACGAGTTAACCAGTTCAACTTTGTGTACAAGTGGGAGACTAGGGAGAGGGAGAGCGATTTGTACCCTCTCCCCATTACTCATTAGACACGAGACCTCTTGATACTTTTCAGCCTCTTGAAGTTATATCAGGAGGCTACATCCCTCAAGGGGAAATTTTCTTTGATGGCGTAATTGATCCGTCATTGGGATCATCATAGGCAAACATTTTGCATTGGTCCTGATCAGTGGTTCCATCCCATTGAGGAGGACATTTACTTCATCACTGGGATGTCCAAGAGAGGGGAGGATTTTCCCCAATTCCCCGATGTGCCATTTGGTGTTGCAGTAGTGATTCAACTCACTTACTCTTAGAGATATATCGCTGACCACGTCACTCATATTATTTATTTTCAGGTACGCGATGGGAAACTATGGATTTCTTCTTTTAGTGCAGAGGAGGTTAGGTTCCTCTCATTGTTGGTGATGACCATCGCATACCTCACCAGTGATGGGAAACACATTAGTTTCCCTCTTTTATTTTATGTATATTATTTAGAGCGGACACCTAGATGCATTAGGTGGTCCACCTTTTCTTGCGACAACTTTGGGGAGTGCGGTGGGAGGGGGACTTAGCTGCCTTTTTATGACCAGGAAGTTTCAAAATCGCAAAAAAGGGTCTCAAAATGAACAATGGTGCTACTAGTATACACACTTTCTGAAACAAAGGTAAAAACAACTACTAAAATTGACCCCCCAAAAAACGAGAACAATGTCGGGTTCTCATCAAGTTGTATAACTTATTCAAGGTTGAGCCACCAGATGATGGAGGTAATATTAGCGTTATGTTTAAATTAATTTAGTTGCATTTTATTGTCTTAATTAATGCAAATGAAATATATTCTAAATTGTTTTAGTAAATTGTTTAATGAATTTGTCTAATTATTGTTATTTACTATATATTTTGCAAATTCTGGCACGTTCGATGGGGAGATTCCTTCACTTGTTTAGGATGATGAGGATAGGCAGGATACCAAGGTGCCTGCAATTCTTAGACATGGCCTACGATGTAGGCCATATGATAGGTTTTGATAGGATGTGGCGGACATGTTTTCCACATTGTCGGCTTGACGAGGAGTCTAGCTTGCATGGGCACAAGAGATGCAAAGTTATGGAGGATGTTTCCTCATGTTCTGAGGTCTTTGATGTAGTATGTCATCAACACATCCATCCTTTTGGATGATTGGAGGGCTGCGAATGAGTCTATGTCATTTGATGAGGGTGGCGATACTCATCCTCCTCCACCTCCACCTCCACCTCCTCCTCCTCCTCCTCCTCACCATGATGAAGCCTTGATATCGCATGATCCACCACCATCTCCTTCTTCGGCTCACCATGAAGGCAAAATAGTATCCACCTCTCCACACCTAGCTGACCCACTATCATATCTAACTCATGATCCATAGGTCGCTCGATTAGCCTTTCCTCGTCACTGACCCGGCCGCCCACCATCTTCTACTCCACCCATCTCCAAGGATCCAGATATGATGGCCACAGTGGGTGAAATACATCATGAGGGAGATATCGGTTATGTTGCTCTCTTTGCTGCTATCTTTCCTTACATAGGTACTGATTCCTCTGGCTCTGTTGGTGGAGGTGTTGATGCCTTTGGCTCTGTTGGTAGAGGTAGTGATGCCTCTGGTTCCGGAGGTGGACGAGATATCTCATAACATTTAATGGGTCAAAGATGTATATTTGGCATGTATCATGAGTTTAATATTATTGTTCATTGATATATATATATATATATATATATATATATATATATATATATATATATATATATATATATATTTCATTTTTCACGTTGATGTCATTGTTGGTGTTTATTTATATATTGATGGTGATGTATATGTTAGGTTAGGTTATATATGCTTGCTAGGTGTGCTTGATAGATGTGTATGTTAGATGGTGTTTGTTAGATGCGTGATGATAATGCAGCTTGTGTTTTGTTAGATGTTATTATTATATTTGTGTGTTAGGTGATGTTTAAATATGTTAAAAGTATATGTTAGATGATGATAGGTAATGTTTATATGTACGTTAGGTGATGTTTGATGCGTATGTTAGATTACGTTAGCTATTGGATTTACAAATTACAAATTGGGAAATTACAACTACAAATTTACAATCACAAATTGCAATTATAGTTACAACCAGAACATGCAAATTACAATTACAAATTTGTAATTACGTTTACAAAATAATTTACAAATTATAAAAAATTGCAAATTACAAAATAATTTACGAAATTTCAAAATCACAATTAAAAAATACAAACTTGCAAATTTACAAATTTCAGTTTCAATTACAAGTATACAATCACACAATACTCTTACAATTACAATTTTGCAATAACATGATACATAGGGCAATAAGAAATAAAAATACCAAGTCCATAGTGCTTTTGTTAAGGAGAAAGAGAAACTCATGTTTAAATCTACGCAAAGTTTCTGATTACATTTTTAAATGTGAAAAGGAAATTATGTTCTTTCCTCACCTTATATTTATCACAAATTTTGAGTCCCATTGGTTCTGATTTTGACAATATTAATTTTTTTTATTTATGCACATAAAATTGGAAAAATAATTTTAATCCTTAAATTTAGGATTTATAAAGTCTTTGTAACATGCATGTTCCTTTTACTAATCATTTCACTATTGTCTATCTATTTTAAATGACATTTTAAATTGATGTCTGTGTAGCGTGTTATAACCACCATAGAAAATAAGATGATATTTTTTTTCTTAGGTTAATTGTAGGGACCCCCATTTCGTGGTCCCCCAAAAAGTATTTCCAAATAATACTAACATCTTATGAACATTTTAAATCTTGCAAATCAAATATGAAACCGTAAATAAAATTGCAAAACCTCAACTTGAACATAAAATAGAACTATATACCTGATTTCCGATGGTTGTAGGTGGTTGTAGCTGACATCCCTTGACGCTTTGATCCAGTCATCCAATCTCTCGATTTACCGAAGACCTCTCGGTTGACCTTCCTACCATATCGGGGGCACTCTTCTTTCCCTCGAACCCCCGAGCATTTTGGGGTCGTAAGAACACACAATGCAAGCTTTCCGCGGGGATCCCCCAATCCCCGGACAAGCTCCACCCAACTCACAAGAATCACAAGATAATTTCTCAATTACGGTGCCCGTCCAGCACTAGGGAGCAAGAGGCTCTTCTATCCTTCTCCTCCCTTCTTTTATAATAAAATTCTGTATGCCAAGTGTCTCCTCATGCACATAATTTATTAAATTTAATATTTCTTTAATATTTATTCTCATAATACAAGTGTGTTGTTGCAGCAACATCCCCCCCAAAATTTTGTAGATATTGGGGCCCCTCCTTTCATTTTCCTAGAAAGTCTGCCTAAAAGAGTTAAGTCTCCTTTGAAAAAACATTTTGAACTTAGTTTTGTTTCAACTAGGGGAATCTGTTTTAAAATTGAAGTTTTTCTTCTAAGTCAAAACTCACAATTCTTTCCCGAAACTGCGGAAGAACTCAAATTTCTCTCCCGAAATGGCGGAAGAACTTGGGATGTTCACCCGCAACTACAGAAAGACTTAAAGTTTCTCCTCGAAACAGTGAAAGCACTTACATGTTCTTTGGACTTTGGAAGAACTCAAATTTCTCTCCCGAAATGGCAGAAACACTTGTAAAGTTTTGCTGCAACAGGCGCCCTCTCACCAAGTCCACGGGCCATCCCCTTTGCAAAAAAGACTTACCAAACTCTTTCGTCATTTGCGGAAGAACTTACCGAGTCTTTCCGCAACGACGGAACGACTCAAGAAACTCTACCGCGATAAACTTTTGGGAGAGTCAATTTCGGAAGAACTCACAAAGTCCTCCCGAAACGTCGGGATAACTCACGAACTTGCGCCGCAAATGTCTCTTAGCTCGATGAATCCGGAACAAATCACCAAACCTTTCCGCCAAAGCGGGCGTCTTTATCATCTCTCCCTTAATAAGCGGATGCCTCGCCAAGTCTCCCGCTCTTCGAGAGGAACTCATGAGTTCTCGCCGCAACTGTGGACAAAACTCATGAGTCCTTGCCGCAATTGACGGTCACACTTAAATGCCAAACAGGTTTGAAAAGACCGCGCCGTACAAATAATAAACCCCGTTTTAATGTCGCCACCTACCCAATTAAATGCCCGCACATATTAAGCTTTATATAAGGGCGGTGGGGTTTTATTGTCCTCGTTGATAGTTCTGGATTCGGAGAACGCCGTTCGAAGCTGCTCGAATTGTTTCGCTCCAACTCAGCGCATGCACCACTGTGTCAACCTCGCTTCACCACTGTTTCATCTCCAGGTAAGTGTTTCTACCGTTATCTTTGTCTTATCTATACGCTGAGGCTTTCTTGGGTGTTTTTTGTTTCATTACGTGGCCAGTAGGCACTCGTAGCAATGTATCTTCTAAAAGTTTACGGCCACTACGGCCCCCATAAAATTCTCATTGCTGACAGCTAGGAGTCATAACCATGCCAGTCATTCCTAGTTGGCCCTTTGTCTCTGAGTTGTTCGAACTTGGTTAGTTCCACCAGCCGCATTTCTGTCATGCTCTTACCCAGATATACTCAAATCCAATTTTTTATGCCAGCTACATGTTGCTTCTCAAATACTATCGAACAAGAAGCAACATTAGTAATAGCTGGTTGGGATACTCGACTGCTCGCTTGTTTGGATCAGATACCGGTTATCAAAAGCAGCTTCGTTCTATGTTTTGTTTGTTTGGATTCCTCATAGGATTTTCCAATCCAAGCCAGCCTACCATTAGCCGTTAGAAGTGCCTATGATGAAGGACATCCTATCTCCAAAGACTAGGAGGGAAGTGGGTTTTACACGTTGTATGCCTACCTTTTCGGAAGCATTTCAAAAGTTCCTAACCAAGCATTGTCTCCCTAGAACAATCAAGTCTGAGGACCATATGTTGTTTTCTTGGATAATCTATGTTTGGTTTGCTTCCTGAGCATGCAGCCTTATAATTTTGTTTATATTTATCATCAGCATGCTAAAACTGTCTTGCTCTATGTTACACTCTCATAATGTGTTACAATTTGATATTCATTCACACATGGTTGATGACAGGGATAAGCCACGATGCCAAAAGGTGGTATAAAGAAAGCTAAAATGATGGAGCCTGAGCCAGTGCAACCAAGGACTAAAACTTTTTTTCAAGACACTAAGTGTACCACCGGTGTTCCTCCCGAGGTCCGGTGGGGAGATGTTTACCGGATGATCAGGGACCAAGATATCCCAGACGTGTTATTAGAAGAGGAGCAAATCTATCTAAACATCAGGACTTCCGGCATAGCCAGAGCTTCTACTCGTCCTAAGTTGTTCCCGTGCTCTAAAGTGATCGGGTGGATATTGGAACATGCCAACCCACAAACAAGAGTGTTGCATGACAGCAAGGGAGAGCCTTTTGCTTCATTCCATCTAGCTTATATTGCAGCAACCTACAAATTCTCACGTCCCCAGCAAGCTCTAAACGATGAATGGTTGGGACAGATGAATAATATCGAGATGGCTAAGAGGCTGTTGATCACAGGCAAGCAGCTGAGGAAGAAAGATAATGATGAATATGACGTTCAGAGCCTAAGACCTCCTTTTAGGTTAATTGCCTTGATGTTAAGCATAATTTTTGGTATGCCCTATGGCACTGTATATAGGATACAATGGGCTCCCATAATCCACTTCATAGCATTCAAAGGAACTGTGTTTGATTGGGCTACTATTCTCTCGGATAGTTTGGCGTCCATGGTGGCCGCAGCTAGAGAAGGTTTGGCCTTAAAAAAGTCATAATTTTACATGTCTTCATATCTTATTGATTGCATTTTGGCCAAGCTCTCCTTCCCCAGGCTAGGTTGCACGTGGGATCAAGCCAACACCCCGGTATACACTGCCTATAAAATAATGTGGGCTCAAAATTACAGAGAAAACTACAAGTTCATCTGCGAAGAGTTCATCATGCCTCTGTATGAGCAGATGTTCAATGAAGAGCCCAATTGCCTGTCAGAAAATGCCATGGAAGTCCTGGAAAATTATGGCGATTTTTACTTCTCAGAACAGGGCACTTACATCAGGATGTTTGGAGGTACCAAAACACCGTACATTTTGCCAAAATACGCTACTAATTATGTAGTCCTGAAGGAAGCAGTCAGGCAAGTTTTCCTTGATGGAATAGGAGGAGTGCTTAATAAGCAGCATAAGGCTTCCTTCCCTCCTTTTCCTTTCTGCATAGGAGCCTATAAATTCTCAGGGTTTGCAACAGCCGAGGAGTACATTCAAGAGTTGAAAGCTTTCCACTTCGGTGAGGTAATCTTCCATAGAAATGACAGGCGGAGCAAGGTTGCCGAGCATTGCAAGGAGGTATATGCTCATTTTGAGTATGCCCATTACTATGATGTAGAGGAAGAAGTGTTCAGGGGCATCAGCAACATGAATGAGCTGTAGATTTGTCGTCACAGCAGTGGAGCTAGCTCTAGCTCTGCCACAGCCCGAGAAGCAAGTCTGCAGAAAGAAAGGGAGGCAGCTGAGGCCCTGGCCCGTGAAGAGCAAAGATTGAAAGAAGAAGCAAGACTGCAACAGGAAGCTGAAGAAGCAATATTGCAGAGAGAAGTTGAGGAGGCAAGACAACAGAAGGAAGCAGAGGAACAAGAGCAGAGGGAGGCAATTGAAAATCAGTAGCAGGCTGAAGAAGAAGAAAGAAGGCGTAAAGCTGAAGAGGAACAAAAGGCGGAAGAAGAGCTTAAGACCAATGAAGATGCCCAGGAGGGTGGCTCCGACACCCAAGATATGGAAACAGACTCATATTAGGTAGTGCAGACCCCACCCATGGGCACAGAAGTCCATGTAAGAGATCTCCCGATCATCCCTTACACCCCATCCGAAGATCATACTGTGTCCCGATGGGATGAATTTGTGTATTATAAGAAGAGGAAGGCGGTGGTCTTGAAGTTGGAAGAGAGGATAAAGCGACTTTTCCAAGCAGATATTGTCACCCAACAGGAGACCACGGTTATGCAAAATACAAATAAGGCTCCCATAGCCATGGCATCCGCTGCTGTGTTAGCAGCAAAAGCAACAAAGGATAATGTGATTTATATGGTCAAAGAATTTGAGTCAACAAAGATGAGAGCTCGCATGCTGCAACATACTATGGCTAATGAGCAGGATTACAGGGATCTTGTAGTGAATAAATATAATCACCTGTCTGCTGATCACAAGGAGTTGTCAGATAAGTATCGCCATCTAGAAGAAGAAAATGAGCACTTGGCAATCCAGATGATGGTTCTAGAAGCGGAAAAGAACGATTATGAATCTAAAGTTTTTCATCTGGAAGCAGATAAGCATGCAATGGTTGAGCAGTTAGAGCAGGAAGAAAGCAGAGCGATAGATATGTCTCCCTTTCATGAGCAGTCCTGTGACATTTTGAGACAAATGCACGCCACACAGGAGCTGATTACTGAGGAAGTGTGCAGGCTCAAGACCATGATGGTTAGGTTGAAAGAAGTCAATGCAGAAGCCATTAGGCTTAAAGGAAAATACACTCGGGTTAAAGCAAACATCTTGAGCCAGATGGAATGGAGAGAAGGGAAGGTTGATTTCCCCAAGCATCTCCCATTCAAATCTGTAGATGATTTCAAGGAAGATGTAGACCTTATGGAGTTTTGCAGGAATTGTGGCCTCAAGCTGATGGCTAAGATCCAGGGAACAATTGAGAAAGGTAACAGCCTGTATCAAAAGATCCATGAAGTGCATGAAAAATGCAAGCTAATTTTTTCTCAGTCCCTCGATGAGTTTCCAAGCAAAGAGCAGCGTTTGTCAGACTTGAAGGAAGAGATAGGCATTCAAATAGAATATGTAAAGAAGATTGATGTCCTGGCCATTGATGATCTCCATCACTATATTGGGCTGTCATCAGTATACAATCATTTGCTTAAAGAGATCCACCAAGCAGCAATTGCAGAAATTCATGGTATTGAAGCAGAGCTTGGTAAGCATGTGACTTCCCAGAAGATCTTGCTCCCTTCACCAACAAATGTGGTTGTCAGGGACAGTGGTATCTGGTTTATTTATATTGCAAAAGAGGAAAAGAAAGCAGTAGAAGCAGTAGCAGCCAGCACAAGCACTTCATTCCCAACAGAACCGCCACCCCAAGGATGAACACGCTAGTCATAATGCGTTGTTCTTATTTTGATTTGGTTTCCTTGTGTTTAGAGCGTAGAGTCACTAGGACAGTTGTCCTTTTCTATTTTTGAGAAAGAATTTTACTATGGAAAAGGGCGATGAATTGTTTATTGCTGGGAAAAGTCTTTAAAGGACAAGTGTAAAAGGCCAGGTGGCAGCCCAGGAGGCATTTTGTAAAGATATAAATAGAGGCTTAGGGAATAGTGTAAAGGACTTTTGGCAGGGAAATGAATTTTCTTAAGCTTGTATGAACTATTTTGCACTTGCTTCTAGAAAGTGAATTTGCCTAATATGAGCCTGGAGAGGACGCATTGGTTGCCTGGGAATGTGTGTACGATGTCTGTTGGATTCTTCTGGTGACATTTATACCTATTATAGTGAAATCTTTCTCTGCTGTTCGAATTATTTTTGTGCAATGAATAATTTTACTATGCTCTGTGCAATTATGTTTCTCTCATATGAGTAATAGACTGCTTTCACATGTATTAAAAGCTATCTTTTATATTCTTTCTTTCTTGCTGTGGATGTATCTTTATGATTTAATGGTTATCTGTTGATCTTCAGATGCTTCTTTCAACACATTACTCATACTTATAGTTTTGCTCCTTGCAGGGATAGATTAGATTTATTTCAGTTTTAGACACAGATTTGTTTCAAGTTCTGGATTTAGATTAAATTAGTTTAGGCACTTGCATATCATTTTAACCATAAAATAAAAAAGAATGGTGGATCGGGCCACAACCGATGTAATTGAAGCAAATCTTCAAATCTAACGGTAGCCGGAACTGCTAACCGGACGGATTCCCCATACCAAACGGTGGACAATCAAATTGGGATAGTCTACCGGGGAGAATCCCTTTCTGCTTGATGCTGTGATCTTCGGGGCATCAACAGTTTTTGGCGCTAGAAGGAGGGCCTAAAGTGCATGGCTGATAAAAGAAAATCTCCCACTGTAAAAAATGTTACTGAAAACTTGCTTCAAACAGGAATTTCAGACAACCCAAATCTTGAAGTAGCAAATCAAGAAAACCCCATCTCTGATTCTGAACCTCAAGAAGTATTGTATGGTGTGTCTTTTGCAGAAATAGAAGATTTAAGGAGACATACACGATCTTATGTTAAACAAGTAGGTGGTTTAAATGCAGTAAATTTCCTCCCTAGGAAAAGTACTCCTAGAAAAGAAAGACAATACACCCGTGATTCGATTCTTGTGCAGAATTTTGAAGAACTTATGAATTTAACTTTGGACAAAATTGCAGAACCCCTGAATAAAGTCGATCTTGAAAACCCAGAAAATCTTTAAGATCTATAAAATCTTGGAGAACTTGTTACTCCAAAGAACACTCCATTTAATTCACCACACAATTCTCCACCTGATTCTCCACATAGAGACATGGCTGTACCTGCTTGGAGAGCGAGGGGAGCATTGAATCTAGCTGGGCCATTCCACAATCTACCTAAAAATCCAGAGAAAGTCTTTCCTAAATTCGACCCAGGAAAAGCCATTTCTGTTGAAGATCATCTCAAGAGTTTTTATTTAGCCCGGAATCTTTTAAATGTACAACATGAAGATGTAGTTTGTAGGCTTTTTCCATACACATTTGAGCCTAAAGTTTCTTCCTGGTATTTTAGCTTACAACCTAGCTCGATTTCCAGCTGGGATGAATTTGAAACATGTTTCTTAAAGAAGTATGGAAATTAAAAGACTGTAGCTACACACATGAAAGAATTATTGTCCATGAGAATGGAAAAGAAAGAAAAGGTTCAAGACTTCAACCAAAGGTTCACAACACTCTTAAATAATTTCAGCGAAGCAAATAAACCAGCAGAGGAATCTCTGGTTGAATATTATACAACAACTCTTGAAGGGCCCATAGCAATGTTCGTTAAAAGATCTAAGAAAACCACCCTGATAGAAAATTTTGAAGAAGCTAGAAAGGTGGAAGAAGAAGCAGACAACATTGCTAAACATGCCTTAGATGCAGAGACAAAACCAACAGCTAGTAAAAAAACCTTGCCGCTCACCAGAAATAAAGAAGAGTCATTAGCAGACATGGAGAATGTAGTTAAGATGATGCAGAAGTTGTCCAATAAAATTGTAGATCTCGAGAAAGATAAAGCTTCTAGTACATCTAGGAAACCTTTCAAGCCATTCTACAAGAAGAGAGAAGATAACGATCAACCTCATCCACCTATGAACACTTCCCCTGTGTTAAATCTCAATGAAATAGGGATGGAAAACTTCTGCACCTTTCATCAAGAACCGCACTCAGAAAAGAGCTGCCCACAATGGATTAACTCTATGAGTTTAGTCATGAACCAAATGCTGGATTCATAGATTCCAGATCAAGACGATCCTCCAGAGGAATCGAGCCCTGAGATAGAGGAACCATCCCCAGACACCACTATGGTGCTATGGGATTGGGTACCTTTAACTGAATTGGTAGAAGAAGATCCCGTGGAAAGCTCAGTCTCTGTTGTAAACATTAACACTCGCAGTAAAGGTCCCATTACAGATCATGTGCCAAGCTTGACTATTCCCAAGCCTAAAATTTCAAAGGAACTACCTAGAAGATATATAACAATCATTCCACCACAACCTAAAGATAACCCAACAACGGCCAAGCAACCAAGCATTGACACCACAGTTCAACAACCGAAGGTCACGATGAATAAGACAGACCATCCAACTAGAATTGTAAAAGAATCTGATATAGGATATGACATTATTGAAGATATAAAGAAAGTAAAAGCAAATGTATCAGTATTCGATATGTGCAGTTTGCCTCAGCAACGAGACAAGTTGTTGCATGCTCTTCAATCCCAGCCCAGCACTCCATTAACAGATACTCAAGAAGATCCTGAAATTAATGAGGCTAGTATCGGTGGGAAATTCAAATTTCAGACGTTGCCGTTTCTTTTAACTTTTGAAATTTTTAATCACAATGTTCACAATTGTCTGGTAGATTCCAGAGCAGCTTCAAATGTCATGCCAATCTCAATCTGTAAAAAAATTAATGGGCAACCAATTCCATCTCCTGCCCAAATTATTCAGTTAGATAGGACTGCTGTCAAAGTTATTGGGGAAATGAAAGATGTCCTCATTAGGTTGTCAGCAGATTCTAGAGTCTGTCAGTTCATTGACATAATGGCAGTTGATATTCCTGAAGCCTATGGTTTGATCCTAGGTAGAGTCTGGTCCACAAAGTTGAAGGGTTACTTTGCAACTGATTGGTCTCATTTGTGGTTGCCTTATCAAAACAGACAGAATCAGATCAAGGTTATGAGAGAACCACACATGAAACAAAATGTAACTCAACTAGAAGAAAAGAATGAGGATGTAGCCTTCTCATCCTCAGTTTTGGGAAATTATTTCTTAGAAATGGATCCGGGTAATTATCAGTCTGAAACTATTAGCCATGAATCAGATGAACAGTCCGATCTCCTTCATTTTTCTCGGATTGATGATATTGACTGTAATATAGTTAGTTTAGTCACTGACTTAGATCATAAAGATACTAACTTAGCTGAATCAAAAGATCTATTTTGGACATTATACTTTGACGGTTCTAAAACTTTGGAAGGATCCGGAGCCGGTTGTGTTCTGATGGATCCGGAAAGAAATAAGTATTTTTTGTCCTGTAGGTTAGAATTCGATTGTACTAACAACACTGTTGAATATGAAGCTTTGGTACACGGATTAAAGAAGGCCATCGGTTTAAATGTTAAACACCTGAAGTTTTTGGTGACTGAGAAATAGTTGTGAGACAGGTAAGAGATACCATTCACTGTCTCTCACCTCATTTGAAAGGTTATCAGGCTGAGGTATGGGATTTAATTATGCATTTTGATGCTTTCAATATAAAGTCTATTCCTAGATTGCAAAATTTTGCAGCTGATTTGTTAGCAACATCCGCTTCCAGATTGGTGCCAACTAATAACAAGTGCTTAATTAAATTAATTTTCAGGCCTTCTGTCCCTGACAATATCACGAACTTCAGAGTCTTCGATGATGACGAACAGATTATCAGTTTTCTAACGAATGAAGACATTTTCCAAGGAGCTGTGATAGATGAAGAAGAACACGATTCTGATTTACAAAAGAAGGATACAGCTAAAGGAAATTTCATCCCCAAAGGGGTAAGGTCACTTGAAATGCTGTTTGATCTTCAGAGTAAGTTCAAAAGGCCAACAAATACCAAGGCCAACGGTTCATCAATGCAGCATGAGTTAGTTAATTTGGGCACCGAGGCTGAACCAAAGTTTGTCAACCTTGGCAAATGTTGTTCACTGGGAGAAAGAGATAGGTTCATCAAACTATTTCGACAATATAAGGATGTTTTTGCATGGACTTATGAAGATCTGAAAACATATGACGTCCACATTATTCAGCATGTCATACCAATGAAAGCGGGTGTCAAGCCATTTCAACAACAATTAAGAAGGATGCATCCTACTCTGGAACCTCTGATTCAAAAGGAATTGAAGAAGATACTAGACGCTAAAATAATCTTTAAGGTCCAGGATTCTGAGTGGGTTGCTAACTTAGTTCCCGTGAGAAAGAAGTAAGGAGAGATAAGACTATGTGTTGACTTTAGAAATTTAAACAGAGCTTTAGATAAAGACAACTATCCCGTCCCTTCAATGGAACAAATTCTTCAAATGTTGTCAGGATCTGAGCTATTTTCCCTTCTCGATGGTTTCTCTGGTTACAATCAAGTATTAGTAGCCGAAGAAGATCGTCTTAAGACTACTTTCCGCACTAAGTGGGGAACTTTCGCATATAGAAGGATTCCATTTGGCCTGATAAACGCAGGAGCTACATTCCAGCGAGCAATGGATATCGCCTTCCGAGGATTGGGTGGCCATTGTGTTGTTGTCTATCTAGATGATGTGACAGTTTTTTCGAAGAAAAGGGAAGACCATGTTGTTCATTTGAAGCATATTTTTGATTGATGTCGGAAATATGGTATCTCATTGAATCCCAAGAAGAGTGTGTTTGCTATTCCCGAAGGTAAACTATTGGGTCATATCATTTCCAAAAGAGGAGTATCAATAGATCAGGAAAGAGTACAAGCTATCAATAGAATTCCAATGCCTCATAACAAGAAATCCATGTAGTCCTTTATGGGCACTATCAATTTCGTCCGAAGGTTTGTTCCAGATTTCATGCAAATTGTTAAACCTTTACAACAAATGGTCAAGCAAAGCATACGGTTCAAGTGGACAGACTTAGAAAAGGATGCGTTCAGAGACATCAAGGCAGCCATAGCTAAAGCTCCTTCCTTAAGAAGCCCAGATTTTGACAAAGATTTTATCTTGTATACCTTTGCGTCAGATGACTCTCTTGCGGCTGTGCTCACGCAAAAGGTGGAACTAGGGGATGAGTACCCAATCTCGTTTATGAGCACTGGTCTGCAAGGTGCCGAACTAAATTATCCTGTTGTCGACAAGCATGCGTATGCTATCTTCAAAGCAGTCAAACAGTTCAGACCATATATTCTTAAGAACAGAACTAAGGTTATAGTTCCCCACCTAGATGTTAGATCCCTCTTCGTTCAAAAGGAATCAGGAGAAAGGAGGGAAAACTGGGTCACAGCTCTTCAAGAATATGACTTAGAATTTAAGCCGACCACTATCATCAAAGGACAAGGCCTGTGCAAATTGCTTACAGAAAATCTGAATGATGAAGAGCAACATTGGAAAAATGAAGCTAAGCTCAATTTAGTTGAAGTATGTCCTATCTTCACAGCTCCTCAATCATGGTATAGGGATCTGGTCAACTCTCGTATGAGACCAAGTCAGTATGGTCTCTCCCGTACGACACACGCTTCCCCGGGCCAACTCGCAAGCTTTCGACCCGTGCGTGGAGTGCTAATTCAGGGTCGACAGTCCGTCGTCGTACCCCTATGTGTTCTTTCCGTTCTTACGACCCTTATAATTCCATTGTGGGTCAGTCGGTAAATCGTCTTACCTGCCACTGCACACACACACTCAAAGCGCACATTAGTAGCACTGCACTATGAATTATTTCATCATCCATCATAATATCTCAGTCAGTCGAGCATATATTTCATTCATCATTTTCATTATAAAGTCATTTCGTCATTCATCATAATATCTCAGTCAATCGAGCATATATTTCATTCATCATTTTCTCTCAATCAGTCAATCATATCTATCATGCATCATTCTATCTCAATCAGTTGAGCATATCTAACATTCAGTCATCATTCATTTCGTAAATTCGCAAATCATTAAGCAGAGCATTTATTTATTAAGTAAAGTATCAGTTTCTATAACTGTCGTTCATTGCGTCATTTTTGTTTATCATTTGTTGTCATGCAAATCATCATGCGTTCTTCAGTCGTTCAAGCATTTCAAATATTCAAAGGACCATTTTACTAAATTTTATTCGGTCAGGTCACTAGGAAAGTGTATTCAAGTCTACGGTCAGTCAATGTACTGAGGTGGGTGTTACATACACCCCCTCTTATTAAAACTTCATCCCAAAGTTAACTCTTGTTCTCGTACCTTCGATGCTAGGCTTTACATTAGTTTTCCATTCTCATCTAATATGGTTCCAGTACATCCTCAGGAGCTGAATCAAAATTTCATGTAATGCAAATTTAATAATTCTTTTAATAACTGTCATTCTCCACTTAGATTTCCTATATCTCCTATTCATCTGCGAAGATTCATGGTACTCGATCTAACTAGAAGTTACATTGGATCAAAAGCCACACCTTAGTTATCCAATCCTCTTTTTGCGTAACAAAACCGAATGAGATTTCAAATCTGTTGGCTGTCCTTTCCTCCAAGACGAGAAGGTAAACATTATACAATTTTCCTTAAAATACAAATGGGTAAGTTATAATCACGAGTTAACAAATCAAGAGCGACTACCAAATATTCCAAAATCCAATTCCCAAAAGACTACTTCCAAACCCCTAAATGTTCTAACAATGTTGGTTCTCAATTTGATAGGGTTTGAGGCATCGAAACTTAGTGACTTAGTCGAACGTATTAAAATTTATCTCTTAGTCCTTTCATTATTAACATCATGTCCAAGTCAATGAGCTTATCACATTCTTACCTTACTTCATCATTTTGTTGTCATATGATCACTTCGGTAGGCTTGTTCTATCACATCTGTGCGGTTCATCATAATCTCATCGATTCATATCATAAGAACTAGTCGTCTCTCCGTTTAAGTTGCACCGTGTCAGGTGGTTAGCATCATTGTGCTTAACTTCTCGTTTTGATCGTCCCCATACTTCGCTTTACAAAAATCATCTTCATTTGGCCCTTTCGGCGGGTTTTCCAAGTCCCATTCCATATTAAAGTCAAGTCAAGTTTGTAATTTCATTAATTGTGTCGTTGTGTTGCAAAATCATTGTTCTTGTGTTCACCTCTTCATGGTGGTCACATTGATATCTTGTTTTGCATATTTGGATTCTGTTTGAACCTCTCAACAGCTTGTTGAAGTTTTGGAAAGTATAAGCATTTCACGTAATAACTAAAATCGTTAATTTTTGCATTTCTCATTAATTGCATTATACTACACCGCACTCACATTTAACTCACATTAGAGGTCATTCATTATATACTCACAAGTTTTATTGACATATCCTTATCTCCATCACCATATGAACACATCGACGTATATGCATATGTATGCCTCATGACTTATCCTGATGTGAACAAATACGTACCCATTCATTTCTTTTCATAACTCCGATATTATAGTTCCTTTTTAAATATTCATCAGTTTTATTACTCTAAACACAATTATAAACTTAATGAGAATGAATTTATAAGTTCCTCATTTTCATAACTCGAAGTACAATTGCAATGGGATGCATTTATATTCATATTTCCTCCAAAACAACAAAATATAACACTTCTCTCTTTTCATAACTCAAACACAAAAAAAAACATGTTTGGAAGAATATAAGTATAATTCTACTATCTTCATAATTACTTCAACAAATATATATATATATTTGAATAGATTATATTTATATTGCTACAATTTCCACAATTTCTTTCCTTTCGTAACTTAAGCATAAAAATATATTTAAAAGAGTAGCGTAAAAATATATTTAAGAGAATATAATTATAGAATATTACTTGTTTCCATAACTAAAGCAAATACATATGTTTGAAGGACTATATTTATATTGCTACCAATTTCATAATAACAATTTTATAAGATATCTTATATATAAAACTCAATACCACTTCCTAAATCATTGTATGTATAGCCAGACCTATAAAGGCATATGTATATATATTTATTTGAGATAGATATAGTTAGGAGGTAGCTATATCTTGTAGATACTTATGCATAAAGTATTGAACTAAGTAGTCTTATTAGTTCAATCTAAAGAAGGATAAGCTTTCGGCTCTCTGACGGAGGACTCACAACACATGTCACGTCCCCTCTCATCATTCCAAACCACAGATGGAACATGACTGTAACATGTTGAATATTGTAACTTCAAAGAATATTATATTTGTACTTTATTATTCCGGAGATGTTTCATTCCTCCGTGAAGATCTTATTGTATATCTGGAGATGTTTATTCCTCCGTCGGAATGTGGTAACTTGGGTTATTAGGCTTCCCTAGTGGGGGTCGGACTTGTATGTATTATGTGGGTAAAAGGGTTGTTAGACCACCCTAGTGGGGTCGGCCCAGTCAGTTGTAATGGGGTGTTTAACCCAGTGGTAAAGTTGGGGCCGACCTAGTTAATATAAAGTCAAAGTTGGAGATGTGTATATATAGAGGAGGTGTGTTCCTCATTTGACACACTTCCCTCACTTGAAATGCAACACACTTGTGAGAGAGAGGTCTGCTATGGAGGAGGAGGAGATCATGTCTTTGGTTTGCATCTTTGTATATTGCTGGTCATCTATATTGAGGAAGCTTTGCTGGGTTTTCTACCCCATGAGGGTTTCCCAGGATAAATCTGCGTCTCTTGTGTTTATGCTGTGCTTATTGTTTCTTCAGTGATCCTGTATATGCTATTATTGTGAAATGGAATGTAATGCTGATATTTTCTGTCTTAGCATATTGAATCTTAACATGGTATCAGAGCTAACCTAAAGGAAGGAAATGTATGGCACTTATGACACTTGCTTCACTTGCGACAATTTGAAGGTTTGGGTTTTATATATCAAAAATCAGTCATCGTGGAACTTTCGCTATAAATCCATTTCTGCGAAGGGTCAGGATCTAAAACGTTTACAAGTCGTATATAACATCCCCATGTACCTTGTGTCCAAAGGGAACCCTAAGATTCGTTGTACTTTGTGAGTTATGATCAGTACACGTTAGGGTTTCTGCCTCTTCCAGATCTCAGTCAAAATCAGGTGACCTAGGAAAAAAGGTCATAACTTGGGCTAGGAAGCTCCAAATGAAATTTCGTAAAAAGTGACAGGTAGTACACACTCTGTAATATCTTAGGAAACGTTTTTAGTGACCGAAGTTGAACCAGTGACACGTGGCATGCCGTACAAGTTCGCTCTCCTATTTTATCCCATAAACAGGTCACATTGCGACACTTGGCATAACTCTCTCTCAGAGAATCCAATTGAGGTCAGACCTGTCAGAATGGAAAGATGACAGGTCAGGATACCACATAAAAGTTTTTCAGACCCTATGGATCAAAAAGTGCGGATTTACAGCAGAAACAATCAGGTACATATTTCTGTCAAAACAGAATTATTTTTGAGCACATTCATTCATGGCTTTCGGAATTTAGGGTTTCGGAGAAAGTTGGAATTTCTGTAATCAGATACCACGGCTGGATGCTACTCATTAAAATAGAAATTTAGAGACCAAGATCATAATTTTTGGTTGGGAAGAAGAGTGGGCTTGATCAAACCCTAGTTCGGGATTTTGATCGGAAAGGTAAAAATTAGGGCTTCTACAAAAGTTGGAATTTCTGAAGTCTGTGACCACGGCTGAAAGCTCTTCAGAAAAATAAGAGCTTAGAGATTTGAATCAAACATTTTGATTGTGCAGAAGGGTGGGCTCCATCAAACCCTAGTTCGGGATCCTGTCCAGAAGATCCAGAAGTTTCAAAGGCAATTTTGAGGGGTCAAATTTTGGAGATTTCAAAATTGAAGTATGCAAGTTTGA
The DNA here is from genome assembly GCA_027924585.1 of Larix kaempferi. Lineage (NCBI taxonomy): Eukaryota > Viridiplantae > Streptophyta > Pinopsida > Pinales > Pinaceae > Larix > Larix kaempferi. The sequence continues at coordinate 19,406,474 of BSBM01000047.1, read as the reverse complement.
TCAGCTTAACAAGACACATCTATCCATCCATTAAGAAGTGTGAAAGTCAAAGATTGAATCTTCAGGGTTTATCTAACAAACCCTAATTGAGCTCCAGATCCAGTTTTAGGGGGAGTTGAGGCTAAGGCCTTACATAAGAAGACTACAAGAAATCTCGACAGGTATGACTTAAGGAGATACAGGTATGTATTGAAATCTGATTCTTGATTAAGTTCATAATATGTTTGTCTTCATATTATTTAGGTTAGTACAATCTCGATTAATGTTAGAATTGTCTTATCACCCTAATAAAAGTATGAATGCATGTGAATGATAGAAGACATTCATTGATTAGGGTTATATGATTGTACTAATGCACTATGGTGTTGTATGAGGTTGATGTTGTCTGCTAACAAGATACAGGTACATCACAAAAGACAAATCAAGCTCCATGACCATGACAACATGAAGACAAAGACTCCTCCATAATATTTGTTCTACTTACGAGGTATGTATGACTTTGTTCTATTATGAGACATGCAGGTTCCAACATAGAATCTCTAAATCATTGAAGAGAACAAAGAAGATATTGATTAGGTATGTTAGACATAACTAAGCAGGTATACTAATCCAGGTATGTTTTCCTATATCAAGTTAGAATCTTACCTTGTGTTAGGATCCCTTGATTGGTTATGCTTATTCATAAAGTAATCAAGGGTTTATGCATATTATGTCTTTTATCTTGATTGATAATATGCATGAGTAAAAGAAGACTTCCCTGAAACCTTGAATACTAATGTTTATTATGATCATGACTATACATATTCAAGATTATTTATAATTATAATGTTTTGATAATATTTATAATATATTAATGAATGTATGTTTGTGTATGAGATCACGAGGATAACACTAGTGCACACTTGAGCATGCATAGTGGTACAGAATGAATAGAAGTTCAAAAGACATTTAGAATATCAAGCGAGAGGCAGCCACACAAACATAAAAGATAAGTATTTGAATTTTTATTTGAAATAGTAAATGATATTGCTTGTAATAGGTTGTATGCATATTTGTATTCCTAGAATATATCATGCTGAGTGTAAACATTCATAGAGCATTGAACAGTATACTACTAATATGCATATGATTGGTAAGTTGGACAAACATTCCATTGTTGCTTGTCTAGAATAAAATCTCTTTGCTGACATGCTGAGAGCTGTGCACACTCTCGATAGTATGTTCTGGTAGAGATGGAAGGCATCTAGATAGCCACTGTATGCATACAGTATATGGAAAAGTGTTGTGCCAAATTATTGGTCAAGATAGTTGCATAAATATGTAAATGATATCTGTATGCATAATAGGTTATCATGTCAACATGATTTCATGATTATGAAGGATTACTAATCATGTACTTAATTTTGATTTGTAGGAAAGATCATGAAGAATGATGAACACCGAACAAGTGATGGATGTTCAACAAAGATTTACAAATCAAACAAAATATAGAAGGCTCATGGCTAGAAGATTCTCTTAGAAAGAGGAAGAGAATCATGACGAGATGTTTGCTCCAAGTGGCTAGATAAGACCATTCTCTTAATGGTGTATTAAAGAAGAAGTGTGAATCAGGTTCTATATGGGTACCCAAGATCGATAGTCAATTGATGAGCTTAATGATCACCATGGGTGATGTGGATCTCAACCTTTGCTACAAGGTTGAATATGGTTTCTATACACAGATGACATGGATGCAAGAAGGAACTCACCACAAAGTTCAAATGATATTGAGGCTCATATCAGTAGCCCCATCTGACAAGAGATGGCACAGAAGAAGATGGTTGCAGAAATGAAAATGAAAGATCTTAGATTGATGCATTACTTCCTAGGTCTGCAAGTATGGCAAGGCTCATAAGGAATCTTTCTCATCCAGGGAAAGTATGCTTATTGGGTCATTGATGTATCTAACAAATACTAGGTCAGATATATGCTTTGCTGTGAACACCTTGAGTCAGTATCTAGTGGAAACTAGATGTGTTCACTTGATAGTTGCAAAGCATGTGATGAGGTACCTAAAGGATACGATAGAATTTGATCTATGCTATCTTGGAGATCATGACTTCAGATGGCTACACAGATGTTGATTGAGCAGAAAGTGTATCAGATAGGAAGAGCACATCGAGAGGATGTTATTGTCTATGATCGGCCATGATCTTGTGGTTTAGAAGGAAGCAGTCTAGTGTGGCTCTCAGCACAAGCGGAATATATGGCTGCTTGCTCTGCTAGTTGTGAAGAAGTATGGATTCAAGATTGATTGACTTAGAGATAAACCCAACTGTGATCCTATGTGACAAACATAGTTGTATCAAGATGGCAGAGAATCCAGTGTTCCATGATAAGTCAAAGCACATAGAGATCTGACAAGATATGGTGCAGAAAGGAACTATAAAGTTCGAATTTGTAACAAGTAGCCGATATACTAACCAAACCTTTACCTCAAGTGAATAAGTTACCGATGTACTAACCAAACCTCTACCTCAAGTAAAGTTTGAGTATTTTCTGAGACAAGCTTGGTAGGACCCTCCTCGAAAGGGGGAGTGATGTGATCACCTATGATGAGATTGCCTGCATCGACAGTAAGGTCGATGATGTGGATACCTATATTGATGTCGACAGAGAGGTTGGTGGATGCTCCTTAGACAGGGTCTAAGTTGACAAGGGGATTGCATCATCCTTGAACAGATGTTCTAAAAGGATCCGTAGACATATGTCTCCTAGAAAGAAGGGGGATTGCATCATCCTTGAACACATGTTCTAAAAGGATCCATAGACATATGTCTTCGAGAATGAAGTCCTTAGTGGACAAGTGGGGATTGGATCATCCCTGGACTTCAGTCCTAAAGTGAGCCGTAGACATATGTCTTCGAGAATGAAGTCCTTAGTGGACAAGTGGGGATTGTATCGTCCCCGGAATTCGGTCCCTTGAATTGATCCATAGACATATGGTCTTTGAGAATGAAGTCCTTAGTGGACAAGTGGGGATTGTATCGTCCTCGGACTTCGGTCCCTTGAATTGATCCATAGACGTATGGTCTTCGAGAATGAAGTCCTTAGTGGACAAGTGGGGATTGTATCGTCCCCGGAATTCGGTCCCTTGAATTGATCCATAGACGTATGGTCTTCGAGAATGAAGTCCTTGATGGACATGTGGGGATTAAGTCATCCTTGGACATAGTCCTAAATGTACGGCGGGGATTAAATCATCCTTGGACATAGTCCTAAATGTACAGTGGGGATTAAGTCATCCTTGGACATAGTCCCAAATGTACGGTGGGGATTAAGTCATCCTTGGACATAGTCCTAAATGTACGGTGGGGATTAAATCATCCTTGGACTATGGTGGGGATTAAATCATCCTTGGACATAGTCCTAAATGAATGGTGTGGATTAAATCATCCTTGGACATAGTCCTAAAAGAGATTGAGTATGGATTAATCATCCTTAGACCGTAAATCCTGTAATTCCGAAAGGAAGGATTGTCTTAAAAGAGATTGGGTATGGATTGATCATCCTTAGACCGTAAATCCCGTAATTCCGAAAGGAAGGATTGTCTTAAAATAGATTGAGTATGGATTAATCATCCTTAGACCGTAAATCCCATAATTTTGAAAGGAAGGATAGTATTAAACATGATTGTGATGAGATTGATCCCGTAATTCCGAAAGGAAGGATCATGTGTGTTGCAGAGTATGCTGCTATTGTGAATACTTGACTAATGAGGATACTTGTATTGATGAGGATACTTGTATTGATATTGATGATATGTATTGATGAGGATACTTGTATGTATACCTGTATTGATGAGGATACTTGTATTGATGATATGTATACTTGTATTGATGAGGATACTTGTATTGATGATGTGTATACTTGTATTGGTGTGGATACTAATACTGATGATCTAGATGACGATGCAGCTGATCGTGATGATCTAGATGACGATGCTGCTGATCGTGATGGTCTAGATGACGATGCTGATGAGCGTGTGATGACGATGCTGATGATTGTGTGATGACGATGCTAATGATCGTGTGATGATGATGCTGATGATTGTGAGGATCCAGATGTTGATGTTGCTGTAGCTGTTCGAGTGCTGCAGAAGATAAAGACTCAGTACTGAAGATGTTGATGTTCCAGTAACTGCTTGAGTTACTGATGATGTTGAGAACGCTTCCAATGATTTATAGATGTATCATGTATGATGTTGATGACTCCTTGCTCGTGCAGATGTTGTTATAATATCCTTCTCGTTAAGGGGGAGTGTTGAATATTGTAACTTCAAAGAATATTATATTTGTACTTTATTATTCCGGAGATGTTTCATTCTTCCGTGAAGATCTTATTGTATATCCGGAGATGTTTATTCCTCCATCAAAATGTGGTAACTTGGGTTATTAGGCTTCCCTAGTGGGGGTCGGCCCTGTATGTATTATGTGGGTCAAAGGGTTGTTAGACCACCCTAGTGGGGTCGGCCCAGTCAGTTGTAATGGGGTGTTTAACCCAGTGGTAAAGTTGGGGCCGACCTAGTTAATATAAAGTCAAAGTTGGAGATGTGTATATATAGAGGAGGTGTGTTCCTCATTTGACACACTTCCCTCACTTGAAATGCAACGCACTTGTGAGAGCGAGGTCTGCTATGGAAGGGGAGGAGATCATGTCTTTGGTTTGCATCTTTGTATATTGCTGGTCATCTATATTGAGGAAGCTTTGCTGGGTTTTCTACCCCATGAGGGTTTCCCAGGATAAATCTGTGTCTCTTGTGTTTATGCTGTGCTTGTTGTTTCTTCAGTGATCCTATATATGCTATTATTGTGAAATGGAATGTAATGCTGATAATTTCTGTTTTAGCATATTGAATCTTAACATAACATGGGGGTGTCTGATTGTTCCCCAAAGCCATAAGACCGAATTTTACCATTTAAATAAAATGCATACTGAAATTACACAGCGGAATTAAAAACATATTAACACACACATATACTGGAATGCATCAGCATATCTATCCTAAGAAGATGGTGAATCAACATATAGAGAATCAATCCCATTCTCATGCTATGCACAAACTTCATATCAACCATATTAAGATAATCATTTGATTAACATGAATAATGAACATTCAGAACAGAGCACAGAATGTTCATAATTTAAACCATAGAGAATACTTATCTTTAAGATGAAACTGTCTAACAACTGGCTATGTGAGAGAAATGTTCCAACCAACCATAGGTCTCTATACATCCTATATTCTTTCAGCTGAGAAACCACCCCTGAGCTAGGATGTGTATCCACTAAGGAGGAACTAGACAGGCTCACTCACAGCCATGATCTCACACACACAGTCATGCTAAGCCAACGCACAGTTGGGTTTATCAAGCATGCAAGAGGAAAATGAGGAGGATGCTAATCCAGTGAGCTCAGCCACATAGCTACAGACATCTCAAGCTAAATTCAAGCAATCCAATCCTCTGTTCAAACATTCACACTTGGATTTTCACAATTCGGTGACCAAATAACTCAATCCCGTAATCGGATTTCTGGGCTATAAAAACTGGGTTTTCCAATGGATTTCGGGGTATCTAATACTCTCAATTTTACCCCAAGGTTCATATATATGGATCCCCCATTGGATTTCATTGTCAATACCAAATTCTGGGCATTTATGGCACTTCAAAACGCGGGTTCTTGCAAAGTTGCGATTTCTGGTTTTTCTCATTGTTGGGCATGTGTAATGGATGAAAGTTGAAGCTTGGATCTTCAACCATGGAATGGTAATGAGGAAAAACAAATTCCCATGAGGTAGAGTGACTTGTGGGTCATGAAAACAGAGCCCATACTCTGCCATACGAATTTCTGGGCTACCCATGCACCATTGAAGCCATGGACTAATTTCTTCAACAACTTTCTTACACAGAATTAAATGTCAGCAAGGAAAGTCAAATGGGTTCACAAGATGACATTTGGAAGCCTATGGTTCAATCCCACAACCCCCTCACCACTCCTTAGTGGATACACATGGCTCCTTCTCATTAGTTGCTTCCATAGCCAGTTTTGGTATTTTATTGCATGATGTTTATTTACATCATTTTTACAATGTTCCATGGTTAAATAGCACATGGGTAACATAATATCTAATACTTTCCTTTTTAAATAAAATTCGAGCATCCACTAGCGGGGCGTTGGCCTTGAGCTCCACGGTAGGAAAACATACATCACATGTATACAATATTTGCATTAAAATCTAATATATCCTAAGGGTCAAAATAGGGTATTACAACACATCAACAAAAAGTATGGCTCTTTAAAAAAAAAAGGAATGGGGAGAATTTTGCTGTTACCTAATGCTCGGTCGGCTGGTTGCACGCCGAGTTCTATGGGATCAGTTCACATCTCAGGTAGTTCGAGAATGGAGTGAGTTAAGTTTGTCTTTTCCAGCAGGGTATTTACACTTAAATTTCTCCGGATAGGAAGTCTTAGAATGGCTTTACTCAAGATAGGTGTTCGCTGGGCGGATGAACCCGATCTCGCTAGCGAGATTCAGGAAATTCAAGATTTTAATTAATAGCCAGAAGGATTGGCAATCCGATTTTTCATCAGCTACACTTCCAGGTTAGAGAAACAGATACTCTTTAAATTTAATGATATATTTAAATTTTGTCATTTTTCTTTTTCCTTTTTCTGTATAAAATTTTCTCTATTTAAATACTAGAACTTCAATCATACTTACTTAAGAAGTATTTACTTTACTATTATGAATATTAGAATCATGATCTATTCTCTTAATATAAATCCAAGAAAAGTCTTAAGTCCATATGCAACCATTTCTACGTATAAAAGATTGATATTTTGAATGGAAAGAAAACCTTTGATTATATCATATTCCAACAACCATTTGCAGACTGAAGGGAGTTCTTCCCAAGCATAATTGTCGATATAATAATTTGATCATCCTTCTTATTAAATGTAGATAACATTCTTACAAGAGACTTCTTATTTAACGTAGATAACATTCTTACAAGAGACTAGGCATTTTGTCAAGGTCATTAACTCTATATATTACCAAGACCCATACTTCTTTTAATCATCTTCTAAACATGTATTATGATTCATGATTTATTGTCATGATACATACACATATGCATTTAATATTTACTTTACTATACACTTATATTGAGTTATGTCACTTAAATTCCACACCCCTACTTATCCTTAAATATCACTTTATTCCTATTTTTCAATCGTTCTATTTTAAAATCTAAGTAACATTTCAAAAAAATATATCTCAACCAAGCATCCTCTTCAAAAAGCACATACATTTACATAACAGAGGAAACATGATATTCCAAAATGATCTTCAAACTTTATTTACATTACGTGTATTTAACAATTATCTAAGCCCAAAGTGTATCCTCCTAACAACATAGTCGCATAGAATTTAGAGTAACGTGTGTCACAAATCAAAGCCAACAAAAGACACATAACAAGACAACTTCAAACATCAGGTTGGAATTGTTTGGCAATCCATGGAACAGGGTTAAAACGATTTCCTTCGCAGCCATAAATTTAGCAGAGTTTGTAAACAAAAGAGCGCTCAAGGTAAGGTGGAGCACACGAACTCATCCTTGGTGCGATGTATGATATCGGGCAAGGATCGAAACATACATCGGTTATTCTAGTGAACATAGATACAAAACAAGGGTTACTAAGGAGGAGAGAGGTCACAAAAAAAAAAAAATTAAATCTAAGACTCTGAGTACGAGATCGACTTCACAATAATAACCAATATTTGATCAACAAGAATCAAGCAGGGATTTGATGCTTATCCACGGATTCTGGGTCAATTACTGTGCGTCGAAGGGTTGGATTGATCACTAGAATAAACAGAGGTTTAAGTCTTGATCTTAGAGCTGATGGTTTTAAAGATGATAAAAAATGTAGAAGCCTTTCCAATCTCTCTCTTGAAAATGGTTGGCAAACATAGACAGAGAATTAAAGGATGGGGCGAGGTTTAGCCAATGATGTCCAGTCAATCGAATCTTAGTTCAACCCATACAAAAAAAAAATATACAACCTTCAAGAGATATAAAATACAAAGAAATTTCGTGTTTTTAGATCCAAAGCAATTCTTAAAATTAAGCAGAATATAAAATCCTTATGTACCTAAATCTTCATTTCCAGAATTTAGTTTTACACAGAATTTATGCGTTTTTGATCTCAAGCAATCCTTAATAAGACAGAGACAATTTAACAAATTGAGTGTAGAAAAACTTGTATAAGTGGATGCTCCAACCGTTGGTGTAGTTCCACAAAATCCGCAGCTCCAATCCCACTGCCGTCCTCCACGAATTACCGACAAGACCCTTGATAGAAATAGGAGTCTGGTGCCCTCAAGGCTCGACCGACTCTGATACCAAATTTAGGGACCCCCATTTCAGGGTCCCCCAAAAAGTCTTTCCAAATAATACTAACATCCTATGAACATTTTAAATCTTGCAAATCAAATATGAAACCGTAAATAAAATTGCAAAAACTCAACTTGTACCTAATATAGAACTATATACCTGATTTCCAATGGTTGTAGGTGGTTGTAGCTGACATCCCTTGCCGCTTTGATCCAGTCATCCAATCTCTCGATTTACCGAAGACCTATCGGTTGACCTCCCTACGATATCGGGGGTACTCTTCTTTCCCCCGAACCCCCGAGCATTTTGGGGTCGTAAGAACACACAATGCAAGCTTTCCGTGGCGATCCCCCAATTCCTGGACAAGCTCCACCCAACTCACAAGAATCACAAGATAATTTCTCAATTACGGTGCCTGTCCAACACTAGGGAGCAAGAGACTCTTTTCTCTTTCTCCTCCCTTCTTTTATAACAAAAGTCTATATGCCAAGTGTCTCCTCATGCACATAATTTATTAAATTTAATATTTCTTTAATATTTATTCTCATAATACAAGTGTCACTTTATCTTTAAGTGTGCATCTAAATCCCTACATTGTCTCCTTAGTTAATTTCTCTAATCCCTAAATCAGTGGGATGTAGGTGGAGTGGTTTCTACTAGAGTCCTAGTTGTATTTCTTTAATTTAATATTTCTTTAATATTTATTAAATTTAATATTTCTTTAATATTTATTCTCATAATACAAGTGTCACTTTATCTTTAAGTGTGCACCTAAATCCCTACATTGTCTCCTTGTTGTCTACGTAGTTAATTTCTCTAATCCCTAAATCAGTGGGATGTAGGTGGAGTGGTTTCTACTAGAGTCCTAGTTGTATTTTGCTTACTAATAAGTTTATTCATTAATCTTTTTATTCATATGTTCTCTAGTAGATGGATACAATGTCTTCTAAGTTTTTCTCTTTTCTAAAAATAAAAAGAAATAAGAAATATTCTTTTATTAAATTATTTAATCTACTTATAATTATTTTTCCCTTTTTCAAAATATCTATAATGAAAAATAAATTATCTTTTCTATTAGAACTTCCAACCTAGATCAAGTTTTCCTTTTTCACAAAATAATAATAAAGAAATGGATTAAAATATTTCTTTTGCTAAACTTCTAATCTATTTCAAGTTTTCTCATTTTCTTCAAATATAATAAAATAAATCTATTTCTTTTATTATATTTCTTTAAACTTTATATTATTGATTAATAATCTCTTCCTGTTCTTGTCTAGGTACCCCTTCGGCAAGCCCTTCTGACAATTCCCTTTTCTTTCTTCTTGTGAGGAGAACTGTGTAACGATCGGGGAGTCGTTACCACGATCTCTCGACTACACTTCCTGGAGACTAAGGGCTGTTGAGGGATAAGGTTCTCCTTATCGTGCGCCCCTTAATTCTCGTACGCGACCAAGTCGGTATGGCCTCGGACACACGCTTCCCCGGGCCAGCTCGCAAGATTCCGACCCGTGTGTGGAGTGCTAATATAGGGTCGACAGTCTGTCATCGTACCCCTATGTGTTCTTTCCGTTCTTACGACCCCTATAATTCCATTGTGGGTCAGTCGGTAAATCGTCTTACCTGCCACTGCACACACACACTCAAAGCACACATTAGTAGCGCTGCAGTATGAATTATTCCATCATCCATCATAATATCTCAGTCCTTCGAGCATATATTTCATTCATCATTTTCATTATAAAGTCATTTCGTCATTCATCATAATATCTCAGTCAATCGAGCATATATTTCATTCATCATTTTCTCTCAATTAGTAAAGCATATCTATCATGCATCATTCTATCTCAATTAGTCGAGCATATCTAACATTCAGTCATCATTCATTTCGTAAATTCGTAAATCATTAAGCAGAGCATTCATTTATTAAGTAAAGTATCAATTTCTATAATTGTCGTTCATTGCGTCGTTTTCATTTATCATTTGTTGTCATGCAAATCATCATGCGTTATTTAGTCGTTCAAGCATTTCAAATATTCAAAGGACCATTTTACTAAAGTTTATTCGGTCGAGTCACTAGGAAAGTGTATTCAAGTCTACGGTCAGTCAATGTACTGAGGTAGGCGTTACATTAATTATCATAATCTTGATTTTATCCATCTTAATGTTAAGTTTATAAAAATTGTAAAAGGGTTTTAAAAGTTTAAATATGAAAATAATAATGTAATCTATGAAGGATGACAGTAATAACCATGTTAATTTCAATGTTAGCCACCCTCTTTTAAACATTTCTCGATTTTAATTATTAACATAGATTCCAAAATGCTATAAATAGGGTACCTTTGCTTAATGCATTAAATATTACAATTATTGTGCACTTGGCCATTGATTATTACATTTAAAATTTATATGAGGATTTAAGAAGTATATCATTAGTTCAAGAAAATAGTGATGTCATTATGGACAAAGTTTGTTCTGAAAATCATATGAGGACTTCATTAATTTATAACTAGAATGGAGAGATCACTTAGTCGTTATAGGGATGTATACTCTTCTTGGGTATACGTTTATTATGCATGGAATTGTCAAAAAGGCATAGAATGGAGAGTGCATGTGTTCTTATGGGGCTAAATGCCAAACATGAATTAAGGTTTCTAGTGATGATAAGTTGGTAATTTGTTATAATTAACTTCATTTAGCAAAACCTTAATGTGATTGCATTGTTAGAGTTTGAAAGTGGTTTTGTGATTAGTGAAGGCATTGATATTATGTAAATTAATAGAATGAAATCTAATGATAGAGTGTGTTAGTGTTGTTAAATTTTGAGCATTAATTCACAATACTCTAGGATCTTTACTGAGAGAATAACATATACAGTATATCAATGCATGACAATCACAATAAGCATGATACATATCACAAGAATCAAAAGCATGAGAGACAAGAGACACAGAGTTTCCATGGGGAAAACCCTAAGGTGAAAAACCCCACAACTTCCTCAGAGATAGAGAGAGCAATGGCTCAACCAAAGTACAACCAAAATACACTGAGATAGTCTCCTAGTAGCAGATGATCCTCCTCCTCACTAGTGCACCACTTTCTGAGTGAGAGTGAGATACTTTTCCGAGTGATTTAAATAGAGATCACTTGATCTCTATTTATACTAATCTGTTTTCCCAGTGACCTTATGGGGCCGACTTGTCTAGCTAGGTACATCCACATTATAATATATATAATTTAGGGCCGACCCCACATGGTGGTTTAATAACCCATCGGCAAGTACACACACTTGCGACACTTGTCAATACACATGACGACACTTCCTTATAGAGGAATAAAACATCTCTAATAAGGGTACAATAAATATATATGAAATACATAGATGAAATACATTCCGAAGTTACATATACATAAACACTCCCTCTTAACTAGGAAGGTATTTCTCGACACAAATCTGCTAGACAAGTCTTCTTCTCGGGATCATCCTCATCGATGCATCGTCATCGTCATCGTCACTGCTGTTGCTATCTCAACCAATCTCTGACTCTACTCGTCATAGGAAGTTCTACAGACCCAGTCCTTTTTCATACTGGATGTAGGCCCACTACTTGCAGGTCTTCGTCATCACTGGCCATACTATGGAATCCTCAGGACTTATTACGTGCGTCACAAAACCTCGAAATAGCATCCCAGGCTGTTACGAGCACACGGCTCTACCTATAGGATATCCCAGGGCCATATTATATGTGAACTCACCAAAAAACCTCGCAAGAGCATCCCAGGTTGTTACGAGCACGCATCTCTACCTATAGGATCTCCCAGGGACAGATTATATGTGGTCACCACAAAACCTCACAAGAGCATCCCAGGCTGTTACGAGCACGCAGCTCTACCTATAGGATCTCCCAGGGACATATTATATGTGGTCGTGGCAAAACCTCGCAAGAGCATCCCAGGACTTATTATGGGCACACAGCCCAACCTATCAGATCTCCCAGGGACAGATTATATGCCATAGGACAAAAGCTCGAAAGAGCATCTGCTAGATATCCCAGGGCATGAATTACATGCCATAGGAAAAACCTCGAAAGACTATCTGCAGATCTCCCAGGGACAAATTATATTTCCTCCCAGAGCAAAACCTCGAAAGAGCATTTGCCAGATATCCCAGGGCACGAATTACATGCCATAGGAAAAACCTCGAAAGAGTATCTGCAAATCTCCCAGGGCCAAATTATATGCTCATCTGCACAACCTAATCCACGACCATAGAGTATCAACCTGATACTCACTATACATCATCCTGATATACACATGATCATCCTGATCATCATCACTACAACATCCTGTTGCATGTCATCTGGAGCAACATCCTGAAGCTCATCATCCACGATCATCCTGATCATATAATGCATCTACCTGATGCATACCAAGTATCTACTTGATACATATCATCATACATGATCCACCTGATCATACAATGTATCCACCTGATACAAATACAAATACATGATACATATCACCATACATGATCCACCTGATCATACAATGTATCCACCTGATACATATACAGATACATGGTCCAAGCATCCAACATGATGCATACAAAATACATACAAATGATCCTACTGATCATATCCAGCATCCAAAATGATGCGTACATATATATACATATAAATGATCCAACTGATCATATCCAATATCCAACATGATGCGTACATACAAAATGATCCAACTGATCATATCCAGCATCCAACATGATGCGTACATACATATACATATAAATGATCCAACTGATCATATCCAGCATCCAACATGATGCGTACATACAAAATGATCCAACCGATCATATCTAGAATCCAACATGATGCGTACATACAAAATGATCCAACTGATCATACAAAGCAGAAACCAGAACATCATCCTGATGTTCATCATCCAACGCTTACATCCACAGGCATGTGAAGGATCCTCCTTCCAACATGCTTGGAATGGATTCAGCAAATGTGTCCATCACTTCTTCCTCGAAGTGTCCTCGATCTAAAGAACACCAAGCCTCTCCCTGAAGTACTTGGAATTCACCCTGGCTAGTGGCTTCGTCAGCACATCTGCAATCTGCTCGTCAGTCGCAACATACAGGAGCTTCACAGCTCCTCTCTGCACCATATCCCTGATATAGTGATATTTGATCTCTATGTGCTTTGACCTGTCATGAAACACTAGGTTCTCGGACAGCTTCACACAACTCTGGTTATCACAAAAGATACCAGTAGCATCCAATGGGAGATCAAATAACTCAGAAAGTAGCTTCCGTAGCCATACTGCCTCACAGCTAGCTGAACAGGCTGCAACATACTCTGCCTCAGCTGTACTCAGTGCTACGCAGGACTGCTTCCTGCTAAACCAAGAGATCACACCTGATCCCATACTGAAGCAGCATCCAGATGTGCTCTTCCTATCTGCAGCACTGCCAACCCAATCTGAATCAACATAACCCTGCAGGTTGAACTTTTGATTCACTTCATACTTGAGCCCATAATCCACTGTACCCCTTAGGTACCTCAGAACATGCTTTACAACAACCAAGTGAACACTCCTCGGATCTGTCAGGAACTGACTCAATGTGTTCACAGCAAAGCAAATGTTTGGTCTCGTGTTCGTCAGGTACATCAAGGACCCAATCATCTGACGATACATAGAGACATCAACCGGCTCAGATGAAGCATCACATAGAAGCTTGAGATTTGATGCCATAGGTGTGGCCATGGCCTTGCAATCCATCATCCCAAATCTCTTCAGGATATCTACTGTGTACTTCCCTTGACCATGGAAGGTCCCACCTGCACTCTGCCACACCTCCATACCTAGGAAATAGTACATCATTCCCAAATCTTTCATATCGAATTCAGCAGCAAGGTTCCTTTTAGTATCTGCAATCAGTCTGTCATCTCCTGTTACAAATAGGTCATCCACATACAGGAGTAGAATCACAGGATTCCCTTCCTCAACCTTGTAGTAAAGGTTGGAATCCGCTTTACTCTTGGTAAAGCCCAAACTAGATAGGAAACTGTCCATCCTACCATACCAAGTTCTGGGAGCTTGTTTCAAGCCATATAAGGCTTTCTTCAATCTGCATACATATGACTCCCTATCATGTATTTCAAAACCGAGTGGCTGCTCCACATATACTTCCTCTACAACTACACCATTCAAGAAAGCAGTCTTGACATCCATCTGGTGTATTTTCCATTTCATTGCTGCAGCTAGGGCAAGCACTGTTCTGATGGAAGTATTCCTAGCTACAGGTGCAAAATTTTCTTCATAATCTATTCCCTCTTTCTGAGAGAAGCCACGAGCTACGAATCTTGCCTTGTATTTCTCTACACTGCCATCTACAACATGCTTGATTTTGTAGATCCATTTGGAAGTCACAACAAACTTCTCTTTAGGTCTTGGGACAACATCCCAAACATCATTCTTCATTATTGATTGGTATTCCAAAACCATGGCATCCTTCCATTCTTTCTTTTCCACTGCTTCTTCATAACTGGAAGGTTCTTTGTTCATAATATCATAGAGTAAAGCAACATAGCTGGTATGTGATCTGGTTCTCTTCTTTGCTCTGTGTTCTTCTTCTGGAATACCAAATCTTTCTGCATCTTGAATGAGCTGTTTAGCCCATGCAGGTTTCCTCTTGTGAGAGTTATCCTCACGGGGTGGATTTATAGGTTCTTGTGGATCTTCAAATTCACAATCAACTTTTGAAACTGCTTCAGTCATGGTAGTGTCTTGAAATCTAGTTTCCTTAGGTTCTTCATAAACTTCGATAGGTGCCTTCCTTGATTTGATGAGTGCTGAGTTTTCATCAAATGTTACATCCCTGCTGACATCAATCTTCTTGAACCCTGGAAAGTATATTCTGTAAGCCTTCGAGCTTTCACTATAACCCACAAAGATACCCTTCTTTCCTGAAGGATCTAGTTTAGTCCTCTTTTCCTTTGGAACATGAGTGTATACTGGACAACCAAATATTCTGAGATGACTGACTTCAGGTTTCTTACCATAAAATACCTCTTCTGGTGCCTTGTTGTCCAATATCTTGTGGGGTGTTCTGTTCTGCACATATACAGCTGTTCTAGCTGCTTCTGCCCATAGATGCATAGGTAGATCCTGGTCATGCAGCATTGGCCTTGCTGCTTCCATGATAGTTCTGTTCTTCCTTTCTGGAACTCCATTCTATTGAGGATTATAAGGAGCAGTCAACTCCCTCTTAATCCCTGAATCACTACAAAGCTTCTTGAAGTCACCTGAGGTGAATTCTCCACCATTGTCGGATCTGAATGTTTTGATTTTCTTGTCAGTTTGATTCTCCATCAAGGTTTTGAATTCCTTGAATTTATCAAACACCTCATCTTTGTTCTTCAAGAAGTATACCTAAGTCTTCCTGGAGAAGTCATCAATAAACAAGACATAGTAAACATACCCACTTAGAGAACTGGATGACATAGGACCACATACATCTGAGTGGATGATTTCTAGGATGTCTTTTGCCTTGCTTTCACTGCTTGGGAAATCCTTCTTAATGTTCTTACCCTTTGCACATCCTTTGCAAACACCTTCATGTTTGGTATTGATTTCAGGAAGACCCTCTATAGCCTTGCTTGCAATTGGAAGTGCTCTATAGTGCATATGAGCAAGTCTTCTATGCCAAAGTTCACTTGGCTCCATGGATTCATGTACCATGGCATGTTCAGGTTGTCCTTTCAATTTATACAAACCTCCCTCTTGCTCTCCAATCACTACTGCATCATCTATGTTCTTTCCCTTTGGCCACATTAGGACTTGGCCATCCACAAATGCAACCCTCATACCTTTTGCATCCAATGCAGAGATGGAGAGTAAGTTCTTCTTGAGCCCAGGTACATAAAGGACTTCTTTCATCTTCAAAGATTTTCCAGAATCTAGGTTGTAGGAGGCTTCACCACTTCCTTTGATTGGGTATTGATAATCATCCCCAAGTTTCACCTTATGGGGTGATTCATGTTCAGATAGATTCACAAAAGATTCCTTAAACCCAGTCATGTGTTTGGAAGCCCCACTGTTAATCAACCAATCATTACAACCATGGGAAATAGTACATGTGAGAGCAGAAATTAGAACATACTCTTCTTCACTTGATGAGTCAACATCACTATCATCACTTTCTGCCCTAGCCTTCTTCTTTGGAGGTCTATCATCCTCGGCAGCATGAGCATCAAACTTTCTTTTGTTGCCCTTCTTCTTCTTGCTGGAGTTGTTGTTATTATCCCTTTTGTTCTTGGGACAATCTGAAGCAAAGTGACCCTTCTCATTGCATGTGAAGCATCTTAGATCCTTCTTATTATTTTGATAGGATCTCTTGTGGTGAGAGTGCTCCTTCTTGGGCTTGCTTCTTTTGGTGTGAGCTACAAGAGCTTGATATTCACCTCCCATCTTTTCCTCATGAGCTATAAGTCTAGCTTCTTCTTGAGAGCATTCTTCCCACAATCTGTTGAAGGAGATCAACTTCTTCCTTGCACAAATTCCTTGAATAAAGGAATCCCATGACCTGGGTAGGCCATTTAGAGTGGTCATCACCACTTCACTATTCTCCACCATTTCATCCACTGCTTCTAGTTGTTCCTTGATCTAGGAGACCCTTGAAAAATAAGATTGAATGGTTTCTCCATTCTGAAACTTTACTCCTTTCAGTTGGTTCCGCAGGGTCATCTTCCGATTTATGTTCTTCCCTTCAAATAGCTTGGTCAAAGAGTCAAACATCTCCTTGGGTGTCCTTAGAGAGGACACATGGGGTATGAGATGGTCTTTAATGGAATCAACAATGATTCTCTTTGCCTTGACCAAGTTCTTCTTATGCAATACCTTGGCCTCTTCATCCTCTAGGATAGGGATGTCTTCTTTCACATATGAGTCCAACTCATTCTCTTCCAGGATTAACCCAATCCTATACTTCCAAGCTCGAAAGTTATCAGCTCCTTCAAGCTTATCCTCAAGCTTGGTGTGGTGAGACATCTTAAAGAGTACTTCAAATGGAAATAGAAAAGATTTAGATCTTACCACTTGAAATGCTGAAAACTAGATCTCGTCCTGGATTAGGGTTTGTCAAAAAAACCCTAAAAATTCAAAATGTGAATTTCAATTTTCTGAAAGGATAGAAAGATGCGCCTTGATGAGTTGATCATCCTGGTGTATTCAGAATTTGAGATCAGCAAAGATTTACCCTTCAGATTTTCCTTTTTGTCCTCCCGGGTTCACTAGGGAGAGCCCTGAATTAGGGTTTGAGTTTCCCAGAGATCTACCCAACCAAAAATATTGATCCAAAGCTCTAAACTTCGATTTTTGCAAGGAGCTTCCAGCTATGTCTTCAGATTTCAGAAATTCCTATTTTTGTGGAAACCCTAATTTTTAGGGCCAAATCTGAAAATGCTCGGAATTGAATTCTGATTGGACAGATAGATGCACCTTGATGAGTAGAGTCAATCTACTATACGGCTTTTCCAAAATCTATGGAGAGAAACCCAATAAACAAGAAACTCAAGTTTTCGTCACTGCAAAATGTCTTCTTCTCAGGTTAGCTCTGATACCATGTTAAATTTTGAGAATTAATTCACAATACTCTAGGATCTTTACTGAGAGAATAACATATACAGTATATCAATGCATGACAATCACAATAAGCATGACACATATCACAAGAATCAAAAGCATGAGAGACAAGAGACACAGAGTTTCTGTAGGGAAAACCCTAAGGTGAAAAACCCCACAACTTCCTCAGAGATAGAGAGAGAAATGGCTCAACCAAAGTACAACCAAAATACACTGAGATAGTCTCCTAGTAGCAGATGATCCTCCTCCTCACTAGTGCACCACTTTCTGAGTGAGAGTGAGATACTTTTCCGAGTGATTTAAGTAGAGATCACCTGATCTCTATTTATACTAATCTGTTTGCCCAGTGACCTTATGGGGCCGACTTGTCTAGCTAGGTACATCCACATTATAATATATATAATTCAGGGCCGACCCCACATGGTGGTCTAATAACCCATCAGCAAGTACACACACTTGCGACACTTCCTTATAGAGGAATAACACATCTCTAATAAGGGTACAATAAATATATATGAAATACATTCCGAAGTTACATATACATCAACAAGTATTACTTAACAAATAAATAAAATGCATTCACACATTATAGATGTATTTTTTAAGTGTAATTAATCTGTAAATGAACTATAAATTTTAAATTTAATATTAAAATACGATTATTACTTACCAGTTAATATTAACAGAATTAGTATAAAATGACTATTTCCATATTGTTAGAAATTCATATTAAATATCGACACACATATGATACACACTAACCTATATTTTTTCAATATCAACATGCCATAATAATGGTGCCACAATAATTCTAATATTTTATACTAAATATGCAATGAGATATAAATACCTTCAAGTAAAATAAAATTCTTTTTAGATCAATCATTACATAAAATCACAAATTACTTTATAGACAAACACATTTCGCATTACATTGATTGTTATTCAACTAAAATTGTTTAATAACCTCCAGTAATTAAATTTCCATTTCTACTGTCATAACATGAAAAATAAACAATAAATTAGAGAATTAAAGATAACAATAATAATATGATATATCAACAATGTAAACGGTGAAATAAAACATGTACATATCACTCTTTTTTGCCATCACCCTGATTATCTTCCTCGCTTGGCATGATATCATTGTTGTTCTCAAAATATGTTTAGATCTAGGGTCGTGTCTTAATACGAACCACCAATCCCTATCCAACACATCCGGGTAAAAATACACTTGGTTGCAGTGTTTTGGGAAAACATAAGGCTCTAGTTTCATACCACATTTCGTTAGAGTTGATACATATCATCCCACTATCATGATATTCCTTTACATTATTCCTATTGAATGTGTCCCACCACTTGCACCTAAAAATAACACATTGGAAAGATGATAAGTCCACTTGAATGATCTCTTGTATCTTTCCAACATAACCCAACTTTCCCTCTTTTAGGTCTTGATTGTGGTGGTTAGCATGGCTAGATTGGTCAAACTTGATTTCCACTCCACAATCTTGTGTGATATGTACATCATTGACATCCTCGATGCAAAAATGATGCCCATATGCCCATATAGATGGGAACAAATGCACTTGTAAAAAAATGAACAAATGACAATGTCATATGTGTAATGACCCGACCATTAATATATAAAATATAGATGTTATAATTCAAAGGTGCATTATAAAGTTAGAAATGTATAGAAAGATATTATTATCGAGTTGCTGCACCCTATCCCTATGTTTAGTGCATCCTCCTCAGCATGCGGGTAATGACCAAATGCACCATATTTCTCTTTGACTTGGTCAGCAAACCAACTGTTTGGAAAGATCATTGGCATATTATATTTTAAATGATGAGAATAAGGCTTGCTTCTACCATTCAATACTATGAATTCTTTCCTATCAATGTCCCATTTCTTCCTCTTCTCTTCATACAATGTGACCCACATATGTGTTGCCTCCACATTATAAAGAATGAATTTATTGCTGGCATCAAATTTTTTGAATTTGCTATTGTATTCATGAAATAAAATTGGCATATAGTACGTATGAGATCAAATATAGATTATGAATTTCATTGTGAATAGTTATAGCTATGTGGAAATGTGACGAAAGATAACTGACTTACTCTTTATCATGCGCCTTTTTCCATTCCTTTGGAGTAGCTCCTTGTCCCTTTTGTCCTCATCGCGTTCATCATCCCAAATCACTGCACCTGGTGTGTAGTTGATTTTCTTGATGTACGCATTAGCATAATAGAATGACTCATATACTATGTACCCCTATGCCATAGACCCTTCTGTTTTTTCCCTATGCTGAACAAATCCCTTCAATTTTTTCATGTACCTCTCTAAGAAGAAAATCCAATAACATGAGGCCACCTCGACTAATTCAACCTCATCAAATAGGTGAACTAGAATATGAATATGCAAGTCCATTAAACTCGTTTGCGGTTCCTTCTCAAACACACAAAACAATCTTAGCTATCTTTCGACGCCACCGTGGAATGCTATCCATGCCAATCTCCTTTGATGTGATCCACTGTACAAATGAAAATAGTTTAGATATGGCATGTCGCAAGTCATTAGGAAAATAGTGGTTCACACACCCACACATGAGCAAAGGATAATGACACTACAAAATGAACACACAAATTTAATTGCTTTTTAACTTGTGGGGTGAAAGATAAAAAAAAAAAACATTTTTTTGACATGCATAGCCTTAGAAGGTTCAAATGGTCATATGATTTCAAACCCGGCAAATGATTTTCAATAGTGAAAAAACGCCATAGAGTAGACCCATATAAAGAAGGTGCCTTCACACCCAATATAACTTCCTTTTCTAAAGAAAGATAATTTTTCTTCAAAACCCATGGGACATCACCTTCTCTAAACAACCAAGAGAGGCCAACGTATCCTCTATTTTCTTGTCTTGGATAATGCTTCTTTTTAGTATTTGAAGAAATCAAATCTCTCCTTACAACCAATGTGTCACTTTGTTTCGATGATATGTTCCTCCACAAAGAAGATGAAACATTTTCAAATATATGCATGGGATATGCTAAGTGGACAATCTTAAGATGCTCCTAGTATGGGAGCTCATAAAATATCATTTTCCTTTTCATCTTGATGGGAATTTTCTCAACGTAGGTGTTGAATAATTCAGTATCATCGAACATAGGTTCCCCAATTGAATCAAACATTTCTACAATTTCCTTCTTCTCTCTACCATATGCCCTAAGCCAGTGAGCCGATGTCATTATTTCAGGCCTTTGGGTTCTCTCTAGTTTACCATTGAAAGCAGATGTTGCTATTCTATATGGGTAGTTTTCTAGGAGGAGTACTCTCGAGCAATCGTACACTAGATTTTGTAGATGTCTGGACCACCTAGCCTTCATAGAAGGTCCACACCATTTACATCCATAATACCCTTTTGTTATAAGACCTGCAGTGTTATGGTATACATAACACATTAGTGTTGAAGATCAATACAATCACACTAAATTAAATATGCCAAAAAATATTTCTACAAATATAAATAAATCAAACAAGATATGTACCATAGCAAATTCGTAATCCCAGATAATAATGTGTTGTGTACACACATATGCCATACAACATAAAACTCCTCTCTATTGGGATGGGTTTTTAAACATGGTATACATGTATCCCTTCCCATAATTCCTTCAATTCATCGATCAATGGTTGTAGGTAAACATCCATGTTCTTCACTTGTCTTCTATCAGGGCTATAAGAGCCAACATAAGATGTTCATTTTTCACAAACAACCATGGGGGGGTATTGTTATTAATGACTACTATAGGTCAAATAGAATAGTTGGTATTTTGGAGGGAATATGGGTTGACACCATCCATGGCTATGCTCAATCGAAGGCTCCATACTTCATCCTTGAATTTAATGGGCCATGTATCCTCTATATGCTTCATGGCTATTGAATATGTTGGCATTCGTATAACTCCTACCTCACTTCGGTGCAAGGCATGTTGTCCATGCAACATAACTAGTTATTTGCATTGAAAGAGCCTTTGAATCCTTGGGATTATAGGCATGTGCCTCAATATATTGTGAGGAGAACCATGTGATTTAGCCTTGTTTCTTGATTTATGGTACCTGTCATGCCCATATTTTGGACATATATCTCTGTTTGCATAATCGCCTATGTATAGAATACAATCATTTGAACATGCATGATATGATATGTACTCAACACCCAACATTTTCAACATTTGTTTGCCTCTTTGCAGCTGTCGGGAAATACATTATCACTCGGAAGCACCTTATATTTAAATAACCTATAGCTAATGGGAAATATAAATGTAAAATATCATTTAAAGTTCATAAAATCGACCATTTTCAATGTTGATTGTGTGACAATATTCCTCAAAATACAAGGGAGTTGATGGTGAGTTACCTCAAAAGTGTGAAAAACACGCGTTTGACATGCCATACATTGCTTTCAATTTGTATAGTAACATTATTGTTCCTAGTTGGATATACTTTGACTAGCTAGGTTCAAAGAGAGGGGTGGTGGAAGGCGATTTAAGGATTTGGAAGAAAGTATCGGTGATATAAGTGTCATCCCCTCGCTCATTGCCCTGGAATGCATCTAAAAACTTTGCATTGATGGAACTCATATGTCGTAAGAACTCATCAATACTAACCTCTATTACAGTGTCTCCATTGTCAACATGTGAATAACTACTCTTACTGTAGGCATTCCAAATTGATGAGTCTGGATTTAGTGGGAATTGAATAGGTGGTTGCTTTAACCATGCTTGGTATGATTCCTCTTCGAGCTGGAATTTTTTTGTATCCTTTGTTGGAATCAATTTAATACTGAGAGGGGGGGTGAATTAGTATTAGCGCAGCTATCATCAATTTTTACCGTCTTTAACAGATTAGCCTTTACTTAATATTTATTTTCTGTTATGCTTCAGTAAATAAGCATGTTATATTATGCATAAGTAAATAAGCATCCACACATATAAGCACCACATGAACAACACATAACAAACATGATTTTGACGTGGAAACCCAATCGGGAGAAAACCACATAATGCTTCTTTATAGTGAGAAAGAATACATTCAAGGAAGCACCAACTTCCTATGTTTACCAACACCAACTGGAAGGAGGCACCAACCCCCTGGTTTTACAGGCATCGACCTGAATGCAGCTTCCACTCCCTGTGTTTTCTCCAGCACCGAATGGAAGGAGGATGCTACCCCCTGTTTGCTTTTGTTTTACATGCACCAACCTGAAGGAAGTTGCGAATCCCTATCTCCTTGCCCCGTTCGACCACCCTGATGTCCAATATATTTTACTTCCTTACTGAACTTCAACTCTGCGCACTTCTTTAGGTCTTCAAATGATGATTATGTTGTGCGCTACCTTCGTATGTAGACTAAACTTTGTCATTGCATGACATACATAACTTGAATTCATACTTCTACTGATGACTTGCTTCTTATGTTGTGTGATCTGCAGATTTTACAGTTTGCGTTTCTGATTCGACAATCTCCTCTGCGTGACTCTAAGGATCAACTGATACTGTGATTTCAATTGATAGATTGTTGTTCTGAATTGAATACCAAGTAATAGAAGGAACTACGCACTTTCTGACGTGTCCGTTCTGATTAAGTGCCGCAGTCTCTTAGATAATCTACGACATTCCGTGCATCAAATAATTAGTTTCTTTAGTTTAACACACTTGTCTCAGATCATCTGCATCATGATACACCAATCAGATTCTGTTGCTGTTCTGTTGTTTCGCATCAGATGGACTTCTCAACTTCACACACTTTCACTTCTGTTCATATGCATCAGCTATACATTTGCACAATATTTTATCACCTTTGGTTTTGTCTCTGTGCTTCTGTCTTTTCAATCTCTATGACTATATGCACGTTGATTGTGATACTGTCCCTTAAGATATCCGACACTTATGCATAATTTAGTATTTATTCCTTTCGATACTTGTGCAACTTGTCACAGATCTACAACATCTCTCTGCGCACCATCAAAACTTCGTTATGCTTCATGTGCACATTCGACTCTTCACTAGATAATCTGTTCTTTCCACGAGCCCCTTGATGCCTCGAAAAAAAACTGAAACTTTCACACAAAATCCTTATGATCTTTCCATCAATCTTACTTCGAATCTTCAACTTGTGTCTCCATATATATATGTACTTCATGGATTATATGTTCACAAGTTGGTCATGGCATTCCTTCTTCCATACTTCATGGATTGTGCATATGCCACGTGTCATCATCTGCACTATTTATGTGTCATCTCTGATGTATCAAGCACCCTCACGGTCCACAACTTTGTGGGACTTCACACCTTTGTGGTGTACCATTGCGCTCTTGATGCCCCATTTCCTTATGGTATGTGTGCAATATTCTACTTCATCTTGGTGTGTCCAAGACATGTGCTATACCAACCTTTGTGGGTAATGCGTCCTTGATGTTAATATTTTGCGTAATATGGGCATACTCCAACTTATTATAGGTGGGTATTTGACCTTTGCCGCTTCATCATTTGAATTTTGGTACTTGCGCACTTGCTGTTCCATCGGTTGTGGAATTTGCACATATATGCTCTTCAACCGTTGTACCATTCTAGGATCTTGAATGTTCCACTTATTGAAAGCATCTTTTGATTGGCTGTGCTTGCATGCTTTCAGGATTGTCCAACCAACAACTGCTTGTGCACTTCCAACCAACAACCAAGCAATTCTTAGGCTTGCTTGCATACATGTACCATTTGTTCAACCAACTTCTTGGCTGTTTGAGTACTTGTGCCATTATACAACCAACTCCTTTGATTTGTTGTCATGTGAGATATGACTTGGTGGACTTGATTTCGGCGCAAGGACCACATGATGTAGGATCCATTACTTGTGTTCCTTCCTGAACCGTCTCTTCATGAGGTGTCTTCTTATGTACTTCTTTAAACTGGATTTGCATGATGTATCATCTTATGTACATACTTCTTCAAATATGACCAACATCATGTATCCTTGATACACATCCTCATACTGAATACACTCTTAGATATACTCCAAAGTTGCTTGAGTGTTGTATTCTTGATATACATCTTCATACATAATGCACTCTTAGATATATTCCAAATTTGCATACATATCTGTCACCTTCATCACTTGAGAAAATACTTCTGATGTTCGTCTTCTTCTTCTTCTTGTGCATATACTACTTCAAAGTGGATTCTTCATACTTCTGCTGGAATGTTGTATCCACTTTGGCTTAGGATGATATCAATGACTCAGACTAAATCAATTGACACCCTCTTTGACATTAGATGGCAGCCAAACACTTGACATCATCTTTAGTTGACATCAATGACAACCAATTCTCAACAACCTTCTCTCGATTTGACATTGTAGTGGAGCGCAACATGAGATTGTAGATAGGTCACTCATCAACAAAATCCTGATTTCAAAAATATTACATCAATGATATTAGTAAGGACAATGCAATTGGTTTGTTCCAACAATATACCAAACAATTATTACATAAACATGAGATTTTTTTCCAAGATTAAATGTTCAACCACAAATAATTTATAAAACAAAAGTTCAAATTGAGCAATACATTAACATCAATCCCATTGAAAATAAAAAAGTACAATTAATCAATGTTTTTTGTCTTACGCCCAAGGGGACATATAAAGGTAGTTCCAATGCAAGGCGTTTGTGACAAGCGGTTGGTGGTCTATGAAAGTTATAGTTTATTAACAACTTGTCACCAGGAGACAAACTGAGTATTGCATGCACAACAACAAATCTGGACACTTCCTTTTCATATAGAACTCATGGTCATTGAACTGTTCCTTAAACGAACAATTTGCAGAAAATAAAGAGCACCTATAACTATTTATGAACCCTGCAATGTTCTCATGAGTGTGTGGATGACCATCAATATATAACATGTTCTTCTTATTAAAGTTTTCAGAATCATAACCATTCACGCACATACTATACATGGAAATGCTATGTTTGTATTTAACAATATTCAAGTAATCCGACTGACAATAGATAGGACCGCAAATTGGTATAAATGCTATTGATTGTTTGGGAGGAATGAGTACATGTGAAAGGATAAACAACCCAAGATTTGCAACATCTATATAGACTTGGCAATCATAAAACTATTACCACGAAAGGAGAATTCGGTTCCAACGTCAGGCACAAGTAGAGAAGATGTCCAAGCGCCATACAAAGCATAGTTGTAGCAAGTTTGATATTTATTTTGCTAATTAATGGGAAGAGATAAGTCATTGCTACCCTCCAACAATTGGACTGATCTTGGTGTGTACTTGGAAATTTTTTCTCTCAACTCATGCAACGTTTTGGATCTTCTAGTAGAGATGTTTTGGGTGGCATTGATATCATACTTTGGACCACTAGAACTTACATTTGGCTGAATAGAAGCAGACGAGTTGGTCAATTTGGGATGAAACATAGTTGTTATGGCCTCCAAATTTTCCAAAAATGAGCATAGGGAAGTGTTACTACATGTGTTTTATATATCACCTATTGTTTTTTTTACCACAGTAGGGGGTATTAGACCATTAACATTGGATAGTTGATCATTAGTATAATGGGTGAGTGTGACATGCCGAGGGTTCTCCTTCAACCCTTGACATTTTGAACAACGACATACTACTGGGGTGTCATAAAAGAGATCCAAATCATGATGAATTACGTTGATGACCCAAGATTGTGGTTGGAATATGGCATGTTACAAGTGACAAGGTAAAGTGTTAGCTTGCGGTATCTTGCTCCTGATAAGAACTTGTGACGTTTTGCAATTTGTGGAATATATTGTGCATCCAAACTCGATCCTAAATCAGGATCCTGCAAAATAGAATACATTGTTATTCAAATTGCCATGGATAAGTAACATAAATTCAACTAGATAATTAAAATATAAATAAAATATGAACTCATTGGAGATGGAAAGGGAGAACTTGTTGAACTTTAAATAATATGCAATGAGCTGGAATTTGAAGAATTGGCCATTTCATATTATAACCTTTTCTCCCTGCATTTGAGCCAAATCAACAATCAATACGTGTCTACAGTACTAAAATAAATTTTGAGAACCATATCACAATCTAACTTCCAATATATTTTTGAAACCATTTTGTAAGAATAACGCGAGTTTAAGCAACATATGTATACTATGAAGTATTTTAATTGATGTGGTTGAATCTTAAAAGAACATTTGTGATGAATATATCATTTTAAGTTGAAACATAAATTCATAGGGATTTTTAATTAAACTGGTGCGCCATAATAATACAACTGCATTGGTGCATCCTGAGTAACTAGATGCACTGGTGTAGGTAAACGATAGACACACCACGTCGGAACATTCGCAAAAGAAAATATTTTCTATATTTTATAGAGGATAGTTATCTATGCAATTTTCAATATTGTTGACCTCGATGCACTCAGTATATAAAGGTGCACCAGTGCAACCATATTTTTAGTACACAACGCAGTATGATATTTTTAAAATTTGTTTGTATGCCAATATGGTGCACCGTGAAAAGCATAGCGCATTGGTGCATTCATATCTTTTTGGCGCAGCGCTATTCCAGAATTTATATTAGAAATATATATATTTACGGTACGTTTACTACTATGACCCACTGGTGCACTTGTGTAAATAACCCACTGACTTCTGTAAAATAAAAAATAAAAAATAAAAGATCGCATGAATTATTTTCCTATAAATTGAAAAAGGAGCGGGAATTTCAATTTCAAAAACTAATTTTGTAAGGTATTAAAAAAAACCTAATCGTTATTTCATTATTTTGCCTAAATTTCAAGGGGAGAGTTTTGGAAGAGAGATTTACTTGGTAGTATTTTGGAGCAACCAAATTATTCCAAAGATCTAAATTTTTAAGGTATGGTGAATCAAACAAAACCCTGCATAGTAGAAATTCCAAGTATGTAAATTATTACTATTTTTTTTGTAAGTAAGGAAATTTTTATATTATATAAAAGGAAGAAAGGTTACATCTGAACAAAAATGGCCAATACCTAGTTGGCCGAATTCCCTCTTGATCTCTCTAGTATCAGATCATATGACACACCATAAAAGGCCCCAACCCAGATTAACATCCCACAATTACAAAAATTGAGACCCCTTACATTGATGTCGAACTTATTGTCGATACAAGCCTTGATAACAAAAATGGCCATAATGCATGAAGTTAACAATCCGATTTCTACTCGGTACCCCCATAAGCTAATGCAACTGACATACCAAAATAAAAAAGACCTCAGACCCATAGATGACCAAAATAACACAGACCTTAGATCCATAAAACTTCAGAGAAGAATATATAGGAAGTCCGAAAAACAACCTTGCGGTCCGCCGAGGGGAGTAGGAATTCCGGCCGGAGAAGCACTAGAAGAAGACGAAGGAACATTTGGGAGGAGGATACCCAGAGTGTTCATAATTGCGTCAATTTTTAGGTGCATATCCCTTGTCTCAGAATGATGAACTTTCCACCATTGAATTGGGGTTTCATTGCCTTCTTCCTTCTTTATTTGCTCCCATATCACATGCCCCATCAGGTTCTTCATTACCCAGAAAAACGCCATAGTTTGCTCATAGAGACTTAGGCATGCATCGTTGTTGCTAGGGTCCATGACCTAGTCCTCCATTTTCTAGCATTCCTCTTGAAGGGTGTCCTTATCCAGCTCTTTCCAAAGCCTCTGTTCCACGTCCTTCATTTCTTTTTGGACAACCGACGACAAGCCCAACTTAAACATTCGTGCCTCCAACATTGCTCTCTTCTGCAAACGAGTGCCCCTTCAGCCTTCTCCCTTGGGTTTTTCCTTCTCTTTATTCCTCATTCTCTGATGTTTTGTTATGATTTCACCCTCCCCCACTCGCTGGCTATCCATATCTCTCACACTCTGAAAATCCCCTCCGTTGGTTAGCAGGACAACAAACACGAACTGCATGTAGGGTAGAACCTTGTTACCATGATAACTATCGTCACCTTTCCATATAATATATAGGAGATTGCCATTTTGGGCCATAATTGTTCTGTTACATGCAATTAAGATTTCCTCGGGCTCCGAAGTCCTGTCAAGATATAACTCAAGCTGGGGTGTGGATCCGCCACCCTCGTGAATCATAACTTCGCCTACATACTGCCGCTTCGACAAGACTTTTTTTAGGTCAGATTTAATGGCAGTTAATTCCTTTCCACCATCCTTCGGAATACCCCACCTATCTAGAAAGTGATAACCCTTCCAAAGCTTTATGTGGCCAGAGGATGGCCTGCTTACTGTCCTTTCTACCCGGTTTCATAATTTCGCGACATGTCAAGGGTCATGATTGCAATACACCTGTCTTGCACCGTATCGTCACCTAATGATTCCCATGCACTTGCATT
The DNA here is from genome assembly GCA_027924585.1 of Larix kaempferi. Lineage (NCBI taxonomy): Eukaryota > Viridiplantae > Streptophyta > Pinopsida > Pinales > Pinaceae > Larix > Larix kaempferi. Next base: position 19,376,931 of record BSBM01000047.1, on the reverse strand, counting down.
AATGGATCGATGGGTATTATTCTTGAGGTTGGCCAATGTGTAAGCCGGTTTGTTTCCATTCCGTCTTACATGGCTAAGTGAGACCGCCAACGTAGGACGCATGGTCTCTTCCAATCTCTCTAACCGGATTTCTAATCTCTAGGAAGATGCCACTTTGGTGCTAGATGTCCCATTATGGATCCTCGTGGCCATGTTTAAGACAACCTATGAGTCCCCTTCTATGATGAGAGGGGTCTAGCTGTGGTGGATGGACATTTGTATGCCATGAATTAATCCTTCGATTTCCACTGCATTGTTGGTTTCAGCACCTATGAAGCCAGTTCTGAACCTTTGTAATTCCCCTTTGTGGTTTCTTACTATACTGCCGAATCCTGCTGGTCCTGGATTCCCCTTAGAGGCCATGTAGAAATTAAGCTTGAAGAATCCATCAGGGGGAGGATACTAGTAATCTGGGCTTGCTTTTTCCGTCAAGGCCCTCGAGAGACGACCAAAACACTGCAATGGCCCAGTAATGCCCTAGGCCGCCAGGATGATGGATTCAATTGCATTTGCCTCCCAATAAGAGCATTCCCATGATTGCATTCTAACAGTTTCTATCATCCCGTTCCTTATAGTTTTCCAAACCATATCTTCTATTCCAGTCTTTTCCTGGAACGTTCTAGAATTTCGTTCATGCCATATCTCCCAGACCAGAAAGCTTGGAATTTTTTTTAGAGATGATTGAAAATGGGGTTTTGGTAGGCATCATTTGACCAAGAGATAAGGATCTGGTCTGGGCATTCTTTGAGTCTATTAGATCTCCTGAAGGCAGCGGCACTGCAGTCCCCATAGATTTGCAACAAAAGGACAAGATTCCATGAGGTGGTTCAACGTTTCTTCATCTTTGGTGCACATGCAACATTGGTAAGTACCTTGCATTCCTCTTTTCTTAAGATTGTTGCTAGTTAGGATTCGTATTCTAATCATTAAACAGGTAAAGGTAGATATTTTGGGCCACAGATTGGCATCCCACATGTTCTTCCATTTTTTCTTTGGTTGTTGATTGTTGAAGCCCGTCCATATTTTGTATGCTTCTTTTATGGTGAATGAACCCTTTGGTTTGAAACCCCAACGAGGTTTGTCATCCCCCAGATGGTACCTAATTTTTCGGTTATTTAGGGATTCTTCTATCACATTGATTTCCTCCCCTAACCCATATTGTTTCCACCAGGCACTAGGGGCACAAACGCTATATTTTGATTGGATATCAGAGTTCACCCTCATCTTTCCTTGATTGATGCATTCTCGTATGAGGATAGGTATCTCCAAAATCTGAGCCAGTGGTTGAATTTGTTGCCATGAATCCTCCCAGACTAAGGCACACTGACCATTTCAAACTTCCCAAAAGCTATTTTCTTGGACTAGGCCTCTCCCATGGGTAGCAGTTTTCCAAATGTGGGAACCTTGCTTGTCTTCAGAGAAACATGTAAGATTACCTTTTTCCCATCCGACAAGGTATTTCATATGCCATAATTTGGCCCATGGATCCTGGTTTTAAGTATCCCATCTCCACCAAATCTTTTCAATGCTTACATAGTTGGCCTTTTCTGGGTCACAAAGACCAAGGCCTCCATGGATCTTCGGAGAGTAGATGGTGTTCCAACTCACCAGGGCCCATTTTTCATTGCTCAATAGTTCCATTCCATAAGAATTTATGCTGGATGCTCCTAATCTCTTTCAAAATAGCTTTCAGGGAGGCTAGAGCAGAGAATAGATAAACCGACATAGCTTACAACACAGATTTGACCAAGACGAGTTTGCTGGCAAAATTGATGGGACGAAGTGTCCAATTGGATAATTTCTTTCTCATTTTGTCCAAAAGTTCAGACCACGAACCCTCTCGAATGATTGAGTCTGCTAATGGGGCCCCAAGTGTCAGAGATTAAGATATAGCTAAACTAGCTTACCTATCTAAGCAACAATAACATACCAACATGGACATAAAGAGATCAAGAAAAATAGAACACTAGATATAGGTGGTTCACCCAATTGGGCTATGTCCATAGGAAGGGTTGCATCTTCCATTAATGAAAAATATCTCAAATATTACATGGCAGCCTCACATATTCATCACATCAAGCTCCATCATACAATGTGTGTACAAATGACATACACAACATGTGATGTGTGATGAATTACAATAAACACAAACCCAAAAGGGTCTCCTTCACCTCTCTTATATACCAAGAGGTTTGGATTACAATACATCCCATAATACATGTGGGACAAATGAATTTCCTCCTCTTTATATAGAGAATGGTTACAACGGATATAATTACAATGATGCATGTGGGATAACTCTATTTTATAACATTAGAGTTATTTTATGCCTTTAAATGACATTTTACCAATATATCACATAAGTCATCATTACATATTCTAACACTCTCCCTTAATGATGACTGGGAGAAAGAATACAAATGGAAGGAATGTGGAAACACCCCAACATCCCCCATGATGACAACTTCCAGAATGCTCCATAAGATGCGAATAAAACACACTTCGCCTCATGGATTTGATGAAGACAACATCTGCTTCTCACTGAATCATGAAATTGCACACGAACCAGGTTGTATGATGAAACAAACATGTGACGCAATCCACCAACAAGATGCCCATATCTAAAGAGAAGCCATCATGGCTACTAGATCCACAAGATGCCTAGATCACCACAAGAATCATCACAACCATAATTGATAGCTGAAGAACTTTGATATAACATCCACACTAGTGTATAGATACCTTCTGATGGTTGATACAACAGAACATGTGGCTAAGAACACCACAACAGTGTACAAAATACCCAGATGGCCAATATGCATGTAGATAGCAGACATTCTTCCAATCAAGGTGCAATATAAATATCCGTAGAAGACCTCAAACATCGAATAAACAAGACCCCAATGGTCTATACATCAAAAATGATATCATACAGATGAACATAATGACTTTAACAATAGAAGATGGATGTCCATCATACAACATTACTGAAATATGATAGAACATGATAAAATTCAACATTACATTCCTTCTTAAGAGGAACCAGAGATCCGCAACCAACATATGCTTAAACAAGGAAGGAATAACAGAAGCAAGCTATCCCACAACATGGATAATGAACATGCACAAAAGAACTTCTAAGAATAAAGCATATGAAAAACATGATAAGCCCAAAAGACATAAGATATGATAAAATGACATTGCTCAAGAACATATAAAAAAGATATTGCTTTTATGCAAGACCATATAAATTTGAGCAAAAGATTATAAAAAAATGACAGGATAAGTTATGATAAAAGATGAAGGAGCATAAACATGAGTGAGCATAATAGATACCAAGATAGAATAATGAGCCAAGATTTCACTTAAATATATGAAAATTTAGTCATCAAGCAACTAATCTTAAGCATGGGTGCATTTCTTATTAGCATTATGTTAATATGCAAGAGATGAATGCCCTAAAAATGTCAATGCTTCCATGTAGGAACCTTAGAGACAAGTAGGAACAAGAAAACCTCTGCAACCATAAGAATAGAAATATCAATGCAACAAGAACAAGGTGCTCATGACAAATATTTCAAGATTATAAGATTGCTCAAAGCCATATAAATATTGAGTAAAAGATGATCGAAATAAACATGACATGATATAGATAAATCAAAATGTTTAATATGATCAACATATAAAAAATTATGATCAACTCTGATATCACTTATAAAAAATTATGAAATGACAAGTCACTAATGGTCTTAATCATGGGTTCATTTCTTGTTAACACTATGTAAATATGCAAGAGATGAAATGACCTGGAAATGTCAATGCTTCCATATAGGAATGTTAGAGACAAGTAACACAGGAACTAGATACAATCTCTGCAATACATGAGAAAGAAACTATATTCCAATTAAAGAACTTATGAAAAGCCAAAAAATATGATATCACATAGATTCAAGAAAATGACTTTACTCAGGAAATTAATTAGCAAGAACATATAATGATCATAAAGATATTGCTTATAAGAAAACACTGAAATTGCTTTTACACAAAGGTCAACAATAACATATAAATAAAGCAAATAATGATCACAAGATAACACAAAATAAAAAGCTTCATTATCATGATTAGAAGAGTGAGACCAAAATAATATCACTTATAGAAATGAAGAAATATGGCCATTAAACAACTAAGTCCTAAGCATAGGTTCATTTATTGATGTCACAATTACCATAATAGAGATCCATGCTCCTGAGAATGTCAAAACATATTCCACACAAAGAAGGTTAGAGACATAAACACGAATAAGACAACCTCTGTAAATATGATGAATCATAACAAAAATCCTAATGCAAAGAGATCAAGAAGCTTATGACAGAAATTCCAAGATAAGAGATCAAACTTTTCCAAAATAAAAAACATAAACTTTACCTACGACCCTTAGAAAAGGTGCCAAATAAAGTCACTCACGGGTTTGCCAAAGTAAACTCGCGTGTACTCGTGGGTTATGCATAGAGAAGTCGCAGGTTGGCGAGTCTGTAAAGGAGAAGGACGCGGTTGTGATAAGAAATTCGCGGGTCTCTGTACAGTAAGGTCGTGGTTATGCCGAAGCACTCACGGGTCCCTGTACAGTGAAGTCGTGGTTATACTGAAGTAAACGCGAGTTCACATTAAAAAAGTCTCGAGTATGCCGTGGCACACGCAGGTCTGTATTATACTCACGAGTTCGCAGTAGGGCAAGTCGCGGTTACCTGCGCTGTCTGCGAAGCAAAAGTCGCGAACGTCAATTTTTAGGCCGAAAACAGTGTCGAGTCTACTGAACACGGAAATCTGCACAAAGTATACCAAACTTGGAGGAAAAATTCAGATTTGACAACCGGAAGAGAGATCTCCTTGAGGAAAAGCCAAAAAACGTATAGATCTACAAAAATAACATCAAGAAACCCTTGAAAAAATTTCTGCAAAAATATACACAACAAGGTTAGGGTTAGAAATAAAAAACTGTAGAAACATGCCTAGATCTTAAGAGAATCCTAATGGCTACCAGATAGAAAGAAAATCTACAAGAAATAAAGAATGACCAAATGATAATAGTTATTGATGAAATCTATAGAAGGTGCTAGATCATAGCAACCAGCTCTGATACCATGTCAGAGATTAAGATCTAGCTAAACTAGATTACGTATGTAAGCAACAATAAAATACCATCATGGACATAAAGAGATCTAGAAAAAGAGAACACCAGATATACGTGGTTCACCCAATTGGGCTACGTCCACGGGTGTTGAAATATTGTAACCTCTAAGAATATTATATTTGTATCCTATTATTCTGGAGATGTTACAATCCTCCGATGGGACTTTATTATGTATCCGGAGATGTTTATTCCTCTGATGGATTGTGATAACTAGGGTTATTAGATCCCCCATGTGGGGTCGGCCCTGAGTTAGTTTATTAGGGGTTATTAGACTCTCTTAGGAGAGGTCGGCCCCATTAGGGTAAAAGTCAGTTCGGAGATGAGTATAAGTAGAGGAGGATGTTCCTCACTTATCTCATTCATTCATCCACTTGGGAGTAGCGCACAAGTGAGAGAGAGGTCTGCATAGGAGTAGAAGGAGCTCTAGTCTTGGACTACATCTTTTAATTGGTTGATTATCTATATTGAGGAAAGCTTTGCTGGGTTTTCTACCCCATGAGGGTTTCCCAGGGTAAATCTTTGTCTATCTTGTGATTGTGTTTCTTTCAGTGATCTTGCTAGTGAAATTAGGCTAAACTTAACATGGTATCGGAGCTAGCCTGAATAGGATATCTTTCACAAGGTGAAAATACCTCTCTCCTCCTTCGGTGAAAATTAGGGTTTCTGCAAAAAGTTGGAATTTTTGAATTCTGATTGCATGGCTGGATAACCCTCCTCAAAATCAAAGTTTTGAGCCCTAGATCGAGATTTTTGGTTGGGTAGAACTCCAGGAAAGTCAAACCTTAGTTTGACCAAAAGTGCAGAAAACCAGAAAACCAGAGAACCAGAAAAGCTGCGCACTTGTGCACCAGTGAACCAGAAAAGCTGCGAACCTGTGCACCAAAAATCCATAAAAGAGAAGACCAGAAAACCAGAAATTCTGTTGCAGATCCGGAAGGTGAAAAGTTGAAGTTTCTAGAAGCAGAACACACCAGATCTCTCAACTCAATCAAGCACATCTCTTGGTAAGTGTTATTCTATCTCTTGAGAAACTTCAATCTATGTAACCCCTTGAATAAGATGGCTCCAAGCACTAAGCTTGAAGACAAGCTAGAGGGTATAGAGAATTTTTGGGCATGGAAATATAGGATTGGTCTCATTCTTGAAGAGAATGATCTTGCCCAATATATCAAGGATGAGATTGCAGAACCAAAAGAAGATGAAGCCAAAGATAAGTATAGGAAGGACTTGATTAGGGCAAAGAGAATCATTGCTGATTCTATAAAAGACCACTTGATTCCCCAAGTGGCATCCAAGAAGACTCCAAAGGAAATGTATGATGCCCTTTCTAGAATGTATGAGGGAAAGAACATCAATAGGAAGATGAATCTGAGAGCTCAATTGAAGAGCACAAAGATGAATAAAGGAGAATCTGTTCAAGACTATTTCTAAAGGGTATCCCAGTTCAAGGAACAACTAAATTCTATTGGAGATACCCTTGATGAAGATGAACTAGTCATGACTACTCTAAATGGTCTCACTAGACCTTGGGAGTCATTCATCCAAACTATGTGTGCCAGAAAAGAAAGTATGAAGTTTGATGTGGTATGGTTGGATTGCATTCAAGAAGAAGCTAGGGTTGCCAACAGAGAAGCCCTGCTCAAAGAAGATGACCAAGCCTTGGCCACACACACCAAGAGAAGAAGGAATCAATCCTACTTCAAGAAGGATAGTCACAAGGAGTCTCAATCTCCACAAAGATTTCAGAAGAAAAGAGGAAGAAAACACTCTTCTTTCCAATGTTTCAATTGTCACAAAATAGGACACATTGCTAGACATTGTCCTTCAAAGAAGAAGAAGGATCTTCACCATAAAAGACATCAAGCACATCTTGAAGAAGATGATAGTGAAGAAGAAGAAGAAGAGGAAGAAAGGCCTCACAAGAAAATATCTAGAAGAGAAGAAAAAGAGGAAGAAAGGCCCTTCAAGAAAAGATCTAGAAGAGATGAAGAAGAAGATGCAGAAGAGTATGTTATATTCTCTGCACTCTCTGGATCCATAATACCTGGAGAGGATACATGGATTATTGATAGTGGTGCTTCAAATCACATGACTGGAAAAAAGAAAACTCTTTCAAAAATGGAAGAGAAGAACTCCCCATAGAAAGCTTCATTAGGAGATGACTATCAATATCCCATCAAGGGAACTGGTGAAGCAAACTACAAAATTGACTCTGGAGCCCCCATGAAGATGAAGGAAGTATTGTATGTACTAGGATTGAAGAAGAACTTTCTTTCCATCTCAGCTTTGGATAAGAAAGGTTATAGGGTTGCATTCATTGATGGACAAGTACTCATGTGGTCCAAAGGGAAATCTATTAAGGATGCAATTTTCATTGGTGAAGAGGAAGGAGGTCTATACAAACTCAAGGGTCATTCAGAAGCTTCCCTTGTTCATGAAGCCACTAGTCCAAGTGAGCTATGGCATAGAAGGCTTTCCCACATTAATTACAAAGCACTACCTCATGTGAGCAAAGTAGTTGTAGGACTACCAGATCTAAAGATTGAACATGAAGGCAATTACAAGGGTTGTGCAAAAGGGAAAAATATCAAGAATCCTTTTCCAAAGAGTGAAACAAATACTAAAAGTAATTTGGAATTAATCAATTTAGATGTATGTGGTCCCATGCCCACCACATCCTTGAGTGGATATGAATACTACCTAACTTTCATTGATGACTATTCAAGAAAGACTTAGATATATTTCCTGAAGGGAAAAGATGAAGTCTTTGGAAGATTTAATGAGTTCAAAGCCTTGATAGAGAATCTTTCAGAAAAGAAGATCAAGATACTCAGGATTGATAATGGTGGAGAATATACTTCAAAATATTTTGAATCCTTTTGCAAAGAAGCTGGAATCAAGAGGGAACTAACCACTGCCTACAATCCTCAACAAAATGGTGTTGCAGAAAGAAAGAATAGAGCCATAATGGAAGCAATAAAGATAATGTTACATGATCAAGACTTACCTATGTACTTATGGGCTGAAGCAACTAGGACAACAGTCTATGTGCAAAATAGACTATCCCACAGTGCCCTCGAATTCAAGACTCTAGAAGAAGTCTTCACAAGAAAGAAGCCTGAGGTAAGTCACCTTAAGATATTTGGGTGCCCTGTGTATATTCACATACCTAAATAAAAGAGAACTAATTTGGATCCTTCTGGGAAGAAGGGAATATTTGTTGGGTATTGTGAAACATCCAAAGCATTCAGGATTTACATCCTAGGATTCCATCATATGGAAATCAGTAGGGATGTGACATTTGATGAAGAAGCAGCTCTGAAGAGGTCTAGGAAGTGCCAGTATGAAGAAGTATATGAAGAAGATGCACCTCCTAGAATTGCAGAAGTTGTACCATCTCCTGAAGACCATGACATGTTAGAACCACAAGAACCCCCCACTACATACATTTCAAGAAAAAGAAAGCCAGCATGGGCTAGAGACATTATACTGGGAGCTGAAAAGTATGGAGCTTCAGAAGGTTCCAGTAGAGTGAGCAAGAAACCAAATCCATTCTCCAACTATGTGGCTTTGATGGGTAATCTTGTAGATCAAGAACCTAGTAGTTATGAAGAGGCAGTTCATAAGAAATAATGGGTAGAAGCAATGACAGAGGGATACCAGTCAATAATGAAGACTGATGTTTGGGACATAGTTCCAAAACCAAAGGACAAGAGTGTGGTATCCTCTAAATGGATATACAAGATAAAGCATGCTCTGGATGGAAGTATTGAAAAGTATAAGGAAAGGTTTGTATCCAGAGGATTCTCTCAGAAAGAGGGAATTGACTATGAAGAGACATTTGCACCAGTTTCAAGGTACAATTCCATTAGAACCATCATGGCACTTGCATCCATGATGAAGTGGAAATTACACCAGATGGATGTAAAGACAGCTTTCCTAAATGGTGTAATTGAAGAAGAAGTGTACATAGAACAACCACAAGGATTTGAGGTGGAAGACAGAAGAACCCATGTATGCAAACTAAATAAGGCTATGTATGGGTTGAAACAAGCTCCCAGAGCTTGGTATGGAAGGATTCACAGTTTCTTAACTAGCTTGGGCTTTACCAAGAGTAAAGATGATCCTAATCTTTATCTCAAAGTTATGAATGATGAACCTGTCATCTTGTTGCTGTATGTGGATGATCTATTTCTGACTGGAAATGAGAAGCAGATTGTCGAATGCAAAAAGAAGCTCTCTTTAGAGTTTGAGATGAAAGATCTTGGATTGATGCACTACTTCCTAGGTCTGGAAGTATGGCAAGGTCCAAAAGGAATCTTTCTCAATCAGGGAAAGTATGCTGTGGAAATCTTGAAAAGATTTGATATGTTGGAATGTAAAGCCATGGCCACTCCCATGGATTCCAACCTGAAGCTATTACCAGATGACTCATCAGATTTAGTGGATGTAACTTTGTACAGACAAATTATTGGATCATTAATGTATCTGACAAACACTAGGCCAAATATTTGCTTTGCTGTGAACACCCTGAGTCAGTATCTAGTGGAACCTAGATGTGTTCACATGAAAGCTGCAAAGCATGTGATGGGGTACCTAAAGGGTACAATAGATTTTGGTCTATATTACCTTGGAGATCATGAATTCAGATTGTATGGCTACATAGATGCTGATTGGGCAGGAAGCGTATCAGACATAAAGAGTACATTGGGAGGATGTTATTGTTCGGGATCTGCCATGATCTCGTGGTATAGTAGGAAGTAGTCTAGTGTGGATCTCAGCACAGCTGAAGTAGAATATATAGCTGCTTGCTCTGCTAGTTGTGAAGCGGTATGGCTTCGAAAGTTATTATCAGGACTATTTGACTTAGAGATGGACCCCACTATGATCTTGTGTGACAACCAGAGTAGTATCAAGATGACAGAGAATCTAGTGTTCCATGATAAGTCAAAGCACATAGAGATCCGATATTTTTATATACGGGATATGGTGCAGAAAGGAGCTATCAAGCTCGAGTATGTGAGCACTGACGAACAAGTTGCAGATGTATTGACCAAACCTCTGTCTCGAGTAAAGTTTGAACATTTTTGAGACAAGCTTGGTGTAGTTCAGAAGGACCCTCCTTGAAAGGAGGAGTGATATGGTCGATGATGATACTTGGATACTAGTATCAGTAAGGATACCTGTATCGATGATGAGATTTCCTATATTAACGGTAAGGTCAATAATGAGGATACCTGTGTTGATATGGATACGTGTATCGATGATGAGTATACTTGTGTCATTGATACTGTATTGATGAGAATACTGTATCGTTGACATAGATACTGTATTGATGAGGATATTGTATCATTGATGTGGATACTGTATTGATGAGGATACTATATCATGGATGTGGATAATGTATTGATGAGAATACTGTATCGTAGATGTGGATACTATATTAATGAGGATACTGTATCGTCGATGTATTGATGTGGATACTTGTATTGATAATGAGGTTACCTGTTTCGACGACAAGGTCGATGGTGAGGTTACTTGTTCCGACAATGAGGTCGATGAATGGTCCCTAGTGGACGTAAGAGGGGATTGTATCATCCATGGACTTCAGTCCTAAACTGATCCACAGACAGATGTCTCCAAGAGTGAGGGGATTGTATCATCCTTGGACTTCAGTCCTAAACTGATCCACAGACAGATGTCTCTGAGAGTGAGGGGATTGTATCATCCCTAGACTTCAGTCCTAAACTGATCCACAGACAGATGTCTCCGAGAGTGAGGGGATTGTATCATCCTTGGACTTCAGTCCTAAATTGATCCAAAAATAGATGTCTTCGAGAGTGAGGGGATTGTATCATCCCTGGACTTCAGTCCTAAAATGATCCACAGACAGATGTCTCCAAGAGTGAGGGGATTGTATCATACCTGGACTTTAGTCCTAAATTGATCCGCAGACAGATGTCTCCGAGAGTGAGGGGATTGTATCATCCCTAGAATTCAATCCTAAACTGATCTGCAGACATATGTCTCCGAGAGTGAGGGGATTGTATCATCCCTGGACTTCAGTCCTAAACTGATCCGCAGACAGATGTCTCCGAGAGTGGTCCTTAGACTTTGTCTAAGTTGACAAGTGGACTACACCGTCTCTAGACATGATATGGTGTCTTAAATGGATCATGTGTATTGCAGGGTATGTTGCTATTGTGCTGTTGATCGAGAGGATCCAGTTAATGACGATGATGATGATCGTGTGATAACGATGATGATGATCGTATGATGACGATGATGATGATCGTGATATGACGATGCTGATGATCGTGTGATGATGATGATTATGATCGTATGATGACGATGCTGATGATCGTGAGATGACGATGCTGATGATCGTGTGATGACGATGGTGATGATCGTATGATGATGATGCTGATGATCGTGTGATGACGATGCTGATGATCGTGTGATGACGATGCTGACGATCATGCTGATGATCGTGTGATGACAATGTTGATGATCATGTGATGACGATGCTGACGATCATGTTGATGATAGAGAGGATCCAGATGATGATGTTACTGTAGCTACTCGAGTGCTGCAGAATATGAAGACTCAATGCTGACGATGTTGATGTTCCAGTAACTGATTGAGTTACTGAAGAAAGCTTCCAATGATTTATAGATGTATCATGTATTATGTAGTTGATGACTCCTTGCTCCTGTAGACGTTGTTATAATATCCTTCTCATTAAGGGGGAGTGTTGAAATAGTGTAACCTCTAAGAATATTATATTTGTATCCTATTATTCCGGAGATGTCACATTCCTCCGACGAGACTTTATTATGTATCCGAAGATGTTTATTCATCCGATCGATTGTGGTAACTAGGGTTATTAGATCCCCCATGTGGGGTTGGCCCTGAGTTAGTTTATTAGGGGTTATTAGACTCTCTTAGGATAGGTCGGCCCAATTAGGGTAAAAGTCAGTTCAGAGATGAGTATAAGTAGAGGAGTATGTTCCTCACTTATCTCATTCATTCATCCACTTGGGAGTAGTGCACAAGTGAGAGAGAGGTCTGCATAGGAGGAGAAGGAGCTCTAGTCTTGGACTACATCTTGTATTTGGTTGATTATCTATATTGAGGAAAGCTTTGTTGGGTTTTCTACCCCATGAGGATTTCCCAGGGTAAATGTTTGTCTATCTTGTGATTGTGCTTCTTTCAGTGATCTTGCTAGTGAAATTAGGCTAAACTTAACAACGGGAAGGGTTGCATCTTTCATTAATGAAAAAGATCTCAAAGACTACATGTCATCCTCACATATGCATCACATCAAGCTCCATCATACAATGTGTGTACAAATGACATACACACCATGTGATGTGTGATGAATTACAATCAACACATACCCAAAAGGGTCTCCTTCACCTTTCTTATATACCAATAGGTTTGGATTACAGTACATCCCATAATACATGTGGGATAAATGAATTTCGATCTCTTTATATAGAGAATGGTTACAAAGGATATAATTACAATGATGCATGTGGGATAACTTTATTTTATAACATTAGAGTTATTTCATGACTTTAAATGATATTTTACCAATATATCACATAAGTCATCATTACATATTCTAACACTAATGTATTTGGATGGAAGAGAGCTCTCTTGGAATCCAAGAATTCGACAAATATTGCGCCTGGTAACCCTTGGGGTATTAAAGAAAAATACCTAGGATTTTTGTTCATTGACCTCTAAGCCCAAGGATTTACCGAAGTTAATCAAACAATGTTTAATATTCTGAGCCTCTCGAACTGAAGGGTGTCCCATCAACATTGTGTCATCGGCAAATTTTTGATGGGTTTGTCGATCTTCCCTTGGGTGAATGAGAAGTCATTTCAGCTCTTGATTTTCCTGCATAGCCTTGATAGTGCTTCCCATTCCTTCCGCCATAATTACAAATAGAAATGTGGATAAGGGGTCCCCTTGTCTAATGCCCCTGAATGGATTAATGAGCCTTGAATAAGCCGCATTAATAAGAATGGAGAAGAATGTTGTTGAGATAAGACTCATAATCCATTTAATCCATCCTTTGCCGAAGCCAAACGCTCTTAACATCACTCGGATGTACTGCTAGTTAAGCTTGTCATAGGATTTAGTAATGCCAAGTTTCAACATCATCCTGGGTATCTTCTCAGTTTTGAGAGAGTGGAGAACTTCGTGAACAAGGATGATGCCATCCATTATCTGGCGACTTTCCACAAACCCAGATTGCTCCATTGAAATTAGGGTTGGGAGAATGGGTTTGAGGTGGTTAGCGATAACCTTGGTTACAATTTTGTAGATGACATTGCAAAGGGTAATGGGTCTAAATTTACCAGGAGAATCCGCCCCCTCACTCTTTGGAAGAAGCATGATAAAGGTTGAATTGAAGGCCATGAGGATTCTTTGAGTGCGTCTTGAATCTTCCACGATGTTCCAAACTTCATACTTAATGAGGTCTCAAAAATGGTGAAAGAAGTTGACTGTGAAGCCATACGGTCCTGGATATTTCCCTTTTTCCATCTGATCCACCGCTTCTTCAACTTCCAGAAGGGTGACAAGTTTCATTAATAGGTCATTTTGATACTGAGAAACTAGAGCAGGAATATGCTAGGTTTTTTGTTCAATGTCTCTACTTTTGTCCATAAAGGGCCTGCATATGATGTCCTGAAAGTATTGGCCTAATTCCTCTTCAATTTCCTCGTTTCCAATATGTTCCCATTAGAATTCTTGATCATGAGAATTATGTTATGTATGTGATTTTGGTTAACCAAACGGTGGAAGAATTTGGTGTTTCTCTCCCCATCTTTTAGCCAGTTGACTCTGTATTTCTGAAGCCAAAGAATTTCTTCCTATCGCTTCTTCTCCTGTAACTTGTTTGCTGTGCTAGATTCCTCCTCTAGTAACCTTTATTCATTCCCCGGACTTGAATCTCTTCCAACCTTAATTCCAGGGATTTTTTGTCTGAGAGTTACCCTTGAATTCCTCTTTATTCCACTTCTTGATCTTGACCTTTAAAGCCCTGATCTTTTGTTGAAAATTTTACATGCTCTGAACTTCTTTGCTATTTAATTCGGACCACCATTGGCCAACTTTTTCTTTGAAATCCGCGTGACCTAACTGGAATTATTCAAAACAAAATGGTTTTTTGAATTGAGAGCCCAACCCACTCCACCATAGTTCCACAGGCCAATGATCCAACCCTGCAGAGGGAAGTACCGAGGTCGAGATGTCACTCCTAAGATCCATTACAGACTCAGAGATAAGGAATATGTCGAGGCGAGAGTAAATATGACGGTATCCCCCCTGTTTGTTATTCCATGTAAAAAGGTCCTATCCAGGGACACCATCCACAAGCTTAAGATCCTCAATGGCGTCTCTGAATAATACACATTCATCCTCCAGTCTCCATCTACCTCCTTTCATTTCCTCCAGGGAAGTGATGAGGCTGAAATCTCCCCCCAGGATCCAGTGTCTCCCCTCCATTCGTTTGTGGATGTTCTTAATGGAATCAATGAAAGTAATTTTTTCCTGATAAATATGAGGGCCATAAACATTTGTTAAGAACCCACTGACATCAAAACCAATCACTTAGAATTCTGCAGAGATGGAACAAAGGTTTCCTCTGAAACTAGAGAGATGGAATTTTTTAGGATCCCATAGAATGCCAATTCCGTCCGCCGTTCCTCATGAATCAGTACCCATCCCTTCACTCCCTTTCCATGCTTTCTTCTCTACTGCTTGTAGGTGGTTTGTCGAGCACTTGGTTTCTTGAAGAAAAACTATTGTTGGGTTTACCTTTTGGATCTTCTTCCTTAAAATATTATTTTTTTGAGGACTATTAAGAACTCTTATGTTCCAGGATACATTCTTCATTGGATAATAGAACAAAGGGAATTTATAGACCTAGAGAATCCCTAATGGTAGGGTACTGACTTGATTCGACCAACTTCAGTCCTGCTACCGCTAGGCATCACCTGTTAGATTTCTTGCTGGGCTTATTGGTTCTGTCCTCATGCTTCCATTTGTAGTCCTTCTGGGAACTAGGAATGATTCCCAGATGGTTAGTTTCCCTTGCTTTGATGATTGCTTCTTTCAGCAAGATGACTTGCTCATGGGAAATGTAACCTTTTTCAACGTCTTCATAGGCACGTTCTATGCCATCTAGATCTAAGTCTCCGATGTCCATATCTTCTGCTTCTTCCTCAGTTTCCAGAATTTGATTTGGGTTGGTCCCCTCCTCTGCCTTCTTATTTGCTTCCTCTTCACACCCCTCCTCCTCATCCTTTTGGTTTTGGTCGTGTTGATACTCAAAATGAGACATTTTTCAGTGACATCCTCGGGATGATGAATTAGGGAATCCAATTGATTGGATACTGAGATCTTTTTGGGTGGTTCCATGTTTTCCTGCTTTCTGCCACCTCTTTTGCATGTTTGAACCTTAGTAAACCCATGTTCCACATTTTCCTCAGCTTTCCTGGGTTGGCGTTTAGGATAATTCAGGAGGAATTCTTTGCACAAGTGACCATACTCGTGGCATCAACGACATCTAAATGGGATTTGTTCATAGTCTAGGGTTTGGACCTAGTCTTCATCTTCTCATGAAAAATTGATTTCCTATGGTAATTCCTTTGATATATCCATATACACACATATCCTTGCGTAGGCCATGTATCTTTGAGCCTTTGTTTACTCCGATACCTTAATGAAGGATCCCAATATATTACTGATATCTTCCAAAATTTCTGAGTCCTAGTATTCACTTGGGAGAGAATAGAGTCATATCCACACAGGAGCGATCCTCATGTCTTCTTTATTAGGGAAAAACTTTCTTTTCCAAGGACTAAGGAACATACCCGCAGAATAGAAGAAATAGGGACCACCATCAAGAACACGGTTTCTGTCTTCCAAGCTTAGAAAGCTAATGGTAAAAAATCCCTTGGATCCCAATTGAAGATCATAATGGCCGCGTGGTTTCCAGGTGGAGTTTATCCACCAAACTAGGGCTTTTTCAGATGACAAAATTCCCACAAATTTCCATATTAGGGCATGATAATTCATGTATTGAATTCTATCCCTGATCTTACTTGATCTAATATCCATGGAGGGGATTTGGGAAATTTTGGGGATACACTGTCCAAGCCTCCTTTCGTTTGGAAAAACTTTCGGATTCGATCCCGCATTATCGGTTCCCTCTCCTCCCATTTCCTCTAACGGGATTGGGATTCCTCCTATATGGTTCCCCCTGTCAGATCTGTCAGGGAGGCTTGGGAACCTCCCCCGGTTGCTTACGACCATGATCTCCATCAGTCCTTACACCTCTTAAAATCGCCGAAATTCGTGAGCGCTTCCATATAAACTATTACTATTGATCACAATATATGGTTTATTTATTTTCCTATTTAGATTTTAAATAAATGCAAAAAAAATTCATAATTACCTTCAACGTTGGAACCCTTGTTGGAGATGTCATTTTTTATTTCTTTAAAAAAAAATGCTTACGAATTTCTCGGTGTGGTCGAGTTGTCCTAATGCACCGATGCGTTATTCCTAAAAGCACACAGTTTTTATTACCAATGCTTTATAATAAACAAATCGCACCGGCAAATGCGTTTATGGATTTTTTTTACTTTTTCCTGTTAACGGTGCATTCGAGTATGATGCATTGGTGCATTCAAGTATGATAAGCACTGATGTGTTTTGTGTACTGAAACACACTGAAATGGCATGCTACATTTAATTATTTTGAAGATATGCAATTTATTTGTATAATATAATTAATAGCTTCTCTATTTAATGGTCCATGTTGTTTATTGATAGAAAATGCATGATAAGAGTTCAATGAACAATACCTCTAGTCAACATAATGGGAGCACATCCAAAATTGTGAAGAAGACAACTTGTTTGTAATTTCTATATTAAATTAATATGTTTGAATTATTTATAAATTTAACTAATATGTATTGGTTAATGTGTGACATGCATATCCAAAAAATGAGGAAACGCGATAAGATTCTTTGCAATCTAAGTGCAGAAGAGCGTAAAACCTTGATGGAAATGGTGCAGAGAGATGAATCATGAGAGTAATACTATACTGAAGGATATTCGTTAATATGTTTCAAACAATCTAATTCACATATGTTGAATTTTATGCAAGTACTAAAAACAACAGAAGGGAATGCCATCATAAGAAAAAATAAATAATGGATGATTTAAATGATGATGAATCGGTCCTTAGCTCATATGGAGTGGTGTTGGAAGTTAATGAAATGGGAAAAACTTTTATAAAACTACGAGGGATATAGTGGAAAGAATATATAGACATACTTTCCACTTATAGTACATAAATCAATCCAATGATTCCGAGAATCATGTTATATCTAAACTACATGAGGCGTTTCCATAGCAATGGTCAATGAGAATTTTTAGACTTACAATAGCAAAAACATACAACAACAAAAAAGAATCATTCATAAAGTAATATTCCTAATCATGTTTTTATAGAATATGTATCTACTAATACAAAACATTTCTTTAATAATATTAACTCTGCTATATTTATTTTTCATATCAGCATAAAAATAGTTTAATATAATTTTACATTTTCAGGAATATTATAAAAACCCCAAAGGATGAACGAGGTGATATACGGAATATGCAAGCAGGGATGTCCAAAAAAGAGTACAAAGAGATGGTAAAGGAAATGGACATAACCGCATCACAAGTAGTGGAGCCATCTCAATAAGAACATGCTTCAAATGTATGGTATCAATGGAAATTTCTATTATGTACATCTAATTAATTAATTTAGAATTAAATATTAATTTTCAATTGTTTTGTTGCAGAAAATAAAACAAAATGGAACCCATTTAGCACATAAGATAGGATGACAAGGAAAAAGGGGGTTGATAGCAAATTTTGTTAGTAGTTGTGATTTCCTTATAATAGCTTAAGATTTCATATTGGTTGTGATATTTATATTTAACTTTTTTTTTTTTTCTGCCAACCATCCCTGGATGTGTTCAAACGGGTGTTAACATAAAAAGAAGTGCCATTAGAAGAATTGATTGATATTAAGTAAAGTAAGGGTTGTGAGTATATGTTAGTGTATAAAAAATTAATTGTGGAATTTGTAAGTATTTATGTTGTTTTACTTCTTTCATTTTATAAGTAATAAAACAACAAAAACCCTTTATATAAAATCTATGATTTGTTATGGGGTATAAAAATTGCAAGAAACAAAGTATGGAGTGGAGCCAACATAAGAGTTGTTGAGACAAGGCATGCAATTTGGTTTTGAAAGAGTTGTTGAGAGAAGGCATGAGATTTACTTTATTCTTGTTTCTTGATTTATGGTACATGTCATGCCCACACTTTGGACATATCTCTTTGTCTACATATTCACCTCTATATAAAATACAATCATTCGGACATGCATGATATGAAATGTACTCAACACCCAACATTTTCAACATTTGCTTTGCCTCTTTGCAGCCACTAGGAAAGACATTATCACTCAGAAGTATCTTATCTTTGAATAACCTAGATAATGGGAAATATAAATGTACAATGTCATTTAACTTTCATAAGATCGAGCATTTCAATGTTGATTGCATGACACGATTCCTCAAAATATAAGGGAGTTGGGTTAGTCACCTCAAAAGTGTGGAGAAACACACGTATGGCATGCCATACATTGCTTTCAAGTTGTATAGTAACAATGTTGTCCCCAGTTCCGGTCCAAAGAGAGGGGTGGTGGAATCTGATTTAAGGATTTGGAAGAAGGTATCAATGATACGAGCGCCACCCCCTAGCTCATTGTCTTGGAAATAATCTAATAAAATTGCATCCATGGAACTCGTATGTCATAAGAACTCATCCATACTAACCACTATTTCATTGCCTCCATTGCTAACATGTAAAGAACTACTATTAATGTTTCACTCCTCCGTGAAGATCTTATTGTATATCCGGAGATGTTTATTCCTCCGTCGGAATGTGGTAACTCGAGTTATTAGACTTTCCTAGTGGGGGTCGGCCCTATATGTGTTATGTGGGTCAAAGGGTTATTAGACCACCCTAGAGGGGTCGGCCCAGTCAGTTGTAGTGGGGTATTTAACCCATTGGTTAAATACGAGCCTACGTGTACCTGTGTAAAATACATGTCAGTGTAGTGTATAAATAGAGGAGGTGTGTTCCTCATTTGACACACTCACACACTTGAGGATAGCGCACTTGTGGAGGAGAGGTCTGATATTGTGGAGGAGGAGATCATGTCTCAGGGTTTCATCTTTGTATATTGCTGGTCATCTATATTGAGGAAACTTTGCTGGGTTTTCTACCCCATGAGGGTTTCCCAGGATAAATCTCTGTCTCTTGTGTTTATGCTGTGCTTGTTGTTTCTTCAGTGATCCTGTATATGCTATTATTGTGAAATGGAATGTAATGCTGCTATTTTCTGTCTTAGCATATTGAATTCTAACATGGTATCAGAGCTAACCTGAAGGAAGACAAGGTATGGCACTAAAGACACTTGCTTTACTTACGACAATTTGAAGGTTAGGGTTTTACATAGCAAAAACCAGTCATCGTAGCACTTTCACTATAAATCCGTTTTGGCGAAGTTTTCGGATCTGAAATTGTTACAGGACGAAGATTAAATCTCCAGGTACCTTTTGTCCAAAGGACAACCTCTAATTCGTTGTACTTTGTGATTTATGATCTGTACAATATAGGGTTTCTGCCTCTTCCAGATCTGAGTCAAAATCAGGTGACCTTGGGAAAAAGGTCATATCTTGGGATAGGAAGCTCCAAATGAAATTTAGTAAAAAGTGACAGGTAGTACACAGTCTGTACTATCTCAAAAAACGTTTCCAGAGGCCGAAGTTGAACCAGTGACACGTGGCACTCCGTACAAGTTCGCTCTCCTGTATTATCCCATAAACAGGTCATGTTGCGACACTTGGCATAACTCTCTCTCAGAGAGTCCAATTGAGGTCAGACCTATCAGGATGGAAATATAACAGGCCGAGCTACCTCAGGAAAGTTTTTCAGAGGCCGAAGTTCAAACAGTGACACGTGGAACGCCGTACAAGTTCGCTCTTCTGTTTTATCCCAAAACAGGTCACGTTGCGACATTTGACATAACTCTCTCTCAGAGAATCCAATTGAGGTCAGACCTGTCAGGATGGAAAGATAACAGGTCAGGCTATCTCAGAAAACATTTTTTAGACCCTGTGGATTGAAAAGTATGGAGTTACACCAGAAACAATCAGGTACATATTTCTGTCAAAACAGAATTATTTTTGAGTACCTTCATTCATGGCTTCCGGAATTTAGGGCTTTGAAGAAAGTTGGAATTTTTGTAAACGGAGACCACGTCTGAATGCTACTCATCAAAATAGAAATTTAGAGACCAAGATCACATTTTTTGGTTGGGCAGAAGGCCAGGCTTGATCAAACCCTAGTTCGGGACTTTGATCAGAAAAGTGGAAAATTAGGGCTTTTGTACAAATGGGAATTTTTGAAATCTGTGACCATGGATAGAAGCTCCTCAGAAAAATAGAAGCTTAGAGCTTTGGATCAAACATTTTGATTGGGCAGAAGAGTGGGATTCATCAAACCCCAGTTTAGGGTCACGTCCAGTGAATCCGGAAGTTTCAAAGGCAAAATTGAGGAGTGAAACTTTGCAATTTTCAAATTCTGAATATATCAGTTTGATCAGCTCATCAAGGCGCATATTTCTATCCTTTCGGAAGTTTGAAATTCAAAGTTTGAATTTTTGGGGTTTCTCTAACAAACCCATATCCAGCTCCAGGTCCAGTTCTTGCAAATCAAGTGGATAGGGTTAATCCTAGAAGAAGATGGATTGGTCACCTGCATAAGTGAAGGAGTTCCTGTTTCAGAGGGAGATAAGGCTAAGGCTTTACATAAGGAGATTACAAGCGATCTCGACAGGTATGACTCATCGAGGTATGTTTTGAGATTTGTTCATGATTAAGTTTATGGTATGTTTGTCTTCATGTTATTACGGTTAGTACAATCTTGATTTTAGATTTGTTGTATCACCTTAACAAATTTATGAATGCATGATAGAAGATATTCATTGGTTAGGGTGTTGACACTTATGATTGTACTAATGCATTATGATGTTGTGTGAGGTTGATGTTGTCTACTAACAAGATACATGTACATCACAAAAGACAAATCAGGCTCCATGACCATGAAAACATGAAGACAAAGACTCATCCATAATCTTTGTTCTACTTACGAGGTTCTAGCTCAGGATCTCTAAATCATTGAAGAGATTGTTTAGGTACGTTGTACATAACCAAGTAGGTATACTAATCCAGGTATGTTTCCCATGAATCTTACCTTGTGTTAGGATCCCTTATATAAGTATACTTGGAATGATTGGTTATGCTTATTCATAAAGTTAGTAATCAAGGGATTATGCATATTATATCTTTTATCTTGATTGATGATATGCATGAGTAAAAGAAGACTTCCCTGAAATCTTGAATACTAATGTTTATTAACTATAATCATGAATATACATTTTCAAGATTATTTAGTACTATAATGTTTTGATAGCATTTAGAATATACTAATGAGTGTATGTTTGTGTATGAGATCATGAGGATGACTCTTGAGCATGCACAGTGGTATAGAATGAATAGAAGTTCAAAAGACATACAGAAGATCAAGCGGGAGGCAGCCACACAAACATAAAAGATAAGTATTTGAGTTGTTATTTGAAATAGTAATGATATTGCCTGTAATAGGTTGTATGCATATTTGTATTCCTAGAATATATAATGCTGAGTGTAAACATTCATAGAGCATTGAACAGTATACAACTAATGTGCATATGTTTGGTAAGTTGGACAAACATTCCATTGTTGCTTGTCTAGAATGAAACCTCTTTGCTGACATGCCGAGAGCTGTGCACACTCTCGATAGTATGTTCTGGTAGAGATGGAAGGCATCTAGATAGCCACTGTATGCATACAGGATATGGGAAAGTGTTGTGCCAAAGTATTGGTCAAATTAGTTGCATAACTATATAAATGATATCTGTATGCATAATAGGTTACCATGTCAATATGATTTGATGATTATGAAGTATTACTAATCCTGTACTTAATTTTGATTTGTCGGAAAGATCATGATGAATGATGAACACTGAACAAGCAATGGATGTTCAACAAGAATATTTACAAATCAAACAAAATATAGAAGGCTCATGGCTAGAAGATTCTCTTAGAAAGAGGAAGAGAATCATGATGAGATGTTTTCTCCAAGTGGCTAAAATAAGACCATTCTCTTAATGGTGTAATTAAAGAAGAAGTGTGAATCAGGTTCTATATGGTTCCCAGGATCGATAATCAATTGATGAGCTTAATGATCACCATGGGTGATATGGATCTCAACCTTTGCTACAAGGTTGAATATGGCTTCTATACACATATGACATGGATGCAAGAAGGAACTCACCACAGAGTTCGAATGATGTTGAGGCTCATATCAATAGACCCATCTGATGAGAGATGGCACAGATAGATGACTGTAGAAATGAAATTGAAAGATCTCAGATTGATGCATTACTTTCTAGGTCTAAAAGTATGGAAAGTCTCAGAAGGAATCTCTCTCAACCAGAGAAAGTATGCTGAGAAATCTTGAGAAGACTTGATATGTTGGAATGGCCACTCTTATGGATTCCAACTTGAAGTTGTTAGAAGATGACTCATCAGAGTTAGTGGATATAACTCTGTACAGTCAAATTATTGGGTGATTGATGTATCTAACATATACTAGGTTAGATATATGCTTTGTTGTGAACACCTTGAGTCAGTATCTAGTGGAAACTAGATGTGTTCACGTGATAGTTGCAAAGCATGTGATGAGGCACCTAAAGGATAGGATAGACATTGATCTATGCTATCTTGGAGATCATGACTTCAGATGGCTACTCAGATGCTGATTGGGTAGAAAGTGTATCAGACAGGAAGAACACATCAAGAGGATGTTATTGTCTGGGATTAACCATAATCTCATGGTTTAGCTGGAAGCAGTCTAGTGTGGCTCTCAGCACAAGCAGAATATATGGCTGCTTGCTCTGCTAGTTGTGAAGAAGTTTGGCTTCAGGATTGCTTGACTTAAAGATAGAACCAACTGTGATCCTATGTGACAAATAGAGTTGTATCAAGATGACATAGAATCTAGTGTTCCATGATAAGTCAAAGAACATAGGGATCTAACAAGATATGACGCAGAAAGGAACTATAAAGTTTGAATTTGTAACAGGTTGTTGATGTACTAACCAAACCTCTGTCTCGAGTGAAATTTGAATACTTCCGAGACAAGCTTGGTGTAGCTCAAAAGGACCCTCCTCGAAAGGGGGAGTAGTATAGTCACTGATGATGAGATTGTCTCATCGAACAACAAGGTCGATGATGAGGTAACCTGTTCTCTACACCTAGATACTTAGAAATATTTAGATTTAGGACTCTTGTACTTAGAATACTTAATTTTACTTATACATGCTTTTGATGTTAAGAATACATGCTTTTGATGATAGATGTATTGATGAGAATACATGTGGGGATTGTATCATCCTTGAACACATGTTCTAAAGTGAGCCGTAGATGTATGGTCTCCGAAAATGAAGTCCTTAGTGGATAGGTAGGGATTGTATCATCCCTGGACTTCGATCCCTGAATAGATCCGTAGACGTATGGTCTCCGAAAATGAAGTCCTTAGTGGACAGGTAGGGATTGTATCATCCCTGGACTTCGGTCCCTGAATAGATCCGTAGACGTATGGTCTCCGAAAATGAAGTCCTTAGTGGACAGGTAGGGGATTGGATCATCCCTGTACTTTCAGTCCTAAAGAGAGCCGTAGACGTGAGGTCTCCGAGAATGAAGTCCTCAGTGGACAGTTGAGGGGATTGGATCATCCCTGGACTTTCAGTCCTAAAGAGAGCCGTAGACGTGAGGTCTCCGAGAATGAAGTCCTTAGTGGATAGTTGAGGGGATTGGATCATCCCTGGACTTTCAGTCCTAAAGAGAGCTGTAGACGTGAGGTCTCCGAGAATGAAGTCCTTAGTGGACAGTTGAGGGGATTGGATCATCCCTGGACTTTCAGTCCTAAAGAGAGCCGTAGACGTGAGGTCTCCGAGAATGAAGTCCTTAGTGGACAGTTGAGGGGATTGGATCATCCCTGGACTTTCAGTCCTAAAGATATCCGTAGACGTGAGGTCTCCGAGAAGTGGGGATTGTATCATCCCCAGACCGCGGTCCCTGAATTGATCCGTAGACGTGAGGTCTCCGAGAAGTGGGGATTGTATCATCCCCGGACTGCGGTCCCTGAATTGATCCGTAGACGTGAGGTCTCCGAGAAGTGGGGATTGTATCATCCCCGGACTGCGGTCCCTGAATTGATCCGTAGACGGATGGTCTCCGAGAAGTGGGGATTGTATCATCCCCGGACTGCAGTCCCTGAATTGATCCGTAGACGTATGGTCTCCGAGAAGTGGGGATTTTATCATCCCCGGACTTAGGTCCCTGAATTGATCCGTAGACGTATGGTCTCCGAGAAAGTGATTTTTTTTATGTGGTTACTTGTATCGATAGGATACTTGTATTGATGATGTGGTTACCTGTATCGGTAGGATACTTGTATTGATGATGTGGTTACTTGTATCGGTAGGATACTTGTATTGATGATGTGGTTACCTGTATCGGTAGGATACTTGTATTGATGATGTGGTTACTTGTATCGGTAGGATACTTGTATTGATGATGTGGTTACTTGTATCGGTAGGATACCTGTATTGATGATGTGGTTACCTGTATCGGTAGGATACTTGTATTGATGATGTGATTACTTGTATCGGTAGGATACTTGTATTGATGATGTGGCTACTTGTATCGGTAGGATACTTGTATTGTTGATATGATCACTTGTATTGGCATGAATATTTGATACTGCTGATCGTGTGACGACGATGCTATTGATCGTGTGATGACGATGCTGATGATCGTGTGATGATGATGCTGCTGATCATGTGATGACGATGATGCTGATCGTGTGATGACGATGCTGCTGATCATGTGATGACAATGCTGTTGATCATGTGATGACGAGGCTGATGATCGTGTGATGACGATGCTTATGATCGTGTGATGATGATGCTGATGATCGTGTGATGACGAGGCTGATGATTGTGTGATGACGATGCTGATGATCGTGTGATGACGATGCTGATGATCGTGTGATGACGATGCTGATGATCGTGTGATGACGATGCTGATGATCGTGTGATGACGATGCTGATGATCGTGAGATGACGATGCTGATGATCGTGTGATGACGATGCTGATGATCGTGTGATGACGATGTTGATGATCGTGAGATGACGATGCTGATGATCGTGAGATGACGATGCTGATGATCGTGTGATGACGATGTTGATGATCGTGTGATGACGATGCTGATGATCGTGAGATGATGATGCTGATGATCGTGTATCGTGAGGATCTAGATGATGATATTGTTGTAGCTGTTCAAGTGCTACAGAAGATAAAGACTCAATACTGAAGATGTCGATGTTCCAATATTGAAGATGTTCCAGTAACTGCTTGAGTTACTAATGATGTTGAGAACGCTTCCAATGATTTATAGATGTATCATGTATGATGTTGATGACTCCTTGCTCGTGCAGATGCTGTTATAATATCCTTCTCGTTAAGGGGGAGTGTTGAGATATTGTAACTTCAAAGAATATTATATTTGTACTTTATTATTCCGGAGATGTTTCACTCCTCCATGAAGATCTTATTGTATATCCGGAGATGTTTATTCCTCCGTCGGAATGTGGTAACTCGGGTTATTAGACTTCCCTAGTGGGGGTCGGCCCTATATGTGTTATGTGGGTCAAAGGGTTATTAGACCACCCTAGAGGGGTCGACCCAGTCAGTTGTAGTGGGGTATTTAACCCATTGGTTAAATACGAGCCTACGTGTACCTGTGTAAAATACATGTCAGTGTAGTGTATAAATAGAGGAGGTGTGTTCCTCATTTGACACACTCACACACTTGAGGATAGCGCACTTGTGGAGGAGAGGTCTGCTATTGTGGAGGAGGAGATCATGTCTCAGGGTTTCATCTTTGTATATTGCTGGTCATCTATATTGAGGAAGCTTTGTTGGGTTTTCTACCCCATGAGGGTTTCCCAGGATAAATCTCTGTCTCTTGTGTTTATGCTGTGCTTGTTGTTTCTTCAGTGATCCTGTATATGCTATTATTGTGAAATGGAATGTAATGCTGCTATTTTCTGTCTTAGCATATTGAATTCTAACATAGTGTAGGTGTTAGGATAATTAATACTCCAACCTTGTCCACCTTAGTATTATTAGTCTTTTCCTAGTATTAGATGATGTAATTTCCACCCTAGTGGTGTGCAGATGTCATCTAGGACCCATTATCCACTTGATGCACCCTGCATGCATGATTTTAGGCCACCCAGAGTCAATTCCCTACATTTTAGGAGCTAACAGAGTGATCTAGTTCAGTCCACCTGAATTCCTGACTCTAGTGGGGGGTTTGACCTCTGATCACCACTGATTGTGATATAATGCGCCATTTTTTTCCAATCTTGCATGACAAACTCACTTATGCACCCTTGTTGATCAGTTAACTAACAATAGATTCAGTTCACTCACAATCAATTGAGTTTGGAACCTCTGGAGCACTGTAGTAATGATATTTCTAGGCTAGATTGACATGGATTCAGAATCTATCTGGATAATTGAGTTCTCTCTATTGTACCATATCTTGACTATACCGATTAATGGAATATGGCACATTTTTTTGTGCACATCTGAGTTTCAATGCATGTTTAATTTTATTGCTCAATTCTTGCTAGATTTTCATTATAATTATTTCTCCTTGATAATCCTATCACTGGGAGGTATTCTTAGGTTCAATGATCTACTGTGTTCCATAATTTCACATGGTATTAGAGTCCAATAGGGTTGGTTTATATTCAATTTGAGAGTTTTTGCAGGATTTTGAGAAGTTTTCAGTGCAGCAGTAGCAATTTGTATTCTCTCCAGCAGTTACACATGGAGAAATCAAGTGCTCCTTTGACTCCAAGAATCCTGACACCCTTTAATTATCTTGATTGGAGGGCAGATATGCATATTGTGTTGCACAACAAGAGGTTGTATAAGGTCACAATGGGAAAGGAAGTCAAACCTCAGACAAATGTTGAGAAACAAAGTACTTGAACATATTAGACGAGGCTTTTGGTTTTATGTGTATTCACACCCCCATAGATTTTCTCTTCCATCTTGATGGATTGAAGACACTAAGAGAGGTTTCGTTGAAGCTTGAAACTCTCTTTGGAAAGCAAGATGAGATGAGAGGCCACGTTTTGGAGAATGAATTAATTTCTCTTCAACTAAGTGATTTCAAAACCATAAAATAGTTCTTTTCAAATTTCAAGTCCTTAGTTATGCAGTGCAAACAATGTGGCATTGAAAAAAAGGATGAGAAACTAGTGCTATCCATCCTAAGCAATCTTGGTCCTGAATTTTCAATATTTGTTTCTACCTTCCATTCCAGGAAATTTCCAATCCCCAATTGGAAAAAGCCTTATTTATATGCATTCACTAAATCGCTCATCCAAGAACAAGACAAACTAATTCAAATGGGTTCCCTGAAGGCCTACAAGAATCAAGCTCTTATGGTTGGGGAGTCAAAAAGTGTGAATGCTAAAGGGAGACAGAAAGGAAAAGACAAGAATAAATTTGAATCCAAGCCAAAGGAGAAACCTAATCCATTAGAAGGAGCCTCCATCTCCAAGAAGGATAAGAAACATATGTTTGAGAAGACCAAGTGTACCTATTGCAAGAAAGGAAACCATCCAGAGAGTTCATGCCTGAAGAAGAAGATAGATCAACTGACCAAACTTATTGAAAAACACAACATTTCCCTCCCAGAAGGTGCAAGGAAGACTGATTTTGGAAGTGAGACATATGATCATGAGAGATGCCATGCATTGAAGGCTATATTCTCACAATCACAAGCCTTCCTTATAGATTATGTAGCCTCCAACCACATGGTTGCCTCCAGAGAATCATTTTCTTCTCTATATCTCATTGATGGTCCTAGTATTCACATGGGAGATGATTCATAGATCTCTGTTGAAGGGAAGGGAAAAATACAACTGGAGCATGGAAAGTTCAATAATGTTCTGTATGTGCCTTATCTAGTAGCAAACTTGTTATTTGTTTATCATATGACATACATAGGTTCACTGAAGAAATTTGTTTTTGTACCTGACACAGTTGATATTACAGAGATATCATTTGGGAAGATAATAGCTAAAGGTGTTGCAAACCATGCCTCAAAGGCATACGATTTCTCCCAGTTTTCGCCATATTCACATCAAAATTCCCTCTTGTCTCATGAAAATGAGAGTAGCAGACTCTGGCATGAGAGATTCATACATCTAAATTTCAAGTACTTGCAACAGTTGTACAAGGAAGAGGATTGCCCGACATAAAATTCTCTCAAGGGATCTGCAAAGGTTGTTTGATAGGGAAGCATCTAGAGTGAAATTTTGATGTTGGGAAGGAAAAGAGAGCTTCCTCCACATTTGATTTGATACATAGTGATGTCTCAGGACAAATTCCCATAGTTTCTATGAATGGATCCAGATACCTTCTGACCTTCATAAATGACTTCTCTAGGTTCTGTTGGATCTATTTTCTTAAGTAGAAGTATGAGGTATTAAAAAATTTCAAAATGTTCAAGGCCTTGGTTGAGAACACTGCTGGGAAGAATATTAAAGCACTCAGATCAGAAAATGGAGGGGAGTACATTAAGAAGGAGTCACAACAGTTTTGTGCTTCTAAGGGAATTCAAATGAAACATTATGTCCCATACACACCACAACAAAATGGTGTAGCTGAGAGGAAGAATAAGTGATTGAAAGAGATGGATACCTATCTACTTGAAGAAAGGGATATTACACCATATCTATGGCAAGAAGCAGTGAACTGTGCCACATACATTCATAATAGGGTACCCCTTAAATCTGTGGATGGGGTCACTCCATTCAAAGCACTAAAGGGACACAAACCTGATGTCTCTCACTTGAGGGTTTTTGGATCCAAGGCATTGGCCAAATCCCATCTGACAAAAGAAAGGCTCTTCAACCCCAAAGTAGCAAATTCATTATGCTGGGATATGCAGAATTTGCTAAAGCATACAAGATGACAGAGATTGCAACCAAAATATACTTCATTGAAAGAAGTGTCAAGTTCGATGAAGATCCATGTAAATATCTACAACCAGATGAAGACCAAGGTAGATATGATATGCCTAATCCATTTGCACAAGATGAAGATCAGAATGATGTCTCTTCTGATGAGGACCAAGTTGAATTAGATTTTTATGTTTAGAATAAATTTCAAGCAGATCTAGATCCAGAACCTGCTCCCAATCCATGACCAAGGCCAAAATGGGATCACAAAATACTTGAATTTGCTGGGAACATAGTTGGAGATCCATCTGACCATAGAAGAACTAGATTTTAGTACCAAGATGCAAAATTTGCACTATTTCATACAGATCCACTTCTCCTAGAGAGGTGCTACATGATGGCGGGGTCTGATCCACAATCCTTCAAAAACGCTTTCCATGATCCAAGATGGCATACTGAGGTTCAGATGCACTACATCAAAGAACGAGTGCACAACAAGACCAACACACTGCATTATTGTCCTACAGAGGAGCAAAATGCAAGCATTTTTACAAAGTCTTTGCACATGTGAAGGCTGTTTGAGTTTCATGCTGTTCAGTTTTGAGGGGGTGTAATTTTCCCATGAGGTTTTCCTCATTTCCTTAGTTTCATGAACATTTATTTTATTATTATTTGATTTTATGGGTGACCTTTGGTCTTAGTAACCACGGCCCAAGATTGTCTAAGTTTGGCTTAAGGGGGGGTGTTAGGATAATTATTACTCCAGCCTTGTACACCTTAGTATTACTAGTCTTTTCCTAATATTGGGTGATGTCATTTTACCCTAGTGGTGTGAATATTCCATCTAGGACCCATTAGCCACTTGATGCGCCTTGCATGCATGATTTTAGGCCATCTAGAGTCAGTGCCCTACATTTTAGGAGCTAACTCAGTGATATAGTTCAATCCACTTGAGTTCCTGACTCTAGTGAGGGGTTTGAGATCCAATCACTAGTGATTGTGATCTAATGCACCCTTTTTTCCAATATTGCATGAGAAACTCACTTATGCACCCTTCTTGATCGGTTAATTGATAGTAGCTTTATTTCACTGACAATCAGTTGAGTTTGGAACCTCCAGAGCACTGTAGTGGTGATATTTCCTAGGCTAGACTGATATGGATTCAAATTCTCTCTAGATAATCGAATTATCTCTATTGCACCATATCTGTTGACTATACTGATTAATGGAATATGACACATTTTTCTGTGCACATCTGAGTTTCAATGCATGTTTAATTTTACTGCTCAATTCTTGCTAGATTTTCATTGTAATTCTTTCTCCTTGCTAATTCTATCACTGTGAGGTATTCTCAGGCTCAATGATCCACTGTGTTCTAGAATTTCATAGTAGGGACCCTCTAGGGGCCCCTGCTAAATCCACTAAATAAACATGCATATATTTTTAGAAAAGCAGATCTAGAAATTAACTAACAAGTTTTTTTTAAATCTCATTAAATAGATCTAACATTAAAACAGTATGTCAATTCTGATCAAATAAATTCAAATTGAAGTTTCGACATTAAAATAGTAAATCATCTTCTTATTTATATTTAATTGATGTACAATAACCTGAGAAAAATCGTAGAATCATTAGACAAACCATTATACTAACATCAAACTCTTTGTTTTGGGGTGCTGAAGGATGCGGACGTTGTTGAAATCCCACACACAAATATCCTTTCGAATGCCAATTGTCAATGTCCACTGGAAACCACCCTATCACTCCCAAAATGTACTCTTCTTCCCCTAGGACCCCTGAGCTGCAACGAGGATGAATGCAAGAAATCACTAGCGTGGTCAAGGTATGTAGGTTACTACTAAGAGACTCCCAACCTCGTTTTTACAATGACGAACCAATCCTTCAACAGTCGCTATGTAAATCGAGCATAGTCTATGCCGTCCAACAATAGGGTAAAAGAGATGAGAGTCTCATGCTTTCTCCTTCTCTTTATAACTTTTCGAGCTTTCCATATATCTCATCCATGCATAATTCCAAATTATTCTAATTAAAATTTCTTTTATGATTCACCCACCATGTGTCACTTTTCTCCTCATTCATATTTTTCTAATTTTTAATTTGAGATTTACTGTCACCTAATCTCATAGATTTTCTCTTGGATGATTCCTTCAATTTCTCCTAATTGTGTGTGTGTGTGTGCATGTGTTTATGTAATACTTGAGTTAATTTATTTCTCTCTTTTCTTTATTCACAATTTCATATATATTTTCAATAATAATTTATGATATTTTTATTTGCTCCTAATTTAATTAAAGCCTTTTTCTATTTTTTTTTAAACACACATGCTTACCCCACTTTAGTATTTTATTTTTACTATCGTGTTCTTGTTGTGAATAATTTATGATATTTTTATTTGCTCCTAATTTAATTAAAACCTTTTTCTATTTTTTTTAAACACACATGCTTACCCCACTTTAGTATTGTATTTTTACTATCGCGTTCTCATTGTGATGGGCATATTAATGGTGCCATGCTTTGTGCATGCCCTTCAAATGTCCCTTCCGTGGTGGGGATTGGTATGACAATTGAGACCTCGTTAACTTAGTCTAGCCGACCTGTTGAGGGACTAATGGTTCCTAGTGATTAAGGTTGATTCCTTATTGAGAACCCCCAGTCCAATCCTTGTGAGTGATCAAATCTTCCTCCTATCCTCACGATAACATGCATATGACAAGCTAAAGCCTCTCTCACTTTTCAACTCGTCGCACATAGTAATCACTTGTCTCGCTTTTTCTTCCCATTCATCCTTGTTACCTGATGTGGACTGATTGGCAATCACAATCCAGTACCTGCACGTGAAACACTACGTGCATGAAATCCATCTAAATAAAACATAATATATCAATTTATATTAGGTTAACATCATCTGTCATGGATACCTTGACTCAATCCAGAGTCCACGTGGTATCAACGCCACCTTCTATCACATGTACCTGTCTTTTTCTGTCACACTTGACAACCCATTAAAGTACATGCTATACATAACATTTATGTATTCATTTAATCATCATTCCATAATCTCATGGAATCATACACATTTGATCATCATCGAAGCATCATTTCATAACTTTATGGCAATATAAACATATAATCATCATCAAATCATCATTTCATAATTTCAAACAAATAACTTTAAAACATCCCACTTATTAATCAAAGCATTAGTTTCCACACATGGCCTGGTCATTCGTCATCAAATAACCTAAAAATAACATAGCATAATAATCCAAGTCTTAAATACAGACACAACTAGGTCATTCAAAATTGAATGCCCACAAATAATAGTGTCGTGATAATAATCAAAGTCTAAGTAATATTAGGGCACTACATACACCCCCTCTCTAGGAAACTTCATCCCAAAGTTCTAGGATAGATAATGAACTACTGACACATAAGTATTTTCATATATAAGTTTAGGTAAAATACAACAACAATGTATATAAGCCGAGATGGAATGAGCATTACATACTCTCCCCCTTCAGAGAACTTCATCCCGAAGTTGATATTCAAACTCTCTTACCTGAACCACTAAATGCTAGTTTATAAATCCCACAAATATACTAACCATCATTCCTTATCTTAGAGTCATCTCACCCGATGACTTCATTCAATTGCTTTGGCTAGCCCTAAATGGGGCATTAATCCTTTATCGTACATTGCAATACCATCAACCTCATAATTAACTTACTAGTTCTCAATACTTATAATGAGTTTCCACAATCTTGCTCACAACGTGACAAAAATATTATGTTGATTCTCAACATGGATATGGTTCCAAAGTGTTAAGACATAGTAACTCAGACGAAGATATTAAATTTTGTGACCTAGTCATTCTGTCAGCACCATCATGTTTAGTTTGAAGTGTTAGTCATGTGCATATCTTGGTCCACCTTAAGTTTGATCCCTTCAGTAGGTTCACCAAAGTTACATTTAACTGTTACCATGTCAGGGTCGAGTCAAGTCTATAGTTTTTTATTTTTGTTAATAGCAGCATCGTGTAACAAAATCATGTCATTGTGTTTGTCTCATCACATTGTTCATCTCCATATTTCGTTTGATGAAAATCGTTACTGTTTGACCCTCTCAACACTCGATGGAAGTTTCAACACGTGTTATTGCATCCTGTTAGCTAAAAATGCCAATTTCCCTTGACAAACCATTATATTTGACTCCATATTCAACATCATTGATCATGAATTATACCCATATACATGGTGCTTATAATCTATATGCAAATAAGGTATCCTATAGAGGTTTATATCAATCACAATAGAATGAACTCAAAACAAAAACTAACAAATACACATGCAAGAAAGGTATTTCGTAGAGGTTTCTACTTAACATGACAAATGATCTAGCAAAACCATATGCAACCAAGGTATCATGTACAAGTATCTACTTGTCACAACATTTTTATAGTTTTCATAGATGAGCTAATGTAAAATGGTCGATTAGAGAACCATAACTAATAGGTCATGAGGTATGTAGAGTCAACATGTCATTTAGATGCCATAGGTGTTCAATTATTACATACATGTTATTTATTGATCTTAGTTAACATTTCCATGTTGTTTTCATTCATACCAAATCATCTCTCCATGTATCTTTATTCATAGTAGGGAGTATAGAACAACTTTATTCTAAGGTGCTTAATAAACTTTGGTAAAGGAGTAATAACACACAAATAGGGATTACATTCTATATGACAATATCATGTTGAGATATATGACATTACTATAAATAATAATAAATATAATCGACTGTACTACAACTATCGAGTCCCTTTCGTTAAAAGCATGGTGTACTTCATAACGATATAATTGCAGGTCAAATACCCCATCCTTTGAAATATAGAATAATAGAGTTGCTTTTATATCTCAACATTGATGTCAACCAATAATATCCAATTCCCTTTATAATTCACAACCTCCATGCTAATCCATATAATAATAAAATTATTTTATCATTCATAATATTCATGCCCAACCATTTATATATGGAAACCTTCATGCCACATAATATCATAACAATTAAAATAACTATTATAATTAATGACTTTAATTATGTCCTATTTCTCCAAATAATCTAGCTATTTCATAATCCACTTATTTGAACTTTATGTCAATTCAATAATCATAAATTTACAATTTATAAAAAATGACAAGTATAATTAGTGACTGTATCGAATTTATCAAATGATTAATATATTTAAAAAAAAACCTGAAATGATTAATTTGTATTATAAACAATTGGAAAAACTAGCTTCATAAGGTACAAAATATTAGTTCAAATCATATCTAACAATGTCTCCAATAATTCTGATAATATCCTTTACAACTTCCAAAATCTGAGAACTATATAAAAAAGACTACGTATAATTGTACGGCTATATAATTTAACAAACTGGCCTAGTAATTTTTTACAAAAATGAAGCATACAAAATGAAAATTAAATCAACCTATTATCACTGTTCATAACTTGATCTTCTACATTTGCGCCTAAGCTGACATTGGTACTGGATATATTGACATCTTCTTTGGGTTTCACTTCATCCTCCTCGCTTGAACTTGAGATAACAATAGGGGATGTTTGGCGAACAAACTGCCCATTATTGTTTTTACTTCTGGAGTTGTCATCCATTATGTAATTCTTGATAGCTATGGGGTCTTCATGCATAGATAGAGTTCAATATATTTCCTTTACTTGTGTGTCACAAGCATGACCTGTACCTTCAGCTTCTTCCAGGAAAGTATCAAAACAAGACATATTAACATTAAGCTGAGAAGAAGCCTATTCAACTTCATCAACACTGCTATCCAATACGGGAACATGATCTGTAATACTGTGAACTACTGCTCTGAGTCCTTCCATTTGAGCCTTCATCCACCGCATTTGTTACCAAAGGCCCTGGATGTCAACTTGAATAGCCCCAATTCTTCCAAATATTTCCTCAATCTGCTTTTCTGTGACTAGATCCAAATTACTTTCTCCAGAGAGCTAATTCAACCTTAAAATCCCTACACTTCAAGATATCCAAATGCTATTGAAGGCATGTTCTATAGGTTTCCCAATACTTACCATAAGGTTCTCAAAGAAGTCCCAACAAGGAACCTTGTTTTCCAATAGTTTTGCTTCTTGCCCAGTTCTTTCCACTAGAATGTCAAAAATTTCCTCAAAGAAATATGACTCCTCTAAAACGAAAACCAAACTAAAATATTCACTACTCAACCCTGTGCTCCAATTGAGGATGTGATATACATCCTACCCAAGAATTACCACAAGACTCTCAAAGTCATTCACGTGAGAAGTCCAATGTCTAAGGGGGTGAGACAACTCTATTTCCTACCCAAATCCTTCCATAATTGTCTCTGTATTTTCCTCAGAAAAATACCGCTCCCCTGGAAATAGAACCAAAGTGAAATTTGATCCTACGTCCCAAAATCTCTAAAGGAGCGAGAGGGGAGAATCAAAGCGATAACCAAGGGAGAATACCAACCAACCAATATTGAAATATGCAATGTACAGAATCAACATCCACACTCGCATTGCATAGAAGGTGGTAATATAATCCACAAGAAACCAGTTGACCATTCTAGAATTCATGTCCTCACAAACCCAACTTTCTCTGTTGTTGAATACAAACCAAGGATGAAGAAACATAATTTCCTTACCACAACTTATGAATACACCTTTACCAAGAGTACTGTCGAACATACCGTCATTAAATCTAGTTGTGCAAATCATTGGAATTCATGAGGCATCAAATACCAAGGATCCTTCCAACCTCCACATGTCGGAAAATAAGACCAAATTAATTTCTATTACCTTCCATCACAGTTGATCAATAATGAGCTGTATTGTCATAAATAAATGCATAGAAACAAGCATTAAGGGAGCCAACTTGCTTGGATTTGATCCCCATTTTCAATTAAACCTCCTTGTGGAAGATGTGAGGCTTGGTTAGCTAGTCCATCAGCTCGAGAGTTGTGCTCTCTTCAAATATGAAATAATTGAAGAGACAAAATTTGAGGGAGAAGCCCAATGATATGTTTATGAAGTCTTATACCTTTTTGATCCCCTATTTCTTGGCATTGCCTAGTTTGAGAGAGAATAAGAAGCAAATATCCAATCACCATTAGAGAACGAATACCTAAAGTAATTGATTGCTTCATGCCTAAGAACAAGGCATAATGCTCCGCTTGATTATTTGTACCAATCCCTAATCCACAAACATAGGTCTTTATAACTATATTTCCTCTAGGGTCAAAGATGACCCCCACACTTGTATCCCCATAATGATTAACTATATCATAACCAATTTTATTGGACTTTATGTCACTTTGAACATAAATTCAAATAATAACAACTTCAAATTATAAAGGTAACAATTACAATAGTGAATATAATTACATCGGAATATTCAAATTCCTATGTCAAAATCGATTTAGTTTGGACTTCATGTCAACTATGAACCTAAAAATAAGTGATAATAATTTCAAATTATAAAGATAACAATTATAAAAGTGATTATAATTGCATCGTACCGTCTTTTTAAAATTATATAAATAAAATTACATATAACTAAAAAGCTACATTAGATTTCATAATAAAAATAATTCAATTGTTGATTATAGTAAAATTACGAGAGTTTCTTAAATTAACCACCCATGTATTCATCGATAAGGTTGTTGAATGAAGTTGTCATTAATGTCAAATTCCTTGAATCCCCTACCGACATTGATGACAAGAATACATGCAGTATCCAAAAGAATCCCTGCAAATGTCTTGAAATAAGTCTTGAAGATTCCCAACAAAATCCCCTTGATGAAGACATGAAGTGCATTGAAGATGCCTAGTTTGGATACCGTATTTTTGGAGGCCTTTTACACCCTAAATATCTGTTCAAATGGTGGAATATTATACATAGTTGTAAATCTTACTCCAATACCTTTATGATGGTATGGAGAACTCCCTCTAACTCCAAAGGAATCAAAAGATATTAAGGTTTTTGTGAAGACTGTTCAACCCGAAATGTAATGTCGGCTTAGCTAGAAGAGTACATGTCAGCCCCGATGAAAAAAAGTTGAACCCTTGGACTAGTATAAATACAAGTTAGAACTTCACATTTCTTACACAACTTCACACATCCTCTCATCAAGACAAGTGCACAATTTCCACCGGGGATAAGAAACCCTAGCAAGGAGACTTGTCATATCAAAGGAGTATCTCTACATTCTTGGGTTTCCTATTCTTGGACTAGGGATTCTACATGTGTGGCGAGGTAGGAGAAGGAACTTCTTTTAGGGTTTGATGCTCTTGGAGAAGATTGGATAACATAGGGATGATGATGATGAAGTAAACCATGATGATGATCGGTACGACCCAACAGATGTAGAGAAGACAAGTGATGAAAAGAAATGATAAAAGGTAACATATCCCATATTCTTAAATACTAGGGGATTGTAGCCTCCTACCAATACAATTTGGTAAACTAGGGAGTTGGATCTTCCTTTAGGTTGGAACCTATAAACTAGGGGGTTGTAGCATCCTTTGAGTTGTTTCTCATAAATCTTGGAGATTGGTGTCTCCTCTTTATTGATGTAAATTCTTCTATGATTTATCAATATTGAGTTTCCATATATATCTTGTGTGCTTCTTGTTGATGGTTTATGATATACTTGTTGTGAAAAGTAAAATGTTATTAAGTGCTCAATATTGTTTTCTATATATATTTTCAACAATTGGTATCAATGCAAGTTATCTTCAGAACAATCTAATCACCACAATAAAGATTAAACATGGAAGTTCTCTCTCCAAATATGATTCCAATATTTGATGGAAATGATTATGCATTATGGAGCAATAGAATACAAACTTGAAAACTTTAGGAGTGGATGTTTGGCTCTCAGTTGTTAATGGCTACAAAATTCCCAAAACTCCAACAACCGATATTGATGAGAAGAAATTATGTAGCTGTAATTCAAAGGAAAGGAATTCTATCTTAAATGGAGTGACAAAACCTTTTTTTCTTAAGGTGATAGGTTGCAACACAGCTCAAGAGGTCTGGGATAAATTGCCTAATATTTATGAAGGAGATGAGAAAGTCAATCATGTCAAGCTTCAAACACATAGAGCAAAGTTTGAAAATTTGAAAATGAATGAAAACAAGAATATTGCATCCTATTTACTCAGAGTAGAAAAAGTTATCAACTCCATCAGAGGATTAGGAGAAGAAGTCGATGAATCCTTGATCGTAAATAAAGTGATGAGATCACTTCCCTTGAGATATGATGAGAAGTCTCTGTCATAGAAGAAGCTAATGATTTGACCAAGCTAACAATGGATGAACTACATGGGACCCTCACAACATATGAGATGCGAACAAATATAGACAATGAACATCCAACAAGAGAAGTAACCTTTATAGACGCGAAGAAAACAAGGAACAAAGGACATAGGGTAGAAGAAAAACCAGATGAAGAAGAAGCAAATTTGGTGAGGAAGCTCAAGAAGGGAACTAGGAAATACAAAGGTAAGTTACCTTTTAAATGTTTCAATTGTGATAGAATAGGACATTATGTTAATAAATGTCCTTTTGAAGAAAATAAAGGCTTCGACATGAAAAAAAACCCTTACTCCAAAGAGGACAATAGTTCATCAGATGGAAGTGATGGAGAAGAAAGGGATGTAAGGGAAGTTCTCTTCATAACTCAAGAAACCCATAATGATGACCGTAAAGTTTTTGAAACAAATGGAATTGATCCCGAAGAAGAGTAAAGTAATGTAGAGATAGAAGAAACAATTGTGAATTTTTTTTGGGGAACTAAAGACGATTAAAAATCTAAATAGGAAGATGAAGATAACCTTGAAAAATTGAAGTATGTTGAAGAAGAAATAATCAATATTAGAAACAAAAATAAAGAGTTGAAAATAAAACTTGAAGAATATGAAGAAAAGAATAATGAGCTTGAAAATAGAATTGATATCTTGAAAGAAAAGTTGAATGAGCTGATGTTGTCAATAGAAAAGTTGAATGACTACATGAAATTTGAAAGGAGTACTGAGAAGTTAGATGAAATTCTTAGCAAACAAAGATCACCTACTTATAAAACGAGACTTGGTTATGATAATAGTTTGAAGACACCAAACAAAGATAAAATATATATAAGGAAATCAGTAAAGGATGATGAAGGAAATTCTAGAAGCTCTACCAATGTATTAAGAGGTGAAATCAACAAAAAAAAGGGAATTGAAGAACAATAGGAACATACCATCTCTTGCTGGAATAAAAGATCTGAATTTAGGAGAGTTGAGACACCAAGAAAGTCATGTTCTACCAATTATGAAAATATTTTTCTTGGTCACTATTATACTTGTAGAAACTCTGGACACAAATCAATTCATTGTAAAATCAATGCAAGAACAACTATATGAGACAAATAAATGATTATGGATATTCAAGGGACAACCATGTAAATATTAAATTTGGAAATACTCATGGATTTGTTAACAGAAATTTCAATCCATTCGATCCATTGATGGATCAAAACATTGTATGCTACAAATGCAATAATCTTGGTCACAAGGCACGAGATTGTAGAAATATGAAAGAAGATGATCCTATCATAAACAAAGAGAAACCAACTACAATATGGGAGAAGAAAGAAAATTCAAACAAGGAAGATTGTCAAATAACACTGCTTGTTAAATATGAAGAAGACGAATGGTACATAGACAGTGGGTGCTCAACACACATGACTAGGGACGAAAACAAATTCATCAGTCTAAAAAATGGAGAAAGTTATAGTATTTCATTTGGAAATGACTCATCTGTCAAGATACTTTGAAAAGGTATAGTGAGTCTTGCAAGTGAAAATGTAAAAGAAAAGGTATAGTGAGTCTTGCTAGTTGAATATTTGAAGCATAGTCTCCTTAGTGTTAGCAAAATATGTGATCGGGGATACAATCTCAAATTTGACACCAAAAAATGTGAAATCAGAGAAGAATACTAAGGAAGATTGGTTGCAACAACAACAAGAAGACCAAATAACATATATATCCTGGTCAAAGTGAAGAGAAAGAGGGTTGAAGCCACACAAAAGAGCTCCATGAATAACAACAAGGAGGTAAAGGATAAGAACACATAAAAGAAAAGTGAAATAATATTGAGTGTCATGATTTCAGGGGGAGAAACCACAAAGAAAAGAGATAGTGACAAGGAAGTGGCAACACGATCAAATTCAAGAATCATCCTTTGCCATTGATGTCGAAGGGGGAGAGAAAGATCAGAAGCATGGCGACATGGGGAGCATGATAACAGGGGGAGTATGTATTAGTATTTCCATCAATGAAAAAGGGGGAGATTGTTGATTGAAGCTGTCATTAATGTTAAAATCCTTGAATCCCCTACCAACAATGACGATAAGACTACATGCAATGTCCAAAAGAATACCTACAAATGCTTTGAAAGAAGTCTTGGAGATGCCCAACAAAATCCTCTTGATGAAGACATGAAGCATGTTGAATATGCCCAGTTTGGATACCCTATATTTGGAGGCCTTTTACACCCTAAAGACTTGATCAAATGGTGACATATTATACATAGTTGGAAATATTACTCCAAGACCTTTTCGATGTTATATAGAACTTCCTCTAACTCTAGTTTTTGTGAAGGCTGTCCAACTTGAAATGTAAGTTCTACTCATCCAAAAGAGTACCTATCAACCCCAATGAAAAAACGTTCATCCCTTAAACTAGTATAAATACAATTTATAACTTCAC
The DNA here is from genome assembly GCA_027924585.1 of Larix kaempferi. Taxonomy (NCBI): domain Eukaryota; kingdom Viridiplantae; phylum Streptophyta; class Pinopsida; order Pinales; family Pinaceae; genus Larix; species Larix kaempferi. The sequence goes on along the minus strand of BSBM01000047.1, from coordinate 19,335,550 downwards.
ATTTCTTACACAAATTCACACATCCTCTCATCAAGACAAGTGCACTATTTATACTAGGGATAAGAAACCCTATCAAGGAGACTTGGCATATCAAAGGAGTATCTTTTACATTCTTGGGTTTGCTAATATTGGACTAGGGTTTCTACATGCAAAATGAGGTAGGAGAATGATATTGTTTTAGGGTTTGATGCTCTTGGAGAAGACTAGATAACCTAGGGATGATGATGATGCATTAAATGATGATGATGATTAGTATGGAACAACAGATGTAGAGAAGACAATTGGTGAAAATCAATGATGAAGGGTAACACATAATATACTCTTAAATGCTAGGGGGTTGTAGTCTCCTTCTAGTAGAAGTTGGTAAACTAGGGAATTGGAGCTTCCTTCATGTTGGAGCATATAAAATAGGGGGTTGTAGTGTAACACCCTTCCAGGATGATGCCATTTTTTTTTATGTCTTAGTAAGTCGGTTCCACTGCTAAAGGTTAATATATTAGAAAGGAGGAGGGTTTGGCATGCGAAACTCTTCTTCAAATTTGACCATGTTGTCCTTAGATGTTAACCCTTCCTTTTATCTGACTACAAATGTTAGGTAACTTCAATGGTGGTGTTGTCCTTGGGAACCACTAATTCTAATGTTCAGGGTAACTGCATGGTTTAGATGGGATTCTCCTATAACAATTGGTTTCATCTTGCTAGGCACTAATTAACATTGTGACACTTCATTTCTCTATAACCATGAGCCTGGACTAGGTTTAACCCAATTCATATGTTATAAATGTGACATAATACATTTAACATCACCCAACGATTACTGATCAATACTTAAATACATTTCATAGGTATATACATAAAGTGAAATACATTCCACATTTCCCTTCCATATAAGAACCATATCAAATCTAATTGCTTAATACTCATTGTAAAACTCATCCATATAATGATTGTAATGCGTAATCAATAAATTACATCCAATTATTTAATAATCGTGATGAACTCCATCATAAATAAACTTAATGCATTAACAATAATTCAAATCTAAATATTCAATAAACATAATGAAACTCCTTCATATAATAAACATACATAGTGCATTTAACCTCAACTTTGATCAACACATAAATCCATTAAAAAAAGGCACTACGCATTACACAAACATTTAATATTCCCCTCACTTTTTTTAAATGACATATAACTACATTATATGGAAATACCCCACATTACATAAACCTTTTAATTATAAGAACCTAACACTTAAGTACTCTCCATTCATTTATAAACATAATCAATTTATTTGTAAATACAATATATTTCACCAAAACATAATGGTGAAAACATAATTCATCGATGTAAACCTATCATTATATTGGACCTTGATGGATTAGCATGATCCATCAATTGGGAAATGACATTAACTGTAGGACCCCTCCTTTAGGGTCCCCTCGAAATGAACCTGAAACTTTAACAACTTCATACAAACAAATTAGCCATCATAGTTATTGGAAAAATAAAATAAAAAGCGTGAATAATTTAACAAAAATAAGCAAAACCTTAACCTGTCAACCCGATCCGGCTTGTCCATTGTCGTCTTCATCTTCCGTAGGATCTCTCCAGCAAAGCTCGTTTAAACCATAGGCGAAGCAACCGTTAGCTCCGCCACCCAACCATAGGCTCATGCTTTCAGTCGCATGGCCTCCCCCGAGCTTTGGGTCGTAGAGCTCACACAAGTATTTCAGAAATTCAGCTTGGGCTTCCCTTCCCACTAGGATTTCTAAGCCAAACCCTTAGATAGCAGCAAGTCTTTGAGGCATTCGAAAATTACGACAATCATCCAAATTATCCCCCTTTACCCATTCCCCAAGTCTTCCTTATAAAGGGAAATCTCATGCGACACATGTCACTTCATGCATAATTAAATATTTTTAATTAATTATTTAATTAAAACACTCACCCATCCAAGTGTCAGTTTCTCTAGGAAGTGCACCAACACCCCTAAGTTTGCTCCAGTTTGTCCCCCCAGATATTTTAATTAACTCCTAGCTTTTAGTTGACTAGGTGTCTAATCTTAGGATTCTATTTTGCTCCTAAATAATGATTTCTATTATTTTAAATGCTCAACAAAAATAACTATTCATGTGCAAATGCCTAAATTATTTTTATGCATTTGCTAAGTAATAATCTAGAGTTATTCTCATAAGTTTTTATGCAGTTAAATTTAACAATCAAACTCACTAGGATCACGGTGCCGCGCCGTTGGGCTCCTAGTTCCTTAATTTTAATTCCCTGACATGGCACCACTCCGTCGGGTCCAGTCATCCATGGTTTCCATTCCTTGGCATGATACCGCATCGTTGGGTCCTTGCGTCCATTCTTTTCGTTCTCGACAGGGTACCGCATCGTCGGGCCCTTCTGTCACCATCTTTCCGTTTTGACTTGCGAGAACTCTTGTAGGGATTTTAGGAATCGTTACCATCCATCCTCCGTCTACATGCTATCTAGGGACTAATGGCGCTGAGGAGTGAGTCCATTCTCACTGCACGCCCCTCAACTCGTACGTGACCAACTCCGTCGTGGCCCACCTCGTACGCTCTCACGCATTTCTCTTGAGCAAGCGGATCAGTGCTTATCTGCTCATGCGTGGTATTCTTGTCGGAAGTCGACATCGTCGTCGCTCCCCCTGTGTGTGATTTACCCGTACTCTACGACCCTTCATGTTCCTTTGTGTGTCCGTTGGTGAACCGTCTCACTTGTTTCTACACACACTTCTCACAATAATTTATTAGTAGCACTATCCTCAATAATCATCATCTGATTTCTAAATCAAGTATTGTTAAACATTTATGATTTATTCAAACTTCTAATCAAATATACATTTCGTCGACAAATACATAATCACCGTATAGCTAGTCGTTAAGCATTATCCATATGTACAATTTTCATATCAAAGTTAATCGTTAAATAACATGAAATCGTCCATTCACAATAACTACCCAAATGCACATATATCAATCAATCGTAATCATAAATATACTCAAAATAAAATCATAGGGTTATTTTATTAACGTTTCAAACAGTTGGGTGACTCAGCAGGTGCCCTCAATGTCTATAGTAGTCTAGGGGCACTACATACACCCCTACTTATTTAGAACTTCGTCCCGAAGTTCAGAATAAAAAAAAAATGGAAAGCTATGACGCATCTCAGTTGCGTCCTCCCAAGTTACAGAGCTAGGACTGTAACTGTCCTACTGCACTTTGACTTGATCAATCGAAGCTAATCATTAAGCAAGATGTAATCAATCAATTATCCCACTCCACACGTATAATTTAATTCCTTAATTCATTTATCAGTTAATGTCGGCATTCATATCTTCAGGTTTTCCCTCAATCATTTAAGACATAACAAGGCTCAAGAGACCACTATGTCAAAGTTGTTCAGCTAGTTCACTTGATAGGTTCCCTTAAGGTCCCCAGTCATTCTAGGGCATTACATACAACCCCTCTTATTAAAACTTCGTCCCGAAGTTAAGTCTCATGTGCTTCCACGATGAGTTTTCACTTCATTTTCACATTCATTTCTTCAATATATCCACAATTGATAATAAAATTTCATTTTTTCTTTTCTACCCTCATATAAGTATAAACTGCATAATTGGTAATATAACTAGACCATACCTTTCGTAGTGTAGCAATCCCCACAGCAGTTCTCCCTTGACATCGCTAATTGTAACCGGAATTGAAATCGTCTACAACAAATTCTTTCCATTCAACAAAACTATTAAGTACATCATTTACGAAAATCCTTAAAGCATTGACACATTTCAACATAAGGAATAAAATATTCAATCCCAATTTCTTCTTTTTCTATAGTTACGTATAACTATCATATATTTTAAATAGTATCTGAATTTCAAATTAAGAGTTAACCCTTCCCAATTATGTTCTTCAATACATACCTTAACCATTACTAAACTAATATTACATGCAACCTCTCTCTTCTCATATTCCAAAGTATAATTAAATACTAGAGTGCCATTTACTTAGTATAGCTAAAAGTATAATCTCAGATTTTTATAAACAAAGTCATGTAAAGTTTTCTTCTCTTCCTAACTTAAGCACAATTAAGATTCTATAATTCAAGTAAGTTTAACTTCTCTCTTTTCACAATTCAAAGCATGATTACAAACTAGTAGTGCATCCCTGCGAAGCCATCGCCTTGATTCCAGAAAATAAGCATTTACAACCAATTGATAAAATTCTTGACGCATAACCCATCATCAAAGTATATGAATGCTGAATATCATTCAAATTGTTATACCAACAAATTTAGTGAAGAATAATTCTAACCTGTTCGAGGAGCTGGAAGTATCCTTGCCAAAGGAGAAGAAGTAAAACCGCAACTCTGATTTTTTTCCGCGTCGATCTCCATGCATCGCTCATCGTAAGTCACAAAAGACAACCCCTTTCTTATAGTATAACATAAGAAATTCTACAAGACTAAGATGTAATATATTAATCTTTAAACATAACGCAAGAAATATTATTTTCAAGGCTCCCTCTTTCCCGTTTGAAGGAATGCATACATAGTCCAATAACACCTACCCAAAAAGAAAGCTTTCCCCCTAAAACTTTTTTTTTTTTTTTTTAAAGTTGTCATAATGTAATGTCCCTCTTCGTTGAGCCATTTTTTTTGTTTTTAAACATGTAGGAAAGGATCATGTTAGTAATTAATTGTCTATGTGTCAATCCTTTTCCTCTATTTAGTTTACTATAATATTTAAATGTAACCCATCTTCTATTTGCTACATTTCATACATCTATATTCACATCTTACCCGTGCCACAAATGTTTAATACACATCTCCATTTGAGAAGCACTTTTAAATATTCGATATAACCCTTAATATTTGTGTTGAAGTTATGAACAAGATTGACTACTATCTATAAGAATAAACTTGACTCTTTAATCTACATCATTCCTTCAAGAACATATAATAATATAATTGTTAAGAAACTCAACATCATAATTATTTAACTCTTGGGAATGAACCTTACGTATATTATTCTTCTAAACAAAATGGTCAAGATATTTACAACCCATGATCAATTTACATCATCTTCCAAATATAATAATTAAAACATTATATGTCTTTATTCAAGAAGTGACATGTATTGACCCACAAACATTAATTCTGAAATACAAGCATACATATAACTACCATTCTCCTTTATTTAACAATATATATATAATTCCCGTAACTCTTTATTCTACAACCGTAATCTTATTAGAATATAGGAGGTTACATATGTATGTGAACTTCAAATAATATAATATTTATTCTTCAAAGTCCCGTCCTTATATATACTATCGTATATCAATTCCTGACTATGCTTCATGTTTATGAGACAATTACTTAGCTTTAGTCTCTTCCCTTCCCATATACGCACACTTTTCATAGTTCAAAAGAAAGTAAACATAACTGAAATAAGCGAATGAAGGATTATTTATGCTAAATTATAATATTCTCCATTAGACAGTAATATTCCATACTTCTAAATAGCCATGACGTTGAACATTCTACAACGCACACATGCATATTTCTTCTAAAGCAGGCTTTATATGAATGATACTTGAGCAACACTTGAGATATAATCACACTGCGATAGGTAATAGGTAGAAGCACTCGCCAGGTGGTGGACAGACTCCATACATTACTTAAAGATCTAATATCAAACTCTAAATAAAAGCCAATCTGCAAGTCATGGTTCTAGTTCGAACTTTGGAAAAACAAATGCCTTTCGAAATGTTTTTAAAATAAACATGCAGAGAAATTTAAGAAGAAACCAGGATACAGCCCATGATTCAACAATGCTTCCATTCTCTTTAATGAATATAGTAACAAATCAATAATAATTAACTTCCTTGGATCTGAATACGCACACAAGTAATTAAAAGATTTAAACGTTACTGAGAGTGTTAGTTGACAGCTGGTGGACATCCTTCCCATAACCTACGGGCAAACTCGAGTCGAAATCTGTGTTTGAAGAACTGGAGATAGCATCGGTTTAGGGATACTAGCAGGGTTTTAAATGACGATACACAGAGTAGTTAAAAATAATGCGCAGAGCCTCTTTCATTAACCTAGACGGTTTGGTCAAATTCACAACATCTAGAATGAAATTATACAGAGTCTTAATAAATAACATCATAGGTGAGGTAGTGAACGCTCAGAGTTACTGTCATTCACCTGGAAGGTTTGGCACATTGAATCTAACTGCACAATATTTTAAAAGAAAAATAACTACTTCAATTACAGATCATAACCCCCGAATTTAGGAAAGACGCCAACCCATTTTCAATAGATCAATTACAGTTCCCAATTGTAGGTCAGATTTACAATTAAGGATTAAGTCATATATCATAACTACGAAAGAGTAACTCTAAAAAATATCTCTTCTAATTAAACAAATTACAATCAAGACAATACTCACACGACAATTGGTCAACGCTGTATCTCCCTCCTCAACAATAAAAAAGAATTTGCAGACAAGAACCTATTCACTCCGTACAAATTTACAAAGTAAAAATGCTGTAATTTATTTCAATTAAAAAAAAAAAAACAATTGAAACATGCGTTTATACACTGGATTGCTGCACCATGATCTTTCGATCGGAATGCCCCCCACACCCCCATCCCATTACTCATCAATAGACGTAGAGATATCTTCACAGGTCTCGGGGGCAACAAGGTAAGTTGTAATCCCATTACTGATAAATAAACACAGAGTTATCTTCACAGATCTCGGGGAAACAGGGTAAGTGGTAAAACGAAGAGGTTTCGGATCTGGTTCACTTTCATCCCATTACTGATAAATGAACGCAGAAGTTTGGATCTACAGCAAGTGTGGCCAAAGGGTTACTGATGCGCCGGTAGGAGGAAATTCCTCAAAAGCTGGGCGTGTTTCGCTTCACAAAATAAAAAAAATAAAAAAAATGATGATTCAATTCGTTTTTCAAGCAGTTTTGATAGTAGATCTAGAATTTGGAAAGGAAAGAAAATTAAAATATATCGATCTGTAACTCCTTTCGTATTTCCAAGCAAGGTTCAACATTAAGAAGGTAAAGAAAAACGAGTCTGAATTCACGATTAGTAAAAGCGTAGATCCGTAGCCCCATTGGGTTTCCAGGCATAATTCGACATTTAGAGAAGGAATGGAATAGATAAACACATCTGAAATCAAACTTTATTTACCTTGATCTGTACCCTACTCAATCTCTGAGCATAATTAGATAATTAAGGATAAGGGCAGTAAGTGCACAGATCCAAGATCTAGACTGTGGATAATGAACACAGCGGCTGCGTGCGGAACTATACATGATTGTCCTCCGATTATTTGTTAACTTCTTCCACATATGTAAATAAAGTTTCAATCTTATTCATAAAAGACTTAGGATTCTGATCTATTCATGTCTATGGTAAATTCTTTTGGTAGATTAAATATAGTTTAAATTCCAGAATGTAGCTAAGCCACGGCAGTGTCTTACAGTTTTACATCCCATCTAATATACAGAATTTTCTATTTTTCAGTGAGTCGTCCCACTAGCATTGAAATGATGATACTTTTATCCCAACCTTATAATTCAGCATTATTGGTTCATTTAAACTCTATAAAATAAAATAATTAATATGAATTTAAACACCGCACTTCTATTTTCACTTCAGTTCTATAAAACCAATAATTAACATAACTTCAAAAAAATTATAATTCAACACAGTTATTACATTTTAGTTTGAGGCGAAGATTGAAGGCGTGATGCCTGTCCCTCGTAACATGAGTTCATGTATCTCAATCTTGAACGCAATGGTTGCTTGAGTTTTAAATATGTATATTTCCAGAGATCAAATCCTTTTAAAATAAATTTATCAATTAGCAGATGCAATGCTAAGAATACACAGAAACTCAATAAAATTACCCAGATTTGAAGAAAAAAAGAAATACATTCGTTCAGAACTGAAAGACCCCGATGTGAATTGGATTCACACAGACTCCGCAGGAGAAAGATCTCAATCAGATTTTTTAATTTTTAAGAGCTGGAAAACAAAATACTCTGGATCTGGGTCCATCCGAATTCTCACAGAGAAGGATCACAATTAAATTAAGGAAAAAGGGCAAACGTATCCAGAGCTGGTTTCACGCAGACTCCTACAGGGGAAGGACGCGATCAATCTTAAGAAATTTACAGAGATTTAGGAGGTTGAATAACCCTAAATCCTAATGCAGGCATGATAGAAGAAAGTCACAAATTCCGAACTCGCAATTACCAACTAGAAAACGCCAATATTTAGGAACGACTGAAACTGCATCCGAGTTAAATATTTGCCATGGTAAACCAGGATTCTTTAGAGTTTCAAAATTTAAATTTAAAAAAAATAATGAGATCATCATACAGCCGGTAACTTTTAAGGATCGGCTTAATTCAATAAAATAAAAAGAAATAACAGAGATCGGTTTTTCCAAGGGAAGATCTCATGGGTTCTTAAAGATCGACTAGCTTCAAATTCAAGATCTGAGATTCAGAGTGATGGGATTCTTCATACGACCACACAATTTTAAAGCTTCAATTTAAAACAAACATAGAACAGGAAATTCTGCCCCAATTGAACTGAATCGCAGAGAGGTTAACAACCGAGGTTACCGTTCTTTAAATTAAGTTTCTGGAAATATCGATGATTGGTAGACTTCCCAAAATCGAAGCATCATCAGAATTTTAAACCCAACATCAAGATCTAAACTCTAAATACTAGAAGTTTGAAATTAAATTACCAGATCTAGAACGCCACTTCGGAACGCATTGATTTAAGAAACAATTTTAAAAGAACTGTGAATTCTGGAAACACCCAACTGAGAAGTTGAAACTACATAGCGCTAAATCTGGATTCAAATACTGTGGATTTTAAAGAATTTGGAAAGGCCAAACTCATGACAAGTCTGAAATAAAAGACGCCAAGTCTTGTTTTTAAAGGAGACGCAGAGATTTAGAACATAACTTATATCCAATTTTAATTCGTGATCAAAGCTGGAATAATGCAGAGGTAGAACGGGGATCTCAGTCAAATAAACAGAGCAGAAGACATGGATTTTAAGAATCTGTAGGGCAGTCAATGAATAGGTCTACCTTCACGCATTCACACAGGGATTTATAATAGACGGTGATAGAGGTCAGATCATCCTCTTAGTACATATGTATATACTCATATCTTAGTTTTAGAAACATATAAGGAGATCCGTTTACACAGTATATTGGCTGTGGTCAAAATTAAAATGATATCCACACAGATCTAGTTCCAGATATGTAAATAACCCAAAATTATAATCTCAGTAAGATCGGAATGTAGGGCGTCCCATTTTAAGATTTGCAGAAATTATATATGAAATTTGAATTTAGCTGAGATAAGGAAATAACCTTGTAACCATGCTTAATAACCACACGAAATATAATAACAATGGTAAATCCAAATGTTTCTAACCTTTCCGAGGAGATTGAGGAAAGTTTTTGTTGCGAAAGAGACGAAATTGCAGTCCGTCGTCTTCAGTAACTCAGAGTTTGGTGCCCTCAAGGCTCGACCGGCTCTGATACCAAATGTAGGACCCCTCCTTTAGGGTCCCCTCGAAATGAACCTGAAACTTTAACAACTTCATACAAACAAATTAGCCATCATAGTTATTGGAAAAATAAAATAAAAAGCGTGAATAATTTAACAAAAATAAGCAAAACCTTAACCTGTCAACCTGATCCGGCTGGTCCATTGTCGCCTTCGTCTTCCGTAGGATCCCTCCAGCAAAGCTCGTTTAAACCATAGGCGAAGCAACCGTTAGCTCCGCCACCCAACCATAGGCTCATGCTTTCAGTCGCATGGCCTCCCCCGAGCTTTGGGTCGTAGAGCTCACACAAGTATTTCAGAAATTCAGCTTGGGCTTCCCTTCCCACCAGGATTTCTAAGCCAAACCCTTAGATAGCAGCAAGTCTTTGAGGCATTCGAAAATTACGACAATCGTCCAAATTATCCCCATTTACCCATTCCCCAAGTCTTCCTTATAAAGGGAAATCTCATGCGACACATGTCGCTTCATGCATAATTAAATATTTTTAATTAATTATTTAATTAAAACACTCACCCATCCAAGTGTCAGTTTCTCTAGGAAGTGCACCAACACCCCTAAGTTTGCTCCAGTTTGTCCCCCCAGATATTTTAATTAACTCCTAGCTTTTAGTTGACTAGGTGTCTAATCTTAGGATTCTATTTTGCTCATAAATAATGATTTCTATTATTTTAAATGCTCAACAAAAATAACTATTCATGTGCAAATGCCTAAATTATTTTTATGCATTTGCTAAGTAATAATCTAGAGTTATTCTCATAAGTTTTTATGCAGTTAAATTTAACAATCAAACTCACTAGGATCACGGTGCCGCGCCGTTGGGCTCCTAGTTCCTTAATTTTATTTCCCTGACATGGCACCACTCCGTCGGGTCTAGTCATCCATGGTTTCCATTCCTTGGCATGATACCGCATCGTTGGGTCCTTGCGTCCATTCTTTTCGTTCTCGACAGGGTACCGCATCGTCGGGCCCTTCTGCCACCATCTTTCCGTTTTGACTTGCGGGAACTCTTGTAGGGATTTTAGGAATCGTTACCATCCATCCTCCGTCTACATGCTATCTAGGGACTAATGGCGCTGAGGAGTGAGTCCGTTCTCACTGCGCGCCCCTCAACTCGTACGTGACCAACTCCGTCGTGGCCCACCTCGTACGCTCTCACGCATTCCTCTTGAGCAAGCGGATCAGTGCTTATCTGCTCATGCGTGGTATTCTTGTCAGAAGTCGACATCGTCGTCGCTCCCCCTGTGTGTGATTTACCCGTACTCTACGACCCTTCATGTTCCTTTGTGTGTCCGTTGGTGAACCGTCTCACTTGTTTCTACACACACTTCTCACAATAATTTATTAGTAGCACTATCCTCAATAATCATCATCTGATTTCTAAATCAACTATTGTTAAACATTTATGATTTATTCAAACTTCTAATCAAATATACATTTCGTCGACAAATACATAATCACCGTATAGCTAGTCGTTAAGCATTATCCATATGTACAATTTTCATATCAAAGTTAATCGTTAAATAACATGAAATCGTCCATTCACAATAACTACCCAAATGCACATATATCAATCAATCGTAATCATAAATATACTCAAAATAAAATCATAGGGTTATTTTATTAACGTTTCAAACAGTTGGGTGACTCAGCAGGTGCCCTCAATGTCTATAGTAGTCTAGGGGCACTACATACACCCCTACTTATTTAGAACTTCATCCCGAAGTTCAGAAAAAAAAAAAAAATGGAAAGCTATGACGCATCTCAGTTGCGTCCTCCCAAGTTACAGAGCTAGGACTGTAACTGTCCTACTGCACTTTGACTTGATCAATCGAAGCTAATCATTAAGCAAGATGTAATCAATCAATTATCCCACTCCACACGTATAATTTAATTCCTTAATTCATTTATCAGTTAATGTCGGCATTCATATCTTCAGGTTTTCCCTCAATCATTTAAGACATAACAAGGCTCAAGAGACCACTATGTCAAAGTTGTTCAGCTAGTTCACTTGATAGGTTCCCTTAAGGTCCCCAGTCATTCTAGGGCATTACATTAACTATTAACATGAATCTCATCATGGCACAATTCACAATTATACCTAGTCTGTTATATAATGACATAATCATTAACACTAATGAAGCACACCATATTAACATGTTATATTCATTATATACGATCTCATATACTCACATAACTAAATCACAATGTAACATATAATGCATTACTTCTTCTCTTCTCACGTTTGAACATTATGTGAATATATTACATGAAAACATAACATGTTAACACTAGGCACGTAGATAGTAATTATTTATACATATGCCCTTCCCATTCAGCATAAAATCCCATTTAATTTTCATGCACCATGCATCTCACATATATATAAATTCCTCTAGTTGAAAACATAAGCATTTCTATATCTGTAACCTATATCCATCCATCCATATCTCACTTGAGTATTATGCCCCACATGTTGACTTATATCTAATACTCTTATAAAAACATAATCATATGTAGATGAAAAAATTCTTAATCGTAAGACATGAACACACACATATTCCTATTAGCAAACTTATTCAAGTGCTGCTCGTTATCATAGAGAGCATTAATAAATATTACTTAGCAGACTCCCAGGATTGGCAGAATAATATATTAACCTGCAGACTGTTGTTAATCCCGGTCTATTGATCTTGCGAGGCTTATACACCAAGTCAAGTACCTAGTGAATTCAACGATTTGTGTGTCTGGTTTTAAAACGTGTATGTGCTTGGAGTTTCAAGGGACTAGGCACTGGTTCTAATAAGGTTTACATGACAGAACCTTGGTTCCATAACCATCTAGTTTGCTCCCCCACACGGTTCAGTTGTTAGGATTTCCCCAAAATTGAAACACTTGCATAAACTGCAATAACCAATAACCATTTTCTTGCAATTATAACAATATAGACCATGCATGATTAAAAGGAAATACCACCTTTTAACAATGTTAAATTTCACATTAAAAATCTATAACCTATAAACCTTCTTGTGCGATAATAATATGTGGCTATAGTGTGGGATTTCCAAGTATAGATTCACACTTTTATAACAATAAAGTTTTCACAATGATAATGGTAATCCACCTAATAGTTTATAATTCTTTATTAACACATATCTAACAAACTCTTTTCGTGAATGCAGGCTAGAGCAATTTATTGGATGGATCTAAATATACATGTACACCATTTTGGTAACCAAATCTACTAATACATTCATATTTAATATCAACATAACCATTAAATTAATATATGGAAATACCACATGATAATATTGACCTCTGAAATCCTGGTGAAGTTGTCGAAAATTGTTGTAGTCACTAAAGTCCTGCCGCAAGCTTCTTTTTCAACTTTCCACTCAAGATTGATCTACCGGTTTCCTCCCTACCATACCCATGGGTACTCACCTTCCCCTGGGAACCCCGAGCCACAATGTGGCTGACAATAGAAATCTAGCCAAAGAAACTATGGTACACATGCTAAAGCTATGGGGCTCCCAACCCCTCTCGTACCGAAGTGAACCACACCAAAAAAAGCCACCTTACGATGTGATAGAGTCTCCCTATCCAACATTAGGGTAAAAGATGAGAGATTTATGCCCTCTCCATTCCTTTTAACCTTTTTAAAAAACCCTCATGCATTCATGCATCCATTTTTTTAGTTAATTTAATTTCTTTTAAATTCTTATTTACCTACCTAGTCTCATTTTTGTCAACTTTCATTTTTTTTTTTTTTTTTTTAACTGAAACTTACTTTTAGTTGAGTTTTCCCTGTGTTACCAGATGAACTAGCAAAGCTAGTATTTGATAAACAAATGTACGGAGCAAGTGACCACTGTCACCTTAGTCACTCCTCCAAAACTACTTTGGAGTGTCGTAACCTCCAAGGGGAGAGCCCTCCAAGGATTTACAAGACACTTGGGACAACAAAGCTATGTCTACTAGAAGACCAAGTCAATGACCAGTACCTTAAACCAATATACTCATATGAATGAAGAAGATGTAATAATCATAGAGTGTTGTAGATAATATGTAGCAATGCAAATATCCAATCCAATATAAGTAATCAATCATATTTATATGGAAGAGATAATTCATCAATGACAAACAAGACACTATAGGTCATCCAATAATGTCTAATTACATATCAAGATTATAAATATCAATGGTACTTTAGCATATAAAAATGTAACATAGATCATCTAATGCCAAAGAATATAATCACCAATCCCTAACAAAATATGTAATACTGTTATATGTAGCAGAATCCACACAATATAATAGAAACGAGATGTTAACCCTTTCAGTGGTAATTTAAAGCACTAGTTATATAACAAGCAAGATGTGTAACACATAGAATCTATACATCCACAATACACCACTTTCATTAGTAATGAATGACCATCGATGTGTGAGTAATAAATATAAGTTTCAGGACTGTATGCAATTACAGTATGGCAGTATATCTTCCCTTTATGACCTTTAGGACAACACTTGAAATAACCTTAAAGGTGTGACCAATATAACCAATAGTTCCAACGATCTTTATCATCGATATTCAATCATTAAAGCGAGTTCTGAAACTGTATATCATCAATAAATAATTGTCTTTTCAAACCTCATTATGGAAGCCTGTAAATAGTGAATTGATGCAATTTTAGGTTGACTTTGTTTATGCTTCTGTGTGTAGGTGATATGGCATGAAGGAAGGTTTTGACAGTTTGCTAGCAAATTGTACGTAGCAGCAGGACAACCTGTTTGAAGGCTATTGCAGCAGTGAAGGAGACCCCAAAAATGGAGGTTGAACCCTTAATGACCAAGCCAAGGGCTAGGGGAAGGTTGAGTGGACTAAGTCAAGGGTCTTTTCCAGCATTAGGATGAAATAAAGGAGAAAGGGATGAGAAAGAGAAAGGGATAGGAGGAAGGAAGTAGAATGGAGAAGGAGGAAGAGAAAAGGATGAAAGAATAAAGAAAGAGGAGAAGAAGAGGAAGGAGAAGAGGAGAATGAGAGAAAGGGAAAGTTAGGGTTAGGTTTTAGACTGTTAGGGTTTTAATTTATGTACAAAAATCAGAAACAAGACCTAATTACAAAAAAACACAAAATTAACCTTAAAATAATATTTGCACATGTACAATTAGGGTTTTTTGATGTTTTAAATTTTTAGGGATTTCTAAAATTTCGACCTAGGGTTTTTAGAGCTTAAAAAGGCAGGGTGAAATTTTAGGAGAGAGGGCCGAAATTTTAGGAAGGCCAAAACAAATAATTTTTATTTTTATTTTCTAGGTTTTTAACATAAAATTGCAGACCTAATTCTAACCCTAATTCTACCATGAAAATGAAAAATTACACATGAAAATGCAAGTGAAATTTAGTAAAAAAGATGGACAAACTTAGAGTTTTAATGGATATTACCCTTAAATCTTGGCCTTAGAGGAAGGTGACCAACCTTCCTCTTGGAGGTAATTCTCCTTGCTACTAGGTTAGGGCTTCTTGAAACAACATCTAGGGTTGGTTTCAAGAGCCTCAACTAGGGAAAAGTTGGAGCTCCAAGGCCAAACTTTGTAAAAACCTCCTCTTGGGAGCATTTTTACTATGCAATGGGGATAGAACAGCAGGAAAAATCCCTATTCAAAGAGAATGTAGCCGTAGGGATACCATTCAATAATTCAAGATGCAAAATTTACCTACCATTCATCAAATAAACCTTAAAAATGTAAAATACTTACTTGAGCATGAGTTATTCCAACCATTCTAGCATCCACAAAGCATTAGCAAGACAAAGAAAGCATCCAACCTCATCCAGGAGAGAGAAGAATCATCCCTCCAAGAGGTGCACATCACTTCATAAGGCTCTTCTAGGGTAAACGAGTAGAATACTGAATTCTATCCCATAAGTTGTGTGTAAAAAATGAAGTGAGGAGATTGTATTTATATGATCTCACACTCAGTTTTACAAAATAACCAGGCCTACATGCCTTAAAATGTCAATTTAAAATTATAACATGTCAACTTAAAATTATAATAACATAAAATAATCAAATCTGTGGGTAACTTGGGACATTTTCCCCAGAGCTCACCCAAAAATGCCTAAAATACCTAAAACTGAGCAAAATACTCCAAAATGAAGGCTGGAGTAGGCAGGGGGGGCGTCATACCCCATCTAACCCAAACAGTGCTGATAATCCCTCAACACCCCACTAAGAACAAATAGTACGACCTGGTGAGGATTATGATGTCATCCTTGGAAGAGGGCTAAGGAGAGAGGGTGCTATGCTGTAGAGGGAACAGGAGGGTGCCTGAGGTGACTTGAAAGAGAGGTAAGAGCCTCACAGTAGACATAAGTGTCACCAGAGTAGTGGAACAAGGGGTGGTAATATGACCTAGTGACCCACCCCTAGGAGCCCCAGACACCAACCTCAGGGCTACAAACCCTATAATGAGGCTGTCAACAATGCCACTAGCCATAGTAATCTGAAGAGAAGGACCAAAAGGTCCAGCCATAACCTCTACTCAGAAAATGATGGATAACAACTCTCTTGGTCTACAAAAAAAGACCCTCTCTCCCTGGGGGCACATATGAAGGTGCACTAGTATTGGTACCACGTAACACCCTGATTTCCTCCTTTAAGGATTTCTTTCATATTTTAGTTTTCAATTAACTATCTATTATTTTGCTCACTTTTTTTTTCATAAATATGTAATTAAATTTAAATAATTTGGGATTTCATTCACATCCAAGTTAACTCAATTCATTTCTAAAATCTTTTTAGAATTATTCTTGTTGCCCCCATTAATATTTTAGTTTATTTGTTAATTTTCTTTTTTTGCAGCGGGGATATCAAGGGTGCCATGCTCCGTGCACGCCCTTCAGATACTCCCCCTTTGGTGGGGACTTGGACAACAATGAGATAGTGTTAACCTAGTTTAGTTGACCCTGTTGAGGGATTGGTGGTTCCCAGGGAATAAGGCCGTATCCTTATTGCGCGCCCCCTAGTAAGTTCCTCGCGAGTGACCAAATCCGCGGCCTACCCTCACGACAACACACAGATGATGAGCAATAGCCTCTCTTTCTCTTTCCCAACTTATTGCGTGGACAATGCTAGACTTACATCATATCTCAGTTCAGCCCCGTTACCTGATGTGGACCAATTGGCAATCGTAATATATCACCTACATGTAAACATTGCACACATAAAATAATTTAAGGAAAAAACATGATATGACATAAATACTAGATTGACATTACTTGTCAATGATACCCGACTCAGTCTAGAGTCCTAGGGGTATTGACGCCATCATTGCGTCACATGTACCTACCTTTCCTGTCACGCTCGAGGACACATTAGAGTACATGATATCTAAAACATAATCATGTGCATTTCATAATTTCACATTTATAAACATTCAATTATCTTTTCACAATATCATCTAAATAGTTGATCAACATCAAAATCATCAAAATAAATCAATACTGGTTATCATCATAACACGTTCAAATAATAAATGGTTCTCAAACAACCATCTATAATAGTCAAAGTATCGATTTAACATATAGTTGGGTCATCCGAATGAATGCCCTCAAATAATAACACCATAAAATATGGTTTAAAATCACACATAATTGGTTCATCTGAAACTAGATGCCCTCAAATAAAACTATTGGATTCAAGTTCAAAGTCAAATTCAAATGTCCAAACGGGGCACTACATACACCCCCACTTACATACACCCTCACTTTAGGAAACTTCATCCCGAAGTTCTAAAAGAAATAAGAAAACTCTACACGCATCTCTAATGCGTCCTACCAAGTTGAGGAACTAGGACTATAAATGTTCCACTGGACCTTGACCTGGCCAACTAACTGACGCCTATGTTGTTGGGTTCGCTGCTACAGAATACAGATTGGCTTGGCCACTAGGCTCCCCTCATCTAATATCTATAAAGAGCTCAAGTCAATAACATGGGATGGATCTGGCATATAATGCCGTAAAATAGAAACATGAAAAACATCATGCATTAGACTTAGTGATGACGGAAAAGCAAGATGGTAAGCAACCGACCCCAATATTTTAATAGTATGAAATGGTCCCACAAATAGTGGTGATAATTTGGCCTCTTTTCCAAAATTGATAGCGCTCTTCTGTGGCCTCACTCACGAGAACACTCTATCCCCATCCTCATAACTCCTGCCCGTCTGACGTGCATCAACATAGCTCTTCTGTCAGTTTTTTCCTTCCTTCAACCATTCCTGGATGGATTTCATTTTCTCTTCCATATCCTAGATCATCTTTGGACCCGAAAGGATTCTATCCTCCAAAATGATTCCAACTAAAGGGTGTCCGGCATAGCCTACAGCAGAGAAACTCAAATGGTGCCATCTGGATTGAGCTATGACAGCTGTTATTGTAGGAAAATTCTACCAATGGTATATACTCCTCCCAATGAATTTACTGGTCCATAACATACATACACAACATGTCCTCTAAAACCTGATTAACCCGCTTGGTCTAACCATCCATCTCAAGATGGTATGCATTGCTAAAATTCAGTTGTGAGCCCAAAGATTCCTAGAAGCTCGTCCAGAATATCCCAGTGAATACTAACCCCTTGTAAAAAATGACCTTCCAAGGTATGCCATGCAGTTGCATGTAATGTCCCTTTTTCAAAAATTTATGAAAATGCCCAATTTTCCAAATTTTCCCCAATTTCGAACTTTGACTAGTTTTACTATTTTGGCCTCCAAATTAAACCAAATGCTCCCAAATATTCTGTAAGGGTGTATGAATGATATTTAGACTTGAATATTAAGTTCAGGGATGATTTATAACCCTCAAAATACTTCTACAAATTTGATTTGTATTCTGGTCAATGTATGGTATTTTAACTAGCAATTTATGCATAAAATCCCCCCTAGGTAAACAATGAAAATGGCCTCCCAAATGCTTCCAAAATACTTAGAATATATGAAAAGAGGTAGGGGATGTATTAATTATGTTAATAAGGTCTCATGTGCATCATTAATTGATTGTTATCTCCGTTCCAACCCTCTCCCATTCAGCTGCAAAAATCACAAATTCGACCCTTGGGGAAATGGCACTATTTCTTCTCCCAATGCAATTAAACTGAGTAAAAATACTTCAAATGCTCAAGTACAGTACATGAAACTTGTAAAATACATCCATGGAAGTATATTAATCATAAATGTATCAGAGAATCATCCATTCATTCAAAATCATCAACATTATCATGCTATACATCAATGTAGTGGGGAAATGGACATTGTTTGCTCATTAATCAACATTTTTGCATACAATCAGTGGGTATTTCCACTTGAGACTTTATGAATATGAATAATGGGGGATATTAAGCTATTACAATCAGAAATATATTATATGAATCTCTCCCAATGAGTACAAGTGCTCACCAAAAACGCCCTCCCTCAAGGAGCATGAATATGCCTTCAAAATTGGAAATGATGGAGAGGAAGTGCTGCACTAAACCAAACCATGAAAATTCTTGTAGCTTCTACATGCAAATACAAACTCCATTAAAGCACCATGAAATTCTTGAGTGGCCTCTCCAAACACCAACTTGGATGGGAATCTTTCACCCTCGAAATTGGCTAAGGCAAGAAACTAGTCATCCACTAGCTCTCTCTTCACAAATGCAATTTTTCTCAAATAATCAAAAGAAATTCTCATACTTGATTTCTACATTTTATAACCAACATTAGCCTTCTAAGGGTCGAAATCCTCTCATTATCTTCTAGAGGTTTCCACTTAGGAAATATTCCACATTTGCCACTTGTCTCCTAGTTTCCAACCCTCCATCTTCTCCCAAATTCGAGTAGAAGTCTCTTTAGCTTCCCCCAACTCCATGAGCACCTTCTTGAGCCTATTTTTGGGGATGACATGTCATAATGGTTAGGTGTAAGAAGTCAGATCTGAATTTTGTCATAGATGTCATAGATGCTTCATCATTGTTGTCATAAGACTAAGGAATCTAGCCCAAGTGTCCACTAGTCTCCAATTTGACTCTTCCTCTTCCATGGAGGTTACTATTCCATCACATTTTGACCTAATATGCTCCATGCCATGTGTATGCCTTACCAGCTCAGCCAATAATGTTTTCCTTCCCATGTATTTGAAATGCCAAGTGAGATTTGCCATGTGGCAGTGAGAAACCAAGCTAGTGGGGGTCCCACATCCTCCAAATGTCCTCAAAACCATTTGCCACCTATAATTCCTATTGGATTCATTTATTCAACTTATTTATTAAATACTTGGACTATTCTAATGTGTAAACACTATTCCTTTGCTCCCTTATTACAATTCCCAATGTACCCATTCAACCTAGGGAACTTGGTAGGATTGATGGGGATTGTTTGCTATACAATTATTTGAATGGGGACATTACATTGCACTACCTCATTCATGTAGACCTACGCTATCTCAAGCGCTTGATAAGTAGTCTTGACAAGAATAAAGTGTGCACTCTTGGTCAACGTGTCTACCGCAACAAAGATGGAATCATGCCTCCTAGAGGTCATTGGTAATCCGACAATAAAGTCCATTGATATCAACTCCCACTTAGATTCTAAGATGGCATGGGGATGTAACAGTCCATCTAGACGATGATGCTCAACCTTCACTAGATTGCATTCTAAGCATCTTGCCACAAAATTGACAACATATTTCTTCATACCGTGCCAAAATAACAATGGCTTTAGATCTTATATGTACATCTTTTTCACCCCTGGATGGGCCATATACATTGCCCTATGGGATTTAGATAAGATAAAAATTTGAACTTCCTTGTTTGCTGGTACATAAATGTGCTGGTTGTACTAAAACAAACCATAGTATTCTAGAACATATCCCAAATACTTAGGAACCTCCGTGGTTCTACTTTCAAGTTCCGTTCTTACTTCCTTATACCAACTGTTTTCCAGTTGCAGCTTTAGTACCTTTTCTCACAAATTCATTTTCAGTAGCAATACTAAGAAGATTCAAGGTCACTGATTGGAGGCATCTTCTACCTTGTTCAACATTCCCTTGATGTATGAGATGTAAAAATCATACTTGCTTATCATATCTGACTACCTCCTCTGCCTTACATTGAGGTCAATCTGAGTAAAAATATACTGTAGCCGTGTGGTGATTCGTCTTCAATTCAAAATTTCTTCCGACCAGGTAGTGTCACCACAGTCTCAATGCATACTCTATGGCCACAAGCTCTAAGTCATGTGTCATGTAGTTCTCCTCATGCGACCTTGGTTTCCTAGAAGCATAAGCAATTGAGCTACCTTCCTGCATCAATACTCCCTCAAGTCCTTCTTTTGATGCATCGGTGCAGACTAGAAAATCCTATTCCATGTATGGTACCCTTAGTATTAGGGATTTCATCAAAAAATCCTTAAGTCTCACAAATGCTTGCTCAAAACGTTAGGACTAACCAAATTTCTTGTTTTTCTTTTGCAACTCATTGGTGGGGCTCACGATATTTGAGAACTCCTCAACAAATCTGTTGTAATACCCTGCTAATCCCATGAAGCTCCGCACCTTATGATCATTTGTCGTCACCAACCACTCCAAGATTCCCTCAATATTGGATGGATCAATGGCTATACCATCCCCCAATGACATGTCACAGATAATGAATATATATGTAAAAGAACAAACGCTTGGATAGTTTCGCATATAGCTTATTCTCTCTCAAACATCTCAAAACCATCTTCAGGTTCTCTTCATGCTCCTTGGCATTTTTGGAATAACTCAAGATGTCATTTAGAAATACTTGTACAAAATTATCCAAATACTTTTGAAATAAGCCATTCATTAGGTTCATAAATATGCCTGGCACATTCGACAACCCAAATGGCACAATGACAAACTCGAAGTAGCCATAACGAGTTTTAACGCTATCTTGGGTATGTCTTCTTCTTTAATTCTCTATTGATGGTATCCAAATATTAGATCTATTTTTGAAAACACGGTTTCCCACTTCATCTAGTCAAACAAATCATCTATTATTGGTAGTGGGTATTGATTTCTAATGGCGTCCTTGTTTAATTCACGATAGTCAATACCTAGTCTCGATAACCTGTCCTTCTTCTTGAAAAAAATCACTAGTGCTTCCCATGGTGATGTGTTAGGTTTGATGAACCCTAAGTTTATTAGTTCTTGAAGTTGCATTTGCATCTCTAGCAAGTCCAACGTTGTCATGCGGTAAGGTGTTTTGTCTATCGATTCAATTCCTGACTTGAGCTCAATGGTGAACTCAAGCTCTCGCCTTCGCAGTCATCCCAACAGTTCTTTTGGAAACACATCTGCAAACTGTGACAATATGGGATGTTGGATTAATATATTGTATCCGACTTTTCATTCATAGCTATCACCACATACATATAACATCCCTTGAACATACTCTTTTTCAATTATAATGCCGAGATGGATCTCAATGATACGCCTCTTTTTGTACCCTCCAACACTTGCTGATGTCTAGAGTTGTCGATAAACATCAAATTTTTTTCCTTGTAGTCTAAAACTGCTAAATGGGCCTCTAGCTAGTCCATGCCCATTTTAATGTTGTAGGATCCTAATGCCGTAGCATAAAGAGAAAATTTGGTGACACAAAATCCTAGGTTGATGTTGCAGTCTGGGACCAACAACCCAACCCATTGGGTTATTCTAGATGCCATTTCGACTACATCAAAATGTTGTTGCTTGATTGCCATCATTTTACTCTCAGTGAGTGCTTTATGTAAAATGAAGATTTTGGTAGCTCTCGGGTCTATTAAAACAAAAAAAATTATACCATTTATCACACCTGTGGTCTTCATGATCATAGGCTAATGCTCCGCCTGACGATGATCCACTACTGCGTGAATCTGGTATGCTTGAATAATATTTCCCACTATAGTTGGCCTCTATCCGTGATTAGACCCCCTTAGGGCCCATGGATAGTCATGTTAGAAATGTGGCTCTCCACATGTCCATCAACCCCCTTTGGGGATGACTTATGTGCACCAGTTCAAGTATATGTAGAACCACTGTTGTATCGTGGTCGCTGAACTATTGGCCTACTTCTTGCCTACCGAGACTGTGCCGGTTGTCAGAAGGGAGGTCTTTTTCCTCCCGATGCTCATCTCTGATTCCCTACCTTGGGTTTTTGATAAGGGCCCTTACGTCTCGATCCCAGTTTCAAGGAACTCACAGTGTAACATACCCTAAATTCCCCTTCAAGAATTCCAAGAATGGGGGTATAGAATTTTTATTTCTTGTCGAACAAACAAATATGTTCAACACTAAAACATACTTGGTGACTTTATCATTTGAATACTTGTCAATCATTTTAAGGGAACAATTATATCGAACCAATCATTTTATTTAGGATTGTAAGGCTACCCCTAAAAAACGGGTGGTCAACTAATGCAAATCTTCAGTTACTTATTCATACTTAGGATTGTAGGGCTGCCCCTATAAAACGGGTGGTCAACTAATGCAAATATTCTGTTACTTATTCATACTTATTATATAAAAAAATATTCCTCACCGACTTAAGTATATAACACCAAATTTCTTATTCCAAAGTGATCCATTACCCACATTAGTCGACAATATAACCTAATCCTTTCTTCATGCCTCAAGAGTGAGAAAAGGTAACATTCTTTAGCTAACATATGAAACAATGGTCACCTATAGTTATATCATTTCTCCCAGCATTAACATCTTTGATTTAGTGTGTAGGTTTGATATTGATCCCATATAGTGGCATGAAATTTTCACATGACTATTGGCAGCCATAAGGATACAAGGAGACAACATTCATATGTCTTAACTCATTCTTATGTATAACTTTCTTATGCAAAATGTCTTTATTCAATAATTTCAATACATATACAATATTAGTTGACCTATCGTATCTAGACAACTTCTTCCATCTCATTTTGGATAAATATATGTAAATGAAAACATTACAAATTTACACCATGTTTCAACAATGGAGATCGCTCAAATCGAACTTATAACCATATAAGTTCCTTGTATAAATACCCTTAGATAATAATTTCTTATACATGTAACATTAATTCAATTGCTCCTTTTCAGATATTGATAACATTTAATCAACTTCACCCAACTCAACTTGAACAATTGATCATGTAAATACTTGCTCATTAGTGGTAAGCTTAAATGTGCATAAACTCAAAAACAATATATGGATATTAATAACATCTAATCAACTTCAACCAACTCAACTTGAACAATTGATCATGTAAATACTTGCTCATTAGTGGTAATCTTAAATGTGCATAAACTCAAAAACAATATATATATATATATTTAGGTGGCCATAGGCGTTATCAAATGAAACAACATGACTAACAATAGAACATTATTTATAAAGGTATCTTATGAAAAGATATACACTTATAAACTTGACGTAAACAACAACGTTATAATGAAGAATACTTAACGGGAGTAATGTAGACTAAGCGACTAAGGACATGTTTGCAACTTTCCTCCCAACCAATTGGTGCTCTGTCTGGTGTATATTTTTGCCATCGAGAGTCCACCCCTGAGCTGGAAATGAATCCACTAGGGTAGAGATTAGGCTCTCTTACACTTGTATATATTTAAGAGATCCTAAATATTTCATCTTGTATTTAACTACTCATTAAGGTTAACAAAATATATTAGGGCTATACCCTTC
Organism: Larix kaempferi; assembly: GCA_027924585.1. NCBI lineage: Eukaryota > Viridiplantae > Streptophyta > Pinopsida > Pinales > Pinaceae > Larix > Larix kaempferi. The sequence goes on along the minus strand of BSBM01000047.1, from coordinate 19,311,139 downwards.
ATCTCTAAAACAATTTCATACTTTAGGGGTATTATTCAACTAAAGGTAATATTCCTTTTTGTACATAATATTACAACTTATAATCATTTCACCCTATGACGCAAGTCTCCTTATGACAAAGGTTATTTCTTAACAATTACACATAACACACGTGTTCACATAAACAAGATGTAAACAGGATGCCAGAAGCTGGCTTATATTACTTCTACTGAAACGGTTACAATGCAAACTGTAAGGAATGAAATAACTAACTATTGTCGACCTTCGCCAATTACAATACAGAAGTAACTATGTGCTATTTCAGTGTGTCGACCATCACCCTCTCCTGGTTCGCTGCGAAACTCTGAGATATGGCTCGATCTTCTCTGCGCTCTGTATATGCATGACTTTCCTCTCCAATCTACAAAACTTCTCTTGAGCTCTGCTCTCCGATCCTCTGCTGATCGAACTGAAATCCAACTACTATCTTCCTATACACAAGCCTTCTACTCTGCTGCTGCTGTTCCCAAGATCACTCTGACCCACAAGACACGCTTCCTTTGTTTGTCGATCTCCTAAGATCCTGCAGACCTGCAACTGTTAGTGCCCCTGATGTGTTGCACAATCTCTGCCTGTGACGAAATCTGTCATGTCTTCAACCACTTGTAATAACTACCAATAACTTCCTTAACAACCCCGAACTATTGCCATGTACTCATCTTGACTTCTACACGTCCTTATGACACTATTACAGTAGTCGGTCTTATCAATGCCTCGACCATACTATCTTCCGTCGGCTTCCTTTCGCTCATGCGACTGCCAGTCCATCCCTTCCTCACCGCTGGGTTCATTCCCAAACCTGTCGGAGTTGCAGTTCGACAACATGTCAACCCTCGACGTCTTCGTTGCTACCCTGTCGTATGTCAACCTTTGACATGTCGACTCTCGACCTTCCGCAACTTCTGTCAATCTGTGATCAACTTCTCCTGCTTGATTTATTGACTTCAACAACCAATCTGCTCTTCCGCACCAGTGGTCGTCGGCACTCCCTCTGGTCGGCCCTCTTTCATGTCGATCATCTGCGACTGCTCTTCCTAGGCCTCGATGCTCCTACACCAGACTCCCCAGGTGAAAAAGAACTCAACTGCTCCGTCAGTCTCCTGAACTCTTATTTGGAAATCCATGTCATCTCCTGCAACTCATCATCCTTCCATTGCACTAAGTATTCCTTCATTCGCGAACTGCGCGTACGCCCAGCTTCGCATTCTTCTATTACTTTTGCGATTTAATCTCTTTGTCGATCTAGAATCTGCACTGTCCAGTCGATATTTGACACTTCCACGCTTCTGCTGCTTGAACCTTCTTCGAACTTGTACATATTTGAGACATTGAACGTTAGTGAAATGCTCAAGTCATTCGGCAGCTCCAACACATAAGCGTTGTCCGAAATTTTCTTCAGAATCTTACATGGTCCAATCTTCTTCAGCTTTAGCTTGTTATATGTCCCCGTCTGAAATATCTCCTTCCGCAAATGTGCATAGAATAAGTCTCCTTCGCTGAACGAATGTAGCCTCTTCTTCTTATCGGCTATCAACTTGTATGCCGTGTTACTCTTTTCTATGCGCTTTCGCACATCTTCATGTACTTCTTTCACATGCTTTGCGAATGATTCTGCATCCGTGCTTTTCTTGATCTCTGTCGGTAACTTGACCAAATCCACCACTCTATGTGGGCTTCTTCCCTGTACAATCTAGAATGGGCTCAACCCTGTCGACCGATTCACATAATGGTTATATGCAAACTCTGCTTGCGCCAACACGTTCTCCCACTACTTGGGTCTGTCTGTTGTTAAACACCTTAGAAGATTTCCCAAACTTCTATTCACCACCTCGATCTGTCCATCTGTCTGCGGATGATATGCCGAGCTAAAATGCAACCTCGTGTCCATTTTCTTCCATAGGGTTCTCCAAAAATGTCCCATAAAATTGGTATCTCTGTCCAATGTGATACTCTTCGGAAACCCATGCAATCTGACTACTTCCTTGAAGAATAGTACAGCAATGTCGGTGGCGTCGCTTGTCTTTCGACACGGAATAAAGTTTGCCATTTTCAAAAATTTGTCGACTACAACAAATATTTAGTCGCTCCCTTGCTGCCTCTTCGGCAATCCTAGCACAAAATCCATGCTCAGGTGCTCCCATGGGGTATCTGGTACAGGTAATGGTGTATACAACCCCATATTCTGACTTCTTCCTTTTTCCAACTGGTAAAATCTACATTGTCGAACCCACTTTTCGACATCTTTTGTCATTCTGGCCAATAATACTTTTCTTTGACCAATACCCTGGTCTTGTCGATGCCAAAATGACCTGCTAATATGCCGCTATGCAACTCTCGGATTAGGTTCTCACTTATGGATCCTCTGGGAATACACAACTGCTGTCCCTTGAATAGGTATCCCTCTTGGATAAAATAATCCAAGTATGGAGTCTTGTCGACACTCCAGGGTTCACGACAAGCCTCCCATGATTTCGCAAAATCCTCATCGGTCGCATAGTACTCTATCTTCACCGACTCTATTCCCGTTGCCTAAACTGTCATCATGTTCAACAATGCCACTCTTTGACTCAACGCGTCGACAACCTTGTTCGACTTGCCCGACTTATGTCACAACATGAAAGTGTATCCTTGCAGGAATTCAACCCATTTCATGTGCTGCTGATTCAACTTCGACTGAGTATTCAGATACCTCAGTGCTTGGTGATCTATGTATAATACAAATTCCTTGGGAAAAAAATAATGCCTCCACTTCTTCAATGCTTGGAAAATAGCATAAAATTCCTGGTCATAGATTGAATATTTCCGCTTTGCATCATCCAACTTCTCACTTAAGAATGCAATTGGTCGGCCTTCCTGGTTCAATACTGCTCAAATTTCCATTCCACTCGCATCGCAATCGACCTGGAAAACTTTGTCGAAATTTGGGAGCTCTAACACCGAGCTCTCAGTGACCTTTTCCTTCAACTTGTCAAAAGCTCGTTGGGCTGCTTCAGTCCACTTAAATTCCCCTTTTCTCTTGCATTCTATCAAAGGTGCAAAAATCCGAGTAAATCCCTGAATGAACTTCCTGTAGAAACTGGCAAGTCCATGGAAAATCCTTACTCCAGTTGTACTTGTCAGTTCCAGCCAATCCAATATTTCCTTCACCTTCTCTGGGTCCATCACCAACCCTTTACCTAAGATTACAAATCCCAAGTACACTAGTTCTTCTTTCATGAAGAAACACTTTTGCAGGTTCACCATCAGCTTCTCTTCCTGCAACTTCTACAATACCTGTTAAATGTGCCCCAAGTGCTCTGTCTTGGTTTGGCTAAATATCAGGTTATTGTCTAGGTACATTACGACGAACTTAACCAAGAATGGTTTTAGTACTTCATTCATCAACCGCATGAATGTACTGGGTGCATTAGTCAATCCGAATGGCATGACTAACCACTCATACAGCCCTTCGTTTGTCTTGAATGCTGTTTTCCATTCATCTCCTTCTCTAACCCGAATATGGTGATAACCGCTCTTCAGGTCTATCTTCGTGAAGTACTTCGATCCACTCAAGCAATCCATCAAGTCATCCATCCTTGGAAATGGAAACCGGTACTTGATCGTGATCTTGTTGATGGCTCTGGAGTCTGTACACATCCTCCATTCTCCACCTTTCTTCGGCGCTAATACTACTGGTACCGTGCAAAGACTCAGACTTTCTTTGGTCAATCCTCTGTCCAACAAATCTTGGACCTATCGATTGAGTTCCTGACCTTTTATTGAACTCATCCTATGCGGTGCCTTGCTTTGCAGACTCGACCCTGGAATCAAGTTGATCTGATGGGATATGCTTCTTGTCGGTGGAAATCCCGTCAGTGTTTCATCGACTACTATGCTTCTAAACTCGTCAAGCATCTTTCCGACTTCGACCGTTATCTTCTCCATTGTCGACCTCTCGACATATGGTCCTTTTGGAATGATTGCAAAACATCTCGACTGTTTTTCCTCTTCCGTGAGGAATTATTTTGCTGAACACATCAGCACTCGCTTTTCCCAAAAGTTGCTCTCGCACTGCTTACCATCGGCTTGCTCCTACGGTTCCGGCATAAGAGTCCCTTGCACGCCATTTTTTCACACTGTGACTGTGTTGGATCGACCATCATAGATCAGATTCCAATCATATTGACATGGTCTCCCTAACAGCAGATGGGACGCGTCCATTGGGATTACGTTGCACAATAAGCTGTCTTCAAATCCCTCAACTCTAAAGTTAATTAGGCACTATCTTGTCACCTTCACATGATGTCCTTTCTGCAACCATGATATATTGTATGGGTGTGGATGTTCTCGACATTTCAACCCTATCCTATTGATGATCTCTATCGACACAAGATTCTTAGTGCTTCCACCATCAACTATGGTCTTGCAATGCCATTCGTCGATCCGCACTTTGGTTCGAAAGATAGCCTTTCGCTATGCCGACTCTTGCTCCTCACGTCGGTCTTCCTGAACCAATGTTCTCCTGACCGTCAGGTTTCCATTTTTCTTCTTCTCATCCTTATTGTTGTCGGATGCCGATTCTATCCTCTCGTCGACTTGCTCATCTCTTCGACGTCTGGGCTTTGACTCCTCTGCAGCATGTAGGTTCTCTAGGAATTCATATGCCTTGTGTCCGGATCCTCAACACTTGTAACATATTATGGCTGGTCTGTCAGATCCTTTTCTGTCGGATGGACCACTTCGACCATACGCATCTCGACTGCATGTTTCTCGACCATCGCATCAGTTTTCTTGTGCTTTCTCTCTTGTTGATGTACCTTCTGCTCATCGGTTGTCTTCGACGACTTCTCTCCTATAACCGCTACTTTGGCCCTTCACGGAAACAGTCTTCTCACCTCTACCAGTCATCCTACCTCTTGTCGCTGCATATTTCCTCAACCGTTTCTCTTCTGCCTTCAGAGCTAACTGGTAGGCTTCACCAACCGCTCTGAATCTTGACATGCTCAAATTGTCTTGAATGGCATATTTCAAGCCGTTGACATATATTGCGATAGCTTCTTCGCCTTCGTCGGTCTGTCTTGACCTCATCGACAATCTGTAGAACTCTTCCGTGTAATCCTTCATGGTTATCTCTTTTTTTCGAAAGTTCCGCAACTTTCGGAACAAGGAAATCACATAGTCATTTGACAAGAAATTCCCTTTAATCTTGGCGACCATCCTATCCCAAGCCTTGATTTTATCCTTGCCCTTCTTGACTCTGTCAGCCTGCACATTGTCCCACCACAATGAGGCATGACCCTTCAACCTCATACATGCAGTCTTAACCCGTTTAGGATCCTCGATTTGCTCTATGTCGAAGTATTTCTCCATTTCTCTGAACCAGCCGATCAAGTCTTCTGGATCCAGGCTTCCCGAGTAGGTACATACATCTATCTGTTAAATTTTGAGCATTAATTCAATATACTCTAGGATATTTACCGAGAGAATAACATGTATAGCATATCAAGTATAACAATGCATATCAATCACACCAAGCAATAACATGAGACAATAGACACACAGAGTTTCACTGGGGAAAACCATAAAGGTGAAAAACCCCACAACTTCCTCAGAGATAGAAAGAGCAATGATACAACCAAAGTACAACTAAAGTACAAGAGATAGTCTTCTCCTATCAGCTGATCCTCCTCCTCACATGTGCGCCACTTTTCGAGTGATGGAAGAGTGAATAAAGTGATCAAATAGAGATATCCCGATATCTATTTATACTTGTCCTGTCCTGCCCAATAAACTAGTGGGGACGACTTGTCTAACTTAGCCTAATAACCCATGGTTAACTTAATCAGGGCCGACCCCACACATGGTGGTCTAACAACCCATCGGCAAGTTACAACACTTGCGACACTTTTCAATACAAATGACAACACTTCCGTATAGAGGAATAATAACATCTCTATAGGAGTACAATATACATAGGTGAAATACATTCCGAAGTTACATATACATCAACACTCCCTCTTAACTAGGAAGGTATTTCTTGACACAGATTTGCTAGTACAAGTCTTCTTCTCTGGATTATCATCAGCGAATCATCGTCCTCGAATCATCGTCATCGTCACTGCTGCTGCTATCTCAATCAATCTCTGATCTACTCGTCATAGGAAGTTCTATAGAGCCATTCCTTTTTCATACTGGATGTAGGCCTACCACCTAAAGGTCTTCATCATCTACAGAGCCAGCCCTTTTTCATGCTGGATGTGACCTAGAACGCATCTAGGATTTTCTGCCACAGAGCCAATCCTTTTTCATACTGGATGGGACCTAGAACTCATCTAGGATTTCCTGCCATAGAGACAGTCCTTTTTCATACTGGATGGGACCTAGAACGCATCTAGGATTTCTTGCCACAGAGCTAGTCCTTTTTCATACTGGATGGGACCTAGAATGCATCTAGGATTTCCTGCCATAGAGCCAGTCCTTTTTCATACTGGATGGGACCTAGAACACATCTAGGATTTCCACCACACAACCTTGAAAGAGCATCCAAGGACTTATTACGGGCACACAGCCCAACCTATCGGATCTACCAGGACTACATTACATGTGGTCATAGAAAAACCTTGAAAGAGCATCCCGGGACTTATTACGGGCACACAGCCCAACCTATCGGATCTCCCAGGACTACATTACATGCCATAGGATAAAACCTCGAAAGAGCACTGTCCAGTCGATATTCGACACTTCTGCGTTTCTGCTGCTTGAACCTTCTTCAAATTTGTACAGATCTGAGACATTGAACGTTAGTGAAATGCTCAAGTCATTCGACAGCTCCAACACATAAGCGTTGTCCGAAATTTTCTTTAGAATCTTACATGGTCCAATATTCTTCAGCTTTAGCTTGTTATATGTCCCCATTGGAAATATCTCCTTTCGCAAATGTGCATAGAATAAGTCTCCTTCGCTGAACGAATGTAGCCTCTTCTTCTTATCGGCTCTCAACTAGTATGCCACGTTACTCTTTTCTATGCGCTTTCGCACATCTTCATGTACTTCTTTCACATGCTCTGCGAATGATTTTGCATCTGTGCTTTTTTTGATCTCTGTCGGTAACTCGACCAAATCCACCACTCCATGTGGGCTTCTTCCTTGAAAAATCTGGAATGGGCTCAAACCTGTCGACCGATTCACATATGGGTTATATGCAAACTTTGCTTGCGCCAACATGTTCTCCAACTACTTGGGTCTGTCGGCTGTTAAACACCTTAGAAGATTTCCCAAACTTCTATTCACCACCTCGGTCTGTCCGTCTGTCTGCGGATATGCCGAGTTAAAATGCAACCTTGTGTCTAGTTTCTTCCATAGGGTTCTCCAAAAATGTCCCATAAAATAGGTATCTCTATCCAATGTGATACTCTTCGAAAATCCATGCAATTTGACTACTTCCTTGAAGAATAGTACAACAATGTCGGTGGCGTCACTTGTCTTTCGACACGGAATAAAGTTTGCCGTTTTCGAAAATCTGTCGACTGCAACAAATATTTAGTCGCTCCCTTGCTGCATCTTCGGCAATCCTAGCACAAAATCCATGCTCAGATGCTCCCATGGGGTATCTGGTACAGGTAATGGTGTATACAACCCCATATTCTGACTTCTTCCTTTTTTCGACTGGCAAATCTACATTGTCGAACCCACTTTCCGACATCTTTCGTCATCCTAGCCAATAATACTTCTCTTTGACCAATACCCCGGTCTTGTCGATGCAAAATCACCTGCTAATATGCCGCTTTGCAACTCTCGGATTAGGTTCTCCCTTATGGATCCTATGGGAATACACAACTGCTGTCCCTTGAATAGGTATCCCTCTTGGATAAAATAATCCAAGTATGGAGTCTTGTCGACACTTCAGGGTTCACAGCAAGCCTCCCATGATTTCGCAAAATCCTTGTCGGTCGCATACTCTATCTTCACCGACTCTATTCCTGTTGCCTGAACTATCATCGTGTTCAACAATGCCACTCTTTGACTCAACGCGTCGACAACCTTGTTCGACTTTCCCGACTTATGTCACAACATGAAAGTGTATCCTTGCAGGAATTCAACCCATTTCATGTGCCGCTGATTCAACTTCGATTGAGTATTCAGATACCTCAGTGCTTGGTGATCTGTGTATAACACAAATTCCTTGGGAAAAAAATAATGCCTCCACTTCTTCAATGCTTGGACAATAGCATAAAATTCCTGGTCATAGAACGAATATTTCTACTTCGCATCATCCAACTTCTCACTTAAGAATGCAATTGGTCGCCCTTCCTGGTTCAATACTGCTCCAATTTCCATTCCACTCGCATCACAATCGACCTGGAAAACTTTGTCGAAATTTGGGAGCTCTAACACCGAGCTCTCAGTGACCTTTTCCTTCAACTTGTTAAAATCTCACTGGGCTGCTTCCGTCCACTTAAATTCCCTTTTTCTCTTGCATTCTATCAAAGGTGCACAAATCCGACTAAATCCCTGAATGAACTTCTTGTAGAAACTGGAAAGTCCATGGAAAATCCTTACTCCAGTCATACTTTTCAGTTCCAGCCAATCCAATATTTCCTTCACCTTCTCTGGGTCCATCACCAACCCTTTAGCCAAGATTACAAATCCCAAGTACACCAGTTCTTCTTTCATGAAGAAACACTTTTGCAGGTTCACCATCAACTTTTCTTCCTGCAACTTCTACAATACCTGTTGAATGTGCCCCAAGTGCTCTGTCTTGGTTTGACTAAATATCAAGTTATCGTCTAGGTACACTAAGATGAACTTAACCAAGAATGGTTTTAGTACTTCATTCATCAACCACATGAATGTACTGGCTGCATTAGTCAATCCGAATGGCATGACTAACCACTCATACAACCCTTCTTTTGTCTTGAATGTTGTTTTCCATTCATCTCCTTCTCTAACCCGAATCTAGTGATAACTGCTCTTCAGGTCTATCTTCGTGAAGTACTTCAATCCACTCAAGCAATCCATCAAGTCATCCATCCTCGGCAATGGAAACCGGTACTTGATCGTGATCTTGTTGATGGCTCTGGAGTCTGTACACATCCTCCATTCTCCACCTTTCTTCAGCGCTAATACTATTGGTATCGTGCAAAGACTTAAACTTTCTATGATCAATCCTCTGTCCAACAACTCATGGACCTATCGATTGAGTTCCTGACCTTCTATTGCACTCATCCTATGCGGTGCCTTGCTTGGTAGACTCGACCCTGGAATCAAGTTGATCTGATGGGATATGCTTCTTGTCGGTGGAAATCCCGTCAGTGTCTCATCGACTACTATGCTTCGAAACTTGTCAAGCATCTTTCCGACTTCGACCAAAATCTTCTCCATCGTCGACCTCTCGACATATGGTCCTTTTGGAATGATCACAAAACATCCCGACTGTTTTTCCTCTTCCGTGAGGAATTCTTTTGTTGAACACATCAGCACTCGCTTTTCCCAAAAGTTGCTCTCGCATTGCTTACCATCGGCTTGCTCCTATGGTTTTGGCATAAGAGTCCTTTGCACGCCATTTTTCCACATTGTGACTATGTTGGATCGACCATCATAGATCAGATTCCAATCATATTGACATGGTCTCCCTAACAGCAGATGGCATGCGTCCATTGGGATTACGTCTCACAATACGCTGTCTTCAAATCCCTCAACTCTCAAGTTAATCAGGCACTATCTGGTCACCTTCACATGATGTCCTTTATGCAACCAAGAGATATTGTATGGGTGTGGATGTTCTCGACATTTCAACCCTATCCTGTCGATGACCTCTGTCGACACAAGATTCTTAGTGCTTCCACCATCAACTATGGTCTTGCAACGCCATTCGTCGATCCACACTTTGGTTCGAAAGATAGCCTTTCACTGTGCTGGCTCTTGCTTGTCGCGTCGGTCTTCTTGAACCAATGTTCTCTTGACCATCAGGTTTCCATTTTTCTTCTTCTCATCCTCATTGTTTTCGGATGTCAATTCTATCCTCTCTTCGACTTGCTCATCTCTTCGACATATGGGCTTTGACTCCTCTGCAGCATGTAGGTTCTCTGGGAATTCATATGCCTTGTGTCCGGATCCTCGACACTTGTAACAAATTATGGCTGGTCTGTCAGCTCCTTTTCTGTCGGATGGACCACTTCGACCATACGCACCTTGCCCGCATGTTTCTTGACCATCGCGTCGGTTTTCTTGTGCTTTCTCTCTTATTGATGTCCCTTTTGCTCATCGGTTGTCTTCGACGACTTCTCTCCTATAACCGCTACTTTGGCCCTTCATGGAAACAGTCTTCGCACCCCAACCAGTCATCCTGCTTCTTGTCGCTACAGATTTCCTCAACCGTTTCTCTTCTGCCTTCAGAGCTAACTGGTAGGCTTCACCAACCGCTCTGAATCTTGACATGCTCAAATCGTCTTGAATGGCATATTTCAAGCTATTGACATATATTGTGATAGCTTCTTCACCTTCGTCCGTCTTTCCCGACCTCATCGACAATCTGTAGAACTCTTCCATGTAATCCTTCATGGTCATCTCTTTTTTTCGAAAGTTCTGCAACTTTCGGAACAAGGAAATCACATATTCATTTGACAAGAAATTCCTTTTCAGCTTGGCGACCATCCTATCCCAAGACTTGATTTTATCCTTGCCCTTCTTGACTCTGTCAGCCTGCACATTGTCCCACCACAATGAGGCATGACCCTTCAACCTCAAACATGTAGTCTTAACCTGTTTAGGATCCTCAATCTGCTCTATGTCAAAGTATTTCTCCATTTCTCTGAACCAACCGATCAAGTCTTCTGGATCCAGGCTTCCCGAGTAGGTACGTACATATATCTGTTAAATTTTGAGAATTAATTCAATATACTCTAGGATCTTTACTGAGAGAATAACATGTATAGCATATCAAGTATAACAATGCATATCAATCACACCAAGCAATCACATGAGACAATAGACACATAGAGTTTCACTGGGGAAAACCATAAAGGTGAAAAACCACACAACTTCCTCAGAGATAGAAAGAGCAATGATACAACCAAAGTACAACCAAAGTATAAGAGATAGTCTTCTCCTAGCAGCTGATCCTCCTCCTCACATGTGCACCACTTTCTGAGTGATGGAAGAGTGAATAATGAAGTGATCAAATAGAGATCTACCGATATCTATTTATACTTGTCCTGTCTTGCCCAATAAACCAGTGGGGCCGACTTGTCTAACTTAGCCTAATAACCCATGGTTAACTTAAGCAGGGCCGACCCCACACATGGTGGTCTAATAACCCATCAGCAAGTTATGACACTTGCGACACTTTTCAATACAAATGATGACATTCTGTATAGAGGAATAATAACATCTCTATAGGAGTACAATATACATAGTTGAAATACATTCCGAAGTTACATATACATTAACACTCCCTCTTAACTAGGAAGGTATTTCTCGACACAGATCTGCTAGTACAAGTTTTCTTCTCTGGATCATCATCAGTGAATCATCGTCATCGTCACTGCTGCTGCTATCTCAATCAATCTCCAATCTACTTGTCATAGGAATTTCTATAGAGACAGTCCTTTTTCATACTGGATGTAGGCCTACCACTCTGAAGGTCTTCATCATCTACAAAGCCAACCCTTTTTCATGCTGGATGTGACCTAGAACGCATCTAGGATTTCCTGCCACAGAGCCAGTCCTTTTTCATACTGTATGGGACCTAGAACTCATCTAGGATTTCCTGCCACAGAGCCAATCCTTTTTCATACTGGATGGGACCTAGAACGCATCTAGGATTTCCTGCCATAGAGCCAGTCCTTTTTCATACTGGATGGGACCTAGAACGCATCTAGGATTTCCTGCCACAGAGCCAGTCCTTTTTCATACTGGATGGGACCTAGAACACATCTAGGATTTCCACCACACAACCTCGAAAGAGCATCCCAGGACTTATTACGGGCACAAAGCCCAACCTATCGGATCTCCCAGGACTACATTACATGTGGTCATGGAAAAACCTTGAAAGAGCATCCCAGGACTTATTACGGGCACATAGCCCAACCTATCGGATCTCCCAGGACTATATTATATGCCATAGGATAAAACCTCGAAAGAGCATCCTAGGACTTATACATGCACACAACCCAACTTGTCGGATCTCCCAGGGAAATATTACATGTCCTCTCAGAGCAATGCCTCGAAAGAGCATCCCAGGACTGATTACGAGCACACAACCCAACCTATTGGATCTCCCAGGTCAACTTACATGCTCATATGCACAACCTGTCCACGACCACAAAGTATCAACCTGATAATCATCATACATCATCCTGATGTACATCATCACATGATCATCCTGATCATCCAATGTATCCACCTGATACATATTATCTGGAGCAACATCCTGAAGCTCATCATCCATGATCATCCTGAAGCTCATCATCCATGATCATCCTGATCATACAATGTATCCACCTGATACATATCATGCATCTACCTGATGCATATCACATACATGATCCACCTGATTATACAATGTATCCACCCGATACATATCATGCATCTACCTGATGCATATCATAGAGCAGTAACTGGAGCATCGTCTTGATGCTCATCATTCAGCGCTTACATCCACAGCCATGGAAGGATCCTCCTCTTACCATGCTTGGAATGGCTCTAGCAAATGTGTCCATCACTTCTTCCTTGAAGTGTCATCAATCTGAAGAACACCAAGCCTCTCTCTAAAGTACTCAAACTTCACTCTGGCTAGTGGTTTCGTCAACACATCTGCAACCTGCTCATCCGTCGCAACATACACGAGCTTCTCAGACAGCTTTACACAACTTTGGTTGTCACAATAGATACTAGTAGCATCCAACGGGAGATCAAACAACTCAGATATTAGTTTCCTTAGCCATACTGCCTCGCAACTATCCGAACAAGCTGCAACATACTCTGCTTCAGTTGTACTCAGTGCTATGCAGGACTGCTTCCTGCTAAACCAAGAGATCACACCTGATCCCATACTGAAGCAGCACCCAGAAGTGTTCTTCCTATCTGCAACACTGCCATCCCAGTCCGAATCAACATAACCCTCTAGGTTAAACTTTTGATTCACATCATACTTGATCCCATAATCAATCGTACCCTCCATGTACCTCAGAATATGCTTTACAGCAACCAGGTGAACACCTCTGGGATCCGTCAGGAACTGGCTCAATGTGTTCACCGCAAAGCAAATATCTGGTCTCATGTTCATCAGGTACATCAAGGACCCAATCATCTGACGATACATAGTGAAATCAACTGGATCAGATGAAGCATCACATAGAAGCTTCAGGTTCAATGCCATAGGTGTGGCCATGGCCTTGTAGTCCATCATCCCGAACCTCTTCAGGATCTCTATTGCATACTTCCCTTATCCAAGGAAGATTCCATCTGCATTCTGCCACACCTCCATGCCTAGAAAATAGTGCATCATCCCCAAGTCCTTCATCTCGAACTCAGAAGCAAGCTTCCTCTTGGTATCAACAATCAGTCTATCCTCACCCGTAACAAACAGGTCATCCACATACAAGAGTAGAATCATAGGATTCCCTTCCTCAACCTCGTTGTAGTAAAGGTTGGAATCTGCTTTACTTTTGGTAAAGCCCAAACTGGATAGAAAACTGTCCATCCTACCATACCAAGTCCTAGGAGCCTTCTTCAATCCATACAAGGATTTCTTCAACTGACACACGTATGACTCCCTGTCATGTGTCTCAAAACCAAGTGGCTGCTCCACATACACTTCCTCCTTGACTACACCACTCAAGAAGGCTGTCTTGACATCCATCTGGTGTATATTCCATTTCATCACTGTAGCCAGAGCAAGTATTGTTATAATGGAAGTGTATCTGGCTACAGGTGAAAAAGCCTGTTCATAGTCTATTCCCTCTTTCTGAGAGAAACCAAGAGCTACAAACCTTGCCTTTTATTTCTCTATGCTACCATCTGCAGCATGCTTGATCTTATAGATCCACTTGGAAGTCACAACAGACTTCCCCTCAGGTCTTGGGACCACATCCCAAACATCATTCTTCATAATCAATTGGTATTCCTCGACCATGGCATCCTTCCATTCTTTCTTTTCTGCTGCTTCTTCATAATTGGAAGGCTCTTTGTTCATAATATCATAGAGTAAGGCAACATAGCTGGTATGAGATCTAGTTCTCTTCCTTGCTCTGTGTTCTTCTTCTGGAATGGCATATCTTTCTGCATCTTGAATGAGCTCTCTAGCCCATGCAGGTTTCCTCTTGTGAGAGTTGTTCTCATGAGGTGGATCTATAGGTTGTTGTGGATCTTCTGTTTCACAATGTGCTTCTGGAATTGCTTCAATCATGGTGGTATCTTGAAATCTGATTTTCTTTGGTTCTTCATGATCTTCAACAGGTGTCTTCCTTGATTGGATATAAGCTGAGTCTTCATCAAATGTTACATCCCTACTAACATCAATCTTCTTGAACCCTAGAAAGTATATTTTGTAAGCCTTCGAGCTTTCACTGTACCCCACAAAGATACCCTTCTTTCTTGAAGGATCTAGTTTTGTCCTCTTTTCCTTTGGGACATGAGTGTATACTGGACAACCGAATATTCTGAGATGGCTGACCTCAGGTTTCTTACTAGAGAAGACCTCTTTTGGTGTCTTGTTGTCCAATATCTTGTGAGGTGTTCTGTCCTGCACATATACAACTGACCTAGCTGCTTCTGCCCATAGATGCATAGGTAGATCCTGGTCATGCAGCATTGCTTGAGCTACCTCCATGATTGTTCTATTCTTTCTCTCTGCAACTCCATTCTATTGTGGATTGTAGGGAGCAGTAAACTCCCTCTTAATCCCTGAATCACTACATAATTTATTGAAATCACCTGAGGTGAATTCTCTGCCATTGTCGGATCTGAAAGTCTTGATCTTCTTATCGGTTTGATTTTCCATCAAGGTTTTGAATTCTTTGAACTTATCAAATACTTCATCTTTGTTCTTCAAGAAGTAGACCCAAGTCTTCCTAGAGAAATCATCAATAAAAGAGACATAGTATACATACCCACTCAGATAAATGGATGACATCGAGCCGCATACATCGGAGTGGATAATTTCCAAGATTCCTTTTGCTTTGGTTTCACTGCTTGGAAATGCCATGTTCTTTCCTTTTGCACATCGTTTGCAAACACCTTCATGCTTTGAATTGATTTCAAGAAGACCCTCTACAACTTTGCTTGCAATTGGTAGTGCTCTGTAGTGCATATGTGCAAGCCTTCTATGCCAAAGTTCACTTGTCTCCATGGATTCATGTACCATGGCATGTTCAGGTTGTCCCTTTAATTTGTACAATCCTCCCTCTTGTTCTCCAATCACCTCTGCATCATATATAGTTTTACCCTTTGGCCACATTAGGACTTGGCCATTTACAAATGCAACCCTCATGCCTTTTGCATCTAATGCAGATATGGAGAGTAGGTTCTTCTTGAGCCCAGGTACATATAGAACATCTTTCATCTTTAGAGACTTCCTAGAGTCTAGGTTGTAGGAGGCTTCACCACTTCCTTTGATAGGGTATTGATAGTCATCCCCAAGTTTCACCTTATGGGGTGACTCATGTTTAGATAGATTTACAAAAGATTCTTTAAACCTAGTCATGTGTTTGGAAGCCCCACTATCAATAAGCCAATCATTACATCTGTGAGAGATATTACCTGTGAGAGCAGATATTAGAACATATTCATCTTCACTTGATGAATCATCACTTTCTTCCCTAGCCTTCTTCTTTGGGGGTTGATCATCCTTGGTAGCATGAGCATGGTACCTCCTTTTGGTTCCCTTCTTCTTCTTGTTGAGGTTGTTGTTGTCCTTTCTGTTCTTTGGACAATTTATATCAATATGTCCTTTCTCATTACATGTGAAACATATTCTCTTATCTTTATACTAATGGTGGTGAGAAGATTTCTTGAAATGGGATGGCTCTCTCTTGGTCTTTCCTTTCTTGGTGTGTGTTGTGAGAGCTTGATCTTCATTCCCCATCTTTTCTTCTCAGGCCACCAGCCTTGCTTCTTCTTCTGAGCATTCCTCCCATAGTCTACTGAAGGAGATCCGTTTTCTTCTTGCATAGATTCCTTGGATAAAGGAATCCCATGACCTAGGTAGGCCATTCAAAGTGGTCATAACAATTTCACCATTCTCCACCACTTAATCCAGATTTTCAAGTTGTTCCTTGATTTGAGAGACCTTAGAGAAATAAGATTGAATGGTCTCTCCATTTTGAAGCTTTACCCCTTTCAATTTATTTCGCAGAGTCATCTTCCGATTTATGTTCTTTCCTTCAAATAGCTTGGTCAAAGAGTCAAACATCTCCTTGGGTGTCTTTAGAGATGACACATGTGGTATGAGATGATCTTTGATAGAATCAACAATGATCCTCTTTGCCTTGACCAAGTTCTTATTGTGTAAGGCCTTAGCCTCTTCTCCCTCTAGGACAGGGACCTCTTCACTTATGTAAGTGTCCAATTCATTTTCTTCCAGGATTAACCCAATCCTATACTTCCATGCTCGGAAGTTATCAACCCCTTCAAGCTTATCCTCAAGCTTGGTGTGGTGAGACATCTTTTCAAATGGAAATAGAAAGGATTTAGATCTTACCACTTGATTTGTTGAAAACTGGATCTGGTCCTAGATTAGGGTTTGTTAGAGAAACCCTAAAAATTCAAAATGTGAATTTCAAATTTCTGAAAGGATAGAAAGATGCACCTTGATGAGATGATCAGCCTGGTATACTCAGAATTTGAAAACTGCAAAGTTTCACCCTTAAGAAATGCCTTTTAGTCTTCCCGGATTCATTAGGGAGGACCCTGAATTAGGGTTTGAGTTTCCCGGAGCTTCACCCAACCAAAAAGTTCGATCGAAAGCTCTAAACCTCGATTTTTCCAAGGAGCTTCCAGCTATGTCTTCAGATTTCAGAAATTCCTTTTTTTGTGGAAACCCTAATGTTTAGGGCCAAAAATAAAATTGCCCAGAATTGAATTCTGATTGGACATAAAGATTCACCTTGCTGAGGAGAGTCAATATATCATATTACTTTTACAAAATCTGTGGAGAGAAATCCAATAAACAAGAAACCCTAGTTTTCGCCACTACACAATGTCTTCTTCTCAGGGTAGCTCTGATACCATGTTAAATTTTGAGCATTAATTCAATATACTCTAGGATCTTTACTGAGAGAATAAAATGTATAGCATATCAAGTATAACAATGGATATCAATCACACCAAGCAATCACATGAGACAATAGACACACAACGTTTCACTGGGGAAAACCATAAAGGTGAAAAACCCCACAACTTCCTCAGAGATAGAAAGAGAAATGATACAACCAAAGTGCAACCAAAGTAAAAGAGATAGTCTTCTCCTAGCAGCTGATACTCCTCCTCACATGTGCGCCACTTTCCGAGTGAATAATGAAGTGATCAAATAGAGATCTCCCGATCTCTATTTATACTTGTTCTATCTTGCCCAATAAACCAGTGGGGTCGACTTGTCTAACTTAGCCTAATAACCCATGGTTAACTTAATCAGGGATGAACCCACACATGGTGGTCTAATAACCCATCGGCAAGTTACGACACTTGCGACACTTGTCAATACAAATGACGACACTTCCGTATAGAGGAATAATAACATCTCTACAGGAGTACAATATACATAGGTGAAATACATTCCGAAGTTACATATACATCAACACTATCTTTATTCGACCTCTCATATCCTTCAGAAGATTGATGAGTTTGTCTTCTAGTTCTTCTCCTGCTGCTTCCCGTGCTTCCACTTCTTCGACCTCTTCGTTGATGTGGTCTAGTGCATCAGGAATACAATGACGCCTTTGGATTTCTTTGATCGATGCAACTTCATTTGTCAAAGTTCGCATTGTTCGGACGCACTTGTCGAACGTCTCACGATCAATTGTGGTTGCTGCGCCACTCGCTCTTCGTCCAACACCTCAAAGGTTAATGCCTTTGTGAGCCATTTTAAACCTCAACTGAAACTCCCACTCCGTCCAATCGCAATCGGACTTCCACAAGTCTTGCACAACTCTACCCAACCACAACTGGAGTTGTAAACACACTCGCAGTCTCTCCTATCCACATGATACTGCTTCAACTTGAACGGACTCACTTTCGGGCTCTGATACCAACTGATGCAAGTCAGGTCGGTATCACTGCTTCTCAGGCAACTTTGGCTCTAAATTTATCGGTTCTTTTTGGCTCTGATACCAACTGACGCAAGTCTCCTTATGACAAAGGTTCTTTCTTAACAATTACACACAACACACGCGTTCACATAAACAAGATGTAAATAGGATGCTAGAAGCTGGCTTATATTACTTCTACTGAAACGGTTACAATGTAAACTACAAGGAATGAAATAACTAACTATTATTGGCCTTAGCCAATTACAATATAGAAGTAACTGTGTGTTATCTCAGTGTGTCGACCGTCACCCTCTCCTGGTTCGCTACGGAACTTTGAGCTATGGCTTGATCTTCTTTGCACTCTGTAGATGTCTGACTTTACTCTCCAATCTACAAAACTTCTCTTGAGATCTGCTCTCCGATCCTCTGCTGATCGAACCGAACTCCCCCTTCTCTATGCCTGTGCACAAGCCTTCTACTCTGCTGCTGCTGTTCCCGAGATCACTCCGACCCCCGAGACACGCTTCCTTTGTCTATCGATCTCCTCAGATCCTGCAAACCTGCAACTGTCAGTGCACCTGCCGTGTTGCACAATATCTGCCTATGACGACATCTATCATGTCTTCAACCACCTTCAATAACTGCCAATAACTTCATTAACAACCCTGAACTGTTGCCAAGTAATCTTCTTTCCTTCTACGCGTCCTTCTAACACTTCTATAGTAGTCGATCTTATCACTGCCTCGACCTTACTGTCTTCCGTCAGCTTCCTTTCGCTCATGCGACTTCTAGTCCATCCCTTCCTCACCGCTTGGCTCATGCCCAAACCTATCGGAGTCACGATTCGACAACATGTCGACCCTCGATGTCTCTGTTACTACCCTGTCGTTTGTCAACCTTTGACATGTCGACTCTCGACCTTCTACATCTTCTGTCGATCTGCGATAAACTACTGCTGATCGACTTGTTGACTTCAACAACCAATTTTCTCTTCCGCACCAGTGGTCGTAGACACTCCCTCTGGTCGGCCCTCTTTCATGTTGATCATCTGCGACTGCTCTTCCTAGACCTCGATGCTCATGCATCACCCTATTAATGAAGATTGTCAACCTCTTGGTATAAAAGGCACATATACTCTTTTATTAGTCTAACACTAATACTTTTCCCAGCCAAGGACTACTCCATGCTAAACTTGGATAGGATAATATTATATAACTCTCAAAAGAATATATATGTTTACGGGATCACCCATGTATATATGTATATATATAAAACAACTCTAAAAAAACAATACATAAAAATAAAAAACGCATCAATCAGAATTTAAAAGCCAGGGCAAGGATCATTTAGAAAATGAAATCGCCAGGACAGATTTAAAATCCATGGGAGAGTTTGAATGCATCTATCAGGCACAGAGGTAAACTATGTCATCTACAATATATAAAAATGCATCAATCAAAATTAAAATCTAGGGAAGATTTAAAATCCAGGGCAGAGTTTGATTGCATCTATCAGACACAGAGGTAAACTCTGTCAACTACAATAAATAAAAACACATTAATCATAATTAAAATCCAGGGCAACGATCATTCGGAAAATGAAATTTCCAAGGAAAATTTAATAGCCAGGGAAGAGTTTGAATGCATATAAAAAACACATCACTCAGAATTATAAGCTACGACAGAGTTTGGATGCATTCTATCACACGCAAAGGTAAACTATGTCATCTATAGTATATAAAAACGCATCAATCAGAATTTAAAATCCAGGGCAACGATCATTCAGAAAATGAAATCGCCATAGAAGATTTAAAAGGTAGGGCAGAGTTTGAATGCATCTAAAAAAGGCATCACTCATAATTAAAATCCAGGGCATCGATCATTCAGAAAATGAAATCGCCATGGAAGATTTAAAAGGCAGGGCATAGTTTGAAAGCATAAAAAAATGCATCACTCAGAATTAAAAGCCAAGGAAGAGTTTGGATTCATTCTATTAGGTGCATAGATAAAAATAAGAATAAATAATACCCTGGATCGTATCCTTCCTCTTATTGCAGTGATGGCTCACATATCCCTTCTCGCAGAGATCATCCACCCTCCTTCTTCCTTGTCGGGGTCGAGAACCCACCTTTCTCCCCTTTTCAACGCACTATACTCCAAAACTTCATCGATCACTCCTAGTTCTACATATAGATCTAACCAATTATCCAATCTTTCCTCTTAGAGAGAGAGAGAGAGAGAGAGTTTCCCCTCCCATGGCTGCGATCGAGCTCTCACAAAATTATGTTCAGAGATCGCAGCTATCATTCTCTGCAGCAATGAGCTAGCACTAGAAAAATCTATTGCAACCCTTCCCCCTCCCTTCTACCGAGATTTCCCTCCTTCTTAACAAGGCTGAGCCCTTTTCATATGGTTAAAAGCGACGTTTATGAGTTCTTTTAAATAGAGACAAATGACATCGGTTTAGGTCTCGCTCACTTCCATCTTGGGGATCACGCCCAAGGGAAAAGAATCTGGGCAGATCTCCACTTCGTCGTATCATTTGAGTGGGAGCACCTCCTTAATAATTAAAAGTAATAATATATATATATATATATATATATATATAGATATATATATATGCGGAGGATTATACTAATCGTTTCTGATCTAAATGTTTCTTTTGAACATTCCTTTAATCATATTCATAAGAACCTTTTATAAAATACCTTAATGAAATCTCAAAATACAAACACACACACACACACACACACACACACACACACACACACACACACATACACACATATATATGCATGACATCAAAGTGTGCCACCTTTGCATGCTTAACTTCATCCAAATGGTTTGTATAAGCTTATCTTTTTCTCCCGCCTTATGCTCAAGGTGAAATTTGGAAGGAATCTTAATTTACTTATATATATGTATGTTAGGAAATTCCCAAACCTTCTTGTTGGAGTTAAGATATTCATTTATTTTAGGATGGTTCTTTGATTGATTAAAATCATCGAATAAGATTTCGCTTTGAGCTAAAAAATAAGTCATATGAGTTCACTTCTAGTCTGTGGCTAATCGTTACTCTACTTATAATAATACTTTAAAGTTTGGAGCTTCAAGTGAGTAGTCACTCTTCTTCCGGTGCACGAGGCACCAAGCTGAAACCCATCGTCTACTCAAGGTTTTCTAGCCGTTTCTTCCCTCCCCTAGTGGATTCATGCCCTCATCATTAGGTTTCATCATGTCCCCAGTCTCCTAAGTCTAGCAATCATAATTACAACTTAGGAATTTAAACAACATAAATTACAAGGTTTATTGGTGGGGCCTTGGCCTTGAGCTCCGCACCATAAACAAGTATACAATTTTCATTTTCGATTACAAAATGTAAGGGTAAAAGAGGGATGTTACATCCTTCCCCCCTTAAGAATAACACTGTCCTTGGTGTTCATGCTTTTCAACAGTTTGTCTTCAATTTTTAATCTCCTTCGATCTTCCATACTTCCTACATGTCTTTGTTTTCTTTGGCATCTTCTTTTTGATTCCCTTAAACATCTTCCAACTTTCACGATTCCCGCAAGTCGCTATTGATCTTCCTTCTTTCATAACCTGTACTTTTACGCAATCAAACCAGGTTTTCCAAACTTGTTCAGTAAAAAACATATCATTACTTTCAATTCAAATCAGAATGTAAGCAATGAGTCTTTTTGCAACAAACTATTGTTGCTATTCATGGAACATCTTCTAGTCCCTTTTTATTGAGCTTCGTGTTTTTATCACCATAAGGAGACATAATACATGGTTATTTTCCAAAATAAAAAAGAATTCATAGGTAAACACTAATTTGATTATATTTTGGAGGACCTCCTTTACCTCCAATACTTGGACTTTTAGCTAGTCCTTAGCTTGCGATAGAAATTACCTTCATTCACTAGTTAGTAGCATTTATTTCACATATTTTCAAGCAATAAACTTCAAATTCATCCTCGTCCTTGAGTGAATTTTTCATTTCTTAAAAAAAAAATTAGGGAAGTTAATAGCCTAGCTACTTGGCCGTTCTTAACATATGTTTCATAATTACCTCATGGTGATTGAAAGATTCCAACAACACTTCACTGAGTTCAAAATTCTCTTCTGGGTTTTGCAAATGTAGCAACACTTTGTTGAACACAGATCTATCCCTCAAGATCTATCACCAATTTATGTGTGGTTTTAGACGTTAAAAGCCTTTGAGATTACTCCTCTTTTGATAGCTAGTCAAATTTTTTCCTTCTCAAAAAGAAAACAACAAACATCGTCCTGTCTTCCAGATGTTAAAATTATGTGCCTAGTTCTCTGTCATTGATGATCATCAATTTTCTTAAAACCAATGTGCTCACACAACAATCATTTTCCTAACACCATTGTGCTCCCACGCCAACCATTTTCCTAACACCAATGTGCTCCCATAGCAATCATTTTCCTAACACCATTGTGCTCCCACAACAATCATTTGACTAACACCAATGTGATCCCACACATCAATCATTTTCCTAACACTAATGTGCTCACACAACAAATCCTTCCATCTCCATGACATATTATTATTATTATTATTTTGTCCGAATTTACTGTCAATCCCAACATTTTACTACTTACGACACACAAACTTGGTAATTATTGTGGCTTCATTGCCATTTTCCAATTTCTTTGAATCTGTTACAACATCACAGATAAGTTAGTTAGTCACAACCTCATATTATCAATCTATTAACAATATGTTCAACTATTTTCTTATCAATTCCTACTCATGCTTTGAATATATCTATACATGAGTTTTTATTCTTTATTCAGACTCTTACAATATGCTTACCACACTTGATGCACAACATGTATAATGCTCTTTCCTTTCAACAAGTCCTGCAGAGATTGACGATCTGCCAAAATCACTTGTTAGTACAACTTTTCATAATATAGTCAAAATTTTGAGAAATCCTTTCCTAAACATAATAAGATGTTTAAAAATCATCCCTCACACTTGAGTAATTCAACTCCAATTTCCATACAAGATGAACTAAAATCAAGATTCTTATTTTGATTATTTTCATCAATCATACCTCATGGACATAATATGCAATGTTAACACATAACATTTATTGTTCTCTTTTCATTAACTATGGTTTCTCGTGAAGTATAATAGCTTATCCCCCGGATCAGTTTAGAAGCTCAAAAAATTCCAATAGTCATTCTAATTACCAACTCAAATGTTTCAACAAGACTATTGATAAACACTTCCGTATATATATATATATATATATATATACGGAAGAGAGAGAGAGAGAGAGAGAGAGAGAGAGAGAGAATTCTAGAAATCATCTACATTTCTTCCTGAATCTATTATAGCCCAACTTCCATTTTCCGTATGTAAACATAATACAAAAAAAACAAAACAAAATGAAAGCATTAATCGTATACTTACGATTTTTAGTTCGATGAATTTCGTTGGGTAATGTAATAACATACCTCGCCATAAAATTTCACATCTTTATCTCTTTGGTTACCTCTTGGAGAACTTTTAAGGTTTAACCTGGATAATTGATTCCTTCGTCTATTCCTCCCATGCATACAAAACAAAACAATCATATGATTTCAGTGATAGGTACTACATTTGTTCTATCAAATATTACATCACATGGAATATACTAATACCTTAATAAATATCATTATGCTAAGTTTCCACTTCTACTTCCAATAGCAACTATTTAACATTTAATTTATAACTTGACTAAAGTAAGTTTTAATTCAGACTTCCCTTTAAAATATATTCCAAGTCTATATATATATATATGTGCATGTATTAAATTGGTAAATAAGTTCCAAAATTATAAGCTCATTAAAGCCTTCTAAAAGAGTTTCAAATATAACATTTAATATTATACTCCGAGAACACTCTTTAATGAAAATAACTTCTACCACTCTTGAACCTCTTATTAGTATTTTAACAAGTTATTTTCACTCATTATAACTTGATGAAGGTAAATCTAGCTCATTTCTACCACTTGTAAGTAATATGTACTATTTCAATATTTCACTTGTTAATAATCTTATAAATATAACTTCATACACAGGGTTCCCACACATCATAATAACATGATACTTTTAACGAGATCATAGCCATCCAATATTCCTATCTAAATATTTACTAAACAACATAGTCATTAGTCGTTTACCAAGTAACTTTTATAAAGGGGTGGGTCCCCTAGGAATATGTACACATACTCATTTATGGTCATTAAGTTCTCCTTTCACTACTATACTAGGTTTACTCATCCAAATATAACTACTCATATTTTATAGGATCGACCATATACAATATCATTATACTTTTGTCATGGATTATAATATCTTATCCGAGGATAAGTCTTCATTCTTTTGTATGATGTCAATTTGCAATGGTTATTCTATTCAGTAATTCAAAACATCTTATCTTATATTTCCATAAAATCATAGAATTATGATTCTATCATTTAGACACCCTACTCTACCAAATTATAAAGAAATATATGTACTTCGTGTGGAATATGCCTTTAACCTGAATTCCATTAGTCAGTTTATGAACATAATGATTCAGAAATAAACATAATGAAAATACTTGTAACTCACATATGACTTTTCCATAGTATTCAATCAATCTTATTGGTTACCTCTTGCAGAACTTTGCAGATGTCTTCCTTGAAGAAACCCAAACTGTTAATTTGAGATGGATTTTGAAAGGATCTTTTTAAGCCTCCCGGCGATGATTTTGGCTACCACCTTATATGTAATATTGCACAAAGAGATTGGTCAGAATTCCTCCAACGACTCAGGATGATTTGATTTTGGATAAGGGAAATAAGAGTGGTGTTTAGGGGAAGATGCATAAAACCCCTAGTTCTGGAATCTTCAATTAGACCGAGAATATCTTGTCCAATGGTTTCATAGAGAGATAGGAATAATTCAATAGTCCACCCATATGGGTTAGGACATTTTACTTTTTGGAAGCTATGTAGAACATCTTTTAACTCCTCTTTTATAACATCCTATGTCATTAGATATTTGTTATCTTCTGGGTTACGAAACTAGGAAAAAATTGTGTCATCCTAATCACTTCCACTATAGATACACCTTCAACAACTTTGAAAAGGTTCTGGAAGTGTTCTTTGCCCCACCTAGTAAGGCCTTCAAAAGAGGAATTGGTCTCATTGTTTTGGTCCTTTAATCCACAAATGGTATTCTCCATTTTTATTACTTGGGCATAGGCCTGAAAGAAATTTGTATTTTAATCCCCGCTTTCAAGCCATATTGCCTTGATTTTTAGTCTCCAAAATTCTTCTTGTTCTTTCAAATTTTTTCTCCTTTTAGCCTCTAGCCCAACCAGTTGATCCTTAGCTTCCTGAGAGTCATAACCTCCTCCCTCTGAATCAAGAATGGCCTTTAAATCTTATTCAACCTGCCTCAACTCTTGTTCATAATTTATCTTTTCTCCTCTGCCCATTGCTGTATTTCCTCTTTTGTTCTTGAAAGATTCTGTGAAAAATGGAGGGCAACATGACCCCCATCCTCAGGATTGTAGAGAACCCATGTAGATTGAATTAACTAGACAAAATATCCTTCTTTTAACCATGCCTCACAGAACTTGAAAGGGATGGTTGGTTTTCAAGAAATATAGGAGCGTGCTCTGATTCACCTCCGACATCCACCCACTAATGAAAAAGAGAATTTTGTTCCACTAACCTTTCTAGCACCAAGAAGCGATCCAACCTTTTCGTAATGTCGTTTTCCCCTATGCTTCTGTTTGTCCAAGTGGGTTTCAATTTTACCACTTCTACATCCAGTAGACCACCATCTCGAAGCTTGTGTTTAAAGTAATAAGTTAGCAGGTCAATCCTTTCCCCGGACCCCCATATTTCATGAGTTCCTATAATAAATTTTAGGTCTCCCCCAATGATCACATTCTCTAAGTGGATAAGAGTTTTCTAGAAGACAGAGTCCCACGAGGGAATTCTTTCCTCATATGGCCTGTATAAATTTAAGATACAATGAGAAGAGGCCATCTGGGAAGAGAAAATATCGATCCCAAGGCTTGAAGGAAACCCCCACGAGCCTTGTACTTTGATAGATATCAGATTCCGACCTATCGCTAACCCAATTGAAAGACCATTTACATCTTGTGCTATGAAATCAAAATCCTTTAGGGTATATTTTAGGAAATGTGTGACTGCATCCCCACTGCCCATTGTCTCCTATAGAAAAATGATTTCAGGTTGGTTTTTATGGACCAACCGCTTTAATGCAAGTTTTTTGGCGGAACTTGCCAAACCCCTACTATTTAGGGATACAATGTTCATGGGGGAACCCCTTCTAGAGATTTATTCACTCTAAGCACCCTTTGAATGGATTGTTGTTTTCCGTCCAACTACTCTTTCCTTTCCTTATCTTGAGTTGACAAGAGCTGTGAAGGTCTGCCTCTCCCTCTCCCTTTACTAGAGGGAGTTGTATTTTTACCTACCCCAGACTAGATTGCAGGAATCCCAGAGGAATCAAGAATATCTCGATATCTGAGATGGAATCATATGCTAATTTCATCAAAACTTGAGGTGGATGGAACCAATGGAGCAAATGTTGTGGGAGGTATTGTTTGTATGGGGGGGAGACTTCAAAATTTTCATTTCTGGATCATTGTGTACCTCCCTAGTAGAGGAGCATGATTTAGGGAAGCGTTCCAAGGGATGAAAGTATGGAGGTGGGGAGGCAGGAAGAGGATTCTCTGAGTCAAAAGTGGGAGGTTTTCATTAATATTATGAAATTCCATGATTTTTTCCTTTTCCATCCAGTCATTTCCAAACATATTGAACACATATTATATAGAACTAATATAGGTAGAATGGATAGGATCCTTACCTGCAAAAGGTTGCAATGCCTGACCCGTTGGAGGTGGAGCCAATTCGATCTCCTTCAAACTTGCTGATTGAACCTGGTCCACCTTCACACCGTGTTCAACTTGAAATCCTTGAAAATCCATACCCCCCCCTTCCTCAATCCTTTGGGGTCTTGATCCTTTCTTTTCTGAGTGGTATAATAGGGTCCTTCTATCTTTTTGTTGACCCATGCCAGAATCTGACCCAGAACCCCTTTCCATCCATTTTCTAGGTCGAGCAGGGTTTCGAGTGAAGGGGAGAGTGCAATGATTTTCAATATGAATTGGAACCGATGACATCGAAAAGGAATACCCTCATAGTCCAATTTCTTCTTTCTGACTTGCTTTCCCTAGATCAGTTCAAAATCCTCCCTAAGACCTTCCCTGATATTTAAAGAAACCTGAATTATGGATACTGTCATCCTCTTTGTGTTCAGAAATTACATATTTGCGTATATTTAAGCCCCAATAGCGTTACTGAGGTCTTTCAAAGATTCAACATTCCAAAAATCCATCAGTAGTCTTGGAAGTTTCACCCACACTAGTGCCACATCCATCCTTTCACTATCTGCATCAAATAGATGAGTCCATTTCTTAAACATGACTGGGGTTGAATCAATGCTCCAGTACTTTTGCAAGATTTGGTCTTCATTTTCCTTACATTCAAACTTGAAATCAAACCACCCCTTAGATAGTACACTCACCGCAGGGACATAATTTAGGGTTTTAAACTAGTTCTCTCTCGCCCATTCCTCCAGGGTATGTTGGATGAAGTACTGACCATGGGCCTTCCCTACCACTACCAATTCTTCCATAGAAGCTGATTGATACATAGATACATCAATCCCACATACGAATCGCAGGAGGTGCCTGTGGTTTTTTGCACATTTATTTCTACGCCACTTTTGGAGTGATCCACTAGAGCTACCTGGGCTACTTTTTAGGTATCGCTCTTGCAATTTCCATTCATTTCTACTTCCCTCAGCATCTGAACCAAGTGGGTTCCTGCTCTAGTCTGTTGGCCTTAGGAAAGATGCAATGAACCCTTCTGGGCCCTGAAAGGGATCCCCATCAATAGAGTAAACATATTGTGGAAGAACCAACATTCAAAGCCCTCAACATGTGAGAGAAAATTCTGAAACCCTAGATTCTCTTCTATATGAACTATGGTTGAGTCCGTTGTGATTGGAAAACCAAAGCCCCTTGTAGTCCTGTCATTGAAAAGAGAAAACAGTCTCCCACCAAGATTACTTCCCAAAACCCTAATCAACAAGGGAACCATAACAGTTTTGTGGTTGGTTCAATCCTCCCTCCGGAGGAAGATAGTAGGGTTTCCATGCCATTCACCATTATCATCGGGGACGAGTGTATGGTCCCAGCTGTCACCTCGTGGGATATAACAATCACACTATCGGTTTTCTCCTTCTGGTGTTCTACCATATGTCTGCCCCAATCTTGGAAAAAAATAGTTTCCCATTCGAACAGATCATAGGAATAGTCAAGGAGTTCTACATCTACATCATCCATGTAGAAGAAACTGCCAGCTGTGTCGTAAACGGACAAGAAAAGGGTAAGAGAGACATAAAGGAAATATTTTGGGGTTGTATATGCATCCCCAATCAGCTAGCCTCCTTCATGAAACCCTCTCGCATGTCCCTTAGTTATTTTTCTTGTGTCATTGTATCACCTATCATATCCATATTTTTTTACTTAGATCCCCATCATTTATATAAATAAAATCTCATGGAATGGTTGATCATAGTGAAAAGCTAAGATTTTGTTCCTTTCTAGTAAAATGCTCTCTAAATTATTGTGAGACTGAGATGGTTACCTTTTATAGCTTCTTACTCTTCAGGGTCCGATTATGACAACATAATTGAAAGGTAACTTAGCCAATAATTGATTGATAAGATGTTACGTGAAACTGTATTAATAAAAACAAATTACAAGGAGGTTTTTCAAATATAAGATTGCTAGTATAGATGTATTGTAATTTTAAAATTGTCAAATAGATTAAATATCTTTGAGATGCCAATTTGGCTATTTGATTTTTTTATAAAAATGAGGTTAAAAATAAATAAATTATTCTTATAATTATTTTATGGTTCTCAATTTTGAAATTTACCTCTCAATCTATTTTCATGTATGGCATGAATACTTACTTGTGCCAATTGGAAGAGTTAACTAAAATGCAATAGTTGAGGAATCCTTCCAATACCAATTGTGCAGATTCTTTAATAGAATCCTCCATCCCTTTATTCAACTTAAGATGTTGTTTAAGCTCTTTAAAATTTTGTGCCAAAGATTTCAACTCTTTTTAGAAGAGAGAAGAGACATGCATTCCTATTTATCGTTTTTTATAGATTTGCAAGAAGTCTTGTAGTTGTACTTGTCATGTGTATTGTCCCCACACCCTCTATTCTCCCAATAATTACTTCCTTCGTGTCCATGCTATGAAGGACATAGTTCTGAAAACCATTACTTTTAGTAATTTATGTTGGATTTAGACATGTTGACGTTTAATAAGAACATAATTTCAATAAAGAATGATGTAGGATCTGTATTTTATTTAAAAATAATACATAAGAAGGGTGAATCTATGGAGAAGGTTTAATACATATGAAGACATTTATTAGGGTGGGACTTATGCATTCGACGATATCCCCTTAGGGAGCGAGCATGTGAGGGAAGCATCGTTGGATCTCCCATCCAATGGTTTAACCTCACATACTTTCTCCGAGAGGGTGAGTCTATCGGGTGCATAAGGCTTGCCATTTATTAGGTGCGAGATGGTTTTATTGAATTTAGACAAGAATCTTATTAGATATACATCAAAATTCCAATGTCAATTGCATTGGTTGTTATCTTTATTTTTCAGTACACTCCATAATGGTTCTTCTTATTATACTTGTCTCTGGTAGGTATATTGTATCATTCCAAGAGTTTTACCTCTATGTAAATAAATAATTAATTTGCATGTAAAAGTGTTTTGAGACTTGGACCTATAAATGATGCAGGGCATCATGGACAAATAACACTTTATGAGATTAAAGTGGTTTATTATTTTTATATTGTTCTACCTACTTGCTATGGGACTACTTGTTAAATGAGAGACCAAGCTCACTAGGGAATTAGGACTAGAGAGTAATTAAAATTTAAAAAAAGAGAAAGGATAAATAAGTTGAGAGAAATAATAATTTTTGATTTTCAAGAATTGTAAGAAAAATGAAATAAACCCTAACTTGCACTCTTTCTTGAAAGCAAGAAATGATTAAAGGAAAAAGAATCAAAGAGAGAGGTTTCTGTGTGTTTTCTTAAATTTCTCTTGAAGAATTTCTAAGCTGCCAACAATTCTTTTTGAAGCCAAAATGGAGAGGAAATCCATTCTTGAAAATGAATTAAGAAGAGGAAAAATGAACTGTAGATAAAGGAGAATGAAGAGGGAGGGTTTCCCATTGCCACAGTACAGGTCCAGCCTGGTTTCCTAATGAGATTATTGATTTCTTTTGGTCCAAGCAGAGGTATTGGAGTGTGCACTCCTTAAATAAAAAGAGGGATTTATCTATAGGAACCAGAGAATTGATTAAAGAGATCCTATTGGCAAGTCTACATTAAGAAGAGTACACATAGGAAAAAAACCCTAGGTTCTAGTTTCTTAGTGAGATTGGTTTGGATCGGGGGTGATTGTCTGCTCATGTTGAAATTTTATGAACAATAGCAGTAATCTATGGTAGCAAGGAACATGGTAGTTCCATAGAAAGTTGGAAGAAGCAAAGGTTTAACATATAAGTTGTTTTAATTTTTTGTTTATTTACAGTTATGTTATCTAGGAACCAGAGAACTGATTAAAGAGATCCTATTGGCAAGTCTACATTAAGAAGAGTACACACAAGAGGCCACGTTTGCATGTTACAAAAGGAGATAAAAAAAAATGATAAGACAAGCTTATAAGAAAATATCGCTTCCTTAACTGGAGTAAGCAAATACATAGGATGAATATTGATATTCATCCATATGTCTATGTAACAAAATAGACAAACGAAAGATTGTTAAATACATTTAGTTATTGTGGTGATGATCATAAGGATATGATAACGCAATTATTTTAAATGCAAGTAGACTCAACAAATTTACGAGTTACTATAATATGATCAACAAAATGTACATATATAAATAACGATGATGCAAGCGTATTATGAGCAGATTATTAAATATGTGAAATAATGAAGTTGAAACAAATTCAATATTAATATACTTAAATAAAATCCATTAGTAAAATTGAAACACACTAATAACATTATAAACTACCTTAAAATACATCATAAAAATATAATTTTCTATAATTTTCTATTTATTGAAGTGAAAATATTTAAACTTTTTGAATTTATTTATTTCATTTGTTGCATTCAAACTTGTCATTTGTTGCATTCAAACTTGCTCTCAGTACCTTATTTTAAAAACTTTTTATTCTTGAACTTTAATAGATTTACATTGACATTTTTAGAGAGAAGTATGCACTCCTTTTAAACATTTATGCACTCCTTTGAAACATTTTAGGTTTTAAGTAAATAAAGTCTCAATACATTTTTTATCTAGAATATAAATAGACACTAAAGTATGCATAGATTCATTGATCTAGTACCATAATCTATGTGGGAAAGTGGGTACTAGTATGGGATACTTCTAGTAATATATGAATTTAGTTTTAAAGTAAGATTTAAAACTATTTCTAATTATTTAAAAGTTAATTTTTTTATTCATAAAGTAAATAGTAAAATATATAAATTTACTTTATTTTATTTAATATATAAAAAATCAAAATAAATTTACATTTATTATTTAATAAGTGAAAGTCAAAATAAATTACTTATATTGACATTTTTAGAGAGAAGTATGTAATCCTTTGAAACATTTTAGGCTTTAAGTAAATAAAAAATCAATACATTTTTTTGATCTAGAATATAAATAGACACTAAAATATGCTTAGATTCATTAATCTAGTACCATAATTTATGTGGGAAAGTGGGTACTAGTATGAGATACTTCTAGTAATAAATGAATTTAGTTTTAAAGTAAGATTTAAAACTATTTCTAATTATTTAAAAGTTAATTTTTTTATTCATAAAGTAAATAGTAAAATATATAAATTTACTTTATTTTATTTAATATATAAAAAATCAAAATAAATTTGTATTTGTTATTGATTAGCAATTTAACATAGGGATGAGTGAATACTCTAACATAAAAGGTAAACAGAAATAAGTGCACCAATTCCACAAAATTTTTATTGCAACTTGTAACACTAAATAGACTTTTATTGCAATTTGTAACAGTAAATAGATTTTTATTGCAACTTAAAATCAACTAATACATGACAACCAACTGATACATATGACAATACAATAAAACCTCCAACACATATACAGGTGTAAGATAAAAATAAATAAAACTACACATAAATCTCATTCACCATATCTTTAAGCTTAAATATCTAAATTATAATGAAATAAATTTTGCCTGTTTCAATTCAAACAAATGATGAATGGATCACTCACACAATCATAGCATTATTTAAATCTGCAGCAAAAAAAGTAGTTGAGTTAGCAACCGCCCCTTGAAAGCTACCGCTGTTCTCAACGAACAACCGTTTAGAAGAGTGCTCTGCCTTCCTTCTCTTAGGGGAATAGAGCCTTTCCCTATCCCATTCCCATGCATGGCTGGAAAGCTTCATGTCTCAAACATAAAATCGGTTTTAGCTCTAGTAAAATAGCAACATCAAAAACTAAAAGATAAAATCAGTTTTAGCTATAGTAATATGTGAACTTCAACGTTCTCTATTAAGCATGGCTTCCGCGATTTCTAATGCAAGTAGTGCAGTTCTGTTGTGAACGCAGCCTGTGTTGCACCCTCTTGGACAATCCATCTCGTGCCCGTAACTAATATAATCTGTAAACACACGATGAACGTCTGGCACTATGGACAGCCTTTCCCTATAGGCAGTATCAGCTAAAGAGCCGCCTTCATTAAGTATATCAGTCATAACAGAAAGGCCCTTTTCAAGAGCTTCGAAATTATGTAAGTCCTGCTCTTCGGCCTCAACTAATTGTGCTTCACTAAGACCACTTTTATCAGGAGTATGAATTGCTCTAGAGATGCAGAGATTTACAGCATTGACCATAGCTTTTACATACAAACTCCCATACTTATTTATAATTTCTATGGAAAAGATCCGGGCTCCTCGCAGAATGTCAATCGTATAATTCAAATCTTCATTACTGATATCTGTTGCTTCAAAACGTAATAACTTATCCATGGCAGGGGAAATCGCCCAATACGCTGGGCGATAAGTGCATGGATGTACGTGCACAGCGTTCTCGCTATAAAGTTTACAAAACACTCGCAATGCAACGGACTGGATTTTCGGATAACCATCATTCTTATTATAGGCGCGATGGAGAATGTTTAATAAACCTCCAAACACCGTAATTCCCATTAAGAATTCTTCAACGATCTCAACGATGTCAGACGATCTGAAGCCAATTAAGTCAACAACCCTAACAATTTCTTTAGAAACATCCAAAGCGGCTTCGTAAATCTCCCTATTTTGTTTGACGTAATCGTGTAATGCTGTTTGATTAATGATTTTGTGTAAATATCTGAAGCCATTTAAATCTCTGAATGTCTGTATGTTCTCGTCTTGATATTGACAATAAAGCCTCAGCAGATTGATTTTCTTCCACATTGTCACCCAGTATTGTTTTTGTAAACAGGAACTCTCTGAAACACTATCACATAACATCTTCAAATGTTGCTCCATCTGTTCCTTCTCTATAATTTTCGTATATTCTGCAATTACATCGAACTCTGCAGCGTCTGCTGAAAATTCGTAATGTTTAACGTGCTGTTGCATTTCTACCCTCAAGTCTACCTGTGGTATGACACTTTTGATGTGGAACCATTGTCTAGTGAAGGGGTTGCGGGCTTGGTGCGCAGATTCCCAAATGGTCTCTAGGGTTTTCCGATTGTAGATGGCTTGAGTCGGATCCTGATCAATGGGTAATCGGACGGGATCATATGCAAAATCGCTGGTGATAATGTCAATGTATTTATCAACATTTGTCTGCATTTTCCTCCTTTTGTTGCTCCTTGGAATCTTTCTTTCTTTCAGGAGCCTGATACTTCTGTTCACACACAAGGCAAAACCATACACAAATCCACAAAATTAGGTTATGTTTCATACAAAACCACAGAATTAGGTTATCTTCGATTCAAAACTGAATAAAGACAGAAAGTAAATGGAAATACTTGTAACAATCCAATACAGTATCGTCTACGCGCTCTATGAAACTACTCTATATAAACTTTGTAGGGACTTTCGTCCAAATATTTGTTTACCAATGACGTAAGATATGAAACCGTGCACTCTCTCGAATAACGAAAATTATCTCTGTTAAATGGATTGGATAGAAATAGTAAATTGTGTGATTTCATTCTTTACCGTGTGTGTATATATACACACCGTACTATTTCAAAATGTTTCAAATGAACACTTAGCCGACCTCTTCATTATTACTTTGTCGACGAAGAAATAGTGCGCATAATAAGTGTCATTCATATTCATGTCATGGCTGGTATTGGTAGTGGCTATGAAATAGTGCATATAAGAAATGTTTGGCAGGACTAGGTGAAATGGTACTTTGTGGCGGTTAAGTCTATGGTGTAATGGTACTTTCTGGCCGTTTGGTATTTGCAAGAAGTCCTGTAGTTGTACTTGTCATGTGTACTGTCCCCACATCCCCTATTATCCCAATAATTACTTCCTTAGTGTCCATGCTATGAAGGACATAGTTTTGAAAACCATTACTTTTAATAATTTATGTTGGATTTAGACATGTTGACTTTTAATAAGAACATAATTTCAATAAAAAATGATGTATGCTCTTGTATTTTGTTTAAAAATAATAATTAAGAAGGGTGAATATATGGAGAATGTTTAATACATATGAAGACA
This sequence comes from Larix kaempferi, assembly GCA_027924585.1. NCBI lineage: Eukaryota > Viridiplantae > Streptophyta > Pinopsida > Pinales > Pinaceae > Larix > Larix kaempferi. The sequence goes on along the minus strand of BSBM01000047.1, from coordinate 19,275,940 downwards.
TTTATTAGGGTGGGCCTTATGAGTAGATAGAATCCCCTTAGGGAGCGAGCATGTGAGGGAAGCATGGTTGGATCTCCCATCCAATGGTTCAACCTCATATACTTGCTCCCATCCAATGGTTCAATCTTACATACTTGCTCCCGGAGGGTGAGTCTATCGGGTGGTTCTTCTTATTATACTTGTCTTTGGTAGGTATATTGTATCATTCCAAGAGTTTTACTCCTGTGAATAAATAATTAATATGCATGTAAATATGTTTTGAGACCATGGATAATTTTAAGAATACCCCCAAAATTTACATGTATAATAAATGGGCGAATCTCCATAATATATATGAAAATTTGAAGGCTATTTTATCAATAATATAATATCTATACAAATTGTTTTGGCTAATCTTTCATTCTATTATAGAATTTTGTAAAATCTTGGCGAATCTTTCACTAAATTATAATATATTGTAAAAATCAATTATAAAATATTGTAAAAACTTGGCGAATCTTTCATCAAATTATAAAACCTTGTAACTTCTTGGTGAATCTTTTGCTAGGAAGACTCAACTTTTGATTTTGCAGCTTACTAAGATAGTGCAATAGAAGATCATATACCATAGCTCGACTCTCTTGACTCCTAGACACTCAAATGAACAAATGCATGAAAGAGGAGAGGAGGGATTTATTTATACATTTCACAAGCTGTATTGGGTCACTCACAACTGGAGGTGTTGGTGAAACATAACTACATTACCTAATTTCAGGGAAAGTGGGGAATCCACTTTTTATGTCACCCCTTAATGGTCCAATGGACATGTGGGGACCCAAATCTTGACATATCGACAAACTGCTAGAATTGAACACTTTACAGTGTGGAGTGATTATGGCACCCACAAACCATTATTACAACGTGGAGTATTATTGAGACCCACAACCGTAATATAGTGTATGAATTCCCAATAAGCTTGTTTTTCAAATATCTCATTTTTAAGCTACCCTCTAAGAAATAAATAACCTACTTATCTGTGTATAGATGTAGTGAACGTATCTGTTCACTAAGTTAACCGTGTCCAGTTAAGGGTTAAGAAGCGAGACCATCTTCCATATTTGAGATAAATGATAATAATATATTAGATTGATGATAATAAAGTTACAATAAGCTCGCCTTTATAGGGCTTGAGCAAGAATAGCGAAGGGTTACACCCTTTCGCTTATTAACCTAATAATCTATTTAATATATAAATAATAATATTAATTAAATATTCACAGCATTGCCTTCCCCTTTTGGAAAACTTTGTCCTCAAATCTTGAGTATTTTCCTAATGTCGTCCTTCATTCATATTCAGTGTCGGTATTAGAATCGGACGTGATTTCTTGTGTAGAGACTTGCACTTCCTTTCCATTGATGATTTTGCACTGTATTGTCTGATTGTTCCTACATTTATGGCCTGGGATCCAATCATCACCGCATCGACGACATATATTTTTTTTTTATTTTTTATCTATTATCAGAGTAATTGTTAGATGACTTTGATCTATTTTCCATTTCATAGGCATATGATTGAGGTTTGTGGCATTGATGGCCGGGTGACCAAGTATCTGCACAGTACCTACATTGTGTCTCTTTTTCTTGTCGATAATGGTTATCACCTCTTGTTTTTATTCCTTCCAGTTTGTGTTCTACGGCTTTTGCTTTATGTCTTGCTACCTCTACGTTAGGTATGTCATGTAACTTTAACTCTTTTTGGAGGTACGGTTTAAGACCTCCTAAATAGGTTTCGAGTCTTTGTTTATCCGACAACCCAAATACTCGTGTTGATAAGGATTCCCATTGATGTGTGAATTCCTCAACGCTTCCAACCTGTTGTAATCTGGTAAGTTTACTGAAAAATTCATCTGCTTTGATACCTTGAAACCTATTAAAAAAATCATTTTTGAACAAGTTCCAGGTGTAGGAAAAATTGTCTCTCTTCCACCATAAGTACCAATTATAGGCGTACCCTTCCATATGCATTGACGCATATTTCACCTTCTTCTCGTCAGATTGAATATTGTAAATGTCGAAGTATTCTTCTGCTTTGTTTAACCAAGCAACGCATTGATCTTCACTTCCATTGTATTTCGACAACTCTATTTTTGCCTTAGGTGGGTACACTATGTAAGGATGATATTGATTCCCTTTTGCTTTATGGTTTGATGGTGGATCGGAACTACTGGACGATGTAAGTGACATATTTGAACTGCTTCGTTGTTGGTGGTGATTTTTATCTTTTTTATTCTCTACTATCTTACTGATAGCTTCTATTTGGCTGTTTAATCATGCCTCCATATCTGGCAGTACTTTTGTTTCTATCTCTTGCTTAAGCGTGGCATTGTTAATCTTTATTTCTTTTTGCAATTCTTCTTGATTCTTGGCAAGTGCTTCCTATGTGAAAATATGAAATGAAGCATCTAGCATGTCTGGACTGCTGACTTGGTCTGTCTTAGGCGTTAGTATTTGTAACACCTCCATTAATGTATTATGGTTATGCGTCATGGTGCTCAAGTTCTGGGTTATGGTGTTTATGTTTTGAGTGATAACACTCATTTTGTCATCCAAGTCTTTTTGTTTTTCATTCAGAGTGTCAATTTTTTCACTCAACCTTCTTTCTAGTACTAGAACAACTTCATCTTTGATTTCTTTTTTAAGCACGACATTGTTATTTTTCATCTCTTCCTTTAAATCTTCTCGAAACACTTTCTCAAGTTCATCCATTCCAAAGTTTAGACCTTCGGCGATTTTTAAATCTCTAATTTGGTATTTTTCTAATTTTTCTAGTCAGTCTCGTAACTCGGCCATGGTTCTTGACCTAGTGTAGGGAGGTGAATATTTGGAATCTATTTTGGTGTTGAGAAAAGTGATGAATCAATAATAACTATAGTAATAAGATTTACTATAATTTTTTTTTGTGTAGTTAAAAAAAATAAAATAATAAATATAATAAATATTATATTAAAATATTTTTTTATTATAAGGTGGAATAATAGATTTTAATAAAACAAAGATTAATATAATAATATAAATATTATTATATAATATTTTACTTTATTAAAATTTAGGGTTTTGGTGAAGTGAAACTACTGCAAAAAATGGTGGAGCCGTGTGAGAAGGCCAACGCAGCAGGAAGGAGGCAAGGGATATCGCGTGGAAGTGTGAAGCACGTATGGATGTATGAGGGGGATGGGAGTGGAGGCGCTGGTGGAGGGAAGGCGTTGGAAGGGAAGCCGAGAGTGGAGAAAATTTCAGAGCGTGGGGGAGGAACGGGGGTGAGATGGGCGATGAGGTGGAGGCTGTGGACGAGGAGAGGGCGGAGGGAATTTGCAGATGGGGAGAGCGCGACGTGAGGGAGCAGGGAGGGCGAGCAGGGAGACAAAATGGTGGAGAAGAGATGGGAGATGGGAGGCAGGCGGGAGGGTTGCAGGTCGCGTGGAGGAGGAGGGAAGACGGAGATGGGATGCGTGGGGATATGGTGGTTTGCGTAAAGACGAGAGGAGGTGCTACGGGGGAGAGGGAAGAGAGAGGTGAAGGAGAGTCTGCAGAATGGTGAAGCCGAGCCGATAGTGCAGAATGGTGAAGCCGAGCTGATAGTGAGTGTGCAGGAGCCTAGGAGCCGATCCGTGAGGATAGGTGAGCCAAAACCGAGCTCTGATACCAAATGCAGTGAACGTATCCGTTCACTAAGTTAACCGTGTCTGGTAAAGGGTTAAGAAGCGAGACCGTCTTCCATATTTGAGATAAATGATAATAATATATTAGATTGATGATAATAAAGTTACAATAAGCTCGCCTTTATAGGGCTTGAGCAAGAATAGTGAAGGGTTACACCCATTCGCTTATTAACCTAATAATCTATTTAATATTTAAATAATAATATTAATTAAATATTCACAGCAATAGATACGCATGCCACTTTTTCCTTTCTTTTGTTGACAATCAAAATATGAATTATGTCATTTGATTTAGAATTTTTAGATTTAGTTAGAAACTTGCAATGGTTATTTGAAATAAGAACATACACTAACAAGAATAGAAAGCACATTAATGCATCATCATGTGTATCATTAGAACTACTGTGTTAAAGACTACTTTTTCTTAGATAAACTGAGGAGGTGTTTATATCCATGTCTTTGAAATTTTTGAAAGCATGCAAAATGTGGTAAAATTGTTTTAGCACCCTCATTGAATGCAAAAGACTAGATATCAAATAGCATAATGTCTACATCTCAGGTCAAACATGTCCTGTACATATTATATACAATCATGATGGAAATGAAGTATTGTGTTCTAACTAAATCATATATTTATTATAGATAACTAGATCCATTTCTAGATGATGATAGCAATTACACATCAAAACAAGTGACTAAAAAACATTTTACTTATGAATGACCCTTACAAAAAACAAAATATCGTAAAACAAGTACCAAACCCAACAAATTTAGGTCACAAATAAAATTGACGAACTTGGAAATACGAATAAAAAAATATACCAGTCACGAACTTCTCAATTCAAATAAAAGAATCTACCAGAACTCTTTGGACAACTCTACAAGAAGATAGCCAAAATAATGACCATCCCACTGTAGCTCCGCCATTATAACCAATTTACATTCATTTATATTACAAATATCCCAAACATCAACAACAAAATACATAAAATATGAACATATACACTGTCATTAACGCCTTAGATCCAATAATAATTGCAGAGCAAGATCCTAATAAAAGCACATTTTAAACTAGGTCAAATTCAGTTTAAATATATAAAAACTGTGGCATTTCTCCATCAAGAGTAGCATCCACTAATGGCCTATAATGTTAGTCGATAGTTTAAACATGACAAGGCATAAAATAAATCATATATTTTGATCTCTATAACACTTTCACGGAACCAATAATCCTAGGATAGAATAAAACCCTAATAACACCAAATGAGCCCTAAGAATCAAGAGTTCCCTAGAATTCAACAACCCTAAAAAATCATCCATGATAAAAAACATGATAAAAGGTAAATATGCAATATAATAATGTATTGTAACTGTGGATAAAAATCATAAAAAACTTATAAAAAGAATTTCACATTAGTTATTGGATAAAAAGTGTGATGCGAGTTTGTATTCTCTGATACATTGCATGTGCGACATGCCCCTTCAAGACTCGAGCTTTCGATAATGGATATGTTATACGAATATTAAAATGTCGAGAAAACTAAGAATGAAATGTAAAATCACATGAACTAGAACCTTCACCCTGCAATCGCAATACGATGTGGGTAAACCATGAACCATTGTAGCCTTTATATAGAACAAAATAGCCCCTTATTTTCCCTCCAATACTGGAAATTGAGGGCTCAAAGAAGGTATCACATGAAATTGACTAAAAATAGAGGCGAATGTGTTAAATTTTCAGAATTTACTTCAATCTAATCTAGGATCTTAACTGAGAGAACAACATGTACAGCATATCTACAGCATATCAATCATGGAGACAATAATGCAAGCACACAAGAGACACAAAGATTTACTTGGGGAAAACCATAAAGGTGAAAAACCCCAATAACTTCCTTAGAGATAGATAGAGCAATGATACAACCAACCAAGAGAGATAGCCATAACCTAGCAGCAGATCCTCCTCCTCCATAAGTGCGCCACTCCTCCTTGAGTGCATGTGTGAGAAGTGAGTGAGTAAATAGAGTGCCTCCCGCACTCTATTTATACTTGACTTGACTTTCCTTTTTACCTAACTCATGTAGGCTCGAACTTAACCACATAACATAATGCTGAGTGGGCCGACCCCCAATAGGGTGGTCTAATAACCCTTTGACCCACATGGCCGACCCCCAATAGGGTGGTCTAATAACCCTTTGACCCACATGACTTATACAGGGCCGACCCCAAATAAGGTGGTCTAATAACCCATCAAGTATAAGTTACGACACTTACAATATAAATGACGACACTTCCTTATAGAGGAATAATACCATCTCTATAGGAATACAATATACATATATGTGAAATACATTCCGAAGTTACATATACATCAACACTCCCTCTTAACTAGGAAGGTATTTCTCAGCACAGTTCTTCTAGCACAAGTCATCTTCTCTGGATCATCGTCACTAGATAATCGTCATCGAGTCATCATCATCGTCACTGCTGCTGCTATCTCAATCAATCTCTGAATCTACTCGTCATAGGAAGTTCTACAGAGCCAGTCCTTTTTCATACTGGATGTAAGCCCACCACCTGCAGGTCTTCATCATCACTGGCCATACTGTGGAATCCTCAAGACTTATTACGTGCATCACAAAACCTGGCTGCAGCATCCCAGGCTATTACGAGCACACAGCTCTACCTGTAGGATCTCCCAGGAGCACATTACATGTGACCCATCACAAAACCTGGCTGAAGCGTCCCAGGCTGTTACGAGCACGCGGCTCTACCTGTCGGATCTCCCAGGAGCACATTACATGTGATCTCACCACAAAACCTGGCTGAAGCATCCCAGGATGTTATGAGCACACAGCTCTACCTGTCGGATCTCCCAGGAGCACATTACATGTGGTCCACCACAAAACCTGGCTGAAGCATCTGAGGCCTTTTTCATCCTGTCCAGATCTCCCAGGAGCAAATTACATGTGGTCATGGCAAAACTTGGCTGAAGCATCTGAGGCCTTTTTCATCCTGTCTAGATCTCCCAGGAGCAAATTACATGCCATAGGACAAAACCTCGCAAGAGCATCTGCCAGATATCCCAGGGCACCGAATTACATGCCATAGGAAAAACCTCGAAAGACTATCTGCAGTTCTCCCAGGGCACAAATTACATGTCCTCCCAAGCAAAACCTCGCAAGAGCATTTGCCAGATGTCCCAGGGCACCGAATTACATGCCATAGGCAAAACCTCGAAAGACCATCTGCAAATCTCCCAGGGCACAAATTACATGCTTTCCTGCAAAACCTGATCCACGGCCACAAAGTATCATCTGATACTCATCATCATCACTGCAACATTCTGTTGCATGTCATCTGGAGAAGCTCGTCATCCATGATCATCCTGATCATACAATGCATCCATCTGATGCACACATAGATACATGATCCACACAATGTATCCATCAATCATACATGATCTACCTGATCATACAAAGATACATGATCCACACAATATACCCATCAACATACATGATCTACCTGATCATACAAAGATACATGATCCACACAATGTATCCATCAGCATCCATGATCTACCTGATCATACAAAGATACATGATCCACACAATGTATCCAACAGCATCCATGATCTACTTGATCATACAAAGATACATGATCCACACAATGTATCCAACAGCATCCATGATCTACCTGATCATACAAAGATACATGATCCACACAATGTATCCAACAGCATCCAACATGATGCGTTCATACATAAATGATCCAACTGATCATATCCAACATCCAACATGATGCGTACATACATAAATGATCCAACTGATCATATCCAAGCAGAAACCAGAACATCATCCTGATGCTCATCATCCAGCGCTTACATCCACAGCCATGTGAAGGATCCTCCTTCCAACATGCTTGGAATGGCTTCAGCAAATGTGTCCATCACTTCTTCCTCGAAGTGTCCTTGATCTGAAGAACGCCAAGCCTCTCTCTGAAGTACTCAAACTTCACTCTGGCTAGTGGCTTCGCCAGCACATCTGCAATCTGCTCGTCCATCACAACATACAGAAGCTTCACAGCTCCTCTCTGCACCATATCCCTGATATAGTGATATTTGATCTCTATGTGTTTCGACCTGTCATGAAACACTGGGTTCTTGAACAGCTTCACACAACTCTAGTTATCACAGAAGATACCAGTAGCATCCAACAGGAGATCAAATAACTCAGACAGTAGCTTCCGTAGCCATACTGCCTCACAACTAGCTGAACAGGCTACAACATACTCTGCCTCAGCTGTACTCAGTGCTACGCAGGACTGCTTCCTGCTAAACCAAGAGATCACACCTGATCCCATACTGAAGCAACACCCAGATGTGCTCTTCCTATCTGCAGCACTGCCAGCCCAATCTGAATCAACATAACCCTGCAGGTTAAACTTTTGATTCGCCTCATACCTGAGCCCATAATCCACTGTACCCTTCAGGTACCTCAGAATATGCTTTACAGCAACTAGGTGAACACTCCTCGGATCCGTCAGGAACTGGCTCAATGTGTTCACAGCAAAGCAAATGTCTGGTTTCGTGTTCGTTAGGTACATCAAGGACCCAATCATCTGGCGATACATAGAGACATCAATCGGCTCAGATGAAGCATCGCATAGAAGCTTCAGATTTGATGCCATAGGTGTGGCCATGGCCTTGCGATCCATCATCCCGAACCTCTTTGGGATCTCTACTGCATACTTCCCTTGTTCAAGGAAGATTCTATCTGCACTCTACCACACCTCCATGCCAAAAACAAATAGTGCATCATCCCCAAGTTCTTCATCTCGAACTCGGTAGTAAGCTTTTGCTGCGTGTCAGCAATCAATCTATCTTCACCATACCAGGTTCTGCACATATATGATTTCCTATCATGTGTCTCAGAACCAAGTGGCTGCTCTACATACACTTCTTCTTCAACTACACCATTCAAGGAAGCTGTCTTGAATCCATATGGTGTATCTTCTATTTCATCACTTTTATATTTCTCAATGCTGCCATCTGCAACATGCTTGATCTGATAGTTCCATTTGGAAGTCATAGCAAACTTCCCTTCATGTATTGGGATTACATCCCAAACATCATTCTTCATGATCGACGGATCATGGCATTTCATTTCTTCATCCCAGATCCTGGGAACTTCAATATCTTCAATATCTTCAATAGATATCTTTGTTGCTGGAACAAATGTTGTAGTTCTTCTTTTGTAGGAGATGGCATACGATCTTTCCTACACAACAAGTTAAATTGCATGATTAGAAAACATCTCATAGTTTTCAGAAAAAATTCTTCCACATAAAGAAATATGCCATACAGTCATGCAATTATCTTAGCCAATGCTTCAATACAACATTTATCCATATTCCGTAACTTTCTAGATGCCTTCCAATCTCTACCAGAACATTGTTAAGAGTGTGCACAACTCCCAACATGTCAGCAAAGAGGTTTCATTCTAGATAAGTAGCAATGGAATGTTGTACAGTGCCATAGGCCACTTACCCATGTATATTAGTAGTATACTGTTCATCAATGCAACTATTCTAATATGCACAATACATATCCTAAGTCTAAGAACATGAGCATATACATCATTGAACAATTTTATTTAAACAAACAAATATGCAAGAAATTAAAATACTTATCTTTGTTTGTTCGTTGGGTGGACTCCCTCTGAGTCTTTGCTTCCTTACAGGAGCTGCTAGAGTCCTAATCTGAAGTAGCCTCTTCTACACCTTTTTTGTTGTGGAAAGATGGTCAACTCCCTCTGAATATCTGCATCCTTGCAGAAACTACTGAAGTGTGTTCCTTTGCTTTCTTGCAGGAACAACTGGAGTGTGCTCCCTCTTGATCTTTGCTTCCTGGATTACCTGTCCTTGAACTTACATTCATCCTTGGTCCCTATGCATGCTTATTAGTATCATGAATGTGTTATCCTTGTGATCTCATATAAAATCATACATTCATTAGTACACTATTAAAACACAATAATCTCAAGCATGTATAGTCATGATCATTTCAAACAGAAATAATAAGCATTAGCATTCAAGGTTTATGTAGGATTCTTATGGTTAGTCAAATCATAACATGTCTAAACCTGTAATTACTCAAACCTATGACTCTTCAGGTTAGTTGAATCATCAATCAAGATAAGAGATATAATATGCATAAAACCTGTGATTATTCAAACCTATACCTTCATGATTCTTCTGGTTAGTCATATCATCAATTATGGTAAGAAACATAATATGCATACAACCATGATTATTCAAACCTATGACTTCATGAATAATCATTATCAACAACAGTATAAGATCCCAACACAAGGTAGGATTCTATCTTGATATAGGAAAAACATACCTGGATTAGCATGCTAGCTAGTTATGTCTAACATACTCACACAATGTCTTCTTGTTCTTCTTCATTGACTTGTGCTAGTAACCTGCATGTCTCATAAGTTAACCATTCTATAAACAAGTTATACATACCTCGTAAATGGATCTTGTATGAGATCCATGGCAATGGATGAATCTTTGTCCTCATGTTATCATGATCATATGTTCTTGGACCAGAACATGATTTGTCTTTCTTGGTGTACCTTTCATGTTAGTAGACAACATAAACCTCATACAACACCATAATGCATTAGTACAATCATAAGTGTCAACACCCTAACCAATGAATATCTTCTATCATGCATTCATAATTTTGTTAAGGTGATACGACAAATCTAAAATCAAAATTGTACTAACTGTAATAACATGAAGAAAAACATACCATAAAATTAATCATGGACAAATATCGAAACATACCTCGATGAGTCATACCTGTCGAGATCGCTTGTAATCTTTTTATGTAAGGCCTTAGCCTCATCTCCCTCTGAAACAGGAACTTCTTCACTCATGTAGATGATCAATCCATCTTCTTGTAGGATTAAACCAATCCACTTGATTTGCAAGAACTGGACCTGGAGCTGGATATGGGTTTGTCAAAGAAACCCCAAAAATTCAAACTTTGAATTTCAAACTTCCGAAGGGATAGAAATATGCGCCTTGATGAGCTGATCAAACTGGTATATTCAGAATTTGAAAACTGCAAAGTTTCACTCCTCAATTTTGCCTTTGAAACTTCCGGATTCACTGGACGTGACCCTGAACTGGGGTTTGATGAAGCCCACTCTTCTTCCCAATCAAAATTTTTGATCCAAAGCTCTAAGCTTCTATTTTTCTGAGGAGCTTCCAGTTGTGGTCACAGATTTAAAAAATTCCCATTTTTACAGAAGCCCTAATTTTCCACTTTTCTGATCAAAGTCCCGAACTAGGGTCTAATCAAGCCCGGCCTTCTGCCCAACCAAAAATTCTGATCTTGGTCTCTAAATTTCTATTTTTATGAGTAGCATCTAGCCGTGGTCTCCGATTACAAAAATTCCAACTTTCTCCAAAGCTCTAAATTCCGGAAGCCATGAATGAAGGTACCAAAAAATAATTCTGTTTTGACAGAAATATGTACCTGATTGTTTCTGGTGTAACTCCGAAATTTTTGATCCACAGGGTCTGAAAAAGTTTCTTGAGATAGCCTGACCTGTTAGCTTTCCATCCTAACAAGTCTGACCTCAATTGTATTTTCTGAGAGAGAGTTATGCCAAATGTCGCAACGTGACCTGTTTATGGGATAATACAGGAGAGCACACTTGTACGGAGTGCCACGTGTCACTGGTTCAACTTCGGCCTCTGAAAAAGTTTTTTGAGATAGTACAGTCTGTGTACTACCTGTCACTGTTCACTAAATTGCATTTGGAGCTTCCTAGACCAAGTTATGACCTTTTTCCCAAGGTCACCTGATTTTGACTCAGATCTGGAAGAGGCAGAAACCCTATATTGTACAGATCATAAATCACAAAGTACAACGAATTAGAGGTTGTCCTTTGGACACAAGGTACCTGGAGATCTTAGCTTCGGCCTGTAACAATTTCAAATCCGAAAACTTTTCCAAAACGGATTTATAGCGAAAGTTCTACGATGACTGGTTTTTGCTATATCAAGCCCTAGCATCGTAAGTGCAACAAGTGTCATACATGCCATATCATGCCTTCTTTCAGGCTAGCTCTGATACCATGTTAAATTTTCTGAATTTACTTCAATCTGATCTAGGATCTTAACTGAGAGAACAACATGTACAGCATATCTACAGCATATCAATCATGGAGACAATAATGCAAGCACACAAGAGACACAAAGATTTACTTGGGGAAAACCATAAAGGTGAAAAACCCCAATAACTTCCTCAGAGATAGATAGAGCAATGATACAACCAACCAAGAGAGATAGCCATAACCTAGCAGCAGATCCTCCTCCTCCATAAGTGCGCCACTCCTCCTTGAGTGCATGTGTGAGAAGTGAGTGAGTAAATAGAGTGCCTCCCGCACTCTATTTATACTTGACTTGACTTGCCTTTTTACCTAACTCATGTAGGCTCGAACTTAACCACATAACATAATGCTGAGTGGGCCGACCCCCAATAGGGTGGTCTAATAACCCTTTGACCCACATGGCCGACCCCCAATAGGGTGGTCTAATAACCCTTTGACCCACATGACTTATACAGGGCCGACCCCAAATAAGGTGGTCTAATAACCCATCAAGTATAAGTTACGACACTTACAATATAAATGACGACACTTCCTTATAGAGGAATAATACCATCTCTATAGGAATACAATATACATATATGTGAAATACATTCCGAAGTTACATATACATCAACAGAATGCAACAATATGCCCGAATTACAAGGAAAATAGATGGTGAAATAACCCTTGGGAGCCTCCATTACTGAAAATTGGGGGCGAAGGAATGATTTCAATACAATTTCTCTAGAAATTAGGGGTGAAAGATAGATTAAAGGGAGATTGTGCTAGGGAAAAAATAGTTTTTTTTTTTCATTTTCCTCATTAATATATGGGAGGCTATTCATTTTGGATTTATTTTTTATCTAATAAATATTGGGCGAATATATTTTAGCTGAAAAAATCCTTTCCATATAAGAAAGTAGCCCACTAAATTTTTGTAACCCCCTTAATATAGCCCATGAGCTATATATAGCCCCTAAAATTATCCATGTTTGAGACTTGGACCTATAAATGATGCAGGTCATCATTGAAAAATAACACTTTATGAGATTAAAGTGGTTTATTATTTTTATATTTTTCTACCTACTTGCTATGGGACTACTTCTTAAATGACAGACCAAGCTCACTAGGTAATTAGGACTAGAGAGTAATTAAAATTTAAAAAAAGAAAAAGTATAAATAAGTTGAGAGAAATAACAATTTTTGATTTTCAATAATTATAAGGAAAATAAAATAAACCCTAACCACTCTTTCTTGAAAGCAAGACATGATAAAAGGAAAAAGAATCAAAGGGAGAAACTTCTCTTTGTTTTCTTTTTCTCTTGAAGAATTTCTGAGCTTCTAACAATTCTTCTTGAAGCCAAAATGGAAAGGAAATCCATTCTTGACACTGAATTAAGAATAGGAAAAATGAATTGTAGATAAGGGAGACTACAGAGGTAGGGTTTCCCATTGCCACAGTACAGGTCCAGCCTGGTTTCCTTATGATCTCATTGATTTCTTTTGGTCCAAGCAGAGGTCTTGGAGTGTGCACTCCTTAAATAAAAAGAGGGTTTTATCTACAGGAACTAGAGAACCGATTAATGATATCCTAGACTACATTAAGAAGAGTACACACATGAAAACAAACCTAGGTTCTAGTTTCTTAGTGAGCTTGGTTTGGCTCGGGGGTGATTGTCTACTCATGTTGAGAGTTTATGAACAACAACAGTAATCTATGGCAGGGAGGAACATGGCAATTCCATAACAAGTGGGCATAAGAAAAGGTTTAACATATAAATTGTTTTAAGTTTTTGTTTATTTACAGTTATGTTATTTAATAGCTGGTTGGGCCAATGATTTGAGTAAAAGATTAATGTTTTCTATTCAGATAAGTTTCTAGGATGTACTGTATATGATTACTTATTCTTGTATAAAATTACTTAATGGTTGGTTCTGTTAATGGATAGGAAATGAAAAGTGTTCTCTATCTAAGGGTCAGTGCAAGCTAATGAGGGTCACTTTTGGCGCGTTAGATGCAATAGAAAACTGCAAAATCAGGAAACCCTCAACTTACTTGGCTTTTTTGATATACTTATGCAAAATATCTTGCATTGAGTAAAAAAGATGAAATGTAGGAAATTGAATCACGTTTCCGAATATATAACTTTTATGTATTGAAAATTTGCATATCTATGTCAAGTTTCATTTTTACTAACAGACATTTTTTATTTTTCAGGCAAATGATAAGGTATATGTTTTTGTGGGTGTAGCTTTTGAGGGCCTAAATGATGGAATCAAGATACAAAAATGGGTATGCATGTAGAGAACATATAGCACTAGTGCATCATTATTTTTCAAAAATTAATTGTCTAAGTGATCAAACCTTGAAAATAGTACGTCTTTTGTGGGTGCAGCCTTTGAAGGTCTTAATGCAGAAATCATGAAATGGGGTTTTGATAGTGTTAGGATATTCCTATACTCCATCCTAGTCCCACCAGTATTTTGATCATTTACATTTTCAATCATGCATGCACTTTTAGGGTTTGCATGCATTTTGCATGCATTCCAGTCATCAGTCTAGCACCTAGCCCTCAGTTATCTAGCCCCCGAGAGCTTCTCACCGATCAGTTTTAGCCCTCCAGTTTCTTAATGCACCCTTCTTCCTTGATTTTAGGAAGCAACTCGCCCTTCTTCACCTACTGGTCCAGTTGTTTTCAGTTTATACTCAGTTAAACTCAGTGACACTCAGTTACACCTACCAGACTCAGTTTGACTGATGGTTGACAGTTACTTGAGCATTGATGACTCCACTGATGATGATGAAGACTTCCAGTTGTGCTCCGATGATACTAGTTGTGCTCTGATGACACTCCAGTGATCCTTTGATCACTCCATGAAGGCTAATTCGAATTTCCACCTTAGGCATTCGAATTCCTCATGCATTGTATTATTTATTTGTCCATTTGTGATTAATGAATTAGTGTGTGTGAAGTATTTTTGCTTCTATCCGAGTTCTACTGTATTATTATTTTGTTGCTCAATATACTGCATTGACCACTCTTCTTCGATTTTCTTGCTTAATCAATTACTTTCTTGTGAGGTATACATCATCTCTTAGATCTACTGTGAGGATTTTCACATGGTATCAGAGCATGTTGAGAGTATTGTTTATCTCCATTCTTGAGAGTTTTTTGTAGGTTATTACCAAGATTTCGAGTGTAGTAGTTGCAGCAGTTTCAACATCTTTGCAGTAGTAGCAGTTGCAGATATTCTCTATTGTTTTTGCAGGTCTTCTACAGCTTCATTGTATGATTTAGAAGGAATCCCTCCTCTTTCTCTATTCAACTATGATGAATGGAAACCGAATATGATAGCATATTTAAAGAGCCATGATCTCTTTGATTGTTATTTTGAAAGAGAGTTCAAATCCTCTGAAGAGAAGAATGACTGGTTGAAAAAAGGTGACATGCACCTTAGAAGAATGATGCTTACTATTCCTAAGTACATATTGTACCCTTTCATTATTGATATTGAAACTCCAAAAGAGCTATGGGCTCACCTGAATGAAAGATTGAACAAACATAATGAAGGATTTGGTCCAAACCCCTTCAAAAGCAAGCAAAGTGATGCATTCGCTCCCCTTGATGGTCTCTCAGATCATGAACTAGTATCATCTCATATTGAAGTTGTTGACAAAGAACTTGCAAATTCTCCACTCATGCTCCAACTTTCTTCTCTTTTTGTGCCAGCTCACACTCTAGATATTGCAGAAGGTCCTAAATCCTCTCTTACACCAGAGTCTATTGGTTTGCATCATGATCACATGATTATTTCGGAGGTAAAATCAGCTATTGGAGATAATGCATTCGCTCCTCTCAAGCAATCATCTCTTATTTACTACTATATGATCATTAGCACATGCTTTCAGAAGGTTATTGAAGAATATGTCCATTGCCACCCGCTTGAGATAATTTCTCATGCATCCATTGGTTTTGATATCACCTCTTATGGTTCAAAGGAGATCTCAATAAACCATTGCCACTTGCTTGGGCTAATTTCTCATGCATATGATAGTTTTGATCTCACCCCTGTTGATTCAAAGGAGATCTCAAGAAACTATTCTTCAAGTCTTAAATCTGATTTGGATTTCAAGCAAACATTATTATTTGATGGTTCTTTTTGGCATGATCTCACCCATGATGGTTCGAAGGAGAAGACAAAAGACTATTTGCATATTCATGATTTTGATCCTACCTCAGCTGATTCGAATCACAGGTTCAAGGATCATCCTCATACTTTTGGATTTGTTCTCATCACATTCGATCTGAAGAGCAAGTACAAGCACATGTTTTTTGAGCATGATCCACTTATTCCCAAGAAGAAGATACCTCCAGACATATGACTAAGCATCACACCTGCTTGAGTTTGGAGCATGTATTTTTGTGTGTGCCTTACAGTCTGTTTTTGGAGGAGGGGGTATGTTTCCCATGAAATTTTTCCACTTCCTTGGTTTATTGACTGTTATTATTCATTGTATTGTGTGACCTTTGGTCTTAGTTACCAGGGCCCACGATGGATTAAGGGGGGGTGTTAGGATATTCCTATACTCCATCCTAGTCCCACCAGTACTTTGATCATTTACATTTTCAGTCATGCATGCACTCTTAGGGTTTGCATGCATTTTGCATGCATTCCAGTCATCAGTCCAACACCTAACCCTCAGTTAGCCAGCCCCCGAGAGCTTCTCACTGATCAGTTTTATCCCTCCATTTGCTTAATGCGCCCTTCTTCCTTGATTTTAGGAAGCAACTCGCCCTTCTTCACCTACCAGTCCAGTTGTCTTCAGTTTATACTCAGTTACACTTAGTTACACTCAGTGACACTTAGTTACACCTACCAGACTCATATTGACTGATGGTTGACAATTACTTGAGCATTGATGACTCCACTAATGATGATGAAGACTTCCAGTTGTGCACCGATGATACTAATTGTGCTCCGATGACACTCCAGTGTTCCTTTGATCACTCCATGAAGGCTAATTCGAATTGCCACCTTAGGCATTCGAATTCCTCATGCATTGTATTATTTATTTGTCCATTTGTGATTAATGAATTAGTGTGTGTGAAGTATTTTTGTTTCTATCCGAGTTCTACTGTGTTATTATTCTGTTGCTCATTATACTGCATTGACCACTCTTCTTCTATTTTCTTGCTTAATCAATTATTTTCTTGTGAGGTATACATCATCTCTTAGATCTGCTGTGAGTATTTTCACAAATGAAAAGTGTTCTCTATATAAGGGTCAGTGCAAGCTAATGAGGGTCCCTTTTGGCGCGTTAGATGCAATAGAAAACTGAAAAATCAGACAGCCCTCAACTTACTTGGATTTTTTGAGATACTTACACAAAATATCTTGCATTGAGTAAAAAAGATGAAATGTAGGAAATTGAATCACGTTTTCGAATATATAACTTTTATGTATTGAAAATTTGCATATCTATGTCAAGTTTCATTTTTACTAACGAACACTTTTTATTTTTCAGGCAAATGATAAGGTATATGTTTTTGTGGGTGTAGAATTTGAGGGCCTAAATGATGGAATCAAGATACAAAAATGGGTATGCATGTAGAGAACATATAGCATTAGTGCGTCATTATTTTTTAAAAATTAAATTAGTAATTTTATAATTTTTTTTATAATTGTCTAAGTGATCAAACCTTGAAAATAATACGTCTTTTGTGGGTGCATCCTTTGAAGGTCTTAATGTAGAAATCATAAAATGGGGTTTTGATAGAACGTGGAGGTTAGTGTCTACTTGTGCACCATACAATTTGTTTTTGAAATGATCAAGAATTGAAAAATTTATGGAAGAAACACTAACAATATGTTTCACGAGTTAAGGAGGTAGGACACAAAAGAAATTAAAAAACTAGGAAAAAATAATATTTTTAAATAAAAGTTACATATTTGGAATCTGCAGAAAAAATGCTATTTGTGTTTAATATTTCATCAAAAATGACTGTGTGTAGCATACTGTAACGAGTGGCTAAGCACAGGATTCTATAGAAACTGGAAGAAATACCCAATTAGCTTTGGTTTATCAGTACCATATCATAGGTTTGGTATTACCGAAGAAAAATCCAAAGCATACACATAGGATTATGGTTGACATGCGTGCAAGTGAGTTGGCTTGGTTTAGGCTCTAACAAACACGAGTGCGTTCTGTTTAAATTCAAAAATTATTCCCGTGCTTTTAGAAGTTCATAACGCGAACATTCTATATAACTACATAACGCATGCGCATTATGAAGTGCAAAAACGCCCTAGCGTTATTTAAATCATGAAATATATGCTTAATACTTGAGAGGGGGTGGGGAAGACTCAAGGGCATTTTTGGTTAATATTTGAGAAGGGGTGGGGAAGGGTAAAGGGAATCTATGGTTAATATTTAATAGGGGTGGGAAAGCGTTAAGGGCTTAGAAGGATGTTGGAAGCTTGAGTGGGGAGAGATGAAGGGAATGGGAACATGATAGGATGCAGGGGTGAAGGGTAGTGGATATTGAGAGCACTATTAGGAGTAGAAGAGGTTTCGAAGAGGTATAGGGTTAGAAGTTTAAAGTAAGACTTGAGTGACAAGGGGGGATGGATGGAGGAAAGGGGGATGTGAGAGAGAAAGAAAGAATACAGTTGGGGAGAGACATAGAGCGAGGGAGGGAGAGGGGCAATGGGGAGGAATGGATTTAGAGGGAGTGAGAGATAGATGGGGATAGAATGAAATAAAGAGATAGGAAGAAAGGGACAAAAAGTGTTGGTGGGAGACATGCAGGGAGTGGTGGCGATGGAGAGAGAGAGAGAGAGAGAGAGAATATGAGAGGAGGGGGAAGGGACATAAAGTGAGAGAGAGAGAGAGGGAGTGATGGAGAGATGGGGATAGGTTGAGGGAAAGATAACATGAGGGAGGGATAGAAAGTGAGAGAGAGAGAGGTGGTGAGAGAGGGAGGGAGAGAAGGTAGGGTGAGGGATGGAGGGACAAAGGTGGAGATAGATATGGGTTTGAGAAGGGAAAGGGACATAATGTGTGTGTGTGTGTGTGTCACATACCCAAATTCTGAACTTTTTATGTTGTGAGAAAAACATTATGTTTTATGTTATTCTAAAGTTTTATGATTATTGGCCAAGTGGGTTCAAGGATGACTGTAATTAATTACTTTGAATATTTTATTATTAATAAATAAAAGAGGAGACAGATATCCAAGGGAGGCTGTTGAATGAGTGTTCAATGACCCACTAGGAGGAATGGACTAGGGTGAGAGCAAACTGACACTTGGCAGCATCCTCAATTCACTTCTAGCTGTTGGAGGGGGAAACTTCCCTATTTTTATGGTCATGTTCCCCAAGAATGTGGAACTGAGCAGGTGGCTCAATAACTAAGAAACTGACCAAAAGACCAGGCATGCTTTATCTACCCATCGAATTTAGGAGGAGGATGTTCATCCTTACCTTGTGATAATTTATGAATTTGAAAGACAAGAGAGCACAAGAGATTCGATGAGGGGAAGGTTATAAGTGATTGAGTGAGTTAAGTTTGCATTCTGAACTAGTGCAGCCACATTGTTGAGTTCAATATTGCTAAAGGTAGAAATACTACTGTTAAGTACTACTGCTGAGTTGTAGAGGAATTTATTCCATTCTCCACACAACAACTTCGTCCTAGTGGTTCAGTGAATAGGCTCGGGGTCCTAAGACAAGTAACTTAGCTGTCTTCAGGAGAAGGTTGGGTGGAACGGGCTCCTTTGATTGTCTGTCTCTTCTACAGTTACCAGGTTCTAATTGTGTTATCTTATTTACTTTCTTCCCAATTATTTACTAAGGAAATGAATGTAATTATGTTATCAGTTTTCTATCAAATCTTAGATATTTTTCGACTGTTAATAAATGTTTTATTTCTGCAATATTATCTACACTGAAAATCCATATATCTGCTAGGTTAAAATGCTAAATGGATAGTTCAAAATTTATGTTTAAATGATGAATGATAGAATAGAAATGCTTCCTTGTATTTTTCCACACACTAATTTAGTGTTGTACTCTAGTATAGGGAATACAAATTATATTAGATCAGAATGATTGCATATCTTAGAAAGAATCTATTTTTATAAAGATGTGTTTAAATGAATCTACTTTCAACCAACATAATTTATTTTGTTTCACAAAAACCTTAAAACAAAACCCCGAGTTTCATTATTCTGCTAGATTATTCTAGAAGTATATAGTTCCGAGTATCGACTTCTCTTCTAGGAAAGAGTATAAACTTATGCCAAATGGAAAAGTGTATGTAATTTAATATATAAATAAATATACCGTATTAAGGGCTTTAAACCCTAATTATATTTTTATAATTACACAGTAGTAATTTAGGTTATATGAATGAACAAATTACATTATTAAAAATCTCAAAGCAAACTACAACAATATTGTAGGATTTAACTATTTTTCTTTCATCACTATATTTTCCAGACTTGAGTTAGGTCGAAACCCTAATCATTATAAATCTGTAAATATTAAATCTGTAACAAGTTTGGTATAAAACAAAGTTTTCAACTCTTAAATTATTACACAATTCTTTAACACCGAAGTAAATAACAACTGTAAAATATAAGATATTTACCTTTTCAAAACAAGAGTACGATATCACACATCAAGGGTATCAATGCTTTCCACAAAGGATTGGTTATGGGTTCAAGCCTCACAATCGAGCTAACCCTGCCATTAAGTTATACACAAAAATACAATTTTATTTATTCTCCAACATAGTAGTAAGTACAGTGGACCGAGCCATTCGAAAGGCATTGCCTTGGTTTAAAAGAGGCTCACTCTTAAATGAATGAAATACTTAAAACTCTAAAAGAAATAATACAAGACCAAGTATCGAGACTGTAAAAGGCTCACCCTAACGGTCATTACCTATATAAAAATTACAAACATTGTTACAGGAATCCTAACACACATAGGCGTAGGGTTTGAGTTTTAGAATCACCCTTAAAATTTGAACTATCAAAATATATCCAAAATGCATTGTTAAGGTTGGGGCTTTAAACCCGCAATATCCAAAGGACTATTTCATCAACATTGAAATATTTAGGATAGGGTTTTAACCATGCGTTCCGTTCATTATGGAATGACTTCTACCATCAAACAACACCAAATGTACTTACAAACAGATTTAAAAATATGGGCATAGCCCTAAGCACATATAACCTGTATCATAATTAAAATAACAAAATGCCGAGAGAATCTCTCTAAATTTAACATTCAAACTATGTTGTTCGGGAAATTCACCCTATAGTGAGGAAAGGGACACTATCAACTTAGGGGGAGATAGGTAAACACAATGATTACGCTACAGAAACATCTATAATTGGAAATAGATCAAAGATCTTGAAGACGTACCTTGTTACTGACGTTTGATCCTAGATTTGCTCGATCTCGTTCTCAATCTTCAACTTGATCTTCCACTTCAATACACCTGCAACATAAAGATACCTTCCTCAGCGTATCTTGACTAATATAAAGATGATAAAATTGAAATGCAATTCAAACATCAAGAACAATCAAGCATTTAACCAAATAAATACACAATCCATTAGGCATTATATTTGCGACAGGAAGGAATGTTTCAACCTTTATTGTCAAAAGCATATAATGATTACAAGTTATACCTGATCAATGCAGCATGCTTGTGCAACTGGATTCTGGCCTCCTTGTCTTCTCTGACTTGAAATATTCCAGCATAACAACCCTTCATACAAATTTCTCTTCTTGTGAATGAGAGTCACAACAATGTCTAACCACTCTCCTCAATCCTCCTTGTATTTATAGGACAAGGAAGGCAGTTTAGATCGAAAGGTGGTTGTAATGGAAGTTGGGGAAGTTGCAGAACCAACTGCAACTAATCCCAATTTGTCAAATTAATATATTTTTGATCATATTTTAAGGTGTGCGTGAGTTTTTCACAGTGGAGTAGCGCACAGTATGCAACTTCAGTGTTTAATAACCAACGTTTGCAACTTTTTTGAGGGTGTGCGCTAGTTTACTGAAGTGGAGTAGCGCACAACAGGAGATGTGTGCTACTATTGAGCCTGTGGAGTAGCGCATGAGCACTAGTATGCTGAAGTAGAGTAGCGCACTACTAAAAAAACATGAGGTTTTTCAGGGTTTTGCTAGCTTGCTGAAGGGTAAGTCAGGTCAAGGTATCATCCAAGGTCATCATGCTCTTCAATCCAAGTTGTCATTTTGTGTGATCGACAGCTCAAATGTGATCATAGATGGAGAAGTGCAGATTTGACCTATAACAAATGCGCCCTAATGTGTGAGATCAGAGGGAAACGATGTCCGACATACATTATAATTCCAAGTCAGAGGAGGAGCAAGAAACCGTAGAACCAAGTCACAGAAACACCTGAAACAAAGATCAAGGTCAGCGAGCAATTACAATCTTGACATCAAATAGAAGTGCAGTGTGACACAATATGATCTCCAATACATAACGAGGAGATGTATATATAGCATGGCCACTTAAAATACAAGCGTGGATCCATGTCAAACTGAGAGATCATAGCCATAACAACAAACTGGATCTATGTCTCATGGAGAGCCGAATATAAGTGGGGCTTAGTCTTGCGCAACTTGGGTGATAACATAGTGAGGTGATGTCATCAACATCCCAAGGTCTTCATCCAAAACAACTCAAGGTCTTCATCCAAAACAACCCAAGGTACAAACTCTGACCATGTGAATAGATGAGCTGAAATTCGAACATGGGGGGTATCGTTTGATTACCGGTCCTTGATGTATACCGTTAACAAATGCGAGGGATTCCACCGATAATGATGATGGGGACCAAGGTACCTAGTATGATCCAACACGTGTGAATAAGTAGACTTGGAGTCAAACACTTGAGGAACCTATCGAATAAGAGACATTGATATATTCTCATGATTCAATAGCAAGGAAAATTGCCACTGGTGACTGCAATCTCCAAGGTACTAACCGAAACTCTAAAATTCAATCCCATAGCAATATGAGTTGATGTCGATGGGAAGAATTCCATTGGAAGGGACGCCTTAAGGCATCCTCCATCATCCAACACGAGGAAAACTCAACTGGTATGAGATGATATGGAGTAATATATGTAACAAGACTGAAACTAGGATGACCGACACATGAGGTCAAGGTAAACTGCAGAATGGCCGACACAGACTATATCCTTGAACAGTGAGCATGACACAAAGTGACTTAGGTAGTTTTCAACATAATGGGGAACATGATATAAGCCTGTAATGTAGGAGACATTAGCAGACCCTCCATATGGTTGGAAGAATAACCAACCGGGGGAGTAAACAACTCGGAGATCAGGTTCACCCTAAGGTAAAAAACTAAACCCAACCGACATGATAGACTCAAGTAGGTGCTATGTTCAAGGATAGAACTGACTGAACTGCTTTTGAAACTGAAGATATGATACATCCTTCTTGTCCCTTATTCTTTTTTTAGATAAAAGAATACCTTTCTTGTTGTTTTAATGAGTCCAAGAAAGAATGAAAACTCAATAGATCCAACCATGTAAAATGTTTAACAAGCCCATGGGAGGAAGACTCAGGACCTTCTTCATTGTTTACAGAGTTCGAAGAAGAGATAGAAGATTACTCTATATTATTGATCTCTGGATTTTAGTATCGAGCCAAGATATTTTCTTGCTCGCCGGTGTTTTCAATTTTAAGGATTCTGAAAAACTTAAACAATAACTCCATACACCTACTTGTGGATTTTAATATCGATCCCAATTAGGTTAATGCTCGCCGGTGTTTTCCTGTTTATAGAGTCTGAAAAACTTAAACAATCCTCTTTACACCTATCCGTGGATTTTATATCAAGCTCAGATTGGTCTGTGCTCGGTGGTGTTTTCTTGTTTATAGAGTTGAAAAACTTAAACAGTCCTCTATTAACGATCTCGTGGATTTCACATCAAGCTCGAGTAGGTGAATGCTCGCTTGGTGTTTTCATGTTTAGAGAGCCTGAAAACCCTAAAGAAAGGCTCCGAAAGGTCCTTTTTCGTAAAGTTAGTCTCCTCCCCCGAAAAAGTATAAAACAATGGAAGAAGAACTCTTCTAGCGCATACACAAGTATACCTAGAGTATACCTTTTTCGTAAATTATCCACCAAGGCCCGAAAAAGGGATAATTCTATACCTGAGTGGATGAGCCTTCAATTATTTTACCGAGCTTGAAAATGACAAGTTTGCTCGGCGATCTTGTTTAGGTTTAAATAGTCCAAACAAGAGCTTAAAATGACTTAAATGACAGCTTCTAGGATCACGACTCATGATTTGCCAAAACTAGGACTTCAACAAATATGTTAGTAATCGCGACAAAAAATCTTAAATGATATGTAAATTTTAACTATGAGCTAGTTGAAAAGGTCTATCATTAAGAAAATTAGTCTTAAAGGATTGATCCTACAAAATTTCAGTGAAAAAATGAGAACCATTAGGTGAAATTACCTTAGTACCATATGTAGCTATTAAAATAGAACAAATTGGTAGAATTTGCAACTATAGAGATTTTACCAAAGTGGGTAAAAATTTGGAAACAAACTCATATATGTAATTTCAAAATTAAAACTCAAATTTCATTTTGGTTTTGTAGGGCAAGAAAATTGGGAGCAAACCCTTGGATTTCAATCCTCTGTGGCGATCAACTCAAGCAACTAATCGACATTTTTCCTCCACCAGGTAAGTTTATTTCATCCTAACTTGCATTTCCACTGTTTATTTGTCAATTTTTGAACTAAAAATTAATTTTAAGGTCATGATCACATCGTTAGAAGCGTGTGCGCTACTCTGCTATAGGAAAAGTAGGGCATACTAGGAGGTATGCGCTACTATGCTTATACATAGTAGCGCCCATGCGTGATTGTGTGGCTTATACAATAGCGCACACCCCTGAACATGTTAAAAAAAGTGCCGGGATGCTAAAAATTGACATTTTTGTGGTAGGATGGTACTTGTTTGGATGTATAGAGAACATGAGGAGATGGATAGGGTGGCAATGCAAGACCCGACCACTCTCCATGCCCTCTGAAGATGTGGTTTGTTAAAGTTTTACCGAACTGTGAACATGAGGGCACTCAATCGACTGCTTCAAAGGCTCGTTCAATACTGGGATGTAGATGCCAATGCATTTGATATCCGAGGACAAACCATGGACCTTACTGTTGATGACATCTACTTCATTACCGAACTCTCTAGAAGGGGAGATGCGGTAAGTTTGAAAGGATCTTCTCGCAATGTGGGTGCAATGTCAGTGCAAGAATATTTAAATGCATATTGTGCGGCAGGAGCTGAGAAATCAGGAAGTCAAATCCTAATTTCTACCATTGAAAGCCTCCCTCGAAAGGTTATTGTGAGTATGTTAAACCGAATGTTGGGAAGTGCCACACAACACTTAGCCTCCAGGCATTCCATGCATATTGGTGTCAGATGCTTGCAAGGTCATGTGTACGATTGGTGCACTAGTTTATTGGAAAACATGAAGCTTCAACTCATGGGTTGTATGTCTGGGAGTATGAAGAACTTTGGATATGGCAGCATTCTATGTACCTTCTTCTTTGAGAGGGTACCTGCTCTTAGGTTGGGCATGCCTCTACCTCCAGCCAACTCTCGTGAGCGGATATTGGGCCGTTGGGGTGACATTTTTCTCCACTAGGGTGGCAGTGAAAGTCACTTTTGTTATCATACTGTTAATTTATGGGGGTGGTGGGAGAGACAGGTGCCGACATTCGAGCAGTTTCCGTATGCTGGATTAGAGTTCCACCATGATTCAGAGCTGGTACTTCCTCCAGGTGGTGCTTGGGGAGATATTGGTATGTTTTTGTTTTGAGAATTATTTAATTTTTTCAAATTTTCAATTATATGATTTTTATGATGAGTTTTGAAGTACTAAACAAGTGTCATATGCAGATATTGGACCTGTTCGTCCCGAGAGACATCCTACTATCTTCGTGAGCTCAGTAGATGTGGGTGCAGCTGATGCTATGTTAGGGACCATAGAGCGAAAAGTGAGTCGGTTGACTCATGATCTTCCTGCATGCCACATGGAGCAGATACCTATTGATATGCAGGAAGATGTAGTTGGTGTGCCCCCAGCATGGCTTAGAGTGTTGCAAAAGATATCTAAGTTGGTCATATGTTATCGGGAGGTAGTAGATGCCGATGAGGCCCCTCCTTCTCCATAAGAGATGGATATTTTATGTATATTTTGAGGCCACCGAGCCCAGTTTTGTACTTTATGACATGACTTGTGATAGACTTGAGATCCAAAACTCATATTATATTTTTTGATACAGTGTCAGATATATATACAGTATCGGTTATGTACATGTATATGTTTTTAACTTTATGTGTGAAATGCCATTTATGGAAATGTATGATACAAATGCCAATCTAAAACATAATTTGCAAAAGAATCAGCTAATGCATTTAAATTTCTTGGAATGTGTTGATATATAATGGAATCAAACTGTCTTTCCAATAATCTAACTCGCAAAAACTGTCGAAGCAAAACAGGATCTCTAATCTAGTAAACACCCGTTAAGTGGAATACAACTAGTTGCGAATCAAGTCTTACCGCCAAATGTGAAATTCCATGACTAAGAGCATCTCGGAGAAGTTCTATAACCACACTATACTTTGCCATATTGTTCGTAGTGGGACCCAAACAAACCTCCCCCAAAGAGAACAGTTGGCCAGCTGGTGAGTAAATGACCCAAGTTGCTGAAGCCAACTGTCGGGTGTGGTGACTGGCGCCATTAGCAAATCTTAAGAAATGTTTAGTCGACATCTGATACACGAAATGGAGACACACATAAGATTATCTAACAAACACAAGCACAAACTAGCTCTACAAACTATACAATTATGTTACAAGAAAAAAACAACTGCCTAAGCGTAGTACTTATTCAAGTAGAGCCCATTTCTAGGATCAGGAAGCTTATTACCCTCGTAGTCTACTAGCTCGTAAGCACCCTTCTTTATTACTTTAGAAATTATGTAAGGCCCGAGCCACATGGACTTGAACTTGCAGGTCCTAGAGGTTCCTTGTCCTGATCCCAAAGTAGAACAAGATCTCCTTCAAGGAACACCCTAGGTCTGACAGACTTGTCATATTGTCCTTTGACTCATTTCTTATGAACTTCGTTTGTTGTGAGCGCGTCGCGGCGCTGCTCATATAGATGCTTTGAATGCAACAAACATTCTTCCAGTGCTGAAGTATCCAGTAGTAATTGAACATCCAGTTTTAACGAAGGAATCTCGCATTCAATCAAAACGACTGTTTCTATCCCATGCACAAGTTGGAAGGGAGAGAACCCTGTAGCATTCTTTACATTTGCTTGATAAGCCCAAAGAGCAGGGTATAGCATGATGTGCCAATTATTTCGATTGGCATTAATAATTCTTTGCAGTATTACCTTTAAAGTTTTGTTAACTGCTTTGACTTGTCCATTCGCTTGTGGATAATATGAAGATGAATGTTCTTGCCAAAAACCTAACATTGTATATAAATTGGTCATCATTCTATTATGAAAATGACTGCCGTGGTCAGTCACAATTTCTTTGGGTATGCCAAACCTTGCAATAATCTGATTAAATACAAAATAAGCGATAGTTTTTCCATCTTCCTTGACAGTAGGCATTGCCTCGGCCCACTTGGTGAAGTAGTCGACGACAATGATGATATAATGATGTCCTCTAGCTGAAACTGGATTGCAATTCATATAATCAACCCCCCATTTTGTGAAGGGACCTACTGTAATCATAGGATGAAGAGGAGTTGGATGTGCTCTCATTTCCCTGGTGAAAAAATGACACAGACAGCAGCATTTCACAGCTTCCACACAATCTTTAAAGATTGTGGGCCAAAAATACCCGGCATGCAGTATTTTCTGGGTTGTTTCCAACCCATAAAGATGACCCCCACAAGCTCCACTGTGAGCGTCATTTAATACTGATTCTGCTTCTTCTAAAGTCAAACAACATCGTAAGATGGAATCTATCCCACGTCGATACAAAGTATCCGAGATGATGAGATAGTTTTTCGCATGACTTTTTCAGTTTGCGTCGTTCTTCTCTAGAAAAAGTGGTAGGACACCTCAAAGTCTGGAGATATACTAAAATATTCCCGTACCATGGGTCATAGGACGCAATAAGGAAGATGTTTTCATCTGGGAATGATGATTCTTCCTCGACATGCTCTAGGTCACTCGGAAACTCTGAGATTAACTCAGTGAACACTAGTGATTTCTTTGACTTGTCCAATTGAAAGACCAAATCGAACTCTTGTAAGATTACAATCCATTTATTTTACTTCCCACCGATGATTCGTCGAGTGAGAACATACTGAAAAGGATTGACTTCTGCTATCACAGTGGTTGTTCGTAAAATGATGTAGTGACGAAGTCTCTATACTGCATAGACCGCAACAAGTGCTAACTTCTCGACATGCGAATATTTACTCTCAAGAGCTATCAATGCACGAGAGAGATAGTAAACAACATGCTCTTGGAGCATGTCGTCCTCCTGAACTAGTACTATGCCAATTGTATTAATAGATGCCATCAGATATAAGAGAAAATGTTTTGCATAATCAGGCGGGCTTAACAAGGGGGCTAAAATTTGTGCCTTTTTCAAGGCTTCAAACGATGCTTGAGCATCCTCATTCCACAAGAAGTAGGTATCTTGTTTAAGCAGTCTCATAAAAAATTTTGTGATCTTAGCATAGTTTATGATAAAGCATCGCAAGAAGTTAGACATGCCTTGCAGACTTTGAAATTGTCGCAAGGTGCGAGGAGGAGGTAGATTTACAATCGCCTCAACTTTTAATGGGTCGACCATTATGCCACGAATGGATACAATGAAACCCAGTAAACATCCTGATTCGATGCAAGATATGCACTTATTTGGATTCAAATGAATCTTATATTGTCTGCATCTTTCAAACATCAGTCTCAAATGAGCTGGATGATCCCGTCTCTTTCGAGATCGCGCCGAGAGGTCATCCAACTAAGCTTCAACTATGTGTTTGATATCGTGAAAAGCGAAATTCATCACTTGTTGGAAAGTAGCTCCAACATTCTTTAAGCCAAATGACATCTTCCGGTAAGCAAAAGTTCCCCATGGGAAAATGAAAGTTGTTTTGTTTTGATCTTCGGGTTTGATTTGAATTTGATTATATCCCCAAAATCCATCCATGAAAGAAAACGTCTCGTGTCTCGCACAGGAATCTATGATCTGGTCGATAAATGGTGTGGGATAGTTATCTTTCGGACAAGCTTTATTCAAGTCCCATAAATCGGTACAGACTCGGATGGTACCTTGCTTCTTATCAATCAGAACAGGATTTGAAACCCATTCCGTCATATCAATCGGGTAGATAAATTCGGCTTTAAGAAACTTTTCAACCTCCTCCTTAATGGCGGCTGCGTTTCAAGGATTCCCAGGAGGGAGATTCTGTCTCACAATTTTTGCATTAGGGTATGTCATGATGACATGCTCAACGATTGCTGGATCGATGACTGGCATCTCCTCATAAGACCAAGCAAAAATGTCGTGGAATTCTTTAAAAATCTTGGTATACAGAGCGATCTCTTCTGGAGAACAGTCTGCTCCAATAAAAATGTTTTCCATGACCCCGGGTTTGGTGGAAATGTTAATCAGGATTGTTCTCGATATATTATCCATATTCCCTTCAGCATAAACAACTCTTGAAGTAGAAGGAAAAGATGACAAATCAACAAATCCACCGGGTCTCATAGAGAATTCTCCTCTCTCAATCCTGTCTAGATTTGGAAGCAGGTAGGACCTATGATGCATATGTTCCCATGGATGGTTCAGGGCAATCATGGCTTCCAAAATGGCTTCATTGGACAGTAAGACCGTGTCTAAACAGTCGAAAGAGTGGGTAGAATTCAATGACCATGCAAGAGCATAGTCCATATCCGTCTCAGCAGAGACTGGCGGAGTCACGATATGTTACATTACAGCATGTTGTGCTTCCATGTATGCTATCTCTGCAATGGTTAAAGGAACTGAAGGTTCTGATACAGTAGGAAGGATCCACGGATCAGTCCTAAGACCAACCGTGAAAGTTTCAATAGAAGTACCTACATCAGAACGCATGAAAAGAACAGGAGAGGGAAGGTCAAAAGTGCCTATTAATGACCCATAAAGCCCTGCTCCTAAAATCTTGCTTACTGGGGCATATTGATCAACTAAAGGGATAGTGGAATCCGATGAAGTTTGGTTGTTTTTCCGAGAGAATGAAAGTTGATCGACCATGATGATCTTTCCTTCGTGGGGGAACATAACAACTCGTAAAATTGCCGATGCAATGGCTTGCATGGCATATGTCCAACTCCTTCCTAATAACATGTTGTAATCAAGTGGAGCGTCCAGAACTTCAATCTCTACAGCAACTGTCTTACTGGAAAGTGTAATTTCAAATGATGGTAGAACTCCATGTGGACTGAAAGTCCTGCCATCGAAGGCAGTAAGCAGTGTGTTAGAGGGGGCTAACTTGGGAGAGCCTAAATCTTTCCAGCAAGAAATGGACATTACGCACGTTGACGTGCCCTCATCTATGACATGCCGTCTAATGGTCATAGGACCATGAACCACTTTTATCTGTAGGGCAATGTGGTATGGCAATCGATATTTGATATCAGACATATCAAAGTGTGCAGTCATGTTGGATGATTCCATACTTCCAATCGTTGCCAGAAGTGCATTTCGTTGTAATGGACAACTTTGCAAAACTTCTAAGGTGGACATAGCACAAGGGGTCTGGGCTAGATCTTCAACCACATTGTAGTTGGCAACAGCCCGTGCGTTGGGATTGTGCGATGCCCGTTTCAAGACACCTTTCGGGATCTTGGGTTGTGGGTCCATAGGTATGTGGAGAGGAATGGAAGATTCTGGAATCTCTTTATCTTTGTTTTGTGCATTCGGGGTATAATTTCTTGCTCGCGTTTGCAAAAGTGCATCCGCGCTAACCGTATTAATGAAAGTTTGATCAACTAAATCATGAGTAGTGCCCCTAGCATTGGAGGTGCCAGAAACTGAACCCTGCCCCTTAGGAAATGGATCTTTAAGTACGACAGGTTTTTTCTCTTGAAGTAGTTTCTGGGCTTCTTCGAGTAGAGGGAACTGGTGAGTGAGGTGATCCTGCTTGCAAAGTTTACAAGGGAACTTAACCTTCTTCTTCTCTTTGTTACCCTCCTCGGCATTCTCTCTGTTCTTGGGATTTTGATGGCTCCCCTCTCCTTTCTTGCCCTTCTTTTTGTTATTGGGCTGTCGAGGGCCCTTTTGATTGTTTTTAACCTGGTTCACAGATTCAGAAGTAGAAGGAGAGGTTGTGACAGAGGTCACTTCTGCAGTCGATTGTTTGACAGATAAGGCACGAACTTGTTTAGTCAATGCTTCGAAAGCTGCAGAATCTATTGAACCCACTATGCCATCAGCATGTGGTCCAGGTTTAGGTCGGCCAAGATCAGTGTTTGATCGCGGTGCATTTGGTATAATCTCATAAAGTAACCTAGATTGTGCATAAACGAGGTCTAGCTGTTGGGTTCGTAAGATGGCTTCTTCCTCTGTAGACACTCCAGAACTAGCTACTTCCTTAGAAATGTAAGGAAGGAGTGATTTCAGGTACCACTCTAAAAGGAATTCTGGAGGTATATTGGCTTTAATGAGCCTCTTCTGTCTTCACCACTCCTGAATGTGATCAGATAAGTGAGTGGCCTTATTTTGTCTAAATGTAGACAAAAGATCTGTCCCGGCATCATACCGAATAGGAAGCTGGAAGTGGTTCAGAAAAATGGTCGCAAGATCCCGAAAATTAAAAAATGTACCATTTGGATGCAGCATTGGTTAAGCTTCTTTGGAAAAGTCTCAACCTAACGGAATCTCCGTTCAACGAGTTTGAAGAACACCATAAATGGAAAGCGGTGACATGATCACCAGGGTCTTCATCGGTTTTTCCTTCGAATTTTGGAATGTCCAAAGGTAACTTGGTAGGAACGGGTGGCCATGTAGCGTTATGGTACACTGGATCATTTGTCAACTTGGAAAGGTCTAGCAAATTCAAAGTTGCCAGAAATGGTAAACGAGGTCTACAAGATGGAATTTGATAAGCTGGGGTCGTAAAGTGGGAACCACCCATAGTTTGACCCGTAAACTGCTGGTAGGGGTTTCCCCCAACCATCTGTTGGTAGGGATTGCCCCCAGCCATCTCCTGGTAGGGGTTTCCCCCTGCCATCTGTTGTTGTGTGAAAGTGTTGTTGAAATTCCCCCACCCAAATGAAAGTTGGTTGGTACTCTGTATATTCATCCACTGTGGTTGGGTGTTAGCCCCGCCATATTGTTGATTAAGGATGTTACCCCCTCCTCCAGAAAACAAAGAAAAAGGGGTGTTTCCAGTAGGTATATTACTTTTATTCATATTGTAACTTGCAAAGGTATTAAAACTAGGGGTAGTCGAGGTGGACGACGCAATCATGGTACTCATGAAAGGCATAGTTGTAGAGGCATTTGGCCCTACATTGGGTGTGGAAATCCAAGTACTAGGTATATGGTATGACTATTGAGTTGCAGGAGGTGGAACAAGATTCACTATACTACTGGGTCCAAAAGTTGGTGTAGAGGCGGATGCCAAAGTTGTTGAACTCGGCATGCCTAAGGTACCGACATTGACGCTGAAGGATGGAGTCGAAACATAAGTTAGCTGTGCCGAACTTGGTGTAGCAGTGGAAGAAGGATTTACCATATTTGTATTCATACCTATTGTGGGAGTCTGTGGAACTCCCTGTTTGCCTCCCGGGTTAGTCATAAAATGCTCAGGTGTGAAAATATATGCACTATAATCAGGTTGCTAGAAACCAACAGGTACCAGAAGTGGATTGTTAAGTCCGGTCAGAGGAGGATTAAAAGGAGTATTAAACTCACCAGAAGTGAGATCCTCAATCTCGACTGTGTTAAAAGCTTGTTGATTTGGAGTCCCAGGTTGTGGTTCCTCAGGAAACCTCTATTTCACTAGTAGTTTCAAAAGGACCACTGGAGTCTATCCTCTATCGTCTTGGTGGCGGTAGTGGTTCCACTCTAAGTGGGAGAAGGTTTTGAAACCTTCAAGACCTACGAATCTGTTGGTCCTCCACAATTATATATAAAAATAAAACTAAGTAAAAACCTAGTGGCCAGTAAGACTAAGGGGCAAATAGCATACCACTAAAAAATCCTAAGTATACAAACCAGGCAAACAAGATTCCTTTCGGAGAAGAGTCTGGGATGATGAGGGCCCAAAACAGATCAACGAAGGATGAAGAATAGTTACCCGGGGTCGACAATACACTTACTAAGGGTGCAAGTGCTGGAATCACACAACCTCCCTCCCAAAGACCTGCAAGGGATTTCCTCCCACGTATGTCCTAGGTACAACAGATATACCCTCCATTGTCACCTGTGTATGATCCTATGGTCAGATACTAAGGCTACCATACATACGAAATATACTAGGGGGACAGTCGTTAGCTTGATCAAAATGCGTGGGCAGGGTAGCAAAGCTCGAAGTCCGGATGGACCCCCTTATGCGAATCGACTTTGGTTTATGGTCAAAAGGAATGTGAGGAGGTATCCTCAATGATTCCGATCTTCCACGGCCTCGTGCTTAGCTTGGTTTCAGTAGAGTTTCCCAGGAATATTTGATATATATGGGTTTACCTATATGAAAATCTTACTATAATTGTTGGGTAATGAAACAAGTTCTGAGCAGTTTAAGGTGTTTTAAGCTCGAAACTCTAGCCTAAGCTAGTTGGTGTTGTGTATCCCTAGAAAGAAAAATCGTTTCTAATTGATTTTATTAAAGATTTTTTTAAGGTTACTTTTTACTCAACAAGTAGTGCGTTGTGTGGTGTGGTTGCAACAGAAAGTAAAGTGCATTTAATGAAACATCTTTCAACAACAAAATACTTTTTATTTTTCATTTTATATTCTTTCCAAAATGAAGAGTAAGCAAACCTAAACAAAGCTTTCTTTTTGTTTTCTTTTCAAATTCTGAACAAAGTAAACTATGCTACTCTGCAAAGATTAGAAGCCTTACTACTTTAAACTACCAAACTTATTTTGCTTTTTCTGTTATATATGAACGAAAAAGAACTTGAAACCAGAAGCAAGTAAGACCTACAAAAGATGTGCAAGTATGGCAAAATGACTCTAAAGTTCACAACAATCGAATCAATGATCCAACAAAGACTTGTCCTACAAGTTTTTTTCAAAGGAAAAAGCTCTTGAACTTGGAAGCAAAGTGTGAAGAAAACAAGGATGAAAGACGCTTATAACCGGAAAGCAAACTTGAAAGAATGCTCCAAAGCACCAAACCCTAACAAGAACACCAAGCCAAGTAGTAGGTAGGCAAACGAACAAAAGACAAGAACACCAAGCCAAGTAGTAGGTAGGCAAGCGAACTAAAGACAAGAACACCAAGCCAAGTAGTAGGTAGGAAGTGAACTAAAGACAACCTTACTAACACAAGGACTCAAAGGTGAAGCAAACTAAAGTACTCCAACCTCACTCGATACTGGAAATGACGGCAAAGGTCAAGAAATGTCGGGACTCAAAAAATTCGAAAGACACCCCAAAAACTCCAAAAAATGGGTCAAACCCTAAATCAAAGGATGAGACACCCAAAGAGCATACAAGTGTTGCAACAAACAAGAAATATTAAACACAAGGGTTTGTAGGTTTGTAACACACTACTAGGGTATGGACGAGCAGCTATGTTTGCTAAGAAACAATGCACGGTCTCAAAAAAGAGTCACAAATGAACAAGACACTTCAAAAGTAATCAAGTGACCAAAAATGACCTAAAGGACTCAAGAGAGGCTAAAGAGACTCAAAGAAGGATTACAGACCTCAAAGATCAGTTAAGAAGGCCAATAACAAAGTTAGAATCCAAACCAAACAGGCGGAAATCCAAAGCTTACATCAAACAGAGAGTTACAGGGGTATGCTCTACTGTGCAGTAGGAAAACTAGTGCACTCTAGAAGGTGTGCGTGTAGTAAGTAAAGTAGGGCACAAACTTAGGTATGCGCTACTGTATGTACAGTAGAGTAGCACACATGTCAGGAAAGGCCAGAAATCAAGCTTTGCAGAGGTGTAAAAGGATGAGTCAGACAAAAGACAGGAGGTAGGGATGACCTACAAGGCCCCTTAGAGGATTAAAGGGATCAAAAAGTACTGGAAAGACAACAAAATAGGTTTCCTAGAGCAGAAAAACAACTGGCTCCCCAGCAGAGTCGCCAATCTGTTGTTCAAGAAATTCACCCTATAGTGAGGAAAGGGACACTATCAACTTAGGGGGAGACAGGTAAACACAATGATTATGCTACAGAAACATCTATAAATGGAAATAGATCAAAGATTTTGAAGACGTACCTTGTTACTGACGTTTGATCCTAGCTTTGCTCGATCTTGTGCTCAATCTTCAACTTGATCTTCCTCTTCAATACACCTGCAACATAAAGATACCTTCCTCAGCGTATCTTGACTAATATAAAGATGATAAAATTGAAATGCAATTCAAACATCAAGAACAATCAAGCATTTAACCAAATAAATACACAATCCATTAGGCATTATATTTGGGACATGAAGGAATGTTTCAACCTTTATTGTCAAAAGCATATAATGATTACAAGTTATACC
The DNA here is from genome assembly GCA_027924585.1 of Larix kaempferi. Taxonomy (NCBI): domain Eukaryota; kingdom Viridiplantae; phylum Streptophyta; class Pinopsida; order Pinales; family Pinaceae; genus Larix; species Larix kaempferi. The sequence continues at coordinate 19,240,273 of BSBM01000047.1, read as the reverse complement.
TGATCAATGCAGCATGCTTGTGCAACCGGATTCTGGGATCCTGCTCTTCTTTGACTTGAAATCTTCCAGCATAACAACCCTTCATACAAATTTCTCTTCTTGTGAATGAGAGTCACAACAATGTCTAACCCCTCTCATCAATCCTCCTTGTAATTATAGGACAAGGAAGGAAGTTTAGATCGAAAGGTGGTTGTAATGGAAGTTGGGGAAGTTGCAGAACCAATTGCAACTAATCCCAATTCGTCAAATTAATATATTTTTGATCATATTTTAAGGTGTGCGCGAGTTTTTCACAGTGGAGTAGCGCACAGTATGCAACTTCAGTGTTTAAGAACCAGCGTTTGCAACTTTTTTGAGGGTGTGCGCTAGTTTACTGAAGTGGAGTAGCGCACAGCAGGAGATGTGCGCTACTATTGAGCCTGTGGAGTAGGGCATGAGCGCTAGTATACTGAAGTAGAGTAGCGCACAACTCAAAACATGAGGTTTTTCAGGGTTTTGCTAGCTTGCAGAAGGGTAAGTCAGGACAAGTTATCATCCAAGGTCATCATGCTCTTCAATCCAAGTTGTCCTTTTTTGTGATCGACAACTCAAATGTGATCATGGACGGAGAAGTGCAGATTTGACCTATAACAAACTATAATTTAAATATCTAGAAAATCATTTATATTAACCATAAAATTTTATACATTTACAGTAAGGAAAGGAAGCATTGAGAAAACCAATGTGAGCTCAAAGGATTGAGGGTTAAACCCCCTCTGTCATAACAAAATTACCATATGGCTTATACGATTACAACCATCTGTAAAATCAAAGTTTTCAAGCTAAAAGAAGTCTTGATGAAACCATTTAAGACCGGAACTGAGCCAAGCTTCACCACATCTTCTTTCGAGTTACAATAGTTTCCCATAGGGAGTCACCGAGGCTTACTAGGGCCAAGAATCTCTTATCACACTCGGGCCAAATGTAAACAACAACAAGGAATTAACCTATCAAGTTATCAACAAGTCAACTGGTTAAACCATGTTTTAAAAGCAATAACTCAAAGACATGATTAAGAAACGATGTATTATTAAAAACTAAGCGAAACATTGAAGGAAAGAATGTAACTTACCTTTGAATCAACAGCAAGCTGAAGCAAATTCTCCAACGATTGCGTGGTTATGCTTTCAACATCATCATCTGGTGGTGCAAAGATTTACCATCGAAACCAGCAAGATTAAAAATCTGTAAAAGGTTCAGGTTCATATAAGCCTGCGGATGACAAAGATACAGACTGATAGGTCTCAGTATCGAAACCCTATAGGACTGCAACATTGTTTTACAAACCCTAAAAAATCGATAGCCTGTCGGCCTCTCCCAACACTGCTTGCAAATGAATTGAATACAAGGGATGTTAGACTATAAATGCAGGGTTAGGGTTTATCCCAAAACCCAAATCCATCAAGAGATCAACGTGGTATATCTTTCCATAGGGGCATGCTGACATGCAATCCACCAAACCTCATTTAATAACATTTAAATCCGCAGCTAACTAGCTCAGTACCCTGCCAACGCAATGTTCCACTACAGTTAATATCATGGACCATGGCATGCATAGGGTGTACAACATATAGTGTATGATTGATGACTTTTGGATTATAGTTCATAACATTTCGCTTTTCAAGTTAATAATGTTTAGCAAATAGATGTTATACATATAGATTTTTATGCATATAAACCATATGCATATAGACTATAATATATAGATTTTAATATGAAGCCCGTAGCATATAATATAGACTCTATAGCTTGGATAGGTCGGGTTACAACTTTTGATTACTTCAAGTTGTTAGTCCATGGTAGTGGCATTGCCATGTAAAGGTATGCTTACATAAAACATGGTATGATAGTTGGAGCACATATAAATTATAAACATTATTACAAACAAACAAATCCTTAAAATAACATTTGAGGTAAGGTGTTAAACCACACAAGCAAAATGGTAATTACATAGGACATTATTGAATTAAGTATAATGAATGTATCCAGAAAATACTTGAACATGATTAAAATCCTGATTTTGGTAATCATATCTAGGGTAGGTATTACCCTTGTATAAATTTTAATATCTCATAACACTGCACTTAACATCGAAGGCAAATTGAAGTACAATAAGTCAATTGACATACATTGATTACGCTTCAGCAGAAAGTCACAATCCTTACCTGTAATTTGTAACAGAAGTTCAGGAGCGTTAGCTATAAAAGCTAAGTAAGCCGTGGGGTACCACATGACCCCTTCATTACAATGGAAAAACAAACCGTTAGTTACCAAAGTACAACATAGGCACGGACAATATAAATGGCGAAGTGTACTTTGAACAATTAAATAATTCAAGTTTCAGACATCGACATAATATGTAAAATTTGGTAATAATGATGCTTTTATTCAAATGAATGACGAGTACATAATGATGTTACATCATAAATTTAACTAACATTCAAGTCTTCATATAGTAATATGTAATAACAATGTCTGCAAAGGATTATAGTAACCATTGCTTATGAAGCGATGTAACTCATTCATTAATTTACGACCACTTTAAGTAGTTGTCGTTATAGAAATCATTTGGTCTTTGGTTAAATAAATTTAAGTCATCATTAGTGATACTTCTGCATAACAAATACAAGCATTTAATGCTACCTTAAAATTTTTAAATTTTTGTGAATTTTGGGGATGTTACATGTGGTATCAGAGCGCAAGTTCAAATACTAGGCTTGAAGTGGCTCAACTCGCGCAGTTAAATTTTAAAACAGGATTGAAATTACTGATTTTTATTTTTTTTCGTTTTCTATTCAACACTGTATAAATTTATTCTGCAGGTATGGAAGGACCAACGGAGTCAGCTGAGGACAGGTCCCATAATAATGAACAGAATAATAATGAACAAGGACACATTAACGCAAAAAAATTATTTGTTGAATTGAAAGATAATTCATCAGAGTTACTAAGGACAGTTAAAGACTTAAAAACATAAATAAAAACTGTTAAGGAGGAGAATGAACAAATTCTAAAAGCTCAAGAGGAGTTGAATCAAATTATGTTGGATAAATTCCATAATAATGATAATGATAAGAAAACAAAAAATAACTCAGAATCTGGCACTATGTCCTACCAACGTAAGGTTAAAAAGTTAAAATTGGCTAATTATGATCGCAGTTCTTCTTCTGAATGTTATGAAAAGGCACGCAGGAAAAAGCATAAGTATTCAAGTGATAGTAGTGAAAGTGACAACTACACAGAAAGGAAGAAGTACAAACCTTACGAAGAAATTTATGGTGAATTTAAAAAGATTAAACCACCAAATTTTAATGGAGAAACATAAAAGAGTGAGGAAGCCAAGGCATGGATGTCCGGTATGAATAAGTATTTCCAAATCTACAACTACTCAAGTAATTTAAAAACCAGAATGACAATTTATAATATGACTGGAAAAGCAGACATCTGGTGGCAAGATTTAAAAAGAGTAAAATGTTTAGAAGAGAAAAATGTAAACTGGAGTAATTTTAAGAAGTATTTTAAAAGAAAGTTTTCGTCAGAATGGTATTATGAGGAACGAGCTAAAGAGTTTTATGAATTAAAGTTAGGTTCCATGGGTATGAAGGAATTGAGCATGAATTTTTTAAATCTGTTAAGGTATGTACCATACATTGTTGAAGAAAAGTCTAAGGTACAGAGATTTCTGAGTTGTTTACCCTCTCATGAGATTTCTGAGCTGTTTACCCTCTCATATAAATGACAGAATTTAATATGATGATCGCAGAACTCTTGAAGAGGACATGAGGAAAGCAAATATCTGTTATGAACATGACAAGAAAAGGGAGGGCCTACCAAGTTGGAAAATAAAGAAGCCTAATAATTTTGAACAAAGGAAAAAAACATTTTTCTTTTAATCACAACTTTGGAAATAATAATCCACGTAATTTTTCCAACAAAAAATTTCAAGGGAATAATTAAAGAGGTAATGAACAGTCAAAATTTACAGCTGTAAGAAACAGAGAACCACCTAAACATTTTGTTAAAAATAATGAACATAAAGAACCTGTTAAATGTTGGGACTGTGAGGGACCTCACTATGCATCAAACTGCCCACTCCGAAAGAGGACTGTCAACAACATACATACAGTACATGAGGAAGCGACTGTTGCTGACTTAGCAAGGGAGATGCCCAGGATAAATACAGCTTTGGAAAACAGACAAGATGATCATCAAACTTCAATGGTTGAAGTGGAAGGTATGCTGAAAAATAAACCCATTTCTATTTTAATTGATCCAGGAGCAAGTCTTAGCTATGTGTCACCTGAATTAGTGAAATGTTGCAATCTGAAAATAGACAAGTTTGACAAGTCATGGTTGGTCCAATTAGCTATTGGAACTAAAAGAAAGGTGACTGATTATCTAAAAGAATGTGAATTATTAACGAATCAGTTTAGGACTTATGTTAGGCTGAATGTGTTACCTTTAGGTTCTTACGATGTTCTGATTGGAATAGATTGGTTAGAAAAGCATAGGGTAGTGTTAAATTGTTTTGAAAAGACTTTTACTGGTTTGAATGATGAATGTAAAACTGTAACAGTAAAAGGAATTCCTAGAAAGACATCTGTTAGACAAATTTCTGCTTTACAAGTTAAAAATGTTGTTCGTAAAGGGTGTAAGTTGTTTGCTGTAAATGTAATTAATGACGAACAATCAACTAAGGAAGATAAGTTAAAATTGGAAGAAATACCCATTCTAAAGGAATTTTTTGATGTATTCCCGGAAGAAATTCCAAGAGTACCTCCGAAAAGGGAATTAGATTTCACCATTGAGTTAGTACTGGGGGCGGTACCAAACTCAAAGGCACCTTACAGAATGAACATTGTAGAACTTAATGAACTAAAATCATAGTTAAAGGAACTCATTGATAAAAATCATATAAGGCCCAATGTGTCTCCATGGGGAGCACTTGTTATTTTTGTTAAAAAGAAGGACATAACTATGCGTTTATGCATAGATTACCGCCAGTTAAATAAAATGACCATAAAGAACATATATCCTTTGCCTTGCATTGATGATCTGTTTGATCAACTACGTGGTGCAAAGATATTCTCTAAAATAGATTTAAGGTCAGGGTACGATCAAGTCAGAATTAAAGATTAGGACATCTTTAAGACTGCTTTTAGAACTTGTTACGGGCACTACGAGTTCATGGTTATGCCTTTTGGGCTAACCAACGGCCCGACAATCTTCATGTGTTTAATGAATAATGTCTTACATAATTACTTAGTTAAATTTGTAGTGGTATTTATTGATGACATCTTAATTTATTCTAAGACTAAAGAGGAACACGAGGAACATTTAAAGATAATTTTACAAGTGTTAAGAGAACACCAACTTTACGCTAAGTTCAGCAAATGTGATTTCTTCAAAGATAAAATAGAGTACTTAGGGCATGTGATATCCAAGGATGGAACCGCAGTAGACCCGGACAAGATAAAAGAAATTAATGAATGGCCTGCCCCTAAATACGTAACTGGCGTATGATATTTTACGGGAATTACAGGTTACTATTGTAAATTTATAGAGGGTTTCTCTAGAATAGCAAATCCTATAACCTCTTTACAAAAGAAAGGTAAGAAATTTGTTTGGGATAAAAAATGCGAAGAAAGTTTTAAGAAACTAAAATAACTATTAACAACAACACCTATTCTAAAAATTGCTGATTCAAACAAGGATTTCATCGTGTGCACTGATGCATGCAATGATGGACTTGGAGGGGTCTTAGGACAAGAAGGTCACGTGATTGCATATGAATCTAGGAAGTTAAAGATTCATGAGAAGAACTATGCAACTTATGACTTAGAGTTGGCTGTCATGATACATGCATTAAAGATGTGGCGCCATCACTTAATTGGAAGAAAATTTACATTAATAACAGATAATAAGGGTTTAAAATATTTGTTGGATCAACCAAATCTAAACACAAGGCAAGCTGGGTGGCTAGCTTTCCTTAGCGAGTATGATTTCGAAATTCAACTCATTAAAGGCAAAGAGAATAAAGTTGTTGATGCATTAAGCATAAATGCAAGACTAAATTATGTGGCAACAATCAACACTTACAAAACATATTTAGAAAATCGGATTAAAGAAGGAATCAGAATGGATGAAAAATATCAAAAATTATATGAAAAGATTGCTGAAAATAATTCTGGAAATTTAATAACAGATTTCAGAATTGATGAAAGAGGATTAATGTTGTATAAAAACAGACTTTTTGTGCCTAATGTTGCTGAAATTAAGTTGCTGATTTTAAATGAAATACATAAAAGTCCATACTTAGGGCATCCTGGTTACCAAAAGATGATAAAACTGCCGAGGAAAAATTATTTTTGGCCATGTATGAAAAATGAGGTAGTTGAATATATTGCTAGGTGTATAGAATGTCACCAAATAAAGGTTGAACATCAACACCCATCTGGACTGTTGCAGCCATTGCCTATTCCAGATTGGAAGTGGGAAATAATTAGTATTGATTTTATCATTGGTTTACCTAAAAATCAGAAACATAATGATTCCATAATGGTAGTTGTGGATAAGCTTAGTAAAGAAGCCCATTTCATACATGTTAAAACAATTTACAAGGCTGCTAACATTGTTGAAATTTTTATGAAACAAATTTTTTGTCTACATGGGATTCCAAAAGTTATAATTTATGATAGAGACTCAAGGTTATAGGGAATTTATGGAAGTATTTATTTAAAGGTTTTGATACTACTTTAAATTTAAGTACAACATTTCATCCACAAACGGATGGGCAGACAGAAAGAGTCAATCAGATTCTTGAAGATATGTTAAGAATGTATGTTAGATATCAACCAGGTAAATGGGAGGAATATTTGCATCTTGCTGAGTTTGCTTATAATAATCATTACCAAGCTTCAACAAAACTCAGTCCATTTGCAATTTTATATGGCAAAAAATGTAATACTCCTATTTCATGGAGCAATCCGGTTGACAGGTTAATGCTAGGACTTGAGTTATTAAAAGAAATGGAACTAACCGTGACACGGGTTCAAGGCAATTTGAAAATTGCACAAGATAGACAGAAAAGTCATGTAGATCTCAAAAGAACTCAAAAAAGAGTTTCAGGTTGGTGAACATGTTTTCCTCAAGGTAAAACCCAAAAATAACTCCTTAAAGTTAGGAAGCTGTGATAAACTAGCACCAAGGTATTGTGGGCCTTTTGAAATACTGTCCAAGGTAGGACTAGTGGCATATCAGTTGGCCTTACCACCAAATCTTAAAGTTCATAATGTATTTCACATCTCTCTTTTGAAAAAGTATGTGCATGATGCTACTCATGCGATTAATTGTAATGATGTACAGGTGGAACCAGAAAGAGATTTTCTGGTGGAACTGGATTGTATCCTCGACAAGAGGGAAGTTTTGCTTCGTAATCATACCATTGGACAAGTGAAGGTGCAGTGGAAGCACCTTAGTCAGGATGAAGCAACCTGAGAATTGGAAAGTAATATGCAGGTGGCATATCCAATACTGTTCCAGGAAGAACTTGAGGATGATGAATAAAGTAACATCGATGACGATGTTGAACTTAAGAGGGGGTGTTTGTCACATACCCAAATTCTGAACTTTTTATGTTGTGAGAAAAACATTATGTTTTATGTTATTGTAGAGTTTTATGATTATTGGCCAAGTGGGGTCACGGATGACTATAATTGATTACTTTGAATATTTTATTATTAATAAATAAAAGAGGACACAAATATCCAAAGGAGGCTGTTGAATTAGTGTTCACTGACCCACTAGGAGGAATAGACTGGGGTGAGAGAAAATTGACACTTGGCAGCATCCTCAATTCACTTCTAACTGTTGCAGGGGTCAACTTCCCTATTTTTATGGTCATGTTCCCCAAGAAAGTGGAACTGAGTAGGTGGCTCAATAACTAAGAAACTGACCAAAAGACCAGGCATGCTTTATCTACCCATCGAATTCAGGAGGAGGTTGTTCATCCTTATCTTGTAATAATTTCTGAATTTGAAAGACAAGAGAGCACAAGAGATTCGATGAGGGGAAGGTTAGAAGTGATTGAGTGAGTTAAGTCTGCATTCTGAACTAGTGCAACCACATTGTTGAGTTCAATATTGCTAAAAAAATAAGTACTACTGTTAAGTACTACTACTGAGTTACAGAGGAATTTATTCCCTTCTCCACACAGCATCTTCATCTTGGTGGTTCAGTGAATAGGCTCGGGGGTCCTAAGACAAGTAACTTGGTTGTCTTTAGGAGAAGGTTGGGTGGAACGAGCTCCTTTGGCTGTTTGTATTTTCTACAGTTACCGGGTTCTAATTGTGTTATCTTATTTACTTTCTGCCCAATTATTTACTAAGGAAATGAATGTAATTATGTTATCAATTTTCTATCAAATGTTAGATATCTTTTGACTGTTAATAAATGTTTTATTTCTGCAATATTATCTACACTGAAAATCCATATATTTGCTAGGTTAAAATGCTAAATGGATAGTTCAAAATTTATGGTTAAATGATGAATGATAGAATAGAAATGCTTCCTTGTATTTTCCACACACTAATTTAGTGTCATACTCTAGTACTGGGAAGATGTATTATATTAGAGCAGAATGATTGCATATCTTAGACATAATATGTTTTTATAAAGATCTGTTTAAATGAATCTACTTGCATCCAATAGAAGTTATTTTGTTTCACAAAAACCTTAAAACAAAACCCTGAGTTTCATTATTTTGCTAGATTATTCCAGAAGTATATAGTTCTAAGTATCGACTTCTCTTCTAGGAAAGAGTATAAATTTATGCCAAATGGAAAAGTGTATGTAATTTAATATATAAATAAACATACTGTATTAAGGGCTTTAAACCCCTAATTATATTTTTAGAATTACACAGTAGTAATTTAGTTTATATGAATGAACTAATTACATTATTAAAAATCTCAAAGAAAACTACAACAATATTGTAGGATTTAACTATTTTTCTTTCATCATTGTATTTTCTAGACTTGAGTTAGGGTCGAAACCCTAATCATTATAAATCTTCAAATATTAACTCTATAACAAGTTTAGTATAAAACAAAGTTTTCAACTCTTAAATTATTACACAATTCTTTAACACCGAAGTAAATAACAACTGTAAAATATAAGATATTTACATTTTCAAAACAAGAGTACGAGATCACATATCAAGGGTATCAATGCTTTCGACAAAGGATTGGTTACAGGTTAGAGCCTCGTAATTGAGCTCACCCTGCCATTAAGTTATACACAAAAATACAATTTTATTTATTCCCCAACACAGTAGAAGTACAACGTGTTAGCACTGTAATTGTGCTATGCGTTTGAAGAGGGGTTTTTGCAGGCCTGGACCATAGACAAGGACAAAGGGGAATCCAAGGTCTAAAGGTGGAAGAGAGGGTCTAGTATAGGGGTTAACGAGCGGGCAAATCGAAGGTTGATCAACAGCGGAGGATGCAAATCAATGGCCCAATTGTTGTTCGCAAATGTTACTTGTGGGGAAAAGGTCATGATTCAGATTTGCGAACTTTTCTTAAAGTGTTGCATCTTCCGATGGCTTGGATTTGGCGGAGTTCAGATCTGCGGTCCAGATGTACTTCATAGGTGTTACTTGTGCACAAAGTCGATGGGTCCCAATTTTGCGAAGTTGGTAGGGGTAACGCCATTCGATGATCCGGATTGCGGGAAAGGTTGACATCTACGGTATCTGATTGATCAGGGGGACAAGCTGCAAAGGGGCATCTCCTCTATCACCCAATGATCGCTAGCAAGACAGATTCCATCTCAACACCGTCGGGCATCTTTCCACCTATCACGAGGGCCGGTTTAATCATGTTTTATGTCAGCTCAGATCTCAGGCATCATTGCTGCTCATGTGAGAGGTCCAGTCAGTGAATCATGGTGAAATGATTGCTTATGACTGCCGTCATTGTCACGGTAGTTATAGGCATGGCTCCCCTAGTGTGCGAATCACGTCTATACTGGAAGGTGGCGAGTTCGACCATTCGAGCATCTTTCAGTTGAGAGCAGGTTATGGAGAGTGGGTAGAGAGCCGAAGTGGTGGTCGTGCCTAGGAAAATATGGTCTGAGGTGGAGGAGAAGCATGTTCCCTCCTCTCCAATAGCATTCAACCATTTGGAGGAGAGCTCGACCAATGAAGCTGAAGAGCACGTGGGCCAACAAAGGGATAGGCAGGTTCAACGTCAGTTGAAGAAGAAAGGGACCGGAGAAGACAAGCATGACATTCATAGGGACATGGAGATTGTCTAAGACTACACCATCCCAACCGAGGAAATGACACCTCCTCCCGTAGCTGAAAAAGCACCGGTGGACGACCCCCTAAAAGTGGAAGACTTCTTTGATCTGTAGGGAAAATTGAAGGCTCCAGAATGAGGTGGCATCCTTTTCGCGGCGTTCCTTTTCCTTTCATGGCAAGTCTATTTCTGGCTAAGTATGTGGGTATATTTTCCTCCGTTTTGAGACCAATTTAGGTTTGTCCATTGTTTGAAGCTAGGGTGGTCTGGACCCTGCAAAGGACACCTGCATAGTTAATCACGGCTTGTATGATAGCCGTCGTTGTCATTTTTGAAATCTGTTGTCAAGGGTAGCGAACTGAATTGTGTAGGTGGCAACATAGTCGCAGTATGTTTTGTAACTATTTTTGATCCTCAAATATAGGGTAGAGAGCCTATAAATAGCTGTGTAGTAGGAGATAAAAAGGTTGGAAAATAATTTTGGCTAAAGAGCCTAGGGGATCGAAACTCTGTTTTGAAGCATAGTTTTGAATAGAATTGCAATGCCTATGGAAGATATTTGGCAGAGATTCATGTGTTGCTTTACTTGTAGTCCGTTTTTTCTTTCTTCTTCTTGTGATTGTACTTCCTGTTACACATTTACATTATGTTTATTTTTTCATATATGAGATCAGTGTATAGTATATTAGAATTCTTGGAAACAAGCTTTGGTTATTATCTCAGGTGTCCATTCAATATTACCACTAAAGTTGATATCGAATTCATCTATGCTGGATGCTCGTATCAATGGTCTGTTCTTTCTTTCTTCTTTTATCACTAGAAAATAGCATTACGACAGCAAGAGGGTAGCTACCTTGCCTCTATTTTAATACTCTGTACTACAACACTGCTGTTCGATTTACATGTAGCGTCTTGACTCCATTGCCCAACGCTTTTTCTCTATGATTATCCCGCCACATTTTTACACAATTTGTCATATCAAGAAATCTAACCTTCGGAGCGTGCTTTGAACTAATATCTTGAGTAAGAGGATTGTGTGATTATCATTGATTATTTTTCAGTCTTCTTTGTGTGCTCCTCATGGCTGCAATTTTATTGATTATTTTCAGCCTTTTATAGTTTAAGAGAGATCCCTCTCGGACTGTGCTGGGTCAGTAGCACAAGTCTAAAGTGGTTCTGCTGTTGCCCCAGTTTGCCCTCTCCTACAGCTTAGGGGGTCATTTTGGGTGCTAAAAAATTGGTGCTGTTGCCGGGGAACGATTGTCTTATCATCCTTGGGAGAATGTCAAAGCTTTCAGATCTGATTGTTGAAGGTGAACAATAGTCAGACATAGAAATAGTTGTATATCTTTCACTTGACGACTCCATTCATTGAGTTTTTGACATAAAGGAAGATCCACTGGGGAAAAAATTGGTGACTCCACTCATGATTCAATTCAATTTGCAGACTCCACTAGAGAGAGAACTCAGCTGCTGCAGACATGGAAGAATTAAGGTCCAGGTATCAGAGTGTCAATATCTTCAAGGAGGTCTTGTTCTTCTGTATTGGTCTCCTTTTACTCTTATGTATATATATCAAAAAATATCTGTCTCACTGAAGACCTCTAGGTCATGAGAGAGCCTCCTTTGTATATCCTTTACTAGATATTGAAAATGTACATTCTCTTGTTACCCCTAGAGCTGATCCCACCCCCTCTTTTGAACCCTGTAAGATCCATACCCCACCTTGCAAAATCCATGAGAGTGAGGTTGATAATTTTCTTCTTGTACATACTACTTCGCCTTCCATATATCAGCTGAGATATATCCCTTTAAAGCTGCCCCCTATCCTCCATGAATTTCCTCCAAACTACCGTGAATACCTCCCTGTTTTTTATGGAGACTCTGAAATCCTTACTGTTGAGAAATACATTCAAGGCTTTGAACATTTTCTGGACCTTTTTGAAGTAGAGTATGATGATGTTTGTATGAGGGTTTTTTCCCAGTCCTTCCAAGGGAATGTGAAGGAATGGTTTAAGAACTTGCAGCCTGAGTCTATTGACACATGGAGGGAATTGTCTGATATTTTTCTGGAGTTTTGGGGTAGGAGAAGGTCATGGGACCTAGTTCTTTCAAAGTTTTACTCCTTCAGAAGGCGAGAAGATGAGGCCATGTCCAGTTTTAACAGGAGGTTCGCAAGCTTCTATTATAATACGCCAAAGGAAATTTAGCCCCTGGAGAATGCCGCTAAGTTACACTATGCATCTATCTTCCCTCCCGATTTATCTTTTCTCCTTTTGGAGAGAAGGTCTCCTAATTTGTAGCACATTTTCACTGATGCGGTGGAGGTTGAAGACAATCTTAGGATGTCTAGGAGAATCTCAGAGCATGGCGATAGGGATAAGCTGAGGAGGAGGTTAGAATTCAGAGATGGGGATGGGCATGGAGGATCTAGGCTGTTTTCCCATGGCAAGTAGAGAGATGGTCAGCCTGGCCATGCATGAGAAGAAGATGATGCTGATGTATTTAATGAAGGTCGCACTTAGCATTTAGAGAGTTCTGCAGTGCGAAGTCTTGAAGAAAGGTTTGGTCCACCCATATATGATGAATACAGAGAGGATGTGGGTGACAAAAACAAGCCTTCATGCAGTCAGTCTCCATATCCTGGAAGACCGACCAGGGAGGGAGATGCAACATCAATTCCTATCTCTTTTATTGTGGTCCATGAGAATATCAAGCCTGAGGGTGGTGAAGCCCTGTTTCTTGAAGTTGAATCATTCGCTGAAATAAGGAGAATTCTTAAGTCCATGAAGGAAGAATCCCTCGAGGCTCTGCATGAATAAACTTTCTCTCATCCAGGGGAGGAAAGAGGAGTTCCTGGAGATCTCTAGCAGGCAGAGTTTTCTTTTTGGACTGGAGCTGAAGAAGAGTATGGAATCCTTGAAGAAGTTCCTGGGCTTGGCGTATACCTTCAACAAGTTGACCAGATAGATGAGACGCTAGAAGGTGACCAGGATGGCCAATGTGGTTTTTACACAGGTTTTTCTAATCTCAAGTCCTGGTCTTGAAAGGAAAGTCCCTTACTTAATCCTTTTGAAAACCAAGAAATTTTTTCTTTTGAGACACTAAAGCAGAATCAGGTTTTTGGTCCTGGGATTTCAAGAAGCCAAGGGAGTGATGGTATGAATGGCCCAGATGTTGAAGCAGCCTCTCATGTTGCAGAAATTCAATCACAGCCGAGGAAGATACATAAGGATGGTTGTTTCAGTCTTGCTAAGTCGTGTCAGAGCCTGAACATAGGTGATCTCCAGGATTTATTCAAAGCTTTCCACAAGTACTCTATCCCTATGCTTGATGTGAATGACAAAGGAGTTGAGCAGGCTAAAAACATCTCCTTGTGGGGAGAATTGGCCAGGATACAAGCAGAGCCGCAGTCTGCTAGAAAACCAGAGGAGTGGTGGCTTAAGCATGTTCACTCAGTTGAGGAAATAACAGAGAAGTTCAAAGAGCATCATATTTCATGCGACCCCATAGTGGACTATATGAAAAAGTTTTTTAGTTGGGGTAAGGGGTTTTGTTTCCACCAAGAAGACCATCCCTATCGTCAGTATTTTTTGCCACTGCGTCCTTGCTGTCCGAATTTGGTTGAGTGTGGTGGGAAATCCTGCTCAGGGTATCAGTTACTAGACTCATTGCACTGGCATTTTCACATCACGTGATATGGCAGCCATTTGAGTAACACTGGGTAGAGTATTCTGTACATAAATAAGCTCAATGCGATGAGCACCTTTTAACATTTCCAGTTGCAGTAATAGGTTTCAGTTTTCTTTCGGTTTTTAATAATAAAAGGCTACAGGTTGCAGATTTTGTAATGAGACAGGCCCAATGGATGAGGCACTTGTCTACGGTGTTCTTTGCTACCTCATGGGGAGGGTAGCATCCCGAATAGGAGCCATTTGTTAGCATTGTAATTCTGTTATGTGTTTGAAAAGGGGTTTTTGCAAAGTGAGCTTGTAGGGGCACAAAGATATCCAAAAGAAGCCCACCCCTTGGCTGGAACCCCCCTAATAATGGCGAAAATCAAGGCCTTGCACAGCCGGCCTGGCCCGTAGACAAGGAAAAAGGAGAATCCAAGGCCTAAAGGTGGTTTTTGCAAAGTGAGATTGTAGGGGCACAAAGATATCCAAAAGAAGCCCACCCCTTGGCTGGAACCCCCCTAATAATGGCGAAAATCAAGGCCTTGCACAGCCGGCCTGGCCCGTAGACAAGGAAAAAGGAGAATCCAAGGCCTAAAGGTGGTCAAGAGGTTCTAGTATAGGGGTTAACGGGCGAGAAAGTCAAAGGTTGATCAATGACGAAGGATGCAAATAACTGGCCCACATGTTGTTCACAAATGTTACTTGTGGGGAAAAGGTTTTGATTCAGATTTGCAAACTTTTCTTAAAGTGTTGCGTCTTCTGACGGCTTGGATTTGGCGGATTTCAGATTTGCGATCCAGATCTACTTCGCAGGTGTTACTTGTGCACAAAGTCGATGGGTCCCAAATTTGTGAAGTTGGTAGGGGTAACGCCATTCTACAATCCGGATTGCGGGAAAGGTTGAGATCTACGGTATCTGATCGATTAGGGGGACAAGATGCAAAGGGGCATCTCCTCTATCACCGAATGATCACTAGTAAGACAGATGCCATCTCAGCGCCGTCAAGCATCTTTCCATCTATCAGGAGGGCCGATTTAATCATGTTTTACATCAGCTCAGGTCCTGGCATCATTTCTCCTCACATGAGAGGTCCAATTAGTGAATCATGGTGAAATGAGTCCTTATGACTTCCATCATTGTCACGGTAGTTATAGGCATGGCTCTCCTGGTGTGTGACTCATGTCCATACCAGAAGGTGGCCTTCTCGACCATTTGGGCATCTTTTAGTTGAGAGCAAGTTATGGAGAGTGGGCAGAGAGCCGAAGTGGTGGTCGTGCCTAAGAAAATATGGTCTGAGGTGGAGGGGGAGCATGTTCCCTCCTCTCCAATAGCATTCTACCATGTGGAGGAGAGCTCGGCCAGTGAACCTGAAGAGCACGCGGGCCATCAAAGGGACAGGAAGGTTCTACGTTAGTTGAAGAAGAAAGGGATCGGAGAAGACAAACGGGACGTTCATCGGGACATGGAGATTGTCCAAGACTACATCATCGCCACTGAGGAAGAGACACCTCCTCCCGCAGCTGAAAACGCACCGGTGGATGACCCCCTGAAAGTGGAAGACTTCTTTGATCTGCAGGGAAAATTGAAGGCTTTAGAATGAGGTGGCAGCCTGTTCGCGACGTCTTTTCCTTTCTTGACAAGTTTGTTTCTGGCTAAGTATGTGGGTATCTTTTCCTCCGTTTTGAGACCAATTTAGGTCTATCCATTGTTTGAAGCCAGGTAGTTATGTACCCTCCAAAGGACACCTGTATAGTCAGTCACGGCTCCTCTAATAGCCGTCGTTGTCATTTTGTAAATCTGTTGTCGAGGGTAGAAAACTGAATTGTGTAGGTGGCAACATAGTCGCAGCATGTTTTGTAACTATTTTTGATGCTCAAATCCAGGGCCGAGAGCCTATAAATAGCCGTGTAATAGGTGTAAGAACCATAAAACTCATAAAACCTACTAAATAACAAAATAATATTAAATGTGCATGCAGATCTATGAACCAATACAAGAATCTGATAACATGTAAAATCTTATAAAATCCAGAAACCATCAAGAACAACATGCATAGAAGATCTGAAAAAGAAAGTGGATCTAATCAATATTAACAAAAAAATATGCTATGAAAATTAAGGAGCCATACCTGGTTAGATGACCTAGCAACTACCATTACCTTGACAACTCCAATAGTGCAACTTAAGGTGGGGGGACAACTCTCCACCCAACCAACCCCCAGCCAAAGTCTGAGGCCCCCGAGCCCCCAACAATTAACCCTATGCCAGTGCTATCTTGCTTTCCTCTCCTCAAGAGCTCCTCTTCCAAATTCCAAAAGACAAAAAAAGATCCCCTCTCTTCACTTCTTCTCCTCCGTTTATCTCCTCCTCCTCCCAATTTCTTATTTAATTTCTATATTTATGCAAAATTTTCTTTCCATTACTTCTTTTTCATGTTTTTTATTATTATTATCTTACATTATTTTATATTACAATATATTTATTATATTAAATATTCTTCATATTCATATATGAGGGTTGTTACATACTCCCCCCCCCTTCAAGAAACTTTGTCCCGAAGTTATAATATTCAAGCAATAAATACAATACTTATTCAATCAATCAATCAAGTAAATACTAGAATATATAGGTAGCTAGTACTATTGTGAAGCTAAGAGATTTATATGTGTGGCCACCACATAGAAGTCTCCAAACCACACTAATACAATCAAACGCCCTAAGTTACAACATGCTCTTAAGTAATTCCCTATGAGTCTAGTATGCAACCATAACAACAATTATGCATCGTACATACAAAAGCATTAGTAATTAATAGATGTGTATTTGTTTAATTCCTCTTTCCTTACTCACCCTCTCCCTAAGAATCATACCATCCAGCACCTCCATAAACCTCCCCTTCAACTCCGGATGGTCCCGTTCTCCATGGCATGGGCCCTCTACTGTAACCTATCCGCGGATCATACAGTAGGCATCAGAAGTTCCCCAAGAAGTGACCGCGGCATTGCCACCTTCCTAACTTCTGGTAATAATATGGCCTCATCGGATTCTAACTGGAATCATCATATAGTAGTCATCAGAAGTTATCCGAGAAGTTACTGCGGCATTTTCCACCTTCCCAACTTATGGTAATAGTATGGCCTCATCGGTATTAACCGGCATCTGGTTCCTGGTACCCTGATCCTGAAACCTGTGTGTTATGGGCCCACCATGCTTCCACTGCACATATTAGGACCATTATACCGTAGGCATCTCGGAAGGCTAGCCTAAACATCCTCCACAACATCCTCAAGGCACTAGCCCCAGGCATCAGATGTCCTTCTCCATAAACCTCCCTCCCGGTGAGTATGTCTCCAACCGTGGACTTTGGTCACATCAGAAGTTCTCCGGGAAGTATCTGTGGCACTTCCACCTTCCCAAATTCTGGTACAAAAGTCAAGCGCTGCTGGCATAGAGCTAATTGTTGGGCTTGTCCCCCAACCCATAATATATTCATAGTATCCATTCTCATTCGTGGTTATGGGCTCCCACGAAATCATAGAATACTTAGCCTCATCAGGCTATTTGAGTGGATTACCTAGAACAACTAGCACTTTCCATAATGAATAAGCATTAGTAACCATTTCTCAATGTAATATCATGGATCAACCTTGAATCATGTGCTAACATTAATGTCTAGCCACCAATTCATATTGCAATACATTGCATCATAAGCCATTGTCACAATAAGTCATGCCAAGTTTAACATCTAATGCATTTAGGTGCTTTGTGCTACAGTTATAACATAACTGGTCATGATACTTTCATAATTTCACTAAGCATCTCATTAATATGCCATGATAAGCTACCATATTTCAACATTAGTACTATCAACATGGAGTAACAACTCACATAATCCATCATCATATCAAATACGCATTCTACGGGGAACAATATGGGTTAGCGTGAAACGATATCATGTCATACCAAATATATGATATAATCTCTTATTCTTTACTAACACATAACAGAGTTGTAAAATACCAACATTAACCACAACATGCTTTCATACAATTTATGTGTTGAATGTCATTTATCTCTAGATGCAATGATAAGCTATAATATCATTTTATGTCTACACGTCATGAAATAACATCAAGAAGTATCACATGCAGAACCCTGGTTATGAATCTCATGGCTAGAAATAACATCAAATTTCACATGAATAATGCATGACCGTGAATGAAATTTCTATAAGGCATCACTCTAATAAACAACATATCAATAACACCATATCATGTTCCACATAACTTACATTTCAAGATGTCATAAATAAAACCATAAATTACCATCACATAGGATGGCCAAGAGTGGGCATAAATCTAAGAAATACTCTCTAAATCTAAGCAATAGATCTGGGCGTGTACTCATCTCTCATTCCTATAAGTAATAACAAGAATGGCCAAGAGTGGGCATAAATCTAAAGCAGGGTAAAACCACAAGGACCTTCAATGATGACAGAGACACTTAAAGAAGAGGGGAATGCATTGAGATTTTGGCTTGGAGGGCGGTTTTGGAAAAACCACCCTAAAGGCACCCATGTTAAAAGTTTTGTCCTTTAAGGGAGGTTTTTGACAAGATTGGAACTGCCCCAAAAGTGACTTTTGGGGGCGGTTTGTGACCCCCCTCGAGAGGTCTACGGAGGCAGTTTTAAACCCCCCACTTAGACCCCTTCATCGAGACCTACAGGGGTGGTTTTGAACTCCTTTCATAGAGACCTACGAGGGCGGTTGTGAACCCCCCTCATAAGCCCCCTCATAATCCCCCTCATACAAACCTACAGGGGCGGTTTGGAACTCCCCTCGTAGAGGACTATAGGGGCGGTTTCAAACCCCCCTCGTAGAGGCCTATAGGGGCAGTTGTGAACCCCCCTCGTATAGTCCTAGAGGGGCTGTTCAGAACCCTGCTTGTAGAGTCCTATAGGGGCAGTTTAGAACCCCCCTCGTAGAGGCTTATAGGGGGGATTTTGAACCCCCCTCGTAGAGGCCTATAGAGGCAGTTTGAAACCCCCCTCGTAGACACCTACAGGGGTGGTTTGAACCCCCCCCTAAAACTCCATCTTACAAACATTTGGGGGTGGTTATGAACCCCCCTCATATAAACCTGCATGGGGGGTTTTGAACCTCCACCCATTGTAACATACAAAGACAGTTTTGAAGCCCCCTCATAGTGACATATGAAGGCGATTTAGAACCCCCATTGTAGCAACATACAAAAATGGTTTAAAACCCTCCCTATATCCATAATAAATGATAATAAAATATATTTTATTAAAAATACCAATATTGCAATATCATTAGGGCATGGAGGAGTCGAACCACTAGCCTCCTTCTTGTAAGGAAGGTGCTCTTCCATTGAGCTAGAACCCTTTCAGAATTGGGGAAAGTAAAAATATTAACACCAAGATTGCATCATTTGTAATTATAATAAAAGACAATAGGATCTAAATACAACCATGCTTAAAATATAACTTATATTTCCAAAGACAACCATGCTTAAAATCACTCATCAACTACCTACATGCTCATATCTATTTTCAAGGCACCTAAAATTTTAATTTTTTTTTGGGAAAAACACAACAAAGATTATATTCAAATGAACACTATCGATCAATCCAAAGCACTAATCTATAAATAAATATGCCTCAAGCTCAATAAATGCATCGGGTAGCTCTCCAACTTCTCGAAGGACTTGCCCCACAATCCTCTCAACACGTGTCAGTGTGGATCTATTGTTGTACCCACACCAATAAGGCCTCCAGGAGCAACAAACTATATAGAAAGTTGGTATTACCGATTTACTTCATGCTTGCACACTAGAATTAGAGCTTGAAGTGGTGACAAGAGCCAGTTCCCAACCAATGGCTCCATTTTGAATATCTTCAACATTGTTTAAAGATCAATTTCAAGAATGATCTCTTCATCATATCTTCAACATTGTTTAAAAATCACGTTTGAATTTTAGAAGAAAATAATAACATAATATAATGTCTCTTTATTGCATTGAGTCAACCGCAAATATAGACAAACGACTAGATTTAATAGTTAGTTAAAAAGTAACAAGTCTACAATAAGGTTTGATGTCCAGGACATCCATAACTTTGAGATTTATGAAAAAAGTCAGTTTACATTAAAATGATGTCCCATTGATCCACAAATTCTTCATCAAGTTCCAAAGCAACTCAAAATGCCCACAATATAGTAACAAAGCACTTTCTAGAAGAAGGTACCTTCTGTAGGTTGTGGCAGTTTTCAGTTTTGAGGAAATGCCATTTCTTTCTTTAACTGCTTCAAAATATATTCCATTGTATATTCATGCCACCAATTTCCTAGCATTTAAAAGAGTATCAGTTCTACCCGCAGTGTTTATATTTTAAAAGGTGAGAGCAAGGAAATTTGACAAGCAAAAACAAAAATGAAAAAAATTGGACCAATAAAGTGTTCCCAACTGAAAATCCCAAGGAAAGATGGAACTACTTGTAAAATCTTGTTGATAGGCAACATGTATTGGTTGAGAAAGAAAGTGTGTGATAATCTGATAAATTTAATATTTCATGTCCAAGAATAAGACAAGACAATTCCAATATCTAAAACATTAATAGAACACTCCCTCCTGAGATTTAGAACCTTCACTAGTTGGACAAGTCAAACTAGGAAAAAAGCTTGCAGTTCATAAAATTCAAATAGTATTTGCAACTATCATGTTCGAACTAAAAATTCCAAAACTACAAAACCCAAGTTTCTTAAAATTAGAGCCAATTCTTACCACCCTAGTTTCCTGATTCACACGTCATGTTTATCCAGAAGTAAAACCTTGCAGTTGGAGGAATTTCAGGATTGTCCTTGTCACAAAATAGTTTCACTTGATAGATTCGACCTTCATGCACAAAAATCAACACTGTCAGGAGATGCATCTGACCTTTTACAGAGTAACTATGCCTACAAGAACTAGAATATATGTACTCACAATAGCTAGTACTATGTCCTAGTTCAAATTTCAAATAAATGTCAATCATTTAACAACTTAAATAATTAAAATAAAAGTGATCTCATTGGAATGAACATGAAAAAGAAAATATATCGTACCTTATGAGGCCCAATAATAGTTCTAGTCTAGGAGCACATGCATATGTCATCTCCATCATCCATCCCATAAATTATAGTTCCATCACCTATACCTTTCTCTCCCCTCTCAAGTTCTTCCAATAGTCTAAAGTTTTGGGGGACTTGAACACATTAGACAAATTTCATTATATTTCCATGAAAATGTTTAATAGAAAGCTCATAAAATAATTATTTGCAAAGCATCCAATTTAGTATATTCATAACAACCAACTACAAATAGTATTCATCCTATTGTAATGCAGTTCTGATTTGATATGCAATATATTATTTAAGAATAATGTCATAATTATATCCCAAGATAGGCGAGCAATAAAACTCCACTTGAACAGAAAGTCTGAATTCAAATCTTTCACGTTGTTCAACATTATCTCCGTATGCAATCTACTGTAAACTATCTGTTCAAGTTTTATTGTGATTTTTTTCCAAAGGAGATATGATTGATCCAGTGAGGGACGAAGCTATCAATATGATTTATCTGCCTCATCACAAGAAAGCCATCAAGTGGGTTTGAATGACTATGATTTCTACAAACTAAGATTTCTGGCCTTACCTCTTACCCAGCATGATCTCTTATGTGCCATGATTTGTCAATGATCATGGCACTCTCTCTTTGAATTACAAAATAATATTAACTCCTAAGTTCATGTTTAAGTAGTATAATCATTAATTCACCGATACAAAACTTATTTTTGCTTAATTCGGCTTTCCCTTTATGCCCAACGTCAAGTTCTGTGGCATTACCATGTGTTGTCTCTATGTGCTGCAGTACCTTGGTGTCTTCACATTTCATCCTTAGATGCACGTATTTGTGGCTCTGATACCATGTCAGAGAACCATAGAAATATGTAGGGAATGATACAAGCTAGAAAATGAGGTAGAAGATGTAATTTCTTTATTAAAAGGCTTACCAGATTTGCATATTTATTAGACGAGAGACATACATTGATTATGTTATGCAACTCCCCAAACACCTTTACAGTAATTAATACCTTAAAATTATTATACATTATGACATGGCTATATAACATAACTGGATAATAAAGTGTAATGAAAAAATGCCCAAGTAATTAATTTGGCCATTATATCTAACACTCATTGAGGTTTTGGGATAAATTAATTTGGATGCAGACTTGTGGAGCTAGGAAGGGAGCAAACATAGTTTGTTGTTTCTGGAAAACAAATGTGATGTTTGGCCTAGTGATTTACCAGTAATAGCTAAAATTGCAGCGAAAATTGGAACTGTACCCAAATTATGTAGTAGGGAGTATGTTTGTCAAAGTCTACCTTCCACTAGTAAAGTAAATGTCCCTGAAAATACATCCATGGCCCGTAGCTTGGAACATCATTATAATGACTTTTATCAACACAATGAAAGAGAAAAAGGCCCTTGGTGAGATTCCAGATGCCCATGAGTTTCCGACCTTGGAATTTCTGACTACCAACTCTCACTATCTAGGACATAGTAACGTTGGACTGTGGTTCCAACAGTAGTCCATTCCTTATTATAATGACCTTGTTTCAAGTTTGCTCAATCTAAAAGACCCGAACCTATTCTAAAGTTTTCTTTCCAAGTTGTTGATTGGTTTCCATTGTAGACCATGGGGATGAATAACTTGGAGCCTGAAACCTCTCTGGATGCCATGGTTGCTATACTGGTGTGTATCTATAGTCATGTAAACTTGCCTCCTAAAGAGTTGCTAAAATATTCTCTTGGCCTGCCCAAACATTCTGCTGACTCTATTATTCTAGGCCTCCCTCAACATACTGTTGATACTACTGAAGAATCTAGTTTGGGGACCTAGGTGGAATCTGTTGATGGTGTCTGTTCAAGGCCTCAAATTTCTGTTAATTTATTGTTTTGTATAATTTCCCTTTTGTTCAACCAATATGTAAGTGTAAATATGCAAATTTATGAGCAGGTCTGGCTTTGAACGCTCAGTAGTTTTATGGATTTGTTCTTCCTTTTTGCTGAATATAGACATGAACTGCTATTTTGATAATAGAAAACAACCGTTATTTTGAAGGAGAAAATAAATACTATATACTACATTGTCATCTGTATATCGTTACCTTCATACTTTGCAATGGATCGGTGAAATATAGGATTAGCCTGCACCATTTTGAAGAAAACGCGAAACTAATGTGCATCACTTTTTATTGTTAATTAGTTATAATCTAGAAGCGACAAACTAAATATTTGGAGCTAGTTTTTAATAAATTACCTTGCATAAGCATCTGAATTTGGTTTCGTTTGAATGGTCCACGAAATTCCTGACAACAAATTCAAGATCAAATTAGAAATGTCGACCAAAATATGATTCAAATGGAACAAAGTAAAGCCATTTTTCAATCTTGTTGTAAATCTGCAAAGTAGAATTTAAGTATTTACCAACACCAAATTTCCTATATACAAGAAGCTAATAGAGGAAAAACAATTTAGCAACTCACCTTAGAATAGTGAACAAAGTTTGAATAATAGGAGCAATTTCAAAAGATGGAACTTGGGACTTAAGTTTTTGAATGGTGTCTTGAAGATGCACAGAAGTAGCAGCTGTGGATTCTTGAATTCTTCTCAAATATGCATCTTCATGTTCTAGGTTCAACTGCAGGGATTCAAAATAACTCACAACAAATTTGTTTACTATAGAACCAAGTGTGCCATGTTGCATTTCTGTAACATAATTTCCATCAATATTTGATCCAACAAACTGGAACCAACAATGTGAATATCATTTGATAACTTGGAGAGGACATCTACTTTGTCTAGTTGTTCTAAGGGGCTGTCATCAAGATCAGGCTCAGCCATTGTTTTATTTTCTTGACAATCATCTGGATCAGTTTCAGCCACTATTTTATCTCTACAAACATTGTCTTGACAATCATCGGGATCAGGTTCACAAATGATTTTATATCCGCCAACAGTGTGGCCTTCTTGATTGTCACCAGCATCAGGTTCAACAATGGTTTTATATCTACCGATAGCATGGCCTTCTTGACTGTCATCAGGATTAGGTTCGGCTATGGTTTTGCATCATGCCCTTCTTGACTATCATTAGGACCAGGTTCAACAATGGTTTTATATCCACCAACAGTGTGGGCTTATTGACTGTCATCAGGATCAGGTTAAAAATGATTCTATATTTACCAAAATTGTGGCTTTCTTGACTGTCATTAGGATCAAGTTCACAATTCTTCTAAGTATGCACTTATAACTTATAGTATTGTCATCAAATGGTCAAGCAAAACATCAACCTTCGAGATTCAAGTTTAAATAGACAACATTCTCAACAACAAACTATAAGATATAACATCAACCATGAAATGAAATTGGGCATCATGACCAAAGAGTTGTAATATGCAATCCACATTTCAAACTGTGTCATATAATGTTTACAAAAGACAAATAATTTTAAGTTCTTGATTCTAGATTCTAAATTAGGCTAAATTTCTTAAGGCTCTTGACATAATCAATTTCTAATTTCTTCTTCCATGTCTAGTAGCAAACTGTAAGATATAACATAACCATGAAATGAAATTGGGCATCATGACCAAAGAGTTGTAAGATGCAATCCACAATTCAAACTGTGTCATATAATGTTTACAAAAGACAAATAATTTTAAGTTCTTGATTCTAGATTCTAGATTAGGCTAATTTTCTTAAGGCTCTTTCCATAATCAATTTCTAATTTCTTCTTCCATGTCTAGTAGCAATAGGAATCATTTTGGGAGCATGCTTCAAGAGTGCGAGTGTGAGGTGGGCAAAATCTTTTTCACAATTAGGATGCAAATCTTTGTAATTCAGCAAATTTCAAATATCATTAATAAATTTCACCAAACCTTTTGACTTGAGATATATCCAACATGTGCTTAGCAATTCCCTAGAGATTTTCCCGGATATTTCCCAACAACGTATTTTAAATAATATGCAAAACTCCAACCTGACACATCTTTCTAATTCAATCTTTTCCATTTCTCCAGGAAGCTCAAAGAGGGAATCTCAAAGATGTTGGAAGCACATCTCATTTTTTTATGCCCTCTTTCCATACTTCAACCTCCTATCACTGATATGTCTAAGTGTTTTAGGTTGGCACTATCATCCAATTTATACAATGATGTTGATGAGGATCTAATATGTTTAGGTTTATAGACAAGTGAAAGTTTGATGCCACTGAAATGGGCATCATTCCCCTCAACATATGTGATTTGTTGGATTTTAAACATTATCACACAAATTTTGAGATCACGAGAGATACACAGATCAAATGGAACAAACCAACAGACCCTAAATGAGCATAAACCATAAACACATAAAGAGAAGAGAAGGGAAGATGAGCCTATGGATGAAAGAAGCACAAGATGTTGGTTCCTGTAGGATAAAGATCACATAAGAGAGAACTTACCTCATGATCAAAGAATATGTTTGTACAAAGAGGGTGAGTGTGTATTTATTCACACTCTAAGGTGAGGCACCCTCCTCAAGATGGGTTATGGGCTTGATAATCTATGTTGTTCCTAACCACCCAAATATAATATAATAAAGTGTTCGACTAGATTGGATTTTAAGCCAAAACAATAGACACATTCAAAATACACACAAGATAATTCATCCCAAGGCCTTATTTGAAGGTCACACCATCATTTCAACATCCCCCCTTCATCTAAACATGGGGTCATGGAGAGGGTGTATATACCCAACTCAATATAATGTCAGCCACAACTAAAATATGAATTAAGAGTGAGTTCGTGTATACCGAGCTGAAGTACAAAAAAGAGGAGTACGATTACCAAACTCAATACAAACACGGATGGGTTTATTGATACCCTACTATAATCATAATTGATATGATCAAATCCTGAAGAAATGCCACCACTGAGATGCTCATTTTTATGAATCGGCAGAATCCAAAGAACACCATCACCGAACTTCCCATTCAACATAGAAGTGTTGAAAACATCATGTAGAGGAGATACAAGTGGGAGTGGGTTTATGGATACCCAACTCAAATGGAGTCAATCGTAACAACAAAAGAGATACACCTGAGAGAGCTCAAACACAATCTAGAAAAAAATCTCAACTATAATATAAGAGTGGGTTTATGGGCACAAGACTCAAATACAATATGAGAGTGGGTTTATGGATACACAACTCAAATACACCTAAGGGAGCCTAAAAACAACTGAAGAATATCAAATATATGGTCAATCATCCCCAAGATACAAAGGTGAGTGAACGAGGTTGAAATCTAAGAGAAAGTTGGTGTGTGGAAATACAATATAGCTCAAATATAATATAAGAGTGGGTTTATGGAAACACAACTCAAATACACCCGAGGGAGCCTAAAAATAGTTTAAGAAGCTCAGATATATGATTAATCATTCCCAAGATACAATGGTGAGTGAAGTAGGTTCAAATATAAGAGAAAGTCGATGTGTGTAAATCCAACTCAATATGTTCACCTATAGTCGAGTGAGCAAGTTTATAGACACCCAATGCAATACAATGGAGATGGGGTTTACAAACACCCATATCGATAAATGGTAAGTGGGTCTATAGATAACCATCTCGTAATAGGGTCAACCCTATGCAAAACATCCCCCCTTCATATGAACATGAGACTAAAAAGGAAATAATTACATCACATCTTCCCCCATTAATGATGAACCTCAGCATATGATGAGCAAATTCCCCACACCATATTTATGGTACCAACACTTAAGATGAATGTAGTACATCCAATAAATACCAACATCATAGTGCGGTATAACAATATCCAACAAAATATGATGAGAATCTTTGGTAGAGTCATCAATAAGGCATAGTGAGACAAATTCTACAAAGTTGTGAGTGGAAGTGGTATCACATAAAGTAAAGAGGTTGTCACTTTGTAAACAAATGGTCCTATGACAATGAGAGTCATTATGAACCAACTCCAATAGCTAATTAGTATCCCTCACATCACAACCAAGGCATCCACTATAAAACAACCTATTCCTGGAAAATAGGGATTGCCTCCATTAATGAAAAAGAGAAAACCACCACATATTTGAATAGGTAAGGCCCAAAATGCATAGTGCATTACCATATGTGCACGTAAACCGTTGTTAGCAGCTTCATATAGAATATATATGTCGCAAAATATTACTCCTACAAATCCATCAATCCTTGGTGTTACCACCTAAGTTGTACTTAGTTGGTTTCCAAGTGAGCCAATGAAGATTGCAGCAATGTACTTGTTCATTGCCAGCGTTCATAAGTTCAGCCAACCAATTTTGGCCCTTTTATAAATTTTGCATGTCCAAACCTACTTGGGGGAATTGTAAGAAGTTGGTCTAAGCATGGTATTTTGTAACAGGTTTGGCCTACCTTAGGTTTTGAAAGGAGAATTTGTACAACAACCCCTAGGTGCTCTGAAATATTAGCTTTTGAATTGCTTTGAAAGTGTTTACAACATAATAGGGGCACCTTCATGTGATGTGGAGTACATGGTAAAACCCTATCCCATAGTTGCATCTTAGACCTTTTGGTTGATGAAATTTAGAAACCATTATATAGGTGGTTGTTGACATTGGACTTGGTGCCAAATGTGGCACATTCCTAGATGAGGTGATTATCTTATGTGGCACTCACATCTTCTACATGGCACGTATGTTGAGCAGGATGGTTGCTTCCATTGGTGTTGGATGTACCTTGGAGGAGCGATGGGCACTAGGAGGGATGGTGCTCAACCCTAGGAGCATTCAGAGTCCAAAAGTGCTGATATGGAACTAAGGCAATACCAAAAATGCACCTGTTTGTTTCCCTTTGTGTAGGCAACATGGAAAAGAACATGTAAAATTTCCTGGCCTATTGAGCAGCATATCCGAAGCTCCCGAAAGATTATAGCCAATCCTAGAGCTGCTCCCACCCAAACTAGAACATTTTAATCCAGCTCCCAAGTTCCACAAAATGGGGAAACGTTGCATCTAGTTCACCAACCCTAGGATTAGTTCCCATGCAACCATGTAAATCAAGATCTACAATATAATATTTACTGAATCTTCCAAATAGACTGCATTCATTTTTAACTTTACGTTTTGGACCAAACCAGTGTGGTGCGTCATCGGAAATGATTTGTGAAGAGAGAATCCAACTATAGAGTTGTATTGCTGTGTTATTAACTAAAAAGTAATAATAATAATTAAGGTCGGCCTGAGTAAATTTTTATATTTACTATTTAAGCTAATTATAGTGTTGTTGTTGTTGTTATTATTAATTCTTAATTTAATAAAGTTAACGAGGTGGAATTATAAGCCACCTTGAGATCCACATCCCTAGAGTAATTCTAGGATCCAATTCTTGTTGATCCTCCTTTATAGAAAGTGTTGGAATTTATTAACATCCAAAAAGTAGAAAGCTAATAGGTTGACATTTTACGGATATCTTATCCAGGATTTGTCAATTTTGAAAGTCAAAAGTAGTTATCACAACACTTAATTTGTTGTGGGTCTTGTATTACTGTTACCTGAGTATTTTTTAGGGCAGAATCAGACAATTGTTAACAACTAAAAAATTTAGGCGCTTGAAATACTAGATTTTACATTATCCTAGTCTCTGAATATTTTAACACAATTTTCAAGGCAACGTGGAAAAATTCTTTGTCTTACCTTCAACTCGTGGTCATTATTTTCTCTGAGCTCGGATCTCTTTTGGTATGCACTTTCATAATAATCCTCATCATCCTCTAATCGACGTACAAATTTATCAGAATCCTACTACACTACATGTCAGCTGAAGGCAAATTAAGTGAAGATTGTACATTCAAAGGCTGCAAAAATAAGGGAGAAAATACTAACAAAAGCATAGATTATCATCTATCCTACAGAACCCATGCAATTATTCAAGATACCAACTTGAATAAATACAAAATTGATAAGTGCCTCATCTTATTCTTCCAAATCCTTTTCCTGTCAATTGATAGCAATCAAAGGTCAGCAGATGAAGGACGCCTTGCAAATTCCCCCCTTAAAATGTCTTAAATATAAGTGTTGGTTCAATGGTAAATAAAAAATTGTGTACCTTTACTTCCGTTGTACGTCGAAGGGTCTCCAACATTTCATATGTGCTAACAGTCGATTGCCTTGCCTGAAACAAGTTTGGCAGAACTTTAAATCTCCATAAAAGATAGATAAATTAATCTACACGACAACATGCAAGAGTTGAAGAGTATTGAAGAACCGGGAAAATAGTCACAAATTAGAAAAGCAAAGTTTTAGTTCCATTGATAATTTTCAGTTTCATTTATCTTATACTTCTTAACATTTAATTTCAGACATCAAATCTGTTTGTTATTTCCACGTAATTCAATCTTTTGACTCTAGTGTAACATTTAATTTTAGAAACAAAATCTGCTCATTTATACTGCATCATTGAAACTTGGAAGTTAGGAACCCAGGGCAAGGCAACGATAAAAGTTACCACAAATTTAAGGGAAAGTTGGATGTCAAAGAGTTGTATTAGTACAAAAACACATAAATTAAGTCAGAACCAGGCAAGCCTTACCCTCATAGATTTCATCTCATAAAGGGCAGTGAGTATATCCATTTCTCTCTTGGAATCTATAGTACGATTTTCTAATGACTTCATCGCATCACCCATCTCCTCAGCATCTTTCTTCTTCTTTTCCTTTTCTGCTTCCTGCAATATATAAGTTTTAATACCATATGCTTTATCTCAATATGATTCCATGAAAACATAATCCCAGGTGAAAAAGAATAATTAAATTAATTTAGATGTTTCTCGATTACCTCATCCTCAGCATGCCACGGTTCAAAATAATGAGATGCACCAGACTCTACAACATAATCAGAATTTCGAGGATCTGTCTTTATTGTTAACTCTGCTAAAAATTTGGTACATTTGAAGTAGAATCTGAATATTTGGATACCTAAATATGTCTGTAACATTTACATAAAATATGAGTAAATTGTATATTAGATTTTTTTACTATTGACAAATGTTTGGAATATATATATATATATATAGGGAAACATATCTTCTTTCCAAAATACAGACCTAACAAAGAGGGTAATTAAGACTGTATCCAAAATACTACTTCCAACTCACAATAAATTCAAAATAAGTAAAGTCAATAATCAACACAACGATTTGAAAAAATCCTATTAGGTTGTGTCAAATGACATGTCCAGTAAATATAAACTAGTTTTCATATTTGCAAGAAAGAACAAGAATTCTCTTCTATTTGTCAAATATTCATTTTTCTTAGGGTTGTGTCTCACAGGTAGTTTAATAATGAGAGTAGAGATTGCATTCAGTTTTGCACATATTCAAGTTAAAACTAAGATAAGGTTGTTGCTTATTTTCTTTCCAACTATGATGAAACTGAAAGTACATGTCATAATATATCCCCAACATGATGTTCGGGTGGAGGGATTCAAATAAGTCCAAGAATGAAATTAGGCACATCAACAATAAGATAAACCTTAGTTACAAGGTGTGAAAATATTTCTAGAAATTATACAAATATTCAGTGTTCACATGATCTCCACACAATGGGAAGGACCAAAATGCTTGAAAATTTATGAAGTTCATCATACAATTGACTACCTGTTTTTAATGTCAATTGGGTTTAGTCCTGATGGTTGACATGATTATTATCTTCTCCATATAGGTTCAATTCCCACAAGTGACATGTTGAGCTCTTACCAAGTATATTGTTGTAATACTTAATATCTTTGAGTCATGTTGTTGACTTGGCCTTGTGCCCTGAAGAACCTGTGTTTTACCTTGAGTACCAGTCTCAGAATGAGGAAAAGTGCATGGGGATTCTCCCCAGGATATATTACCTAGGAAATTTTTAAAATAGAATAGATAAGATAAGGTAATTTTATTAACGTCCAACAAAAGACCACAGAAGTAGGTCAAAGAGGCTAAAAATGTACATCCAATGTCATTACAAAGAGGAAGTGCCATGGTATCTCCTAAAACAATGTTAAAAGCAGAAAGATAATAAGATCTAAAGATCTAAGAGCTAGCTAGAAACTAGCCGCTAAATGTCTACAAAATAAAGCTAAAAAAGACAAAGTAGAGGGTATTAGTTAAGGTTCTGGTATAATAGAAGTAGTATATACTTAAAGGCTCCGGATCTCCTGGTACTTAGCAAAACGTAGAACACGAAATAGAGGGATGGTATCAAGTTTTGTTGGATCTGGTGGCCAAGGTTGAGTGAGGAATTTCAGACAAATTGGCATGCCTTAGGAGGATGAGTGCTTTACTTGAGCAAACTTGGGTTTAAGGCACATTGCTTGGGTTTGTATGTGGACCTAGGACACACATGTTGTGAAATACTATTGGAGCATTGGATGCTTGTCTTGGATAGAAACGATCCTTGCGATGAGGAATACTTGACACTTAAATCCCATGCTCAAAATACTTGACACCTCTGTTACCTATACTATATAAAGGAAGGCGAAAGTCTTTAGTTGTAT
This sequence comes from Larix kaempferi, assembly GCA_027924585.1. Taxonomy (NCBI): domain Eukaryota; kingdom Viridiplantae; phylum Streptophyta; class Pinopsida; order Pinales; family Pinaceae; genus Larix; species Larix kaempferi. Next base: position 19,208,611 of record BSBM01000047.1, on the reverse strand, counting down.
CAATCATGTAGTAGCATGTGAAAGTTCATTAGATCATTTGTATCTTGAAGATGAACTTGTCTTGAGTATTTGTACTTGTCTTTATGCAAGGAAGGAAGGTGCTAGGGTTTGTGAGAGGAAAAATCTAGAGGGTCCTTGATGTGCTAGCGTTTGAGTCCTTGTGTGAGGTCTTAGAGTTTGTGGCAAAGAAACCCTAGAGGAGACTTGGAGAGATTTGCATGGAGAGCTTGCACGAGGCAAAATTGGTGAATATCCAAAGGTGGAATTATTGGTGTTGATGCTATCTTGTTGTCGAGCCCTTGGTGTGACTAGGTAGTTTGGTGGGATGCCTTGCTAGGCCTTTGTATTGTTGGTTAACATTTTCTATTGATGGTGGATGCCCTAGCTAATGTGGTTTTAGAAATCATGTAGTAGCATGTGAGAGTTCATTAGATCATTTTTATCTTGAGGATGAAATTGTCGTCAATATTTGTACTTGTCTTTATGCAAGAGAGGAAGGTGTTTGAGTTGGTGAGGGGGAAAATATAGGAGACTTGAAGTGCTAGGGTTTGAATCCTTGTGTGAGAGGGGCTTCAAATTTCTAGCAAATAAAACCCTATAGGGGATTTAGAGATCTTGTGTGAGGAAAGCTTGGTGAAAGGTCAAGGGTGGACATGCTCGTGTTGATGTTGGCTTGTTCTGGAGCATTTGGTGTAGCTAGATAGCTTGGTTGGGTGCCTTTCTAGGCATTTGTATTGCTAGTTAGGGTTTGATGGTGGATGTTGTCGCTAGGGTTTGGATGCATTGCAAACTCCTAGCTTGTGATAAGCTCAGAGGAAAATCTTGTATTGAATTGTGATAAGTTGTTGGTATGTAATTATAAATTCATTTAATGTATATTTGAAGAGTAATCTGGTGTCCATACATGGTACACTTGTAGATCTAATTTTTCAGCTTGTTATCACCCAAACTTCACCCTTTAATTTAGAGTCCTAAAGCTCAAGATGTGGTTTTGCTGAAACTAAAAGGGGGCCATTTTCACCTCACTAACCCTCTTACGCACTTGAGGTCGTCTAAAGGGGAGATTCCCTGGATAGATTACTAGAAATTGGGCTATGAAATATGAGGTGAAAAAAGAGCATTTCCAACTAAACATATTTATTTAGGTACAAGCAATGAAATAGATGGAGAGACAAGGAACTAGTGTCTTTACATTGGAAAATGGGGTCAAATAAGGAATTAACCAAGTGTAAAAGCTATATAATTTATATGATACATACCTATATACTCTAGGGTAAGAGTACAGTGGAGGCTGGATGGGAGGTTTCTGATGTGAACCCATAACTTGTTGTAACTTGCTATTTTTCAAGTCTGTTATCAAACTTTGGTTCAGAAAAGATATTTCTCATAACATGTGGTTCTCATCTTTCCATAGGCAGGAGTCAAGGGTTTTACTTCTCCATACACAAGAGTCAATCGTGCAGTCCTAGCATCCCTTCGTTTCATAAGAGAGATAACATCTTCAACATATGATCCTGACTCTGTCGTAGAAGTATCACGGTCACCATCCCTAACTTGCTATATTGCAAAAGAAATGATTTTCCAAAACACAATCTAGAAAAAATGCTCAACTATAATAATGGACGTGACTAGTAACACCAAAACATCCACTAATAGAAAAACAACATTGGAAATAGATATGTCACCTTCATAGAGTATGGTTTACCGTAGGATATCGGTTTCCCTTCATCACCTGTTACTGTCACAATTATTTTTTCAAATATCACCTCCCATTTAAGCACTGACTGTAAATGTGAGATGTAAGCAAACACTGTCCACAATCAAATTGTAATCCACAATTAACTAGAAAAATTTACTTGTGGACTTGAGCATCAATTTGAGTAGCCCAATGTTATATGGCCAGCTAAACAAAGTAGAAACCAATTATAATAATGTATCAAAGAAGCAACCAACCTTCATTATAGATGGATCCTAATTCCAAGGTCCTTTATCAAAGCTAAGATGCCCTCCTCCATCAACACAGGTACACGTACCAGCCAAAAATTCAGGTAGTTCACTGTTTGTGAAGAAGGAAACAAATTACAAACTATACCTCATCCATCAAGTGAGACAAGGTCAGTTAAATCACCATAAAGACTGAATACCTTGCATCAATGACCTCCAAAATCTTGCTCTGGTATTTATGCCCTAGTACCTACACAAGTAGTAATTGAGTTTAAATCAAGCAAGAGTCAATTTAAGTGATAGGACAAGGCATATAAAAGTAACTTCATCGCACATACATGTATCTAATCACTTGTGTTTGGATCAAGGAACTTTTTTACAGTACTCCAAAGTATTTTGAAACCTAGACCACTATTGATGATGAACATTCGATGCAAGGTCTGCATGAAATAACTTGTGCGTTTGGTCAAATGGGCCATGGACCATGTTGAATAATATGAAAATACATTTCCCCAACTCAAATCCTACTACGAAACTTTTTCCTAATTACATGAGTTTCATTCCATCTCTACACGAGCATACCTTGGGATAGTTGTCCCCATCAATTTTTTGTATACGCACAACCAGATCTCGTGCAACCTTGCTAAAATTCTTCATGCCATGTACCAATAGGTTGAGAAATCTTTCATAAAAGAAGACTAGATAACATAAAAGGTCCTTGCCATACATGAGGGTGAAAACGGGAAACTAAATGGACAAAATATTAACAATAAAGTGCCAAATCATACCAAACCATGCACATCCAATATTGTAGTAGTTGAATCTATGTTCCTTTTGGCTGCTATAGAACAATCATGAATTTTTTTATTTAGAGCGTTCTCAAATCCCTGCACATGGTATCTTAGGTATCGATCAAGAGTTGTAACATGCAAAAGTTTGTTTGGCTCAACTTTTCCCAGTCTCTCGATATGAGTTGGGATACCCTCCTTGTCTACTCCATGATAAACATGCGGATAGTAGGATAGGACTTCATTCAGCTCATTGTAATCAAAGTCTTGGAACATAAATCAAAATAATTTTAGAATAAATAAAGTGGGAAAGTACCAAATTATATACACTAAATGCATGTAATATGATCAAAAACCTCATTCATCTCTAAATCCAGTAAGCTCTAAGAAAAAGACAGAATCACATCTGGATACTAGAGTGTAGTTTTTGGACTTGCATCATCATAAACACCAAAATCCTTTCTCCACTGCAACATCTCTCCCCACATGTGGACTGATTTTTCAAAATCAAATTTCCCGGCTTTCAAACATATGCACCAGTAAAAATTCTCATATGAAATTTTGTTTTAACCTTGGTGAATGACTTCAGAAAATAATGATTTCAAACAAACGTTAGGACACAATATCAATGCAAAAAAGAGAAAATAAGACAGTACTGTGATAAGAATACATTCATCTACAACATACATGGCCAGGCATAAGACATTAAAACCAACATATTCTAGTTCTGAACTATAGAAGCGTAAGCAGGACTCAACAACTGTACAAATATTTTTCAGATAAAAAACATATGGAGGATATAATATTTTCCAGGTTGCCTGATGCCCCTGCCTATTGTCCACAATTCTCGGGACCCCCAGGGATTATTGTATAGCATTCAAACCTAAATATTTTATGGGAAACCAATGCCTAATGTACAACATAATGTAGTTTCACAATGAGAACCATGGAGACATCCTTAGCCTAGTGACATTGACTTTTGAAAATGGAAAAGCAACATATATATCTTCACAGTAGCTCGAATTGGGACCAAAGGAGAATGGTAGCACATAGCATGGAATGAGGCCATGGAATTTGGCACATGTTGTAGCATATTCAAAGCGCATAGACAATAAAACCTACTAGGAATGGGAAGGCACTTAAAAGATTAGTCTACCGGTTCAACATAGGTGTATGAAAAGAGATAGATTGACTCATTTTTTTTAATTCTATGTTTATTTTGAAAGAGATATATGATTATTGATAGTGCCTAAGTCAAAATTTAGGAAATAAAATAAATCTAAAAATGGATGTAAGAAGAAATAATTTGAGGAAATAACCTTGGAGGCTACTGTGGGCATGGAATTCCTGAAATTGTAGTTGTTGTGGGCTTGCATATAGGAAAAAAAGGTGTTGTAACATGAGCATTAACAACTCTGAACATTTTCAAAACAGTGACGTAACAGTAGCACTAGAAATGTTGAACATGCACAAAAATAGGTCCAACACAAACCTATAATAGGCATGGGACATACCTCTAATAAGAAAAAAACATGTGCACAAACCCTGAGGGACATGCATGTCTGGAATGTGAGGTCTAGGAGTGTGGGAGCAAGGTGTATATATGCCCAAAAGAAGGTGCATAAATCAACATAGTCTAAGGAAAAAACATAAATTGAGGCAATGAAACACATCAACATACACAGAAACCAAGGGTGCAAACAAACAATCCTATTTATATTCCATTTCTATTTCGTAAATCCATTTCTTTGCAGAAAAGAATAACATAAGCAAAGTTTTTGTGGTCTATCTGATTAGCAAAGAAGATATTTTGTTTGGATTGGTGTATGATTGGTAGGTAGATAAGATAATTTTATTAATGTCCAACAAATGACCAAAACTAGGTTGATGAACTGTTTAGGACAATTTAAAGTATTGATACAAAGTGGGATTGTTAATGGCACTCCAATCTAGAGTGGAATACAATGCTCTTGAAAAGTGTAGAAATAAAAGATCATCATGCCTCTGAATGTTTGTCCCTTGAAGAAGAGGGGAGGCTGTCCTATGAAGTATCCTGTTAAATTTTGAGCATTAATTCACAATACTCTAGGATCTTCACTAAGAGAATAACATATACAGTATATCAATGCATGACAATCACAATAAGCATGACAAGCATCACAAGAATCAAAAGCATGAGAGACAAGAGACACAGAGTTTCCATGGGGAAAACCCTAAGGTGAAAAACCCCACAACTTCCTCAAAGATAGAGAGAGCAATGGCTCAACCAAAGTACAACCAAAATACACTGAGATAGTCTCTTAGTAGCAGATGATCCTCCTCCTCACTAGTGCGCCACTTTCTGAGTGAGAGAGATATGACTTTCCGAATGATCTAAATAGAGATCACCTGATCTCTATTTATACTAACCTATTTTCCCAGTGACCTTATGGAGCCGACTTGTATAGCTAGGTACATCCACATTATAATATATATATTTCAGGGCTGACCCCACACATGGTGGTCTAATAACCCATCGGCAAGTACACACACTTGTGACACTTGTCAATCCACATGACGACACTTCCTTATAGAGGAATAACACATCTCTAATAAGGGTACAATAAATATATATGAAATACATAGATTAAATACATTCCGAAGTTACATATACATCAACACTCCCTCTTAACTAGGAAGGTATTTCTCGACACAGATCTGCTAGACAAGTCTTCTTCTCAGGATCATCATCATCGATGCATCGTCACCGTCAACGTCACTGCTACTGCTATCTCAACCAATCTCTGACTCTACTCGTCATAGGAAGTTCTACAGAGTGAGTCCTTTTTCATACTAGATGTAGGCCCATCACTTGCAGGTCTTCGTCATCACTAGCCATACTATGGAATCCTCAGGACTTATTACGTGTGTCACAAAACCTCGAAAGAGCATCCCAGGATGTTACGAGCACACGGCTCTACCTATAGGATCTCCCAGGGCCATATTATATGTGACCTCACCACAAAACCTCGCAAGAGCGTCCTAGGATGTTACGAGCACACAAATCTACCTATAGGATCTCCCAGGGACAGATTATATGTGGTCACCACAAAACCTCGCAAGAGCATCCCAGGCTGTTACGATCACACAGCTCTACCTATAGGATCTCCCAGGGATAGATTATATGTGGTCATGGAAAAAACTCACAAGAGCATCCCAGGACTTATTACGGGCACACAACCCAACCTATTGGATCTCCTAGGGACATATTATATGCCATAGGACAAAACCTCGAAAGAGCATCTGCTAGATATCCCAGGGCCAGATTATATACCATAGGAAAAACCTCGAAAGACTATCTGTAGATCTCCCAGGGCGAAATTATATGTCCTCCCAGAGCAAAACCTAGAAAGAGCATTTTCCAGATATCCCAGGGCCAAATTATATGCCATAGGAAAAACCTCAAAAGACTATCTGCAAATCTCCCAGGGACAAATTATATGCTCATCTACACAACCTGATCCATGGCCATAGAGTACCAACCTGATACTTACCATACATCATCTTGGTGTACACATGATCATCCGGATCATCATCACTGCAACATCTTGCTGCATGTCATCTGGAGCAACATCCTAAAGCTCGTCATCCACGATCATCCTGATCATATAATGCATCTACCTAATGCATACCAAGTATCTACCTGATACATATCATCATACATGATCCACCTGATCATACAATGTATCCACCTGATACAAATACAAATACATGATACATATCACCATACATGACCCACCTGATCATACAATGTATCCACCCGATACATATACAGATACATGGTCCAAGCATCCAACATGATGCATATACAATATACATACAAATGATCCTACTGATCATATCCAGCATCCAACATGATGCGTACATACATATAAATGATCCAACTGATCATATCCAACATCCAACATGATGCATACATACATATAAATGATCCAACTGATCATATCCAACATCCAACATGATGCGTACATACATATACATATAAATGATCCAACTAATCATATCCAGCATCCAACATGATGCGTACATACATATAAATGATCCAACTGATCATACAAAGCAGAATCTAGAATATCATCCTGATGCTCATCATCCAGCGCTTACATCCATAGCCATGTGAAGGATCCTCCTTCCAACATGCTTGGAATGGCTTCAGCAAATGTGCCCATCACTTCTTCCTTGAAGTGTCATCAATCCGAAGAACACCAAGCCTCTCTCTGAAGTACTCAATCTTCACCTTGGCTAGTGGCTTCGTCAGCACATCTTCAATCTGCTCATCCGTTGAAACATACAGGAGCTTCACAGCTCCTCTCTGCACCATATCCCTGATATAATGATATTTGATCTCTATGTGTTTCGACCTATCATAAAACACTGGGTTCTCGGACAGCTTCACACAACTCTGGTTATCATAGAAGATACCAGTAGCATCCAACAGGAGATCAAATAACTCAGACAGTAGCTTCTGTAGCCATACTGCCTCACAACTAGCTGAACAAGCTGCAACATACTCTGCCTCAGTTGTACTCAGTGCTATGCAGGACTGCTACCTGCTAAACCAAGAGATCACACCTGATCCCATACTGAAGCAGCACCCAGATGTGCTCTTCCTATCTGTAGCACTGCCAACCCAATTTGAATCAACATAACCCTGGAGGTTAAACTTTTTGATTCGCTTCATACTTGAGCCCATAATCCACTGTACCCTTGAGGTACCTCAGAACATGCTTTACAACAACCAGATGAACACTCCTCGGATCTGTCAAGAACTGACTCAATGTGTTCACTGCAAAGCAAATATTTGGTCTCATGTTCATCAGGTTCTTCAAGGGCCCAATCATCTGACGATACATAGAGACATCAACCAGCTCAGATGAAGCATCACATAGAAGCTTCAGATTTGATGCCATAGGTGTGGCCATGGCCTTGCAATCCATCATCCAAAATCTCTTCAGGATATCTACTGTGTACTTCCCTTGACCAAGGAAGATCCCACCTGCACTCTGCCACACCTCCATACCTAGGAAATAATGCATCATTCCCAAATCTTTCATATCGAACTCGGCAGCAAGCTTCCTCTTTGTATCACACCAAGTTCTGGGAGCTTTCTACAAGCCATACAAGGCTTTCTTCAATCTGCACACATGTGACTCCCCGTTAGGTCTTGGGACTGCATCCCAAACATCATCTTCATGATTGACGGATCATGGCATTCCATTTCTTCATCCTAGATCCTGGGAACATCAATATCTTCAATAGATATCTTTGTTGCTAGAACAAATGTTGTAGTCCTTCTTTTGTAGGTGAAGATATACGGTCTTTCCTACAAAACAATTTAAATTGCATGATTAGAAACATCTCATAATTTTCATAACAAATTCTTTACACATAAAGAAATATGTCATGCAGTCATGCAATTATTTTATCCAATGCTTCAATACAACATTTATCCATGTTCCACAACTTTCTAGATGCCTTCCAGTCTCTACCAGAACATTGTTAAGAGTTTGCACTACTCCCAACATGTCAACAAAGAGGTTTCATTCTAGATAAGTAGCATTGGAATGTTGTACAGTGCCATAGGCTACTTACCCATCACATGCATATTAGTAGTATACTGTTCATTAATGCAATCATTCTAATATGCACAATACATCTCCTAAGTCTAGGAACATAAGCATAATATTATTTAAACAAAAATAGGCAAGGAATGATAATTGAAATACTTATCTTTGTTTGTTTGTTGGGTGGACTCCCTCTGAGTCTTTGCTTCCTAGCAGGAGCTGCTGAAGTAGCTTCTTCTACATCTTTCTATTGAATAATGTAGGAAGATGGTCAACTCCCTTTGAAAATATGCATCCTTGCATGAGCTGTTGGAGTGTGCTCCCTCTTGATCTTTGCTTCCTGGATTACCTATCCTTGAACTTATATTCATCCTTGCTGACATCAATCTTCTTGAACCCTGGAAAGTATATTCTGTAAGCCTTCGAGCCTTCACTGTAACCCACAAAGATACCCTTCTTTCCTGAAGGATATAGTTTAGTCCTCTTTTCCTTTGGGACATGAGTGTATACTGGACAACCAAATATTCTGAGATGGCTGACTTCAGGTTTCCTACCAGAAAATACCTCTTCTGGTGTCTTGTTGTCCAATATCTTGTGGGGTGTTCTGTTCTGCACATATACAGTTGTTCTAGCTGCTTCTGCCCATAGATGCATAGGTAGATCCTGGTCATGCAACATTTCCCTTGCTGCTTCCATGATAGTTCTGTTCTTCCTTTCTGCAACTCCATTTTGTTGAGGATTATAAGGAGCAGTCAACTCCCTCTTAATCCCTGAATCACTACAAAGATTCTTGAAGTCACCCAAGGTGAATTCTCCACCATTGTTGGATCTAAATGTTTTGATCTTCTTGTCAGTTTGATTCTCCATCAAAGTTTTGAATTCCTTGAACTTATCAAACACCTCGTCTTTGTTCTTCAAGAAGTATACCCAAGTCTTCCTGGAGAAGTCATCAATAAATGAGACATAGTAAACATACCCACTAAGAGAACTGGATGACATAGGGCCACATACATCTGAGTGGATGATTTCCAGGATATATTTGACCTTGCTTTCACTGCTTGGGAAAGCCTTCTTAATGTTCTTACTTTTTGCACATCCTTTGCAAACACCTTTATGTTTGGTCTTGATTTCAGGAAGACCTTCTACAGCCTTGCTTGCAATTGGAATTTCCCTATAGTGCATATGAGCAAGTCTTCTATGCCAAAGTTCACTTGGCTCCATGGATTCATGCACTATGGCATGTTCAGGTTGTCCCTTCAATTTATACAATCCTCCCTCTTGCTCTCCAATCACTCCTGCATCATCTATGGTCTTTCCCTTTGGCCACATTAGGACTTGGCCACCCACAAATGCAACCCTCATACCTTTTGCACCCATTGCAGAGATGGAGAGTAAGTTCTTCTTGAGCCCAGGTACATAAAGGACTTCTTTCATCTTCAAAGATTTTCTAGAATCTAGGTTGTAGGAGGATTCACCACTCCCTTTGATTGGGTATTGATAATAATCCCCAAGTTTCACTTATGGGGTGATTCATGTTCAGATAAATTCGCAAAAGATTCCTTAAACCCATGTGTTTGGAAGCCCCACTATCAGTCAACCAATCATTACAACCATGGGAGATAGTACCTGTGAGAGCAGAGATCAGAACATACTCTTCTTCACTTGATGAGTCATCATTACTATCATCACTTTCTGCCCTAGCCTTCTTCTTGGGTGGTTCATCATCCTCAACAGCATGAGCATGAAACCTTCTTTTGATGCCCTTCTTCTTCTTGCTGGAGTTGTTGTTATTATCCCTTTTGTTCTTGGGACAATCTGAAGCAAAGTGACCCTTCTCATTGCATGTGAAGCATCTTAGATCCTTCTTATTCTTTTGATAGGATCTCTTGTAGCGAGAGTGCTCTTTCTTGGGCTTGCTTCTTTTGGTGTGAGATGCAAGAGCTTGATCTTCACCTCCCATCTTTTCCTCATGAGCTACAAGTCTAGCTTCTTCTTGAGAGCATTCTTCCCGTAATCTGTTGAAGGATACCAACTTCTTTCTTACACAGATTCCTTGAATGAAGGAGTCCCATGACCTAGGTAGGCCATTCAGAGTGGTCATGACAACTTCGCCATTCTCCACCATTTCATCTACTGCTTCCAGTTGTTCCTTAATTTGGGAGACCCTAGAAAAATAAGATTGAATGGTTTCTCCATTCTGAAACTTTACTCCTTTCAATTGGTTCCGCAGGGTCATCTTCCGATTTATGTTCTTCCCTTCAAATAGTTTGGTCAAAGAGTCAAACATCTCCTTGGGTGTCTTTAGAGAAGACACATGGGGTATGAGATGGTCTTTGATAGAATCAGCAATGATTCTCTTTTCCTTGACCAAGTTCTTCTTACTTTAGCCTCTTCATCCTCTGGGATAGGGATGTCTTCTTTTACATATGAGTCCAACTCATTCTCTTCCACGATTAACCCAATCCTATACTTCCAAGCTCGGAAGTTATCATCCCCTTCAAGCTTATCCTCAAGCTTGGTGTGGTGAGACATCTTAAAGAGTATTTCAAATGGAAATAGAAAAGATTTAGGTCATACCACATGAAATGCTAAAAACTGGATCTCGTCCCGGATTAGGGTTTGTCGGAAAAACCCTAAAAATTCAAAATGTGAATTTCAACTTTCTGAAAGGATAGAAAGATGCGCCTTGATGAGCTGATCAGCCTGGTGTATTCAGAATTTTAGATCAACAAAGTTTTACCCTTCAAATTTTCCTTTTTGTCCTCCCGGGTTCACTGGGGAGAGCCCTGAATTTGGGCTTGAGTTTCTCGGAGATCTACCCAGCCCAAAATCTCGATCCAAAGCTCTAAACTTTGATTTTTGTAAGGAACTTCCGGCTATGTCTTCAGATTCCATAAATTCCTAATTTTGTGGAAACCCTAATTTTTAGGGCCAAATTTGAAAATGCTTAGAATTGAATTATGATTGGACAGATGGATTTGCCTTGATGAGTAGAGTCAATCTACTATACGGCTTTTCCAAACTATGTGGAGAGAAACCCAATAAACAAGAAACTCAAGTTTCTGTCACTACAAAATGTCTTCTTCTCAGGTTAGCTCTGATACCGTGTTAACTTTTGAGCATTAATTCACTATACTCGAGGATCTTCACTGAGAGAATGACATATACAGCATATCAATGCATGACAATCACAATAAGCATGACAATCATCACAAGAATCAAAAGCATGAGAGACGAGAGACACAGAGTTTCCATGGGGAAAACCCTAAGGTGAAAAACCCCACAACTTCCTCAGAGATAGAGAGAGCAATGGCTCAACCAAAGTACAACCAAAATACAATGAGATAGTCTCCTAGTAGTAGATGATCCTCCTCCTCACTAGTGCGCCATGTTCTGAGTGAGAGAGAAATGACTTTCCGAATGATCTAAATAGAGATCACGTGATCTCTATTTATACTAACCTATTTTCCCAGTGACCTTATGGGGCCGACTTGTCTAGCTATGTACATTCACATTGTAATATATATATTTCAGGGCCGACCCCACACATGGTGGTCTAATAACCCATCGACAAGTACACACACTTGTGACACTTGTCAATCCACATGATGACACTTCCTTATAAAGGAATAACACATCTCTAATAAGGGTACAATAAATATATATGAAATACATAGATGAAATACATTCCGAAGTTACATATACATCAACATATCCATCATCAAATGATCAACTCTCCTACCATCAGAGGCTGAAGAGATTAAGCTCTAGATAGAAGAATTTTTGGAAGGAGTGGAACTGGTATGAGAACTCTCTCTCTATTTCGAAGAAGTCCCCCCCTCCTAATATATGGAGAAGTGGATTGTTTGCTAGTTTGGCATGAACTATTATGGGATCTAAGTTGAAAAATATGTAGGGTCTCATTGGAAAGGGCCAGACTACTTCTCAGGGTCTGATGGATCTAGGAGCTGGAGTGGTACTACTATTTGACTGCCTCTTGGTGCCCCTGCCCTCTAGGAGCATTAAGAAGAAAGATGTGATACTTTGAGTAGTGTCAATCTTGGGATGTGGCCAAAGGATGAGAGATATACATCTAAGGGCCTATACCATATATAAATCTAGACACCATTTTTATGGATATTGGAGAATGTGGAGAGGGATTTATGTGAATCTATGAATAAACAATAGAAGCATCTGTGCATCTCATAATAGTTGGGGAATCTATATACAAAGAGATCCCCAATATTGGGATCCTTTCAGTGACAAAGTTCACATAATTTAACTTCCTGTGGAATTTGGTGCTCAATTTTCACCCAAACCTAATGAGTGCTCACTTGGTATTGACATAGGGGGATCCTTATCCCATGAATCCAATGTTGGATCATGTGAGGGGCACCAAGAAAAAACTAAACCTCGGATATGTGTATGTTGTGGTAATCTCAAGCACCACCAATATAAAGTAGAAATGAAATTTGATAGAGACTTCTTCGAGCAATCGATTTTAGTTTTCCCAATATTGACTATAAATTAATAATTATTGAAGATCACAAAATCTTGAAATAAAATCCAATGGTCTCTTTAAACCCTTGGGTGTAGAGGCTAATAGAACCATATCATCTACAAATATGACTATATAGATTAGGACATGGTGAAGGAGACAACTGTCACATGGTTGGATGTGCTTGTGCAAGAATAGTTCCAACTTGTTAATGTAGAGTGGTTCTGTGGTAGATTAGTGGTTGGTTGGTAAGTTAAGTGCTAGGATGGTTGTAGTGACAACATAAATTTTTAAGACATGAAATTTTTGGAGAAAAAATATTTAAATTTTCCATGTGGAAGATAAATTTGGACAAATTGAAGTGATTATAGCAGAGTTTATTTCCATATTTCTCAAAAGAAATGCAACAATGAACAAAATTGGAGCTAGAAGCTACAAGCAAATATCCATGAGAAACATGGAGAATGGACAATTTTTTTTGAGTGGTAGGTAATATGGAAGGAGTGTTGGGTTTGATGAGAGGTGTGTGACAATGGTATGTCACCCCGAGAAGAGGTTGGACAATTTGAGATGAGAAGTGATAACGTTTTTAAAACTTGAAACTAATATTTAGTGCACATTTTAACAATTAAAAAATAGAAATCAAGAGTTGTAGATGTGGTTGTGAACCATGTGAGATAGATCTAGAAAGAACATATTGGTTATTGGAGGTTTACATTGGAATAGGATCTCAATAGACGAGATAGATGATGACAAAATGAAGTTTTTAGTTGGAAGATAGGTAAATAAAAGGTTCCATGGTAGCAACAAAACTGGTTACTGATCACTACCCTGTACTGGTTTAAATCCAAATGACTAAATGTTATTGATCACAAGCACTACACTGTACTGGTTGAAATCCGAAGGACTAAATGTTTTATTAAAATTATTATTCTTTTGAATCTCTTCAAATATGAAGATAACTGTAACGAGATTTCTATCAAGAATGCATCTATTTCCCCCAAATCTAACTAATGTAAATCATGGATCCATGCATCCCTTGTGGTATCCAAAACACCCATATGAATAGGGTTGATTTTCTTGTCCATGGTAAGCCTATAGGAGGCCTTTGTTACATAGATGTCTAAATGGCATATGTCTATGATGACAAATTCATCAAAAATAATTCTAGTGCAGGTGTCCGAGACTCTATCTTAGACTCTCGAATTTCTGTGAGGGAAGACAGAATAATGCATCTGAATAAAAGAGTAATTAAAATGGTTTGCAAACAACAGCTTCCCATTGTGAAAATACCTTTAAATTGGTCGATTCAGCACGATTTTGTTTGGGAAGAAATCGATCCAGTCGAGTTTTAACCCTTCTATGGATGATTGACGGAGAATATTAGTAGATTGCAGGTAAAACTGCGAGTACCGTTGAACTTAGTGGTGCATGACATCCACAAGATCCCATGAGAGTCCAGCTTCACAACTGCCACCAAAATCTTATGAAACATCTCCAATGTCTCAAATCCATGTCCATTCTGAGCATAACTAGCAACCATATCATTCCATGAAACAAGATCTCTTTCATGCATTTCATCGAATACTTCTAGTGCATCCACAATACTTCCAAATTTAGCATACATATCTATCATACCAACCTCCAAAAATCAATCTCCTTAAATCCCACCTCTAACTATGTGATGATGAGTCTTCTTTCCCTCTTACAGAGACAATAAGCCCGCACAAGCATCCAATACAAAGGGGAAGCTAAAATGATTCGTGCGAATTATTGTTCCCTGCATTTGGTAATAGAGCTTAAGGGCTTGATCACACAAGCCATTTCTGGAATGCTCTCTTATCATCACATTCCATATAAAAAAAATCCATCTCTCTTGCGTATTTTGACAGAGACTTTGGGATCCTTCAAAATACCCATCTAAGCATATACATTGACAATCTTGGTACCCACAAAAATGTCTTGGTCCCGTCCAATTATAAGAAGATGAGAATGGAATTGGCTGAGTAAATTGATGTCTGTGCAGGCCTGCAAGAGAGAAGCATAAATTGGTATCGTAGGGATTTCCCATATCTATTTTTTGTTTGGGTTTGGCTTGGGTTTTAGCATCAGACCTTGCTTGATAGGATGAAAAAAAATTCCGCAAAGGAAAATTATTGAAGGATAACATCAAGTGGATATTACCATAAAAGTCAACATCGGTTAGGAATACTTAGAAATATCTTAATCTGTCTCATGGATGAGATTTAATTTTGAGCAAACCTAAATATAATCTCTATGGAGGACATAATGCAATAATGGTCAAGTAGGTGGACATCTTGATAAAATTGGTGGGAAATGGAAAAAAGGCAGTGGCTGGAAAAATTTCCCATGCCGCTCTTGCCACATCATGCCACCAAGGATGTTGGTGTGCTTTTTGGGTTGAATGTCTTCAGAATTAAAAATGAGACCACTACTATTCTATTCTATCTGGCTATAGTTTGGTTTCTATAGCTAAGCATGGTGGGGTGCTCTTGAAAACCCTTTTAGATTTTATATTTCCAACAATATCCTTCAATATAAATCTCAATATAAAACTTAAAATATTCCAATAAAACAAATGCCAGAGTGGAGCCTTTATATTCATTTTTTACTTATTGTATTCTTATTATTACTTTGGAAAGTATAGTATTCAGTATATAGAATTTGAACAAGAAAATAGGATAGAGGATGAAATCATTGAGGATCGAGTTCTTCTACACTTATATAGTGCAATAAAAAATATACATAATTGGAATCTAACTGAAATAGGGGCACAAATTTCATTTTTAAGGATGATGATGATGTATTGGTGTCATCTCCAAGGTCATATTGTCTAGAAAGGAGTTTAGAGTCTCAATGAATTGGTTGCATACTATTTGTAAATGAGGAAGACTTGGAGCTTCGATTAGGATTGATGGTTAAAGGAAGTACATTAGTAGACCACAAATCTACATCACAAGTATGGTATATATTCTCCAAATAGAACAATTTTTTTTCTTGATGATGTTGGTGAAGATGATCAAATTTGTTCCAAAAATAAGAATAGGGGACAAATAAACCATTGATGTTCAAACTAATAAATCAAATGAAGTCAAGATCAACTATACAATTTAAAAATCCACTGTAGAGGAGGATTTATGTAGGATAAAAATCTTGTGTATCATAAACGGGATTTGTGTAGGATCAACTTCAACACTAGGGATTCTTATGTCCAAATATGGATAACTCTTAAGCTTGTTATAATATTAATATGTTCATTCCTTTTTGGGTGTTAGGGTTCTCACATCTGGTTCTTAATACTTTCCTAAAAATGTTAGTTTCTATTGCATATGGATGATGGAGATGCTTATCCTATTTTCTTTTATGTAGTCCTCAGACTTCAATGTATCTATTTTGATCCACATCGCAGTTGGAATTTGTTGTCGGATACTAACTTCGACATCCTTGACTAGTCTTCGCTATTGATACAACTTCGACAAGTTTCGACACGACATGAATTCGAAAACTTCATCACCTTCGACATGTTCAATGACCTCATAGTTTGCGACATCGACATGTAGCGTCGACATGCGAGCAACAACTGTCGAAACTTGACAAACTATCTCTCTATCTTCCAGTCGAATGTAACGGTTGAACAATTGAACCACTCTAACTTCTTCTTGTAACTGAACATAACGGGAAGACACCCAAGCATCTCAGATTTCTTTATAAGCATGTAAACTATTGTCATATACATCTTATCTTGATCAATCTAGAACAGTTCACATTCTTGCATATTGTCTGTGTGTATTTGTGTTATCTGTATTGCGTAATCCTGTTTTTGCTCATTCTATTTATTAAGCTTCTTCCATAATAGAGCCGACTCATTTAGTCGAACTGTTGTCCCCCTTGTGCTTCCTGGACACGATACGGATCATTGGTATCTGAGCGTACTCAGTTTTCTTGCTTAAGTTCTGCGTATACAATTCTCTCGAAGTTACCTGACTTATGCCCATTCAAACTCGCTCACAATCTCAGCAATCCAAGAAGACGCGATCTCCAAATATGGCAGAAGAAACAGATGATAGACGTGCAGCCGACGAGACAACACATCTTATTGAGCAAGCTCTGGATTGAAAACAAATTGAAATGTTCACCTAGTTCAATTAGATTCTCTTGCGATTCGCTTCGACATCCGGAAGGAATTTTACCCGCCAAAATACCTCGAGTAGCAGTATAAGAAGTGGTAGCAACTAAGGCAATGGAAAGACCAATCAGTACAGAGTTACACCGACGAGTTCTACCGACTCATGGCAAGACTTGGCATCCAAGAAGAAGAGAAATTGCTTGTTCTGAAATACACCAGCGGATTGTCTCAGTACATCCAGCAGGAGATGGAGTTTTTGACTGTCAATACGCTTGCGAATGCTTTCCACTACGCCAGCAAACTAGAAACCGAGCAAAAAGGAAAAGAACATTTTGCAGCAAAGCCGACATCAGGAAGACCACCCGATAAGAAGACACCAGCCGATTACGACAAGTCGAGATCTTCTCAGCCGACACCGCCAAAGCCTAACAATGGTAAGAATTCTTTTCACAAGAGGGGATGTAGCAAACAACCGTTCACCGGAAAATGGTGCGATTACCACCACTCATCTTGGCATGATACATCTGAATGAAAAGCTCGGAAGACATTTTTGGTGAAAGTGTCGACCTCCGATGCGTTCGACGACAAAGAAGCTCATCAATCATGCTCAGAAATTTGAATTAATCATGATCAAGCTGCAACATTCTAAGAACACTGAAACAACGAGTCGAGTCACCGACCAATGAAGCCCTCGACAGAAGCAGCAAGTCGATCATATTCTTGATGAGTACCAGAACCTCTTTCAAGATCCAAACGGAGTACCTCAGCATTGCCAGGTAAGACACTACATTGAACTTGTTCCTGGTTCTTCTTTTCCTAATGCATCTGTTTACAGAAGATCCATTCTCGAAAATGAAGAGATTCACAGACAAATCGAGGAGTTAATCGACAAAGATCATATTCGACCCAACTCCTCTCCTTGTGGAAGTCTAATCGCCCTAGTTCTAAAGAAAGATGGGACTTGGTACATGTGCATCGACTACAGATCTCTCAACAAAATATCGGTGAAGAATTGGTACCCTCTGTCGCGGATAGACAAGCTTATCAACTGTCTGAAAGGTGCTAAATTCTTTACTACGCTCGACCTCAAGTCAGGATACCATCAGATTCCAATCGAGCCCTCAGATGTGTGGAAAATTGATTTCAAGACCAAGGAAGGATTGTTTGAATGGCTAGTCATGCCTTTCGGCTTAACCAACGCACCTGTGACCTTCATGCGACATATGGATAACCTTCTCCGACCTTTCATCGGCAAATGGGTTATTGTCTATCTCGATGACATATTGATTTTCAGTCGATCATGGGAAGAACATGTCAGACATATTTGACAAGTCCTCGACACTCTCCAGCAACATCAGCTCTATTTGAACATGGATAAGTGCTCTTTTGAGATGACCAGCATCAAATATTTGGGGTATTTAATTGACTCTGTAGGCATTCATGTCGATCCAGACAAAGTACAGATCCTCAAAGATTGGCCCATTCCCGGAAGCATTCAAGAACTAGGAAGTTTTCTTGGTTTGGCAAATTTCTATCGATGATTCATACTCGACTTCAGTCACATAGCCTGGCCCTTGAATCAGTTGACGAAGGGGAACGAGAAAACTATATTCCAATGGACAAAAATGTTAAATTTTCAGAATTTACTTCAATCTGATCTAGGATCTTAACTGAGAGAACAACATGTACAACATATCTACAACATATCAATCATGGAGACAATAATGCAAGCACACAAGAGACACAAAGATTTACTTGGGGAAAACCATAAAGGTGAAAAACCCCAATAAATTCCTCAGAGATAGATAGAGCAATGATACAACCCAACCATAAGAGATAGACATAACCTAGCAGCAGATCCTCCTCCTCCATAAGTGTGCCACTCCTCCTTGAGTGCATGAGTGAGAAGTGAGTGAACAAATAGAGTGCCTCCCGCACTCTATTTATACTTGACTTGACTTGCCTTTTACATAAATCATGTAGGCTCGAAATTAACCACATAACATAATGCTGACTGGGACGACCCCCAATAGGGTGGTCTAATAACCCTTCGACCCACATGGCCGACCCCCAATAGGGTGGTCTAATAACCATTTGACCCACATGACTTATACAGAGCCGACCCCAACAAGGTGGTCTAATAACCCATCAAATATAAGTTACGACATTTACAATATAAATGACGACACTTTCGTATAGAGGAATAATACCATCTCTATAGGAGTACATACAACATACATATATGAAATACATTCCGAAGTTACATATACATCAACACTCCCTCTTAACTAGGAAGGTATTTCTCAGCACAAGTCTTCTAGCACAAGTCATCTTCTTTGGATCATTGTCATCGATGCATCGTCATCATCATCATCACTGCTGCTGCTATCTCAATCAATCTATGAATCTACTCGTCATAGGAAGTTCTACAGAGCTAGTCCTTTTTCATACTGGATGTAGGCCCACCACCTGCAGGTCTTCGTCATCATTGGCCATACTGTGGAATCCTCAGGACTTATTACGTGCATCACAAAACCTGGCTGTAGCATCCTAGGCTATTACGAGTACAAAGCTCTACCTGTAGGATCTCCCAGGAGCACATTACATGTGACCCTATCACAAAACCTGGCTAAAGCATCCCAGGCTGTTACAAGCACACGGCTCTACCTGTCGGATCTCCTAGGAGCACATTACATGTGATCTCACCACAAAACCTGGCTGAAGCATCCCAGGCTGTTACGAGCACATAGATCTACCCGTCAGATCTCCCAGGAGCACATTACATGTGGTCCACCACAAAACCTGGCTGAAGTATCTGAGGCCTTTTTCATCCTGTCCAGATCTCCCAGGAGAAAATTACATGTGGTCATGGAAAAACCTGGCTGAAGCATCTGAGGCATTTTTCATCCTATCCAGATCTCCCAGGAGCAAATTACATGCCATAGGAGAAAACCTTGAAAGAGCATCTTCCAGATATCCCAGGGCAATGAATTACATGCCATAGGAAAAACCTCGAAAGACTATCTGCAGATCTCCCAGGGCACAAATTATATGTCCTCCCAAGAAAAACCTCGAAAGAGGATTTGCTAGATGTCCCAGGGCACCAAATTACCTGCTATAGGCAAAACCTCGAAAGACCATCTGCAAATCTCCCAGGGCACAAATTACATGCTTACCTGCACAACCTGATCCACAACCACAAAGTATCATCTGATACTCATCATACATCATCGTGATGTAAACATGATCACCCTGATCATCATCACTGCAACATCCTGCTGCATGTCATCTGGAGAAGCGTGTCATCCATGATCACCCTGATCATACAATGCATCCATCTGATGCACACCAAGTATCTACTTGATACATATCATCATACATAGTGTATTCACCTGATACATAGATACATGATCCACACAATGTATCCATCAACATACATGATCTACCTGATCATACCTGATACATATCAATATACATAGTGTATCCACCTGATACATAGATACGTGATCCACACAATGTATCCATCAACATACATGATCTACCTGATCATACAATGTATCCACCTGATACATATACAGATACATGGTCCAAGCATCCAACATGATGCATATACAAAAAATACATACACATGATCCAACTGATCATATCCAGCATCCAACATGATGCGTACATACATATAAATGATCTAACTGATCATATCCAGCATCCAACATGATGCGTTCATACATACATAAAAATGATCCAACTGATCATATCCAGCAGAAACCAGAACATCATCCTGATGCTCATCATTCAACGCTTACATCCATAGCCATGTGAAGGATCCTCCTTCCAACATGCTTGGAATGGCTTCAGCAAATGTGTCCATCACTTCTTCCTCGAAGTTTCCTCGATTTGAAGAACGCCAAGCCTCTCTCTAAAGTACTTGAACTTCACCCTGGCTAGTGGCTTTGTTAGCACATCTACAATCTGCTCATCCGTCGCAACATACAAGAGCTTCACGGCTCCTCTCTGCACCATATCCCTGATATAGTGATATTTGATCTCTATGTGTTTCGACTTGTCATGAAACACTGGATTCTCGGACAGCTTCACACAACTTTGGTTATCACAGAAGATACCAGTAGCATCCAATAGGAGATCAAATAACTCAGACAGTAGCTTCCGTAGCCATACTGCCGCACAACTAGCTGAACAGGCTGCAACATACTCTGCCTCAGCTGTACTCAGTGCTGCGTAGGACTGCTTCCTGCTAAACCAAGATATCACACCTGATCCCATACTGAAGCAAAACGCAGATGTGCTCTTCCTATCTGCAGCACTGCTTTCCCAATCTGAATCAACATAACCCTGGAGGTTAAAATTTGATTTGCTTCATACTTGAGCCCATAATCCACTGTACCTTTCAGGTACCTCAGAACATGCTTTATAGTAATCAGGTGAACACTCCTCGGATCCGTCAGGAACTGGCTCAATGTGTTCACAACAAAGCAAATATCTGGTCTCGTGTTGTCAGGTACATCAAGGACCCAATCATCTGACGATACATAGAGACATCAACCGGCTCAAATGAAGCATCACATAGAAGCTTCAGATTCGATGCCATAGGTGTGGCCATGTCCTTGCAATCCATCATCCCGAATCTCTTCAGGATATCTACTGTGTACTTCCCTTGACCAAGGAAGATCCCACCTGCATTCTGCCACACCTCCATACCTAGGAAATAGTGCATCATCCCCAAGTTCCTCAACTCGAACTCGGAAGCAAGCTTCCGCTGTGTGTCGGAAATCAATCTATCCTCACCTGATACAAACAAGTCATCCACATAGTAGTATCACTGGATTTCCTTCCTCAACCTTGTAGAAAAGGTTGGAACCCGCTTTAGTCTTGGTAAAGACCAAACTGGATAGAAAGCTGCCTATCCTACCATACCAAGTTCTGCACATATATGATTTCCTGTCATGTGTCTCAGAACCAAGTGGCTGCTCCACATACACTTCTTCTTCAACTACGCCATTCAAGAAAGTTGTCTTGAAATCCATCTGGTGTATCTTCTATTTCATCACTTTTATATTTCTCTATGCTACCATCTGCAACATGCTTGATCTTGATAGATCCATATGGAAGTCACAACAGACTTCCCTTCAACTCTTGGTACTGCATCCCAAACATCGTTCTTCATGATTGACGGATCATGGCATTCTTCCCGTATCCTGGGAACTTCAATATATTCAATAGATAATCTTGTTGCTGAACAAATGTTGTAGTTCTTCTTTTGTAGGTGATGGCATACGATCTTTCCTACACAAGAAGTTAAATTGCATGATTAGAAAACATCTCATAGTTTTCAGAACAAATTCTTACACATAAAGAAATATGTTATACAGTCATGCAATTGTCTTAGCCAATGCTTCAATACAACATTTATCCATATCCCGTAACTTTCTAGATGCCTTTCAATCTCTACCAGAACATTGTTAAGAGTGTGCACAACTCCCAACATGTCAGCAAAGAGGTTTCATTCTATATAAGTAGCAATGGAATGTTGTACAGTGCCATAGGCCACTTACCCATGCATATTAGTAGTATACTGTTCATCAATGCAATTATTCTAATATGCATAATACGCAACCTAATTCTAGGAACATCAGTATATACATTATTGAACAGTATTATTTAAGAAATAACAATTTAAATACTTATCTTTGTTTGTTCGTTGAGTGGACTCCCTCTGAGTCTTCGCTTCCTTGCAGGAGCTACTGGAGTCCTAATATGAAGTAGCTTCTTATACACCTTTTTGTTGTGGAATGTAGAGAGATGGTCAATTCCCTCTGAATATCTGCATCCTTGCAGAAACTACTAAAGTGTGCTCCTTTGCTTTCTTGCAGGAATAACTAGAGTGTACTCCCTCTTGATCTTTGCTTCCTGGATTACCTGTCCTTGAACTTACATACATTCTCGATCCCTATGCATGCTTGTTAGTATCATCATTGTGTTATCCTCTAGGTCTCATATAAAATCATACATTCATCAGTATACTATTAAAACACAATAATCTCAAGCATGTATAGTCATGATCATTTCAAACATAAATAATAAGCATTAGCATTCAAGGTTTATGTAGGATTCTTATGGTTAGTCAAATCATAAGAAACATAACATGTCTAAACCTATAATTACTCAAACCTATGACTCTTTGGGTTAGTCATATCATTAATTAAGGTAAGACACATAATATGCATATACTCATGATTATTCAAACTTATGACTTCATGAATAATCATTATCAACAACACAACAGTATAAGATCCTAACCTAAGGTAGGATTCTAGCTTGATATAGGAAAAACATACTTGGATTAGCATGCTAGCTAGTTATGTCTAACATACTCGCATAATGTCTTCTGGTTATCTTCAGAGACTTGTGCTAGTAACCTGCATGTCTCATAAGTTAACCATTGTAGAAACAAGTTATACATACCTCAAAAATAGATCTTCTATGTGATCCATGACAATGGATGAATCCTTGTCTTCATGTCATCATGATCATATGTTCTTGAAACCAGAACATGATTTGTCTTTCTTGGTGTACCTTTCATGTTAGTAGACAACATAAACCTCATACAACACCATAATGTATTAGTACAATCATAAGTGTCAACACCCTAATCAATGAATATTTTCTATGATGCATTCATAAATTTGTTAAGGTGATACGACAAATCTAAAATCAAGATTGTACCAACCATAATAACATGAAGACAATCATACCAGAAATTTAATCATGAAAAAATATCGAAACATACCTCGATGAGTCATACCTGTCGAGATCGCTTGTAATATTCTTATGTAAGGCCTTACCCTCATCTCCCTCTGAAACATGAACTTCTTCACTTATGCAAGTGACCAATCCATCTTCTTCTAGGATTAACCCAATCCACTTCATTTTCAAGAAGTGGATTTGGAGCGGGATTAGAGTTTGTCAGAGCAACCCCAAAAATTCAAACTTTCGAAAGGATAGAAATATGTACCTTGATGAGCTGATCAAGCTGGTATATTCAGAATTTGAAAACTGCAAAGTTTCACTCCTTAATTTTTCCTTTGAAACTTCCGGATTCACTAGACGTGACCCTGAACTGGGGTTTGATGAAGACCACTCTTCTTCCCAATCAAAAGGTCTGATCCAAAGCTCTAAGCTTCTATTTTTCTGAGGAGCTTCCAGCCGTGGTCATAGATTTCAAAACTTCCCATTTTTACAGAAGCCCTAATTTTCCATTTTTCTGATCAAAGTCCCGAACTAGGGTATGATCAAGCCCGACCTTCTGCCCAACCAAAAATTCTGATCTTGCTCTCTAAATTTCTATTTTGATGAGTATCATCCAGCCTTGGTCTCCGATTACAAAAATTCCAGCTTTCTCTGAAGCCCTAAATTTCGGAAGCCATGAATGAAGGTACTAAAAAATAATTCTGTTTTGACAGAAATATGTACCTGATTGTTTCTGGTGTAACTCCGAACTTTTTGATCCACAGGGTCTGAAAATGTTTCCTGAGATATCCTGACTTGTTATCTTTCCATCCTGACAGGTCTGACCTCAATTGGATTCTCTGAGAGAGAGTTATGCCAAGTGTCGCAACGTGACATGTTTTGGGATAATACAGGATAGCGAACTTGTACGGCGTGCCACGTGTCACTGTTTAAAATTCGGCCTCTGAAAATTTTTCCTGAGATAGCTCGCCCTGTTTTATTTACATCATGATAGGTTTGACCTCAATTGGATTCTCTGAGAGAGATTTATGCCAAATGTTGCAACATGACTTGTTTATGGGATAATACAGGAGAGAAAACTTGTACGGTGTGCCACGTGTCACTCATTCAATGTCGGCCTCATAAAACGTTTCCTGAGATAGTACCATCTGTGTACTACCTATCAATTTTTACAAAATTTCATTTGGAGCTTCCTAGCCCAAGTTATGACCTTTTTCCCATGGTCACCTGATTTTGACTCAGATCTGGGAGAGGTAGAAACCCTATATTGTACAGATCATAAATCACAAAGTATAACGAATTAGAGGTTGTCCTTTGGACACAAGGTACATGAGGATTTAATATTCGACCTGTAAATATTTCAGATCCAAAGACTTCGCCAAAACGGATTTATAGCGAAAGTGCTACGATGATTGGTTTTTGCTATATCAAGCCCTAGCATCGTAAGTGCAACATGTGTCATACATGCCATATCATGTCTTCTTTCAGGCTAGCTCTGATAGCATGTTAAAATTCCAGAATTTACTTCAATTTGATCTAGGATCTTAACTGAGAGAACAACATGTACAACATATCTACAACATATCAATCATGGAGACAATAATGCAAGCACACAAGAGACACAAAGATTTACTTGGGGAAAACCATAAAGGTGAAAAACCCCAATAACTTCCTCAGAGTTAGATAGAGCAATGATACAACCCAACCATGAGAGATAGACATAACCTAGCAGCAGATCCTCCTTTTCCATAAGTGTGCCACTCCTCCTTGAGTGCATGAGTGAGAAGTGAGTGAACAAATAGAGTGCCTCCCACACTCTATTTATACTTGACTTGACTTGCCTTTTACATAAATCATGTAGGCTCAAACTTAACCACATAACATAATGCTGACTGGGCCGACCCCCAATAGGGTGGTCTAATAACCCTTCGACCCACATGGCCGACCCCCAATAGGGTGGTCTAATAACCATTTGACCCACATGACTTATACAGAGCCGACCCCAACAAGGTGGTCTAATAACCCATCAAGTATAAGTTACGACATTTACAATATAAATGACGACACTTCCGTATAGAGGAATAATACCATCTCTATAGGAGTACATACAACATACATATATGAAATACATTCCGAAGTTACATATACATCAACAAAAAACACATCAAGCAACTTTTGAACAGTTCAAAAACAGGCTCTGCACTGCACCAGTACTTGTGTTACCTGATTTGCATTAGCCCTTTGAGATTGAGACAGACGCATCAAACTATGCCTTGGGCATAGTGATCACTCAGTCTGGTCACCCAGTCGTTTTTCATTTTGATACTTTTAATGACACGGTTAAAAGATACTCGACATACGAAAAAGAACAGTATGCCATTGTGCAAGATCTCAAGCAATGGAGGCATTACATCCTTGGCAAGGAAACGATCATTCTTACTAATCACATGCCTCTACAGTTTGCTCCGACACAATCAAGGTTGCAGAAAAAATGACAACTCAAGTTGATTAATTACCTACAACAATTTCAGTTGGTAATTAAGTATCGAAAAGGCAAGGCTAATGCCGCTGCAGATTGCCTCAGTCGACCACCCATTACTCCCCTCTTGACAGTGATGAGTATGCAGGGTTACGACACGAACACTTGGCAACAGTTGTACGAGGATGACATCGAATTCTCAGTAGTTTACCGACAGTTGCAGACTAAGAATTCATTGACCTCAGACTCTGAATACTTCCTAAAAGATACCTTGCTATACAAGCTTGGACAGCTTTGTGTACTGACCGGTGAGCAACGACAGCAGCTCATTTGGGACACGCACTACAGCAAGACTGCATGACACTTTGGAATAGTAAAGACACTTTCTATTCTATAGAATTATTTCTTCTGGCCTACACTTAAATTTGACGTCAACAAGTACATTCGATCATGTGTGGTTTGTGCCATTGCTAAGCCACCTAATCGACGACAAGGATTGTACACACCTCTGCCAGTACCTAGTCGACCATGGGAATCTATTTCTATGGACTACTTGACGGGTTATCCTACTACCAAACATCATCATGACGCGATATTAGTAGTAGTTGACTAATTTTCCAAGATGTCCATTCTCATACCATGTAAGAAGACCACGACAACGCAGTAGACTGCTCAGCTCTTCTTTACACATGTTTGGAAACACTTTGGTTTACCCACAACCATCATTTCTAATCGAGATGCTAGATTCGTCAGCATCTTTTGGAAGACCCTCTAGCAACAGCTAGACACGCAACTCTCATTGTCGACAGCTTTCCATCCTCAGACCGATGGACAGACGGAATTTGTGAATCACTTAGTAGTACAACGCTTTGCATGTATAATCACGAGCATCGACGCACATGGGATGAAAGTCTTCCATACATTCAGCACAACTACAATTGTGCTCAGCACAGCTCTATAGGAAAGAGTCCCTTGGAAGTCTATTACAGATTTCAACCCTCAACGTCTATTGACTTGATCATCTCCTCGACACAGCCAAACTCCGACACAGATCGCATTCAGCGAGAAGTTGAGAAAGTAGTGAATTTTTGAGAACATATTTGCGATATTCAACGACAAGCACAGGATATGTTGCATAGAGAAAATGAGAAAGCTAAGGCTCAACACAACAAGCATCACATTCCTCATACATTTCACATTGGGGATAAGGTCTAGCTACATCTTAAGAAGGAGCGCTTCACAGGTCCTTTCAATAAGTTAAAACCTTTGCGATATGGTCCATACAGTAGTATTCAAAAGATTGGCAAGAACGCTTTCCAGCTCGACATTCTTGCTTGCCTGGGTCTGCATCCAGTCTTTAATGTGGATCTACTTTGACCATACCATGCACCCTTGTTGGAACAAAATGATTTCTCAACAACAGAACCTGAAGACATCCATCTAGATGTTCAGGAGCCTTTTCCTTGTGACACCATTGTGGGATGGCAGGTATGCCTTACAAGGACGAACACAATTACCTTGTTTCAGGTTGCCAAAGTTGGCCATATCTCATCTCAAGGAAAGTGGTACTCTACTACTGAAGTGATCGACAAGTTTCCTCACCTTCACGAGAAAACAATGGGGTCCATTGTTTCTTAAGGAAGGAGGTCTAATCCACATCGCAGTTGGCATTTGTTGTTAGATACTAACTTCGACATCCTCAACTAGTCTTTGCTGTTGATAAAACTTAGACAAGTTTCGACGTGACATGACTTCGACAACTTCATCACCTTCGACATGTTCAACGACCTCACAGTTCGCAACATCGACATGCGACCAGGGACTGTCGAACCTTGACAGATTATCTCTCTGTCTTCTAGTCGACTGTAACGGTTGAACAATTGAACCACTCTAACTTCTTCTTACAACTGAACGTAATGGGAAGGTACCCAAGTGTCTTAGATTTCTTTATAAGCATGTAAACTATTGTAATATACATCTTATCTTGATCAATCTAGAACAGTTCGCATTCATGCATATTATCTGTGTGTATTTGTGTTATCTATATTGCGTAATCCTGTTTATTAAGCTTTCACCATAACAGAGCCGACTCATTCAGTTGAACTGTTGTCCCCCTCGCGCTTCCTGGACACGATACGGATCATGTTTTCTCCCAAGGCATACTATATCCTTTATGTTAGAAACTATTTTTGGTCAGTCAGAAATGTGCTTTTGATTTCCACACATTATAGATGGTATTCAAAGTCCATACATTATATATGGTATTCATTGTTTAGTACATTTTTGGATGGTTGGAAGGCATCAGTTGTTTCTGAAAACCACTAAGGATGGTTCTTGGTGGTTTTGGAAACAATTGTCATTTTCGCAAGATTTATGTCTTTATTTTTTATTTAAAAATTTAAGGTAAAAATCAGAAGCTGGGTGGGTGGGTTCAGTATGATTTACAGTGATTGAGTGAGTTCTACCAAAATGACCACCAAAGGTTGGGCAGGTGCCCACAGCATGACATCCAGAGGATGGGTGGCTTCCCCCTTGCTTTGGCATCTTCTCCCTATTCTTCCTCCGTCTATTCCCCTTAGACTGCTGGTTACTAGTATTACTACTTTCACCACATGAGGTAGAAGGAGGAGGAGAACATGTTACTGGTGAGGAAGGCATAGGGTTCTTCCGCTCTTGATGTGAGGTGCTTACTTGAGAAGCATCAAGAGAATGCAAGGCATTCGAAGTGGAAAACAACCAAACCGGTAGCCCTATAGTGAATCTTAGAATATTCAAAGTAGCCATTAAGGGACTACCAATGTTACCAATAAATGGAAAAGCACAAGGAGCCCCTTGAACAGGGGTCCCTTGATTGGTGCTCACCAGGATGCTAGCCATAATTTCTAACTCAATGAAAAAGAAGTCTCTAAGTCCAACTGAGAACAACCAGTAAAAAGAGCACACCACTAGAAAGGTCCTAGGTAATCCCAGCAAGGAAAATAGATACCTTCCGGAGGGAATTCTGAGATGATTAGGGCCCAGAACTAACCAACAAAGGATGAAGGACAGTTACCCAAGGTCCAGATACAGGTCCTCTGGGTACAAGTGTTTGAATCACCAAACCACTTTCCCAAATTTCTGTAGAGGGTTTCCTCCCACATTTGTCCTAGGTATAATAGAAATAGCCTTCTGTCACCACCTGTTTAAAGCGCTAGAGTCTGGATACTAAGGATACCACAAATACAAAAATACTTGGGGGGACAGTCGTCAGTCTAGCCAAGACGCATGGGCAGGGTAGCAAAGCCTGAAATCCAAGAGTACTTAAAGTACAAATGGACCCCGGTACGCAAATCAGCTCTGGTGTATGCTCGAAAGGAAAGTGAGGGGGTATCCTCAACAGTTCCAGTCTCACACGACCTTGTGCTTTACTCCGGTTTGAGTGGAGAGGTCCCAGGATACTTTGATATAAGTGGGTTTGCCTAAAATATTGTCTCACTACGATTGTTGAGCAATAAAACGATTTCGGGCAGTTTAAAGTGATCTTCCCCGAAATCCTAGCCTAAGCTAGTTGGTGTAGTGTCAAACCTAAAAAAGGAAGTTACTAATTGATTTGATTAGATGTTCTTTTTAGAGGCTACTTCTTACTCAAAAAGGGTAGTGAAGTGTGTGGTATCGTTATGACAGAAAGTAAAGTGTGTACAAATGATGCCTTAAAACTTCACAAAGACTCTTTTTTTATCCGTTTATGTCTTTCAAAACAAAAGATAGGAAATCCTAAGCATAAACATTTTTTCAATTTTTCTTTTTAATTTTCAAAGCAAATAGCAAAAAATTCTATCCTAACTCGAAAAATAATGGAAAATCTTACAACTAGGTTACCAATTTTCAATTTTTGATCTTTTCTTCTATTTGTAAAATAAAATGAATCTGAAAAAGGAACAAGCAAGATCTATCAAGAGTGTGGGTAAATATAAGAGGCCTAATGGATTATAGAAATCAAATCCAAACACTGACAAAGACTTGACCTAAAGAGTTGTTTCAGTGAAAAAACTCTAGATTTGGAACAAGATGCAAAAGAAAAGGAAAAACTAATGCATGCAACTGAAAAATGAACCCAAAGTTTTCTCCTAAGCATAAAAAACCAAAGAAAAGCATCCACCAAACAGGGAGGGTAGGCAAGCAAACCAAATCAACTCTACAACCACGCAAACTCAGAATGAAAAATCTATCAAGAAAAATTCAAGCGAACTCCGACTAACCTAAACTAAAATTCAGAAGGTATCCAACCAATCAAGTCTTCCAAAAACACCCAAAAGACTTCTAACTAAGGTCAAACACTAAAATGAAAGGCAAAACCCAGTAAAAGTGTGCAGGTATTGCAACGGACAACACGCATAGAGTACGCAAGTCTATATTATTGCAACACACATCTAGGGAAAAAGGTGCGCTACTGTGACTAGCAGTGAGTTGCGCACATGTACAAAAGACCTAAAAAGCAGAAAAAGATACCTAAAAAAAAGTACTGAAGTAAGTGAAGCAATCCAAAGGGGACTTTCAAGTGGTTAAAACAAGACTAAAAAAGACAAGGATGTCTCAATAACAGTTAGAAAAGCAAATAAAATGCCAAAAGTAGACCCATCAACCTGAAAACCAAACCCTACTATGAAAGGCTTAGACCTACAGGAAAATATGTAGCTGTATGGTATAATAACCAGAGCAAACAACTAAAAGTGCGCGGGTATTAGTGAGAAAGACTTGCGTTTAGTTCAAAAGATGCGCTTATGTATGCACAAAAGACCAACGCACAGGGAATAAAAGGCAATAAAAGAAACTTTTCTCACTCGGACCAAAATGAATCAAGGCAAAAGGAAACAACAAGGTAACCTACACAAACCTCACAAAAATCCAAGAGACTGTAAAAGCTAAAAGAAAACCTAAATAAGGTCCCCAGAGCAGAAACAAATTGGTGCTCCCCAATGGGGTCACTAGTTCTGTTGTTAAGGATTATACCCTATAGCAGGGGATGGATGCTATCAACGTACATGGGGCTGACAGATATATATATTAGGGTTTTACACTAATTACTGCAAGCAAATGAGATTTAGGGTTTGAGAAAGAGTACCTTATTTATGGCGGCTGGTCCTAGCTTTTGCCCAATCTCCATAGTAATGTACCTACAAAATATTCAGACCTTCCTCAACGTATCTTGACTATAAATAGATAATGATATTGAAAACAATATTGCATTAATTATAATCAGAAATTCAATAGAAACAACATTCCATTGGGACGGGAAGGGTATCTCGATCTTTATTGTCAAGGAAATGCAACCAAATACAGTTTATACCTGATCTGTTCCAAGCACTTCTGCAACCGTGTTCTGGGCTCCTGCTCCTCACAATGACTTAGAAATTCCTTCAGCATAATAATAGATTCTTCTTCTTTGGCCTTTTCCTCATGGCTTTCCCTTGTATTTATGGCCAAGGAAGGAAGTTAGATTCGCGAGGCACTTGAATTGGGAAGTTGGGGAACTTACAATACCAAACTCAACTAATCCCAATTTGTAATCTTAATATATTTTTCAATTTCATCTTAGTATGTGTGCGAGTATGACACTAGGGGACTTGCACAACTAGGTCTCTCAGCAACTCGTGATTACAACTTTTCAAAAATGTGCGCATGTTGTTAGTATTGGAACCTGCATACTTTTAGGAAAATGCGCGGGTTGTCAGTTATAAGAGTAGCGCATTTACAATGAAATATGCAGAAAATATAGTTTTTGGCTGAAGGTGTGGAATCTCAGCACTATGTCATCCAAGGTCAATCTCTCTTCCATCCATAGTGTCCTTTTGTGTGATCGACAGGGCAATGTGATCACGGATGAAGAAGTGCAGATTTGACCTATAACACAAGAGTTCTCTAACCCTAAATAACCACACTAAATTTAAGCAAACTTTATTTAGCATTACAAACTAAAAAAAAACCAAAAAACAAATTTCATAACAGTGAGGTGTCAATTGCTGAGCTGTGACACATGAAGGGGTCTACAATTTACTAAAATTTAACACTCTAGGGGGTCTATGAATCCATTTGCAGTGTTAAAATTTAGTGAATTGTACAAATTCATTGTAAAAATTGTAATTTTCCATTGTCGAAGTGACACAACTAAAAATGACCAATTGTTATGTGGTCATTTTTAGTTTAGTTTTTTTCAAGTGACAAAATTGGTCTTTTATCTTGGTCATTTTTAGTTAGCTCACTTAAAATTTCTCAATTTTGATCATTTATCCCTTGAAAAAACTATGGTGACCAATTGTTTTTGGTCGCCTGGCCACTTATCTCTCATTTTGTACTAGTGATGTAAAGGTAGAAATCAGATAGTTCATCATAAATTCTAACATATTCTTCTCCCATTTATATTCATGACAGATGATTAGATTCAACATTGGAATTCCATGGTCGAACTATTATCTCGAATTTGAATTCTTGAAATAATAAAGGCCAATGGCCTATTTGTCCATGGTGTAGTGGTTTATTAAATAAATATTGTTGGTGTTCTCCATGGTTCCAGCATCAGGAAAACATTATGTAGATCATTCTCTTAGATGGGTTCGTGACCTAGAGAGAATGTCCCCGTTGTATCGCTTGACTGCTTGTCTTATGGTTTGAATGCTTAGCCTCGTCCAATCATGTGTTCATTGGAGTGGTAGTAGGATAGCAGTCACATTGCATACTCCAGGTGGGATTGCTCTATAGTATGAGCGATATATTCTTATAGAGTGAGATGACTTGTCTATGTTACAAGGATATCTTATCTCCTTGTATATTAGAAAAATTCTAATCTAATGTTGAATTTGAAAATTGGCTCTAAGAAGTAACTGAGACTTCTTAGAGTATGGTCAAATCAACATTAGAACTCTATTGAAAGAATGTGACTGCATGTGAGAATATATCGATGAGAAGAACCTTTTTATGATTAAGAAATAACCAAGGAGTCAAGAAAATCTATTGAGGAAATTCCAAAGAAAGTGGAAGACAAGAAAGAGCACAACTTCCCTAGTAAAAGGGGCAAATTGACCCTAGAAGACAAAATGACAAGTTGGCTTGATGATAAATAAAAGATAAATAAAACTAGCAAGCCGACTGGAACATACCCTTTTTGCTGGAAAACATTTTGTGTTAGAAAAACATTATGATAACTTTTATTGTAAAGTTTTATGGTTGACAGGTGTCCAAGGATGGCTGTAATTTGCACAGTATATTATTATTAAATAAATAAAATAGGAGACAAACACCTAAGAGGACTGTTGAAAGAGTAGTTACTGATCCACTAGGTGGAATGGAATCAGGGGTAGAAGGCAATGGACAAGTGGCAACATCATGATGCAACTAACTAGCTGTTGGTATGGGACAACTCCCTTGAAATGTGGTCATACTGCCCTGAAAGATGGGACTGGAGCTTGAGGCTCATTTATTCCAAACTGACCACTAAAGACCTAGGCAGTCTATATAATAGCCATCAAATTTTGAACTAAGGTTCATCACTTTTCCTTACGAGGAAATTTACCTTGGGGTTTTACTGTTTTTGCACCCAAGAGATTTGATGAGGGGATATTCTATGTTGTGAGTTTGCCAAACTCTTTTTGAGTTCAGGAGGTTGATGCTAAGTGGAGAAGGCATGTTATTTCAGGAGGTTGATGCTGAGTGGAGAAGGCATGTTATTTCAGGAGGTTGATGCTGAGTGGAGAAGGCATGTTATTTCAGGAGGTTGATGCTGAGTGTTGAAGGCATTTTGAGTGCCTTTCTTCTACACAGATTCCATCTACTTAGTGGTTCAGTAATCAAGCTCGGGGGTTCACAAGAAGCCAACAGTTGAGTTGCTTCTTCTGAAATAGGTTGGGAGGAACAAGCCTCCTTGGGTGCTTGTCAGCCCTATCTTCATCTATAGGTTCTATTTGTTTTTTTGTTATTAAGTAGTTAAATCTGTTTATTGCAAGTATTTAATTTTAAATTACAGAATGTGTTATGGTTTAGATACCCTTACTTTTAATGTCTGAAACAAATTAAAAGTATGAATGGAAATGATGAATGAAATAAATAATCTCTGCATTTTTCCCGATGCTATAGGAATTGCATCGTACTCTAGTACAGAGACAAATTAAGATAAATAGTTATGAGATGCAAATTGCCAAGATGATGAAAAGAACAACTCTGCATGAATTGTTAAATGTTCCTACTGTTAGAAATTAATATTGATTACTGTATTTTGTTACAGTACTGTTTTTACTTAATCAAATAGAAGTTTACTGTCTTAAATATTACTATTGTGATTTATATTTATTATTGAAATCATTGTTGATATAGAAACTAAAGAAGATTGGATAATTTTATCATACAGAACTAATATGTCATTTTCAAGTTTTAAATCAGGGTTTATAGTTTCCATATTTTCTTCTCAAAGTTTACTATAGTCCACTGTTATTTTCACTACTATACATATAGGATAAATAAGCAAACATAAGTCTCATATTACAAACCTAGGGTTTTCACTTTTCACTTTCAAAACCATACATTAAAACTATTGAATTTATCATCGAACAATGGTAAAAAAGATATTAAAAGATATCTTTTATTTAAATAGTTCTCAACTTAGTATTCATTCACATGTTTCTAATTCCATAAAACAAAATTACAGAACTGGATTCTTTTCTACAGAATCGAGCTAGTTAAATAAACTCACTATCGTTTAAAAGTTCCATTATTTCATTATCAGTAGAATGCCTCTAAACAACAGAAGCAAAACAAGTTTGGATTTGCCAAATGCTTGACGACGAGTAAACCCATAACCATACAGAGACAAACCCTAATCCTTGACGAGCTTTTAGATTGAAATTACAACATCATTTACAAATCGATGAGCTTTATACAGGCCGAAACCATATCATAGATTACAAACATCTAACCATTGTTTAAAAACAGTAGTCTTCCCATTATTCACTTTTATCACATGATTTCCTTTTCCATTTTATAACTTCATAGACGATAAAAGAAGAACGATAGCAGCAGGTGTATTAAAACCTAATTACACAAACTACATTTTCGTATTACATCAAATTCAAACATAGAGGTCTACTAAAACACAATTTTTATTTCCACATTTTAAATTGACGAGTCACAGGTTTTGTTCATGGTCCAAGCCCCAATACGACGAAACAAAACAACTACAGCAACATAAACTTATAAATATTCTTTTATATTAAAAACTCGAGAGAGATCGAAACCCTCATTGACAGAGGTACATTTCCCAGTTCAAACTCAGAACCCAAACACTGTACAATGACCTACACAAATATTACATCGACTCTGGGGGACGAGAGGCATCCTAACACAGGCGTAACACAAAAGTACATGGGTTTTGAACCACGATTTCCAGGACAAAGTTGTTACAACTTGAAACGTTGGCCACAAATCTGCTAGGAGAACCTACAGAGGGTCTTGCCACCGAGGCTTACCATTTTATACTGTGCCATCAATTTCCAACGAACCCCAGCACTGTAAAATCCACAAGGGAGGCAGTACCTGCCACACAATCACCCAGAAGTTATAACGAATTCCAAACTAATACATAGTAAACCAAAACTGTATTTAACAAATAGTGTTATGAGTAAAGTTTACCTTCATGGTAATAGTCAGATGGAATGCTTCATGCTTTGAGTTCCTCCACCGATGCAACATGAGTGTCATGCAGCTAAACAATTATCGAACTCGGAGGATAACTCATTGAAAACCTAACTTGTCACATGACGAAAGCCACAGGGCTTCATTGCCTTACAACCTTTGAACCTAAGCAACTTATACAGTAAGTTTCACCATAAAAATTACAGAGATTGTAGTTACAAAGCCATCAACAAACCACCCATGGTCGAGCCCTGCTATCCAGCGACCTGTTGGCCTCTTCCCCAAACTAAAAACTCCAAATGAATGCGTTAAGGCAAACAACAAACATAAATGTGAGACTGCCATAAGCTTTAAGATCTTAATGATCGAGACAGTTAGATCAACGATCAAGATTTGGCCAGCCAAGCCACAACAGTACCAAGGAAGAGATATGATCAATTACCATTAATAACATCAGTAAATAACCAACACAGTTGGAGTGCCATATCACCAGGGTAGAGCTTACAGCTTGGCGAAGTTCTCACCATTCATACAACTATATCACGTGGAGCCAGATACATGTTGGAGCCATCGAGACAAACCACTACCATTGCACAAGGTTTACATTTAATGCCGAATATTACGTATCACCTGCCAGGCCATTACCTGCAACTGCATTAAATTCATGTCAAAGTCAAGTTAAGGTATAGAACACGATCTCGGGATTATATCACCACTATATTACAACTGCATTACAATCCTGTTGTATAGCTTCAACCATAGGGTATTATCATATCGTGATATTCCATTTACTTATAAAGTCTCAAACCATGATATAATTCATATGGCTTGTGTGCATTTTCACTTTGAACCATAGGTTGTATGCATATCATGTTTCCAATGTCAACCTATCGCATAACAAAAGCCAAACCTCATGTTGTATTCATAACCACTATATAAAATCAACTCTAAACTTTATTGCATCGTATAATGCCTTTGTTTCATACATTTTTAATGTTAAGTCCCCATTTTCTTAGGGCGCATATATTCCAAGTCAAATGTTAAGTTATCATTTGCATAGTATGCACATAGTGTAATTTAAAGGTTAAGTCTCACAAACATAGTTGCACACAATAGAATAAAGTATTAAGTTTCAAATTGCATATGGTTAAGTATTGAAACCCTAGCAATTATTCTATGGAAGTGTTATGACAATTTAATATGTGTCACTATTACATAAACTATTATCCTGTCCATACAATGATGAGGTCGAATAATATTATAGGAGCACATATTATTTAAGTACATGAATTATGTCATGAAGGCTTTTGAAGGCCATCGTCATTACGAGCCATAACGTTATAGTAATGCTATTATTTTTACACAATTGCATTTTTTAATTGAACAATATCATTGATTACAGTAGAAGTATAGTGCAAAATATCTCTAGCTACACTTACAAGTGTTAGGATAAAAATAGTATAGATTGATAAAGATAAACCAAAATTACATA
The DNA here is from genome assembly GCA_027924585.1 of Larix kaempferi. Taxonomy (NCBI): domain Eukaryota; kingdom Viridiplantae; phylum Streptophyta; class Pinopsida; order Pinales; family Pinaceae; genus Larix; species Larix kaempferi. The sequence goes on along the minus strand of BSBM01000047.1, from coordinate 19,171,238 downwards.
CCATCAACACCTTCAAGCACGGTAGTTTACACATCTATCTTAAAAACAGGAGTGACTAGCTAAAACGTATAACCTTTCTTGAATTATTGGAATCACTTATTTATTTTACCCGCAGATCTACGAAAGAGAGAATCCAATGCTTTAGCTATCAAAGCTAAGTAAACCCAAGGGCACCCTGTAGGAACCCCTTCAGAAATATGCAAACAAGTCATCAGTATTTATTACTAGAAACATTATAACATGAAAAGAGAGATATTGTTATATCGCATTTAATTTATAAATCTACTGTCTTTTATGTTTATAAATAATATTGTGAAGCTTCCATTAGATAAATATTTAAACATATTTCATTCCACAGTTAGCATTATCTCTATGGTTTTGCTATATCAAAAATTTAAAATTTTTAGCGATTTTTGGGATGTTACATGTGGTATCAGAGCGCAAGTTCAAGCTCTAGGCCTGATTTGGCTCATGTGCACAAACAGAAAACAAATCAGAAAGTTTATATTACTAACTTTTGTAATTTAATTTTATTTTTTTGTACATAACAGATTGACCTTTAAATTGCAGGTATGGAAATACCAAAAGAATTAGCAAAGGACAGATCTCCTCATAATGAACGTATTAATCATAATAATTCTGAAGGAATTTATGTTGAATTAAACAACCAGTCTTCTGAAATTTTACGCACTGTATAGGATTTAAAATCTGAATTAAAAGTTGTTAAAGAAGAAAATGAATGGATCCTTAAGGTACAGGAAGAGTTACAACACAATTTAAAAGGAAACTGTCACAGTGATGAAAGAGGCAGAATATCATAAATGAAGGTTGATTCTGAAATAATGTTCCACCTACATAAGCATAAGAAGACAAGAAATGATAAAAGGAACAGTTACTCATCCTCTAAATCTGATCCAAGTAGTGATGGTATTAATTATGACAACAGTAACAGTGAATGCTGCTCTAAAAAGAGAAAACATAAACATCATGAACATATTACTAGGGAATTTAAAAAGATTAAGCCACCCACCTTTAATGGCGAAAGTGAAAAAGCTGAGACAGCAGAAGCTTGACTGTCTAGAATGAAGAAGTACTTTAATATTTACGACTACTCTTCTCAACTGAAAGCCAAGATGGCTATTTACAATCTGAACGGGAAGGCAGACATTTGGTGGCAGGATCTTAAAAGGATCAAGAGTATAAAAGAAAAAGAAGTAACTTGGACTATGTTTAAAAGTTTGTTTAAAAAGAAGTTTTTGTCAGAACAATACTTTGAAGATAAGTCAAAAGAGTTTTACAATTTAAAGCTGGGTACAATGAACATGAAAGAACTGTGTAACAAGTTCCTTAGCTTGTTGAGGTATGTGCCCTATATGGTCGAGGAAAATCCTAAAGTACAAAGGTTTCTCAGTTGTCTACCTTTTAATATAAAAGACTGTACTGAGTATGATAATCCTTCCACTTTGGAAGAGGCCATGAGGAAGGCAAATTTTTGTTTTGATCAAAACAGAAAAAGAGAAGGAACAACTGGCTGGAAGAGTAGTAAGACTAATCAGTTTGACTATTAAAATAAGAATTTTAATCATAATTCTGGAGGTTTTAAAAAAAAATTAATAACATAAATTTTCCTAATAATTACAGGAATAATGCATCTCAGAACTTTACTGCTGCAAGAAACGTACCTAATAATAATAATCACAACAATAACAATAATAACAACAAGAGGTATTATGAACAGAAAGGACCCATAAAGTGCTATGAATGTTGCGGACCACATAAGAGAGCAGATTGCGCACGCAACAAGAGGACAACCAACAATATTCACATTATGCAAGCAAAACCTACAGTTGGAGATATCGCAAGAGAAATGCCGAGGATAAATGCAGCACTGGAGAACCATCAAGCGGACCATCAAACATCCATGGTCGAAATTGAAGGCATGATATAAAATGAGTCTATTTCTCATCTAATAGATCCAGGTGCAAATCTGAGTTATATTTCACCTACTTTAGTAAACCGTTGCAAGTTAAAAATAGAGAAATTTGATAATGCATGGTTAGTTCAGCTTGCAACAGGAACTAAAAGAAAGGTTACAGATTATGTCAAGAATTGTGAAGTATTTTTAAGTTAGTTGTGTAGAACCCCTCCTTTAGGGTCCCCTTGAACTGAACCTGAAACTTTAAAAAAAACTTCATACAAACAAATTAGCCATCATAGTTATTGGAAAAATAAAATAAAAAGCGTGAATAACTTAACAAAAATAAGCAAAACTTTAACCTGTCAACCCGATCCGGTTGGTCCATTGTCGCCTTCGTCTTCCGTAGAATCCCTCCAGCAAAGCTCGTTTAACCATTGGCGAAGCAACCGTTAGCTTCGCCACCCAACCATAGGCTCATGCTTTCAGTCGCATGGCCTCCCCCGAGCTTTGGGTCGTAGAGCTCACACAAGTAGTTCAGAAATTCAGCTTGGGCTTCCCTTCCCACTAGGATTTCTAAGCCAAACCCTTAGATAGTAGCAAGTCTTTGAGGCATTTGAAAATTACGACAATCGTCCAAATTATGGGCCCTTTACCCATTCCCCAAGCCTTCCTTATAAAGGAAAATCTCATGCGACACATGTCGCTTCATGCATAATTACATATTTTTAATTAATTATTTAATTAAAACACTCACCCATCCAAGTGTCAGTTTCTCTGGGAAGTGCACCAACACCCCTAAGTTTGCTCTAGTTTGTCCCCCAGATATTTTAATTAACTCCTAGCTTTTAGTTGACTAGGTGTCTAATCTTAGGATTCTATTTTGCTCCTAAATAATGGTTTCTATTATTTTAAATGCTCAACAAAAATAACTATTCATGTGCAAATGCCTAAATTATTTTTATGCATTTGCTAAGTAATAATCTAGAGTTATTCTCATAAGTTTTTATGCAGTTAAATTTAACAATCAAACTCACTAGGATCACGGTCTCGCGCCGTTGGGATCCTAGTTCCTTAATTTAATTTCTCTGACATGGCACCACTCCGTCGAGTCCAGTCATCCATAGTTTCCATTCCTCGGCAAGGCACCACATCATTGGGTCCTTGCATTCACTCTTTCCGTTCTCGGCAGGGTACCACACCGTCGGGCCCTTCTACCGTCATCCTTCCGTTTTGACTTGCGGGAACTTCATGTAGGGATTTCAGGAGCCGTTACCTTCCATCCTCCGTCTACACGCTATCTAGGGACTAATGGCGCTGAGGAGTGAGTCCGTTCTCACTGCGCGCCCCTCAACTCGTACGTGACCAGCTCTGTCGTGGCCCACCTCGTACGCCCTCACACTTTCCTCTTGAGCAAGCGGATCAGTGCTTATCTACTCAAGCGTGGTATTCCGTCGGAAGTCGACATCGTCGTCGCTCTCCCTGTGTGTGATTTACCTGTACTCTATGACCCTTCATGTTCCTTTGTGTGTCCGTTGGTGAACCGTCTCACTTGTTTCTACACACACTTCTCACAACAATTTATTAGTAGAACTGTCCTCCATAATCATCATCTGATTTCTAAATCTAGTATTGTTAAACATTTATGATTTATTCAAACTTCTAATCAAATATACATTTCGTCGACAAATACATAATCACCGTATAGCTAGTCGTTAAGCATTATCCATATGTACAATTTTCATATCAAAGTTAATCGTTAAACATAAAATCGTCCATTCACAATAACTACCCAAAAGCACATATATCAGTCAATCATAATCATAAATATACTCAAAATAAAATCATAGGGTTATTTTATTAATGTTTCAAATAGTCGGTGACTCAGTGTTAAATTTTTAGTATTAAATTACAATACTATAGGATCTTTGCTGAGAGAATAACATCTACAGTATATCAATGCATGACAATCATAATATGACAAGCATCACAAGCATCACAAGAATCAAAAGCATAGAGACAAGAGACACAGAGTTTCCGTGGGGAAAACCCTAAGGTGAAAAACCCCAAAACTTCCTCAGAGATAGAGAGAGCAATGGCTCAACCAAAATACAACCAAATAATACAGAGATAGTCTCCTAGCATATGATCCTCCTCCTCCTCACTAGTGCGCCACTTTTCAGAGAGAGAGATAGATGCTTTTCCGAGTGAGTAAAATAGAGATCTCCTATCTCTATTTATACTCACCTTTTTGCCCAGTGACCTACTGGGGCCGACTTGTCTACTTGAGTACATCCACATTATATTATATATTAATTAGGGCCGACCCCATAAGGTGGTCTAATAACCCATTGGCAAGTACACACACTTGCGACACTTGTCAATCCACATGACGACACTTCCTTATAGAGGAATAACACATCTCTTATAAGGGTACAATAAATATATATATAATACACAAATGAAATACATTCCGAAGTTACATATACATCAACACTCCCTCTTAACTAGGAAGGTATTTCTCGACACAGATCTGCTAGACAAGTCTTCTTCTCTGGATCATCGTCATCGATGCATCGTCATCATCATCGTCATCGATGCATCGTCATCATCATCGTCACTGCAGCTGCTATCTCATCCAATCTCTGTCTCTACTCGTCATAGGAAGTTCTACAGAGCCAGTCCTTTTTCATACTGGATGTAGGCCCACCACCTGCAGGTCTTCGTCATCACTGGCCATACTGTGGAATCCTCAGGACTTTTACGTGCGTCACAAAACCTCGCAAGAGCATCCCAGGCTGTTACGAGCACACAGCTCTACCTATAGGATCTCCCAGGGCAACGAATTACATGTGACCTAACCACAAAACCTCGCAAGAGCATCCCAGGCTGTTACAAGCACACAGCTCTACCTATAGGATCTCCCAGGGCAACGAATTACATGTGGTCATGGCAAAACCTCGCAAGAGCATCCCAGGACTGATTACGGGCACACAGCCCAACCTATCGGATCTCCCAGGGAAACGAATTACATGCCATAGGACAAAACCTCGCAAGAGCATCTGCCAGATATCCCAGGGCAACGAATTACATGCCATAGGAAAAACCTCACAAGACTATCTGCAGATCTCCCAGGGCAACGAATTACATGTCCTCCCAGAGCAAAACCTCGAAAGAGCATTTGCCAGATGTCCCAGGGCAACGAATTACATGCCATAGGCAAAACCTCGCAAGACCATCTGCAAATCTCCCAGGGCAACGAATTACATGCTCATCTGCACAACCTGATCCACGGCCACAGAGTATCAACCTGATACTCACCATACATCATCCTGATGTATCCATGATCACCCTGATCATCATCACTGCAACGTCCTGCTGCATGTCATCTGGAGCAACATCCTGAAGCTCGTCATCTATGATCATCCTGATCATCACTGCAACATCCTGCTGCATGTCATCTGGAGCAACATCCTGAAGCTTGTCATCTATGATCATCCTGATCATCACTGCAACATCCTGCTGCATGTCATCTGGAGCAACATCCTGAAGCTCGTCATCTACGATCATCCTGATCATCAATGCAACATCCTGCTGCATGTCATCTGGAGCAACATCCTGAAGCTCGTCATCTACGATCATCCTGATCATCAATACAACATCCTGCTGCATACCAAGTATCTACCTGATACATATCATCATACATGATCCTCCTGATCATCAATGCAACATCCTGCTGCATACCAAGTATCTACCTGATACATATCATCATACATGATCCTCCTGATCATCAATGTATCCACCTGATAGAAATACAAAACATATGATATATATCACCATACATGATCCACCTGATCATACAATGTATCCACCTGATACATATACAGATACATGGTCCAAGCATCCAACATGATGCATATAAAATACATACACATGATCCAACTGATCATATCCAGCATCCAACATGATGCGTACATACATACATAAAATGATCCAACTGATCATATCCAGCATCCAACATGATGCGTACATACATACATAAAATGATCCAACTGATCATATCCAGCATCCAACATGATGCGTACATACATACATAAAATGATCCAACTGATCATATCCAGCAGAACCTAGAACATCATCATGATGTTCATCATCCAGCGCTTACATCCACAGCCATGTGAAGGATCCTCCTTCCAACATGCTTGGAATTCAGCAAATGTGTCCATCACTTCTTCCTCGAAGTGTCCTCGATCTGAATAACGCCAAGCCTCTCTCTGAAGTACTCGAACTTCACCCTGGCTAGCGGCTTCATCAGCACATCTGCAATCTGCTCATCCGTCGCAACATACAGGAGCTTCACAGCTCCTCTCTGCACCATATCCCTGATATAGTGGTATTTGATCTCTATGTGTTTCGACCTGTCATGAAACACTGGGTTCTCGGACAGCTTCACACAACTCTGGTTATCACAAAAGATACCAGTAGCTTCCAACGGGAGATCAAATAACTCAGACAGTAGCTTCCGTAGCCATACTGCCTCACAACTAGCTGAACAGGCTGCAACATACTCTGCCTCAGCTGTACTCAGTGCTACGCAGGATTGCTTCCTGCTAAACCAAGAGATCACACCTGATCCCATACTGAAGCAACACCCAGATGTGCTCTTCCTATCTGCAGCACTGCCAGCCCAATCTGAATCAACATAACCCTGCAGGTTAAACTTTTGATTCGCCTCATATCTGAGCCCATAATCCACTGTACCCTTCAGGTACCTCAGAACATGCTTTACAGCAACCAGGTGAACACTCCTCGGATCCGTCAGGAACTGGCTCAATGTGTTCACAGCAAAGCAAATATCTGGTCTCGTGTTCGTCAGGTACATCAAGGACCCAATAATCTGACGATACATAGAAACATCAACTGGCTCAGATGAAGCATCATAAAGAAGCTTCAGATTCGATGCCATAGGTGTGGCCATGGCTTTGCAATCCATCATCCCAAATCTCTTCAGGATATCTACTGTGTACTTCCCTTGACCAAGGAAGATCCCACCTGCATTCTGCCACACCTCCATACCTAGGAAATAGTGCATCATTCCCAAATCTTTCATATCGAATTCAGCTGCAAGCTTCCTCTTGGTATCTGCAATCATTCTGTCATCTCCTGTCACAAATAGGTCATCCACATATAGTAGTAGAATCACAGGATTCCCTTCCTCAACCTTGTAGTAAAGGTTGGAATCTGCTTTACTCTTGGTAAAGCCCAAACTAGATAGGAAACTGTCCATCCTACCATACCAGGTTCTGGTGGCTTGCTTCAAGCCATACAAGGCTTTCTTCAATCTGCATACATAAGATTCCCTGTCATGTATTTCAAAGCCGAGTGGCTGTTCCACATATACTTCCTCTTCTACTACACCGTTCAGGAAAGCAGTCTTGACATCCATCTGGTGTATCTTCCATTTCATTGTTGCAGCCAGGGCAAGTACTGTTCTGATGGAAGTATATCTGGCAACAGGTGCAAAGGTTTCTTCATAGTCTATTCCTTCCTTCTGAGAGAAACCACGAGCTACGAATCTTGCCTTATATTTTTCCACACTGCCATCTACAGCATGCTTGATTTTGTAGATCCACTTGGAAGTCACAACAGACTTCTCTTTAGGTCTTGGGACAACATCCCAAACATCATTCTTCATAATTGATTGATATTCCTCAACCATAGCATCCTTCCATTCTTTCTTTTCTGCTGCCTCTTCATAACTGGAAGGCTCTTTGTTCATGATGTCACAGAGTAAAGCAACGTAACTGGTGTGTGATCTGGTTCTCTTCTTTGCTCTGTGTTCTTCTTCTGGAATGCCAAATCTTTCTGCATCATGAATGAGCTCTCTAGCCCATACAGGTTTCCTTTTGTGAGAGTTATCCTCACGGGGTGGATCTACAGGTTCTTGTGGATCTTCAAACTCACGAGCAGTTTCTGGAACTGCTTCAGTCATGGTAGTGTCCTGAAATCTTGTTTCCTTAGGTTCTTCATAAACTTCGGTAGGTGCCTTTCTTGATTTGATGAATGCTGAATTCTCATCAAATGTTACATCCCTGCTGACATCAATCTTCTTGAACCCTGGAAAATATATTCTGTAAGCCTTCGAGCTTTCACTATAACCCACAAAGATGCCCTTCTTTCCTGAAGGATCTAGTTTAGTCCTCTTCTCCTTTGGGACATGAGTGTATACTGGACAACCAAATATTCTGAGGTGGCTGACTTCAGGTTTCTTACCAGAAAAGACTTCTTCTGGTGTCTTGTTGTCCAAAATCTTGTGGGGTGTTCTATTCTGCACATATACAGCTGTTCTAGCTGCTTCTGCCCATAGATGCATAGGAAGATCCTGGTCATGTAACATTGCCCTTGCTGCTTCCATGATAGTTCTGTTCTTCCTTTCTGCAACTCCATTCTGTTGAGGATTATAAGGAGCAGTCAACTCCCTCTTAATCTCGAAATCACTGCAAAGCTTCTTGAAGTCATTTGAGGTGAATTCTCCACCATTGTCAGATCTGAATGTTTTGATTTTCTTGTCAGTTTGATTCTCCATCAAGGTTTTGAATTCCTTGAATTTATCAAACACCTCATCTTTGCCCTTCAAGAAGTATACCCAAGTCTTCCTAGAGAAGTCATCAATAAATGATACATAGTAAACATACCCACTTAGGGAACTGGATGACATGGGGCCACATACATCTGAGTGGATAATTTCCAGGATGTCTTTTGCCTTGCTTTCACTGCTTGGGAAAGCCTTCTTAATGTTCTTACCTTTTGCACATCCTTTGCAAACACCTTCATGTTTGGTCTTGATTTCAGGAAGACCTTCTACAGCCTTGCTTGCAATTGGAAGTGCTCTATAGTGCATGTGAGCAAGTCTCCTATGCCAAAGTTCACTGGGCTCCATGGATTCATGTACCATGGCATGTTCAGGTTGACCCTTTAATTTATACAAGCCTCCCTCTTGCTCTCCAATCACTACTGCATCATCAATAGTCTTTCCCTTTGGCCACATTAGAACTTGGCCATCAACAAATGCAACCCTCATACCTTTTGCATCTAAAGCAGAGATGGAGAGTAAGTTTTTCTTGAGCCCAGGTACATAGAGGACTTCCTTCATCTTCAGAGATTTTCCAGAATCTAGGTTGTAAGAGGCTTCACCACTTCCTTTGATTGGGTATTGATAATCATCCCCAAGTTTCACCTTATGGGGTGATTCATGTTCAGAAAGGTTCACAAAAGATTCCTTGAACCCAGTCATGTGTTTGGAAGCCCCACTATCAATCAACCAATCATTACAACCATGGGAGATGGTACCAGTGAGTGCAGAGATCAGAACATACTCTTCTTCACTTGATGAATCATCATCACTACTACTTTCTACCTTAGCCTTCTTCTTTGGGGGTTCATCATCTTCAGCAGCATGAGCATGAAACCTTCTTTTGCTTCCCTTCTTCTTCTTACTAGGATTTTTGTTATTATCCCTTTTGTTCTTAGGACAATCTGAAGCAAAGTGACCCTTCTCATTGCATGTGAAACATCTTAGGTCTTTCCTGTTCTTCTTTTGATGGGACCTATTGAGGCGAGAGGGATCCTTCTTGATTTTGCTTCTTTTGGTGTGAGCTGCAAGAGCTTGATCTTCTCCTCCCATCTTTTCCTCACGAGCTATAAGTCTAGCTTCTTCTTGAGAGCATTCTTCCCGAAGTCTACTGAAGGAGATCAACTTCTTCCTTGCACAAATTCCTTGAATAAAGGAATCCCATGATGTGGGTAGGCCATTTAGAGTAGTCATCACCACCTCACCATTCTCCACCATTTCATCTACTGCTTCTAATTGTTCCTTGATCTGAGAGACCCTTGAAAAGTAAGATTGAATGGTTTCTCCATTCTGAAACTTCACTGCTTTCAATTGGTTCCGCAGGGTCATCTTCCGATTTATGTTCTTTCCTTCAAATAGCTTGGTCAAAGATTCAAGCATCTCTTTGGGTGTCTTGAGAGAAGACACATGGGGTATAAGATGGTCTTTGACAGAATCAGCAATGATTCTCTTTGCCTTGACCAAGTTCTTCTTGTGCAATACCTTGGCCTCTTCATCCTATGGGATAGGGATGTCTTCTTTCACATATGAGTCCAACTCATTCTCTTCCAGGATTAGCCCAATCCTATACTTCCAGGCTCGGAAGTTATCAGCCCCTTCAAGCTTATCCTCAAGCTTGGTGTGAAGAGACATCTTTAAGAGTACTTCAAATGGAAATAGAAGAGATTTAGAACTTACCACTTGAAGTGCTGAAAACTGGATCTCGTCCCGGATTAGGGTTTGTCAGAGAAACCCTAAAAATTCAAAATGTGAATTTCAAAATTCCGAAAGGATAGAAAGATGCGCCTTGGAGAGCTGATCAGCCTAGTACATTCAGAATTTGAGATCAGCAAAGTCTTGCCCTTCAGAATTTCCTTTTTGTCCTCCCGGGTTCACTGGGGAGAGCCCTGAATTAGGGTTTGAGTTTCCCGGAGATCTACCCAGCCAAAAATCTCGATCCAAAGCTCAAACCTTCGATTTTTTCAAGGAGCTTCCAGCTGTACCTTCAGTTTCCAGAAATTCCTATTTTTGTGGAAACCCTAATTTTTAGGGCCAAAACTAAAAATGCTCGGAACTGAAATCTGATTGGACAGAAAGATGCGCCTTGATGAGTAGATCCAATCTACTATACTGAATTTCAAAAATCTGTGGAGAGAAACCCAATAAACAAGGAATACAAGCTTCCGTCACTGCAAAATGTCTTCTTCTCAGTTAAGCTCTGATACCATGTTAAATTTTTAGTATTAAATTACAATACTATAGGATCTTTGCTGAGAGAATAGCATCTACAGTATATCAATGCATGACAATCATAATATGACAAGCATCACAAGCATCACAAGAATCAAAAGCATAGAGACAAGAGACACAGAGTTTCCGTGGGGAAAACCCTAAGGTGAAAAACCCCACAACTTCCTCAGAGATAGAGAGAGCAATGGCTCAACCAAAATACAACCAAATAATACAGAGATAGTCTCCTAGCAGATGATCCTCCTCCTCCTCACTAGTGCGCCACTTTTCAGAGAGAGAGATAGATGCTTTTCCGAGTGAGTAAAATAGAGATCTCCTATCTCTATTTATACTCACCTTTTTGCCCAGTGACCTACTGGGGCCGACTTGTCTACTTGAGTACATCCACATTATATTATATATTAATTAGGGCCGACCCCATAAGGTGGTCTAATAACCCATCGGCAAGTACACACACTTGCGACACTTGTCAATCCACATGACGACACTTCCTTATAGAGGAATAACACATCTCTTATAAGGGTACAATAAATATATATATAATACACAAATGAAATACATTCCGAAGTTACATATACATCAACACTCAGCAGGTGCCCTCAATGTCTATAGTAGTCTAGGGGCACTACAAAAACTAGTACCTCATTATTCTAAATAGTTAAGGTACTGAGGCGGGCATTACATACACCCCCTCTTATTAAAACTTCGTCCCGAAGTTAAGTCTCATGTACTTCCATGGTGAGTTCCTTTCTTTCCACATTCATTGCTTCAACATAACCAAAATTGCTAATAAAATTTCATTTCCTCCTTTCTAGCATCATATAAGTATATATCTCATAATTGACAATATAACTAAATCATATCTTTCATAGTGTAGCAATCCCCACAACAGTCCTCTATTGGCTCATTATTTGTAACCAAATTTGAAATCATCCATAACAAATTCCTTTCATTCAGCAAAACTATAAATATATCATTTATGTAACTCTGTTAAGCACTAACACATTTCCACATAAGGAATAAAATCTTCAATACCAATTTATTCATTTTCTATGGTTACGTATAACTATCATATATTTTAAACAATATCTGAGTTTTCAAATAAGAATTAACCCTTCCGAATTCTGTTCTTCAATACATACCTTATCCATTCCTAAACTAATCTTACATGCAACCTCTCTCTTTTCATAATCCAAAGTATAATTAAATACTGGAGTTCCATTTACTTAATATATCTAAAAGTATAATCTCAAATTTGTATAAACAAAGTTATGTAAAGTTTTCTCCTCTTCCTAACTCAAGTACAACTAAGATTATATAATTCAATGTAAGTTTAACTTCTCTCTTTTCTCAATCCAAAGCATGATTACAAACTAGTAGTGCATACCTGCGAAGCCATCGCCTTGATTTTAGAGAATAAGCATTTACAACCAATAGATAAAATTCTGGATGCAAAACCCCTCATCAAAGTATATGAACCCTAAATACCATTCAAACTTTCATACTAGCAAATTTAGAGGAGAATAATTCTAACCTGTTCAAGAAGCTGGAAGTATCCTTGCCGAAGGAGAAGAAGTAAGAATCACAGCTTTGATTTTTCCAAGTCGATCTTCGTAGCAAGTGTATGTCATAAACTTAGCTTAGAAGACAATTATCACAATTCGTATCCAATTTTATTATAGAATGATAATTAGAATAACAATCATATCTCATTATTTAATTACTTTAAGCCATAACTTCAAACAAATCATTTAATACACATACCATCTCTTCTCCTTTAGTTTACTAAAATCCATCTAAACAATCGTTCAGGTTTCGCATTCTATTGTTGACACCATGTAGCTTTCATTAGTTTAACTTCCAACAATATTTGGTGCATTTTCTTTCACCATGAATAAGTACTAACCCATCACCGAAATATTAATTTTAAGGGCATAAACATATACTTTCAATTCACCCCAACTTCATTGGTGAAGTTTCTCACTAACCTATTAATTTTAAATATCATTTAACACATAACAATGGATTCGATGCATACTACCGAGTTTATTTGATACATTATAATATAATACTTCAACCATAAACAAACTATGACTGACTATCAAATGTAGGACTTCAACTATGGTTGACTATATATATATATATTGATACAAAGATCTTGAGTAAAGGAATAATACAAATATTCATAATCATGATGCTAAATGAGTGTAACTAGAATCTATCCTCTTTACTACTCTCCCTTATCTACAAGTAAACTTTTGACACACAACTTTTCTCCATTCTATCTACATAAAAATCATTTACCGGTGTGAGACTATGAATGAGATAATTATCATATAAAAAATATTTAAATTTCAATACACATTACACACTAGCTTCCACTATATGTTAACAACCCATTATTGGTCTTCTTCTTGTCATGTTTTTAATCTATGCATACACCTATAAACATCCTATCTCTAGTTTACCCACATATTACTATGTATGAAAATTTAAAACTTACATTAATGTGTATCTATCCACAATTTGTCTTCATTGCTAACTTGTATATTTAACAACTTTACCATACATAATGTTTAAATAATAAATCTATCTATACTTTAAACACATGAAACACTTATTTGAATGATCATTCACATACATATTGTTCCCAATGTTTAAACATTAAATTTGTCTATATTTCTAACATAATGATTAACCATATAAATTATCGATATTTAATATGTATCATTGATATTACACCTAAAACATTGGCTATATGTATCACTCATCGATAACAACATATAAATAAACATTATCACAAATTTTATTTATAATTTTAACTCTATGATAAACCATATCAATTCTCAATGTTTAACATATATTATTTATTTATATATCCTAGACAGTAGTTACATGTATCACAACATATAAACGAATTCCGTTAGCATCACTTTTTCCAGAATTCATACACCTGACACTAAGCTTAACTAAAGGATGATTACGAGATAGAAAAGCACTCAAGCAAAACTGAAAGGTAGTCCATCAACGCGGTTTGGAGTAACTGCCTGGTTGCATAAGGTAATGTCACTGATAGTGGAAGACATCAACAAGGTCGGTGTGATCAATTACATTTACAAAAACAACTTACAGGTGGTATGCTTAAGAGACAGATATTAAGCTCATTCGATGTCACAGACGAATAATATGGCTCGGATTTCTAGTGGAGATATTGTAAACCACAACGCTCAATCATTTCAAGAGTTCAGATCTCAGGAAAGGAAAAAGGAGTTCGATCCAGTCGGAGAAGATAATACGAATCTCGGTCTCTAGCTGCCTGAAGGAAAATTGAATACATTCTTCAAACTTAAGGATTTTAATCCTGGTATAAGGAGGCGTAGTGCTAAATTCAAGTTTAATCACCACTTACAGAGCAGTAACTTTGATTCAACCAAACTCAAGGTAAGTAAAAATAAAAAAAAATAAAAAAAAAATAAAACACATACTTAAAACACTGATTCACAGGATAAGGGTCTCAACATGACAACTATCCTTTTTATGCTAATTCTAAAGCAGACAATAATATGTATATATATTGGTACATATCACTACTATTTTTTTTTTTACGACTAAATTATTAATATGTATATATATTGGTACATATCACTACTATTTCTTTTACGACTAAATTATTGGAAAAGAAAATACATAAAACTTCATATACCCAATTCCTAATTTTCTACAGCAATCGAATTAATTAAATATCTAATCCAAAATCTTAATTCCTAACCCTCTACTACATAACACGTATGCTTAATCAATATAATTAAACTTATGAAGTTTAATTTATATCATATATATAAATGTTCAACCTACAGTATCACTTCCTCATAATCGATTCCTGATGTGTATACTAAATTAATATAATTAAATTTATAAAAACTAGCTGCCTTAAATAATAATGTTCAACAATATTAGCAACTTGGAGTTCGATTCATAATCCATCTAATGTAAATATACTAATGACATGCGATATGTTTTATACACATATATTTCATAAAGAAGATTCTACTCATATCTTATCCATATCTATTTTTAATACCTTAAATTTCAAATTCTATTATAACCAAATCTAGTCATATATATATATATATCTATAAATATATATATACTTTTTAATTCTTACTCACGCTTGAAAGTACTAAACTCTTAGTTTATTTAATGACGTGACAATCCTATCCCTAACAAAAAGTTATTTTAATTATTAATCATGCAATGGTTCAACAATTCTTTTGTTACGATTTAGTATCTAAATTATCATCGCTTGTTGCTGTCAATTAAAAACAATATGTGCATCATTATTATTATATATATATATTGCAAGGAATGAGAAAACACTTCCTTCTTGTTAAAAGAAAGAACAAGTAATCGAACAACCTGTTTAATGTAAAACTTTTCGTCATAATAAATTCAATATCTATTAAAGGAACAGTTATAGTGTTCCTCGATTTTGTCTATATTTATTACCAATGCAACTAAACACCTAGCAATTTCATTCCTTAAACTTACCACGGCATTCATCATTTCTTTATTTCGGATGTTTGTAAATAGATTCATAGATATCTTTGGGATATATATATAAAGTGTTCAGAATAGAGATTTATAGGTATATATAATGGAATAGTTCAAAGATCTTCTCCGAACGCTGCATTGAAATGATCGATGACTCGATCTAACTGCATCAATATCCAAAGCTCTGCGATTGTATAAAATATACAGAACCGAAAATAGCTCAAATTATATATTCACCGATCGCCGAAAATAGCTCAAATATATTCACGGATCGCCGAATTTTAAATGATCGATGGCTAGATCTATGTTTAAGCAAGAGGTTGACTAAGGCTTAATTTTCGTAACTGAACAAGCTCATCAATGACATTGTGATAGATGTCACCTCGCCGAGCTCCAAGAGCGGATGCGATATGCACTAAACCTAACACACTCTAAATCAGGGATATGTATGAAGTGTAGTGCGTAAATTCAATGGTGAGATCGGCATTCTCTCTAAGTCAAGAATAAAGCATTAAAATTTGTGAGTAAACAACTACCACACTTTCAAACAAAACCATACATATATCACAATATTTACAACTAACTTTAAAGGAAATGTAAATGATGTATTCATAACTTATTTCCTACTGACATAATTATAGTAACTCTATTAATTCATTACTGCTATTATATTTCAAAACCAAGGTATATATCAATACCAATGTCTTTATATATATATCACCATGTGTACAACTAACTTTAAATGAGAGGTGAATGGTGTATTCATAATTTCTTTTCAACTAACATATTTATACTAAATCCACTAATTCGTTACAACTAATTCAAACAAAAGTATATACAAATACTTATATACATATATCACGGTTCTCACAACTAATTTAAAATGTGAATGATGCACTTGTGATTTCTTTTCAACCAAACAAGGTTATGCTAAATCTTTTAATTCGTTACAGATACCATAATTTAACAAAGGTATATATATAAATATGAACACAGACATATATGTGTATCGCCGATCTCATGTTTATCCTATTAAATGAAAGGTAGAAGAATACTTATTTAAATACTTCATCATAACGACATGTTCAGATGGAACTACAACTGCAATGGCAAGAATCTTTAAGTTAACTGGCAAGGGCGTGAAATTAGGAATGGGCGGATATCATGCCTTCGACTTCGTCGAGGAATCAAGGCTATTAACTTGAATTCGAACTGATACTAAAATTGGCAGAGGAATATCATAACAGTAAAGAGAGGCAGTAGTTAAGTTGACACGGTGAGGGAAAAATAAAGAAGCTTGGAAGCATCATAACTCAGATCGGATGAGTTGGCTCAGCAGAGATTGATCTATAGTGCCGAGTCTGAGTAAAATACCTTTAGTCAATAAATAACATAATCAGAGTTAATTTAGGAGAGGTTCAACTGAAATCGAATGCCTTAGCCCATAGCAAAATTCACAATTAATTACTCAGGATCAGAGGAGATTGCGCAAGGTCTGAGATCTGGGATCTACACCGTTTGGCGTTGAGGGTGTTGATATATCAAAGGAAATACCAAAATCATAGGGATTGATGACTATTGATCCGCAAGATCTAAAGCTGGACATAGTGACCAAACCTATGAGATCGATAACCCTGAGCATCCACATCTGAGTACAAGGATCCTTATGATTTAATCCAACAATAGGGAATATATAATATATACGCAGAACCCAGGGATTGATCTGCTAGATCAGACATCGCAAAAAAAAATAAAAAAAAATAAATAACAATGATGAGAATATAAATATAGAGTTAGGGACCGCTCACCTGTGAATGTACTGCTAATAGATTATTCATGGATATTAAGCACCAAGAGGTTGTTCAACTCAGAATTGGGTAAGATAGCTCTTAGAAAAGCATAACAGGGATCTATAGATCTGAGTTGGACGTATACCAAGAAGATCAAAATGAAAAAAAACACAGAAGTATATAAGGTCAGGGTTGAGGATAATAAAATAGAGGAGTTCGATAGCTATGCGCAGAGCTCTCGGAATGATTCCATGCGATCAGCGTGACTGTATAAGAAAATCAGAGTGTCATAAGGGAGCTTGGTAAGGTTGAAATATGAAAATAAATGGAAATTTAGACATTTAAAACTACACACACAGTCCAGGATTATGAGTTTCGACAGAACGCAAAAGTCTGATCTCTTTCCTTTCTTATCAAATAATCTTAATATAGTTTAAACAACAAACTAACATACATAGTCCAGTAATGTACGTTCCATAAGAATGAAAATGTCTGATTTCTTTTATTTCCTTTTTTTTTTTAATGAAACCAGAATAACAATCTCAATACTGAAAACAATATAAAAGAAAACAATTGAACCTAATTTGCTTGTCGAGTCCGAGCTGAAGTAGATCGTTGTAGTAGCGACTGATTCAACCATCCAGATCTGACCTTCGACGAAGATACCGACAAACACCTCGGTATTATGAGTTCGGTGCCCTCAAGGCTCGACCGGCTCTGATACCAAATGTAGAACCCCTCCTTTAGGGTCCCCTTGAACTGAACCTGAAACTTAAAAAAAAACTTCATACAAACAAATTAGCCATCATAGTTATTGGAAAAATAAAATAAAAAGCGTGAATAACTTAACAAAAATAAGCAAAACTTTAACCTGTCAACCCGATCCGGTTGGTCCATTGTCGCCTTCGTCTTCCGTAGGATCCCTCCAGCAAAGCTCGTTTAACCATTGGCGAAGCAACCGTTAGCTTCGCCACCCAACCATAGGCTCATGCTTTCAGTCGCATGGCCTCCCCCGAGCTTTGGGTCGTAGAGCTCACACAAGTAGTTCAGAAATTCAGCTTGGGCTTCCCTTCCCACCAGGATTTCTAAGCCAAACCCTTAGATAGAAGCAAGTCTTTGAGGCATTTGAAAATTATGACAATCGTCCAAATTATGGGCCCTTTACCCATTCCCAAAGCCTTCCTTATAAAGGAAAATCTCATGCGACACATGTCGCTTCATGCATAATTACATATTTTTAATTAATTATTTAATTAAAACACTCACCCATCCAAGTGTCAGTTTCTCTGGGAAGTGCACCAACACCCCTAAGTTTGCTCTAGTTTGTCCCCCAGATATTTTAATTAACTCCTAGCTTTTAGTTGACTAGGTGTCTAATCTTAGGATTCTATTTTGCTCCTAAATAATGGTTTCTATTATTTTAAATGCTCAACAAAAATAACTATTCATGTGCAAATGCCTAAATTATTTTTATGCATTTGATAAGTAATAATCTAGAGTTATTCTCATAAGTTTTTATGCAGTTAAATTTAACAATCAAACTCACTAGGATCACTGTGTCGCGCCGTTGGGATCCTAGTTCCTTAATTTAATTTCTCTGACATGGCACCACTCCGTCGAGTCCAGTCATCCATAGTTTCCATTCCTCGGCAAGGCACCACATTGTTGGGTCCTTGCATTCACTCTTTCCGTTCTCGGCAGGGTACCTGTAGTGCCCCTAGACTTGTGTAGACATTGAGGGTACCTGCTGAGTGACCCGGCTGATTGAAACATTAATTAAATAACCTTTTGACCTTATTTTTTTGAGTATGTGTATCTTAATTGTTGAGGTAAATGAATAATTGCATATGTTAAACGATTAGCTATGACTATGGAAAATTATGTTGATGGATA
Organism: Larix kaempferi; assembly: GCA_027924585.1. Classification (NCBI taxonomy): domain Eukaryota; kingdom Viridiplantae; phylum Streptophyta; class Pinopsida; order Pinales; family Pinaceae; genus Larix; species Larix kaempferi. The sequence goes on along the minus strand of BSBM01000047.1, from coordinate 19,152,229 downwards.
ATGCTTAACGACTAGCTGTATGGTGATTATGCATTTGGCGACAAAATGTATATTTGATAAGATGAATGAGCAGTTTGAATAAATCATAAATGTTTAACAATGCTAGAGTTAGAAACCAGATGATGATTGTTGAGAACAGTGCTACTAATAATTTGTTGCGAGAAGTGTGTGTAGAAACAAGTGAGATGGTTCACCAACGGACACACAAAGGAACATGGAGGGTCGTAGAGTACGGGTAAATCACACACAGGGGAAGCGACAACGATGTCAACTTCCGACAAGAATACCATGCATGAGCAGATAAGCATTGATCCGCTTGGTCAAGAGGAATGCGTGAGGACGTACGAGGTGGGCCACGACGGAGCTGGTCACGTACGAGTTGAGGGGCGCACAGTGAGAACGGACTCACTCCTCAGCGCCATTAGTCCCTAGATAGCATGTAGACGGAGGATGGATGGTAACGATTCCTAAAATCCCTACAAGAGTTCCCGCAAGTCAAAACGGAAAGATGGTGGTAGAAGGGCCCAACGATGCGGTACCCTGTCAAGAACGGAAAGAATGGATGCAAGGACCCAACGAGGTGGTACCATGCCAAGGAATGGAAACCATGGATGATTGGACCTGACGGAGTGGTGCCATGTCAGGGGATTAAAAAAATTAAGGAACCATGAGCCCAACGACGTGGCACCGTGATCCTAGTGAGTTTGATTGTTAAATTAAACTGCATAAAAACTTAGGAGAATAAATCTAGATTATTACTTAGCAAATGCATAACAATAGCTTACACATTTGCACATGAATAGTTATTTTGTTGAGCATTTAAATTAATAGAAATTATTATTTAGGAGCAAAATAGATTAGACACCTAGTCAACTAAAAACTAGGAGTTGATTAAAATATGTGGGGGACAAACTAGAGCAAACTTAGGGATGTAGGTGCACTTCCCAGAGAAACTGACACTTGGATGGGTGAGTGTTTTAATTAAATAAATAGTTAAAAATATTTAATTATGCATGAAGCGACATGTGTCGCAGGAGATTTCCCTTTATAAGGAAGGCTTAAGGAATGGGTAACGGTCCCATAATTTGGACGATTGTCGTAATTTTCGAATGCCTCAAAGACTTGCTGCTATCTAAGGGTTTGGCTTAGAAATCCTGGTGGGAAGGGAAGCCCAAGCTAAATTTCTGAAATACTTGTGTGAGCTCTACGACCCAAAGCTCGGGGGAGGCCATGCGAATGAAAGCATGAGCCTATGGTTGGGTGGCGAAGCTAACGGTTGCTTCGCCTATGGTTAAACAAGCTTTGCTGGAGGGATCCTATGGAAGACGCAGACAACAATGGACCAGCTGGATCGGGTTGACAGGTTAAGGTTTGCTTATTTTTGTTAAGTTATTCACTCTTTTATTTTATTTTTCCAATAACTATAATGGCTAATTTGTTTGTATGAAGTTTTTAAAGTTCCAGGTTCAGTTCAAGGGGACCCTAAAGGAGGGGTCCTACAGTACCGCACCGTTGGGCCCTTCTACCGTCATCCTTCCGTTTTGACTTGCGGGAACTTCATGTAGGGATTTTAGGAGCCGTTACTTTCCATCCTCCGTCTACACGCTATCTAGGGACTAATGGCGCTGAGGAGTGAGTCCGTTCTCACTGCGCGCCCCTCAACTCGTACGTGACCAGCTCCGTCGTGGCCCACCTCGTACGCCCTCATGTTTTCCTCTTGAGCAAGCGGATCAGTGCTTATCTGCTCAAGCGTGGTATTCCGTCAGAAGTCGACATCGTCGTCGCTCTCCCTGTGGGTGATTTACCCGTACTCTACGACCCTTCATGTTCCTTTGTGTGTCCGTTGGTGAACCGTCTCACTTGTTTCTACACACACTTCTCACTACAATTTATTAGTAGAACTGTCCTCCATAATCATCATCTTATTTCTAAATCTAGTATTGTTAAACATTTATGATTTATTCAAACTTCTAATCAAATATACAGTTCATCGACAAATACATAATCACCGTATAGCTAGTCGTTAAGCATTATCCATATGTACAATTTTCATATCAAAGTTAATCGTTAAACATAAAATCGTCCATTCACAATAACTACCCAAAAGCACATATATCAGTCAATCGTAATCATAAATATACTCAAAATAAAATCATAGGGTTATTTTATTAATGTTTCAAATAGTCGGTGACTCAGCAGGTGCCCTCAATGTCTATAGTAGTCTACGGGCACTACAAAAACTAGTACCTCATTATTCTAAATAGTTAAGGTACTGAGGCGGGCATTACAAGTTGAAAACGCAAATTAATCTAAATGTTTTACCCTTAGGGTAATATGACTTGTTGATAGGTATGGATTGGTTTGAACACCATAGAGTTTTATTGAATTGTTATGATTAATATTTTACATGTGTAAATAATGAAGGTAATTCAGAAACAGTAAAATGAATTCATAGAAAGATTTCAGTAAGGAAGATTTCTGCTCTACAAATAAAGAGAACTACCAGAAAAGGTTGTAAAATGTTTGTTGTTAATGTTGTTAATGACAAGTGTACATCTAAAGAAGACAAGTTAAAACTAGAGGATATTCCCATCCTTAGGGACTTTTCTGACGTATTCCCGGAAGAAATTCCACGATTACCTCTGAAAAGAGAAATTGATTTCACCATTGAGTTAGTACCCGGTGCGGTACCAAACTCGAAGGCCCCATATAGGATGAATACTCTAGAGTTAAATGAGTTAAAATCTCAGCTGAAAGAATTAATAGATAAAAATTACATAAGGCCCAGTGTGTCTCCTTGGGAGCACTAGTAATTTTTGTTAAAAAGAAGGACGGTACCATGCGTTTGTGCATTGATTACCATCAGCTTAATAAAATGACAATTAAGAACCGATATCCCTTACCCCGCATAGATGATCTATTTGATCAAGTACGCGGAGCAGAGATATTCACTAAAATTGATCTAAGGTTGGGTTATCATCAAGTACGGATAAAAGATGAGGACATATTCAAAATTGCATTCAGAATGCGTTATGGACACTACGATTTCGTAGTTATGCCTTTTGGGCTAACCAACGCACTGGCAGTGTTCATGTGTTTAATGAACAACATTCTGCATAAATATTTGGATAAGTTCATAGTGGTATTCATTGATGACATTCTGGTTTACTCAAAAACTAAAGAAGATCATGATGAACATTTAAAAATCATTTTACAAGTACTTAGAGAACATTAGCTTTACGCTAAGTTCAGTAAGTGTGATTTTTATAAAGATAAAATTCAATATTTGGGTCATATAATTTCTAAAGATGGTATTTATGTTGATCCTGATAAGATAAAATCAATTAATGAATGGCCTATCCCTAAAGACGTAACTGATGTACGGTCATTCATGGGAATAATGGGTTATTATAGAAAGTTGATTGAAGGATTCTCTAGAATTGCTAATCCCATCACTTCTTTGTAGAAGAAAGGGGAGAAATTCATTTGGGATCAAAAGTGTCAAGAAAATTTTAATAAGTTAAAATAGTTATTAACTACAACACCCATTTTAAAAATTGCAGATCCCAATAAGGATTTCATCGTATGCACGGATGCATGCAACGATGGACTTGGAGGGGTCTTAAGTCAAGAAGGTCATGCAATTGCTTTTGAGTCAAGGAAGTTAAAAATACATGAAAAGAATTATGCAACGTATGAGCTTGAGTTAGCAGCTGTGATACATGCTTTAAAAATGTGGCGCCATCACTTGATTGGAAGAAAATTCATTTTAATGACTGATAATAAGGGTTTAAAGTATTTATTGGATCAAACAAATCTTAGAGCAAGGCAAGCTAGGTGGTTAGCTTTCCTTAGCGAGTACGATTTTGAGATTCATCATATTAATGGAAAGGAGAATAAGGTTGCTGATGCGTTGAGCAGAAATGCTAGATTGAGTTTTGTGGCAGCAATCAGTACTTTTAAGACTGATCTGGAAAATCAGATCGAAGAAGGAATCAATCAAGACGAAAATTACCAAAAATTACATGATAAAGTGGCTGAAAATTCATCTGAAAATGTTATAACAGACTACTGTATTAATGAAAAATGCTTCTTAACTTATAAAAACAGAATTTATGTACCTAATTTTTCGAAGGTTAAGCTATTGATTTTGGATGAAGTTCATAAGAGTCCTTATTCAGGGCATCCTGGTTATCAAAAAATGATAACTATGTTAAGAAAGGAGTATTTTTGGCCCAACATGAGTGAAGTTGCTGAATATATAGCTATATGTTTTGAATGTCAGACTATTAAAGCTGAACATCAACATCCAGCTAGACTATTGCAGCCCTTACCAATTCCAGAATGGAAATGGGAAATTATAAGCATTGATTTTATTACAGGTTTGCCTAAAAATCAGAAGCAGAATGACTCAATCATGGTTGTTGTTGATAAAATTAGTAAAGCTGCTCATTGTATTCATGTTAAAACTAATTTCAAGGCTTCTAACATTGCAGATATTTTCATGACGCAAATTTTTCATTTACACGGAATTCCAAAGGTAATTATTTCAGGCTGGGATTCTAAGTTCACAAGTAATTTTTGGACAGCACTGTTTAAAGGATTAAATACTAAATTAAATTTTAGCACTTCTTTTCACCCACAAACTGAAGGTCAAACATAAAGGGTAAATCAGATTTTAGAAAATATGTTACGATTATATGTTAAAGATCAACCATATAAGTGGGAAGATTTCTTACACTTAGCAGAATTTGCCTACAATAATAATTATCAAACATCTGCTAAGTAAAGCCCATTTGAGATTTTGTATGGAAGAAAATGTTGTACTCCAATTTCTTGGGATAATCATGTAGACAGATTAATGTTAGGACCAGATTTATTGAAAGAAATGGAGCTAACCATGAAACATGTTCAAAGTAACTTAAAGGTTGCCCAAGATTGGCAAAAAAGCTATGCTGATTTGAAATGCACTGAAAGAGAATTTCAGGTAAGAGACCATGTTTTTATAAAGGTAAAGCCCAATAAAAGTTCTTTGAAGCTTGGGAGTTGTGCTAAATTAGCACCAAGGTATTGTGGACCATTCGAAATCCTATCAAGGATAGGAGCTGTTGCATATCAATTGGCATTGCCATATAATTTAAAAATCCACAATGTTTTTCACGTTCTGTTTTAAAGAAGTATGTGCACGATGCTACTCATGTGCTGAATTGGAATGACATACAGGTGGAACCCGAAGGAGATTTTCAGGTGGAAATGGACTGTATTCTCGACCAGAGGGAAATTATGCTTCGGAATCGCACCATAGGGAAGGTAAAGGTGCAATGGGAGCACCTTAGCCCTGATGAAGCTACTTGGGAACTGGAAAGTAATATACGGGTAGCATATCTAGTTCTGTTCCATGAGGAACTTGATGATGAATAAGCAACATCGAGGACGATGTTGAGCTTAAGTGGGGGTGTTTGTAACATACCCTTTTTGCTGGAAAACATTTTGTGTTAGAAAAAGATTATGATAACTTTTATTGTAAAGTTTTATGTTGGATAGGTGTCCAAGGATGACTGTAATTTGCACAATATATTATTATTAAATAAATAAAATAGGAGACAAACACCTAAGAGGATTGCTGAAAGAGTGGTTACTGATCCACTAGGTGGAATGGAATCTGGGGTAGAAGGCAATGGACAAGTGGCAGCATCATGATGCAACTAACTAGCTATTGGTATGGGACAGCTCCCTTGAAATGTGGTCATAGTGCCCTGAAAGATGGGACTGGAGCTTGAGGCTCATTTATTCCAAACTGACCCTAAAGACCTAGGCAGTCTATATAATAGCCATCAAATTTTGAACTAAGGTTCATCACTTTTCCTTACGAGGAAATTTACCTTAGGGTTTTGCTGTGTTTGCACCCAAGAGATTTGATGAGGGGATATGCTATGTTGTTGATCATGTTGTGAGTCTGCCAAACTCTTATTGAGTTCAGGAGGTTGATGTTGAGTGGAGAAGGCATGTTATTTCAGGAGGTTGATGATGAGTGCTGAAGGCATTTTGAGTGCCTTGCTTCTACACAAATTCCATCTACTTAGTGGTTCAGTAATTAGGCTCGGGGGTTCACAAGAAGCCAGCAGTTGAGCTGCTTCTTCTGGAATAGGTTGGAAGGAACAAGCCTCCTTGGGTGCTTGTCGGCCCTATCTTCATCTACAGGTTCTATTTGTTTTTCTGTTATTAAGTAGTTAAATCTATTTATTGCAAGTATTTAATTTTAAATTATAGAATGTGTTCTGGTTTAGATACCCTTACTTTTAATGTCTGAAAAAAATTAAAAGTATGAATAGAAATGATGAATGAAGTAAATAATCTCTGCATTTTTCCCTATGCCATAGGAACTGGATCGTACTCTAGTACAAAGACAAATTAAGATAGATAGTTATGATAGGAAAATTGCCAAGATGATGAAAAGAACAACTTTGCATAAATTGTTAAATGTTCCTACTATCAAAAATTAATGTTGATTACTCTATTTTTTTACAGTACTGTTTTTACTTAATCAAATAGAAGTTTACTGTCTTAAAGATTACTATTGTGATTTATATTTATTATTGAAATCATTGTTGATACATAAATTAAAGAAGATTGCATAATTTTATCATACATAACTAATATGTCATTTTCAAGTTTTAAATCAGGGTTTATAGTTTCCATATTTTCTTCTCAAAGTTTACTATAGTCCACTGTTATTTTCACTACTATACATACAGGATAAATAAGCGAACATAAGTCTCATATTACAAACCTAGGGTTTGCACTTTTCACTTTCAAAGCCATACATTAAAACTATTGAATTTATCATTGAAAAATGGTAACAAAGATATTAAAATATATATTTTATTTAAACAGTTCTCAACTTAGTATTCATTCACATGTTTCTAATTCCATAAAACAAAATTACACAGCTGCATTCTTTTATACAAAATCGATCTAGTTAAACAAACTCACTATCGTTTAAAAGTTCCATTATTTCATTATCAGTAGAACACCTCTAAACAACAGAAGCAAAACAAGTTTGGACTTTCCAAAGGCTTGATGACGAGTAAACCCATAACAATATAGAGATGAGTAAACCCATAATTACATCAAATTCAAAAACAAAGGTCTGCTAAAACACAAGTTTCATTTCCACATTTGAAATCGACAAGTCACATGTTTTGTTCATGGGCCAAGCCCCAAAACGATGAAACAAAACAACTACAGCAACATAAACTTATAAATTTTTTTTTATATTAAAAACTCGACAGAGATTGAAACCCTCGTTGACAAAGGTACATTGCCCAGTTCAAACTCAGAACCCAAACAATGTATAGTAAACTACAAAACTATTACATCGACTCTGCAAGATGAGAGGCATCCTAACACGGGCTTAACACAAAAAAACATGGGTTTTGAACCACGATTTCCAGGACAAAGTTGTTACAACTTCAAATGTTGGCCACAAATCTTCCAGGAGAACCTACGGAGGGTTTTTCCACTGGGGCTTACCATTTTATAGCATTCCATCCATTTCCAACAAACCCCAACACTGTAAAATCCACAAGGGAGGCAGTTTCTGCCACACAATCACCCAGAAGTTATAACGAATTCCAAACGAATACATGGTAAACCAAAGCTGTATTTAACAAATAGTGTTACGAGTAAATTTTACCTTCACAGTAACAGTCAGATGGAATGCTTCATGCTTCCATTTCCTCCACCGACACAACAGAAGTATCATGTAGCTGAACAATGATCGAACTCAGAGGATAACTCACCAAAAACCTAACCTATCACACGACCAAAGCCATAGGGATTCATTGCCTTAAAACCTTCGAACCTGAGCAACTTATATAGTAAGTTTCACCATAAAAATTACAAAGATTGTAATTATAAAGCCATCAACAAACCACCCAGGGTCGAGCCCTACTATCCAGCAGCCTGTCGACCTCTTCCCCAAACTAAAAACTCCAAATGAATGCGTTAAGGAAAACAAAAAACAGAAATGCAAGACTGCCATAGGGTTTAACATCTCAATGATCGAGACAGTTAGATCAACGATCAATATTTGGCCAGCCAAGCCACGACAGTACCAAGGCAGAGACACGATCAATCACCATTAATAACATCAATAAATAAACAGCACATTTGGAGTTCCATATCACCAGGGCAGAGCCTATAGCTCGACGAAGTTCTAACCATTCATACAACTATATCACATGGAGCCAGATACACGTTGGAGCCATCGAGACAAACCACTGCCATTGCACAAGGTTTAAATTTAATGCCAAATCTTACGTATCACCTGCCAGGCCATTACCTGCAACTGCATTAAATTCATGTCAGTGTCAAGCTAAGGTATACAACATGATCTCGGGATTATATCACCACTATATTACAACTGCATTGCAATCCCGTTGTATAGTTTCAACCATAGGGTATTATCATATTGTGATATTCCATTTACTTATAAAGTCTCAAACCATGATATAATTCGTATGGCTTGTGTGCATTTTCACTTTGAACCATAGGTTGTATGCATATCATGTTTCCAATGTCAACCTATCGCATAACAAAAGCCAAACCTTATGTTGTATTCATAACCACTATATAAAATCAACTCTAAACTTTATTGCATTGTATAATGCCTTTGTTTCATACATTTTTAATGTTAAGTCCCCATTTGCTTAGGGCGCATATATTCCAAGTCAAATGTTAAGTTATCATTTGCATAGTATGCACATAGTGTAATTTAAATGTTAAGTCTCACAAACATAGTTTCACACAATAGAATAAAGTATTAAGTTTCAAATTGCATATGGTTAAGTATTGAAACCCTAGCAATTATTCTATGGAAGTGTTATGACAATTTAATATGTGTCACTATTACATAAACTATTATCCTATCCATACAGTGATGTAGTCGAATAATATTCTAGGAGCACATATGATTTAAGTACATGAATTATGTCATGAAGGCTTTTGAAGGCCATCGTCGTTACAAGCTATAGCGTTATAGTAATGCTATTATTTTTACACAATTGCATTTTTTAATTGAACAATATCATTGATTACAGTAGAATTATAGTGCAAAATATCTCTAGCTACACTTACAAGTGTTAGGATAAAAATAGTACAGATTGATAAAGATAAACCAAAATTACATACCATCGACACCTTCAAGCACGGTAGTTTACACATCTATCTTAAAAACAGGGGTGACTAGCTGAAACGTATAACCTGTCTTGAATTACTGGAATCACTTATTTATTTTACCCGCAGATATGCGAAAGAGAGAATCCAATGCTTTAGCTATCAAAGCAAAGTAAACCCAAGGGCACCCTGTAGGAACCCCTTCAGAAATATGCAAACAAGTCATCAGTATTTATTACTAGAACCATTATAACATGAAAAGGAACCATTATAACATGAAAAGATAGATATTGTTATATCGCATTTAATTTATAAATATCTGTCTTTTATGTTTAGAAATAATATTGTGAAGTTGCCATTAGATAAATATTTAAACATCTTTCATTCCGTAGTTAGCATTATCTCTATGGTTTTGCTATATCAAAAATTTTAAATTTTTAGCGATTTTTGGGATCTTACACCGACCCTATAATTGAGGAAGTTTCTATTCAAGTGAAGATTATAAATAGAAGTGTTATCACGCTTCATATGTCACATTCAAGCAAACTCGTCTCTCTCAATTGGTGCACACTTCTCAAGGAGGACAAGTGAAGTTCACTAGAATCATAACTTTGGGGTTTCTCTTATTCTCTTATTCTTTTGTTCTCTTGGAATATTATCTACCCCCATTAGGGTTTATTGTGAAGGAGGTTGAACCTATCTTGTTCTAGGGTTGAACTTCATGATTGGTATCGTTCTTGTATTGGATTAATTTCTTCTGAGAAAAGTTTGTTTGGTTTTCTCTCATTAGGGTTTCCCAGGATAAATATTTGTGTCTCTTGTGGATGGTTATCTTTCAGTGATCCTTGTTTTATTTTCTACTACAAATTAATGATGTTATAATTGTGGGATGAAATGAATTATGAATTAAGTTGAAAGAGCTGAAAATTATAGTGCTAAGCTAAAAATTCAACATGATATTAGAGCAGTATTGAATAGAAGCCATTGCTAGAGGTTGTGTATGCCCTCTCCAAGGAAACAAGGAAACAATAATGAAAATTTAAACAACTAGGATTTGGGTATTTACAATGATCGCCCTTAGAAAATCCAATAATATCCAACCAAGGTAATAACTACAAAACATATACTTGATACCATGCTAAATTATTAACATATTAAAAGAGGTTCTCAAGGATCAAAATAGGTGTCCCCCCCTTACATGCTCTACCTTGAAAGCACAAGATTCCTAGTCATGAGCACTTTAGATACTAGTGTAGGATCAGTGGCATACTGTGTTTTCCAAATGAATCTTTGGATTTTTGGAGAGGCTCTTTTTGAACATGAAATGTTGTTATGAATCCTATGGGAACAAGTTATTTTGCATACAAGCCCATAACTACACAATAAATCCGTAGTGCTAGGACATTTGATATAGCACTATAGTAAAAGGCCACAAGTCCTAAAGAAAATTATTAGGTCTTAAATGCAATTTAGGGTGACTTCAACCTCGAGTTGATGATATTGGATATGGGTTTCAAGTCCTCAAGTTGATGATATCATCCTCCCTCACTTCCTTGCTAACATTGTCAAAATTTTTGATGCCATGACATGTGGGTCATCTTTTCAAAAGTTATGCTTATTGAACATGTTTCATATGTGTAATTGTCTTTGTATTTCCTTTGTAATGGAAATATTGTCCTCAGTGACAATCCTTACAATGAAGATAAAACAAGAAACCATGGTTGACGAGGAGGTGTATTTGTGGCATAGGCTTCTATGGATACACTCCTTGCATAACAAATGTTGAGGATCCTTGAAGAGGGGTATAAAGGGTTTTGAACTAATGGTTTGCGTGCACATCTTTTGGCAAAATTATTGTTGAGGCAATGATGTTTTTGTTTAATGGATCTATTTGAAAAGTTGTTGTTATGTTGCTTAAGTTAGGCTCACCATTTGCACATTTAATGTCATTAAAGCATCAACAACAAAGATGGATGAAAAGGTGAAAATTCTAAAGGTGAGTTGTGTGATGGTGATATTTATATGTACTTATTGTATAGGGGCTTTTAGTATAGCGGAAAAATAGAGCCACTATTTTAAAAAATAGTTGTATTCCTAGTTCTCCACATCCCTCTGATGAAAAATCATAGACACTTGTTTAAAAAGAGGGGCATTTGTTATCCATGTTTCCATACTTATATCAAAAGAAGAAGATTCCCAAACCTCATAAATATGTAGACTCAACCTCACTTCCATCCAAACTTGCTTTGAGAATTCACATTTTACAAAGAGATGAGTTATAGACTCTGTATCCTTAGTACACAAGCTAAAGAAAATATTTATTTCAAATTTCCAATTTTCCAAGACAACCAAGAACCCATCCATGGGAATATATTAACAAGCCCTCTCCAGAACCCATCTAGGGGGATATATTAACAAGAGATACTCTGTTTGAAGAAGAGGACATGGATGTATGAATGCATTCTCTATGTTTGTTTTGTTTTCATTCCATGGTAGCAGAGCACATAAGCAGTTATAAAAATGGAGGGAAAATTGGCTTGTTGATGTTTGAAATAAAATGCATAGCCCTTGTCAAGATATAATGATGTGTGGTAGGATTGTGAGGGATTTTGGTGGAATATATATGGTTAGTGAAAACGGAACTACGGGTTAGTTAACACGTTAGATTTGGGTATTGTAAGAAAAATGGCTCTTGGTATTTTTCTTGGAGTTTACTTTATCTTCATATTTGGTGAAGGGGGTTATATCTATAAGTAGTTGGTGGTGGTGTTTAGGTGATTTGCAATCAATCATGATGAAGATGAAGATGAAGGTAAGTTTAATACTTAGTTTTTAAGGGAATATTCAAGTTCTTCTAAACAAAATATTAAATTGTTGTTGTAGATATGGTTGAGAGTTGGAGTTTTTTTTTTCTAGTTTCTTAACAATTTTCTTAGTAGGGAAAAAGATGGATATCACATAATGTTGGAAAAAGATTCCATATGTAGTGGTCCATGGTTCATGAGCCTTAATATCATTAGTTTGGTGTCATGTTTATTGTTTTTTTCCATGGATAACAATTTCTTCAATCATCAATCACTTAATACCACCAACGGCTAAACACTCCTAACACGACCAACGCACACAAATGACTCATGGACCTAGCACACCCAACCCATATAATGAATTCATGTACCTTTGAAGATTCAACCTCTAACTCCGTACCCTAACCCTAACGTCTAACCCATCACAAACTAACATGTTAACTCATAAACTACTTACCCACTAGTACCCCCAAAATCTAAACCATTTAACCACTAACTGAATACCCCACTAGTAAATTACATTTAACCCACAAATCCCTCAATGCATAATTCATTACTAATTTGTACGCATTACCCTGTTAATCCATTAGTCCTCGAACCCTAACCCACTACCCTTTGAATCATGCACCAACACACTTAAAACACTACCACAATGAACTTTGACCTTAGGTTCTTAAACAAGGATTCAAACTTCAAGCTCAGTAATAGGACATTAGTTTCTCAATTCAAAGCCTTTGACATTAAGGCTGAACGATCACTACATGGCCTTTTATCAAACCAAAAATAGTTTCATGCAGTCATGGTTTCATTGGCTAGATTGTGGCTGTGACCTTACAAAATATCGGGAAATTTGAATATAGATTGATGTTTTTATAGTATTTCATGGTGTGTGGGTGAAGCATTTAACCCAACAATCTTCTTTAGGCCTTGGGGTTATGTGACTTATGGTGAGTTATGCTGACATTACCCCATGCATTGGTGTGATTATTTGGCATAATGAGGGAAGGATATTGGTTGGTACATGATAATATGAGGTGTAACATCCCAAAATTTCGTAAATTTTTATTTTTATTTTTATTTATTTATATTTATATTTATATTTATATTTTATTTTATTTTATTTTATTTTATTTTTTTATTATTTATATTTTATTTATTTATATTTATATTTTTTATTTATTTATATTTATATTTTTTATTATTATTTATTTATTTATTTTTAATTTTTTAATTTTTTAATTTTTTTTAAACTTTTTAAATTTTTTAAATTTTTTTTAATTTTTAATTTTTAATTTTTATTTATTTTTATTTTATTTATTTATTTATTTATTTTTTTGAACATTAGATTTAAAATTTGATGTTGTGCGGAAGTAATAAATGTCTATTAAATAACTAACTGGATAATAATTAATTACAACATGTAATTATCTTTAAATATTTTTAATTGTCTTATCGACAACTAATTGTATTAATACTCCTATGTCAGTTTTAATTATCGTAATTATTATTTGAGCCGTCATTCTCTGTCCACGTATAATATTTCATGGGACATAAGTATTACGATGCTATAACTATAATTATGAAAATATTGTCTTTTGATAAGATGCGTGATAATTATGTTATAGCCCTACATATAGTTGTGATCATAATATGACTTGGTTGTACTTTTGTGTTATGGTCTGATAGATGTTATTTATGCTATTATTTACTTATTGATACACTTTTATTTATAATTAACTCTTTGTTGGCAGTTGGATTCTGGTGTACCATTGAGGCTTACTTAAATTAAGCTAACACACCATCTCTTTAACTGTACAGATTATAGATTGCATACGTTTTGGTGTTTGATGAAATAATGCGATGAATTATATTAAGTCCTATGTTAGAGATATTAAAGATCCTCGCCTTATTTAAGTGGTGACTTGTAAGTCTAGATACCAAGGTTATACATACACACCATGTTTAATAATTATTGTGTGAATTTAAAAATGCATTGAAGTCCATGGTGACCAAAGTTATTCTTCATTGTTTCTAGTTTATTATGCTTACCCTGGTGTGGGAGTCTCCATACCTTGCAAAGGATGGTGGAAAGGTTATTGTGTTGATAACCGCAATACTAACTCTATGGCAAAGGCAGACTATGGTGTTTCCATGCAATATATCGAGGTACTAACATTTTCTATGGTTTAAACTATGGAATAGTGGGTTATGAGCTTTCATCCAACGCCATATTAAACTATGCAATGGAAACTATGTTAAAACTATAATAAAGTGGGTCTTTGCATAATCAACGATGTGGTCGTAGCTGTCACATTAATTGTGATCATGTGAAGCTCGTAAATGCAACTTGATACTATCAAAACCCTACTTCGAAGTTTGGGTTTTCGATCTTTGGTTTAATGTTGCTTTGCATTATGGAGGAGGAGGTTGGGCCTTCTTGGCCACCATGACTATTAGCATTCATTCTCCACTTCGCCATGTTAGTTGGGAGTTGAAGAGTGTTGGGTAGTGGGGAGTTATTGTGTTGCATCGTGTTCAGGGTTTCCAACCTTTGGTTCCTTCCTCGGCTTCAAGTTGTTATTAACCAGGTAAGATACAATACAGTAAGAAGACCTCCTTTCAATTTCAATATCGTGTTTTAACATTTGCATCGGTATTTAATCCGGTTTATAATTCTATGGAAGGGTAAGGTATTTGTTCCACGGTGAAGTCAAAGGAACGAGCCACCATGGTGTACATCCACCGGTAAGCCTCGGTCAGATCGGTTCTCCTATGTCAACAAGGATGTAATATTTAATTTTCTCTTTGTCAATACACACTCCATGTGTAGACAAGGTTGTCGAGGTTACATTGCTGCAATAGTTGTTTTCTAGGCAATGACCGGAGTTGGGGTTTCGCTTGTAGTATTTGTAGGAAGTTTTTTTAATGGAGTATCATTGGTCCTCCTGGTAGTTTGACTACAATGTAATACTACATTATGTGAATAAGAGGTGTTTTACTCATTTTCTTTGGAAATGTATTCTTTTTAAACTCTGTGTATAAATTGTTTTGGAGTTTCGTTTTAGTTAGAGATGAAAGGGATGAACCCTAACTTCAATTTATGAATAAAATTGAAAGAAGATACATGATTTAAACCCATGTGTTCATCCATGAAGTTTAAATGTTAACTTATAAGTTTTTAAAAGTCAATTGCTTAAAACCCGAGCGAGTCGAGACTCGAGCCGTAATCCATTGTCCATAATTATTTTAAAATATATTATTATGAACTTGTTTACAAGATAATGTCACTGTGAGTCGGTTCTACAAAATATTAGTTTGAATGTTTTAAGTTGTGTAAGTTACATCTTGGGCGAGCTCGTGTTGAGACTCGAACCATGGATCACTTGTGAAATGGACTTTGTTTTCATTAAAGATTTTAATAATGTATTACATTGGGGTTCTGTTTTTAATGTGTAACCTGGTTTGCTTTACAGGGTTTAGACCTGGGCCTGACATTGCATGAATTTATATGTTGTTAACTTTGTTGAACCTTGTGTTTCAACGTAAGGGTGAGCTCCCAAATGGGGACTCAAACCCTTGTGTGAAGTTTGGATTCTGTATAATGTTTTAAAGTAGGCAACTAGAACTTTAAAGAATTTCTATTATTATGTTTAATATGTGGGTTAGACCCTTGGATGAGCCTTTGCAGGTCTCAATCCTGATATGTTTCTTGTAATAAATTATTACCGTGGTATAATGGTTAAGGGATTTTACTCCTACTATATGCTTATACATTTTTACAGTAATACTCTATAATAGTTCGATACTTGTATATTCGATATATTTCAATTCAAGTTGAGAAGTGATGAGGGTTTTCATAATAGGTATGTACAGAAAAGTTTAGAGTTTCTATATTAAATGAATCGAGGATTTTGCATTATTGATATAAGAGAAATATTAATATAATTTAATATATTATCTATGTATATTGTTTAAATTATTACATAGATAATATGCTATGTTATTCGAGTAGTTTTGTTTTACAATGTGACCGATTAAAAGATAATGCTACAGTTTAAGAGTTGCATCAATGTTTAGTATAGATATACGATGTGTAGATATATAGACTCTGTTTAAAAAACATTATTTTTATCTTATGAACACAATAGTAAATGTTTGGCTAGATATTTTAGTTTTTCATTCTAAGATGAAACCCTATATCATTCTGCTAATTTTTTTAAGGAATCTAGCATAAAAATCTAAATACATTTATATTGATAAAAAAACTTGAAATTGTTATAGTATATAGTATAGATTTTCTATGCTATAAAAGTAGAATATCATAAAAAGACTCATTCTATTTGAAGTATAAACCTACTTGTTATAGGTCAAATCTGCACTTCTCCGTCCATGATCACATTACTCGGTCGATCACACAAAGGACACTATGGATGGAAGAGCTAGATTTACCTTGGATGAGTTATTGCTAAGATTACACTCTTCAGTTGAAAATATTATTTTTGCTACAGTTTTCATGATGTGTGTGCTACTATTACCACAGTAATATAGCGTTTTGAACACTAGTCTTATTGAAGACAACCTACGCACATCCTCCAAAATGTTGCAAACGTTGGTTGTCAAGTGCAGAAGTTGCATACTGTGCGCTAGTCTACTTGAATGAAACCTACGCACATCTTAAGATGAAATGAAAAAAAATATTAAGATTATGAATTGGGATTACTTGAAGTTGGTTTTGCAACTTCCCAACCTCCCAATTCAACCACCTCTCGAATTAAACTGCCTACCTTGTCCCATAAATACAAGGGGAAGCCATGAGAGAGAGGACTAGAATAAATGAGAAGCTGCTGTTATGCTGGAGGAATTCTTAAGTCATTGTGAGGAACAGGAGCCCAGTACTCAGTTGCAGAAGTGTCTGGACAAATCATGTATATATGTACTTATCTACATTTCTTTGATAATAAAAGGTGGAAATACCCTTCTTGTCCCAATCAAATGTCTAATTGATGGAATGTCTATTTGCTTGAATATATGATTGTAGTTGATGTTAAGTTATTTCCAATTTCATCATATTTATTACAGTCAAGATATGCTGAGGAAGGTTAAATTTGTTTTGTAGGTTCATCATTGTGGAAGAGTGGGCGAAGGCTAGGACCAGCCATCATTAAAAATGTACAAATTTCGAAATCCTAACCTCTTTCCATTTATAATAATGAATGCAAAACATGAATGTATTTACCTGTCACCCCATGTAAGTTGGTAGTGTTGTATCCCTCACTATAAGGTATTTTCCTGCACAACAGAACTGGCGACTCCGTTGGGGAGTAACCAGTTTTTTTTGCTCTAGGGGACCTCGCTAGGTTTTCTTCTAGTTTATTCAGTCTTTTATTCTTTGAGAGGTTTTTTATAGGTTATTTTCCTGTTCTTTTTATCTTGATTCATTTCAGTCTGCTTCAGCAAAGCTTTTTTGATTGCTTTAAGTCCCTGTGCACTGGATTACTGTGCATACAGTAGCGCATTTCTGTCTTGTGCGCCGATTTCCCTCAAACACATTAGCGCATTTCTTGTGGCAGGCGTTGGTTCTTGTACCACACAGCAACACACTTTTCCTATAGGTTTAATCCTTTTACTAGGGTTTGGTTCCAAGTGATTGGGTCTACTTCTAGCATGTTGCCTTGCTTCTTTGACTGATTATTGAGACTTGTTTGTCTTTCTTGAGCTTTCTTTGCCTCTCTGGAGTCCTGTAGATTTCCTTTACTTGCTTTAGCACTTGTTTAAGGTGTCTTTTCTGCTTTTTTGGAACTTTTGATGCTTTGTGTGACTCTTTGCTAGGCATAGTAGCATTCTTATTGACCTAGATGCTTGTTGTCGTTATACAGACCTATGCACTCAATGCTTGTTGTCTGTAGCAACAGCTGCGCACTTTTACTAAGTCTTGTCCTTTTTTTAAGGGTTTGATCCCAGTTTTAGTTTTTAGGGTGGCTTTGAAGGTTTGTTTGGTCTAGATACCTTTTGAACATCTGTTCAGATGAGTCTGAGTGAGTTGAAGCTTTCTAATTAGCTTTTCCTTTGATTCTGTGTGTTGGTAGGGTTACTTTTGGTTTGCTTACCTACTCTTTTGTTTGGCGGGTGTTTTATTAGGTTTATTGGTGCTTATGAGAAGCCTCTTGGTTTGTTTTCTGTTTTGTGCATCAGCTTTACCTTATTTTCTTTTACATCTTGCTCCAAACCTTGAGTTGGTTCATCGAAACAACTCGGTAGGTGGAGTCTTTCTCAAGTATTTTTGATTTGATTGTTTTAAGCCATTAGGTTGTTTTTCCTTACTCACACTTTGTGTTAGGTCTTACTTGTTCCTTTTTCAAGTTCACTTTCTTTTGCAAATATTAGAAAAGACAAAAATTGAAATTGGTAGCTTAGTAATGAGATTTATCATCATTTTCGAAGTAGCATAGTTTATCTTGCTTTGGAAAATTTAAAAGAAAATTGAAAATTTTTATTTAGGATTGCCTGGTTTCAGTTTTGGAAAAAAAAAAAAATGAAAAGAATTTTTTTTTTTTTGTGAAGTTTCATGCATTATTTTTATACGCACTTTGCTTTCTGTCGAAACCATTACACACACTTCACTACCCTTATTGAGTAAAAAGTAGCCTTTAAAAAGAAATATTAATAAAATTAACTAGCAAATTTTTCTTTTTAGGTATACACATCATCAACTAGCTTAGGCCAGGGTTTCGGGGTAAATAACCTTAAACTACAAATCGGCTTCATTACTCAACAATTGTAGTAAGACAGTCTATTAGGTAAACCCACCTCTATCAAAATATCCTAGGAACGCTCTACTCAAACCAGATTTAACCACGAGGCCGTGGGCGATTGGAACTGTTGAGGATACCCCCTCACTTTTCTCTCAACCATAAACTAGAGCTGATTCGCGTATGGGGATCCACTAGTAATTTTAAGTGCTTTTGGATTTCGGGCTTTTCTACCCTACCCATGTGTCTTGGATGGGATGACGACTGTTCCCCCAGGTTTTTTCATATTGGCGGTATCCGTAGTATCATAGCCCTAGGGATCTACAGAGGTAGAGTGGAAGGATATTTCCACTTCACCTCGAACAGACGTGGAAGGTAACCCTTTGGCAGTAATCCTGGGAGGGCGGTTTGGTGATTCAAATGCTTGCACCTAGAGGACCTCCATTGGACGCTGCGTAACTGACCATTGATACTCTATTGGTTTGGTCTGGGCCCTCATCATCCCATAATTGCTTCTAAGAGTATTTGTCTTGTTTGCCTGGTTTGATCACTTAGGAAATTTTTAGTGGTATGCTATTTGCTCCCTATTCGTACTGGCCACCAGGTTTGGTACTTAGTTTTCTTTTCATATAGTTGTGGAGGACCAACATCTTCATAGGTCTTGGAGGCTGCAAAACCTTCCCCCACTCATTATGAATCCTCCACTGCCACCGCGACACCGGAGGATGGATTCCCGTTGTTCATTCGAAATTACGGGAGAAACAAAAGTACCTGGAGAACCACAGCCCCGAGTTCAGGATCAACAGTTCTTTGATACTATTGAGGTTGACGACTTAACTCCCCAAGAGTTTAACCCTCCTTTTAACCTTCCGCTGACTGGACCCAACGATCCACTACTGGTACCTGTAGGATTTCTAGGCCAACCTGAGTACAGTGCATACTTGTTTACACTTGGTTACATAATGACTAACCCAGGAGATGAGAAGGGAGTTCCTCAAACTCCCACAACAAATATGGCTACAAGGATTATCAATCCTTCTTTTACAAACACTGCAACACCAAGCTCTTCGCAGACTGCTTTTGCTTCGATCCCATCCTTTAGTTTTAATGCTGGTACTGTAGGCATGCCGAGCTCATAAGCTTCGACATCTGCTTCAGTTTCCACCCCTACCTTTGGACCAACTAATGTCCCTTTGACAGGGATACCCATAGTGACCTTTACTCAACCTCCTGTTACTCAACAGTTCAAGGGTATACCTCAGAATAATGCTTCCACATCTGTTGTAGGATCGATCCCCACTCCATCTATGCCTGTTATGGGTACGATGACGGAACCGTCTGTTACAACTTGTAGTGCCCCTAGACTACTGTAGACATTGAGGGCACTTGCTTAGTGACCCGACTGTTTGAAACATTAATAAAATAATCCTTTGATTTTATTTTGAGTATATTTATGATTACGATTGATTGTAAATCAATAAAATAATGATTTATGTTTGTGAGAAATGTGTGTAGCGACGGGTGAAACGGTTCACCGAAGGACACACAAAGGAATATGAAGGGTCGTAGAGTACGGGTAAATCACACACAGGGGGAGCGACGACGATGTCGACTTCTGACAAGAATACCACGCATGAGCAGATAAGCACTGATCCGCTTGCTCAAGAGGAATGTGTGAGGGCGTACAAGGTAGGCCACGACGGAGCTGGTCACGTACGAGTTGAGGGGCGCGCAGTGAGAACGGACTCACTCCTCAGCGCCATTAGTCCCTAGATAGCATGTAGACAGAGGATGGATGGTAACGATTCCTAAAATCCCTACAAGAGTTCCCGCAAGTCAAAACGGAAAGATGGTGGCAGAAGGGCCCGACGATGCGGTACCCTGTCGAGAAATGAAAGAATGGACGCAAGGACCCAACGATGTGGTACCATGCCGAGGAATGGAAACCATGGATGACTGGACCCGACAGAGTGGTGCCATGTCAGAGAATTAAAGTTAAGGAACCAGGAGCCCAACGGCGCGGCACCGTGATCCTAGTGAGTTTGATTGTTAAATTAAACTACATAAAAACTTAGGAGAATAACTCTAGATTATTACTTAGCAAATGCATAAAAAAAATAGTTTAGACATTTGCACTTGAGTAGTTGTTTTTGTTGAGCATTTAAAATAATAGAAATCATTATTTAGAATCAAAATAGAATCCTAAGATTAGACACCTAGTCAACTAAAAGCTAGGAGTTGATTAAAATATCCGGGGGACAAACTAGAGCAAACTTAGGGATGTAGGTGCACTTCCCAGAGAAACTGACACTTGGATGGGTGAGTGTTTTAATTAAATAATTAAATAAAAATATTTAATTATGCATGAAGCGACATGTGTCGCAGGAGATTTTCCTTTATAAGGAAGGCTTAGGGAATGGGTAAAGGGCCCATAATTTGGATGATTGTCGTAATTTTCGAATGCCTCAAAGACTTGCTGCTATCTAAGGGTTTGGCTAAGAAATCCTGGTGGGAAGGGAAACCCAAGCTGGATTTCTGAAAAACGTGTGTGAGCCCTACGACCCAAAGCTCGGGGGAGGCCATGCGACTGAAAGCATGAGCCTATGGTTGGGTGGCGAAGCTAACGGTTGCTTCGCCTACGGTTAAACGAGCTTTGCTGGTTATGGTTATGGTTTGTTTTAAATTTGCTAGTTTATTCGTTTATTTAGTTTATTTATCCAGTCATTATGCTTTCTAATCTCTTTTGTATCAAGTGGCTGAGTTTCAGGTTAAACAGGAAGGACCCTAGAGGAGGGGTTCTACATTTGGTATCAGAGCCGGTCGAGCCTTGAGGGCACCGAACTCAGATTATACACGGGTTTTCGGTATCGTCAAAACTGGGTGGATCCGGACATTCGAATCAACTACTGCTACAACCAAATTCGACTCGCAGCTCAACCGCCGAACAGGTTCAATGTTAATTCATCATTACATTAAATGTTTAAATGATTATTCCTTTTGCCTATTATGTGGAATAGTGATTTCTGATTAGGATTTAGAATGCATGCTTCTATTGAACGGCCATTACCCAACTATATGCTGAAATTGGGTTTAGATCTCTGCACAAACCGAAACTTCGAATCTTATATTATATTTTTGAGCTCTCTGCGTTTACATTTAAGTCGAAAATCTTACTGTAGACTGAAATTCAGAATCTTTTTTTTTTTTATATATCTCTGTGATGAAGAAGGAAGTCGAAAACTCTCTGCATAATTCAGAACTTAAAACTTGTATTTATATTTCTGAGATCTCTGTGTTTAAAGAGTAAATCGAAAATCTAATTATAAACTGAAATTCAGGATCTTGATTTATACCTCTTTGTTTAAGAAGGAAGTTGAAATTCTCTGCATAATCGTAACTTAAATATTGTATCTATAATTTAAGATCTTTGCGTTTAAGGAATAAGTCGGAAATCTTGTATGAACTGAACTTCTGGATCTTGTTTTATGATTGTATGGAGATCTCTGCGTTCAAACTGTGTCGTCGAAAAAACCGCTGCATAGATCGAAATCACGAATCTTAACTCACTTTTATTTTATAAGATCTCTGAGATAGATCGAAGTGGATCGTCTCAATATAGATCGAATTATTCGGATCACATCTGTATGTCCAAATTGCTGGTCTCTGCGTACCTGGATAAGTGTCGGTCGTGAAAGACCTCTCTGTGTAACCGCCATCTTGAGACCTCTGTCCAATTGAAGACCATCATGAGATCATCGATCCTGAGAGTTTTCCCTGTGCAACTAACGTGAAGATTTTCTGTGTGGTTTTTAACTTATGTGCAATTATAAATTGAAAGTTTAAGATTCTGTGAGGATGTATGACTGAAACATCTATGTTGTAAATCGAAAGGAAAAGTTTATAGGTATGCTCAAGTATTTGCATCTCTGATTGGGGAGTTGTTTCAATGGGAACAATTTAGTATTATAGTTAGGCTGGGTTGAGTTCTGTACACGGATTGATCTCTGTAATATTTATTCTTTCTTGAGTACTGTATACACATATGTGTAAACCGAAATCCGATTTGTGGTGATTGAATCCATTGGAGACGATCGGATCCACAGTCCTTTTATTAAACGTTGTTGCGTCTTTTGCGTTTCCAGATCTATTATATTAGAAGTCGATTGGGTATCGGACCACTCAATCTCTGTTCACTTCTTTTTGCGTTCCAGATTTATATATTTTAAGTCGAATCTTTCAAATCTCTGTTCGCAACTTTTGCGTTTCCAGATTTAGTATATTAGAAGTCGACTGGATATTAGATCACTCAGTCTCTGTTCACATCTCTCTGCGATCCAGAATTATTTTTTTTAAGACGATTGGATATCGGATCTGTCAAACTCTGTCTTCGTGTCGGTGAGATCCATATGGATCCGGTTCGTGTCCCCATTTTTTTTTTTTTGTGTGTGTGAAGATCTATTTCAACTCCAGATTTTGCATTGATCTCAATTTGTTCTATAAAATCACAGTGCTTCCATTTCGAGATCTGCTGGGCGTTCTCCAGAATCTGTGGCGCGAATTGCAGCTTAATCATTAAAAGTTTCTATGTACTTAATTCGGATGGCAACTCCAGATTCAGCTTTGATGATCTTAAATTGTTCTTTAAAATCATAGTGCTTCCATAATCGATTGACATTCCTGCAAGTTGTGATTTGAATCGTTCTTGATCTATTACATTCACTGTGCTATTATAATTCTGTTTAAATGTTTTCATAAGTATAAATTTCTGAGAATGCGTAGAGGGTTGGGGAAAGTACAGAAGTAAATCGATCTGGTATTTTATGAAATAATAACTCTGTTTTCAATATATAGATCTATTTCAACCCCTCTGAATGTGTTGAGATCTTGGGAAAATATAACTGTAAATCGATCTGACTTTCTATGAGATTTATAATCCTGTGGCATCCATTGACGTTTCCAGATCCCTTAAGACGAATTGTAAGTTGCTATGAAGATTCTATGTGTTGATCAAATTCGTCGAGCATTCCCAAAATTGTTAAAAACATCTTGTAATTTATCCTGTAAAAATATGTGTTTATCCAATTCGGTGTGGTGTCTCCAGATCTCATAAGTCGATTTTCAAATTGTTCTTTAAACTCTATGTTTATCCAATTCGGTATGGTGCTCCCAGATCTCATAATGGATATTGTGTAATTGTCCTTTAAAAGTTTGTGTAGATCCATTTCTGTTGGCATTCCATTATCTCTCTATCAGTGTGAGTCATGCTGATCTCTGCGATTTAGCATTAGAATCATTTTTATTTATAGCAGTGATCTTGTCATTTAAACCCTGGGATCGATGTCCATTATCTCTCTGTCAGTTTGAGTC
Source organism: Larix kaempferi (assembly GCA_027924585.1). Classification (NCBI taxonomy): domain Eukaryota; kingdom Viridiplantae; phylum Streptophyta; class Pinopsida; order Pinales; family Pinaceae; genus Larix; species Larix kaempferi. The sequence goes on along the minus strand of BSBM01000047.1, from coordinate 19,128,132 downwards.
ATGCTGATCTCTGCGATTTAGCATTGGATTCATTTTTAATTATAGCAGTAATCTTGTCATTTAAACCCTAGGATCACTGTCCATTATCTCTCTTTAGTTTGATTCATGCTGATTTCTGCGATTTAGCATTGGATTCATGTTTAATTATAGCAGTGATCTTGTCATTTAAACCCTGGGATCGCTATCCATTATCTCTCTGTCAGTTTGAGTCATGTTGATCTCTGCGATTTAGCATTGGATTCATTTTTATTTATAGTAGTGATCTTATCATTTAAAGCCTGGAAAATCTGTCCTTTATCTCTCCGTCATTTCGAATGATATTGATCTCTGTCAAATTAAAACTGGAAGGGACTCTCCGCTGGCATAGTTACCTTTATAATTGTTTTATTCACCAAGAAAGTTAGTATTCGCTAAGTCAAAGGTCAACACTCCGTTTAGATATGAAATTCTGATGGCTCATTGTTTATTTTTAAATCCTCTTGCTTTGTTTTCGAATTGGAAAGGCATTTCCAAGATCCACAATTCGATGGCACTTTATTTATTTTAAAAAAAATCTATGCACTCTATTTGGAATAAATGAAAGATTGGGAAATGTTAAATATGGTCTAATATGCACTCTCATATTAATATGCGGTTTCGGAAAATCCTAAGTTATGGAAATCGATTGCCATAGTGATGATTGTTTTATACTCGAGTTTTGATCCAATTCCTCTTCACTGTTAATTCCTGAATCTTTGTCAATTGGATGAAACCCGATTTTAATCAGCATTCTGCCCAGACATTAAACTTTTAAATTCATCTCTGCGATTGAGTATTGAATTAATACTCTGCCAGGCATTAAACTTTTAAATTCATCTCTGCCATTGAGCATTGAATTAATACTCTGCTAGGCATTAATACTTTAATTCACTAAGATCGGAAATAATGCTTTAACTTTTTTTTTTAACCACTTGTCTTACATTATATCATGCAATTCAGTTATATATGGATAAAGAAATAACGCAACCCCAACCAGCAGTACACGAACCAGGTATTGGGAGGTTCCCCCTACCAGGTTCCTATCCACCAAATTCCATCGACACAACCGCGTTTACATTTTCTGGAAACTTTGAACTTGCCAAATCTTTCAAAACTCACTAACGACCCCGTGCGCCATAATCCTGCATGGCCACCTGTTCCCACTAAGTTTCCTTCAGACATTCCAAAGTTTGAAGGTAAGTCTGGTGAAGATCTTGGTGACCATGTCATGATGTTTCATCTCTGGTGCTCCTCGAATTCGCTGAATGATGATTGCATCATATTGAGGCTCTTTCAAAGAACCTTGACAAGTGTCACAACCAAATGGTATATTGAACTTTCTAGCTACTGTTTTTCTGAATCACTTTCAACTTCTTGTCCGGTATGATACCGGTACAGACCTTCTGTCAACCTTTAGACATAACAAAGCCACTCACCTATCTGACCACATTTAGGAGTGGTGAAGGAGAAAGAGGGTCATTAAAGCTGACATCTCTCCAGCATTTTTATTAGAGTGGTATCTCAAATCACTCCTTCCTTATATTTCTAAGGAAGTTGCAACTTCAGGGGTGTCCTCCGAAGAGGAAGCTATCTTAAGAACCCAACAGCTTGACTTGGTATATACTCAGTCTGGGCTCTTGTATGAGATTATTCCCGACGCACCAAGGTCTAACACAGACCTATGTAAACCTAAAATTGGACCACATGCTGACGGCATCATAGGTTCAGTAGACTCTGCAGCGTTTGATGCTTTAACTAAGTAGGTTCATGCCTTTTCTATCAAACAGTATGCTGCAGAAGCAACTTCAGTTGCAGCCTCCCCTTCAAAAACGAAATCTGTACAACAAGTGCAGACGAATCAAAAGGGCCCTCGGCAGCCCAACAATAAGAGAAAGGGCAAGAAAGGGGAGGGGAACCACCAAAAGCCCAAAAACACAGAAAATGTCGAGGAGCATAAAAAGGAAAAAAGGAAAGTGAAGTTCCTTGTAAGCTATGCAAAGAGGACCACCTTACCCATAAATGCCCTATGATGGAAGAAGCCTAGAAGCTGCTCCATGAGAAGAAACCAACTGTCTTGAAAGATCCATTCCCTCACGGACAAAGTTCAGCTTCTGGCAACTCTAGTGCTCAGGGCATACCTCATGCCTCATCTGCTGATCAATCGTTCATTAACATGGTTAACTTAGATGCTCTTCTACAAACTCGAGCTAGAAATTATATCCCGGATCCATAGCAGAAGGATGTTCCTGAGTCATCTAACCCTCTCCACATCGAGAAACCGGTGGATTCATTGCCGAAGATCCTGAAAGGTGTCTACAAACAGGTTGCGCACAACCCCAACGCATGGGCTGCCCCCAACTGCAATGTTGTGGAGGATTTATCCGAAACCCCCTGTGCCATGTCCATTTTAGAAGTACTACAAAGTTTCCCATTGCAACGTAGTGCACTTCTTGCAGCGATCGGGAGCGTAGATTCATCTAATATGCTTGCTTGGTTTGATATGACCAATATAAAACCCCAGTTTCCATATCACGTCGCTCTCCAAATAGAGGTAGTTCATGGTCCCAAGACCATTGGATGAACTGTTGTAGATGATGGCGTGCCTACGTGGGTAATGTCCATTTCTTGCTGGAAGGATTTGGGAGAACCTGAATTAGCCCCCTCGAACACCGTGCTTACTGCCTTTGATGGAAGATCTTTCTGTCCACACGGAGTCTTACCATCATTTGATATTGAACTTGTAGGTAAGTTAGTGTCTGTAGAGGTTGAAGTTCTGGATGCTCCGCTTGACTACAACTTGTTGTTAGGTAGGAGCTAGACATATGCCATGCAAGCAGTGTTGTCGGCTGTTTTCCGAGTTTTAATGTTCCCTCACGAAGGCAAGATCATCAGAGTTGATAAACTTTCGTTTGCTCGGAAAAACAACCAGTCTTCATTGGATTCAACGATTTTGTTGGTTGATCAGTCCCATCCAGTTACTGAGAGTTTAGGAGCAGGTCTCTATGAGTTATTAATAGATACTTTTGACCTACCTTCTCATGTCCATTTTATTGGCTCTGAAGAATGTTCTTCATCTGAGATTTTCATGGTCAGTCCAACGACAGATCCATGGATTGTCCCCACCGAATTAGAACTATTTGTGCCCCTATCTGTTGCAGAGGTGGCTTACTTAGATTCACAACATGTTGCAACATAACATATCGTGACTCCGTTGGTCTCTGCTGAGTCAGATATGGACTATTCCCTTGCATGGTCAGTGCACTCTATCCACTCTTTTGACTGTCTAGAAATTGTTTTTCCCTCCGATGAGGCGATTTTGGAAGAAATGATTGGCCTGGACCATCATTGGGATCACATGCATCAAAGGCCTTATTTTCTTTCTGATTTGGATAGGATTGAGAGAGGTGAGTTTTCTATGAGACCCAATGGGAATGTTGATTTGTCTACTATCCCTTCTACTTCAAAAGTTGTTTACGCTAAAGGGAATATGGAAAATATATCGAGAACTATTCCGATCAACATTTCCATAAAACCTGGAGTCATGGAAAATATTTTCATTGGAGCAGACTATTCTCCTGAGGAGATCATTTTATATACCACACTCTTTAAAGAATTCCGTGATGTTTTTTCCTGGCATTACGAGGAGATGCCGGGGAATCGACCCTGCCATTGTTGAACATGTCATCACGATGTATCCCAACACTAAACCTATGAGACAAAAGCTCCGTTCAGTTAACCCTCGAAAAGCAGCTAGCATCAAGGAGGAAGTAGAGAAATTGCTCAAATCTGGATTCATCTATCCGATAGCTATGACGGAATGGGTTTCAAATCCTTTTTCGATAGACAAAAAGAAAGGTACCATTAGAGTCTGCACTCATTTTCGGGACCTAAATAAATCTTGTCTGAAAGACAACTACCCCACGCCATTCATAGATCAAATCATTGATGCATGTGCGGGCCATGAAATGTTTTCTTTCATGGATGGGTTTTCAGGATATAATCAGATACAGATCAAACCTGAAGACTAGCACAAGATAGATTTTATATGTCCTTGGGGAACCTTTTCCTATTGGAAGATGCCATTTGGATTGAAGAATGCTGGAGCTACCTTTAGCGGGCGATGAACTTCTCTTTTCATGACATCAAGCACGTGGTAGAACCCTACCTTGATGATCTCCCAGGGAGATCTCGCAAGATATGGGAGCATCCTGATGACTTAAGATTTGTGTTTGAACGGTGCAGATACTACAAGATTCGATTGAATCCCAACAAATGTGTATTCTGCATCGAGTCTGGACGATTACTGGGATTCATAGTATCCAGTCATGGCATAATGGTTGATCCATTGAAAGTTGAGGCGATTGTAAATCTTCCACCTCCTCGAACCCTGAGACAACTTCAAAGTCTGCAGGGGATGTCCAACTTCTTGAGATGCTTTATCATTAAGTATGCCAAAATTTCAAAAGGTTTCATGAGACTTCTTAAACAAGACACCTACGTTCTGTGGGATGAGGCTGCTCAAGCATCATTTGAGTCCTTTAAAAAGGCATTACTCTCAGCCCCCTTGTTAAGCCCTCCAGACTATACCAAGGATTTCCTCTTATATCTGGCTGCATCAGTATACACAATAGGTATAGTACTTGTTCAGGAGGATGGAAAGCTCCAAGAGCATGTCATTTATTATCTGTCATGCGCCTTGTAGTTCCCGAGATTAAGTATTCTTACGTGGAGAAGTTGGCATTAGTTGTTGTCTATGTGGTTCAGAGGTTATGCCACTATATATTATTGCGAACTACTATAGTGGTTGTGGAGGTCAACCCATTTCAATATGTTCTCAATCGAAACATTATCGGTGGGAAATTTAATAAATGGATTGTAATCCTGCAAGAATTTGACTTGGTTTTTCAGTCCACTAAGTCAAAGAAGTCACTCCTGAATTGATTTCTGAATTCCCTAGTGACATAGTACACGTTGAGGAAGAGTCATCATTCCCGGATGAACATATATTTCTCATTGCATCCTCTGACCCATGGTATGGGGATATCTTGGTATATCTCTATACTTTGAGGTGTCCCACCACTTTATCTAGGGATGAACGATGCAAACTTAAGAGTCATGCAAAGAACTACCTCATCATTTCTGACACTTTGTACATACGGGGGGTAGATTCCATCTTACGCCGTTGTTTGACCCTAGAGGAAGCATAATCAGTATTGAATGATGCTCACAGTGGATCCTGTGGGGGTCATCTTTCTGGGTTGGCAATAGCCCAGAAAATACTGCGTGCTGGTTATTTTTGGCCCACGATCTTCAAATATTGTGTGGAAGCTATGAAACGCTGTCATTGATGTTAGTTTTTCACCAGGAATATGAGAGCACACCCAGCTCCTCTCCATCATGTAATCATGGCAGGCCCCTTCACTAAGTGGGGGATTCATTATATGAACTGTAATCCAGTTTCGGCTGGAGGCCACCATCATATCATTGTTGTTGTCGACTACTTCACCAAGTGGGCCGAGGCAATGCCTACTATTAATGCAGATGGGGAAATGGACACTTATTTCATTTTCAACTAGATCATTGCAATATTTGGTATACCTAAAGAGATTGTGGCTGATCACGGTCGTCATTTTCAGAACATCATGACGACTGATCAATACACCATGTTAGGTTTTCGGCAGGAACATTCGTCTTCGTTTTACCCGTAAGCGAATGGTCAGGTCGAAGCAGTTAATAAGAATTTGAAGACCATCTTACAAAGGACCATTAATGCTAGTAGAACTAACTGGCACATTATGTTGTATCCTGTTCTTTGGGCCTACCGAGCCAATGTGAAGACTGCTACCGGGTTTTCTTCCTTCTAACTTGTGCATGGGATAAATGCAGTCATTCCGATTGAGTGCGAGATTCCTTCATTGAAGTTAGCTGTCCAACTATTACCTGACACTTCAGTCTTGGAAGAACGTTTGCTGCATTTAGAACTTTTGGATGAGCAGTGCCACGACGCGCTCACAACAAACAAAGTGCATAAGAATCGATTCAAGGGACAATACGATAAGTCTGTCAGACCTAGGGTTTTTCTCGAAGGAGACCTTGTTCTGCTCTATGATCAAGACAAGGAACCCTTAGGAGATGGAAATTTTAAGTCCATGTGGCTCGGTCCCTACATAGTTTCTAAGGTTCTGAAGAAAAATGCATACGAGTTAACTGACTATGAATATAATAAGTTGTTGGAGCCCAGAAATGGGCTCTACTTAAAGAAGTACTATGCTTAGGCTTATGTGCTTTTTCATGTATTATAGTTGTACATTTTGTAGATTTATCTTTGTTTATGGTGGTTGTTATGTCTTATGCATTCATTGCTTTGTGTTTCAGATGTTGAATAAACACTTTATAGGGTTCGCTGATGGCACTCGCCGCCACACCCGTCAGTTGGCAGCAACTACTTGGGTTATTTACTCACCAACTAGCTAACTGGTTTCTTCGGGAGGGGCTTGTTTAGGTCCCACAACGAACAATGTGTCTGAATACAGTGTAGTCATAGAGCTACTCCGAGATGCTCTTTTCCATGGCATTTCACATTTGGAGGTACGGCTCGACTCGCAGCTAGTTTTGTTTCCATTAACGGGTGTTTATCAGGATAGAGATCCTACTTTGCTACGTCAGTTTTTGCATGTTAAGTTACTTGAGAGACAGTTTGATTACATCACATATCAACATATTCCAAGAAATTTGAATGCATTAACTGATTCATTTGCAAACTACATTTTAGATTGGCATCTGCATCATACACATCCATAATTCATGCATAAAAGACAATTAACACACACGTAAATAACACCGATACTGTATATATATAATCCGTATAAAAAAATAATATGAGTTAGAGTCATAAGTTTGTCACGGAGTCATGTCATAATATACAAAATTGGGCTCTATGGTGTCAAAAATATACATAGATATGTCCTGGCCTCATCTGCCTCTACTGCTTCTCTATAGAAAATGACCAGCCTAGCTACTTTTCTTAGTAGCTGAATCCATGTTGGGGGAACACCCACCACATTCTCCTGCATGTCGAGTGGCATCCGCTCAATCCTATATGTTGGAATGTCATGAGTCAATTGAATCATCTTCCCCTCTATGTTTGGCAGCATGGCGTCAGCTGCCCCTACTATGACTGGTCTCACGAAGGTACGGGGGTGTCCCTCAGGACGCACTGGTCCAACATCTACATAAGACATTTTGTTTTAGTACTTCAAACTCATTGTAAAAATCATATATATATAACGAAAAAATTAAATAATTTTTCAAAAAACAACTTACCAATCTCTCCCCAGGCTTCTCCTGGAGGAAGAGCCAGCTTAGGATCGTTGCAGAAGTCTATTCCCGCATATGGGAACTACTCAAGAGCTGATACTTGCCGGTCCCACCATTCCCATAAATCATCCTCAATGTAGCAAAAGTTTCTCTCACGACCACCCTGGTGCAGGAATATCTCTCCCCATCAACCCATAAGTGGCTCACTGGGGTTAAGTGGGGGCAAAGCCATCCCTAGACTCATGGCAGGCACCCTTTCAAAGAAAAAGGTGCACACCGTACCTAAAATTCTTCATCCTCCTGGTCTTACACCCGGAAAGTTGAAGCTTCATGTTTTCTAGTAGACTTGAACACTAGTCAAAAATATCCCTCATAGGCATTCAGTACCCATATGCATGAAGTTCCTTGAAGCAAGATGTTGCGTAGCACTTCTGGCCATCCGGTTGAGAATACTCAAGATGACTTTGAGTGGGAAGATCGCAATAGTCGAAATAAGGACCTGACTGCCGATTTTCTCTGTACCTAGTACACAATAGGTATTGATATAGTCCTGCACGGATAGGGAGCCCATATTGCGAGAGGACCCTTTAAGATTCACTACATCTCCCCTTTGGGAGAGACCTGTGATGAAATAGATGTCATCAATCGTTAGTTCCAATATCTCCCCTTAGAGATTGAATACCAATGCATTGGCATCCCAGTATTGTACAAGCCTCTCAAGCAGCCAGATTTGTGCCCGCATATTGACCATTCTATAAAATTTCAACAAACCACATCTTCGCAATGCATGCAAGGTTAATGGATCTTGTCAAGCTTCTCGATCCATCTCCTCATGTTCCCTTTCATGCCACATAAGCACCATCCTGCCATTCAACCATCAAACGTTGGTCATTTTTTAATTTTTTCCCTAGTTTTTGCGGTGAACACTATTGTCTATGATAGACAGTAGCGTCCCGAACGTGACTGTCTTATAGGTATACTAGCGCACTTTTGTGAAGTGCGCTAGTCTCTTGTAAGCAAACCAGTGCTCGCGCAGAAACAAGTTTAAAAGTTTGATAAAAAATGATTTTAACCACTAAAAATTAAAAACTTTATATGTAAATGCAAGTTAAGGACGAGACTAGTTACTTGGTGAAAGCAGAATTTGGATTGGTGACTCGGTTCAATCGCAATGAGCAAAGGTAGCTTGAGGTTTTTTTTCTCCACTTTTCCCTATTTGTCAAATTGTCAAATTGTGATATTTTGATTTTAAAAAATGAAACTATTTATAGAATTTGTTTTTTAAATTTTACCCACTTTTCCAAAAAGGGTATAGTTTCATTTTGTTTTTAAAATGTTAGTATAATTCATCAATATTTTCAAATTTTGATGGATTAGATTAACTATATATTTCGAATTATCACTATATTGTAAACACAAAACTATTAAGGATTGTTTTCTTCATTGACAGGATCAGTATAGGTACCATATTGTTTCAATATTTTTTCATTCGAGAAAATTTGTCCTGGTTACTAACTTGGTTGTTGAGATTTTATTCTCTAGCAGGTCATGAACCTACGATCCCTGAAGCCGTTTAAGTCATTTTAAGCCCTTGTTTTGACTTTTCAAAAACAAACAAGATTTCCGAGTTTGCTTGTTCTTTTCAGACTCGTTAAAGGAATTGAAGGAACATCTGCTTAAGTATAAGTTTAACCCTTTTCCGGACTTTTGCGGATTACTTACAAAAAAGGAATACTCTAGTCATCTGTGGCTAGAAGAGTTCTTCTCTCATCGTTTTGCACTTTTCGGGGGAGGAGACTAACTGTACGAAAAAGGACTTTTGGAGCCTTCTTTAGGGTTTTCAGGCTCTCAAAACATGAAAACACCAAGTGAGAATTCACCTACTCGGGCTCGATGTGAAATCCACAAGAGGGTATATAGAGGTTTGTTTAAGTTTTCCAGACTCTATAAACAAGAAAACACCGGCGAGAATATAACAACCCGGGCTCGATACTAAAATCCACAGGTAGGTGTATGGAGTTATTGTTTAAGTTTTTTCAGACTCTTTAAAATTGAAAACACCAACGAGCAAGAACAGATCTTGGCTCAATATTAAAATCCAGAGATTAGTATTATAGATTATTCTTCCATCTCTTCTTCGAACTTTGTAAATAATGAATAAGGTCATGAGTCTTCCTCCCATGGGATTGTTAAACTTTTACATGGTTGGAATTATTGAGTTTTCTTTCTTGGACTCATTAAAACAACAAGAAGGACATTCTTTTAGCAAAAGGAATAAGGGAAGAGAAGGGTATATCTACATCTTTTCAGTTTCAAAGGTAGTTAAGTTAGTCATGTCCTTGAACAAAGCACCTATTTGAGTCCATGATTCAGTTGGGTTTTAGTTTTTGACCTTATCGTGAACCTGATCTCAGAGTTTATTACTACTCCGGTTGGTTATTATTCTAATCATATGGAGAGTTTGCTAATGTATCCTACATTGCAAGCTTATATCACTTCCCCCTCATGTCAAAAGCTTCCTAAGTCACTTTGTGTCGTGCTCACTGTTCAAGGATACAGCCTGTGTCAGCCATTCTGCAGTTACCTTGACTTCATGTGTCGGCCATCCTGGTGTCAGTTTGTTTCATCTTGTTACTTGTCCTACTTGAAATCAACTCAAAATTGTGAGTGTTCCTCGTGTGGGATGATGGAGGATGCATTAAGGTCTCCCTTCCAATGGACTTCTTCCCATCGACTTCAACTCATTTTGCTCTGGGAATGAAGTTTAGAGTTTTGGTTAGTATCGTGGGGATTGCAGTCATCAGTGGAAGTTTCCCTCGCTGTTGAATAATGTGAATACATCAATGTATCTTATTCGACACATTCCTTAGGTGTTCGACTTCAAGTCCATTTATTCACACTTGTTGGAACGTACTAGGTACCTTGGGATCCATTATTATTATCGATGGAATCCCTCACGTTTGTTAACATCAATGATCGGTAATCAAACGATACCCCCCATGTTCGAATCCATCTCATTTATTCACATGGTTAGGGTTTGTACCTTGGGTGGTTTGGATGAAGACCTTGGGATTTTCATAGCATCACCATATTTATGTTATCTCCCAAGCTGCGCAAGACTAAGCCTCACTCATTTTGTCTCTTCATGAGACATAGATCCATCTTTTTGTTATGGCTATGATCTCTTATTTCTGTCACGGATCCACACTTGTATTTCAGTGGCCATGCTATATATACATGTCCCAGTTATGTATTTAGAGATCATGTTGTATCACACTGAACATCTATATGATGTCAAGATTGTAATTGCTCGCTGAACTAGATCGTTTTTTTTAGGTACTTTTGTGACTTGGTTATGCCGTTTCTTGCTCCTCCTCTAACTTGGAATTATAATGTATTTCGGCCATTGTTCCCCTTTGACCTCACACATTCAGGGGAATCTATTATAGGTCAAATCTGCACTTCTCTGTCTATGATCACATTGCTCTGTCGATCACACAAAAGGACACTATGGATGGAAGAGCTAGATTGAACTTGGATGATTTATTGCTGAGATTACACTCTTCAGTTGAAAATATTAAATTTTTTCTATAGTTTTCATGATGTGTGCGCTACTATTTCCATAGTAATATAGCATTCTAAACGCTGGTCTTATTGAGGACAACCTACGCACATCCTCCAAAATGTTGCAAATGTTGGTTGTCAAGTGCGGAAGTTGCATACTATGCACTAGTCTACTTGAATGAAACCTAGGCACATCTTAAGATGAAATGAAAAAATATATTAAGATTACGAATTGGGATTATTTGAAGTTGGTTATGCAACTTCCCCAACCTCTCAATTCAACCACCTCTCGAATTAAACTTCCTACCTTGTCCGATAAATACAAGGGGAATCCATGAGAGAGAGGACTAGAATAAATGAGAAGCTGTTGTTACACTGAAGGAATTATTAAGTCATTGTGAGGAGCAGGAGCCCAGGACTCGGTTGCAGAAGTGTCTGAATAGATTAGGTATATTTGTACTTATCTACATTTCTTTGACAATAACAGGTGGAAATACCCTTCCCGACCCAATCAAATGTCTAATTAATGGAATGTCTATTTGATTGAATATCTGATTGTAGTTGATGTTAGCTTATTTCCAATTTCATCATATTTATTACATTCAATATACGTTGAGTAAGGTTAACTTTGTTTTGCAGGTTCATCATTGTGGAAGAGTGGGCGAAAGCTAGGACCAACCATCATTAAAAAGGTACAACTTTCGGAATCCTAACCTCTTTCCATTTGTAATAATGAATGCAAAACAAGAATGTATTTACATGTCACCCCATGTAAGTTGGTAGTGTCATATCCCACACTATAAGGTATTTTCCTGCACAACACTACTGTTATTTTTCAATCTCATCTTCAAAGTTAATTATACACTTCATGTACTAGAGTACATCATCTATGACAAAAGGAAAAATACAAGAAGATATTTTGTTCAATCACTTTTATCATATCATTCATTCATTAAGTCTGTAGAAACTAATCTAACTTAATCACAATATCATTCAATAGTTCAGCTAACTGATAACTAGAAAATAATAATTTTAAACAATCTAAATAGTATATTTTAACTAGTGTAGAGATATATCCTTTCCTAATCTTCCTGCTATATATATATGAGTTACTCATAGACAATATTCAAACAGTTTTCAGAAATAGATAAACAATTACAGGAATGAAAATAAATAACAAGTAGAACTTGATAATTTTGCTAGGGTGGGAAAACACCCAAAGAGGCATGTTCCTCCCAACCTTCTCAAGAAGAAGCAGCCAAATCACTTGCTCCCTTTGGACCCCTGATCCTGTTTACTGAACCACTAGGAAGAAGATTCTGTGTAGAAGCAAGGCACTCAGGTTGTACCTCAACAATCAATGGAGACTTGCATACACCTCACCCATGTATTTCAGAAATCAATGGAGATTTACATACATATCAAAAACCTCTGCACTCAGCAGAAATTAGACAGACTTACACTACAACTCAAAACATAGCTTCCCCTCATCGAATCTCTTGTGTGCATACAAAAAAACCACAAGGTAAATTTTCTCGTCAGAAAAAGTGTGAGCCTCTACTCAAATTCAATGGCTTATAAAATAGGCTTAGGTCTTTTAGTGGTTAGTTTCAATAAATGAGCCTCAAGCTCCAGTTCCACATTCCAAGGAACTTGACTACAATTCAAGGGAGTTGTCCCATAACAACAACTAGTTACTGAGTTCATGATGCTGCCACTTGTCCATTGCCTTCTACTCTAGATTCCATTCCTCCTAGTGGGTCAGTAAACACTCTTTCAATAGTCTCTTTGGGTGAATGTCTCCTATTTTATTTTATTTAAATAATAATATTATACAATTACAGTCATCCTTGACCACTTGGTCAAATATATAACTTTACAATAATAGTGAAGACAATGTTTTCCTCAAACATAAAATGTCTCAAGTATTGGGTATGTTACATGAGGTCACTCGAGCTCACCGCCTCCAAAAGTTCAATTCTCATGAGTTTTAAGGGGGGTTAAAAAAAAAATGCCTCCAAAAGTTCAATTCTCACGACTTTTAGTGGGGGTTTTGACAAACCGCCCCCACAAGTTAAGAGAATTGGGATTTTAGGGGCGCTTTTCAAACAACCGCCTCCAAAAGTTCAATTCTCATGACTTTTAAGGGGGGTTCCAAACAAATCACCCCCAAAGTTCAATTCTCATGACTTTTAGGGGGGGGTTTGACAAACCGCCCCCAAAAGTCATGAGAATTGGAATTTTAGGGGGGTTTTTCAAACAACCGCCTCCAAAAGTTCAATTCTCATGACTTTTAAGGGGGGTTCCAAACAAACCGCCTCCCAAAGTTCAATTCTCATGACTTTTAGGGGGGTTTTGAAAAACCACCCCCAAAATTTATGAGAATTGGGCTTTTAGGGGGTTTTTCAAACAACTGCCTCGAAAAGTTCATTTTTCATGACTTTTAAGGGGGGTTCTAAAAAAACTGCCTCCAAAAGTTCAATTCTCATGAATTTTAGGGGGGGTTTTGACAAACTGCCCCCAAAAGTTATGAGAATTGGGCTTTTAGGGGGGGGGGTTCCAAAAACCACCCCCAAAAGTCAAATTTCAGGACTTTTGGGGGTGGATTTAAAAAAACCGCCCCCAAAATCCAATTTCTATGACTTTTAGGGACAATTTTAAAAGACCGCCTCCAAAGGTCTGGAATTTTTTTTAGGGGGGGGGTTTACCAAGACCCCCGCAAGCCAAAACCGGGCTATTTTGTTGTAGTGATAGTTCATAACATTTCTCTTTTCAAGTTAATAACGTTTAGAAAATAGATTTTATACATATAGATTTTTATGCATATAGACCATATGCATATAGACTATAATATATAGATTTTAATATGAAGCCCGTAGCATATAATATAGAATCTATAGTTTGGATAGGTCGAGTTACAACCCTTGATTACTTCAAGGTGTTATTCCATGGTAGTGGCATTGCCATGTAAAGGTATGCTTACATAAAACATGGTATGATAGTTGGAACACATTTAAATTATAAACATTATTACAAACAAACAAATCCTTAAAATAACATTTGAGGTAAGGTGTTAAACCATGCAAGCAAAATGGTAATTACATAGGACATTATTGAATTAAGTATAATGAATGTATCCAAAAAATACTTGAACATGATTAAAATCTTGATTTTGGTAATCATATCTAGGGTAGGTATTACCCTTGTATAAATTTTAATCTCTCTTAACACTACACTTAACATCGAAGGCAAATTGAAGCACAATAAGTCATATGACATACATTGATTACGATTCAGTAGAAAGTCACAATCCTTACCTGTAATCTGTAACAGAAGTTCATGAGCATTAGCTATAAATAACTAAGTAAGCCTTGGGGTACCATAGGACCCCTTCATTACAATGAAAAAACAAACTGTTAGTTACCATTTTCAAAAGTACAACATAGGCACGGACAATATAAATGACAAAGTGCACTTTGAACAATCAAATAATTCAAGTTTTAGACATCAACATTATATGTAAGCTTTTGGAATAATGATGCTTTTATTCAAATGAATGACGAGTACATAATGATGTTATAGCATAAATTCAACTAACATTCAAGTCTTCTGTAGGGACCCCCGTTTGTGGGGTCGTCCCTAAAACTAATATGAAACTCATCAACATAATATGACACAGATTAGAACATATCAAAGATAGAAAACTAAATTACAGTAAACAAATTTACCTTAAGAAGATACAAGTGGAAAGTCATACCTGTCATTCGTCGGTCGATCCCGCTATCGGAGGAGTAGTCGTTGTCAATCCGATCCATCTAGCCCATTGTCGTCTGCATCTTTCATAGGATTCCTCCAGAAAAAGCTCATATAACCATAGGCAAAGCAACCGTTAGCTCCGCCACCCAACCATAGGCTCATGCTTTCATTCGCATGGCCTCCCCTGAGCTTCGGGTCGTAGAGCTCACACACATTTTTCAGAAATCCAGCTTGGGTTTCCCCTCCCCCCAGGATTTCTTATCCAAACCCTTTAAATAGCAGCAAGTCTTTGAGGCACTCGAAAATTACGACAATTGTCCAAATTTATGGGCCCTTTTCCCCTTCCCAATGTCTTCCTTATAAAGGAAAAACTCCTGCGACACATGTCGCTTCATGCACAATTATATAATTATTTTTAAATTTTAAAAGAAAAAATTTACCCATCCAAGTGTCAGCTTTTCTAGGAGATGCACCTAAATCCCTAGGTTTCCTCAAGTCTGTCCCCCAGATACTTTAGTTAACTCCTAGCTTTTAGTTGACTAGGTGTCTAATCTTAGGATTCTATTTTGCTCCTAAATAATGATTTCTACTATTTTAAATGCTCAACAAAAATAACTATTCAAGTGCAAATGCCTAAAATATTTTTATGCATTTGCTAAGTAATAATCCAGAGTTAATCTTATAAGTTTTTATGTAGTTAAATTTAACAATCAAACTCACTAGGATCACGGTGCCGCATCGTTGGGCTCCTGGTTACTTAATTTTAATTCCCTGACATGGCACCACTCCGTCGGGTCCAGTCATCCATGGTTTCCATTCCTTGGCATGGTATCGCATCATTGGGTCCTTGCATCCATTCTTTCCGTTCTCGACAGGGTACCGCATCGTCGGGCCTTTCTGCCACCATCTTTTCGTTTTGACTTGCGGGAACTCTTGTAGGGATTTTAGGAATCGTTACCATCCATCCTCCATCTACATGCTATCTAGGGAATAATGGCACTGAGGAGTGAGTCCATTCTGACTGCACGCCCCTCAACTTGTACGTGACCAGCTCCATCGTGGCCTACCTCGTACGCCCTCATGCATTCCTCTTGAGCAAGTGGATCAGTGCTTATCTGCTCATGCGTGGTATTCTTGTCGGAAGTCGACATCATCGTCGCTCCCCCTGTGTGTGATTTACTCGTACTCTACGACCCTTCATATTCCTTTGTGTGTCCTTCGGTGAACTGTTTCACCTGCTGCTACACACATTTCTCACAAACATATATCATTATTTTATTGATTTACAATCAATCGTAATCATAAATATACTCAAAATAAAATCAAAGGATTATTTTATTAATGTTTCAAACAGTCGGGTCACTAAGCAAGTGCCCTCAATGTCTACAGTAGTCTAGGGGCACTACATACACCCCTACTTATTTAGAACTTCGTCCTGAAGTTCAAAATAAATGCAGAAAGCTATGACGCATCTCAGTTGCGTCCTCCCAAGTCACAAAGCTAGGACTGTAGCTGTCCTACAATACTTTGACTTGACCAATCAAGGCTAAGCATTTAAGCAAGAACTGATCAATCAATTATCCCAGTCCACACATATAATTCAATTCATTAATTCATTGATCAACTATAGTCATGCACATCATGAGGTGATTCTCCCTTATTAAGACACATCCTAACTCGAAGGGCCACTTTATTGAAGTCTGTTCCGCTGGGTCACTCGACAGGTGCTCTTAAAGTCCATAGTCATTTTAGGGGCATTACATACACCCCCTCTTGTATAGAACTTCGTCCCAAAGTTTAAATTTTGTTCTCACCCTTACGACACTAGGCTTAACTTTTAATTTCCTATTCTCATCTTCTATCATTCTATTCTATTTTTCTCCAATAATCATGGCTATAAGCACTAGTGGTTCTTATTATTAGTTCTCTATTTCATCCAACATAGTTCCGATACATCCTCTGGAACTTAATCGTAATTTCGCATAATGCAAATCCAATAATACATTTAATAGTTGTCAATTCCAACATAGTTTTCCCATCTCTACTATTCATTTGTGAAGATCCATGATGTCCAACTTATTTACCAGTTATGTTGCATCCATAACCATACCATAGTTTATTCAATCATCCTTTCGCATAACAAATCTAAACAAGAATTCCATCTGTGGGCTATCCTTTCCCCCAATACAAAAAGGTAAACATCATGCCATATGGGGTAAAATACTGATGGTAAGTTATAATCACAGGCTAACAAATCAAGAGTGATTATCAAATATTCCAAAATCCAACTCCCAAAAGACTACATTTAAAGCCCCAATTGTTTTTATTAATGTTGTTTCTCAATTTGACGAGATTCTAAGCATCAGTACTTAGCGACTTAATCGAACATATTAAACTTTAGCTTCTAGTCCTTTCTTCAATAATATCATGTCCTGATCAATGAGCTTATGACATTCTAACCTCATTTCATTGTTCATGTTGTCATAGGACCAGTTCAACAGTTTCATCAAGTTGCACACCGTGGGTTTTCTTAACCTTGTCGAGTTCCATCTCGTGGGCTAGTCATCTTTTCATAGGCTTCACTATGTCAGGTGATTAGTATCATGGCATTATGCTCATCCTACTAGTCACATCAATATCTCATTTTTAAATTTTGAGTCGGTTTCACCCTCTCGACAGTCTATCGAATTCTCGACAAAAAGAACCCTTACTCTAAGTGTAATTTCATAAGGTATTTTTCTACTAAAGAATTATAACACATAATTCTTTAATATCCATGAGTAAGTAATATTCAACATTCATTCAAAAGTTTCATTTACAAGATACTCTTCTTTAATCTAAAAGTACCTATAAATCCTTAATTTCTCAAATGAATGTTGTCTCTCATCTTGAGCATTTTTTTTTTCACCGGTACACCCATGTTCTACATTAGTTTATACTACGATATCCTTCTAGGGATTTTAAACTCTTCACGCAAACATCGACAGTGTATAATTAATTATACGTCTAAATGTTTTCATAACATTTCTACAATGCACATAAAAATAGTTGAACCCATTCAAGCTATCAATGACTTTATTTATACTTTGCATATATACACACATATATTAATTTTCTATCATTTCAATTTCCATTGTCATGTTTCTTCTTAAACTTGTAGAATAGATCAATCCCACCATCATTTCCTCTTTCCATACATTCACATGGGGAACAATAAAGTGTGTTATACTCTTCGTGTATCTAAATGCTTAACGTTGATGTCAATCATTAACTTATATTAACAGAAATAAATATTTATATTAACATAAATAAATATTTATATTAACATAAATAAATATAATCTAACTTTTGCTTAATTCAACTATATATATATATACACTACTCTTTTATATTAACATATGCACTTCTATGTGCCTCATCACAACTTAGCATTTGTTTGGCATAATAATACATGTGCTCTAAAAGTAACTCACCCGACATTAACTTATATGTAAACATATATAAATGTAATCTACAAATATATAAATTGCTACATATGCTCTAGAATCAACTCACCCAACATTAACTTATATATAATCATATATAAATATAGTCTACAAATGTATAAATTTCCACTCTATCACAACTTAGCATTTGTTGGCGTCAAGTAATATAACAAGGTCATCATATATCTTCTTTTAAACGTTTATCATCTATTCCATTAAATGTAATTGACATAATTAAAGGTTCTTCTTTTCAATTCTACCTCAGAAATGCAAATTGACATAGAAGAAGCATTTTACTTCATTTCTATCTGGAAACATGAATGGACATAAATAAAAGCATTTTACTTCAATTCTACTCATCTATTCCATTAAATGTAATTGACATAATTAAAGGTTCTTCTTTTCAATTCTACCTCAGAAATGCAAATTGACATAGAAGAAGCATTTTACTTCATTTCTATCTGGAAACATGAATGGACATAAATAAAAGCATTTTACTTCAATTCTATTCTTGAAGTATAAATTGAAATGAATATGTGTATTTTACTTTTACCCTTGAAATGTAAATTGACGTAGATATAAGCACTTTACTTCTATATTTGAAATATAATTAAAATATTTTTTTTTTTTAGTCAAACACAAAGAGAAAAGAGTAGTGAATTAAGAACACAGCCGAGTGCATCAGAAATTCGAGCTCATTCTCTCAACGCTGAGTCACTTATGGCATACCATGCCAATACGCTGGTGGGGGTTGTCGACAAGTGGCAAATAGAGTTTCGTCCTACTCCTACTTAAGGACTATAGTTAAGGCATTTTCTACATTAACTCCTTGAACTGCTAGTATTAACTTCGCCGACGATTATGAGGGTGAAGTCCATCAAAGGTTAGATCTGGGTGCATGCACATTTAGGTTTTATAGTGGTAATTTCAATTAGTTAACAGTGAGATACAAGAAATCAATCTCATTCCTAGATTCGTTCTCTTATTCATTATCTTGACAGAATGTTATATAAATGCAGCGATCATTCTCATCCCTTTGAGATTCGATCTCTGTCCATTATCTTGACAGAACATTATATAAATGCAGAGATCGAATCTCAACGAGGATTATTGCTAACATTCTAAATAAATAACATCTCGAAAACATAACGCATCATACTTATGGATCTGGACACATCACATGAATTCAAAAGATAGAATACATACTTTTCAACATAAACAATACGCATCACGATTTCGTATCCGGAAACACCTCCCCAATTTAATTAAATAGAACACAGAGGTTTAAATAGGCAATTCTCCATCACGAATTTTTGGATCTAGAAACGCATTCCCCATTCAATTAAATAGCACACAGAGATTTAAATGAACCACTCAGATCGACTTCAAGGAAAAAAAAAACAAAAAACAAAAAACAAACAAAAAAAACAAACAAAAAAAACAAAAAAAAAACAAAAAAAAAACAAAACAATTATGGAGACGTACGTATAAAGGATGCAACAGAGTTTAAGTGAATGGAAATTGGGTCCGTTCGTCTCCATTCACAGAAGAAGATATAAAAAACCACAACATCTAGGGAACCATGCAATAAAGTCTCCAGTAACCATGCGGCCTGCGCAGCTGGTCATGTAACTGATAGGTTAGTCAATCAGGATTCGAATACAGTTTTGGCATAAATGAAATATCATAAATCTACTACGATTTCGAACCAGTTTACACCAAAAGAAGGGATATAACACTGCTTAGATTCCAACAGAACAAAAAAGGCTTGATCTACCATGATTTTTAGCACAATGGAAATAACAGAGTTAAAAGAAATATACATCGTTCCTTTATCTAGTTAATTAATTAACAAAGGTCTAACACTGCCTAAAATTTCTAGCAAAAAGAGGCGATATCAAACATGATTTCTTTATAGGCAAACTCATGCATACAAACTAAGGGACTGAGATTCATTCCCAATTCACGCCTTTCCTAGACAGAGTATGCGTTATTGGAAAATACAACCTTCATAATATTAAATCTTGGAACTAGCCAATCGCTATCTTCCAACGTTTTCTCAAAAGGGATCAACACAGACTCCATACATTTTTCAAAGATAAAATGTTTCCCCAAAGGGATCAATGCAACAACAAGGTGGTAGATCAATACAACAAAAAAAAAAAAAAAAATCCTACTGGATATGTCAACAATAAGTCACGTTTACAAGCATTAAAGATTAAAAAGTAGATCCAACAGCGTAACTGGATTCAGGCAGCTTTTCTAAGAAAGAAAAAAAAATACAACATACGACTTGAAACGGGATAATATACAGCTAACCAAAAAAAAAAAAAAAAAGATTCTACGGTCTCAATACAGCATATCGATAAAAATGACTCGACAAGGGAAAGTAATCAGATCAGTTTAGGAAAACGCAACATACATGGTTCACACTCTTCCTATCTAAATCAGATCGCTATCCTCCCAGCGTTTCCTCAAGAAGGAGCATACAATCCACATAAATTTAAATACTGAAAACAATTTAATGTAGAAAGAAAACCAATCCGATCAGTTCAGAAAAATGCAGCATACCTGGTTCACGCTTTTACTATCTCACATGGCATATAATTAAATGTGACCATTTAAACCACAGGGATCTAGCCTCTCGGCTATCCCTCATGCATCCAACAGCAGAAATCCTTAGTAACAGGAATCAGACTCAAAAACAAAAGAACATCAAAAACCCTGAGCTTCTTCTTCACAGGGATCGTCTCTCCATCCTTTTTGCCCTTATATGCAGATCTCATATATATAACCAAGCCTCTCCAGTATGACGAACCCCCTCTATTCTTTGGGCGGTTGCTATAAAACAATTTACACACAATTTGGGGAAATCGTTTGCTCCTAGAAAAGGTATAGGCAGAGATTTTGCATAAACTGTATCCCAACAGAATGAACTAGGATCAGGCTCTGTTCTAGCCAACAGAATGAACTAGGATCAAGCTTTGTTCCAGCTATCTATATGGACAAATTGTACTTCGAGAGAGAGCTCCAGTCGTAATTAAATGCCATCATGGGCTTCCCCTTATTTAGGCCGCTACAGAAAAAAAAATAAAAATAAAAAATTAACTACAACAAGACATCTGTGAGTTCTTGGTATCCTAGCTTACAATGGTTGCTTCGACAACATCGAAGTACTAACCACAAAATCTATCTAGCATGGAATCATTAGGCAGAGTGTGGGTTAGAGGGAAGTGGTGCGGATCTAGCGCTACTCATTTGAAAAGGAAACACCATTTGTTGGATCACAGGGGCTTCAAGAGGACGGATCTCCCGAGGCATTTATACACTAGATATTTTTTTGGTTTTAATTAACGCAGCCAAATCAAAATATAACCTACGCTAATCAACATCTCAACCACTTCTAACTACTGCCAAACATTCAACAATTCTCAGGTTTAATGTAGCGACCCAGATGTAGTAGTTAACTTAAACTGAATTCATATACGTATATATAAAAAAATATATTAGAATATGTGCCATGATTCATGAGGCCGTTATCAAACACAGATATTAGTAAGAAACATCCGAATGCTCCACGAGATCGGATCTACTCCTCCTTGGATACACAGTGTTAATCAATAACAGAGTTGAGAAAAAAAAATATCCAACCGGTTGTGGCTCTATAGATAGCATGGGATTAGGCTTGATTTAAGCGATCAGGGTAGACAGAACAGAATTCAAATGTAATAATGAAACAGAATTTATTTAATACTACGATCGACTTATTAATAGATTTACCACCGAGGTCGCGATAGAATGGAACAAGGTTTAAATGATTCGACGGTCCATAAGGCCACAAACGAATGGACAGGGTTAAATACTACCACGTTCCACAGATATTACTGACAGATGGAAAGGGATTAATTAGTGATGCGATCAACAGTGATCACCACGAATGGAACAGAGATTAGAAATTTCCGATCTTGGTGAATGGGAATAATTTATCACAAAGATATGATAAAGATAAAGAAACAGAAGTGGAATGGACACATGCGATTTGGGTACCACGGCGTTGATCCACACAGAGATTAAAACAAAACGCATCATCAAAAGATCATGGTGCATGGAACTACTGTGATCGGACAGTGTGATTGGGCAGTTACAGAAATCAGTAAGCTTTAACAGAAGTCGAAAGATGTTTGGCACTGCATTCATTTATAACGGATTTATCAACTAAAATCAGAGATCAGATTCTTAAGATCTGAGGGATATGGTGTTCATCATAGAAGAAATTAAATAAGGTTCTTTACACCGAATAGAGTGGGAATAGCAAAGGTTTACATGGTCTGGGCATGACCTGTTAACATTTACAGAGAGTAAATAAAACTTTTACAGAGTAAATAAAACGTTTTCCAGATCTGGCGTTTAAGGGTTTAATTCTCCCAGAAATTAATAATAATAATAAAAAAAATGATGAGCTCGGTATTGGTCGATCTATCACAAGGAGCAAGAATAATGGAACAGAGTCAGAGGTTAAGCCTTCCTATTTGGGCATTTGGAGTTCAACTTCCCACAAAATCAATTAATGGATGAACAGAGATATCGCTCCCCGATCTGAGCGTTTGGATTTTAATTTCTCATAGAAACAAAACAATGGATGAATAGTGGTAAATCCTTCCGATCTGGGCGTTTAGGATTAAACTTTTTTTCCAGATTGCATTGGTAAACAAAATTGAATCTAAAACAGAGTTTCATCAATTCCTTTCCAAATTGCATTGGTAAACAAAATTGAATGTAAAACAGAGTTATGAATTCATTTCTTATTTTCTGTCGTTTCTTTAAGAAAAAACAGAGCTAGAATTAATTTTAGAGTGAATAAAACCTGTGGGGATGGTCCCTCCAACCATAGGTGTAGTTCCAAGGAAATCACAATCGATCCAACGTCCAATTACCGAATATCCAAGTTACCGAATATCCAAGTTCTGCAGCGGATATGGAGAAAGGTGCATCTGTAGAATATTATAAGTCCGGTGCCCTCAACGCTCGACCGGCTCTGATACCAAATGTAGGGACCCCCGTTTGTGGGGTCGTCCTTAAAACTAATATGAAACTCATCAACATAATATGACACAGATTAGAACATATCACAGATAGAAAACTGAATTAAAGTAAACAAATTTACCTTAAGAAGATACAAGTGGAACCTCATACCTGTCATTCGTCGATCGATCCTGCTATCGGAGGAGTAGTCGTCGTCAATCCGATCCATCTAGCCCATTGTCGTCTACATATTTCATAGGATTCCTCCAGAAAAAGCTCGTATAACCATAGGCGAAGCAACCGTTAGCTCCGCCACCAAACCATAGGCTCATGCTTTCGGTCGCATGGCCTCCCCCGAGCTTCGGGTCGTAGAGCTCACACACGTTTTTCAGAAATCCATCTTAGGTTTCCCCTCCCCCCAGGATTTCTTAGCCAAACCCTTTAAATAGAAGCAAGTCTTTGAGGCACTCGAAAATTACGACAATCGTCCAAATTTATGGGCCCTTTTCCCCTTCCCAATGTCTTTCTTATAAAGGAAAACCTTCTGCGACACTTGTCGCTTCATGCACAATTATATAATTATTTTTAAATTTTAAAAGAAAACATTCACCCATCCAAGTGTCATATTTTCTAGGAGATGCACCTAAATCCCTAGGTTTCCTCAAGTCTGTCCCCCAGATACTTTAGTTAACTCCTAGCTTTTAGTTGACTAGGTGTCTAATCTTAGGATTCTATTTTGCTCCTAAATAATGATTTCTATTATTTTAAATGCTCAACAAAAATAACTATTCAAGTGCACATTCCTAAAATATTTTTATGCATTTGCTAAGTAATAATCTAGAGTTAATCTTATAAGTTTTTATGCAGTTAAATTTAACAATCAAACTCACTAGGATCACGGTGCCGCATCGTTGGGCTCCTGGTTACTTAATTTTAATTCCCTAACATGGCACCACTCCGTCGGGTCCAGTCATCCATGGTTTCCATTCCTTGGCATGGTACCGCATCGTTGGGTCCTTGCATCCATTCTTTCCGTTCTCGACAGGGTACCACATCGTCGAGCCTTTCTGCCACCATCTTTCCGTTTTGACTTGCGAGAACTCTTGTAGGGATTTTATGAATCATTACCATACATCCTCCGTCTACATGCTATCTAGGGACTAATGGCACTGAGGAGTGAGTCCGTTATCACTGCGCGCCCCTCAACTCGTACGTGACCAGCTCCGTCGTGGCCTACCTCGTACGCCCTCACACATTCCTCTTGAGCAAGCAGATCAGTGCTTATCTACTCATGCGTGGTATTCTTGTCGGAAGTCGACATCGTCATCGCTCCCCCTGTGTGTGATTTACTCATACTCTACGACCCTTCATATTCCTTTGTGTGTCCTTCGGGGAACTGTTTCACCTGCCGCTACACACATTTCTCACAAACATATATCATTATTTTATTGATTTACAATCAATCGTAATCATAAATCTACTCAAAATAAAATCAAAGGATTATTTTATTAATGTTTCAAACAGTCGGGTCACTAAGCAAGATCCCTCAATGTCTACAGTAGTCTAGGGGCACTACATACACCCCTACTTATTTAGAACTTCATCCTGAAGTTCAGAATAAATGCGGAAAGCTATGATGCATCTCAGTTGCGTCCTCCCAAGTAACAAAGCTAGGACTGTAGCTGTCCTACAATACTTTGACTTGACCAATCAAGGCTAAGCATTTAAGCAAGAACTGATCAATCAATTATCCCAGTCCACACATATAATTCAATTCATTAATTCATTGATCAACTATAGTCATGCACATCATCAGGTGATTCTCCCTTATTAAGACACATCCTAACTCGAAGGGCCACTTTATTGAAGTCTGTTCCGTCGGGTCACTCGACAGGTGCTCTTAAAGTCCATAGTCATTTTAGGGGCATTACATCTTCATACAATAATATGTAATAACATCGATCTGCAACAGATTATAATAACCATTGCTTATGAAGCGACGTAACTCATTCATTCATTTACGACCAGTTTAAGTAGTTTCCGTGATAGAAATCATTTGGTCTTTGGTTAAATAAATTTAAGTCGGCATTAGTGATACTTCCACATAAAAAATACAAGCATTTAATGCTACCTTAAAATTTTTAAATTTTTGTGAATTTTAGGGATGTTACAGTGTGTGTGTGTGTGTGTGAGAGAGAGAGAGAGAGAGAGAGAGAGAGAGAGATATTGATGGTTGGGGAGAGAGAGACTATAGGGAGGTGTGAGTGACAAAGAAAATGGGAGGTTGTGTGTGTGTGTGTGATAGGGAAGGAGGAATCGGTGGGGTGGAAGGGACGAAGATGGTGTAAGGGAGAGAAAGCAACATAGATGGAGGGAGGTAAATGGAGTGAGGGATAGATCTAGGGACAAATCTAGAGAAAGAGATAGGGAGGGAGGGATACAAGGTGAGATAGAGAGGGAAGGGAGGAGCGATAAAGGCACATAGGGTTAGTGATTAAGGGAGTACGAAGGGAGAGATTTCTATAGGACCTGGATAATTACGAAGATAAAGAGAAGGTGGATACCCTCCTCCTCATCATCTTCATCACCATCACCATCACCATCACCATCATCATCAACATATTCATCATCATCACCATCATCATCATCATCAACATCTTCATCATCATTGTCATCTCTAGGTTCCTCATCAACATCTCAATCATTGTCATCTTCTTCATCATAATCATCATCATCATCTTTGTTAGCACTTAGATTTTATCCCGGTTGTAAAAAAAAACACCTAAGGTAACTTATTTCAAACCAAACTTTAGGTAGAAAACTTAGCCATTTTTTCCACTAGAGAGGGCTCTCTCACAAGATATATGTAAAGGCTAAAAATATATAGGAATACGCTCAAATTTCTCTAAAGGATTTACTTGGTTGAAAAGGAAACAAGAAACATTGGGCATGGAGTCAATTTTCAAATATTTAACGTGCAAGCAAGAGATTTATACCAAACAGATTTCCACAGAGGAAAGATAGCAACCATATCACAGTCAATTTGATTTTGCAGGTGGTATAGAAAGAAACAATGATAGTCCATCAACAACAGGCATCTAACTAGGATGAATCCATTGTCAACTTTGGAGAAATAGTGGATACTTAAATGTGATAAAAAGAGGCATAACCAGTATGAATCCCGATTTATTTCAAACGTTCATTTAAGTATAGAAGAATAACATAATGAAATATATAACAAAGAAAGTAGACATGCACATATAAAGATAAGGGAAAAAACAGATTGTAAAAACAATCAACACATGAATCTTTGGTCTCAAAAGATAGGTATTTCCACTGTACGACCTTTTATTTATCAAAAATTTAACTTGAAAACATCTCGTCTCTCAAAGAGTTTCGAACCCTTTCAAAAATGACTCTCATTGTCTTTTATACAAAATTAGGAAGAAGCTTGACATAACTGCTTCTTTTAACTAGTAACTGAAAATGTCTTAACTCGAAAGATAATTGTCTTTAAACAATAGATAATTGTCTTCAAACAATATTACAAATTTAAAATAAAAGCATCATTTTGCCACTTGGCAAATTTTTTGAATGTATCTATGAATGGACAGAATATCTTGTCCTTCCATATTTGTCCACATAGTTCCATTGGTCGGCTGTGGGTAAATCATAACTGGTCATTTCCTTCACCAGGACTCGCATTTCAAGGTGACCTGCATAAGAAACAAGAGGAAGATTCTCACAGGTTGAGATCAACATATTTAAAATTTCAAAGTCTTCCGCAATTTTCTCCATTAAAATCTTTCCTGTAAGCATATGATCCAACTGCTGAAACTTTTTGTGATCCATTCTTATGTCAAATAGTAATCTCTTATATTCATTAGGAGGAATTAATTCATTCTTTTCATCCCAAAAAGCAGGGAATCCTTTGCTTATTAATTTTTCAAAACACTTCTTAAACTTTATTACTTCCTCCCGTATATCTCCAGCTTTAGCTTCAATATTTTCAACATGTGAATATTTTCCCAAGATTCTTCTGGCCCATGTAATGACTGAAATTCTATTCATTAGATTCATTGCTGTCAAGTCTGCTTCAGTTAAACTATTTAAGAAAGTTATTGCCCTCTGTGCTATTTCTTTTGTCTTTTTGTTTAAATTCTCTCTGACTTCTCTGCAACTCTCAAAGGCGTCCTTGGCTACTTTTTCTTTGATTCTCATATAATCAAGAAAAGGTCTTAATTTTTCAACTTCCTTTATAATTTCATCCCATACCATATGTTTGCAACCTTGCATCGCAGCCTGTCTTGTCACATGAGCTGCCAAACCTTTATTATTATCAGTTATTTCCCGATTCCTTATTTGCAAAGTTTTCATTTCCTTATCTTTAGTCTCATTTTCTTCTTTGAGCTTCTGTAGTCCCATTTTTAATTCTTTAATTTCGACATCTTTCAAACTTACCTGGGACATGGCTTGTAAGAGACCATCTAATCCAGTTTTATCTTCATCTGTATCTGCCTGTACCTGTTGCTGACTTATTTCTGCTAACGTTTTCTTTATTTCCTCCAATTTCTCTTCCAAACCAATTTTTTCTTTTTCCCAATGATCTTTTTCCTCGGTGAGCTTCAACATTTTTGCAGTAACATCCTTTACTTCAATTGACAGCTCTTCTTTTTATTTTTCTAGTACTGTTAGTTCGGTTCCTTGGATAAGCAAAGTGTCTGGAATTTTCAGCTTTTGTCTTAACATCAGAATTGTATCATCTTTTTCTTTGAGTAATTTTGCTGCTGCACCTCCCTCTTTGTTTATCAAATCTATTTGTAATCTTTTTATTTGTTTTTTTCGAGACTTATTTTCTGCTTTCTCTTGTCTCAACTGGTTATTCAATTTATCCATTAAATTTTTCAATTTGTCTGCCTTTAATATCGCTCCTAAATAATCTGAATATATAACCTACCTTGTTTGTCTGTGCAATAAAATTTTATCTGGGGAATTGATTTTTGTCAGATCCACCTTCATCTCTGAGATCTTATCTTTAGTAACAACTGAAAATTTTAAAGAATTTTCTTTGACATTTCTGCTAGTAAACAAATTGACTTCGGTGTTGGATATATTTCTAACCTTTGGAAATAACTGACTAGTTTGTCGAGAAGATTCCTGTTTATTTTGACTGTGTTCATTAAATACATCCATCAGACTGTGTGGTCTATTTACATCACCTTCCACTGGGGATTCTTGAATATTGTACTCCTTTACCATGACTTCTGGTAAT
Source organism: Larix kaempferi (assembly GCA_027924585.1). Lineage (NCBI taxonomy): Eukaryota > Viridiplantae > Streptophyta > Pinopsida > Pinales > Pinaceae > Larix > Larix kaempferi. The sequence continues at coordinate 19,099,698 of BSBM01000047.1, read as the reverse complement.
TTGACTTTTGTTCTTCCTTCCTCTTCTGAAACTGCCATTAACCCTTGTTGTTCATCCATTTTCAATTTTTTCCCTTTTTTTCTGCTCCTTCACTTTCAATGTTCATTACATCTTGTATGGGTCTTTTAAACCCCACCATTGCAGTATTCATCATGCTTTCTGCCTTTGCTATTGCATCTGTCAATATCATTTCCTTATCATGTGAATCTGGAATGATTTCTTCCTTATACTCCAGCCAATTGGCTTTGTCAGACATTCCGTCAATCATCTGATGATTCAACGCTTTGATGCGATGATCCGTTCTCCATTTTGATATTATGTTTAACGGATCATACTCAATAGACATGTCTGTCTCAAAACCCATATCTTTCAATAATTTCTCTATATAAATAGCATCATTTTTATTCTTCACTGTGAATGGGCCAAGTGTGAACGGATACTTGATATATGTTGCTTGTTTGAAAAGCAAGAAATTATTATCCTCAACAATTAACTTCTGTCTCAGGAACTCCAAAGAAAAAACCCTTAAGGTAAGAAATGCTGCTAAAACACAGGGTTTATGTTTTAAACCATATAATCTGATCACTGTACTGTCCTTTAACAAGAACCAATCTCCTACAGCGTACTCTGCACTCAATTGCATACATGCTTGCATTTCTGGTAATACTCTAGGCAATTTTTCACCAAAAATCATTCTGTAAATCTCAGAGAGCATATGATTTATGTAATTAAACATGTTATTTTCTAATAACTTTGCGAAAATGATCTCAGGGAATTGTAACTCTTCATGACTGGCCACCATGATCATTTTTATCAAAAAATATTGAAATTTGAAATGTCTTAGAGTGGGGAAATTTACCATCTCGTCATGAATCTTCTCGGTCAAAAATTCTTCAAAATTAAGTCAAGGAATTTGATTTTCATCAATCCCCGACTAAATTGTACTCATTTTATGCAAAAGACTTAACTGAAACTCAGTTACATACATGTATGTATCGAACCCTAGGATTAAAGCCAACAATGTCAGAACCAACTGGGTATTTTCATCAAATAAATTGATATCTATAGGGTACGGGATATCTGAAATGTTGGTTTCTGGTTTAAGACACGTAGACAAAAGTTTTTCTCTATCATCTTGAAGGGTTTGATGATAATATTCAATAACAGAAGTTTCAGAAAAAATCTCAGACTCGAGGGTTTGGGAAAATTCTATTTCTAGGGCTTTAATTATTACGACAGGCTCTATTTTGCAAATGACTCTGGTTTTTTGACTATCTAAAACAATTCTTTCTTCTCTGGAATAATTCTCAGCACACCACGACATACATTCTGGAAAAGACGGTATTTGGTCCGGGCAAAAGGTTAACAAGGATGACTGGTGGACTCTGTGCATGTCTATACCTTCTTCTAATAATTTAGACAACTTAAGTTTAATTTCAGCGACTTGTAACCTGATTAGGGTATCATGAATGTCCCCATATCTATCTTCTAGGGCTTCTTTTGCTTTAAAAACATCTACATCATGTACAGTTTCCATTTAAATCGTTTCTACAAACAAAATTATGTTAAAAATGTGGGCCAGGTCACCAGACCCTACCTGTATAGACACGTCTTTATCCTTCTGTCGCAACTGTTGATCTCCTCTAGTCTTCAGAGCTCGTAGGGATAACGACACATATACAAAATGTCGTTATTTGAAACCCTTTTATTTTATATAATTCTTTTTAATTAACTTTCTGGCAGCTTTCCGAATGTACTTTATATCCAACTATTGATCACGAGCCTTTTGATTTGAGCTGTTAGATCTTGCATCCCTTTATTTCCCATGGTGGTATCTACGATCCTGATAATGGTTTTCTTCTCTGATTTTTACGGTGTGCGGATCAACCATTTTCTGACACCTGTTAGAGTGGTTTAATTGCTGCAACCTCTCTTTCTTCTATTGAGTGCGCACTTCCCATGATGCGGATGAATCTTGGCCGTCAATTTTGTCCCAATGTATATCGTCTCTTCGATTAATATCAACATGTGGCATATTCCCTTGCTCCTTCTGCATCTGCCACGTGCTATGGCCCACCGCGTATTATCCTTTGGTGGTTCCGCACAGCGTTGTAGTAGTTTGTGATACCACTATTCCATTGATGCGGATCAATGAGAATATGACACGTACCCGACGGTATTATGTCTACAACCACTCA